>CAWUFW010005845.1:7500-1258265 GCA_963921515.1 Calotriton arnoldi
GCCTTGTTGCAAAATCATCCTGTGCCCACAACTTTTTCAGACGGGTACTGGTGGTAACTGACTCTGACTAACCAGAGCCAGTGCGCGCTTGCACAGTGGTGAAGGGAGGGGGCCTGAGGTGACATGTGTGCAAACGCGCCCCATGGCGCGTTTTAAGTTGCGGGATTAAGTCCCCTTGAATCCTGAACTAGCTCCCCCAGGTACCTACAGTTAGGACCACAGAGCTGAGTTGCAGAGAGGCGTTCCGAGGCCACGCACCTTTTTCACCTCTCTGCAACGCAACTCTGTTGTGCTTACTGAAGGTACCTGGTGGGCTAGTTGGCCCCCAGGATTCAAAGGGAATTAACTCCCCAACTTAAAACGCACCACAGGGCGTGTTTGCGCACATGTCACCTGAGGCCCCGCCCTCCCTTCACCACTGTGCAAACGCGCCCCGTGGCGCGTTTTAAGTTGGGGGATTAGGTCACCTTGAATCCTGAGAGTCCCTGGGGCCCAACTAGCCCACCAGGTACTTCCAGTAAGCACCACAGGCCTGCGTTGCAACGCCTGTAACAAATTGTGCAGTTGTGTTTAGGTAGTGAAGAGGGTCGTGCTGGGGGTAGTGTTTTAGGGTTTAGGGTAGTGCAGTGGTGTTTGTGTAGTGTAGGGGGTCATGCTGGGGGTAGATTTAGGGTTTAGGGTAGTGCAGTGGTGTTTGGGTAGTGTAGGGAGTCGTCCTGGGGGAGTGTTTTAGGGTTTAGGGTAGTACAGTGGTGTTTGGGTAGTGTAGGGGTCGTGCTGGGGTGTTTTAGGTTTTAGGGTTTAGAGTAGTGCAGTGGTGTTTGGGTAGTGTAGGGGATACTGCTGGGGGTAGTGTTTTAGGGTTTAGGGCAGTGCAGTGGTGTTTAGGTAGTGTAGGGGGTTGTGCTGGGGGAGTGTTTAGGGTTTAGGGCAGTGCAGTGGTGTTCGGGTAGTGTAGGGGGTCGTGCTGGGGGTAGTGTTTTAGGGTTTAGGGCAGTGCAGTCGTGTTCGGGTAGTGTAGGGGGTCGTGCTGGGGGTAGTGTTTTAGGGTTTAGGGTAGTGCAGTGGTGTTCGGGTAGTGTAGGGGGTCATGCTGGGGGTAGTGCTCTAGGGTTTAGGGCAGTGCAGTGGTGTTCGGGCAGTGTAGGGGTCGTGCTGGGGGTGGTGTTTCAGGGTTTAGGGCAGTGCAGTGGTGTACGAGCAGTAAGGGGGTCATGCTGGGGGTGGTGTTTCAGGGTTTAGGGCAGTGCAGTGGTGTTCGGGCAGTGTAGGGGGCGTGCAGGGGGTGGTGTTTCAGGGTTTAGGGCAGTGCAGTGGTGTTCGGGCAGTGTAGGGGTGGTGCAGGGGGTGGTGTTTCAGGGTTTAGGGCAGTGCAGTGGTGTTCGGGCAGTGTAGGGGTCGTGCAGGGGGTGGTGTTTCAGGGTTTAGGGCAGTGCAGTGGTGTTCGGGCAGTGTAGAGGGCGGTGCAGGGGGTGGTGTTTCAGGGTTTAGGGCAGTACAGTGGTGTTCGGGCATTGTAGGGGGTGGTGCTGGGGCTGGTGTTTCAGGGTTTAGGGCAGTGCAGTGGTGTTCGGGCAGTGTAGGGGTCGTGCTGGGGCTGGTGTTTCAGGGTTTAGGGCAGTGCAGTGGTGTTCGGGCAGTGTAGGGGGTCGTGCTGGGGCTGGTGTTTCAGGGTTTAGGGCAGTGCAGTGGTGTTCGGGCAGTGTAGGGGGTCATGCTGGGGCTGGTGTTTCAGGGTTTAGGGCAGTGCAGTGGTGTTCGGGCAGTGTAGGGGTCTTGCTGGGGCTGGTGTTTCAGGGTTTAGGGCAGAGCAGTGGTGCTCAGGCAGTGTAGGGGTTGTGCTGGGGGTGATGTTTCAGGGTTTAGGGCAGTGCAGTGGTGTTAGGGCAGTGTAGGGGTCGTGCTGGGGTGGTGTTTCAGGGTTTAGGGCAGTGCAGTGGTGTTCCGGCAGTGTAGGGGGTCGTGCAGGGGGTGGTGTTTCAGGGTTTAGTGCAGTGGTGTTCGGGCAGTGTAGGGGGTCGTGCTGGGGTGGTGTTTCAGGGTTTAGGGCAGTGCAGTGGTGTTCGGGCAGTGTAGGGTGTCATGCTGAGGGTGGTGTTTCAGGGTTTAGGGCAGTGCAGTAGTTTTCGGGCAGTGTAGGCGGTCGTGCTGGGGCTGGTGTTTCAGGGTTTAGGGCAGTGCAGTGGTGTTCGGCCAGTGTAGGTAGTCTTGCTGGGGGTGGTGTTTCAGGGTTTAGGGCAGTGCAGTAGTTTTCGGGCAGTGTAGGCGGTCGTGCTGGGGCTGGTGTTTCAGGGTTTAGGGCAGTGCAGTGGTGTTCGGGCAGTGTACGGGGTTGTGCTGGGGCTGGTGTTTCAGGGTTTAGGGCAGTGCAGTGGTGTGCGGGCAGTGTACGGGGTTGTGCTGGGGCTGGTGTTTCAGGGTTTAGGGCAGGGCAGTGATGTTCGGGCAGTGTAGGGGGTCGTGCTGGGGTGGTGTTTCAGGGTTTAGGGCAGTGCAGTGGTGTTCGGGCAGTGTAGGGGGTCGTGCTGGGGCTGGTGTTTCAGGGTTTAGGCAGTGCAGTGGTGTTCGGGCAGTGTAGGGGGTCTTGCTGGGGTGGTGTTTCAGGGTTTAGGGCAGTGCAGTGGTGTTCGGGCAGTATAGGGGTCTTGCTGGGGGTGGTGTTTCAGGGTTTAGGGCAGTGGTGTTCGGGCAGTGTAGGGGGTCTTGCTGGGGGTGATGTTTCAGGGTTTAGGGCAGTGCAGTGGTGTTCGGGCAGTGTAGGGGGTCTTGCTGGGGTAGTGTTTCAGGGTTTAGGGCGGTGCAGTGGTGTTCGTGGCAGTGTAGGGGGTCGTGCTGGGGGTGGTGTTTCAGGGTTTAGGGCAGTGCAGTAGTGTTCGGGCAGTGTAGGGGGTCGTGCAGGGGGTGGTGTTTCAGGGTTTAGGGCAGTGCAGTGGTGTTCTGGCAGTGTAGGGGGTCATGCTGGGGGTGGGGTTTCAGGGTTTAGGGCAGTGCAGTGGTGTTCGGGCAGTGTAGGGGGTCGTGCTGGGGCTGGTGTTTCAGGGTTTAGGGCAGTGCAGTGGTGTTCGGGCAGTGTAGGGGTCTTGCTGGGGGTGGTGTTTCAGGGTTTAGGGGCAGTGGTGTTCGGGCAGTGTAGGGGGTCTTGCTGGGGGTGATGTTTCAGGGTTTAGGGCAGTGCAGTGGTGTTCGGGCAGTGTAGGGGGTCTTGCTGGGGGTAGTGTTTCAGGGTTTAGGGCAGTGCAGTGGTGTTCGGTGCAGTATAGGGGGTCGTGCTGGGGATGGTGTTTCTGGGTTTAGGGCAGTGCAGTAGTGTTCGAGCAGTGTAGGGGGTTGTGCAGGGGCTGGTGTTTCAGGGTTTAGGGCAGTGCAGTGGTGTTCGGGCAGTGTAGGGGGTCGCGCTGGGGGTGGTGTTTCAGGGTTTTGGGCAGTGCAGTGGTGTTCGGGCAGTGTAGGTGGTCATGCACGGGGTGGTGTTTCAGGGTTGAGGGCAGTGCAGTGGTGTTCGGGCAGTGTAGGGTGTTGTGCTAGGGCTGGTGTTTCAGGGTTCAGGGCAGTGCAGTGGTGTTCGGGCAGTGTAGGGGGTCGTGCTGAGGCTGGTGTTTCAATGTTTAGGGCAGTGCAGTGGTGTTCGGGCAGTGTAGGGGTCGTGCTGGGGCTGGTGTTTCAGGGTTTAGGGCAGTGCAGTGGTGTTCGGGCAGTGTAGGCGGTCGTGCTGGGGCTGGTGTTTCAGGGTTTAGGGCAGTGCAGTGGTGTTCGGGCAGTGTAGGGGTCGTGCTGGGGCTGGTGTTTCAGGGTTTAGGGCAGTGCAGTGGTGCTCGGGCTGTGTAGGGGTCGTGCTGGGGGTGATGTTTCACGGTTTAGGGTAGTGCAGTGGTGTTCGGGCAGTGTAGGGGGTCGTGCAGGGGCTGGTGTTTCAAGGTTTAGGGCAGTGCAGTGGTGTTCGGGCAGTGTAGGGGGTCGTGCTGGGGCTGGTGTTTCAGGGTTTTGGGCAGTGCAGTGGTGTTCGGGCAGTGTAGGGGGTCATGCTGTGGGTAGTGTTTCAGGGTTTAGGGCAGTGCAGTGGTGTTCGGGCAGTGTAGGGGGTCGTGCTGGGGGTGGTGTTTCAGGGTTTAGGTCAGTGGTGTTCGGGCAGTGTAGGGGTCTTGCTGGGGGTGATGTTTCAGGGTTTAGGGCAGTGCAGTGGTGTTCGGGCAGTGTAGGGGTCTTGCTGGGGTAGTGTTTCAGGGTTTAGGGCAGTGCAGTGGTGTTCGGGCAGTATAGGGGTCATGCTGGGGGTGGTGTTTCAGGGTTTAGTGCAGTGCAGTGGTGTTCGGGCAGTGTAGGGGGTCATGAAGGGGGTGGTGTTTCAGGGTTTAGGGCAGTGCAGTGGTGTTCGGGCAGTGTAGGGGTCGTGCTAGGGGTGGTGTTTCAGGGTTTAGGGCAGTGCAGTGGTGTTCGGGCAGTGTAGGGGGTCATGCTGGGGCTGGTGTTTCAGGGTTTGGGGCAGTGCAGTGGTGTTCGGTCAGTGTAGGGGGTCGTGCTGGGGTAGTGTTTTAGGGTTTAGGGTAGTGCAGTGGTGTTTGGGCAGTGTAGGGGGTCGTGCTGGGGTAGTGTTTTAGGGTTTAGGGTAGTGCAGTGGTGTTTGTGTAGTGTAGGGGTCATGTTTTAGGGTAGTGCAGTGGTGTTTGGGTAGTGTAGGGGGTCATGCTGGGGGTAGTGTTTTAGGATTTAGGTTAGTGCAGTGGTGTTTGGGTAGTGTAGGGGTCGTGCTGGGGGTAGTGGTTTAGGGTTTAGGGTAGTGCAGTGGTGTTTGTGTAGTGTAGGGGGTCGTGCTGGGGGTAGTGTTTTAGGTTTAGGGTAGTGCAGTGGTGCTTGTGTAGTGTAGGGGGTCGTGCTGGTGGTAGTGTTTTAGGATTTAGGTTAGTGCAGTGGTGTTTGGGTAGTGTAGGGGTCGTGCTGGGGGTAGTGTTTTAGGGTTTAGGATAGTGCAGTGGTGCTTGTGTAGTGTAGGGGGTCGTGCTGGGGGTAGTGTTTTAGGGTTTAAGGTAGTGCAGTGGTGTTTTTGTAGTGTAGGGGGTCATGTTTTAAGATGCAATGCTCCAATACCTGACCAGTCTGCACTACATAAAACTGCAAAAAACTAAAAATAAAAGTGTTTTGCACACTTTTGTCATTGGGCTATATGTGGGCTACATCTGGGTAATATTTGTGCTACATTTGGGCTCTTTTTTCACTGGTGGCCATCTTGGAAGACTTCTTTGTTATGAAGTTTCCTAATTTCTTCATTTACTGCAGTCTCCTCAGTAGGAAATGCTTTCAGTTTTTACTTTGATTCCATCAAGAAGGCATTCAGATGTGTCTCACATCTGCCATAAATTCAGAATGTTAGCACTCTAGTTGCTCATTAGATCACTGGAGTAAAGCTACTGCTCACCAGGGAGTTAACTGGTAGTCTGCTGCTGGTATTGAAAGTGATTGTTTCAGTCTGCATGTCAGAATTTTCTAATGAAATAGAAGAGGATTTGAGATCTCACTTAAAACGTGCCCTAATTTTTTCTTTCTGCAGCACTAACCATAATTTCTATTTAAAAAAGAACCCTCATTTTGTTCCTTTTTAAATTAAATGTTTTAAGTGTTACCAGTTTATTCCAATCAAGATGGCTTCAGGTGTGCCATACTTTTGTCATAAGTAAGGCTGTTAGCACTCTAGTTGTTCTTTAGAACACTCTGGGAAGCTGCAGTAGAACACAAAGGCATCAACTGGCAGGCTGCTCCTGTTGAAATATAACAGGAAGATATTTGAGATCACACTTGAAACATGTCCTAATTTTTCTTTCTACAGCACTAACCATAATTTCTATGACAAAATGAACCCCATCATTTTGTTCCTTTTTAAATCAAATTGTTTTAAGTGTTACCAGTTTATTCCAATCAAGATGGCTTCAGGTGTGCCATACTTTTGTCATAAGTAAGTGCTGTTAGCACTCTAGTTGTTCTTTAGAACACTCTGGGAAGCTGCAGTAGAACACAAAGGAATCAACTGACAGTCTCTGCCCTTGTTGGATGTACATGTTTTACTGAGAATGTCAGACTTCATTCTCACATGAGTGAGAAAGATAATGTGAATTTACAGAAAATATGCTCTCATTTTAGCTTCTGGAGCACCTTCCAAACCTCCATGGGACAAGCATGAGAAAATAGTGTTCTCTCAAACATGATTCATGATATCCCAGCAGAAGGTTTTTCACATGGTAAAATCACCTTAGAATACACCACAATTCCTAAAATTAGTATGGTACCATCAACAAATAAATTCTAATGTAACTAAAGCCTGTTATCACCCTTTATAGTTCTCCTTTTGGTGACCCTCAAAATCTTCGATTCACTACAATGCATTTCAATGGGGTACTATCATTTATATTGGTCCCAAGATGGCTGCCAGCAATTCCAGGATGAAGTGCTGACAGCCAATCAGATCTCACGATGACATATGTGGTTAGGCTCCGCCCAGATATATATGTGACTTTACTTTTGATTTTCTCAGGAACTACTGAACGGATTTACACCATTTAAGCAAAAGGCACGACACTGAACCAAGGGCTACCTCTTTGCCAAATTTGGTGTAATTCCGTTCAGCAGTTCGGGCTGTAGCTGCGACTAAAGGTTCCTATGGAAAATGAATGGGGAAAACACGCTTTGGGACCCCCTTTTTTCTCGGCCCCCGCTTGACGTATCACCCCGAGACTTTCAGGATAGGAGCGGACCGGAGCGCCCCAACAAGTTGGAAACTTTCGCAAGATTCGTCAACCGGCGCCAACGTTATTTCAAATAGAATGTCGCTGATTTCCTATGGATAATAGGTTTTAATCTATAACTATCTACTGGCGACCGCCAGTAGATAATATACACACACACACACAAAGGGGGGTTTGGTGAAGATTCCCCCACATTAAAAAAAAAATGCATTTGTGTGTGTGTATAGATACATATAGAAATGTATGTGCTTGTGTGTGTGTGTGTGTGAGTATCACTCAATACCACTTACAATTGTGTGGAAATGCCCTGCTTGGTATTATGTCAAGTTGTAAAGATCAGCGCATTGAACATCACATAGGTTACATATTTAGAACCTTGCTCTTCTAGTATTTGCCCATTGTGCCACCAGGAGAGAAACTGTGAAACAAAAAACACAAGTTGTAATTTTGTCCCAAATGTCTGTCATACCTAATAACTGCAGACCGCTGTCTCTCAAATCTTGTCATAGGCCCGAGCAAAGCTGGCCTAGCCAAGAAGCATGCCAGTGAGTCGTTGACCCTTTCGTTAGGCTTCCATGTACTCCGCGTCCAGCCTAGGCTGATTTTCTTAAATCTTACTACTACTAACTGCTTTTCTTGGTCACTTGAAAGATACTTTTATTAGTAGAAATGCAATTGGATATCTAAAGTTATTGGAGTAGGATACATGGTGTCGCTTACTTGTTTTGTCTTCCTTTGAAATATTTATCGGCCTGGCTTTGGAAGCTTGAGTTACAAAACTGAGCTTAGCACCGCAAACTCAAATGCACCTGAATATGCTTGACAGCATTCACAAATTCCTTAAAGATTTTATAGCGAAATCTTTCATTTGCTTTTTAACAGTTTTGCACCGTCAAGAAGCACCTATAGAATCTATGGTATAAATCAGAGTACTCTTTTACTGACTTTGGTCACAGTTAGCATAGTAATTAAAAATGCATGGAAAATAAACGGTTATGAATGCTCCACCTCGGTGCCCACTTCAGAACAGCAGAGAAATTGTTGTTCTGTATAACCTAGAAAAATATTATTTCCAACATCCTGCCAAGGCTAATCTCTGACGCACAGCCGTGGTCTGTAAATGAACATGCTTAATGTTTTCACTGGTTTTTTTTGTGTATGAATATATAAAGTACACTTTGGTTCGGCTTGTAACATAAAATTGTGCCTTGTTTTGCTTCCAGAAAGTACTTTTTTTTCTAGTAGAGGCAAAATGTTTCCCACTTTAACATCAGTTGCTTATGTACATGCATAAGTAAATATTAGTACAGCCAACACCCTAGTGAGAGAGCACAGTAGTGCTATATAGCAGCACTTTGGAAAGGGAGAAGATTTGAGCTAGTTTCATCAAGTTGAGTATTAAATCGTTACCATACAAATTTTGGACTTCAAGAGACGTCACCGGATTCACACAATTTTTTCTGAGTAGTTTTCCATTTTCCTTGATGCAGATGAGGCTTACTGATGAATTTCCAAGATTAAGGCCCACTCTCATGGGGGGAAAAAAGATTTGAGAATCAGGATTGTCATTTACTTTTACATGGGCAGTCTGTCCATTATTAAGGATTTCTCATATTATACCTTATACAAAAAAATGTATATCAGAATGCCTGCCCTAAATATGGTGGTTTTCTGCCATTCATCAGCTGCAAGCCCCTGTGGTAGATGAGTTCTGGTAGTGGAACCAGCTGAGTCTACGCCATCAGAAACAGAGTTGTTAGTCAACCCCTAAAGGGGGCTGTGTAATTGCAGGTCTGTTAGAGCAGAGGAACTGCTGATTTACAACAGTTTTCCTACTGTACCAAGCCCTAAGTAACCTGTTGTAGAGTTGACTTGGGCACGAGGAGCTTGTGGTTTAGCGCATGGCTTGTTGTCACAAGAAAGGCATTCCAAAACTGGAATCCAATCTCCAAGAGGATCGTTGATCAGTGGAAGATCAGATGTCAGCACTGTTGGACGTGTGTTGGTGGGCTCCACATGTAAACTTGAATAAAGAAAACTTATTTTTCAACCAAGTAGTGCTGTTGTCATTTGTTTCACTGGGAAATATTGGCAACAAGCGAAATCAGTGTTAAGAAGGTATTACTTACGGATTTGCAGCACAGAGCCCACTGAGGTAAAGCAACGCTGGATTTGTGGATGTTGTGGGGAAGGAAAACATACGTCGGCCCATTCATTGTTTAGTTAAGGGCTGTTTTCGTCGTTTCGCACGCGCAGTGGTCGGAAGGAAACCAGCGACATGATAGCCATAGCAAAGGATTGCTATCAGCGTGTGGTCAGTGGCCAGTGAAGTCTGCATTGGAGCGGATCGTCAAGCTCTATGTGACCCAGTCATTTTGGTGGGGGCATAGGCTCAGCAACAGCGTGCCTGACATCAAGGAAGCCATTTTTGGGGAAATTTCTCTCTACGTCAGCGTGTCTGACATCAAGGAAGCCATTTTGGGGGAAATGACATTGTGCTAGTCCTCTGAGACGTCGCGGCATGCAACGACACAGCAGCCATTTTGGACGTTTGTTTTTCTCGCCGCAAGAAAGGTATTCCAGAAGTGGAATTTGATCTCCAGGGGGACCGTTGGTCGTTGGGAGAACATATGTCAGCGCTGGTGGACGTGTGTTGGTGGGCTTCACATGTAAACTTGAAGAAAGATGACATATTTCTCAACTAAGTCTTGCCAGTGTAATTTGTTTCACTAGGACATAACCACCTTAAGGGATTTACTCAGAATCACATCTTTATAGGTCAAAAACAGAGATTAGAACGATTCGCTCTAGGTTCCAAAGTTAGCAACTTAGTCTCTATGCCAAATATCCTCCACCTGCTTATGAAACATGCCATTCTTGATTATGGTGCAAACAGATTTCCTTCTTCCAAGTCGTATCCAGTAGCATCCCTTTCCATCACTGTCTTCCATTTCCTAAATTGACGTTAAACTTCTGAAATCGATGTTCAAAATGGATCTTATTACTGTCACCTTGACTAGATTTTATGTTTGATGTAGTGATGACCAGGGGTCTAAGCCACCTTAGAATGCCACTGTAGTATGATCCTTAGTCTTAGTGCCTGATTTAGATCTTGACGGACAGGTTTTTCTGTTATAACGGTGACTGATATCCCATCTGCCAAAATATAAATTTCATTATATTCTATGGGATTTATATAACCCATCTACCAAGATCTAAATCTGGCCCTTAGTCTGGTTTCACTTTATTCATCGGAACAGGAATGCTGAACCTTGCTCTCAGTCATTAACCTGACTCCAGACTAATTGCACGTGTAATGCCTCTTTTTTAGAAGATTGTTTTGCTTTCACTACTAGACCATAACATCCCCTAAAAAGCCTATATTTTACTGGAATCTTTTTCTTAAAAATGTAATCTGCACTCTTCCTCGTTTTTCAGTTTGCTGGATAAATCATTATTGACACAAATAAATAATGACGCTTGATATTGGCGCCACGTAAAAGTGATTCAGCTGTCCTAAAACTGATATAATTAATCCTTAGCTTTGGTAGGAATTAAATCTATATGTTATTGGTTGAGCAAGAGGGGTCTATTAAAAGTCCACATAGATGGTCCCTATTTCACAGTATCTACATGTATGAACAGAAATGATAAAATTAGTGACTGGCTCCTTGAGCTTTAGAAACGTGCAGTACAGTGCTTGAGAAATCAGAATACATATACAAGGGCTGAAGATGCATCCTATCATATTTTATAAGGGCATTGGTAGTCACTAAGGATTTCTGTGACCATGCAGTGGGACAAGACTGGAAGGCAAAGTCTTTTTGTGATCTACAATATCCATATTCCATATATTCCATACAGTATGTGGTATTTAATTCCTTTTTTATTCATTAGAATACATGATCAATCACACCATCACTTTTCTCACACCCTACACACATTTGTAGTCTCTTGGTCCTTCTACCTAAAGAGATCTTCTGACTCTTAGATAATGTATAATAAACTGTGACTGTAAATAAATGCCCCAATATGTAACTTGTAATTTCATACCAGCAATACTCACAGGCAGTCTAATGTAAGTCAATGTCAAAGCTTTATTGCGCTTTAGAAGGTGTGGGTAACAATCGGATATATTCTTCCACCTCTATATTGAAGCTTAACTGTGCATCAACTGTGCATCACATAAATATTTTACCACAATCAGCTGATGATGGTAGAAGAAAAAGGGCTTTACATGCAATTAAGTACTGTGCCCAGAAAGTTGATTTTCACAATGTCATCTTGCTCTGGCCACGTCAAGGTGGTGTTGAAACTCAAGTGTCAAACTATTACAGTAGAGTAGCTGTATCATTTTCTGATTACAGGTGACTAGCGATGTCTTACTCAGACTGTAATAAGAAAGCTAGAGGCTGTTTGCATGCATGGGATAGCATGCCTACAAGTATCTGTATCTTAAGGATGGCTAAACTTGAAAGAATAGAACTATATTACTGTGTAGCCAGCCAGATGTGAACATTCCATATCTGTTACCAGTTGTCTTATAGCCACTCTGGCTACATAGAGCCTAGTCAAGTTTTGATTTAGCACCTTTTTCTACTAGTTTATGTTGCAAGGTACAGTCTGCCACAATGATGTAATGGCTGTACAGGAATCGAAATTCTGTAACAGATGAGCAAAGCAGCATCCAAGACTATATAGTCTAGGACTCTGTAGGTACTCAGTCACATTTCTACAGATTCCATTGTACAATCAATTCAGCCTTTATATCTCGGGAAGGTTTTTAGTATCGCCTATTACTGGTATGAAACTAGATAGCTGAGCACTTAGTTGACTTATATTGGGAGGACAAAATCAACTACTTTTTCCACTGGGCTTCAAACAAATCTTGATCTTCTGGACTATATAGGTAGGTTACCTGAAGATACCAATTGTCCTTTTTGTAAAGAAGCAGTAGTAAAGTATTGCCCCTTTATTCCAAGAATAGACCCCAGAAATTGCCATGTGGAGCAGTTTTGGCATGTACATGTTCCTACCAACTTGTCTTTTGAATTTGAGCTTATTCTCTCTTTTTCCATCTGTGACAAAGAGGACCATCATTTGCTCTTCCTTTTGTAGGAAGCTGTCTTTTTATGTAGTGTACCAAGAGGAGGTACAATATTTAGGCTTAAATTAATAATCACAAATGCTCTCTCTTGTGGTAGTGTGAGTGAGCAGTTTAGGCTTATCAGAGGGTAGTGTTAAGCATTTGTTGTACACACAGAGTCAGTACATGAGACACACTCAAGAAGAAACTCAAGCCCAATTTATAAAAATAATAAGTATGTTTATGTATTTTGGACACCAAGAACTTCTGTAATTGGGTAAGTACTTTTCGAGATATCAGTTTTTACAGCTCAGTAAAATTGTAGCACAAGATGTGTATTTATGTGGTAATGCTTTCCTAAGGGGAAAGAAACATGTACTGCAGATAAGAGTTGACAAAAGGGCGTCAGTTATCAATAGGAGTGCAAACCAGTTTCAATGTCCAGCGCACTTTTACCTGAATGTATAATATATATGGTGTCTCAATAATTTGAAATAGCAGTGGCTGTTTGAAGTATGATTTCACATTCTTAAATCGCTGGTGTTGCTGATCATGGTGACATCTGGGCCTATATTTTCATTTCTACATTCTCAGTAAAAATGCCCACATGAATGTGTGGGGTGCTGACTGAAATATTATCCATGTATCAAATTGCAGGATAATCTCGAGATTTGGAGATGCTCTTGGTTAAACCAATCTCTGCAGAAAAGCTTCGGGAAGCTATTCCCTGGTCCAGCATGATGATTACTGCACATCAAATTGGCACATTTGATTGGCACATTTTCAACTGAACACATAATCCTGTGGTTGTGACTGAGATGTCAAAGTTAATTCCTGAAGTCCTCAATGTTCATTAAATCCTGCATTTTGATGGAGTATGTGAACGCGGACTGGAGGCACCGTACCTTTGCAGGAATGAATCATCATTAGGGGCATAAGCAGAAAATGTAAAATGTTAGCGGGCTTAGCGCCAAAAAATGTGTTATATATATATTTTTGCATTTCATGATTATATACAATCGATAATTATAGGAAATCATATATCAAAGCATTTTGATAGAGCACGTGCAAGCAAAATAATCTAGCTCTATATGAGCCTGTGTTACTCTTAAAGAAACACAGGCTCTTATAGAGCTAGATTATAATTGTATGTGGTTCTTCTTTAAAAAAAAAAAAACTGGCCAATGAATAATTTTTTAGAACCAGCAATGGATGTAATCTATTTATGGAATGAATTACTTCACAAAAAGCTCATACAGAGCATTATTTTGTTTGCACGTGCTCTATCAAAATGCTTTGATATATGATTTCCTATAATTAATAATCGATTGTATATAATCATGAAATGTAAAAATTGACACTGATACTCTCGATATTAACAAGAAAACCTTAATTGTGAAAGATAATACAGCAATATTTAATCTCGCATGAAACCCCAGGGCAGCACAAGTTTGCGGCTGCCCTGGAGGCAGTGCATTCACCATAATGGGGCGCACTGTCATTGTTTATATCCTGCGCCTTTTAAAAGGTGCGCCGGGCGCAAACAATGACTGTGCGTAATACGGCCCCAGGACTGTCTGAAATGTTCAGTGATTGAGGATTGATGTTGGGTAAGAGTTCTGGTTAGGCTAAAGGGGTAGTTGCACAGTTTGTTGATTTTGTTCTCTTGTTGTTTTTTCCCCCACTGTTGAGGACAGTCCTGTTGTTCATTTGGCCATGGATAGGTTTGACACACGCAGGTTTTGTTTCAGGTGGTGCTAGGTACTAGGTAATTTTCATCCGCATTTTACTTATATAGGTTAACATATGCATCTACTGCTCACAGCATTGCAAATTAAGAATGGAAAAAAAGGCTTACGAGACAATTTAATTAGATTTAACCATAGAAATCTTTTGCTTCAGTTTACACGATTTCACAAAGTCATGGGATAAACGACAGATTTATGTGCCAAAAAAAGTGTTTTAAAATGGCACACGTACAGCCTTTGTACAGAATATAAAACAAGAAAGAAAAAAAGATGAATGTGTGTTGAAAGTCAAAGATGTGTCAGCAAATGCAGCCATCCACACAGTCGATGTGCTCGACCAATTCAATAAACGGTGCAGATCTACAATTGAGGACAATTGATTTACAATTGTCCCTACAAAAACCCATTTCATAAACATATCATTTGTATACAAATTAGAACTGCAAATCACCAATTCACGTGGTAAGCAAGAGCGACCTGATTTAGTCTCATCAGGTAAAAAAAACATTCTAAGAAGTCCTTACCAGGTAATAAGTTCAATTAAGAAGTAATATACCCCAATACTAAAAACAAATGCAGCAAAATCTGGAAGAAGCTGCCTACAATGAACATCAAAATTACATGAAAAGTATATATGATTTGTAGTATTTAAGAGACCCTTGCTGAATGTGTATGCAAAAAGTCTTACTAAAGTCATTCACAGAAGAGGACTGTGTATTCTCAAAGATGTACGGAGAAGCCATTAAACACTTAGAAAATGTTTACTGGAATCAGACGTAAGAAGAAAAGAAAAGCAGTCTTTCAAAAATTATGGTGTGTTACTAGCACTTTGCACTCTCCTCGTATATATTTCTACAGTTAAGGATGATCTCAGAAACAGACTGAGTTTCTTCCTATGTCTGATTACAGTTTCATTGGCTTTTAAATATTGTGTGAATATTTTGAAAACAAATGTGTTCTTTGGAATCCTTTGTTTTCTTGTTACTGAATAATAATCAGCAGCAGATAACAATGTCAATTGTATGCCAGCGCTATCGAACTAATCACCTACCTGATAGGCCAATGGTAAGGTGTTCCAGAGCTATAATTGCATAATGTAACCTGACACCAGTTAATGTCACTCTGTGAATTATTGCATCAGTTCAGGATTAGATTAGCATTGTATGCTAGGTAAAGACTGTGTTTAACCTTTCAATTAAAGCTGAATCTGCTGGAAAACCTTTCTAAAATACTTGCATTGTTGCTAACAGCAATAATTATCTCATGATCAGATTTAAAATGTTCAGCTACTAGATTCTCTAGTTTTATGTTTCAATCAAATGAGTTTATTCTTATATGTTTGAGTAATGGATCATCTAGCATGTAGTTAGTTTTGAAAATGCACCAGCATACCCCATTTGACTCAATATGAAGCCGGACCCTTTTTTGTGTAAAACACATCTTTGCCAAATTTTGCAATGGTAGGGACACTTGGGACTCCGTGTTCCATCAATTATTTATTGAAGACTTAACCATGTGTAAATGTACTTGCTAAAGACCTATTCTTGGCCAGTGAAACGAATGCTTCATAAATTGTATGCCAAAAGCACCTTCTTACATGCTAGATTGAGTGCAACAATATAATCTCATCAAGATCGTTGTGATCATCTACTTTAGTTAGGCCTAATGTTCCTTCCGTTGGAAAGCCAATATTTGAATTGATTCTCGGATATTAATGGTGACTGTGACCACCAATGTGATTGCTGTACCTTTTCACAGCAAAACTTGGCAGATAAAAGGTTCTTATCCCAGAACGGTGTTTAGAAGATCTCACGGAGCATCACTCTATTTTGTTTTGTTAGTAGCTGTAGAAAAATATGTAGGTATAAAACAGAGGGGTGTTTTTTTTGTACTTCTAATTGCTGTGATCCTGAAAGATGTTTATTTTATGTTCTGTTATTTGACGGATATGCAATGTAGCAAATCCTGCCTGAGGCCATTTGACTAATTTTTCAGTTACTTCCAGGGCGGCTCCTCCGCTATGGTGGAGGAGCGTTGCCCCACTGCTTTTAAGCAGTGGGAAGCAGAGTCCAAATGATAATAACTTTATGCTATTATCACTTCAGGCTGCTTCCTGCTCGCTTTGCGGGCGGTGAGTGGGCGGGGCTGCTCTGCTCTTGGAGCAGGGCAGGGGAGAAGTGGTTTGCCCACTCCAAAGTAGGACGCTCAAAAGCAATCACAATGCTGCATTGCAGCGTTGTGATTGGTCAGGGGAGCCTGGGTGCCTACTAATCACAATGCTGCATTGCAGCGTTGTGATTGGTCAGTGGGGCCTGCTTCCTGTTCCTTGATGTGCACGAGGAGAGCAGGAGCAGAGACGCGGACCCGGCCGGCGGCACGGCAAGTTACATTATTTTTTTTAGAATTGTGCCATGCGCGACCCCATCCCACGTGCGATCCTCCCGCGCCCGCCTCGCCACCTGCGAGCTATGCGAGCCGCCCCTGGTTACTTCTGATCTTCATCTTTGCAGTTCCCTTACCATTTAAGCAGTTGTGAGTATATGCGCATTGTTGCAGCTGGGGTCCATCACATCTGCGCCATACTATTGTTTCACCTGGCCTTTCAGCAATGGATGAGCTATCCTTGGGTAGATAGGTAGGAACAGTTAGATCCGTGGATGCTGATACAAGAAAAAGAAGAAGGAGCTCTGTGCCAGATCAAAGGCTGTTAGTTGTTCTACCTTTTTCATTCTCTATTTATTGCTGAATCATTGGGGATATTTATACAAAGTACAGTTGTAGTGGCAGTGTTTGACATGATGAAAGCTCCTTCTGAGAGTTTGAAAATATTGTTTTTTAAGCTGGATTTGCTTATTAGATGCTGCTTTAGAATGTGTAGAAGGTATATGATCTAATGCTCGCCAATCGTTAAAAGCATAAAGTTAAGCAGTAGGCTCTATTTCAGTGTAGTTGCACTAGATAGATAAAATAAAAACTTTGGTCAGAACATTATTGTACCATGTAAATTACAATACTGGAGAAACATTGCTATGTCACAACAGATCTATTTAAACCCCTTTACTCTCTGGGGTTATGGCACACTGGGGCAGGACAATGATAAAGGTATTTAAACTGTAGTAATAGTTCCTTGGACGTTACACTTATACGAGTCAAATTAGAGGTGGTATCTGGAAAAAGTGAAATTATATGATGGCAAAATAAGACAATGAGATAATCTGGTCAACAATCTGGAGCAGGAAACGATCCAGTCTAACGCAGTATTTTTTTTAACCTTTTTATTTGATTTTTCATTCATGCACAACAAATTAACAACCACAGATGAATTCATGTTCTTAAAGGCTTCACCACTGACGTTTTACTGAATTCAGAAATTTTACACAGCATGTTTCTTATAACATGGAGAATTCAGGTGATCTTTTGGTTTCATGGGTATCCCTCCTTTAATTATTGCTGTTATCTAGACTCTCTATTTTTTAGCGAGTGGATATTGGAGTGGCAACACCAAGTGTCCCATACCTTACTACATTCATTTTTTTGGACATCCCAGACTCATTTGTTGCCTGTGCTAAATCAATTGTCTGGACCAGATTTCAGCACCATTCCTCCACTGTTGGCATCACTGGGCTACTCCAGCTTTGTGCTTTGTTTTGTTTAGCTAGCCATAGAGCACACTCAACAAATAGTTTTATATGCTTTGTAATTTCAAAGATAATCCCATACTCCCTTGTTATCAGTCTGGGTGTCAGCATTCTTTGTGTATCTAAGGCCAATCATTGTACCACCTGCTAGCTGGCCTGTCTCTCAGGACATATATATAGAATGCCCCTTAAGCATAAGGAGATGGTATATCCAAACACATTTATCTGGGTTCTTGAATAATAGGTTTTATGCAGAATTTTCAGTTGGTTTATTGGAACATTACCTTTTATTGCAAAATTCCTGTCGTGCCTCAAGCTTTCTCTCGGGTCTATCAGTTCACCTACATCTTTTTCATATTTAGAGTTCACTTCATCTAGAGAGGATACTGCCTTATTGGTCAAATCTTGCGTGTAATTAATATAGCCTTTGATTTCCTAGTTTCTGTGAGAAGCTGGTTCTCCAATGGTGATTGATCAGTCTCTTTTTCATATATTTGTCAAGTCCGTATCTACATTGAAAATATGTAAAATATTAGTTTTTAGATAGTTCTGATTCATGTTGCAATTCAGTAAAATATAGTATCAAACCATCCCTTATATGTCCTTGTAATACCTATCAGGTCCCATTTCTAAATCTTTGTAACCTCTAACATCCATGTTACTTCTTTTGTTATCATAATCCTTCTCTTTGTTTGCCACTTTCCATGCATGGATCACCACACATGTAGGGATGGCTCAGTGGTTGGAGAGCCACCCACATTTAAATTGTGGAGATATTCCATCTTCCCCACCTTATACTTATCCATTCTCAAAGAAGGTACATCTACAGCCTAAAGCCTATTCATTTATTTCTGTCATACGTGCTGGTAGGTAATATCTATATGCATTTGGGAATCCAATATCACTCTTGTATACACCTCTATGTATGGTGTCCTATGATATCCTGTTCCCTCCCTCCCCTGCTTTCCCTCCCCATAGATCTCAATGCAAAATAGAATGTTGTGAGAGTTGTGCTAAAGAAATCTGTCTGGGATCCATAACCATGTGTTCTGGAGTTTGTGAGCATTTGAAAGAGTGATGGTCTGCCTAATGGAGACAATGGTAGCTTCTTCTGTTGACATACTTCCGATTGGATTCTCTCCACCCTTACTGCCAGATTCTGGTCATAGAATCACTTCTCCTGGCGTGTAACATTAATTCCTTGGTATGTGGCCCCCACGTCCTGCCACTAGAAAATAATTTAGTCTGGATTGTGAATCGTATTCACCTGTGTAGAATGAATCTATCTAGAGCCTAGTACCCTCTTCTTGCCCTTCCGACTGTAATGAGGATCCCTCTATATGTTCATTGATCACTAGGCTGAAATCTCTTCCTGGTATCTTTATTTCTCCTTATGCTTTCATCATAGTCACACTGAATTTATCTAATATGTATGATTATGACCTGGGGGATGGGGGGTGGGGTTATACAGGGGTGTGGAATTTTGTAATACAACTACTTTTTCAGTAGACTAGATGCTAAAGAAACTTCTGTAAAAAAAAAAAAAAAAAAAAGTCCAACTTGTTCTGCTTGATGTGACAAATTATGGTTGCATTTTCTTTATATCAAAGATATGATAATTGAGTTTCTGATTATGCCAGGGGTCATATGGGGTCAGGGTTGGATTATGGAAAGTCTCTGATCACGCATCTTTGTTTATATGGACTATGAACTGAACAGGGCTTTATTTATCTCAGATCTTTTAATATTCACATGCTTTGAATATATTGGGTCTCTGTTTATGATGGACTTTCTAAAGGCTATGTTTCAGAACATGATTAGGCTCTGAATGTGCCGGGATTTTTTTTTTTTTTACATTATTTTTGTTGGCTTTTGAAGCGCAAAAGTACAGGAATAAACAGTACAACCACGCTCAACTGGTAAGGAAATTCGAGGGAGGTTAGGGTTGCAGGGGGCAAATGGGATAAGGGAGAGAGGAGGGAAGGGGATACACAGTTACACATCAGCCCTAGGTGTAATAACATTGATAAGGCATATCTCAACCACAATACTCCCAGAGCACTAAGACCAGCAAAGTGTGCTCAACCCCAGTGCAGCAGCGTGAAAAGACATGATGCGCGGAGAGCAACAACATCAGGAGAGTAGGTGCGTGTCAACATGTGTAAGCTCTAAATATCCGGCGGACACAGCATAAGAAGTGGTGGGGTGATGAAGTCCAGCAGGCATGGGGCTGCTCCGAAAGACTTCCATCTGTGGAGTACACAGGCGTCTCTCCGCCTCATGAAGGATAAGAAGGGCTCCCAAATATCATTGAGTCGAGAGCACACTGGCAACTGTTCCCAAAATGTGTATAGTTGTTCCTGGCAGTTTGCAGTGTCCTGTAGCCATGCCACATTGGTGATAATGGGTTGCCCACCCCAGTGTTAGGCTACTCTACGTTTGGACACAAGTAGGAGCATAGCGTTAAATTGACGATCAGGGGCCGGTATGTCCTTAATGTAGCTCAAGAGAGACACCGCGGGAGTTTGCGGCGGGGCATGCCCAGTAATTTATGTATAGTGGAGAATACCCCCTCTCAAAATCTTGCCACTGCTGGGCACTTCCAGGCGAGATGTAGAAATGTGGCCTGTGGCGAACCGTCCTCGCACAACGGGCCCCCACCACGAGTTCCATCCTAAGGAGCTGCTGCGGGGTACGATATAGGCAATGCAGAAACTTGAAGTGTATCATCCTCAATCTGTAGTTAGGTGAAAGGAGTTTGATCTGGCCACAGCAATATGACCATTGGGCATCGGTAATGGGGGAGTCGACGTCCATATCCAAGGCTGCACAAGCGATCTGAGTCACAATCAGCGTAGTGGACTGCATAGTGTTATAATTAGCTTTAGCGGTGAAGGGTTAGTGAGTATATGTTCAAGCGCCTGGAGTGTCTTAGGCGGAGCAGGGAAAGTGTCATGCCATACACAGCAGGGAATGTGCTGGGATTTTCATTATGCCACATATTTATTTGAAACGGGGCTTAGGATATATCATTGCTCTCTTTCTTACTTTAGTTTCTGATGACGCATCTTGTGAAATGCTCTGGAGAATTTATTTTTAAGAAATAAACGCCTGGCTTAGTGCAAGGGGTACCCACTGATGATGAACGAGTTAGCTTCCAGTCTGACATTTTCCATTTGAACACATTGTGAACTTCTTGGGCAGATCACTTCATCTCAGTACTTAATTTGTAAAAAATAAGTGCCAGGGCCCTTGTCAGAAGATCACTGTAGCTTCACACCACCCATTGACAATATCAGCACGACCAATGTCAATCCAGACTTTTAATACATTAAAAACATTGACACCTGCCGCCCAAGCTATTCCTTTGTGCTTTAGGTGGCAGGTATTAGTCATTTTTAATGTATTTAGAATTAATAAACAAATGTTGTTGTCCTCATCACAAAATTAGGCAAACAGCACCACCATGTGGCAGACTGGCGGAGGTGCCGGTGTTGACAATTAAGTGCTGGTGCCGAGCACCGGAAACCACCGGCTCAAATTAAGCACTGCCTCATCTCATTGTTCCCCACTACTAAGTGCCGTGTCATTCCATGAATATTTACATTCTAGAACTAGATAAATGCGGCAGTGTCTTGTCAGATTCAAAATGTGGGCAATCTATGCATGCAATTCTGGTTTGCACACAAACATTGGGTTTTCACTCTTAAAATGATTTACTTAAAGTGGTCTTTCACTGACCGGAAAGCACTGTGAGTTTGAGCACACCCACAACCTTACCAGTTTGTTTATAGGTATTCACTAACTCCTCTTCGACCACCTTCGACTCTGGAAAAGGTCAGAAATTTACTCCCGAAAAGAGAATGAGTAAAACGTTTTTCATGGTGAAAAGTGGGTATCTCAATTGGGGAAACTATTTTCCATCTATTTAATAAAATAAAAATAAAAAAGAGATAAAGGTTTTAAAAAGTTAGTTTGCACTTGCTCGGCAGATTGTGGCATCAGCCATAATATCAAAAGTGCATTTTCTCATACAAAAATGTAATTCATAAAGGTTTGCTAGGATTACTCCTGGAAGCATGCGACTGTTGCACGTTTCAAGACTTCTCTGTAAACTCTGAACTCTTAGAAGATGTACATGTTCAGCAAACCAAGGTCTTAGAATTGAGGGTACACATTTGTGACTTTCATAAAAAATGGGGCCCATATTGGTTTCATACGGGTTCTCCATTATTATTGTTTAAATATTGGCATGCATCAAATGCATTTAATTACATGATGCTTTAGAGAAATGGTATTGAAAGTGGTCCATAAAAGTCCACTATATTATAGTAAAACAGTTTGTAACTTTTGTATTTTTTTTACAAGTTAAAAATATGTTGAGGTACGTTTTAAATTGAAATCAAACAAATTGCAGTGTAGTTTAGCAAAACTGTCTGCAGCCTTACTCCATTTTTTTCTAGCTGTTCAGGTACCATGTTTGCTTTCAAAATAAAATCGTCAGTTTTAGTTCCATTTTTCTTTATGTATGTGCATAGGATATAGACAACTTTCTCGAAGCATCACAAATAGCCACGAATTGCTACATTTTGCAAACAAGTGCGCATTTTATATAAAGGCCTCTGTTATTTTTGCAAGTTGAATCTATGCGGCGGTGGCTGGACCCCCAGACTCATAATCGGGCCCTTAGTGTTTAGGAAGATGAGAATCTAGCCTTCCAGAAAGAGTTCTAACTTATGTCATTTCTTCTTTCCGGATTCCTTTAAAGCATGTACTATTTCTGCAGGAAAAACCTGAGACATCCTCTGACTTCTGCTGCAGAAGAAAGATGTTGATCAGCAGCTGCTCAAAACATGTATTTAGCTGTGCAGTAATATCTGTTATTATGTACAGCACAATCTCCGTTGTCTTTACTCTTTCATTTCTTTTGCTCATCTTGTGGAAGCCGACCCTCGGCTAATTAACTTCTGTTATCAAAGAGTCGTTTTTTTGGTTCTTTTTGCGTAAGTGCCTATTCCGAAGCCAGTACTGCCTGAAGAACATCTTTGAGCAAGGTTCTGCTATTTTCCATCTCAGGGTGCTTCCCTCAGCATCCTTTGTCATGGTCCCCATTTTCATGTAACACATTTGTATTAAGAATGTGTATTTTACACGTTTTTTAGGTCGAGCCTAGGCAGCTCGCATGCACTTTCTATAATACCTGTTGTATTGAATAAAGGACTTTGCTCCCACCTGCTGTTCAGTCCAGTGTACTTCTTCCTTGCTGCCTCCTAAGTGGTTCAATCAATCAATCAATCAATCAATCAATCAATCAATCATGTCACTTATAAAGCGCACTACATATCCGCGAGGGTCTCAAGGCGCTGGGGGAAGAGGGGGGGGGGTGCTGCTACTGATCGAAGAGCCAGGTCTTGAGGAGTCTTCTGAAGGCCAGTAGGTCTTGGATCTGCCGAAGGTTGGTGGGGAGGGTGTTCCAGGTCTTGGCGGCGAGGTGGGAGAAGGATCTGCCGCCGGCGGTCATTTTCCGGATGCGGGGACTGTGGCGAGGGCGAGGCTGGTGGAGCGGAGCTGGCTGGTGGGGGTGTAGAAGCTGAGCTCGCTCTGAGGTAGGCTGGTCCGGAGTTGTGGAGTGCTTTGTGTGCGTGGGTGAGGAGCTTGAAGGTTATCCTCTTGTTGACAGGGAGCCAGTGCAGGTCTCCCAGGTGGGGTGTGATGTGGCTGCGGCGGGGGATGTCGAGGATAAGACGTGCAGAGGCGCTCTGGATGCGTTGCAGCCGCCTCAGAGCTTAGCCGCCGTTCCTGCGTAGAGGGCGTTTCCGTAGTCCAGCCTGCTGGTGACGAGGGCCTGGGTGACTGTTTTTCTTGTTTCGGTGGGGATCCACTTGAAGATCTCTGCGGAGCATTCGGAGGGTGTTTGAAGCAGGATGAGGAAACGGCAAGCTGACCTGCTTAGTCATGGAGAGGGTGGGGTCGAGGATGACCCCTAGGTTGCGTGCGTGGTCGGTGGGTGTCGGGGCTGTTCCCAGTGATGTCGGCCACCAGGAGTCGTCCCAGGCTGAAGGGTTGGGACCAAGGATGAGGACCTCCGTCTTGTCCGAGTTCAGCTTCAGGCGGCTGGTCCTCATCCATTCGGCGACGGCCTTCATTCCTTCGTGGAGGTGGGCTTTGGCGGTGTGAGGGTCTTTGGTGAGGGAGAGGATCAGCTGGGTGTCGTCGGCGTAGGAGATGATGTTGAGGTTACAAGCGATACCGCACTTCCATTTTTCGCAGAGGAGCACCACCCAACAACAGTTTCCTTCCGCTTGCATGCTTCATCTGTTGTTGAGGTGAACTCTTTTTGTAATTGTTGCAGTGAGGCATCTGATTCATGGCCAACTCGCTTCAGTGTATGCCAGATGATTATTAATGTTATATTCCATATAGGTACCCTATATAAGCGCAGGTAACATTGCAACCTTTCACCTATATTCTTCCCTACATTACATACATAACGGTTCTTAGGCACTGACCTTTTACCTAGATATGACACTGCATTCAGAACGCGGGTTTTTCCCTGGTTCGATTCTCATACATTATGCATGAGGCTTCTTGGAAGCACAGCAGGACTAACAGTAGGATTACCATCTCTTGTATAATATCTCTGTATAAAGTTCAGGCCCAACGTCATCCTTTAGGCCGACACAGTAACACAGCAAGGTAGGACTCCTGGGGAGAACTATGGGTATATATACTTAATGGGAAACATGGCTCCTGTGGAATAATAATACAGTATTTCTAATGCAACTCTGCACAATGGCAATATACAGGGTTAGTAGGATGTCAAAAGAAAGCTGGCCACTGACACTGAGGGTATAGTCAATGTGAATTATTATTATTTTTTTTTTTTTTTTCGTATATATAATAAATAAATGAAATAAACAATATATACATAGGGCTTGAGAATCACAATATGATTATACAACAAACAATGATTACAAATAGTGAACGGGTCCCAGTGAAAAAAACATTGGAACCTAAACTAATAGTGACATAATACGTGACATATGTACAAGGTTTCACTTGAAAACATTTTGGCGACCATTAAATAAATCAAAATCAGTTGGACAACACTTTATACAATCATAAGTGTTTGATAATAGTTCGCCTTTGTTAATTGTCGACGACGTTTCGACCCTAGCACTCGGGGAAATACACCGGCTAATTCAGCTTATCCAAGAGCTCCACCTGTTATTTCCTTGGCGTTCATTGCCCATATACGAAGCAATCGCCTGCAGCTTAGATCGGCTATTCTGCTGATCAGCCAGAGAAACCCACATGGTTCTTGTACCTTGAGAATATCAAGTGCCCCGAGTAACGCTGGAGATATCCAGGCCCTGCCATCCTTTCTGCCTAACACTACCCTCACAAGGGTGCCCGGCCGGTCCCTGTGAGTTTTTTCTTCACTTATTTCACGGTGACACTGCTTTTCACATTAGGCAGTGCAGGCCTCCCTCAGGTGTCCCTACATCCTTTAGGTCCTGAAGAGACCCTGTACTTCAGATAGGGTTCGAAACGTCGTCGACAATTAACAAAGGCGAACTATTATCAAACACTTATGATTGTATAAAGTGTTGTCCAACTGATTTTGATTTATTTAATGGTCGCCAAAATGTTTTCAAGTGAAACCTTGTACGTATGTCACGTATTATGTCACTATTAGTTTAGGTTCCAATGTTTTTTTCACTGGGACACCGTTCACTATTTGTAATCATTGTTTGTTGTATAATCATATTGTGATTCTCAAGCCCTATGTATATATTGTTTATTTCATTTATTTATTATATACACGAAAAAAAAAAATTCACATTGACTATACCCTCAGTGTCAGTGGCCAGCTTTTTTTTGACATCCTACTAACTCCTGTATATTGCCATTGTGCAGAATTGCATTAGAAATACTGTATTATTATTCCACAGGAGCCAATGTTTCCCCATTAACTTACTTACCCAGGCTCCCCGTGAGTAGGGTTCCCTTGTTTTTTGTTCTCATGGGTATATATACAGCACATCTTGCTTAGGAAGATAGAGGAGACCGTGACTTCCGGGCTGACACACTGACCAGAGACGCTGAGGTTCAAGCATGCAGACGCTCCAGCTAGCAGTGGTCTAACATCCCTCGAGGGGTGTCCAACTCGAAACCAGGACGGGGTCCCACATTCTCTAAACTCTCAGGTAATGGGGTGGACTAGATCCTAGAGGGATTCTTGGCATAACACCTACATAGATGCTAGGTACATTTAGGTACATCTAGTTAGGAGGCATCGTAGAGTACGCACTTTTTATCAGGTGTTTTATGTACTCGTGATATATTCATGATTTATGCAGGTGATAGAAATATACCATCCCTTTACTTTTGTAATGTTGCTAATCATATATCTCTGCTACTGTCTAATGGTTGTTGCAGCTCATATATTCTACACTAGAATAACAACTGTTCAATAAATTCTTATTGAAAACGACCAGCCTGTTTATTCTGTGTATCTCTCTGAGACAAACTAAGGGAGCTTGAGTGACTGAGCGAAAGGTAGTATATTGTTTCCACGATCCTGGGGGATCAGTGTTGTCATGTTCTGAGGTTGCCAAGAACTATTCTCTCCCCGATAAGAGGAGACTCTAGTGGCACTGTGAGCTAGCTAATACAGACAGGCTAACATATCCGGTGGGTGTGCACGGAATCAGTCTGCCACCAGTCCCACAGTTTGTTATCCAAACGCTCAGATCCTGTATAGGTTATATAGGAACTACACAACATTAATTGTGTGTGTTATATTGGAGAAATGCTTTATTTTCAGTCACATCGTGCGCACACACAGAATCCTGTGCCGCCACAGACTTCCCTTTGTGTGTGCACGGCTCCGGATGACCTCTGCTGTTTCGTCAAAGAGTTTATTACTTTTATTACTGTGCAAGTAAAATATTATGTACTTTACTCGTTTGAAGCCAACCCTGAAATAAACAAGGCTTTGTTCTGCCTCTTCCTTCACACTACTGTTGGTGTGTTGACTTGCTACGTGCTTATTGCAAGTGCGATGTTATTGTTTTTCACTCATGTTTCTGTGTTTTTACTGCTGGTGTACATTTTTTTCCAGGTTATTATTTTGCTTTGTTTTGTGTTTAATCATTGCGTACATTGGTCCCAGAAATAAACTTAGTGGGTATTTTCTTTTAAGAAGTTTCCGGGGAGGCTATGTTACTTGCCCAGAATCACAGGATGTTTAGATGACGCCAAAACTTGAACCTGTTTCCCCAGCTCCAAAGTCGGCTGCTGAGGTCTTTAGGCAACATCCTCTTTAGACGTCACTGAATGTCTGCAACAGTTATTCACTGACAGTTGCAGTAAACAATCAAAATATGTATTCTATCAGATAGAAGCATATGTAGAAATCATATCTACCTGCTGCACCATATATGCTTCATATTTTTATTGTCTAATTACCATCGCTATTTCCACGAACTCTCAGCTATACAATGAAGTGCAATATTCTTACAGCGGATATGTTCATATAATGGTTGGAATCCGGATGCTGTTGTGCAAAAAAAAAAAAGCCTAATTTGTGTATTTATTTCTTTTGATGTAAATGCGTATATTTCTCCCAGAGATGGACTTAGTGGTATATTGTTTTAAAAAAGTTTCCCAAGTCTGGGTGAAGGTTCCCATACATAGATATAGGGCCAAATACTAAATATCTGCTGCCAACAACATGCATATATGCGGTCTGATAAAAATATAATTCTGTATTTGCGGTTAGCACTTCCTTTCAAAGGTGTCAAAAATCCTGCATCAGATTCTGAAATGTTGTGCTGTGGCAGTCTCTAATGAGATTTCTGTTACCTTTACTTGCATAAGTATTTGTGGTGGTAAGCTCAGAATGCAAGTCCATGCAGGGATGCATTCGCTTTGGAGTTTCCAGGAAGTTCTAGATGTTTATTCTTTACCAATATGTTACCTTACCATTACCATGGTGAGCTATAGCTCTGTTCATAAAGTATTACAGTTAAAGCGTAGTGACTATAATTTGGATTAAAACGTCAGAATATGTACATCGTGTTCACTCATTATCAACTGGGTATACAGATGTGGTCTGAAAGTTAAGAGATCTCTTGCAGTCACAAACCTCTGCCTATATATTCATCTGTCTGTCTGTCTTAATTTTAAATACGCCCATGCAGGGGCTTCTTGGTATTTTTGATTAAGAACAAGCATTAGCAAAGCCAATATGTCTCCCCCTTGAAGGAGCTATTGGCTTTGCTTATAGGTTTTAGCCATGTTGTACACCAGCATGGCTGCTGTTCAGCATGGCTAAATGTTAGTGGCATAACAGAGAGTGGCGTGGAGTGTCGTAAAGTAGAGTCATGGAGTAGAGTGGAGTGTTGAGGATTGGCATAGAGAGTCGTGGAGTGGCATGGAGTGGTGGAGAGTTGAGTAGCGTGGAGTGGAGTGTCATGGAGTGCCGTAGAGTGTTGTAGCGGGAGTAGAGTGGAAGGGCGTAGAGTGGTCAATAGTGTTGGAGTGAAGTGGCATAAAGTGTTGAAGAGTGGTGTGAACAGAGTGGAGTGGCATAGAGGGTATTGCATAGAGTAAGTGTGTTGTAGGGTGGCTTAGAGCAGAGTAGATTGTCGTAGAGTGGCACAGCATAGAGTGGAATAGTGTAGTACAGTGGAGTGGCATAAAGTGGAGTGGTTTAGAGTGTCTAGAGTGGAGAGGCGTGGAGTTAAGTAGCATGTTGTAGAATACAGTGGAGTAAAGTGGCCTGGAGTGCCGTAGAGGGAGTTGCATAGAGTGTTGTGGAGTGGAGTGGCGTGGCGTGGTGTAGTGTCATAGAGTGGAGTAAGTTTCATGGAGGACAGTGTCCTAGAGTGAAGTTTAATAGAGTGGAGTGTCATAAAGTGGAGTAGAGTGGCCTAGAGTGAAGTAGCGTAAAGTACAGTGGTGAAGAGCAGATCAGCATAGTGTCAGAAGAACTAACCTGTGCCGATGAATTCCACAGGAGCAGATGCAAGTTCCTCAATCCCAACTCGCCCGTGTTCATTCAGAAAAGTATAATCCAGCTAAGCATGAATGAGGGGGGAAGGTGGGTGGGAGAGAGAGAAGAGAGACTGCTCCAGGGTCAGGTGTACTTCATTCTAGTAACTTTATTTCTTCTTTAACCATCTAGGACTCTTTCTTATGTTTGGTATGCTACGACACCTATAGGAACGATAATCATAACCACTAAGAAATATGCATTTCCTATTTCAGCAATTTCTATTCACTCGCACTTTCACTCATTCCCTACCTGTAAAACCTAGAGGACTAGCTTTTCTCTAAATGGCTGCATCAAATAAATATGAATTGCAGTAGTATAATGTATCTTTTGTCCTTCTTGTTTCTTCTTAGAAAGTCTCTGAATATGTTACCTTTAAAGTCTCTCAACAAGGAGAGTCATGAACCAAAAAGGCTTGATTTCTTTGAAAACGTTAGAAGGTGCAGAATACGCTATAAAACTTGCAACATGCATACTTTATCCATGCAGAGATTCGTTAGGCTAGTTTCTTGTACTGGAATCAGCTGATAAACTTATTTATACAGGAACTCCATCAAGGACTTCCTTCAGAATAACCTACTCTCAATAGAACGCTAATCTCACCAAAAACTGGAACAACCTGCAGTGTGCACACTAGAAAATAAGCGAGTGGGGACTAAAAAGGAGAAATGATAGTCCAAAACAACTTTCTGACGGGAGCACTGAAGAAATACTACTCTCTTCATGTAGCGACGGTTGTAGTGCACATTGTCAGAGGCTCATTGGAGCGAAGAGGAGATCAGCATGAGGGGGGGGGGCTGAAAGTCTACAGTGCTAACCGCTGAAAGCGTGGGGGCACCATTTTGGATGCGGAACCCAACGAGTCAGACAACATCAGGAGCAGTGTTCCAAATAATGAGAACAAGAGGTCCTCTCTGTTTCCAATGAAAATGAGGCGAGAATATCAATCTCCTTGTAAACGGTGAAAGAATTTGTAAGCAGGCTATTTTGTTCCTGATACGTACAGTGCAGTGGTGTTGAGTGCATTTGTTTTGAGTAAAGTGGGGTAGAGTGTTTTGGCGTCGAGTGCAATGGCGTACAGTGGGATGGTGCAGGGTGGAGTGGCGCAGAATGGAGTAGAGTGTATTGGCGTAGAATGCAGTAGAGTATTGCAGTGGCATAGAGTGCAGTGGCGTAGAGTAGCGTAGAGTTTAGTGGTGGAGAGTGCAGTCTTGCAGAGTAGAGTATTGTAGAATGCAGTGGCATAGAGTGCAGTGATGTAGAGTTCATTGGCATAGAGTGGAGTGCTGTAGAGAGCAGTGACGTTCAGTACAGTGGTGCAGAGTAGAATAGTGTCGTAGAGTGCTGTGATTTAGAGCGCAATGTGTAGAGTGCAGTGGTGCAGAGTAGTTTGCGTAGAGTGCAGTGGTGCATAGTAGAGTAGAGTGGAGTATGCATGGTATGGTAGCGCGCTGCCATTACAGACAACACCTCTTCAATTGAAATGATCATTGCATTTGCACAGACAAACCGCTTTACTGATACAAGTATACAGCGCACAAATGATAATGTGTGGAATTGTCATCACCTAGTGTATTGATTTGTTTTGGTCGTATTAAAATATTTGTTTCCACCACACTTCAGAATTACCATAATTACCCCCCTGTAGCCAGCATGATTGTCACATAAATCCTCTCACTTTGAAGTCGGAGAAAGAAAATTAAACACTAAGCTCCCTCAGAAGACAGAGCCTGACATATGACCTCTGTCTTTGAATGCAGAGCAAATGTGACAAGAACAAGATTTAAAGGCCTGTTTACAGAAAGGCAGCACTTGGAAGGATACAGTAAATAAAGTATGGGAGACGAAAGAGACCAACCCCAAGATGGACAGCCTAAAACAAATCGTCAGCAAAGAGAAAGCGAAAATATGCGAGTTACAAACCAAAAGTCAATGGTAAGCAATGGGTGGAATGCATTCCCAGGGAAGCTTTCTGAATGTCCCCAAGATGTCTGGCAAACCACAGCTGCACTGGCTGGCAGGCTTCGATCTAAAATGGATTGAAGTGAAGCAGACCGAGGACTAATAATTAAACAGTCAGTACCTTAAGCTTTTCCAATCATTTGTGAAGATTGGATTCCTGCCTTACACTCCAAGGGAGTGAATTGCACTATTTGGCTGTTAAGACTCAAAAGATGTACCACCCCAGCTTTCATGATGACATTTTGATATCTTAAAAGGCAGGTTGCTGGAAGAAAGTGTGTGACAGCGAATATTTAACAATCTTTGATGCCAAGCAAGTCAGCGAGTCTTGGTTGGGTATACAATGCATGATCGAACAAGATTTTAGTTGGTTTGTACTCCCAGATTCCTTACGCCTGCGAATGGAAGAAAAATGGTTGTCAGAGGTAGTAGCGGAATTCCCAGTAAAATGGATATCTGACTTATACGGATTCAGTTTGAGGAAATTGGTGTTCATCCACCAGCACACCATCTCCAGTGGCAAACCCCCAAACCCTGAGTATATGTAATTACTGTATGCATTTTAAAAACCTCTCATTGAGCATAGTTGTTTCAGATTTATTTTAGAAATGTTGTATTTGAAATCCATATAATTATGGTAAACATATAAAATATTTATTTTAAAAAATTAAGTTTGTGATTATCTTGTTTGTTTCATAATTCATTCATTAACCGACCGTCCTAAAGTGAAATTACAAAATGGGCATATGGCCATCGCTTTACATGTCAACCATGGAAAATCAAACATTGCCTTTTTCTAGCAAGGAAAAAGAATATGGTCTTATTTTTGCCACAAAAAAGGGGATGTGTACTTTAATTCTTCAAAAAGTGTTATCCCTTCACACGAAAATGAGTGTATTTAACATTTAAGTGAAACAGCATTTCCAAAGAATATATTGGCAGTTTGTCCTTTTACTGTACCCGCATACAGACGTTTTCATCTAGAAAAAGTGTTTTTCCATTTGCTTCATTGTGGGAGGAAAAGATGTAAAATAGCTTTCAGATTGTAAAGCGTGGGAGCTGGCAACAGTGTTGGAGTCTAGCTTGTTTTTTCAAAAACTAGAGGCCTAATTTAAAAAAAACTCCTTCCTCTGGTCTGTGCTAGCGTTCATTGGGAGGAAAGTGCATTTGTTGCAGGCTGTAATTTTCAAAGAGAATTACTCGTGTGCAAAATTAGATGCCCGTTAACAGATTGACTAGCCCGCATGCATCTGTTCCAATGCGAGATCTGCTCTTTGGGGCACCTGGGCATGTAGCAGTGACACATTTTAGGGCATCCTTTTCTCACGTGCGCTGAAATTTGCACAGCCTGATCTGTCTTTCCTATGTAGAAAACCTAATACTAAAGTGGTTAGGTGAAGGTGCATAAAGGTATATTTCTACCCATAAGATACAGGTGGAAATGTAATTTTATGGCATTACCAATTGGGGCCTTTTAAGGAACCTACATGACAATTGCTCAATTTTTTTACACAAGTGGAAATCAAACTTCACATAATTGGGCCAAAAGTAGATCCTGGTCCTCGCCTTGTTTCAGAGGATGAGTACAAAGTTCGATCCTACGTTTTCTGGAAGTAAATTTGACTCTTAGAAGCTGAAACTATTCCCCCCAAATTAACATATTATGCAGATGTCTGTGCTTTGTAATGTAAGGTCACATATCATAAAAAAATGCCATATGAGGTAAAAGCCTTAAGGGGTGCAACTCCTTATGTAAGACAGGTACTTGTGGTAGGCTTGTAGGTGTTAGTCTAAAGTTGCAGGATAGGGCTTATGTCTTCATGCTGGTACATTTCTGACTAGAGATGGAGAATAGTATTTGCCAGGACTTGCTTGAGAAACTAAGCCAGGAAATGGTAGTCCACATCTAAATGCGAGTCTTATCGGCCTGGATTTTATATTGCAGATAGATCATAAGGCAAATTGCCTGGGGCCTTAGAAGCGCAGACCATGAGCCGCAATTATATATCTGCCAAATACAAAAAGCAGTTGACATGGAGGGGCAAACTGTAAAGCAAGCATTGTTTAATTGTTCCTGGCCCTGTATGACTAATGAACCTGGAACCTTATTAGATTGCCAAAATGGAAAGGTCTCTTGGCAAAAACCCATTTTTTGCAGAGGCAGAAGCCGTCTTGAGGAGCCACATTCGCCCCTTCACCCTCAACTCTTCCTGACCCTATACATTTCAGAAAACTGCATAATTTATGCCCTAAACCAAACTGGATCTACACATCAGCCTTTGGCATACTCAATTTGGAGAAACTGGTCACGCGCCACAGCTTCTGCAGGCCAATCTGCTTGACCACTACTGTGGGTGCCTCGTGTCATGCTTCCTATCCTTAATATGTCTGGGAGCCTCGAAACTTAAATCTCCCATTACCTGATTTCTGCTATAATTTCTAGGTGGACAGAACACCGCCTCCTACCTCGACAACATTTCAGAGCAGATGGCTTAAGGTTACTACCAAAACAGTGAAGGGCTTAGTAGATGGAAACTCAACAGTCACTCAAGGAGGAACATGTCAGACTTCGACAGCATCAAAACCTCACAGTCCCTTCATCTGAGAGCACAGACCAGTGGGTGCTGATTGTCACAGATTGCTGGCTACTCAGAAGACACAGGGATTAACACTGGTGCCGTAGACAGGCTGACCCTTTAGCTTATTCTATGGATTGTAGGGTCCAGACGGGCACTCATTCTTATCCCATTTGTAGCTCTCCTACGAGAAGTGCATCCTGTTTTGTAAATTGGCTTCCCTGTCCATCTTGTGGGGTGTACGGCCTTTAGTCACTCTTCTCCACATGCCCACAAAACATTTACATTTTGGGACGAGCAAGTAGTAGCACGCCTGTCAAGCAAGAATAGGCAAGGTGGCAACCAAAAAGTGGGTGAGAAGATTGTACATACTAGTGGGCCGGCAGTTCAGAGATTGCACCAGCAGCTAAAGTGCAGAGAAATAGCTGGTCTGTTGAAGGTCGCTGTATGAAGGACAAAAAGATGCCATAAATGTGGCAGACAAGAGCACAGTGTGGAGAATAGATATGTTTTGTTCGCTGTCATGTAAACCAGCATTCTACAAGGAATGGGATCATATCAGTAGATCATTCAAACAATGTGTGCATCTTGTTTGTTGATATATTGTCCCGGCGTTGGATTATCAGCAATTTGCCAGGTTGCTGGCATCCAGCGGAAAGCACATTTATTTCTCAGTTTTGTATTCCAGAGCCACAGCTCCTGCTGTAAAAGCCAATGAAATACGAACACTGTTCTAATGTAATATAATGGGAGCATCTTATCACTGCTGTGCACACACATATCATTGGCAGATGCTCAGTGCCCTGTTCCAGTCCATTGCAGGCTGCATCTTCCTGAGCTGTACTTTCAGGTTTTAGGTTTTTGTCTGGAAAGGCGGGTATTCATGGAGGTTTTGTCAAAACTGAAGAGCAGGTGAAATGAATGATCCAAGCTGAGACTTGAAGCATTGCCGGGTGCTCTGCTGATCAAGCATAATGCCTACATTCAGCCTATTGTTGTATTACACAATGATGGGGATATATGGATATTTGGGATCATATCAACAATATCATAGAATTGTTGGCTGCAAGGCAACGGGTTTTGTGCCAACTGTGTATAGAAAATCCTTTTACACCAGGAAATCAACTTCCTTGCATAGCCTTGTTGTTAAATGAATTTATCACTGCGCAGCCCTCCTAACCGTTTTTTTTGCATCCAACAGCTCACACTCCAGATAACAGCTTCCTTGGATTTGTGGTCGAGCAACATCTTAACTCCAGTGACATCAAACACATCAATGAGATCAAAAGGCAGAATCAGTCGCTTGTCTATGGCAAGGTTGACAACTTCTGGAAAGTAAGCATTTTTGTATACATTGTCAGTGTACTCATAAAAGCATATGCTATTGTAGGAATGGTATTGTGTACCTGTGAATATGAAATGCGTGACTGACCCCTGCTGAGGTGATATTCATTAATGCAACAAAAAACATATAATTTGAAGCACCACAATTCATACAATATACTTCTACCTTTGTGTTTGTATACATGATATGTGCTTGCCTTGCTAGAGAAAGTACACATCTTGCAATTGTGAAACTGCCCAAAGTGTCCTCGTAGGTGAACAGATCTGTGCTTCCTAAACATGTTTCAAAATATTTCCACTAATAAAGCCTAATAAAGTACGTAGATTGCAAATGATTGTTTGCTTTTGATTAAGATAAAGCTTTACACGTGACACCCGAAAATGTGGAGTAGATAGCATCTTACAATTTATATTCAGGTCTGAACTCTTGAAATGTATCATATTTGGAAAATAATTCAACTAAATTAAGACCATACTTTAGCCACTTCATAGAACCTGTATTTTCCAGTTTTTCCAAGACCTGTAAACTTTAAAAGGCAGTTTAACAGTGTTATTAGCAGGAAGGCACCTACCAGTAGATGTAATGAAAATCATGGTGTCTCTCAGGGTTATGAGATCATTATCTTCCCTCCCCCAGTCCGATCTACTGAGGCACAGGGTGATTCCTGCGGTCAGAGGCTACAATGCATCATTCAAAGTCTGCAATGCTGGCCATAGCCCCAGCCCTTTACAGAGTAAATATAATCTTTACAGGGATTTAGAAAATAGAATAAAGTGCGAGCGTGAGCTATGTATTAAGACTCTCCTCTTCTCTGTAGGATAGAGGGTATTCTGTGGATTCTTGCTGCTTGCACTATCTGTCTTCATCTGCAGCTTTTTAAAAAAACTTAATACATCCCTTCTTAGAGCAGAATCTTAAAGGACCACACCAACAAATCCTGACAAGCACAGTACCCATATACCAGGCCGCTTTTCCTGTCTTCACTATGTCCGTGAACGTCTTTGTAGGTGTGGCTCCTTTTTTGAGGCCATGAGGGTTTACAGGCACAGGATCAATATCTTTGGGATGTCCAGTGAAGCTGTCATTGCCAGATACCACTTCTTCCCTGATGTGATGCTGGACATGGTTGCTGTCTCGGAGCAGGAGCTAGATTCACTTACCACCCGCTCACAGGATGTCCAACCCTATGTGAGAATAGTGGCTGCACTCCATTTCACAGCCACTGGATCTTTCAAGAGGGTCTTCTCTCACAACATTGGCATCTCACAGGTACGCAAGCCTAGATGCTTTCATCGGGCACTGAGATGCATCAATAGAAGAGTGTACAAGTTTATCGCTATGCCACAGTCACTGGCTGAAATGCAAAGTGTGGCATAGAAATGTTATGCCTTTACCCACTTTCTTCTTGCACTAGGTGCAATTTACTGCACCCACATGCACCTTCGCAACCTCATCATATAGCACAGCACATCTTTATCACATCAGACACCACTCGCACTCCATCCTTGTGCATGCTCTCTGTGATGCCATTGGCTCCTTTGTGCATGCTGCCTTTACTGAAAGCACATATGACAGCTACATTTTCCGACAGTCACCTCTTGCACGTCATTTGGTTGCTGGGGATTTTGGTGATGTGGCTTATTAGTAAGAATGACAACTCACATGGGGCCACCATTTATACCTGCTGGGGGAATCTGAAAGAGACACGTTAGTGACAGATTCCTTACCTTAGAATATCCCCAGGCGTCAGGCTGGATCCGGAAAGTTTTTGCGTAGCCGTACCCTTGCGCGTCGGTAGGCGGCGTCGTGCGGCTCCGCGTCCGGCGTCGGGATCGCCGGGATGACGTCGCGGGCAGTACTTAGACGCCGCCCCTGCGCGCTGACGTCAGTTCTTCTTTTTCCGCGCCAGTAAGCGCAGATCCGGAAAGAGCAGTGCCCTAGTCATTTTTTGACTATCTTTTTGGTGATTTTTCACTGTTTTTCTCCACGAGTCTCTCGACTCCGAAGGTGTCGGTAGGGATGCCCGGCTTCAAGCCCTACGACGTCTGTGGTCGTATGATGTCGATCACAGACCCGCATTTAGAGTGTCTCTACTGTCTCGGCCGTGACCACGACACGAAGTCGTGCCCCGACTGCCGGGCCTTGCACCCGAAGGCTTTGCGAGAGCGGTCTCGAAAGCTCCTCGAGGTCCGGCAGTCGGCTCCGCGCCACACCAAGCCCCGGTCACGTGAGAGGTCGAGGGGCCGGTCGCGGAGTCCTCATCGGTTGTCGGGGTCCAAGTCTTCGCACTCCTCCGGTAAGTCAAAGCATAAAAAGTCTAAGAAGCGTCATCGCTCCACGACTTCGCCTCGCCGGTCTCGCGACTCGGCTAAGGCTCCTGTCTGCACCGTCCCCGCGGCTCCGGGAGTGCCTGTGGAGCCGCCCCCGCATTACCCATCCTTCCCGGGTTCGGGGGCGACTCCGGCCGAGATACAGGAATTCCTGTCGGCCATGGCCCGCCTCTTCGGGCCTCAAGGTCCCCCCGGTGGGCCCTGATGGGGTTTCCCCGGCGACGCCGACGACTCCGGTCCCGGCGCCGCCTGTCACACCAGCCTCGGTCCCGGCCCCGGCCTCGATCCCGGCTCCGGTGCTGCCGCAACCCCCATCGACGCCGGTTGACCTAACTACACCTCCGCCGATGTCTCCGGTGCCGTTTCCGATGCCGCCCGGGGCTCCGGGCGGCGTCGTTCCCCGGTTCTCTCCGGATCCGGACACGGCGCCGAACCAGCGTCGCTCGACGCCGGCTCCGACGTCGTTGAGACCTTGGGTCCCGCGTGTCCCTCCTTCTCCTTATTTTGAACCTGAGGAGGACGAAGAGGACTGGGAGGGGTCGGAGGACCCTCTCACACAGCAGTGTGAGTACGAACAGGACTGGGCTGAAGAACTTGGGGATGCCAGTGGGCTGGACACCTCCCCTGACCCTGGCATGCTATCTCCTCCTTCCGTGGCAACGGAGGAGGGAGCAAATTTTGCAACGGTGTTGCGTAGAGCAGCTGGGGCCTTACACCTCCAATTGCCTACAGTGGCCGTCAGGACTAACCTCCTGACGGAAGTGCTTCAGCCGGCGGCTACCTCCTCGGAGCCACTGCTGCCGTTTAATGACGCACTTTCTGACGTTCTTTTGGGCACCTGGTCCAAGCCCGCCACAGGGGCTCCTGTGGATAGGAACGTGGCCCGACGCCATCGCCCCGCTCCGGACGACTCCCTGTTCCTCTCCCAACACCCCACTCCTGAGAGCTTGGTTGTCCAAGCCTCTGCTTCCCAAACCGCCTTCCCTACCGCTCCTCCGGATAGGGAATCCAAACGCCTGGATCAATTTGGGAAGAAGGTCTTTTCTTCCTCCAGTGCTGGCTTGCGGTCTGTCAACACCGCTTGCCTTTTGGGCCAATATTCCCAATCTCTGTGGGACTCGGTGGCGCAAGCTTTGCCCCAGTGTCCTGAGGAGGACCAGACACTGCTTTCCCGCGCCATTGCGGAAGGAAGAGATGCGGCTAAATTCACCATTCGATGTGGCCTTGATACCGCCGACTCGCTGGGTAGATCAATTGCAACGACAGTGGCGCTGCGCCGTCACGCCTGGCTGAGAACCACTGGTTTCTCGGGTGATGTCCAGAACACTCTTATGGACATGCCCTTTGATCGGGTCGGTCTTTTTGGGAACAAGGCAGACCATGCGCTGGAGCGTTTTAAGGACTCACGGGCTATGGCCAAGTCCCTGGGCCTTTCTGCTGTACGCCCTCCGCAGCCATCTGCTTTTCGTCCCTTTCGTGGCCACGGAAGGGGCGCCCAGTCACGTCCGCTGCCCAGCCACCGGCCCGCGCAGCAAGCGTCTTCGCGTGGCCGAGGACGTGGCTCCCGCCGTGGCGGGTCAGGCAACCAGCGTGCGGGTCAGGCCACCAACCCCGCCCCGTCCGTGGCCTCCAAGCCCTCCTAGTCCTTCCTTTCAGGTGCACAGCACGCCAGTAGGGGGCAGGGTCCGCCATCACCTTCACCACTGGCGTCCAATCACCTCGGACAGGTGGGTCTTGGACATTGTCCGAAGGGGCTACTCCCTCCCCTTCGAGACCACCCCCCCAGCCATGCCACCTCAATTCCACTGCATGTCAGGGGATCACTTGGTGCTTCTTCAGAAGGAAGTTGCGGCCCTCTTGGCCAAGAGGGCCATCGAGCGCGTTCCGACCCCAGAAGTAGGACGTGGTTGCTACTCCCACTACTTTCTGGTGCCCAAAAAGGACAAGGAGGACATGCGTCCTATCTTGGACCTCCGGAACGTCAATCGCTTCCTCCGGAAGGAGAAGTTCAAGATGCTCACCTTAGCTCAGGTCTTGACTGCCCTCGACCCTGGAGACTGGATGGTAGCGTTGGACTTGCAGGACGCCTATTTCCACATCCCCGTCCTGCCGGCCCACCGGCGTTACCTGCGGTTCATGGTGGGCCTCGAGCATTTTCAATTCACCGTGCTCCCCTTTGGCCTCACAAGTGCCCCTCGGGTGTTCACGAAAGTGATGGTGGTGGTCGCAGCTCATCTGCGCCGGGCCGGGGTTCCAGTCTTCCCCCTACCTCGACGACTAGCTGCTGAAGGCGGGCTCGTCCCAGGCAGTCGTCTCCCACCTCCAGACTACGGCCGAACTCCTGCACTCGCTTGGGTTCTCCATCAATGTGCCGAAGTCGCACCTGATTCCTTCTCCACAGCTCCTTTTCATCGGAGCAGTTCTGGACACGACGCAGTTTCGGGCCTATCCTCCTGAACGGCGAGTCCGGGATATTCAGGCTATGATTCCGATCTTTCAGCCTCTATCCTGGGTTTCGGTACGGATGACCCTGAGGCTGCTGGGCCTCATGGCCTCCTGCATCCTGCTGGTCGATCATGCCAGATGGCATATGCGGGCTCTGCAGTGGGACCTGAAGTTCCAGTGGGCGCAGCACCAGGGCAACCTGTCCGATCACGTTCAGATCTCGGAGGGGACTGCAAAGCAGTTGCAGTGATGGCTCTCGAACCGGCAATGGGTCATGGGCAGATCCCTCTCCCTTCCCCAGCCAGAGCACACAGTCGTGACGGACGCGTCCCTTCTGGGATGGGGCGGTCATATGGGAGAGGCGGAGATCAGAGGCCTCTGGTCTCCGGCGGAGTCCCGGCTCCATATCAACCTTCTGGAGCTCCGGGCGATCCGACTTGCACTCAAAGCATTCCTTCCCTCTGTCAAAGGGAAGGTAGTGCAGGTGTTCACAGACAACACCACCACCATGTGGTACTGCAACAAACAAGGCGGGGTGGGGTGTGGACCCTATGTCAGGAGGCTCTGCGCCTCTGGACATGGCTGGAACATCAGGGCATCTTCCTGGTGGTTCAACACCTGGCAGGTTCCCTGAACGCCAGGGCGGACGAACTCAGCCGCAGGTGCATGATGGATCACGAATGGCGTCTTCACTCGGAAGTGGCGCAAGGACTCTTTCTACAGTGGGGAGAGCCTTGGTTAGATCTATTCGCCACCGAAGAGAACGCGCAATGTCATCTGTTCTGCGCGTTGGAATTTCCAAGGCGGCACTCGCTCGGCGACGCTTTTCGTCGCGAGTGGAGGTGCGGTCTGTTGTACCCTTTTCCGCCTATACCACTTCTACCCAGAGTGTTGAAGAAGATTCGACGCGACCGGGCCCAAGTCATCCTTGTGGCTCCGGACTGGGCTCGAAGAGTTTGGTATCCCGAGCTACTCAGTATGAGCGTCGATCCCCCGATCCGTCTGCCTCTTCGGGAGGATCTTCTGTCGCAGCAGCAGGGGACGGTCCTCCACCCGAACCTGTCCAGTCTCCACCTGCTTGCGTGGAGATTGAGCGGCGGCAGTTGATTCCTTTCGACTTGCCTCCCGAAGTTTGTGATGTGATTCTGGCAGCCAGGCGTCCCTCCACTAAGGTGGTATACGCCTGCAGGTGGAACAAGTTTGTGGCATGGTGCACAGCAAAGGCTGTGAATCCCCTCTCTGCCCCTCTTTCTGAGGTTCTTCTGTTCCTTCTTTCTCTGGCCCAACATGGTTCTGCCCTGGGTACAATCAAGGGCTATCTTTGTGCAATCTCGGCCTTCCTCAGGCTCCCTGATCAGCCCTCTCTTTTTAAGTCCCCTGTTGTTAATGGGTTTCTAAAAGGCATTACACACCTCTTCCCTCCTGTTCCGTTTGTCATGCCTCAGTGGGACTTAAACTTGGTTCTTACCTTTTTAATGTGCGCTCCCTTTGAGCCTCTACATAACTGTCCTCTTCGTCTTCTTACTTTGAAGACAGCCTTTCTGGTGGCCATCACCTCCGCTCGGCGGGTGAGTGAGCTCCAGGCTCTATCATGCAAACCTCCTTTTCTGTCTGTCCATCCAGACAAGGTTATTCTTAGGACGCGCCCGTCCTTCTTGCCAAAGGTGGTTACTGCCTTCCACATTGGGCAGACCATCACTTTGCCTACCTTCTTTCCGCCTCCGCATCCTTCCAGAGAGGAAGAGAGGCTCCACCGTCTGGACCCAAAACGTGCGCTTTCCATATATATCAACCGCACACAACACTTCCGGGTGGATGACCAGCTCTTTGTTGGCTACGTGGGTGCCAAAAAAGGTCGGGCGGTGCACAAGAGAACCATCTCCCGCTGGGTCACCTTGTGTATCAAAGCCTGCTATTCTTTGGCTAAGAAAGAGCCTCCTGTTGGGCTGCGTGCCCATTCCACCAGGGCAACGGCTGCTACCACGGCTTTAGGCCGCGGTGTTCCGCTGCAAGATATATGTCAGGCAGCTACGTGGGCCTCGCTGCACACGTTTACCAAGCATTACTGCCTTGACAGCCAGGTCCGGAGGGACGGCTTCTTTGGCCGTTCTGTCCTCCGGGACTTCCTTGTCTGATCTTTGTTCGCAGACCCACCACCGGGGTTGGTATTGCTGGGGTATCTATTCTAAGGTAAGGAATCTGTCACTAACGTGTCTCTTTCAGATGCACAAGTTACTAACTTGTGTAACGATATATCTGTAAGAGACAGTAGTTAGTGACAGATTCCTTACCGCCCCACCCATCCTCCCCGTTCTGCGAACTGATTTCTAGGGTTAAGGACATCCCTTTCAGGGCCCTAGTATTTTTCAGACACCTATGTCAGCTTCTTGCATGGCTCTGCGTTCCTGGCGCGGAAAGTCGTGTACAGAACTGACGTCAGCGCGCAGGGGCGGCGTCTAAGTACTGCCCGCGACGTCATCCCGGCGATGCCGACGACGGACGCGGTGCCGCACGACACCTCCTACCGACGCGCAAGGGTACTGCTACGCAAAAACGTTCCGGATCCAGCCTGACGCCTGGGGATATTCTAAGGTAAGGAATCTGTCACTAACTACTGTCTCTTACAGATATATCGTTACACAAGTTAGTAACTTGTGCATCTCAAACATAATCAATAATCGCTACAAAAGAGTATGCACACATTACCCTGACATACATTACATGTAACTAGGCATGACTTAGTACAATTAGAATAGAGGCCCTTTCGTTAAAAAAACACTTTTTTTTTTTGCAGATGATGCTGGGTATCCTTCCACTCCCCATCTCCTTACCCTACAGACATCCAGCCACAGTACCTCAGCAGAGATATAGTAGGGCACACATACGTACATTAGTCATTAGTAAATGCACTTTGGGGGTCCTGAGGTCGTGTTTCAGATGTCTTGACTATACAGGGACTGTGGGTTTACTGGTAATCTCCCAGAAGTTGTGTGCAGTATTGTTTAGGCTGTTATGTGTTGTTCAGCATCACCACATGACTGGGCTTACATATAGATCTTGACCTTGATCTATGCCCACATCCAGGTAACCGAAGTGGGGTAAACAACAGAGGTCAGGATATGCAGGTGTGGGATTAGCTGATCAACTCATTTTTTTTCTCTTGAGCAGATAGATTGGTTAATGCATGTATGTGGTTGGATAGTCTATTGTCAGTGATGAATGGTGGACAAGTAACACACTGTCCATTGGTACCATCCTGAGACAAATCTGTTTATTATGCATAATGGCGCCAATTAACATGGTATGCTCAATTTAAAGAAAAAGTTTTCAATTTCTCAAACACTGTGACCATTACAAAGACCAACATGCAACCACAATTCCGCATACTACACTCATATTTTAGGGCAAACATAATCAAATTCTAACTTAGTGCTCATACTTTAGGTACACAAACCTTCCCTGCTTTGATTTTGTCATTGTATCATATTTTGAGTCCTTGCAGAACATGTTGGGTATTTCCCTCCGGCATGTGGAGCCTTCGCCTATATGTGGAGGCTATCCTCCGCATGTGGGGCGGAGACTTCTTACCACAACAAAAAGAAAAAGACATACAGGAAGAGGAAGTTGCATACTTTTGAGTCATTCTGCGCCATCTTCTCCTTCAAGCACCATCCTCTTCCATCCTGCTGCTCCTTTGAAAAATCTTGCCCCCAATATGGTTGTGGAGCATGACAAGAAGGGTTCCCATTCTCTGAGAATGAGTTGAACATCATCACTGAGGGGGTCATTGAGCAGTACCGTCAGCTTTATGGTGTCCAGATACACAGTTGAGAAATGTGGCGCAGGCCCTATTCTGATGAGACCTCATAATACGCTGCAGTGCAGTGGGTATCCTGACCTGGCTAGAGAAACTGTTTAGCATGCTCTGGGAGAACCTTTGTCGCTGGGCCTGAATTAAGGCACAGGACATTTTTGAGCTTATCCTCCCGGCTATATAGACAGCACCCCCACATGAACCTATATTATGGGTAGCATTTATGTGATTATAAAGGAGTGTGTTGGTCGGTCTGATTTCTTTCAGGTGTATACTTGGGTTACATGTAGTAACTATATGGACTTAATTCCGATTATTTGGACTCCCCTAAACTGAGTGGGTGGAGACATGCAAGTCTGCAGTTTTGTGTAGCTTAACACTCGGAGTTTATGAATAGCCAAAAGTAGTAAAGTTACTCAAAAGTGGAAGAGTAAATTACACATGTAAATTTAATCATAAGTGTAAGTTGCCTTTGTGAATAGCTCCAATAGCATTCACAATAAAAGGTATTCAAATGCCAAAGTACTTCCATGCATCCAAGGTACAAGAAGAAGAAACTAAAAAGAGATAAAAAAATTAATTAGCATCTTCTTTTGAAGAGGCTGCCCTTTTGGCGCATGAAAAGTGAAATATACCTCCAGATGTGGTTCCAGTGGCCTTCAATGTATTACTGTAGAAGGCTGAAAACATTCTTCCTGTCTTCCAACATGTCCCCTTTGTCAAACTTTAAAGCCTGAGTCTCCGGTGGAAAGTTTGCTTGCACGCTGGGGTGCATGGCTCTTAGAAAGCATGGACTTGCTTAGAGTAAAATTACCTGCCTCTTGAAGGAGCTAATGCCCAGTGAAGCATTCGGAATTAACTGTAATTACTGGAAATGTGGAGTGGACATGCACACATTTTGTGGGGAGAATTGGTCTCCTTGTACTGTTGTGTTCTGCTGTGCACTGCTATTTCTGATATCTGAAAGTACCTACAATTGTAGAACATTACGGTTTGAGGAATCTTGAGGACGTTAGAAGCATTCACAATTAACTGGTACAATTAGAAGACTGTGAGTTTTCTGCTTCCAGTGCTCATGTTCGCATAGAGGCCTCGGTACCTGGAGACCTGTACTGAAGCTTTCTTGATTTGCAAGGAAGGTTTAGCAGTGCATTGAATAAAGACAATTCAGCTTTGAACACACAAAAACAATTCTGGTGACAGGTTTTTGTTGTTACTATTTACGTTTGCTTAAACAAATGCTTTACTTGCGTCGTTAAGGCATGCTTGAGCCCTCACACTCTGTTGACACAGGTTAGGAATTGTGCAACAATGTAATAGTTTCCGCTTTATGTTATTTGCTAACGCTAATTTAATAGTTTCCGCTTTGTTATTTGCTAACGCCTTTCTTTAAGTTATCTCCATTTGGCAACTCCAGTACCTACTTTAGGAGTGACAATACCCCTTTGTTCGCGTACACCACAACTTTTAATTTTCCTTCTTAGTCTCGCCATCTGGTTAAAAAAACCTGTGGTTTTAAAAGGTCACTTAGCGATGCCTAGTTAATTTGAATGTTTTTCATTTCTAATATCTATTTGCAGGAAACGTCTAGTGAGTTCTAGGCTTTAGATGCACTTGTCTCTAGTTCCATTAATGAATAGCCCTAAATATTATAGCCTTGGTAGCAATTTGTTTCGTTTTTATCTGAGACTGCACATGTGCTATTGGCAAAATCTTTTGTAAACAAAAGCTTAGAGCCCTCCCATTACTTACCATTACTTATCATTGTTTGTCTTCCAAGTCACTCTAGTTTCTTTGCTTCTTATTGGTCAACGCCCCCCTGCTTGCCTCATGCTTCCTCCATGCGCTTCCAGTGTTTGTCCCTGCCACGGATCATGGTTTCCTGTCTGCGGTCAGAGTCCTTCCACTGGCTGCACATTCCTGCATGTACTTTTTTCCCATGCACTGTATAAGAGTGCATATGTCTGCTGCCTTCCTGCATCCTTCCCCATCCAAGGTCTTGCCCCAACCTCCCTCCCCCCTCCTTCCCTCCTCCTGCTGTCCATTGTGTTGCTGCTCCATCCTTCTGCACTTCCCTTGTGTTGCTTGCCCCGTCCTCCTTCTACTGTCGATTGTGTTGCTGCTTCCTTCCTCCTCATCATAGCGCTTTTTTTCTTTACTTTAAGCCATGTTGCACAGCAAGCCTTAAATAAAATTGACAAAGCCAATAGATCTCCTATAGGCGAAATCTGTTGGCTTTGCCAATGCTTGTTCTGTGTTACAAATGCCTTAAATAAATGAGCTTACGCTGTTTTACTTATTTTGGATTGGTATTTGGAACCTCGTGGCTCTACTGGCTGTGTAGTTTCCAAATTTAAAAACACAGTTGCCTGTATGCGTATACATTTTTTTTTCCAGATATTTTATTATAAATGCCCATGGAACCAAGTCACACTAGATATTGTTGCATACAGCCTGTGCTCACAGCTGTACCATTTTGTTTACTGTTTTTATCTTCCCTCTGACAGATAATTGCTACTTGAGCAGTATTCTCTTAGGACTGTGGGTTATAAACAGCACAGTAGTCGTCTTTGGAAAACAGAATAAAGTCTTTTGGGACACTGTTTCTAGTATTACTTGAATGATAATCAATTAATGTGCTGATCATGTCTGTGCAAGTTGTAACCTCGTTTAGCGCTATGTCGTGCCAGTCCCAAAGTCTTACCACCTATCACTAGGCTAGCTGTTATAAACATTGACAGATTATTTTTTTTAAATCTTTTTATTAACAAAACACTCAATACATGATACATCCAGTATTTGAGGAAATACAGAGATTTTAGCCGCGGGAGCTTACTGCATGTTATCATTACAAATTTTAAGAATATTCTAGGCCTCTTTTCCAGTTGTATCTGCCTTACTTCTCCCCAGGAAAGAACATCTATGCTTCTAGTGTCCTGTAATCTCCCTATACGGGTTCTCCGTGTGGTAAGGACCCCCTGGGTGGCGAGTAAGAGGTCGAGCATAAGCCAGCCCCCACCCCCTAGAACCCTACATTGACAGATTTTTAACCATGATTTGAAGAAGTGCAAGTGCTAGGCGATATCTATGAAAATTTGCCCGAAATATTTTGATAAATCTGCGGAGAAAACTTATATCTGCAGGTAAACAGCAAACAAATACAAACAATTCTCTTAATTTAAAGTCAAAATAACCGACAACTACATCGACGTTCTATTGTTTTCAACATTTTTGAATGTGTAGAATGCAAATTAGTTGAATTATGTGGGTCCTGTGCTCCACTTGCGCATATGGCTTTTCACGCTACTTGGAACGTGTTGATGTCTAGAACTGCTCCTTCAACACGCATCTTTTGTCAACCTTGCTCCATTTTGATGTCAGGGTATCTTTACTCCACCAAACCTTACCGTATGTCACTTTTGTGTGTTTGTGCCACTAAGAATCCACAAGTGCGTGACAGTCCGCCATAGCAGTTAGAAGATATCTTCCACTTGGGGACTTAGTGTGACTTGGCAGCTTCCTTTAGGATTCACTGTGCCTAGCATGAAGCTCACCTGAACTGCCATTACAATAACACCTGGAAATACTAGCAATGTTGTTTACCTACGTTGTAATAGATAGCTCTATAGGACTACTTTCTTGGATAGGGTAACTCCTCCTTATTTTCACATTTTACATGATTTTGCTCTCCCAGTTAATTTTAGAAGATATACAAAATCTGCTGGACATTTTTGAAATCTGTAGCAAATCTCCATATTTTCCAAAGAAATATAGGAGTTAAGTAATTTTCATTATTGGCAGAAGTCTATACTGCACATTTTGGCTGTCATAACCATGACTGCCTTCTATATGGCATTGTGTGGTCCAGTTCAGCTAAAGTCTTCCAATGCGCAGTAGTATGCTCTCTAATCTTGTTGTGTAGCATAGCAGGGAAATAAGGGATCAATTCAACATATATACTTGAAATCCTTGCTTGCGTGATAAAATGCCCTTAGCATGGTATCTCCACATTCCGAAGAAGGTGAAAATATACTTTTAGTGTAGCCTTATTGCCCGGCATAGGGTGCTATATTGGCCATTAAATGCCTACTTCAACATTAAAGGCCTGAACCGAAGGCGACGGCCTATAACAAGGGAGCGGCAATGCTTAATTTGGAAAACAAAATAAGTGCCACGCCCCTCATCAGCAGGCATCAGCAGCTTGCACCACCCTTTGCCCCTGCCATTACGGCCATTGACCGTATCAACACAACTTTCACCAATCACACTCCTACAAGTGTGGCAATTCAGACTATTCCAGGCTCCCAGAATTTTGAGAATGGCTTAGGCAGTAGGTATTAGTCATTTTTAATGTTTATTTAATTTGAAAAGAACTGTTTTGTGCTCATCTCTAATTTAGACAAACAGTGCCACCAGTTAGCAGATTGTCCTAAGTGCTGGTTTTGACAATTTCAGCGCTCCGTCCATCATCTTCTTTTGTTTGCTTTGTTCAACCTAAGTTGGCAGGGTATGCCCAGACGTGGGTCCCTTGCTCACTTTACCACTGGATTCGAGCTAGCCTGGCTAATGAGGGCTGTTAGCCCGAAACCAGTCCCAGGATGCTTGTCTCTGGTCCAGGCAAGACCTGGCTTGGCAGTTCGGGCTGGACTGTTCCCATGAGGATCAGGGTCAGGACTGATTTGCATATAGCTGTGTCTGAACTGGAGTGGCGAAGTGGGCTAAAGAACGATGATGGATTCAACCCAGATCTGTGACTGGGGGTGAATGTCTGAAAAGTTTCAGCGCTCCGTCCATCATCTCCTTGTGTTTGCTTTGACAATTAAGTACCAGTGTCCAGCACTAGAAACCACCGGCTCAAATTAAGCACTGGGGAGCTGGCCTTTAATGGTTGATATAGCCCACTTTGGCCGGCTTTAATTCTTCTAGAGCATTTCGCTCCATGAGGGTGGAATGTCTTAATTAGAAACAAAGGCCTCCCAGGAAATGGGGGAGTTTGAAGCCTCCAAGGCTCCCAAGCCTTTGTTTCTCAGGTCTTTCTGTGATTGTTCAACAATTACAGCCATGATCAGGGCCACAGCTGTTAACTGTTGAACATACACAGCAACACACATGCAAGCAGTCGGAAGGCAGCCCCGGGTTCTCCTTGGGCTCGGCTAAACTGCTTTTTTCCATTCAGCTGAGCTAGAGACCCAGGAGCTGAGCAAAATTCCCCCCTCCCTTGTTCTGAAGCTCCAGTGACACTGTAAGCTACAGGAGGAGAAGGGGGGAGGGCACCTTCATGCCCTGGTCTACAGCCTTCACCTCTCTTTCCCTGCCCAATCCACATATCCTGGAAAGGCAGGGGAAGTGGATGAGGACATGTTAATCTTGAGAGCATCAGTCCTATACCAGCTTTTATTGGCTTTTGCTGCACATTCTCTTAAATGGAGCTTTCAACATTCCAGTTTTGAAATATCGGATAGGGTTTTAAGTAAAGGTGTAAACTGAGCCCCTAATCAAATATTTATTTAATCCTGGCATATCTCCTCTCAACCATAGGGAAACCTCCAGATGTGCAATGAAAAAGCATTGATGTTTTTAAAACGGATTTTTTTTTTTTTTAATAACTCCTCGTACAAAAAACTAAGGTAATGCACAAATGGTAAGGATACACAAAAATGTACGAAATTAGGTCACAGGACTTTAAATGTTTAGGATGGGTCTGTACTCCAGGATCTACATGCAATATCTAACGAGCTGAAACCTCCAATCATTTTGGGGTATTAGGTCTCTTTATTACCGAACATATAAAACCTATAAGTAGAAATCTAAAACAAAGATCAAGATGGATGGCATGATCCAAAGCATATCTGGCAAGTTCCCTGTCAGCTTTGACACCTGTTAGCACTCCTGACTGTCAGACAGCAGCACCCCACTTTCTCGGACTGGGAGACAGTTTGTGATGAAAGAAGCAGAAATGTAAGGTCCAGAACGAAAAGTGCTACTTCCTCAAATGTTAGGACTCACTCACGCTGTCCTCATGGCCTGGGACACCTGACTTCTGCCATGAATGTGGCGAAAATACCGTCTGTGGCCTTTGTTACCTATTTTACTCACGATCAAAGCAACATCATTTGAACACAACCTAAGAGAAGGGGAAGTGTGCTAATATATTTTAGTGTTCTTTTTGTTTTTTTCAATTTTGTCATGTATAATATTACATTTTTAGTAATTTAAACTGAACGGGTTCTGCCTCTTTCCTTTATAATAACCAATATTATTAGCAGCTTGGACAAAACGGTATAATTCCAACTTGCCTGACTCGATGCTTCTACCTCTAATTAAGATGTGTAACCGGGATCTGCTTGTCTCGTTGGAATTTATCGTGATGCTGGTGTGTGCTGAGCTTTCGGTAGATTCTTTTCACAACAGGTTTTGGCATGCCAGAATTTCTTCTATTTTAGTTAAATTCTCGGCATAGCATTTTCACCTGCATCGTATTATATATAGACACAACAAATTCCAGTCATTCTTTTATTGATATTCCAGTGAGCTACTACATGTGTGGTCCAGTTCTGTTCAATAATTCGTGAGAAATTACTGTAGAAATGAAGTTAACCTCCACACCCAGCTAACGTATAAATGGGTCCTGTGTAGGTGTCCCTAGTGCACTCCCCTAGCAACACAAGTCACAGGAGCCCCAGGGTGTCATTCTCTCTAGGGGTGACTGGCTCTCGAATTAGTGTGCTACGTTCAAGTTTGGGAACTAGTGTACAGAATAAAGGGAGAGTTTTTGAAATAGTGTGATTATCAAAATTAGGCAGGTGTGCCTAACCCTATTGGTGGAGAATATTCCGAAAGATGTGATAAAATGACTGGTCCGAGTTCCAGGGGGGTCAGACGTTGTTTGTTACTGGGTTATTATATATTATATAGGGCAGCATGATCCACATGTAATGGCACATAGGCACTGTGGGGGATAGAATAACGCCTAATGGTCTTGCCTTGAAGTATAGCGGTGGCCACCTGTAGCATAATGGTGGCAGTGGCATATCTTTGACGTTCTTGGCGTATCGTCTTGTAGTGACACCCACTAGCAAACTCTTGCATTAGGGTGGTCATTTCAGGCAGTACCGACAGTCATAGGTCAAATGATGGATGGCCACCAGTAACGTCTGACTGAAATGGATGGCAGGAGGTGGGTGTCCCTAAAATCTGATTGATCCTCCTGGCTCACGGTGGGTATTCCTGAGATGTGAACGCGATACAAAGGCAAGTGAGGCAGAATCTGTCCATGCGGAGCACTCGTTTGTATGAAAATCACAAGTTGATATTGGGTTACCAAACTGTTACTTAATAAAAATTAAAACTGATATTTTTGTGGATGCGAATGGTTACTTAGAGTAAATGTCAAGCTTGTGTTTGCATTAGTATGTTTTATTAAGTAATACGCTTCCTTCACCCCCTGTCCAAACAGTGGCATGTGTTGCCACCCCAGTATGCAGTGACATGTAATAACCCCTCACTAAACACAGTTTATATCCCCTTTTTAGGTGGAGGGCTACCCCACCCATCGCTTATACTGTGACACCTTTGTATATATTTATATAGCTAGGAACCTACAGTCTTTCTGTATATTGTTCAACTGCTTCCCTCTGTAAAGCTACAGCCACTTTTCTATTGAGGGCAAGCCATAATCCTGACATTGTAAGACCCAGGCTCCATGTTTCGTACACAGTTACACCCTCTAGTCTCCTCTCTTCTGATGAGTTGGCACCCCATCTGTATACACATTGAAATCCTTGCAAAATGTGTGTTTGTGTGCCTGGGCAAACCTAGTCAAAAGACAGAGTCCTGCACAGGGTCAAAGGCAAAGATATAATCAACGAGTGATTGGAGGGGAGGTTGTGTTCTGAAAGTAGAGGCTGCCAATCATTGATATGTGTAGAATTTTTTAAAGAGTTGTGTCTTCAGCTCTTTCTTAAATTAGAGCAGGTTTGGAGCAATCTTGGTGGACAAATGGATGTCATTTCAGTTCCAGGGTACATAAATTTAGAAGGCACGTTACTTTGCTTTTTTCTTTTGGCACCTCTTTGTTTCTATTTTGATAATTCTGATGGTGTCGTGTCTGCAGGTGTGCTGAGTTCTGCCAGAAGTGGGGAGCTTGAAGCAAGATAGGTGGGGTGTTTTTTTATGGGAAAATATGGTAGCGCAGTGACGTACATTGATTTTTTTTTTTTTCTTTTTCTTTTTTTAGGTTAAGCATTGGCAGCCCATCTGTATACACGTTGACACTCTTTATACACAGAGACATCAACTGCTCCTCAATACCATTGTTATAATGTAGTTAAATAAACTTGAAGACAAAGTTACTTTCCTAATATTTCTTGTGGGTGATGTTTCTTTCTGCAAACTCTTTGCTTTATGAATGTCCCCGAGTAGCCAGACTGGATCTGGAAAACCTTTTCATCAAGCAACAGTTCTTTAGCACTGCTAGGTTGTGCCATGTGACTGCAACCATGGCTTAGTTCACCCTTAATGTCACTACCATCATATTGCGCGGGGAAAACCGGTGGCAGGCCTCCTCTGTGCGGGTCCAGAGCTCTTCTTTTGTCTTTACTGATTAAATGACTCCGTGGGCTCAACAATGATTAAGTCAGATGTCCTTCTAAAGTCCTGGGATTTGGGGCCACATGAACGACAGGTTTTAGTGGTCGGAAACGGAGAATCGGGCCGTTTGCAACTGCTAGTGAGCCTTTTGACATGTACCAACCCTATTTTGCGAGTCAGCAACCTATTACTGATTCGCAAAATAGGGTTTGCGAGTCGGTTTTAGGAAACTCCATGTCGCAGGGGGATGTATGAATGTTTTGCAACCAGAATGCAGTCTCAAAGCATTCGCAGTTTACCGTCCTCTCTAAGCAGGTGGTAAGCCAGTCGCAAACGTGAAGGGGTCCCCAAGGGACACCTTCCCCTTTGTGAATGGTAGTGAAAACGTTTTTTTAAGAGTAGGCACTGGTCCCACGAACCACTGCCTACTCTTCAAAAATGAAACAAACATTTCATTTTTCTTTTTGAAACTCATCTTGTTTTTCTTTAAGGAAAATGGGCTGCATTTAAAAAAAGAAAGTTGCTTTATTGAAAAGCAAACACAGAAATGGTGGTCTGCTGTCCCCAGCAGGCTACCTTCCCTGTTTTTTTAGCTATTCCCAATGGGTCGCAAATTGCGACCTACCTCATGAATATTGATGAAGTAGGTCAATTGCGACCCATTGGGAATCGCTAAATGTGTCTGAGACACAATAGTACGTCACATTTTGCGACTTCTTCATTGTGACTCGCAAAATGCTTCGTCATACATGTGCCTACGGACAGGATTGCAGTGAGAGGTTCTTATTGGATCCACTTAACACCTGTATGTAGTGACTGGGATCCAAGCGTGACCCCACTGCCTGCGACTGTTATTCGTCCATGTACTCGATTGCCAAATTATTCCTGACAAGGCCGCTTCAAGCTGTCATTCTGCTCTCCTTCTGGGAAGTACCATGACTGAATGATCCCCCAAAGTATCCTTCTGCAAAAATCGCAGAATATACCAAAGAAGGAAGAAGTCCTCTTCTTCCTCAAGGAAGCGGCCCCATGCCTATGACGATAGAAACATTCTGAAGTGCTGTTCTCAGACAGCAGTGTCTTTCTCTTCATCTGAACCATTTCCAGTTCTGAAAAAGTTGAAGCTGGATCTTCAGACCCTTCCCAGGCTGAGGCCTTTCTAGAGACCATGTTAGCCATTTTCATGGCAGTCCCACATTTCTCCGAACTACTCCCCTATGGTGGGTTCATGCCGCATGTTTGGTGACTCTGGTGACTCCAACTTCAATGCCACCTGAGTGCGCACCACCACAGGCTCTCTCTGGCCTTGATGTTGGTTTCAAGGAAGCCCTTGCCTACTAAAGCGCTGGTAAGCTTGCCTTCGGTGCTGCCTGTGGCATCATGATCAGTGGCGGGCTTTATTACTGTTAACATTTTGTTAATTTGAAGGAATGCTTATATTATTACAATTATGTCTCAGAATTTCCTAATCACTTTAATGCATTTAAGTGTGTAATCCGATTAAATATTTATATTTTTTGTTGTATGCTTCTTTAAATTCAATTACACACACACACCCCTCCCCCCACCTGCAGTAAGCCATTTATGATTTTACTTGGGTATGAGCTAAGCACTGAATTGTGTCTCATCTCTGTTCAACATTTATAAAACATACACAATACAGTTAAAGCATAAACATTTACATGCCATCTTTAATGGAGAAACCTAAAAACAGAAACCATGACTTCACTTTAAACCATGTCACAACCCATAGGAAATTAAAAGTACATTTTATTTTAGTTCAGATTGTTGCCTGTTTTTGTGATTAGGTTTTAAGGAAAGCCAGAACTTCGAGCCTTCATTGCTCCCTGCCCCTGGATACCAAATGAGGCTGTTTATTAGCTAGTAAAGAATAATTTCATTCATTGAATCTCTCTCCAAAAGACATAGAAAATCTGTTGCTTCACAAAGTGCAATACGTATTTCGTCATAGCATTGCCTTCATATGTCTATTTGAGGTAATAATGGTATGCTGACTTCCATGTGCGGGAAAGTACAAAAATATTTTAGACACAAATCCATGACAACATTTAATGTGCTCGGTCATCGGGCTCCTGTGATGATGTTTCAAGAAAGCCATAATATCAATATCTTTATTGAATTTTAATACCCATTCAAGGGCTTGATGAAGGATAGACCTGCATACAGCAAGACCGTGAAAGAAAGAGAGAAGGGCAAGGGAGAATGAATGAGATTAAAGCCTAGAGGTTTGCAAAATAATGTTTGCAATGTGAATCATTTTTAACCTTGAAGTTAATGATTCAACCAAAACATTTGGAGGAAGAAGTGATGTTAGGAATTATACTATCAACCTGTGAAAATTCCATTGAATTTATTGGGAAAAATTGAACAATGTGATGTAGCGAGCTAACATTCCCGTGTAGTGTGTAGTGATAATTACGAAAGGGGAATAGGTCAGCCTACACATAACCATCATTTTGAGTCAGTTGTTGTTTCTTGTGCCCCTTTAGATGTCACTCAAAGTAAGTAAACGAGAAAATTATTTGAATGAAAAGCACTCACTGTCTGTGATGTTGAGTAAAGCAAGAGTAATATTTATGCATTACAATCTCAGTAAGTTGGGGAGAGGATGTGACCTAACGGCAAGGGTGGTCGACCTCATATCTGGGGCACCGTGTTCGAGTCTCCACAAGGACGCGCAACATCCTGTGATTCTGGGCAAATCGCTTAATCTCCCTGTGCCTAACAAAAATGAATGTGTACTCATGTAACACAACTGTAAAGTGCTCTGATACCTGATACCTTCGGGTCAGGTTGGCGTTCTATAAAACTCTGTAAAAAGTAAAAAATAAAAATAAAAAAAAGTTGGGAATATCATGCACCCCCAATTCTCAGTCATCTGCTATTAATTGATGAAAGTGGTAAATGGGCATGGTGTTGTTTGAATGTATATTAGAACATTGGGATGTTGGAAGCTCCGTTAAAAACAATAGAGTGTTCCAGGCTTCTAATGGCCGTTAGAGGCCCGGAGCTCCAGCATTCCAATGTTGTCCTTCACAGCTGTTCCTGTGAACAAAAGCCTCACGAAGCCTGAGAGTATTTCAGTCCCCTCGGGCTCTGTGAGGCCTTTGTTTTATGTGTTAGAACATTCTGCCCTCTAGTGGCAGAATGTTCTAATAGCCTTATAGCCCTCCGTAGTTGGGCTATACCGGCTATTAAAGTCCCGCTCCCTTGTTTAAGGCCCTCACCTTAGGCTCGGGCCTGTAACACTGGAGCGGGCCTTTAATGGCCGGTATAGCCCGCTACGGCGGGCCATAAGGCTATAATAAAAGCACACAGAATGGAGTAGAAATGTGAAAAATTGATGTACAGAGACTAAAGTAAAGAGAAGTTCATTTAGGGGCACAATAATGCTTGATGGAAAGTCTCTAGATAAGGTCATCGAGTTTGACGACCTGGGAATTAAATTAATGAGGGCTATGGCATGGTCTTCCCAGCTCAAAAAAGCAGCCTGACTCTAATCCATCAAGCTTCAGCCATCATAAGACTCTACAAGTCCTCGCAATTGAATATTTTTATGTATTTTTATTCTGCTTGTCTGTACTGTTTCGTTGTTTGATTTATGTACTTTTATGGTCCTAAGCACCGAAGAAAGTATTGTGATGATGAGTTATATGGAGGATACTTTCCTTGTTGCCATCTTCTCGGATTTTGTACACTGAAAATTGATTTACTATCTGAGGGGCAGTTCGCACCTACTTAGAGTTAAAGCATGTTTTCCTTGTCCCATTACTATGCTTCAGTTTCACAGGAACAAGCCATCAACCAACCCACATTAGACACCTTCGCCCGCTAAAATATGCGGTTAAAAGAAGACACTTTTGAAGCCAAAGCTATAGCCTGGGTAACAGAAATGTGATGCACATTTTGCCGGGGCCTCTTTTTGCTGCTGTCATTTTAACATGTGGTACTAAGAACACATTAAATGTAGTTATAGTAATAGACATTGCTTACTGGTCATGAGGATTTTTGTAGACCAAACTATTTCAGTCTGCCGAAACTGGATCCGCTCCTTTGATTGGTTTAAATTGAAGCTTTCATTAGATCGATTTCACTGCAGCACACAGAAAAACATTGCAACACTGAATTTTTTTTTAACTTTGATTGTGCAGAAGCAGTAAGAGCTATCTCTCCTGCAGACATTTTTTTTAAATTTGCAGTGATCCCATAGATTATCAATAAAAAGGTAGCACATACAATATCATTCCGCAGTTTAGTTTCCACCCCTTACAAAAGTTCAATGCTCTAAGGGTGCTCGTTACATACTATCGCAAGGAGTGTCATGTGTTATCGTTACTAAACATTAACTTGAATGGTTGCATGGGAGTCTGTGAATAGTGTCACCTTTGTTTATTTCAATGCCATAAACTTTATTGCCCACCAATTAGTGACGTAAAACTGATAAAGTGCACATTCTTACAGCATGGTGTCACCTGACCATGGAGCTAAAGTCCTTTGCAATGCTTGAGCTAGTTTTGCTTCACTTCTCTTTTCATGTTTATTGCCTAGCATTTTTTGTCCTCCAGTCAATTCGACAATCATAAGTCTACTCAACGTGCTCCAGTTTCTACTTTCCAATGCTCTGATTACAGGGAAACAGCCTAACTTGTACCCCTAAAATGGCGTCCCAGGCTATGTTGAATAGAGTAGTGGTGGCTCTGATTGCGGGTTATGGGGCACAGGAGGTTTTCCCTGGAGCATGTAAGGAGATTACCTACTGGCTATCGACAGTTAAAGGTTCCTCCAGCCTCCAATCCATGGACGCTTGACTTCCACCTCTGTTGGGCATGTGCAGTTGATGGACATGACATGTATTCACTGTAGACAAGACCTCTGAAGGATACTCGCAGGAACAACCTGCTACTGCAGAATCCTTCAAAAATCCCTCTTGATTAACATCTAACAGCAAGAAGTGCTTTAATGGAAAATATCACAGTTCGGAGGAACGATCCAATGGAGAGATGCGGGAGACTGTTCCTATTCCTCCCTGTGCCCATGTGTTGAGTGCAGGGCCACAGAAATTAGATTCACAAAACAAATCTGATGCCCTGAATATAGTCAGTCCTTCATTTACGGTCTAACATATCCTACAGGAATATAGGAATATTTTAGATATTGGAGGAGACACCTAACCCATCAAATGGCGCCATGCTTCATCATGTGCATCTCCCCTCATTCGGGTAGGTAAATCCCACCTGAATGGGCTCAACCAAAAATGAGAGCTCACAATAAGATAATTTTCTAGACATGTCCAGGGTTCCAGTCGTATAAAAATGACTGTGGGTAAATCCAGATTTCTGTTTTTATTCATCGGGTACTCATGTCACTTTTTAAAACGATGTCTGTGTGTGTGGTGAAACACAGGGGTTCGTTCATACATCCAAAAGACACACGTCCTTACATCCAGAAGATATACGTCACCTACTTGTTTAAGCTGAAAACAAATTTCTCAAAATGGGTCACTCGGCTTTTATTGGTACTTAGAACCGCCCTGCCCACCTACCCCTAACTGTAAAGAAGCTAATTTAAAAATACTGCCCCAATTTGCAGAATACTGGACATTTTTTTTGCCAACTGATTCTCTAATGGGGGCCACTTTTATTTTAGTGCGTGAGCCTATTTTCTGTCCCAATCAGACCATGGCTGGTGATTAGTTGGCTCCGGTTCACTTGGAGGTTGCAGGTAGGGTGTAAGTCAATACGTTTTGGTTCATTTAGGTTAACTAACACAGGAAAAGCTTATTACCTCCTTTCCTTTTCCTCATTATGGAAAGAATTACTTTCACAGCTGCTGATTTTGGAACCAGGTTCGGGTCTCTGTGTGGTCTGAACATCCTGTGATTTATTTATTTCTTAATGTGTTTATGCATTTTTATGTAGAGCGGATATTACCCAAAGGTGTTAGAGTGCTTTACAATAGACAAAGATCTTACATTAGGTCCAAAATTGCAAAGTAGTCATTAAATAAGGCATAGAATGTCATGTGTACACTTTGCAGCTTTACAACGGTTTGCTTAACAATAAACAAAGATCATCCAACAAAGCCCAAAATTGAAATGGCAAATTATTACATAAGGCACAGAGTTGCACTGTTCGAAGAAGTACGTATGTCAAGTTTAGGGCATGATCTAATGAAAAGGAGGTAGTGCAGTAAATCCCAGTAGCCATATAGGTGAAAGAGCATGTTCCCTGAGAGGGGAAGCTAGGATGTCATAAGCTGAAACTTTTTTGAAGGAGAAGGGCTTTCAACTCTGTTTTGAAGATCGCCAGTGTTGTGGTGGTGCGTAGTATCTGGGGTAAGGACTTCCATATTCTGGGTGCATTTCCTGAGAAGGATTGTGCCATGTGTTGTTCCTTTTTAAAGGCTGGACGTTCAAGCAGCAGAGCAGAGCATTGGCATTGAGTGTAAGACCTTGTGAGTAATACAATCCATCTTGTACATGGACCTGACCTCAGAGAGCAACCAGCGGAGAGTGACCAGCTTAGGTGAGATGTGGTTATTACTTTTAGCCCCATAGGTGTAGCATGCAGCCGAATGAAGAACTGATTTCAGAGAGGTGAGATGGGTCTTGGGGAGACCAGCCAAGAGAGAGTTACAATAATCAGTTCTGGTGAACACCAGTGATTGCACAAGAGATTTCAGGTCCTACATGGGGATGCAGGGTGGATTCCCCAGTGAAGACACGGTTGGGTTGCGTATTTCTGGCCATTGTGCTAATTTGTGAATGAAATCTGTGTATTTTATCTAGAATGACCCCTAAGGATGTGGCACTGTCAACATTGGTGGGTTTGCTATTCAGGATGTTGAGTGGGTTTATCCAGGATTGTACCAGAAGTGTTTATTTTGAAGAGGACATGAGGAAATCCGTTTTGGCAGAGTCCCGTTTTAGATTATGCGCAGTCATCCAGTCCTGAATGGAGTTTAGAGTAATGGTGAGACACAAGATGTCTTGGGGAGAGGCGAAAGGGTAACAACACCAGCTTGGGAGATGTTTGGTGGGAATCTCTCAGAGCAGGTGATTACACCCTTGTATTGAGCACCAAGCATAGTGTGCCCTCAACTGGCCGGGGTGGGGCTAGGGGGGGGGTTCTAAAAGGACAGACAGCCTGGAGCTTAGGGTGGGACAAACCAAGATCAAGCTGGGTCAATTTAGAGTTTAGGAAATCTAGTTTATGTTCGAGGGGATGAGGGGCTACTGTGTGAAATGTTTTGTGGTGTTCATCAATGGAATGCGAGGCTAAGGAGTGAGACTTGTAGTGGTGTAGAACTTTTGTCATTGGAGGATGATTGTCATAGATGATATTTGAAAGTTGAGATCTAATATAGACCAGTGTCACACTAGGAGATGCTCGTCCACTGTTCACAGTTTGGGGTTGGTCCAACTAGTTGGTGTATTGGAAATGCCTCAAAGTTGTCATTGGTGTGGTGGTGCTGCGAGGCATTGGGTGGGAGAATTCTTTGGGGTCTGAGGGTTTAGGCAAGGTGCACAGTTCATTCAGTGGACAATCAGTGAGTGGGTTGAGATTGCAGTGAGTGGATGGTCGAGGTGATGAGGAGTGCAAGGTGGTATGTAAGTAAGTTATGTGTAAGGAAGGTGTGTCTAGAGTGTCCTCAGTGGATTTGCAGTGTGGTGGTTGATTGAGTTGGGGAGGTGTGCCGACTGTTGTGCAAGAGTGGTGAATAGGGAGAAGGAATACACTGTGTGATAACAGGGATTGGATTCAGAGTAATTGAGAGGAATGTGTGTAAGGGAGTCAGAATAATTGAGGCGCGTGTGTGCAAAGCAGAGGCTAAGCAGCGTTTGGTGAATATGGTCAAGTGTGTGTGTGTACCAGTAGGGTGGAGGTAGAGTATTGTAGTCATAGTGGGCATTTAATAGGCATGGGAAGAGTAGTGTGGGGAGGTGTAGGGTCAGGGGGTGGTGTGTGTTGTGATGGTGTGTAGGTATAAGTAAGGTGTAAGGAGAGGGAATGAAGTTGTGGGAAAGATTGGACTATGTGTAATCAGGATGGGTGAAAGTGTGCCAGTGAGGTCTGGTTGGAGAAAAGCAATCTCTGGGCAAATCGCTCAATCTTCCAGTGCCAAAAAAATAAAATGAATGTGCCCTTGAGTAATGTAACTGGTGTTCATGTAAAGCACTTCATTACCTTCTGTTCGAGTTTGTGCTGTACAAAACTGCAAAGATTTTTTGCATGATGTTGGTGCAAACATAGATATAGGATTGCTTAACGTGCCACTACTCTATTCTGCATCCCAGTAGGACTAAGCCAATAAAGTTTGTTTATAATAAAAAATAAAAAGAATTCTCACAGATGAAACACCAACAGCCATCAGGAGGGATAAGATGACTGGCCATGTGTGAAACAGGGTGTCACTAGCTACAAATCAGAGAGGAAAAGAGTTGTTGTATAACCGGCAAAGAACATTGTGGCAACAGGTTTGGGTTGTTGTGGGTTGGGCCTCTAAAGGCTATCTACAGAAGCAGGTGCATAACACAGGCCTCTGAATCACTAATGCAGGCCCCTGAGGCGCGGGGGGGGGGGCATCAAAGGATCCAAACTGTTCAGAAGGTGCCCACATTCACCCCAAGGCCAATACATATCTGAGATATGGGATAGTCAGGGGCCCCCACATCAGTCTGCGGGGGGGAGGAGGGGGGCTCTTTTTGCGTGCCACCGCTGCACGCAAGAGGTATTGAAGGACGAACCATGAAATAGGTAGGAAGAGCCGTGTGTAACATGTATTGCTGCTGGCAGTGCTCAACCTGTTGTGTGTTTATGTCGGGGTGCCTGCACTGTTGCTGTCCTTACAGCATCTGTGCTGTGTGTAATAATGGCCCTTACTAAAACCGTTTCATTGTGAAAAACCAAAAATCTGACCTTGGTAATACGTGTTGCTTCTTGCTTCATGGCTGACTGTCTAAATGGAGTCATTTTGTTTGCAAAGATGGAGCAGTGAGTATAAAAGACAGCAAATATTTCCACATCAAAAGGCCGATGGCTCTGTGTCTTTTCGGAAACTCAGTTGCAAATGATGGATTATGTAATGTATTTCTGTGTTTTGCTTTACGATTTTGTGGTGCAAAAGAAAATCCTGAAAGCCAGTGTCAAACTGGATTAAAAACAGACTGATGCATGCGATCGACCATAAATTATACATAAACTACAAAATAGAGCATTCAGATCGCATTGAATTATATTTAATACGGCAAAATGCGTTCTTAAAATACATGTTCTCTGCGCTTTAAGCCCTTCTTTCCAAAATAAAAATTGTTTGTGCCTTAAGTCCAAAGTACTCTTCACGTTAACTGGGCGTTCTTCCCTTCTCGTGAGCAACAGTCTCTCCACATTCCTCAGAGAAAAAACCTGACCAATTGCTCAGTTTTTGTGAGGGGAAGGAGCAGGTAAATGAATACGATTTGGGGTAAAATCCCCAGTATTCTTTTTAGCATAGTAATTCTGCCTCCATTTACTTTAATAATCGTGTAGGACTAGTTTGGGCAGCTCTAAAATACCCTGAAGTGATTTATTTATGTGCTTGTAGATTTAATGTCACATTGCAAGCGAAAAGTACTCTAGGCTGGTTATGGCACTCTTCGGGTTTGCTAGTGAGCCACCCGACCCTTGGGTGTGATGGCGCTAATTTCTACACACGAGCTGGATAGAGAAGGTGCAAAATGATAACGACCTGCAGGAGGAATCGGCTGGGTGGGATTTGGGAACCCTTTGTTGGCTGGTTGGCCGAGATGTCAGTCTCCCAGGGCTGGCCCGCCTTTACTTGAGCTTTGAGGTCTTATTTTGCTTGTCCACGGTGCTCTTTTTCTCCTAGATATTATGTCATATATTTATTTTCTTGCTGTTATGTCAGTTATTTCTCTATTTGCTCATGCTGAATATGTTACGGACTCTACCCAAGCGCTTGAGAATTGGTTTCTCCTTGTTAAATTTGGAAAAACCATCAAAATATTTTTTTTTAAAAAGCATATAATTGTATAAGTGTAATGCAATGTTTTGTCTTACTGCTGTGTTCTCATAAAAAGATAAATAATAATAAAAAAAAATACCTGCGAAAAATACCGAATTTCGTAGATTTTCAGAACTGTTTTACCGGCCGTGGCAAAAATACTGGCTATGCCAGTAACATGCTAGGTGGGTGGCAAAGTATCAACGTACCACAAATTAGATGCAACTGATGCATTAGCAGAAAAGATGGGTGTTTTCTTTATGCTGTGAGAATTGCTAAGGAGCCGTAGCAATGTGAAACTATTCATCCTTTTTCATGGGTTCCTTGCGTTTGAAGAAATTTACTTAACAGCACAAAAGGCATCTGTTATGCAGATTTAGAGTCTTTCTTATAATATTTGAAAAAAATAGTAATAAAGGTGACATTGCCCCAACAAAAACTCTACAACATATTTTTGATCTATACTACTTCGTGTAGTAGAGTATTTGACAAGTGGGTTGCAGGGCGTCGCCCTCAAAAGTTCCTGCCAATCTCACTCATCTGTTCCGCTGTATGCTGGGTAGTTTGAGTGTCTGTGGAGAATGTTGTACTTCTTGTTCAACTATTTCCAATGGGGTATCTGGTATAAGCAAGCTTTACGCTAGCTGAGAATTTCCCATGGCACCCTATACAAGATCGTCAAAGTTTTCTGCCCGAGAAACATGATCTGAAAAACGACTCGGGTTGTATTGGATGTGGGATGAGGAACAGTTGGTGAAAAATATAAAACTGAGATTAACGCTGTGGTGGGTGAAGAACTTAATTTTTGGGGGTGAAAGCAAGAAAAGTAGCCTAGGTTTATGCTCCGTTTAAGGCTTTAATCTTAAAGTAAAGGTACACCTGCTGGATTCCAAACAAGATATGCACCAGACAGAAACCATGTACCTGGGACCTTGTGCTTGCTGTGTTTCCCAAGGGATGGCATGACCCAGTGCTTAATTTGAGCCGGTGGTTTCCGGTGCTCGGCACCAGCACTTATTTGTCAACACCGGAGCTTGTGACAGTCTCCCACAAGACGGTGCTGTCTGGCTAATTTAGAGATGACCACAGTAACAGTTAATTATCAGTTCAATATACATTAAAAATTACCATTACCTGCCGCCCAAACCATTCTTATACTTTGGGGGCCTGAGATAGTGCGAATTGTCACAGTGTGTGATGGTTAGTAGTTGTGTTGTTACTATTAGTAATTGTTTCTTTTGCATTTGTTACTATTAGTGGCAGAATAGCTAAGGGCAATGTGTGGTGGAAGCTGCAGTGGCCTCCTGACAGGAGCCCTGGCACTTATTTGTTTTACAAATTAAGCACTGGCGTGACTAAAGCAGAACTTGCATCCCAGGCCATTCTGTCACTTAATGTGCAGTCAACTTGTCTGTACACCCTCAAACCAAAGCAACTATACAAAATAGATTATGCAGTTACTAGTGTAAAGTGTGCTCATTACATTCATAATTAACATAATTAACAATAATTAACAATCCGAAAATGTGTAATAAAAAGCGCTCTTTGTATTTATTTGTATTTATTTATTTAAGTGTTCGGTCTTTGAAAAAAACCATTACACCAAGCATCATTAGCAGCACTAATAAAAATAATTGATAGAATTTTAAAACAGTTAGTCTTTGTTCTACATCTAAAGTGCAATTAAAAAATTATTTTAAAATTGAAAAAACGATGTTATGTTATGTTATAACAACTTTTATAGCGCGCTAATACCCATAGGTGTCTAGGCGCTTAAGGACCGCATACTGTAGGGGAAATTAGTTTTTAAAAAGCCATGTTTTAAGATTCTTCCTGAACTCAATCAAAGAAGATATCTTCCTAAGAGCGAGCGGAAGGGAGTTCCATAGCCTAATAGCACCATGTCTGAAACTCCTCCCCCCCCAGTTCATCGTCCTGACTCTGGAGGTGAGCATCAGGAAAGCATTTGCCGATCGTAATTGTCTGCTGGGGGAGTACCAACTAAAGGCATGCCATAGAAATCGTGGACCTACTCTATAAAGTGCCTTGTGCACTATACAAAGTGCCTTGAATTTCACGCGCTGGGCAACTGGCAGCCAATGCAACTCCTGTATCCCGGCCCTAATTGACTGATGCTTAGGGACATCTAGCACCAATCTGGCAGCAGCATTCTGTGCCGCTTGTAATCTTCTAAGTTGATTGGACTGTAAATTTATATATAAGGCATTACAGTAATCCAACTTAGATAAGACCAAGGAAGTTAAAACAGTTTTTCTAGTGTTTATCGGAATGAAAGGAAGAATCTTGCGCACGGTTCTAATGGTGAAGAAGGCAGAAGATACCACCTTAGAAACCTGCGATTTAAAATTCAAGTTCTCATCTATTATGACCCCCAGATTTTTAGCTTTAACTACTGGTGTTGGAAGGGGGCCCAGTGTACTTGGCCACCAAATTGGTGACCAAAGGGGAGCAATGCCATTATAAAAACCCATATGTAAAACAGCTTATTTTCTTTTCAAGTTTTTTGTATTGTTCCAGTAATTCTAAGAATCTGTTTGGGTCTTCACAGGATTTTGACCAATTTCCTTTAAATACAGATTTAAAAGTTTTACCCCCCTGCAGACTAGGGGGATTGAGGACCCACCAAGCCAGGTGGTTACTTGTTCGAATGTTCATGTTGTTAATTATTTCTTTTAATAAAATCTTCCTTTCTTTTAGTAGCTTTGGGCATGCGCAGAAAATATGTTGAAGTGATTCATATTTATAGCCACACAGTCTGCAGTCTCGGTTTTGCCTTTGATCTTTCCATGAAGGGATAAGATCCTTTGTTTCCCACATGTCGAAACGCAGTCTCATGAATTGATGTTTTAAAGTCAAAGAAAAATGGGCTGATAAATATTCCTGGGGCTTCCTTGTGTCATATTAGCTGATCACCGTCCAGGCGTGACGTCTTTGTAATAAAGTATTCTCATCTGTTGAATTTGACAGGAGTTTTATTGTGGTATTGATTAGTTTGTTAAAGGCCTTTATCCCAAAGCTGGCGTTCAAAATGTCTTCAGCACGCAGGTCCTCTACCGCCTGGTTTAGATAGCAACCCCAGGATCCTTGAATTTTGTTTGCTTTTTGATTATCTATTTCTTTCTAGCACAGATGGTCAATGGACCCGATTTCAGAAGCACGCAGCCTCCAACAAAGTTTGATAAATGCTCCTTTACTCCTCAATATTTGGTTTGGCAGTCCGAACTCAAGACGCACTTGGGCAGGTGATGCACTTTGCTGGATGTGGAAAAAGTTTTTATAAACTTTTGTTTGTATCTTATTCAAGGCTGGGATTTCACGACCCCTCATTATTTCTGTGCCATAGGTTACTGTTGGCATTAACTGAACGAGCATGACAGATAGTAGGTTGCTGTGGGATGAACAACGTAGTTTCTTTTTTAGTAGTTTAAAGCCATATATGAGGTTTTGGGTTTTGGTCCTCATTGGGATGAGCTGTGATTTATAACTCAATTTTTGTTCCACCTTAAATCCAAGATATTTGTATGAGGCAACTGCCTCTACTTTGTTTCCCTCGAGGAGCCATATGTATTTCTTATATTTAGTGTCCACTAGCCAGACTACCTTTTTTTTAGATAGATTTAATTCTAGCCCTTGCACTTCCATGTATTTGGCTAATGCGCTCATTCCACGTTGTAAACCGATTGGAGTTTGTCTTAGTAATACAATGTCGGCTGCGTACTGAAGGCACCCGATTTCCTCATTAACTAACAATGGTGGATGGCTGTTAGTTTTCTGGAGGGCATCTTCGAAGTCAGATAAGTACAGATTGAAAACGGTGGGGGCTAGCACTCACTCCTGTTTCAATCCGTTGTGAGTGTCTATTTTCTTTGTTATCCTCGAGCCGTCCCCTATTTTTACCCGCGTCCAGGTGCCTGTGTATAATTCTCTGATGGCATTTAATAACTTTGTTGGGATACCCCAGCTGTCCAATTTTTCCCGTAGTCGTTTCCGGGGTACACTGTCAAAAGCGGACTTAAGGTCCACAAAGCAGGCGAACAGGCGTTTATTCTTATGTTTGGCTTTTTCGCCTAATCGCGTTAACGCCGTGAGATTTGTTACAGTGCCTGCACCGGCCCTGAAACCTGTTTGTGTCCTTGGGATGCAATTGTTGTCATCTGACCATTTTTTCAAATGAGTCCGCAAGCAGCTCGCATATAACTTGGCCTCAACATCTATTAGAGCGATTAGTCTGTAACTTGTCAGCTTTGTTGGATTTCCACCTTTGAAGATTGGGTGGAAAATGCTACCCCTCCATGAATCTGGAATTCCATTTGTCGAAAACAGCTTGTTGAAAAATGGCGTAAAATAAGGAAGGAAGATGGCGGACTAACGCCGCCGCGTCTCGTAGTACCGCAAGGGCTCCAGCTGGCTATTCAAACACGGCGATGTGAAGCACAAGACGAAGGGGGAATATTTACTTATACTTACTTTACCAGCGAGGGTTAAGGCGGTGTGTCACTTTTCCTATGCTGGCCTGGATTCTGCGGTAGATGCTCGGACCTGGCTGCAGTCTCTGGTGGCACTGGCAGACTTCTAGGAGGGTCTGCTGGCGAGTTTGCTGGTTGACCGGATCGGGACTCTACTGGCCGCGCCTTCCCGTACGAGAGTCTCTGCTAAGGAGGGATATGGCGCCGCCGAAAAACACGGCGAAAATAGCCCGGGCTACCCGCGTTGCGGGCTTGCAAGCCCCCCTGCAGGAGGAAGACAACCTGAGGAGCGGAGTTAAAGCTCTCCCGACAAGAGCCGGCAGACCTGCATTGCGGCTTCTAGAGGCAGGTAAATCAGCCGACCTGATTTCAGGGGGGGAACTCCGAGTTCAGACGGCGGATGCAATTGCATTGCTACTTTGTAGCGCGACATCCAAACAAGCTCTGGAGGTCGATGTTGAGAATAAACTATCGCTATCACCTGAGGACTCCGCAGAGAGCTTGGAAGAGGAGCCCGAAGCTGGCGTTGAGCTGCCTGTAGGGCTTGATCAGGGGGGGACGCGGACTTGAGAGAGTCTTTGGTCATTCAAGAGGACGACATTGTGGAAATGCCTGCTGTGAGGGCCGAGGGCATTGATGAGCACAGATTGGAGATTAATGGGGAGACTAATGGAGAGAGCCCCGGCAGTATCTCCCAAAGCTGCGATGTGTTTAGCCCCGAGAGTTCTCAAGCAGCCCAAGGCAATGCTTTTGGACAATCTGAGATAAGTACTAAAATAAAAAATAAAAGTAAATGTGTAAACACATCCGGGGCTGTGGCAGAGGCTGCGACCTCAAGGAAGAATCAAGGGGACTCACAAAAATCTCCTAATACTACAATGGGGAACCCAAAAAGAATAACAGAAAAGATCTTAGAGGTACTAAGCTACACAAAAGATCTATTGACCCTCAAGGGACTAGTTGGTATAATAACTCTGGAGCTCGTCGAGGGGGGATGGAGAACAGCCCACTCAGGAAATGGGTTCAGGCAAAAGGAGAGGTTAAGGCACTGATTTCGCGTCTGTCTGGCTCTGGTTCAGTAAGGGGGCAATGTACAGGGAGCATAACAAGTAATGAAACTAATGAGGCTATCGGGGAGCAAGTGATATCTCCGACTTATCCCCTAATTAACTCTGCTGGATGCCTCAACCAGAACAGTTTAGAAAGTCTGCCCGGACCCAGTGAAGAATTAGTTAATAAAACTCAGACAGCTTCACTGGATGCTGAACTTGAGATTGAAGAACAGCTCACTGCTAAGGAGCCATCATTGGCAGAAATATTACAGGCTTTGCAAGAACAACGGCGAGAAGCCCAGGATCATCATGCTCAGATGAGAGCAGACTACCTTAACATTAAGTTATCATTGGATGAGGTGACGGGTACGCTAGCTGGTATCACAAAGGATATGACTGAGTTACAAAGCAGGGTAGCGGAGACAGAGGAGTCAGTTACTGCTATTGCGCAAACCATTCAAACACATGATCTACAGCTCCAGGCTTGTCAAACTAAAATTGAAGATCTGGAAAATAGACAAAGGCGAAATAATCTAAGACTATTTGGAGTACTGGAGGGTAAGGAGGATGCTGACCCCCGAGCATTTGTGGTCCAACTACTCCAAAAGGCATTCCCGGATCTGTCGGACTGGGACTGGGACTGTCAAGTCCAAAGAGCACACCGGCTTCCTATAACTACACAGAGGCTTAATCCCCGGTATCCTCGGCCTATTTTGATTTTTTGGGGGAATTTTTTGCTGAGACAAGCATTGTCTTTTAAGGCTCGCCCCAACTTACCAGTAGCAGTTGATTCCTTATCAATATTTTTTAGATCTGATTTAAGTCGAGCCACTATGGAAAAAAGATGGAAAATGAGACAGCTCATCGACCCACTTAAGGCGACAGGGGTTCAAGTGTTTTTGCAGGAACCCGCCAGATTGAAGGTTATTAAAGATGGGCAGCCACTGTTTTTTGTTTCGGATCTGGAGGCTAAGCTGGCACTAAGTAAATGGCAGACGGCATGAACACTTGGTGGGACTGCTTGGTTATGATGAAATTTATAACGCTGTACTTTTGAATCTTATCTGTTTTTTTTTTCCTTATGTCCTGGTAAAAATGGTTGGGGAAAGGTAGATCTGGATTATTTTTGTGCCCCGGTAAAAATGGCTGGGGAAGGGTGGATTAGAATTATATAGAGACTGGGCCTGGGTCGCTTTTGGAGGTAGTAAGGGCTTAAGCTGGCTCACATCCCCCTTTTTCTTTTTTTTTTTTTCTTTTTTTTTGGGTCATGAGGGGCCAGCTGGGGCCTGGCTGGGTGGTACGCTGAGATGCAAGCTGCCTTTTTCATCGGCAGCTGTTTGGGGAGGGTGATTCCTTCTTTAGAAACGGGGAGGGGATGGGTAGGTTACCCTTGAGGGAGGGGGAGAAGGGTATTCTGGGGAGGGAGTGGGTTATAAGGAGGGGGGAAAAAAGTCAAAAGGAAGGTTTGCAGTTATTTGTTAGGTGGTGGGAAATCAACAGTTACTACTATTTTGTTTTGAGGTTTGATAATTTAATTAAATGGGCATGGCTCTGATTAGGTGTTTATCTTGGAATGTGTCTGGTCTGAATAGGGGGTTAAAAAGACAATTAGTCCGGGAGGAACTCGGGGCATATAAACCTCACTTAGTACTTTTAACAGAAACACATTTAGCATATAAAGACCGGGGTTTTCTTAACCAATTGGGATTTCAGAATGTAATATGTACCTCTCAAAATGTGTCAATTAGAGGGGCTGCCATCTTGGTGTCTAAAACATTAGACTGTCAAGTCCACAAGGTTTTAGCAGATCAAAGAGGGAGGTGGGCTATTGCTCAAATTGAGATTAATACTGTGAGATATGTTTTCTGTGTTTTATATGGTCCCAATGTTGATGATTCGACAATATTTGACGACATCTGTTTAGAATTAGTTGGATGGCAGGGGGTTGTGGTTTTGATGGGGGATTTTAATTGTGTTATTAATTATGTTATGGATTCCACTAGCCGACCACTTGCCCTAAGAATGACGAAGGTGAGAGCTTCTATCTTAGAGTTAGGGCGATTACATTCACTGCAGGACGCATGGCGCTATTTGTACCCAACTATACCGGGGTATACATACTACTCTGCGCCACATCGGCAGTACTCTAGGATTGACATGGCTTGGGTATCAGAGACTATCTTGACGGGGGCAGACATGGAGATCTGTCCCAGGATTACATCCGACCACAACCCCATACTTTTTTCTTTCCAGGCAAACTCCAATCCTAAAGTAGCCCGCCTTTTTTCTTTTCCACGGTATCTGGTTACGGATGTTGAGTATTTGGCTTTTATTCTTAGAAAAATTTCAGATTATCTTACAGATAATATAGGGTCTGCCCCGCTTTGGGTCGTATGGGATGCTATGAAAGCATTTGTTAGGGGAGTCACTCAGCAGTTTGTCCGGCAACAGAATAGAGAACGGGAGAGACAAACTAAGGATGCTTATCAAAAGCTTATCAGTTGTGAGATTCAGCATGCTGAGGCCGTTCGACTGCAAAAGTTAGATCAAGATCCTCTGTATGCTTCCCTTCTGGAGCAGAGGGCAATGATTAATAGGACATTAAAAGAGAAAGTAGCTGCCTGCTTTACTAAGCATAAGACACTACAATATGAATATGGGGACAGGATAGGGAAAGTTTTAGCTCATCAGCTTATGGATAGTCGTCTTAAAACTAAGTTTAAGGCTATTAAAGGTGAGGGTGGCATTATTTACAGAGGCCCCCAGGAGAGAGCTGATCAGTTTTCTATTTTTTATCAGCAATTGTATTCCCCAGATCCAGCACAAGACTTGACTGATATGCAGGGCTATCTACGAGGGAGTAATCTGCCGACTTTGACAGAAGAAGATTCCCTGTTACTAGAGCAGGAGATTACATTGGAGGAAGTTTTGGAAGCAATTTGGGGGCTATCGTCAGGGAAAGCGTCTGGGGATGATGCCCTCCCGGCAGAGTTTTACAAATGCTGCAAAAGCCTCCTGGCCCCGGTGCTTCGAGATGTAATCTCTGAAGTTGGGATCACAGGACGAGTTCCAGATTCATGAAACATGGCTAACATAATTTTTTTTCTTAAAAAAGATAAAGCTCCAGAGGAACGGGCATCATATCGCCCAATTTCTTTAATAAACGCAGATGCAAAGGTGTTTGCTAAGATACTGGGCACCCGGTTAGCTCCAATGATGGCCAGCCTGGTTTCTCCCCAGCAGTATGGGTTCATCCATGGGAGAGACGCTACTGCCCATGTTATTACAGCAATAGCGGCCTTTGATGCTGCGGGGAAGTTTAAAACTGAACTGGGTATGGTCTTATTGGATGCAGAAAAGGCATTTGACCGGGTGGCCTGGGAATATCTCTGGGCAACACTTATTGCATTTGGGGTTAGGGAAAATTTTCGGAAGCTGGTTGTGGCTATGTATCATAAGCCGATGGCCAGATTACTGTATTCAAATGTCCAAATTATTCCCTTTCCCATTCGCTGCGGTACGAGGCAGGGCTGCCCTCTTTCCCCTCTATTATTTGCTCTTTATATAGAGCCTTTTATTCGGGCATTACTGGTTAATAATTTGATCTGTCCGTTGAATATTGAACAGCGCCCCTCAAACTTATGGCGTATGCCGATGATATAGCTATTTTTACTGAAAAGCCAAGGGAGGCTATAGAAAATATTAATAGGGAGGCAAAGAGGTTTGGATGCTTTTCTGGCTTTAAGCTGAATAGCAACAAAACTCAAGTTCTTCTTAATTTCCAGCCGGAATTCCCAGTTGAAGGGGTTTGCTCGAAGGTTACATATCTAGGAGTGCAAATCTCGGCTAAAATCGGGCTTATACACTCATTAAATTATGATTCTTTACTAGTCACTGTTACCAAACAATTGAAGCTGTGGCATAAGCTTCCATTAAGCATCCTAGGCAGATGCAACGTTATAAAAATGAAGATACTTCCCAAGTTCCTTTATTTTTTAGGTCAATCCCGTTACGAATCCCTAATGTTTTTTTAAGAAGCTGGATGGGGTCTTGAGCAGCTTCATTTGGGGTTATAAGAAGTCAAGACGCGCTATTGGATTGATGAAACTCCCATATAACCAGGGTGGTTTGGACCTCCCTGATTTTAAACTATATTTTTGGGCTGCTTTTGTTGGCCGGCTACGCAGCCTCTTGAACCCCGAGCAAACGGATTTTTGGCATTGGTTGGTCCTTGGGGAGAGAGCCAGATGTTTTTATATCGAATTAATGAACCTAACTATTTTAAACGCGTACGGTTCAAGACCATAAGAGATTGTGTATATATTTGGCAGGGCATCAAAACTAGATTTTCTTTATCTCTGGTACATAGTAAACTTCCTCATTAATCCCTGCGTTTTGTTGTCTATTTTTCCCAAATGTCAGGGAGTTTATCTGCTGCCAAAAATGTTTTCCATTCCGTTGTTTGCTCGCCAGAAGAAGTTTATTCCACATTGTGACGCGGTATCTAATTTTTGCTTCACAACAGTTTTTCTAGTATTGTGTTCTTAATTTTTTAAGCTCACTTCTATCTGGTCTTTTTCCTTCTTTTAACTGGTTTGAGGCGGATCTAATTTCTCGTGATGTTAAACGTTTTTGCTTACTTAATTCGGGACTGAACCAGGGGTGGTAACTGTTTGTCCGGTTTGGCTTCCTATGGTGATATAGGGGCTGGTGCCTCTTTTTATGAGGAAAGCTTTCCAATAGGGCACCTGTTATATTTTCCCAAGCTTTTAAGCTCTCACCCTGTGCTGCTTGTAAAGACTCTTGGCTTCCCATTTCCTTAATTCTTCCTTATTTTGTTCCTGCTTGGAAATAGACTTCAGCCATCACCTTCTCAATCCCAGTTCCTCTCCATTTCAATCTTTTTAGATTGCATGCACAGGGCAAGGAGATTAGTTCTTTAGTTGCTGTCAACTGAGCTGTAGTTTGCTCCAATTGCATTGTTTGTGGAAAATGATCGCTCTCCGTGCGTGGCGTAATTTGAAATTTTAACATCTTGCGGACTACGTTTTCACTCACTAGGGTATGGTCAATAGTAGAGCTTTTAATCCCACTTAGAAAGGTGATTGCTGCCGGTGAATCCTCTTTTGTATTTCCATTTAGGTGTTTTAAGCCTAGTGTTTCAAACTGACGTCTGAATTGGTTTCCCTTTTTGTGATGGTTCCCGGGATTGTTACATAGATTTGTATTGAAGTCACCTGTGATAATAAATTGTGCTTGACAGTATTGCCTCTGCAATGATTTTATCATTTTAAACAACAAGTTCATGTGTTCGTCTTTTGTCTCCCTTCTTGGATGGATATAGACGTTTAAGAGGATGAGTGTTGTCGATGCCACATCTGTCTTGTGATATTCCAACTTCGTTACAAGAACCCAATTTGTCCCTATGAGTAGTTTTTCTGATGACCAGTCTAGTTTTGTTGAGAGATAAGTTGACAGACCCCCCTTAGGGTGGCCAAATTTTGATGATTTTGTTGCTTGTTCGTAATGATTGGTATAGCCTATAATGTGATGGGGTGTTGTGCTCCAAGTTTCCTGAGCCAAGATAATGTCGTGATCTTGGATGAATTCCAAAATATCGAGGTTTTCTAAGAGATTTTCTAGGCCATGGGTATTCCAAGAGCAGATGTTAAGGAATTTTTGATTTTCTTGTATACTTTTGCTCTTGTCAGGACTGCGTGTAGGAATGGTGTTGCGATGACCCCATCCTTTTTTCTTTAATCCCCCACTTTACCTTGTGGTATTCTTCCGTGCTTCCTACAGGTGGAACCATGGTTAGGGGCCTGATGATTATTAGATTTTCGAAAGCTTTCTGATTTGTTGCCGCACCAATTGCACCCCTTAGTAAGGATCCCTCTCTTTCTTTTGTGGGGAGAAGCTGACCTGGGTAACGAGGGGCCTCCATCCTTTGTAGTTCGATCCCCCAGGCCTTAAACTGTTGCTGATGAGACATTATATTGTCTACAATTTCAGGTGAAGACCAGTTCGTAACTGTTATCTCTCTCTTATTCATAAACGAATGTGGTTTAAATTCGATTGATAGCAAGTTGGAGGAGTTGATATAGGCAATATCCCGTACTTCCTTTATCAGTTTTAAGATCGGACCTCTATTTAAAGTGTCAAAATTTCCTCTTGAGATGTAATTTGGGATTAACACTAATTTATTTGACTGATTTTCAGTTGTTGCGAACTGGGGGTCATTGTCCATCTTTTGAGTTGGGAGGAATACTTTTTGTGGTCTTGAGTCTTCCACTAGCCTATTTGTGCATTTCTCCTGCAGTGGCGGTATGCCCTCACCTTCCTGCCTGGGGGGACTTCTCTGCCTCATTTCCTCGTGGGTTGTTGCCCCATTCACTGATTTCCCTCGGACATGTCCTTCTGATGAAACTTTGCCAACCTGGCTATGGTTTGAGGGTTCCAGACGCATATGTGCCCTGGGAGTTTGCCTGTCCGAGACTGACTCTTGATGTATCGATCGATTTTTATGTTGGGGTTAGAGGGTGGGCTAATTGTTCGCACCTTTCCGATAGGATCGGTTCCAGGGCTTCCGCCTTGCAGGAATACGGGTTCGGGTTCTGTTTTATTTACGTTTTCCAGCATACGAGGCCTTTCATTCTTATGTTGCGAGAATAGTTGCCATATTTTGTTTTTTTGAACTGCTTTCCCTTTATTCCGTGCTTTTCTCAGCCTCTTTTTTTTTCTTTTTTTGAGAAGGCCAACTTTACTTCCATTGTTTCTGTTTTTTTGTTGTCCTTTATTCTGTACTTTGGGGATTTAATATCTTTTCTCTTGGAATTACTTTTGCTCATTCCTGTTAAATCGATTATTTCCGAAGAGAATGTTTTTTTTTTTTTTAGCACTAATCGCGTCTTCTTGAAACGATTCTATTTTGATACTTTTTATGGGCGTTCCCTCCAAATCGCAGACTTTTTCTCTTGTAGATGGCCTAGCAGCTTGTGCTCTCACTTCGGTCAGTATGTCCGTCAGGATTGTTGTTAAGATTTGCGGATTTCCACCTGTCATTGTACGTTGGCAGATGACTTGCTGCATAAAATTATGCTTTTGGGCTCTCGTGATCAAATCGTTGAGTGTCTGTAGCTTCTTGTCGATTCCTACTATATAGGTTGCCATTATGTTTAATAGGTCCGCTTGAAGGTCATGTTTGTCCGCTTGGTGAGAAATTGCTGTCGAGATTGACTCCAATGTTGATAGTAAGACACCCCAGGTACTAGGAGGGACTCGATCCTCCACGTCTTTGTGGTTGGTGTTTGTAATGGGAGATAAATGATTACTTAGTACTGGATGTTGGCCCTCTAGCAGGTGCGAAATATCGGTTTCCCTTGACTTTTTCGTTGTGGTTGTTTTCTGACAGGTTGATGACCTCTTGTCTGATGAAGAAGTGCCTCCTGCCTTACTCTCTTCTATCCCTATTATTTGGGATGTCGGAGTTGACACGACCTCTCCTTTAACTGATGAGGTCCGTGGGTTTTTACACTTTTGTATCCTCCTGTTATGTAAGGGAGAGGTTGTTACCGATAGTTCTATTAATGGGTGTTCCAGCGCTTCCCCTGGGGCAAATGGATTTAATGGCTCCTGTTGCTGGGATTGATCAACTCTCTGCCCATGCTCTTTCCAACTACTGAGGTTTAAGGAGAAAAGAGTTTCACTAAAAGTTTGATTATGAACTACTGCTTCAATTGTTATTTTCCTTGCTGAATTTATTGCTGTATTTATGTTGACTGAACTTTTCTGGGTTTCAGCGTCCACGAAACCTTCTTGGCTTTGTCCTTGCTTTCTGTCGGCACTGTCACTTTCTGATTGAAATTCTGTTACAATTTCCTGGTCAGGTTGCCGTGTTGGTGCGAGGACGCCTTCAGTTAAGTTTTTCCTCTGGGGTGTAGGACTGGTTGTGCTTCCCTTTTTTGTTAGTCCTTTAGCTATTAGGAAGTCAGTTATCTTATACCCCTCTTTCCTTTTACTGTCGGCTGTCCTTGCTTTTTGAACAGCAGCAACTTGGCTGGGAGATTTCTTCTCATTTGTGTCGTCCAGGATTATGACTGAGTCCTGTAAAAAGCTCTTAACCCAAAACAGGCAGCAATGTTAATGAGCAGTGTATATGAAACATAACATTTACACCACATAGTGTGTAAACAAAATTAAGTGTAGGGAAAGGTCCACAGGGTTGGCAAAAAGCCAATGCCTGACCATGGTTTCGTGCCCTCAGTGCTTAAGTCTTCAGCTTTTGACCAAGAAGGTGATGCGGCTCAAAACCATGGTCAGCCATCAATCTATGATTATTTTACCTGTTCCCTTACCTCATATAGATTATGCAGAATTATGTAGCCTTATATTATCTTTAAAGATCGCTGCACATTAGATTCTACGTCAACATTGCATGTTTCACGCTTATGTGGAGTGCTCATTTGATATGCATTATCTATTCTTTCACCTACTGCATAAGGGGTATTATTGGAAGAAGTTTGGAGACACTGGAAAAGGGCAGCCATTTGCTGGATATTCTACCAGCAGTGTAACTAAAACATCTCTGGTGCGTCACAAGAAGGGAAAAACCGGTACCTGAACCCCAGGCTCTCCCTGGCATGATAATGGTCATTGACAATTTGTATTTCTCACTAAAGTTGCTCACTGTTGGAAATAACAATCTTTTGTGTGATGTTCCCTCAGATTTTTGGCTTCAGTACCCTATTTTTGCTCAAACTGTTTTTGTTGGCATTAGGACTCTACATACTTTACACCTGCTAAACAATGGTAAAGTGCCTGTGCTCTCCCTTCCAAACATGGTCAAATTGGAATACACATAATTGCCCCACTTAATTTACCTATAATTTCCTAGCGTATGGTACTACATGTACCTAGGCCCTGCAAATTAAATGCAACAAGTGGGCTGCAACACTCAGTGTGCCAGCCACTAAAGTAGAATGGTAAAACATGTCTGGGCCTGCCACTGCAGCCAGTAGTGCAGTTTTAAACAGGCACTTAGGCTCGGCAAAAGTTTATTTTGACCTGGCAAAATAAATATTTTGCCAGGCCTAAACCTTCCTTCTTAATACTGACATGTCACCTGTAAGATAGGCACTAACAGCTCCTGGGTGCATGGTATTTAAAAAGTAGGAGACATCTGTACTTATGTTTTACATGCCCTGGCAGTAAAAAACCCCAAAGTCGTTTTTCACTGTAGCAAAGCAAGCTCTGAAAGACTAACAATGGGTTACCTTATTACATTTAATAAGTGGTAACTTCAGTTTGGAAACAGCTAGAGGTAATACGTCTTACACTCATTTAAATTGTAATTTAAGATCCCCTTTAATTGAAAATTCATTTTTAAAGTTCTATTTTCAAAATGGTACTTTTAGAAAATTGACATTTTCTGCTTAAAACAAATGTGCCTTTCTGCATGTGGCCTGGGTCAAATGACTGTTAATGGTTCTTCTGTGGCATTCTGATGTGTATTCCTTACTGGCGGGCTTTTGGTGCGGGGAAGTGTTTTCCTCTCCTAAGCAGGATGGCCTGGGCAGCGTTGTACCTAGCCCCTTCCTGAGCTTCAAAGAGCAGCCTAAGGTCTGTACCCAGCATCTTCCTGACTTCAAAAGATGCCTGCCCAGTCACTGGCAAAAGCAGCTCGCATCAGGGCCTACCTGCCTGTCCTTTGTTCCACTAGCCAGGCTGGAACCAGACCCAGGGCAAAGGGAAGAACTGACCAGAACCAGTTTAGGGTTAGACAAAAGGTGTGTACCCTATGCACAGGATGGCATTGTGCATAAAAGTGGCAACCCCAGGACCTCTCATCAGAGTACTCCTGGAACTGTGCTAACTCGGAAGGACTGCCCTGCTGTCTGAAGCTTGAAGGAAGACTGGACCTGCTTACCTTAAATTTAGGATCCCAGAATTGACCCCAAGGTTCAGTTGGCTGACCTCCTTTCTGAGCTACAGGGAATCAAAATGAGTATTCGCAAGATTCATAAGAAACTTTTTAAATCATTATTTTAAAAAAACTCCCTGTACAGCAATATAACAGTATTACCATTTTGGTCAATTTTACATATTTAGCCCATATTGTTTGCAACTTGCTCTTAGTATGCTTGCGTCCCGCATCTCAATTTATGAAAAATTCACTCCTCTGTGGAAGACACCTATACAATTGTTAGTGTATAATCCATCTATCTCATCATTAACTAATTTTATCACATTGGTCCATTGCTTACCAAATATTTCAATATAAATTCTTCCAATTCATTCATGTTGATGGCAAATCTCTGTAATCAATCCTGTCCAAAATCCATAATTTGTATATGGATTATAAGTACCCTGTTAAAAATGACATATAATTAAATCCAATTAGCATTTACATTAATATAAATTCTGACTGCTGATAATACCAGTTTATTGTATACTTTCAATTAACACTGGCATTATCCTAATACCAGCAGTAACAGTTTACACATACCCTCCTTGTCCATATTTTTTTTAAGTGCAAGTTCAGGACGAGGATGACGATTCTGTTAGTAACCCTTTAATATATGTACTAAGACAAATGTTCAAACATTCACATCAGCTTATAGCACTCTCTCATTACCAGTATGTGTCATCTATACACAAGATTTAAATAAAGCAATTCAACATGTAGTCCAGTTTGAAATGACATTTCTCTACAAAGCTTTATTAGCGATCGTCATTTTAACACCATCTCCTTGTGAAATTATTTCACATATGCTCAGTATAAGGATTCGTCAGAATAGCCATTTAAATGTTATAGTTCATAATGATCAAATCTCTGGATGTGATTCAGATCATCATATGTATCCCAAAACAGTGTCTGCCAGCTTATTACCTCTACCCTCTCAAGTAAACTTTATACTTTCATATATGATCCATCAGATCCTCCCTTATAGTCCACATGCCCTTTAAACATTTTTGTTAACAAAGATATAATTTAAATCAGTTCCTTATTCATATTGATAATATCCATAATGTTCTAACTCGCAAAGCTTCAACGTGCGTGGCGTCTCACCCCATGAGATGTTTGATCTGGCAATAAGCACCTCCATTATTTTCTCCCTGTATGTTCCTAAAACACCCAATCACAGGATGTGCTGAACCAACATAACAGCATAGGACACACTGGGCGCCATTTTTAAATTTCTTCCCACCGGAACAGCCTTTTGTTTTTTTATGACCCGTCTATAGATACTTTGTATTTCACTACCATAACTTTCACCAATTTAAAATAGGACACCTCGTCCCTTCAGAAACACATATATGGAGGATAACGCCATTTGTTTCCTCTATTGGTGAACTAAAGACACTCGATTAAATACTATGCTTGCAAACTAGCACATTGGCCCAAAAAATACAATGTCCGCCATCTTTTAAGTATTTATTCTAAACTGTAAACATTACATTTCCTCTTTAATATTTGAGCAATATCATTTTTCCTATTTGCTGCTAACATCTAATCCCATAGCATGAATTTCCCCAATTCAAAGTATTTTGCTTCTCACACTTCTAACATCTGTACAAAAGGAACATTGCTATTTGTTTCCTCTTATAGTCCACTAAAGACACCCTATCACATGATGTGCTTCCAAACTAGTGCATTGGCCCTAAAATAATGGCCACCATCTCTAACGATCTCTCCTAAACACTGAATATTATTTTTTTCTCTTTGAAGGTAAATAACACCATTTTCATCCTTGTAACGGAATCCTTTCACCTACACACTTATTCCATAATAATACATTATTCCATCACAAGAAATAATGTAGTTTATCATATGTATTGTGGCCACAGGTCATTGCACCCACACTGCAAATTCATTTTGCCTCCACCTGCTGCAATGTAACTCTCTGTTTCCCCCTCTCGCATTAATTTTAACATGATCAATCCCATGAAACCAGATTTCCAGTGTGTCTGCATAGAATTCCTGATAACGAGCTGTCATGGGATATCTGTGGTCACTGTTTCTGAAGGCACTTACATGTTCCTGAATTCACAACTTCAAAATCCTCACTGTGCTGCCCACAGAGATCATATTACAAGGACACCCCAGTACGTAAACAATATAAGTGGTATCACAATTTATAAAATGATTGATATTATATTCCTTTTTAGAGTTGTAGTGGCAATGTTTGATATTATTACAGCGTTATTGACAGACATTACATTTGGTGCAAGTGAAAAAACTGAACGGCTGGATGAAATACTTGTCCATAGTGAGTGACTTCATTGGAATCAAGTAGCTCGGGCAAAATAGTTCTCTCATTGTTCTAATCCTCTGGCATACTATGTTAGGTCTAGGACTTATTTCCTCTTTCCAGTCTTTACAACTCAGCAGTAAGTGCCAATGTTTTCTGAGTATATTCACAACCCTCTAGCTGTACATGTTCTACTCAGTGATGACACTTATGGCTACTTCTTTCTGTTCCCTGCTAGATCTTAATAAAGTATGCTTTCTTTGTACATTGCCAACTCTCTTTTCTGCTGCCCTCTTGCACAAAAGCTCGATTTAATACCTTTAACCGCATAATGAAAGGTCTTCTCCTCGATACATAATCTCCTTGCTCTATCTCCCCATAAAGGACACTATTGATGGTGGCCGGTTGATGAGCACTTGTCACATGTAATACACTTTTGCAAGAGGCGCTTTTTCTATATAATTTACTTTGAATTTTGTCACCCACAATGTATAATTCCAAATCCAGAAATTAAATCTTCTCCCCTCTGTGGGTCATGATCATCTTCACATTTAAGCCATTATCATTCAGGTATTCATCATATCTCATAAGCTGTTCCTCTGTTCCTGTCCATATCACAATAATGTTGTCAATAATAAATACAATCAATCCATTCTGATGCCGATGGGCCCCTGGCATGCTCCCTCTCATACCATCCCATTGAGAGAATTGCATATAATTGAGCAAACCTGGAATCCATTGCAGCCCCCTGTAACTGATGGTACCACAATCCATTGTGCTGAAAATAATTGTCCATCAGGAGGTTCTCCACCATTTGTATGTGTCCATATATGTTAGCCTTTCTATTTAATAAGAAATGGTGTAATGCCATAATCCCTAATTCCTTCTGGATACATGTATACAGGCTAGTCACATCCCAAGTCACTAACAACATTTCGCCCTGTATCCATTGTACATCCTCAAGTTTGTTTAGAACATCCCTATTATCCTGGATGTATGCTGGCAAATTCTGCACAAAACTAGGTAAAAAATCATCCACATATTCAGATAAATGTTCTGTTTGTGACTCAGTCCTAGAAAAATTAGGCCTCCCTGGTGGGGGTTGCAAGCCTTTTGTATTGTTAGTAGGATATATATGCAAGGATACCTTGGATATGTCAATCAATCAATCAGGGAATTGTAAGCGCGCTACTCACCCGTGAGGGTCTCAAGGCGCTGAGGGGGGGTCTGCAGATCTGTTTAGCCGAAGAGCCAGGTCTTGAGGGTCTTCCTGAAGGTGTTCATTGAGGGAGCGCATCTGATGTCTGCCGGTAGCTCGTTCCAGGTCTTGGCTGCAATGTGAGAGAAGGATCTTCCGCCTGCTCTGGCTCTGTGGATGCACAGGGTTTCGACCAGTGCGAGGTTGGAAGATCGGAGGTTTCTTTTGGGTGCGTGGAAGTTGATTCTGTCGTTGAGGTATTTGGGTCCGTTGTTGTGTAGGCATTTGTAGGCGTGAGTGAGGATTTTGAAAGTGACTCTTTTCTCCACGGGGAGCCAGTGGAGACTTCGTAGGTGTTGGCTGATGTGTTCGTGTCGGGGGATGCCGAGGACGAGTCTGGCGGCGGTGTTCTGTATTGTCTGGAGCTTGCGGAGTAGGGACTTGTTGATGCCGGCGTAGAGTGCGATTCCATAGTCCAGTCTGCTGGTGATGAGTGCGTGGGTGACTGTCTTCCTTGACTCAGGGGGGATCCACTTGAAGGTCTTGCGGAGGGTGTTGAAGCAGCTGGAGGTGACGGCGTTGACCTGTCGGTTCATGGTGAGTGATGAGTCGAGTACGATGCCGAGGTTCTTGGCGTGGTCTGAGGGGGTAGGTGGGCTTCCGAGGGTGGTCGGCCACCAGGTGCTGTCCCATGCAGATGGGGTGGTACCGAGGACGAGGACTTCTGTCTTCTCGGCATTGAGCTTCAGACAGCTGTTGGTCATCCAGACTGCGACATCTTGCATTCCTTTCTGGAAGTTGAGTTTGGCAGTGGTGGGGTCTTTGGTGAGGGAGAGGATGAGCTGGGTGTCGTCGGCGTAGGATACGATGTTGAGGCTGTGTTGCTGGACGATTGCTGCGAGGGGGGCCATGTAGATGTTGAAGAGGGTGGGGCTCAGTGATGAACCCTGTGGGACTCCGCAGGTGATTTTCGTGGGGTCTGAGATGAAGGGTTGGGAGTCTGATCCTTTGGCTTCTTCTGGTGAGGAATGATCGGATCCAGTCCAGGGCTGTTCCTTGTATGCCTGCATCATGTAGTCTGGCGACTAGTGTGCGGTGGGAGGCGGTGTAGAAGGCCGCTGATAGGTCGAGTAGGATGAGGGCTGCGGAGTGGCCTTGGTCCAGGAGGGTGCGGATGTCGTCTGTGGCGGCGAGTAGGGCGGTCTCTGTGCTGTGGTTGCTTCGGAATCCGGATTGGGACGGGTCGAGGACGGCGTTCTCTTCAATGAATTGTCAGTTTCCTGTTGACTGTTTTCTCTGCAACTTTGGCTGCGAAGGGGAGGAGCGAGATGGGCCGATAGTTCTTGAGGTCGGTGGGGTCAGCTGTCGGCTTCTTGAGCAGGGGTCTGACTTCTGCGCGCTTCCAGTCGTCTGGGAAGGTGCCTGTTTTGAAGGTAGTGTTGATGGTGCGTTGTAGTTCGGGTGCGATGGCGGCTCCAGCTCTGTGGTAGATGTGAGGGGGGCAGGGGTCGGTGGGGGCCCCCGAGTGGATGCTTTTCATGGTCGAGGCGGTGTCTTCGGCCGTGATCGGTGTCCAGTTGGAGATGGTGGGCTGGCTGGTGTTTCTGGGGGCGGGGGGCCGTCTGTGGCGCCTGGTGGATGGTCGATGAAGTTGTCGTAGAGGTTTTTGATCTTGAGGTGGAAATAAGTTCCAAGCTTGTCGCAGAGGTCTTGGGATGGGGTGATGTCTGTGGCTTCACTGCGTGGTTTGGTGAATTCTTGAATGACACTGAAAAGTTCCTTGGAGTTGGTGGAGTTGGCCAGGATTTTGTTGTGGATGAAGTTCCTCTTGGTGGCTCTGATCTGGTTGTGGTAGTCCGTCATGGCGTCCTTGTAGGTGGTGTGGTTTTCGGTTGTCTTGGTGTTTCTCCAGTTCTTCTCCAGGCATCTGCAGGTGCGTCTGGCTTCTTGGAGAGCGGTGGTGAACCAGGCGGCTTTCCTGGGGCGTTGTCTGTCGGGGTTGCGTAGCGGGGCGAGCTCGTCTGCGCAGTTGGAGATCCAGATGTGGAGTTCTCTGGCTGCGTCGTTTGCGTCGGGTGTCCAGGTGTGGTTGTCTCGGGTGAGGGTGGAGTTAAGTTGCTCGTCGGTAACCTTGCTCCAGTTCCTTCAAGGTGGGCGTGGGGCTGGTTTGGGTGCCTTGGGTTTGTTGATGGCGAAGTGTACGCAGTGGTGGTCGGTCCATGGCGGCTGCGTTGTGTGGCTGAATTGGACGCTGTTTCCTGCCGCGAAGATGGGGTCGAGGGTGTGTCCTGCTCTGTGGGTTGGTGTGTTGATGAGTTGTTTAAGTCAGATGCTGGCGAGGTTGTCACGAAGGATAGTGGAGTTTGGGTCGATGTGGTTGTCGAGGTGGAAGTTCAGGTCTCCAATGAGTATGCAGTTTGTTGAGGCGATGGCGTGGGGTGCGATGAAGTCGGTGATGGTGGTGGCGAAGGGTGTTCGGGGGCCGGGGGGGTCTGTAGATGAGGGTTCCTCGGAGTGTGGCTTTGGGGGTGGTCTGGATCTGGAAGTGCAGGTGTTCGGCAGAGGGGAAGGTTTCACTGGAGGTGGTGAGGTGGAGTGTGCTCTTGTGGGCGATGCTGAGGCCCCCTCCTGGGTGGTTGGGGCAGTCTTTCCTCTGGATCTTGTATCCGTCTGGGATGGCGGTGCTGATGTCGGAGGCGGAGGATGCGTTGGTCCAGGTCTCTGTGAAGAAGGCGATGTCGGGCGAGAGAGAGTCGAGTATGTTCCAGATTTCCATGGCGTGTTTGTGTACGGAGCGTACGTTGAGGAGGATGCATTTTAGGGTGTCGCCGGTGCTGGCGTCGGCGGTGTTAGAGGCCGGGGTGGCGGTGAGGGTCTGGCGGCAGTGGAGGCAGGAGAACTGGCCGTGGGTCGTGTTCGGCGAGGCCTGTTGGCATTCTCTAAGTCTTCCAGGGTTGAGTGTGAGGAGGGTGGTGGTGTCGTAGCGATGGGTAGTGGGAGGTCCAGGGTTCCTGGCGCTGGCCGCGGTCGGGTCGCGGACAGGCACAGACGGGCTTGCCTTTGGCGCCGGCGGCGCGCCTGCTGCGCGCGTCCTCTGCGCGACCGCCCAGCGGCCGCCATTAAGTAGGGGAGGAGAGGCTGGGAGGTGGGAGCGGGGGAATTCCAGGGGGTATTCCGGGGGGGGAGGAGCCGCAGGGGCAGCAGCGGGGAAAGGCAGGCACGAGAAAATAAAAACAGTGGTGGATTTAGAGCAAGACACAGATGGGCACAATAACAGTGGCACAACAGGGAAAAATTAAGGAAAAAAAACGGCTGAGAAAGGTTACGGTGGTTGCAGGCAGTCTGGTCCCAGTTGGAGCAGGCAGCAGGCGCAGCAGCGGACAGCAGCCTCGAACCTCCCAAGGAGGAGGTCGGGGTCTGGAGGCAAGAGATGGCACAGCGGAGCTGCGGGGAGAGAGTGGACCTAGACCGAGGGTCGGAGGTGTTACTCCCACCATAAGATATCTTGCTTCCTCCTCTGAGAGATATCCTCTTTCATTCCAGTCAAATATCTTTGAATTGATGAGCTGTTTGGCCATATTCGCTGGATTCTCCTGAATTTTCTCATTACATTTCCAATCAGCTAGCTAGCTCATTATTTCTTGATCATAATCCGTTCTATTTATTTGGACTGCTTTTCATCCCTTATCGGCTTCTTTTATAGCTATGGACTTGTCTGATCGCAAATTTTTAAGAGCCTCTTTTTATGATTTTATTAAATTCGCTCTAGTGACTGTTTTAATTTTAGCTCTTTGTCTTGTACATGGAGATCCTTCGTTACTCTTTTGAATAAAATATAAATATTTTCATCTGATATACTTGGTGGTAAAAATTTGATTTTACCTTAAGGCCACTTTCCAAACTACAGTCTTCCTTGAATGTCCCTAATATCAGAGACTCATTCATCTGGATGGTAGGCCCAGAAAAGCATTAATTTGAATGTCTTGGAGTACTTGAAAAATCTTTTTAAATGTAATTTATGAATAAGTCTAAACAAATGAATATGTACATCTGTCATATATACATATTTCATTTCACAAAAGCCAAGACCCAAACTTAATACTTCTATTCCATCCATAGTTAATGACTGCCCTTTATGTGTAACTGAAAGCATAGAATTATTCGGTTGATGGTAAGTCTCTTCATGAAAGTATGGTTCAGTACTCGACAAATGTCTCCAATTTCTGTGGAAAATGTTGCAGAAGTTTAGTATTCTTTTTTCTGTAGTTTTTGTATTTTATAGGTAGAAATTAAACGGTCTAGAGTTTTCATGCAATTCATGTTGAAAAATAAAGGGCTTCCTTTTCACATGAAATGCCTTTTAAACAAGGTGGTGAGCATACTGTTTCTGTGCGAGTTTTTCCGTCTTTTTCCTTATAATAGTACGTAATCAAATGTACCTGTTTAATGCTGAAATATGTAGAGAATTAGGTATTTTTGTAATCTCTTTCAAGAAGACATACAGTTATATTGTTTTCCAACATTCAGCACAGTGGCTATGGTTAAAGCTGTTCTTTAGTAGTATTGGACTGTGTTCATAACCCAGTTACTGTTAGAAACCTATGCGATTTAACTTTAGTTCTTCATAGTATGACTTATGTACTTTTTTCTTTGTTTTCATTATTATGTGACCAGAAATATATGTTTTGTAGAATTAGGCTCTGTTTACAGTCCACTTTCTGTTAACAACTAATCACATAACGCTTTATTTTTTAAATTATATTTGTTATGTTTGTCTATAGGTTTTAATTGTCATGTGATCAGAAATGGGTGTCTGAGGTGCCTTTGTACTATGTCTGAAACTTCATAGGGGCAGATTACTTTATTTGGTGACATCATTTTGTGGTTTGGTAGTTTTGTGCTTCATTTGTAGCCCAAAATGAATGTTAGCAAATCATTGTCCTCCTTTCATAATTTGTCAATGTTAAGTACTTTCTTACTGGTTAGTCTTCTAACGCTGTATATGTTTGTTTCTCTGGCTGACTGTTCCTCTTTCTTGTATCTCAGTGTAGGAGCAAGATAGTTTCTGTTTGGCTTGTTGGTCATAGTTTCATTGTTTAGGCCGGAGAACATGCCAAGAAAGCTGATTTGGAAGCTAATTTCGGTTTAAAAGGAGTAGACTTTACATGGATTGGAGAAAGAGGTTTTAGATGGCATCAGTTACTCCCGCTGCTTTCGCTAGTTAGTGCATAAGACCATCCACACTTTGAGTATCCACTGTGTATAGTGCCAGGACGCCTCAGCCAAGGCAGCTGAGCGCTTTACAAATGTCATTGATTGACCATGGTGGGAATGTTACTGGTCACTTAACAGGAGTTAGACTAGAAATATAGATGAAGGAGATAATTTCCAACTTAATATCCCTATTTCCAAAAACATGTTTTGTCTTCTCTAATATTTGTCTGAGACAAGGGTGGAAGTGGTCTACTTTAAATGCTGCGAAAATGGAAAAAACTTGGACATGTTAACAAGTGTCAGCATTTCTTAGAGATCATGGAATGTCTTCAGTTTTTCATATGCATATCAAATATTCGAATGCAGTACTATATTGCCCAAATGGTGTCCATTTCACTACCTATGGACACCATTTTTTCTTTTTAAACCTCGGAAATTAGCTAATCCAACATATTTAAGTCTGTTTACATTGGAAAACAACCAAAGGCTCTTTTAAGAGCTGCCCTATATTATTTGTAAATGTATTTTTTAATCTATATTTTCGTTTTGGAAATATTAAAGTACCACAGTACATCCTAGATGCTATTGCGGCAGTACCACAGTACTCCGTAATTTATTTTATTTAAACTATAATTCTCTAAGACTAACTTTTCCTACCACTACAGAATTGGGTTCAGTGGCTCATTCATTCCTATATTGCACAGCATTACTAAACACCTCTGTTTCAGACTGAAACACAAAACACTGCAGATGTGTGATCAAATCAGCATGGCTGCCTTTTCATTTTGGAAGGACTTCCATTACCCAATCAGATTGTTTTAACAATGCAGTGCACCAAGTTTTACCGCAGTATACCGCGACCACAGACATCACTATGTTTTTGTGCCTTATAACTTAACAAGTACTGGGACCCACTCACTTCAAACACCCAAAAAGGATCATCTACACACCATAATCTATATTCCTGCCAGGTTTCTTTTAAATCCCTCTATCCGTTTTTGCGCTACGTGCGACACAAAAGTCTATCGGAAAATGCATTGGTGGAAAAACCTGTTATGGGATCCCCGCTTTTTTTTTGCTCCCCCCTTAACTAATCACCACCAATGTAGGTAAAGCTATGGGTCTGGGAAGTTTTGTGGTGATTTGCCAACAGGTGCCATAGTTGTTATTAGCAGGCAAAAATCTGAGGAATTCCTATCAACCATAACTAGACGTACAGAGTGGCTAACGCCACTCTGTGTTAAATATATATATTTTGTCTGTTTAGAGTTTTTTTAACTAGTTTGTGAGAAACCTAGTCAGTAATCGTCCTTTCATAAGTCTTTTCTATAAATAGCGGCAGCAGTTTTTGCATGATCACCTGCGGTGACTGTATTAGTATTACAGTAGCTTATTAATGTTAAAGTACAGCTCGTAATTTAATGTCCTGCTGCACAGTTCAGTGCATCCCATACCCAACAGTGAGCACTGATTTGGTGACAAGTAGCGAGCCTTCTATTATATAGTTGTGTAGCTCATGATGATAGCAATGCTGATGCAACCAGTGTGCAAGCGCTAGTCCTCATTGTCAGGAATTTGGCTTGGAGGGTCCCAGGTCAGAGAGAGGGTTCTAGGCTCCAGCTTTAAAAACTGTGGTTCACTACTAGTGTCCTAGGGCCAATGGACTGTGGAGCCCTTATCTGGGAAACTATACCCCTTTTAGCACTTGGCTCTCAGAATAATGAGGCGAAACATTTCAAGGCTTACTCAGGGGAAGTGCTGTGGGCTAGAGATTCAGCCCTCAGAAATACAGCAAGACTTAATTAATTGCTTTTCAGTCCGTGCTTTCTTATGAAAAGGAAAGGTACCTTCTTATGCAGTACTAAATTCTATGCGCGCATTTACAAATATGTACAGAATGGCATTAGGAAATGCCGACGGTGGCACCCTCTCAAAGATCCTCACAACCGCTGTGCCCACCAGACATTTTCTTTTTTGGCCAATATAATCTTCTGATATTTAGGTGCTTGTTTTCACGTGCTTTCCCTCTGATGAGTGAGAAGGGAGGGCGTGCGCTCATGGTCCTATCATCCAAGACCGGGTCCTCTGTCTGGGACCCTATCACTTCTCCTTCGCCCTCAGGAGCACCCCATGACCCTTAAGGCAGATTAGCATGCCTGCTTGCACTCCCCAGGCCCTACGGCCTCCTGGCAACATACAGTGTGCATGTGTGTCCAGCAGGAGTCAAGGGGGTTCCTCTTTGCATTCGTATACAGGACCAGTCCACAGAAGTTCCCGGTAGTACCCGCTCCTCTATAGTTCCCCCAGCTTGCCACCACCCCACAGCCCCCCCGGAAGGAGTAGGGAGGCCAGTGCCACTGACCCTGAAGTAGTTTATCAGAACAAAGACCTACTCGATAAGCCAACCAGAAACTGGGCACACATCATAGAAAGAACAGTGATCCAATGGAACTCTTTCAACAAAGTGACTGTATGTGGAATGGTATCCAATTCAAATTTAAGCATTTACAGATCAATCAATGATAGTTAAAAATATTCCATCAAAGCATCAATTTTCTTTAGCTGCTTATTCATTTCTGTTCATCATATTTACATAGGTGCAAGACAGAACAATAGTTCAGCTGACCCAGTGTGTGGAGATAGACGGACATAATACATACAAATGACAAAAGCACTGTACAATATCCCTGATTTTCCTAATAGTTACAGTCTAATAAGGCCTGTTAATGATTTTACAGGTTATCCTTGCATGAGGTAATTATTATGAACCAAGGGATTTATTGTTGATGTTTCAACCCGATAATCGACTGGTCTCCTCAGGACCAGTCAACTGATTAGCAATTGCAGCTATGCTGATAGGTACAGTGTGACACATGCCTCAAAATGAAGTGAGAATAGGAAGCGGAGGCCTGTAGTATTTACAAATATGCTGACAAGGGATCAGCAAACTCCAAACTGACTGTATTAGAATATGCCGACGTGTGGACTGCCTTCACGGCTACGTCTTTTTTTTAAATTTTTTTATTAGAGTTTTTATAGCGCGAACTAGACCCGAGAAATCGGGTATCAGAGCGCTTTACATGAGCACCAGTTGCGTTACAGAAGGACACATTCATTTTTGTTAGGCACGGGGAGATTAAGTGATTTGCCCAGAATAACAGGATGTTGAGCGACGTTGCCGAGACTCGAACCCGGTTCCCCAGCTTCGAGGTCCAGCGCTCTAGCCGTAAGGCTACATCCTCTCCCCAGTCTCTTCGAAGTAATGATGAAATATTTCTACCTATCATTGAATGATCGGCAAATGTTTGAATTTGAATTGGTTACCATTTATTTACTTTCATGCAGTTACTTGATTAAAAGAATCCCATGGGACCACTGTTCTTTCTATTACTGACCCTGGAGAGACAGATCTGCAATTCCAGAATGTTCTAACACTCCAGTCAGAGGTCCGTCCATGCGGGGTCGACCCCTCCTTGGGGTCATGCAGAATCCAGTCCTTCTCAGAGTCTCTCCCTTGTGCAGGGGTTTTTAAATGTGAGTGGAATGCTCCAGACAGTTGACACATCACTCCACTCGCACCTTTTGTGATGCAAAGACATTGATGTACTTGCTGGTCATCAGAGTTCAACTTGTTCAGCATGATAGTTCAAATCTAACTGAACCTAACTAAGGGTAGACTCAGAAATATGACCAAACGTTAAATACATGGTAGGTGTGCAAATATGAACACATTAATTTTATATTTGCATTCAGGGCCTTTATTTACCCATTTAAAGGGATGATAAACTCTTCACTATACCCAGGCAATGCAAAATTATACTTTGGTGTACCTTTCGTCTACAGTGTAAATATAGTTAAACATGCCAGACTTGCACTGTAGTCCAAAAACAAATATGAATATTTCTGTCTGAATGCCCAATTAAATTGTAAGTCCTTAACAGGACTTAAACAATATACTAAAGCTCCCATCTGCATCTGGATCAGTGCTTAATTTGTGCCGGTGCTCAGCACCGGCACCTTTTTATCAGGGCCGGGTCTATACTGCCACATTACATCAACAACACGACTGCACTGCAGTCTGCACGTCACGGTCAAAGTTTATTAAATATAATTGCCTTACTGCAGTGTTGCTCACTTCACAGACAGTCTCCAGAATCCTCCGTCGGTGAAGAAGAGTGTTTCTCTGCAGGGCTGCTGACAGAGCGAGCCCGATAAATCCATATCCATGATGCAAATTAATTTGCATTCAGTGTTGCTGGTGGTGGGCGGGCCACTGATTGGGCTGTATTTGGTTCTATAGGGTAGGGGGCTGCGGCAGCGTGCCGTGCGTAAACTTTTTTCATTCCAGGGACGGTGGACCACACCCCAGCACACACGCACTGGACGAGTCACCAGCACCAGTTAGCGCGACGTCGAGGCGGGCACTTTGAAGCAGCAGCAGGCCTCTTAATAAGTCAGTGCCACCAGCAGTAACCGCAGTAAGTAATAAAAAACCAATGCTGCTGCTTTTACTGGCTCGAGGTGACAGTCATCTGAACCGAGGCAGAGGCCCCAGCAATCATGCCACTGGCATCGGGCGGGGCACTGTGTGCAGTGCTATGCTCCAAGGCTGCCGGAAGCGCAGGGCCTTGCCCTTAATTTAACCCCTGTCTACTCTAAAGTGTATACTTACTTTTACTTGGCTGGCAGTGCTCAAAAGAAATGAAAAAATCCTTGAAAGCCAAATGGATAAAAAAAAGGTTGTGATAATCTTTCAGGAAATGTGATTTGCACGTGTGGGAAGAGCCACCAGCAGTAACCGTGGCGCCTACAGTCAGTAAATAATAAAATCCAATGCTGCTTTTACTGGCTCGAGGTGACGGTCACTTGAACCGAATCAGAGAGGCCCCAGCAATCATGCCACCGGCGTCAGGCGGGGCACCGTGTGTATTGATACGACACAGCGCAAAGAATCGTTCTGGTCACATACATGTGACACAAACAGTGTGCAGCCAAATCACGTCTCACTTGTCCCTGATTTCCAATGTCCCCAAGTTACGCACTCTTCTATGTACAACACTCCTGGTCAGAAATGACCTTTCGAAAATAAGAATAATCCCTGCACAGTCCCCTGCAACAATGCCTTCTTCTAATTGCCACTTCACTGGTGTCCGGCAACATTGTCCCTGCCTCCATTAAATAATCTACTTCATTTCTTAAGCACCGTCTTGCTACGAATTCAATTCAAGGAGCAGAATGACCATCAGCGCTATAACTAAGGCAGACCGACTGGCACACTGACATTTTGCACGCACAAGTGTTCTCTTTTTCAGCAGCACCCTTTTCAAGGTATCGTTTCCTACTTTATTTTATTTGTGTAGAGAGTAGTTTCATCGTCTTTGTGTAACCTCTTCCAAATCATCTCCCCTGAAGCTGTAGGATTATCTCATGGACAAATTTCAAAATCTTTCTTATTGCTCTGCACTCTTTTTGTTTGCACAAGCAGTTTATTCATATTTATTTTCAAACAACAATATTGCTTGCACAAAATACCGAAATGTGCAGTCTAACATGTACAATTTCAAACCTAAGTTGCGATAATCAGGTCGCAAGAAAGGCAGAGGAAATAAACCCAAATATCCTTCCAACTGAGCTTTTCACAAGCATACATCCATAGTGTGCACGGGATCAGGAGGGCTAGCCATGCAAGAACGTGCCTGGCACAAAAATTAAGCTCAAGAACAGTTCAGGAATCCAGAGGCCTCAGTCCACGGACCTGGCTGCAGCCTCCCAGGAGAGTTTGAGGGTCCGTGGGGTTGAAAGGTTTGTTGGCAGGCATGTCCTGGTACAAGATGTACTTGCTTGTGAGTGGTTAGTCTGTAGAATGAGGCAGTGCCTTAACTTCACATTGGGGCACCTCCCTGCAGGGGGTGTGCAGTGCATTCCTAGGGAAGGTTGAAAAGTGGGGGTGCGGCCGGCCTGGAGAACCCCCCAGCATGGACAGAGGAGAGAGCGAGAGATAGTGGTTTGGAGGCCTGCCTGGAGAGGGCTGAGGAGGGCAGGTGATGTCCACCTGGGGAAGAGTACAGAAGGGCGTGTGGGGTCGGTCCGTGTCAGTCTAGTACAGGAGACTGGAGACCAGAAGGGAGGGGGGAGCAACCCTGTAGGAGAGAGCAGGAAAGAGGGGCAAGTCTATGTTTAGAAAGCAGAAGAGATGAGCAAGTGTGCAGGCCTGCAGGAGGGAGGGGGTCAGAAGGGCGTGTAGGATGGGGAGGTGTCAGGCATGGCGAAAAGACCCGAAGGAAAGTAGGGGACAGCCAGGCGAGAACTTGATATGGGGGAGGGGGGACATGCTCAGGGCTGAGAGAGGAAGAGGCCTCAAGGAGAGATCAGAAGAGATGGGGACTGGCAGCAGAAGAGGGGGAGTGTGCAGGCCTTGGAGACATCACAATGGGTTGGGGGGGTTAGAGCTCGTCTAGATAGAGGCTGAGCGCAAGAGGGAAAGTGCGCAGGTGTGTGAAGATAGCAGGAGGGAGGTGTAAGGGCGTTTGCAGGTCTGGTGGAGGGAACAGAGGGGTATGGGGAGGTAAGGGCCCACTGTGGAGGAAGTGGGTGGAGCCAGGGGGGAAGTGGGTGTGGCCTCCAACAAATATTTGAGCACCTGGACTTCATATTTTACAAATTAAGCACTGATCTGGATACTTGTGCTCAGATATTGGGCTCAGTTAGGCATATGCCCCTCCCACTTAGCCCGCACATGTGCACATTCATTTGAAGCCATTCCCTTTTTAGAGCCTCTTACCACAGCTGCACAACAGAAGACCTTATTTTGAAAGGTGAGCACTGGTGGTTAACACTCAGATACATTTTATATTAAAGCCTACAGTGAGTAAGACTCGGGACCTGATTTAGATTTCGGCAGATGGGTTACTCCACAACGGCGACGGTTATCCTGTATGCCGAAATAAAAAATCCCATTACATCCTACGGGATTTATATTTCGGCGGACGGGATATCCGTCAATTTTGTGACTGAGTAACCCGTCCACCGAGATCTAAATCGGGCCCTCAGTCAGGGAGATTTTCAGCAGAGATCCAAAACTGTATGGTGCAAAAAATCAAGGGATGCTAAAGAGGCCGGAACCCATTCATTCATTTGGGGCTGGTTTAGTTACTGTTCAAACTCCATGACTAGAATATTTTGCAGAAAGTGCTTTACAGAGCTGGGAAAAACCTGACACGCCATGTTCCCTCGTGTTTTCTTATTTTTGAAAAAATAGCCCTCACCTGACCGATCCCTAAACATGCACAGAAAGAAATTATTGAAAAATAAGAGCACCAAATCCCTTGTGTCCTTCTTGTTATTTCCTATAGTCTTAAGGCCCTCTCAGCAAAACATAAGAAATTAGTGCAGACACTTTTACATTGAATAGTAACAATTTACAGTGTATAGCAATTCTTACAGGCAAACCCGTACCATGCCGAAGCCATGCCAGTCTAAGAGAGATAAGAAACTGGTCCACAACACTTCACAGTGTAAAATAAACCACAGTTGCCTTTGCCTTTCACAAAAGAAAGAAAACATGTAATTATAGTGTTTAATTATAGTTTCACAAAGATACTTAAAGTAAATAAGAGAAGGAAGAATAATGCCAACCTTATATGGCAACGTGCCTAGAAAACTTAATAGTGGTTAAATTGATGTCTGCGCTTATTTATTAGAGGGTGGACTCATTTACACCAAAAATGAATACATGTTTACCAGGTAAATAAACTTAATAGCTTACACAATGTATAAACAGGATCTACACATCTGGACGCCCACATGTACTTCTATTGCAGTTCAGCCTTTTTGAACATTTTTAAATTGCAGCCAGCTTGGGCTGTGTTATCAAAAGTGCACTCTGAGCTCAACAAGTATGTGCACCAGCTGTGTGTGCGCCCACGTGGGCACGTTGGAACTACAGGAGGGGCTGCGGACATCTCCTTCTGTTCCACCGATCATGCCGACACGAAGTCGAAGGTGCGTTCCGCCATTGTCATGAAGGCATGGCCCATGCAAATGATGAAACACTTCGCCGCTGCACTCATGCCGTAGAGTTCGCTTAGAGTCATCAAAAAGTCAGTAAAGCTCCCGGCCTCCTTGCCACGGTGGTAAATGTAGTCCTATGGACCCCCAGGGTGTGATTGCACTTACATTTATTATGGCTGTGGGAAGTAGTTTTCTTTCTGTCTACTGGTGCTCTGTGAGTTCTGAACACAACTGTTGACTTGAATCCTGTAGCCCTTGATTCATTGTTTCAGTGCATTGAACTACAGAGTGCCTTGCAGGAGATCCCCTTACAGGCTTGCGCAGTAATTGAATCGACCCGATTCAATTACTGTACACGCCTGTAAGGGGATCTCATCCTCCTTTCAAAGGCAAACAAGGTTTCCCTCTGCCCAATGAAAGGGTCGGATCTGCCTTAGGCACACTGACCTACCTGGTCTGTGATCAGCACACCCAGTTAAAGGTGTGCCGCAGAGCAAGACAGTGTGCCCTGGGTCTTGGTTTTTGCTCACATCGGGGATCACCACAGTTGCTTTCACAGATATTCAGTTTCCCGGGTATATCAGACGTATTGTCCTCCCATGTCTCAAGTCTTTGTGTATCTGCTTTCTCTCTTCATGCCAGGCTGACTGCTCACACTGTTCCTGCCCATATGCCAGCTCTTTTTTCCATCCTTTCCCAACTGTATCAGCTCCCCTTATTTTGTTATCACTCTGAGTGCCTGAATTCTACTCTTGCGTGTGTCTGAGTGTCTGTACACCTCCCATTCCTGTGTTTGGGTGATTTTGTCCATTCTTTTGGTTGATTGCTTTCCCATGTCCTTCAATCTCATTAACTCATCTGAGTGTGTTCTCTCACCTATCACAACACACTTGAGTCTTCCCTCACTTGTCTGGCTGTGCATGTGTCACTTTTCATCACTTGTTTTTGTGTATAATCTTTCCCAATCTCAGTCTGTACTCATGCATGCTGTCTTCTCCTCAAGCTGATGAAGCTGTTTTCCACCTCTCCATATGTGCCCTGCTCCATTTGTTAAAGACCAGGCTTGTCTTCTTTCTGATGTTTCCCATTGCCTGTCTTCTCTTACTCACCCTTCTCTCTACTTCCTTTTCAGCCTATCTGACTGTCTCAGTTCCCCTCATCAGCGTCACTAAATCATTGCATTCTGCATGTCCATCTGTTTTTTCTGTCTTGCCCACCTCACTGTGTCTTGTATCCCCAAAGGGTCCTCCGAGAATGTATTCTGCTGTCTTCTCACTCATCTGAATACTAGTTCGACCCACATGCACGTTGTCCTTACTCTTATGTTCCTATCTACCAGAAACGCTCTGGTTATTGCCTTTTCGCACACTTTGACCAACAGTCTCATTTGGCCCACCAAAACACTGTTGGGAAGTTCTTCATTGCTTATTTCTGCATCGAAAAAACACAATACTGTACTGCATACTTGAAATCACAGTATAGCGTGATATGGTCATACCATACTATTGTACGACCCCAGCTTTTACAATAAAGTCAGTCAGTCTAAATGCGTACAAATACAGTAGCTTTTGCAATGCATTGCCTTTGCAATGAACCAATAGCAGCAGCGGTCTTTATTTTGCCTGTGTATAAGCAGGATGGGTGTGAAGGGCTAGTTTTGACATGAGACTGCCTCCATGCTTCTGGTGGCCCCTCGCCATATGTGATTGTAACTTAGACCCTTCCCCCTCAGTATTCTAAAAAACCTTTTGGTGCTCTAGCTCACTTAGGCTGACCTACAGAAAGGCCCCATTTATCCACTTGTGAAGAACAGAGATTGCATTTCAACATTTTTGCTGTGTAACCCATTCTCTATTTTGGGGGCCAAATCGAGATGTCCGAGCTGGTCAGTATTCCTGAGGCTTCAATTTTTTTTCTGCATCACTCCTTGGGTCATTTGGACAGAATTTGGGATCAATGTAGCTCTAGCCAGTGTTCTGAGCTATTTCATGGACCGAAATCTCGGTCATTGCTATACTGGGCCCTGCAGTGATTTTTAACATAGTTTTGCTATTGCACCTTGCATGGATTGTGGGCAGATTGTCCAACAGATCACCTAATTCCTGTACAACTTGAACAACACGATTGCATGGGTTATCATATACTGTCCAAGGAGGAACTTACTGTGTGCCGTAGGGATTTCACTTTGTCCCCTTGAACGATATGAATATATGAAGGTGCTGGGAGGTAACGCCCTGGCCCATGATTTGTAGTGCATGTAGTATGTTAATCCTCACAGACATGTTAAGAGCTTCTTTTCTCTGTCAGGGAAATGGTGCTTTGTGATTGAAATGGAATTGGTTTGGCTGTAAACTTGATGTAGTAAAAGTAATGATTTTTTTTTATTTCAGATCAGATGTGATGTGATTGCACTTCAGTTTATTAAGGATGTGAGAAAGTAGTTTTCTTTCTGTCTACTGGTGCTCTGTGAGTTCTGCACACAACTGTTGACTTGAATCCTGTAGCCCTTGATTCATTGTTTCAGTGCATTGAACTATAGAGTTCCTTGTACAGAGAGCTTCCTTCTGGACTGACGCTGTAACTCCAGCTTAAGCAGTGCACACACTCAGTGATATGAGGAGTTGTCCTAACGGCTAGGGCGGTCGACCTCGAATCTGGGGAACTGGGTTCGAGTCTCGGCAATGACGCTGAACATCCTGTGATTCTGGGCAAATCACTTAATCTCCCGAAAATGAATGTGTCCTCATGTAATGCAACTGGTGCTGTGTAAAGCGCTCTGATACCCGATTCGGGTCAAGTTCGCTCTATATAAAACTCTGTTAAAAAAAAATATATATATATGTCCCTTGCGTTGAACATGGCACTTGCTTTCCCACCAACCTGCATCAGATTTATGCTGGTTCCTTTGTTTGGGATTTGAGATTCATTTCTTAAATCCAGTTGAGGGTTTGATTGGACAATGTACACTTTTTCCTTCAGGGCAGTGATAGCTCCTCATATATTATATTTGGCAATGAGATCTTCAGCGTGGTGACTCATAAATGGAATCAGAGGTCCGATATGGAGGGAGCACCAATCCAGATCAAGGCAATCAATCGCACAGAGAGGCAAAACCGATATAAAAACGTTACCTGATGCCACGTTTCTGTGAAAATACAAGGAAATGAATCAATTAAAAACGTAGGAATCTTCATTCTCACAATTAAAGTAGTATGATCAAATTCATACTGCTATCCTGTGCATTTTGAGAACACCATTGAAGAAAATGGAGAGGCTCAAGGCCTATAATGGGTGAAATTGACATTCTTCTCCATTATTTCAAAGTTTGTCTTTCTGTTTAAAACCTTTTATTAATTTAGAACATTCTATCCCCAGAGGATAGAATTTTCTAATAGCCTTTCTGCCTCAGGCTATTCCAGTTGTTAAAGTCCCTTACCCTCGGTGTAAAGTTCACTGCCTTTAACACCAGGGCAGTAAAAATATATTATAGAAATAAGTACTGAAAATTACCAACATTTCATGTTCTATCTTTCTAAAATGTATTCCTGTGAAGCTCCATTCACATATTTGAACTCTGCAGGAAATGTGTGCAGAATGGCCATCGTTTAACAGTGGCATATCAATATGCCCTGATACCTTTCTTTTTATTTGTGTAGGAGTTCTCAATATGATCTTGTTTATGCCAATATGACAAATTGAAAAATGTAGAAGTAGGGACAATTTATAATTACTCTGCTTATATTAAAAATGTCCCATCATTTTCTGTTGCAAGAATGTTTCTTCTCATCTCGAGCGCACGTTTGTTCTAAAGAGCACCATCATTTTTTAGACAGCTTTGTTTTCTTTTCAATTTTGATCTGTAGGATACATGAACTGGACATGTTTCAAATCCTGACATGCCTTGCTTCTAGAATAACAGCTATTTGCACTTCATCTTGGCAAAGCTGACCTTCTGTTTGAGCCTATTAGAAGAGAAAAATACCCTTGCCAATGAGATAAACCGACATTGTTCTCCACAAAATTACCTAAAACCCATATTTTAGATTCTTTTTACATACCGAAAACACGCCAATAGTTCATGGCAATATTATAGAAAAGCACAGACTGTTAACAGCAGTTACATACCTGGAGGCCCATCCCTATGGCCCCTATCACGCATGCAGACACTTTTTTCCTCCATGCTCTTGAGCGGTAGATTGTGATGCTACATGGCAGCTGGGAACAGCCTGGCCATCGGGCAGAAAAATAATCTTGTAGATGTAAGCTTTCGTCCACCGTAGGTACAGTAAGTGTATATATGGTCCGTCATAGTGTCCTGGACCTAAGTGATATGGCTGTTCATGTTCATCGGTGTTGAACTGGCCTTTTGGGCTGTCTGGCACTGCCAAATGGGCCAATTTGAAAGGGCAAGTGTGTGGGGCGCTTTTTCAGTCTTCTGGGCCCCGATGCGACCAAAAGAAACGGCCCACACGGTGGCCCTTTCAAGCTGGTCCATCTGATGGTGCCAGACTGCCTGAAAGCCCAGTCCAACACTGATGTTCATCAGTGAGTTTAGTCTAGGAAGACCGCAGGCCAGTGCCTAAGTAGGGCGGGCAACTGGTTAGAAAATATGTAAGACTATCCTATTCCCAGTTGTGGCTTAAACAGCCACTGGTGAGTTACCCAAATGGCTGCTTACTTGGCTGAAGATTCTGCCCAGTGCTCTAGCTATGCTGGGCCCAGTGATGCTTCAGCTCAATACAATGCAGGCGCCACTGTAAGCACCCGCATTATGGCTGTATCTCTAACCCAATCTATAGCTCTGCTTTGGAATGTGACTCTCTAAGGCCTATGAGATTGGTAACGTAAGGCTAATACCCGAAATGTACCAGTCAAAACACTCTGAGAAGCCTACACGTTTTGAAATATTTCATTAATTCCCCTTTAACTATGGGTAAAGCCTATGGCTACTTTTTAATCAACGTATTTGAAAATCTTGATGCTTGTGATCTTAAAATATTTCAAAATTTTCTTGTGGGTAAGATAGCTAGTATCATTTTTTATTTTTGTCGGAGATATTTTTGGTTTCCTTGCTGACCCAGATTGTGACCTCTCAACTAAGTTCACTTGAACATCTTGCTTTTGCCTGTTGGCGCAATGATCTTCAGATGATTTTTATTTATAAACCCACACTCACATCAACTATGTATGTAGCATATGTATGTTACATAAACATATGGTGTGCTGTGACTCTGGGACTGATTTAGTGTTTGGTGTCAATGAAAAGCCCTGCAATTTCTGCGAAAACTGCAGTATCCGAATCAGAGCCCACTGCTGCAATTTCATCCACTATACCGTTCCTTTAATGGAGGAAATTCTACCTACGGATGCACCTGCAGAAGTCTGAGAATTTCCCATAGAAGGCCCTCTGGAGATAGGCTCGTTAGAAATATTTTTTAGATCCTGTCTGCAAGAGTGCATGCTGCTTATTGCTTCTTCGCTCCTGCCAGTGGTGGCTCGCATAGGGCATGCTGCGGGGCGGTGAGGTGGGGCAGGGGAGGGGCAGGGTGGGGGGGTTAGTAAACTCGGACATACGACGGAACGGAGGAACGTAATATTTACTTTCCTCCGTTCCGTTGTATGTCTTAGTTTACTACCCCCCCACCCTGTCCCTCCCCCTCCCCCGCCCCGCCCACCGCCCCGCAGCACGCCCTATGCGAGCCGCCACTGGCTCCTACCCTGATGGTGTCTGTTACTTCTTCTCTCCCACCCTATCCCCCATTGTCACATTGCGTCTTCCTTCCTGTTGTCTGTTGCCCCTTGTACCCACCTGCCATAGGAAAAAAAAATTGCTATGACGTGGCCAGCGCTGGCTGCATCATGCCACTTTTTTGTTTTTTAACCTTTCTGCGCATTTTAAAATATCTTTTATAGTGCTTGTTTGAATAACTTTTAGCCAAGCTGCACATCTTCCACGCTGCTCGACAACATGGCTAAAACACATTGGCAAAGCCAATAGCTCTCACGTAGGTGAGACATATTAATGTTGCTAATGCTTGTTGATTACGTTGTTTAGGTCAATGTGCTACTTCAGACAATGGTTGTTCAGATCTGAAGAAGGGGGAGGCAAACTCACTGTATGTTATCAGTTACAGATCTTTGAAGTGATTTTACAGGAAAATTACTTTTAAAGCGTTTGTCACTAATTTTGAATAAATGCAGCTTTTGAAATAAATTACAATTACGGACGAAATACCACTTTTACCTGACCTACAGATGATGGTCTAGTAAGCACATAAATCCGCAAATTAGTCTCCAAAAACTCTATAAAGCAGCGATTTATCTCACGGATATATTTCCATATTCATGGAGTCCGATTTTATCAGGTGGGATAAATAACTGGGTACTCGGGGCCTCTATAGCATTTTTTGTTATCTGTTTGAGATTTTAGCATATTTTGAATCATTATTGGCAGCCATCAAAAGCGCGTGATGTCCTGCATATGTATTCCTCGTCTGCCCATCAGGACCCGCAGGATTTACTTAAATAATTTCCTATGCATATCTTGTTTATTATCTTATGTTTGGCAGAGTGAGTGATCAAATACTTAGATTCGTTCGTCTTTTCTGTGTCATATGTTGGCATCATTAGAAATGGTAACCATACTTAAAAAAATATATATATATATATTTATTGACTATTGTACCAACATAAATAACATTTCCCTATCCAGTAGTGCGCAAAGACTAAAGAAGTCTTGGGCAATTCTGATGGCCTTAAGCCGCCCCCGCCCATCCTGTGCATATTCATTCACCCACTCCTGATGAGTGTCCCAAACTCCACCGCAGGGCGGTGCAAAATCATAACCATACTTATATCTGTTTGTATCATGTCCTTTCCACGCTGGTTTCTGTCCACTTCTTTGTGGATTTTTGCGATTTTATATCTTTTTGAGCCATTTCTGTCTTGGACAATTAGGGGCTGATTTGAATCCTTATTAAGAGTTGTATGGAAGAAGTCTTAAATTCAGTTGCGGCCGGCACAGGTAAGAGTGGTGGTGCGGGGAAGAGGGGAAGTCGACATACGACGGGGTAAGTTAAATTAAATTTTAAAAGAAATACTCGGTCATGCTGCGAGGGCAAGTCAAGTGTTTTTTGTTTTTTTTAAATTGAATTAAAATTATTACATTCTATGTCAACTTCCCTGACCCCCGCCTTACCGCTCTTACCTGTGGCGGCCGCCACTACTTAGACTGCACAAACTTCCTTGTGATTTACAAAGCATGAAACACATTCATAAATTGCCATTTATTCTCCCAAATAAGAAGACCTGCATGGCTTAGTATACACACATCTGTGTGCTCTATGCACATGTTCTAAGTTGAATTTGATTACAACGAGTGGACATTCCCAGCTATCACAGGGAAAGAGAAGTGGTCAGGCAAATGTAACTCAAATGAAGGAAACGCCCTATTGAAGTCCAGGCCCGACATCGTAGTTGCTTTTGGCATTGTCACAAACAATTTATATGCATTTCCCACAATTGTCTGCTCATCTGTTTTGCGCTCGAATAGTCCAGGCTTGAATGATACAGGAAGCGTTAGGAAATGCGCCAACGCTTCCAGTTTACAGCATGCGTAGGGCGGAAAGATTTTACAATGGAAAACTTTTTATTAGAGAAAAAAAAGCTCAAACGAGAAATGCTATGAATATGCGTGTGATTCAGCCAGACGGCCATATATAGGCATACACTATGTTTTTGTGATTTGCCACTATGATGTCTTTGAAAACGCTGAGGCTTTAAAAGAATTTTGCCTCCTGCAGATGGCCTGTTTTTAGTACATCGATCATGGCAGTGTTCTAAAGATGTAGTTTGAAGAATCAAGTCATTTGCAGTCATTTTTGAGGTGGATGTAAGGATTAATAAACTGCGGCTGGCACCGGGCCTTATTGCTAATTTAGCAGTACAAAACGCTATGTTTGAATGCAGATTCCTAGGTACAGCTTAGTACCGGGGTTTACATGTGCCAGAACAGCAGGGAGGTGGCTGTTGAGAAGACAGTGCATATCTATTTTCACACCCAACTTTAATGCCAAAGTTTACACTAGCAATAAATGACAAATCGATTATTAGTTCTTAGGAGTGTGGAAGAAGCTGTTCCTCCACAACTATTCTCCATGTGAAGAAAAAATGAGGGGGAAAAGTTGAAATTTATTTGCACCTTAAATTAAACATAAACCAGTACATTATCCATTGGCGGAAAAGCTGAGGTTCGGGGTTAGATAATGAATGCATGTCTACAATTTTAGCAGATTTCTATGTTTATTCATTTTATTTTTGTGAATCTCTAAGCACAAGGATGGCTACGCCAATTGTAAGAAGAACTGCAGAGTGCTTCTTTTGCTGGGCAATAACCGCCAGTAAAGGGCCTCTCACAAAGTATTCTGAGGCTACCAGATCCCGGTTTCTAACCATTTGTAGTGTTTTTTTTACCTCCCCTAGTGCCACTCTCTCTCTCCTCAATTTTTAAACAAGGGTTGGGCTCATGTTCTCCCCAGGAAGGGCATGAGTTTTTCAATAATTCTGTAAACTGCTTATCCACAATATAACAAGCATGCATGCTCTCTCTTTTGCGCACTCTTTTTTTACTCTCTCTCTTTATCTATCTCGCTCTCTCTCTATTATCTACTGGTGGTCGCCAGTAGATAGTTATAGTTAGGACCTATTTTCCATAGGAAATCCGCAACACTCTATTCCCAATAACTTCGGCGCCGGTTGACGAATCTTCATGAAATTTTCAAAACTCGTGGGGCGCTCCAGTCCGCTCCTATCCTGAAAGTTTAGGGGTGATTCGTCAAGTGGGGGCCGAGAAAAAAGGGGGGTCCCAAAACGTGTTTTCCCCATGCAATTTTCCCAACTGAGAGGGCCAGCCCCAGGGGATGGGGTCCCCGGGGCTACAAGTGGCCCAGGAGGGGGGCCACGCGGCCCCCCTCCCCAAAATTAAAATAAATAAATAAAAAAAACAAAGGCCGGCCCGGGGGATGGGGTCCCCGGGGCCATAAGTGGCCCGAGGAGGGGGGCAACGCAGCCCCCCTCCAAAATATAAAAAAAAAAAAATAAGGCCAAGCCCCGGGGGATGGGGTCCCCGGGCCGATTAAGGCCTCGGAAGGGGGGCCACGCGGCCCCCTTCCAAATTAAAAAAAAATATCGGGCAGGCCCTGGGGGATGGGGTCCCCAGGGCAAATAAATTACAAAAGAAGGGGGCCACACAGCCCCCTTCTTAAAAAAAAAAAAAAAAGACCGGCATCGCGCCGGAGGCCACGCCCCTCCTTGCAGCACTCTGCAAACGCGCCAGGGGCGAATTCCCTGAATACTGGGGGTCCTGGGGGCCAACTAGCCCACCAGGAACCTCCAGTATGCGCCAGGGAGCTGCGTTGCAGAGAGGTGTTCTGAGGCCACGCCCCTTTTTACACCTCTCTGCAATGCAGCTCTGTGGCGCTTAATGGAGGTAGCTGGTGGGCTAGTTGCACCCCAGGGACCCTCAGGATTCAAGGGGAGTTAATCCCCGGCTTAAAACGCGCCACGGGGCGCGTTTGCACAGTGGTAAAGGGAGGGGGCGAGGCCTGAGGTGACATGTGTGCAAACATGCCCAGTGGCGTGTTTTAAGTTGGGGGATTAAGTCCCTTGAATCCTGAGGGTCCCTGGGGTCCAACTAGCCCACCAGGTACCTCCAGTAAGCGCCACAGAGCTGCGTTGCAGAAAGGTGTAAAAGGGCGTGGCCTCGGACCACCTCTCTGCAACGCAGGCCTGTGGTGCTTACTAGAAGTACCTGGTGGGCTAGTTGGGCCCCAGGGACCCTCAGGATTCAAGGTGACCTAATCCCCCAACTTAAAACGCGCCACGGGGCGCGTTTGCACAGTGGTGAAGGGAGGGGGCGGGGCCTCAGGTGACGTGCGCAAACACGCCCTGTGGTGCGTTTTAAGTTGGGGAATTAATTCCCCTTCAATCCTGAGGGACCCTAGGGGCCAACTAGCCCACCAGGTACCTTCAGTAAGCACAACAGAGTTGCGTTGCCAAACCCAACCACCCAAACACCAATGCACTACCCTAATCCCTAAAACACTACCCCCGCACAACCCCCTACACTACCCAAAGACCACTGCACTACCCTAAACCCTAAAACACGACCTCCTACACTACACAAACACCACTGCACTACCCTAAACCCTAAAACACTACCCCCTACACTACACAAACACCACTGCACTACCCTAAACCCTGAAATACTCCCCCCAGCACGACTCCCTACACTACCCAAACACCACTGCACTACCCTAAACCCTAAATCTACCCCCAGCATGACCCCCTACACTACACAAACACCACTGCACTACTCTAAACCCTAAAACACTACCCCCAGCACGACCCTCTTCACTACCTAAACACAACTGCACAATTTGTTACAGGCGTTGCAACGCAGGCCCATTGGTGCTTACTGGAAGTATCTGGTGTGCTAGTTGGGCCCCAGGGACCCTCAGGATTCAAGGTGACCTAATCCCCCAACTTAAAACGCGCCACGGGGCGCGTTTGCACAGTGGTGAAGGGAGGGGGCGGGGCCTCAGGTGACATGTGCGCAAACACGCCCTGTGGTGCGTTTTAAGTTGGGGAATTAATTCCCCTTGAATCCTGAGGGACCCTGAGGGCCAACTAGCCCACCAGGTACCTTCAGTAAGCACAACAGAGTTGCGTTGCAGAGAGGTGAAAAAGGTGCATGGCCTCGGAACGCCTCTCTGCAACTCAGCTCTGTGGTCCTAACTGTAGGTACCTGGGGGCTAGTTGGGCCCCAGGGACCCTCAGGATTCAAGGGGACTTAATCCCGCAACTTAAAACGTGCCACGGGCGCGTTTGCACACATTTCACCTCAGGCCCCCTCCCTTCACCACTGTGCAAACGCGCCTGTAGCGTGTTTTAAGAGGTAGTTTTAATCCCCCTACCCTATTATGTACTAGGGACTTACAGAGGAGGTCATGCTAATCACAGGGGTACCCCAACGCATAGTGTTCCCTAGTGTATGTAGGTGTTTTCACTGTATTATAAGTGTCTTTTAGCATAGCACTGGCTCTGGCTCTGGTTAGTCAGTCAGTTACCACCAGTTCACGTCTGAAAAAGTTGTGGGCACAGGATGATTTTGCAACAAGGCCTCTTTCTGCTCCTCTGTTGGTTCTTCCTGCACTTTTCTTCGTCTTTGTGGACTTCTGTTGCTTCTTTCTGCATTTCTTTTGCTTCTTTCAGTGCGTTTTTTCTTCTTTCTTCACATGTCCTACTTTTGTAGGCATAGTTACAAACTAGCATTTGAAAAACCTTTGAAATTCATTGAAAAAACCATAGGTTTCAGGCACGTTATAGTTAGAAATTAGCATTTACAAAACCTTTGAAATTCACTGAAAAAACCATAGGTTTCAGGCACGTTCTAGTTAGAAATTAGCATTTAAAAAACCTTAGAAATTCACTGAAAAAACCATAGGTTTTAGGGAAAGTTATAGTTAGTTGGACATTGCACTCGTACAAAACCCGTGAAATTCCCCCGTTATAGTTAGTTCAGCTAACTATAACTCGCGCCCCCGCAATGCACTGCTGATGACGTCACATATTACATCACTCATGACATGGTCAGTGACATCACTGATGACATCACTGATGACATCATCCATGTGATAATTTCATGCGGGGCCTGAGGTGACACCCTAACATAACTTTAGATACACCCACTCTAAATTACAGACTGCCATTCTCAAAACCATAGACACTCCAACACCAATAACTACATACCCACTCACTGATTCTTAGGTCTACACACACATCTACTCACTCACCCGTACAGTCACTCATACTTATGGTCACTCAGTACAGGACTATCATATGCACTCATTCACCTATATAGACACTCACACACCGCCACTCATCCATAGAGGTACTCACACACCTAGTCAGTCATAGAAATAATTATTCAAACTACCCTTTACTCACCTATACAGTTATACACACACCAGCTCACTTAGTCATTCAAATACTAGCACATTCTTACGTTCTTATACAATCACTGATACAAGCAAACACTCATCCATGCAGCCACTCTCACAATCACACACTCCCACTTATAGCCATTTATATACTCTAACACACATATATACTGCCTTTTATATATGTAGTTACTTACACATGTACAAATAAGATATACATTCACTCACTAACACACCCATACACACACTCACCCACCCATACAGTCCATCACAGATGCACACTTCAAACTATGCACACAGTGAATCACCCACTCACACATCTATGCACAGTCACACACACCCCACCCACACAAACACTCAGGCACCCATGCAGATACTCAGAGAACCAATCAATAACCCATATAGACACTCATGTAGTTATTCACAAACCCATGCAGTCACTTACACACCAACAGACAGACGGATACAGAGATTCACACAGTTTAGTCACTAACCCATGCATTCACTAACATATGTTTAAGCACTCACTTATAGAGTCAGTCACGCACCTAGTAAAACATCCATTCAGACACTTATACACCCACTCGTTCTTCAATACGCCTTTACCTATATATATTAAACATATTTAAACTTTACAGAAACACACAGTCACTGGATGATGTCATCAGTGATGTCGTCAGTGATGTCATTTGAGATGTCATCAGTGATGTCATCAGTCATGTCACTGACCATGTCATGAGTGATGTAATATGTGACGTCATCAGCAGTGCATTGCGGGGGCGCGAGTTATAGTTAGCTGAACTAACTATAACGGGGGAATTTCACGGGTTTTGTACGAGTGCAATGTCCAACTAACTATAACTTTCCCTAAAACCTATGGTTTTTTCAGTGAATATATAGATAGATATATATTATCTACTGGCGGTCGCCAGTAGATAGTTGTAGTTAGGACCTAGTTTCCATAGGAAAAGCGTTTTTCTTTTCCCAATAACTTTGGCGCCGGTTGACGAATCTTCGCGAAATTTTCAAAACTTACGGCCCGCTCCGGTCAGCTCCTATCCTGAAGTTTCGGGTTGATTCGCCAAGCGGGGGCCGAGAAAAAAGGGGGGTCCCAAAACATGTTTTCTCCATGTTATTTTCCATAGGAAACTTTAGACACGGCTACAGCTCGAACTGCTGAACGGAATTGCACCAAATTTGGCAAAAAGGTAGCCCTTGTTTCAGAAAGAGACCTTTTTTTTAAATGGAGTAAATCCGTTCAGTAGTTCCTGAGAAATTCAAAAATAGAGGTCGGAAAATCAATTTCCCATAGGAAACTTTAGACACGGTTACAGCTGAAACTGCTGAACGGAATTACACCAAATTTGGCAAAAAGGTAGCCCTTGGTTCAGAAAGAGACCTTTTTTTTAAATGGTGTAAATCCGTTCAGTAGTTTTTGAGATATTAAAGGAAAAAAATCTTTATATATCTGGGCGGGACCTAACTACACAAGCACAAGCTTGGCTCTAATTGGCTGCCAACACTTCAATCCAGGAAGTGTTGGCAGCCATCTTGGTGCAATGCTTTTTAGGTCTCGCCTAGCGATGCAGCGCATGTGCTGCGCGCTTGGCGAGATCCATTGTTGTCGATTTTCTTCCGAAGAAGAACAAAACCCCCAGCACAACCCTCTACACTACCCAAACACCAGTGCACTACCCTAAAACACTACCCCCGCACTACCCCCTACACTACCCAAACACCACTGCACTGCACTGCCCTAAAACACTATCCCAGCACGACCCCTACCCTACCCAAACACCACTTCACTACCCTAAACCCTAAAACACTACCCAAACACTACGGCACTACCCTAAACCCTAAAACACTACCCCCAGCACAACGCCCTACACTACCCAAACACCACTGCACTACCCTAAACCCTAAAACACTACCCCCAGCACGACCCCCTACACTTCCCAAATACCACTGCACTACCCTAAACCCTAAAACACTACCCCCAGCACGACCCCCTACACTACCCAAACACCACTGCACTACCCTAAAACACGACCCCCTACACAAACACCACTGCACTACCCTAAAACACTACCCCCAGCACGACCACCTACACTACACTAACACCACTGCACTACTCTAAATTCTAAAACACTACCCCCAGCAGGACCCCCTACACTACCTAAACACCACTGCACTACCCTAAACCCTAAATCTACCCCAGCATGACCCCCTACACTACCCAAACACAACTGTAATACCCTAAATCTACCTCCAGCATGAGCCCCTACACTACCCAAACACCACTGTACTACCCTAAATCTACCTCCAGCATGACCCCCTACACTACCCAAACACCACTGTACTACCCTAAACCCACCTCCAGCATGACCCCCTACACTACCCAAACACCACTGCACTACCCTAAACCCTAAATCTACCTCCAGCATGACCCCCTACACTACCCAAACACCACTGCACTACCCTAAAACCTAAATCTACCTTCAGCATGACCCCCTACACTACCCAAACAGCACTGTACTACCCTAAACCCACCTCCAGCATGACCCCCCTACACTACCCAAACACCACTGCACTACCCTAAACCCTAAATCTACCTCCAGCATGACCCCCTACACTACCCAAACACCACTGTACTACCCTAAACCCGCCTCCAGCATGACCCCCTACACTACCCAAACACCACTGCACTACCCTAAACCCTAAATCTACCTCCAGCATGACCCCCTACACTACCCAAACACCACTGTACTACCCTAAACCTACCTCCAGCATGACCCCCTACACTACCCAAACACCACTGTACTACCCTAAACCCTAAATCTACCTCCAGCATGACCCCTACACTACCCAAACACCACTGCACTACCCTAAAACACTACCCCCAGCACGACCCCCTACACTACACAATCACCACTGTACTACCCTAAACCCTAAAACACGAGCCCCTACACTACACAAACACCACTGCACTACCCTAAACCCTAAAACACTAGCCCAGCACGACCCCCTACACTACACAAACACCACTGCACTACGCTAAATCCTAAAACACTACCCGCTGCACTACACAAACACCACTGCACTACCCTAAACCCTAAAACACTACCCCCAGCACGACCCCCTACACTACACAAACACCACTGCACTACCCTAAACCCTAAATCTACCCCCAGAATGACCCCCTACACTACCCAAACACCACTGCACTACCCTAAACCCTAAAACACTACCCCTAGCACGACCCCCTACACTACCCAAATACCAGTGCACTACCCTAAACCCTAAATCTACCCCCAGCACGACCCCCTACACTACCCAAACACCACTGTGCTACCCTAAACCCTAAAACACTACCCCAGCACGACCCCTACACTTCATAAACACCACTGCGCTACCCTAAACCCTAAAACACTACCCCCAGCATGACCACCTACACTACCCAAACACCACTGCGCTACCCTAAACCCTAAAACACTACCCCCAGCATGAACCCCTGCACTACCCGAACACCACTGCACTACCCTAAAACACTACCCCAGCACTACCCCCTACACTACCCAAACACTACTGAACTACCCTAAACCCTAAAACACTACTCCCAGCACGGTCCCCTACACTACTCAAACACCACAGCACTACCCTAAAACACTAGCCCCAGCATGACCCGCTACACTAAGCAAACACCACTGCACTACCCTAAACCCTAAAACACTACCCCTAGCACGACCCCCTACACTACCCAAACACCACTGCACTACCCTAAAACACTACCCCCAGCACGACCCCTAGACTACACAAACACCACTGGTCTACCCTAAACCCTAAAACACTACCCCCAGCATGACCACCTACACTACCCAAACACCACTGCACTACCCTAAACCCTAAAACACTATCCCCAGCATGACCCCCTACACTACCCAAACACCACTGCACTACCCTAAAACATGACCCCCTACACTACACAAACACCACTGCACTACCCTAAACCACTACCCCCAGCATGACCCCCTACACTACACAAATACCACTGCACTACCCTAAAACACTACCCCCAGCATGACCCCCTACACTACACAAACACCACTGCACTACCCTAAACCCTAAATCTACACCCAGCACGACCCCTACACTACCCAAATACCACTGCACTACCCTAAGCCCTAAATCTACCCCAGTACGACCCCCTACACTACACAAAGACCACTGCACTACCCTAAACCACTACCCCCAGCACGACTCCCTACACTACACAAACACCACTGCGCTACCATAAGCCCTAAATCTACCCCCAGAATTTCCCCCTACACTACCCAAACACCACTGCACTACCCTAAACCCTAAATCTACCCCAGCACGACCCCCTACACTACCCAAACACCACTGCACTACCCTAAACCCTAAAACACTACCCCATCACGACCCCTACACTACCCAAACACCACTGCACTACCCTAAACCCTAAAACACTACCCCCAGCACGACCCCCTACACTACCCAAACACCACTGCACTACCCTAAAACTCTACCCCCAGCTCAACCCCCTACACTACACAAACACCACTGCACTACCCTAAACCCTAAAACACGACCCCCAGCACGACCCCCTACACTACACAAACACCACTGCACTACCCTAAACCCTAAATCTACCCCAGCATGACCCCTACACTACACAAACACCACTGCACTACCCTAAACCCTAAAACACTACCCCAGCACAACCCCCTACACTACCCAAACACCACTGTGCTACCCTAAACCCTAAAACACTACCCCCAGCATGACCCCTACACTACCCAAACACCACTGCGCTACCCTAAAACACTACCCCCAGCATGACCACCTACACTACCCAAACACCACTGCGCTACCCTAAACCCTAAAACACTACCCCCAGCATGACCCCCTACACTACCCGAACACCACTGCACTACCCTAAAACACTACCCCAGCACTACCCCCTACACTACCCAAACACTACTGAACTACCCTAAACCCTAAAACACTACCCCCAGCACGACCCCCTACACTACCCAAACACCACAGCACTACCCTAAAACACTACCCCCAGCATGACCTGCTACACTACCCAAACACCACTGCACTCCCCTAAACCCTAAAACACTACCCCCAGCATGACCCCTAAACTACCCAAACACCACTGCACTACCCTAAAACACTACCCCAGCACGACCCCTAGACTACACAAACACCACTGGTCTACCCTAAACCCTAAAACACTATCTCCAGCATGACCCCCTACACTACCCAAACACCACTGCACTACCCTAAAACATGACCCCCTACACTACACAAACACCACTGCACTACCCTAAACCACTACCCCCAGCATGACCCCCTACACTACAGAAATACCACTGCACTACCCTAAACCCTAAAACACTACCCCCAGCATGACCCCCTACACTACACAAACACCACTGCACTACCCTAAACCCTAAATCTACACCCAGCACGACCCCTACACTACCGAAACACCACTGCACTACCCTAAGCCCTAAATCTACCCCAGTACGACCCCCTACACTACACAAAGACCACTGCACTACCCTAAACCACTACCCCAGCACGACTCCCTACACTACACAAACACCACTGCGCTACCATAAACCCTAAATCTACCCCCAGAATTACCCCCTACACTACCCAAACACCACTGCACTACCCTAAACCCTAAATCTACCCCCAGCACGACCCCCTACACTACCCAAACACCACTGCACTACCCTAAACCCTAAAACACTACCCCATCACGACCCCTACACTACCCAAACACCACTGCACTACCCTAAACCCTAAAACACTACCCCCAGCACGACCCCCTACACTACCCAAACACCACTGCACTACCCTAAAACTCTACCCCCAGCACAACCCCCTACACTACACAAACACCACTGCACTACCCTAAACCCTAAAACACGACCCCCAGCACGACCCCTACACTACCCAAACACCACTGCACTACCCTAAAACACTACCCCCAGCAGGACCCCCTACACTACCCAAACACCACTGCACTACCCTAAAACTCTACCCCCAGCACAACCCCCTACACTACACAAACACCACTGCACTACCCTAAACCCTAAAACACTACCCGCAGCACGACCCCCTACACTACCCAAACACCATTGCACTACCCTAAACCCTAAAACACTACCCCAGCACGACCCACTACACTACCCAAACACCACTGCACTCCCTAAACCCTAAAACACTACCCCCAGCACGACCCCCTACACTACCCAAACACCACTGCACTACCCTAAACCCTAAAACACTACCCCCAGCACGACCCCCTGCACTACCCAAACACCACTGCACTACCCTAAAACACTACCCTCAGCAGGACCCCCTACACTACCCAAACACCACTACACTACCCTAAACCCTAAAACACTACCCCCAGCACGACCCCCTACACTACCCAAACACCACTGCACTGCCCTAAACCCTAAAACACTACCCCAGCATGACCCCTACACTACCCAAACACCACTGCACTACCCTAAACCCTAAATCTACCCCAGCATGACCCCCTACACTACCCAAACACCACTGCACTACCCTAAACCTTAAAACACGACCCCAGCATGACCCCCTACACTACCCAAACACCACTGCACTACCCTAAACCCTAAAACACTACCCCCAGCACAACCCCTACACTACACAAACACAACTGCACTACCCTAAACCCTAAAACATGACCCCCAGCACGACCCCCTACACTACACAAACACCACTGCACTACCCTAAACACTACCCCCAGCACGACCCCCTACACCACCCAAACACCACTGCACTCCCTAAACCCTAAAACACCCCCAGCACGACCCCCTACACTACCCAAACACCACTGCACTACCCTAAACCCTAAAACACTACCCCAGCACGACCCCTACATTACCCAAACACCACTGCACTACCCTAAACCCTAAAACACTACCCCCAGCAGGACCCCCTACACTACCCAAACACCACTGCACTACCCTAAACCCTAAATCTACACCCAGCACGACCCCCTACACTACACAAACACCACTGCACTACCCAAAACCCTAAAACTCTACCCCCAGCACGACCCCCTACACTACCCAAACACCACTGCACTACCCTAAACCCTAAAACACTACCCCCAGCACGACCCCCTACACCACCCAAACACCACTGCACTACCCTAAACCCTAGAAAAGAAACCCCCACCCCATGCCCAATCCCCTTACCTCTTACTCCTCGTGGTTCCTCTCTCCTCGTGGTTCCTGCTTCACGTTGTCTCTGAGGGGTGGTGCACGTCGTTGTGAGGAAACGGAACAGCCTCTGTTTCCTTACAACGACGTGGATCGTCTACATGTTTTTTAGAACGCATGGTCATTTACCATACATACCTTTACAACAAAATTCGTTGTAAAGGCATGCGTGGTAAATGACCATGCGTTCTAAAACAATGCATAGTAATGACTTTGCGATGTACAACGCATGCGTGGTAATGCATGCATTGTAATGGTATCGCAAAGTAAAAAAGTCGTTGTAGCGGCTGTTTACCGATCGAAGCTGGCCCCTGTTCTTCAGTGAGATGTTTATTTGATTAATTAGGAGGAAGGAATGTGTTTTTTTTACCGAAAAGTGCATTCCCGGCTGTTGTATTGTGAAAGTGTCCGCGTGGCCTGGTTTCACTTCTGGTGAGAGAGTGGAAGAGTCTGTTTGGATCTAAATGAGTTCTGTTGTTGGACGGGGCCGGCGCGACACGTAATCAGAAAAACCAGCTAATGGAAAGCGTCCTCCCCAAAGTGTGGAGCAGTGCCATGAGAGGTCAATGAGTGTGCGTCCCACCGCAGTATGACCGTACCACGTGACCCATGTGCCGCCTCCAGGGTACGGGAGGCAGAAGCGGCATCCATCGCAGATCCTCTTGAAGACCGTTGTAGCACTAATTCTACATTTTGGAACTAGGGCATTTTAACCTCGTTGTTCCTGCCAGATACAAAGAGAAGATCCTGTGTTATTCAGTGCCCTTGTTACCTTTTTTGTGAGTAGTGGTGCTTGTCACTTCGCTGCCCCGCCGGTGCACACGACTGGGCTCCCTACCTCGTGTGCCATCTGCAGGGCCTCTGCCCTCGGATCACTGATTTCGGTTTATGCAGTGGCAACATACAGTTGCTCCCAAAGGACTAGCCTGAACACTTAGGTGAATATCCCCTGCGCCAGCATTCTGCGGAAATTCTTTCCTAGCTCTCCCACGTCGACGAGGACGTCATAATAGCACGGCTCCGCTGGCGACACCGTATGACGTCTTCGGAGCCATAAGAGGACCTCGTCGATGTGCTGACGTCAGTTCCACCCATTTTTTCCGTGCCACCGAGGCAAACAGGTGGACCGACACATTTTCACTTGTATACATAGTATACTAAATATATATATATTATCTACTGGCGGTCGCCAGTAGATAGTTATAGTTGGGACCTATTTTCCATAGGAAATCCGCAACATTCTATTTGAAATAACGTTGGCGCCGGTTGACGAATCTTTGCGAAAGTTTCCAACTTGTTGGGGCGCTCCGGTCCGCTCCTATCCTGAAAGTCTCGGGGTGATTCGTCAAGCGGGGCCGAGAAAAAAGGGGGGTCCCAAAACGCGTTTTCCCCATTCATTTTTCCATAGGAACCTTTAGTCGCAGCTACAGCCCGAACTGCTGAACGGAATTACACCAAATTTGGCAAAGAGGTAGCCCTTGATTCAGTGTCGTACCTTTTGCTTAAATGGTGTAAATCCGTTCAGTAGTTTGTGAGAAAATCACAAATAAAATCACATATATATCTATGGCCGAGTAGGGTCCGCGTACCCTCCCGATCACGAGCTGCATGCTAATTGGCTGTCAACACTCCAAATCAGGAACTGTTCGCAGCCATTTTGTCCCTCGGTAGAACCGAGGGACAGAAACAAGTGCGCAAAGCGCAAAAGGGGCAGGGTAGAAACACCCTGACCCCCTAGGTCTGCTCAGGGGTCCCACAAGGACCCCATGGGCAGAAAAAAGCATTTTTAAGAAAAAAAATCGGCGGGATGCGCTTAGGGTGCCCGAATCCCGCCGAAAAAATCGAAGCGCGGTCTCCCGTGCTTCGATAGCTATTTGCCCCCGGGTGGGCCAAGTCCCGGGGGCATGCGGGGGTGGGTTTATATTTAATTTTGGGGGCCTCAAAGGCCCCAAGCCACGGGGACCGCCACCCCCGGGGCTTTAAAAATAATGGTGCGGGAGGGCTCTTGGCCCTCCCGCAGCCCCGGGGACCGCCACCCCCGGGGCTTCTTTTTATTTTTAAATAAAATTACCTGTGTGGGGGCTCGAGCCCCCCACACGCCCCAGGGACCGCCACCTCCCGGGGCTTTGTCGATGGAGGGAGGGGTCCGCGCGGCCCCCCACCTGGAGCCTGTAATAGCCCTGGGGACCGCCACCCCCCAGGGCCGGCTCCTGCAGTGTCCCGGGGTGCCTACCCCCGGGACACTGTAGTTTGATATGACAGGACGGGAGCCTCGCGGCTCCCGTCCTGTCATAGCAAACTGCTTTGGATATTCTTCCAATATCCAAAGCAAATTGCTTTTCCACATGGGGAGCTGCATGTTAGCAGCTCCCCATGTGGAAAAGCAATGCCGGCTCCCGCAGGAGGCTGGGAGCCGGCAGGGTCCGTGGGGGAGTTGGGGTCCCCCCACACGGACCCCAAAGGATAGGGCCAGCCCCGGGGGATGGGTCCCCGGGGCAAGTAGTGGCCCGGGAGGGGGGCCACGCAGCCCCCTTCCCGTTTAATTTAAAATAAAAAATAAAAAAAGGGGTAAGGCCCTGGGGGATGGGGTCCCCCCCAGGGCCCAAAAATAGGAAAAAGGAAGGGGGCTACACAGCCCCGTTCGGGGAAAAAAAAAACTATCGGGCCGCAGGCCCCGCCCCTTCCTTTTCCCACTCTGCAAACGTGCCCCCTGGCGCGTTTGCAGATGGGGAACAATTCCCCTTAAATACTGGGGTCCCTGGGGGCCAACTAGCCCACCAGGAACCTCCAGTATGCGCCAGGGGCTGCGTTGCAGAGAGGTGTACAGAGGCCACGCCCCTTTTACACCTCTCTGCAACGCAGCTCTGTGGCGCTTTGGAGGTACATGGTGGGCTACTTGGACTCCAGGGACCCTCAGGATTCAAGGGGACTTAATCCCCCAACTTAAAACGCGTCACGGGCGCGCTTGCACAGTGGTGAAGGGAGGGGGCGGGGCTTCAGGTGACATGTGTGCAAACAGGCCCCGTGGCGTGTTTTAAGATGGGGAATTAAATCCTCTTCAATCCTGAGGGTCCCTGGGGCCAACTAGCCCACCAGGTACCTCCAGTAAGCACTCACGGAGCTGCGTTGCAGAGTGTTGTAAAAGGGTCGTGGCCTCTGAACACCTCTCTGCAATGCAGCTCTCTGGCGCATACTGGAGGTACCTGGTGGGCTAGTTGGCCCCTAGGGACCCTCGGGATTGAGGAGGAATTAATTCTCCAACTTAAAACGTGCCACAGGGCGTGTTTGCAGACATGTATCCTCAGGCCCCACCCCCTTTATTCACCATTGTGCAAATATTCCTCTAAAATCAGCCGAACTACGAATTCCGATTTACTCACCTGTTATCAGGAGAGACCTCAGTGCTCCATCTTTGAGCCCAGTACTGATCCTGAAAAGTAATTTTAACCGTACTTACCAGTAACTTGTATTTCCTTCCATAGGAATCCATTGTCTGGTTTTCAGCAGAAAAGTTTCAAAGTGTCGATTTTCACAAACTACAAATATTCCAAAAATCGCCTGATGACTTAAACGCATTCTTTCAACTGTTTACAGGAGATGCACCAGTGCTGGATCCAGGATCCACCACTGAGTAAGAAAAAGTAACGATAACACTACTTACCTGCTAAGTGAATTTCCTGCCATAGGATAACATTGGTGATTCTATGAGAAAAAGTTTGTCAACTTTTAAAATACAATAATATTCCTTAAAAATCACTACTGTAACCAAAACGCTTTTACTCAACTGTTTACAGGAGATGTCCCAGGACTGAATCTAGGATCCAGTCCTGTGGTTAGAAAAGTAATCCATAAAGTAACTAATTGCATTTAACTAGAAATTCACATTGAGCTCAATGTTGCATTGTGTTTGAAATTGTGTTGCCCATTGCAACAACTGTAACTACTGTACTTAAAAGTCTATTGCCTATTTGCAAAGTATTTAAACTAAAGTAATTCATTCTGAGAAAGTATATTTTGTAATGTAATGTATAATGTAATTACACTGTATTTAAAAAAATAAAATATCTAAAAATAAATAGTTTTAAAAAATGTAGTAAATCAGTATCAAAAAAATAAATATAACAATACATTTAAAAATGGTCATTTACAAAACCTATGAAATTCACTGAAAAAAACCATAGGTTTCAGACATGTTATAGTTAGGAATTAACATTTAAAAAACCTTACAAATTCACTGAAAAAACCATAGGTTTCAGGCACGTTATAGTTAGAAATTAGCATTTAAAAAACCTTACAAATTCACTGAAAAAACCATAGGTTTTAGGGACAGTTATAGTTAGTTGGACATTGCACTCGTACAAAACCCGTGAAAATCCCCCGTTATAGTTAGTTCAGGTAACTATAACTTGCGCAATGCACTGCTGATGACGTCACATATTACATCACTCATGACATGGTCAGTGACATCACTCATGACATGGTCAGTGACATCACTGATGACATCATCCATGTGATAATTTGATGCATCTTCTCACACCCTAATATAACTTTTGATACACCCACTGTAAATTACAGACTGCCATTGTCAAAACCATAGACACTCCAACACCAATTACTATATACACACTCACTGATTCTTAGGTCTACACACACACATCTACTCACTCACCCGTACAGTCACTCATACTTATAGTCACTCAGTACAGGACTATTATATGCACTCATACACCTATATAAACACTCACACACCACCACTCATCCATAGAGGTACTCACACACCTAGTCAGTCATGCAAAAATTAAGCACACACCCATTTACTCACCTATACAGTTATACACACACCAGCTCACTTACTCATACAAATACTACCACATTCTTACGCTCTTATACAATCTCTGATACAAGCACACACTTATCCATACAGTCACTCTCACAATCACACACTCTCGCTTATAGCTATTTATATACTCCAACACACATATATACTGCCTTTCACATATGTAGTTACTCACACATGTACCACTGGGACATACATTCACTCACTAACACACCCATACACACACTCACCCACCCATACAGTCCATCACAGATGCACTCTTGAAACCATGCACCAAGTGAATCACCCACTCACACATCTATGCACAGAGTCACACACACCCCACCCACACAAACAATCAGGCACCCATACAGATACTCAAACAACCAATCAATAACTCATATAGACACTCATGTAGCTATTTACAAACCCATGCAGCCACTTACACACCAACAGACAGACGGATAAAGACATTCACACAGTTTAGTCACTAACCCATGCATTTAGTAAGATACTTTAATCACTCACTTGTAGAGTCAGTCACTCACGTACTAAATCATCCATTCAGACATTTAAACACCCACTCATTCTTCAATACGCCTTTCCCTATATATATTAAACATATTTAAACTTTACAGAAACACACAGTCACTGGAAGATGTCATCAGTGATGTCATTTGAGATGTCATCAGTGATGTCAGCAGTGATGTCACTGACCATGTCATGAGTGATGTAATATGTGACGTCATCAGCAGTGCATTGCGGGGGCGCGAGTTATAGTTACCTGAACTAACTATAACGGGGGAATTTCACGGGTTTTGTACGAGTGCAATGTCCAACTAACTATAACTGTCCCTAAAACCTATGGTTTTTTCAGTGATATATATATTCACTGAAAAAACCATAGGTTTCAGGCACGTTATAGTTAGAAATTAGCATTTAAAAATCTTAGAAATTCACTGAAAAAACCATAGGTTTCAGGGGCGTTCTAGTTAGTTGGACATTTCACTCATACAAAACCATAGAAATTTCCCCGTTATAGTTAGTTCAGCTAACTATAACTCGCGCGCCCGCAATGCACTGCTGATGACGTCACATATTACATCACTCATGACATGGTCAGTGACATCACTCATGACATCACTGATGACATCTCAAATGACATCACTGATGACATCACTGATGACATCATCCTTGTGATAGAGTGGCAGACCTCCTCTGACCCTAATATAACCTTTGATACACACACTCAAAAATACAAACTAACATTTTCAAAACAATGGACATACCAATACCAGTTACAACACACCTATTCAGTAATTCCAAGATCTACACACACATCCACTCATTCACCAACAGTCCCTATACAGTCACTCATACATGTGCTCACTCATCATATGTACTCATACACCTATACATCCTGTTACACACCGCCACTCATCCATAGAGTTACTCACACACATAGTCACACATGCAAACAAAGTATCAAACATCCATTTACTTGCATATACAGTTATACACACACTACCACACTTACTTCTACAGAAACTTACACATACTTACTCTCTTAAACAATCACTTATAGAAACACCTACTTATTTGTACAGGAACTCTTCCAATCTCTCACTCTCACATATACTCACTTATATACACCAATACTCACATATACTAGTTTAAAACATATGTAGTTACTCATAAAGACACTATTGAGACAGTCATTCACTCACTAACACACCCATACACATACTCATCCACCTATACAGTCCTGCACACATGCTGTCTTCAACACATACAAACAGTGAGTCACTCATTCATGCATCTATGCACTAAGTAATACCCCCACCGAACCATACAGACACTGACACTCATACTGATACTCAAAAACCAACTAATAACCCATATAGACACTCATGTAGCTACTCACCAACCCATGCAGCCACTTATACACAAAGTGAGAGACTGATACAGATATTTTCATATTTAAACATTACTCACTAACCCATGTATTCACTAAGATACACTGTCAGTTATACAATCAATTTTACAAAAAAATCATCCATTTAGACACTTATATACCCATTTATTCTTCCATTGACCTTGAGATATACATATATAAAACATATTTAATTTTCAGAAAAACACACATTCACTGGATGATGTCATCAGTGATGTCATTTGAGATGTCATCAGTGATGTCATGAGTGATGACACTGACCATGTCATGAGTGATGTAATATGTGACGTCATCAGCAGTGCATTGCGGGCGCGCGAGTTATAGTTAGCTGAACTAACTATAACGGGGGAATTTCTATGGTTTTGTACGAGTGAAATGTCCAACTAACTATAACGTGCCTGAAACCTATGGTTTTTTCACTGAATATATATATATTTATTATACTATGTATACATGTGAAAATGTCTCGGTCCCGTTTGCCTCGGTGGCACGGAAAAATGGGTGGAACTGACGTCAGCACGCCGACGAGGTCCTCTTATGGCTCCGATGACGTCATACGGTGTCGCGAGCGGAGCCGTGCTCGTTGACGTGGGAGAGCTAGGAAAGAATTTCCGTGGAATGCTGGTGCAGGGGATATTCACCTAAGTGTTCAGGCTAGTCCTTTGGGAGCAACTGTTTATGTTGCCACTCCAGAAACCGAAACCAGTGATCCGAGGGCAGAGGCCCTGCAGATGGCACACGAGGTGGGGTGCCCAGTCGTGTGCACCGGCGGGGCAGCGAAGTGACAAGCACCACAACCCACAAAAAAGGTAACGAGGGCACTGAATAACACAGGATCTTCTCTTTGTATCTGGCAGGAACAACAAAGTTAAAATGCCCTAGTACCAAAATGTAGAATTAGTGCTACAATGGTCTTCAAGAGGACCTGCGATGCCGCTTCTGCCTCCCGTAACCTGGAGGCGGCACATGGGTCACGCGGTACGGTCATACTGCGGTGGGACGCACACTCGTTGACCTCTCATGGCACTGCTCCACACTTCAGGGAGGACGCTTTCCATTAGCTATGTTTTCTGATGACATGTCGCGCCGGCCCTGTCCAACAACAGAACTCCTTTAGATCCAAACAGACTCTTCCACTTTCTCACCGGAAGTGAAACCAGGCCACGTGGACACTTTCACAATACAACAGCCGGGAATGCACTTTTCGGTAAAAACCACATTCCTTCCTCCTAATTAATCAAATAAACGTCTCACTGAAGAACAGGGGCCAGCTTCGATCGGTAAACAGCCGTTACAACGACTTTTTTACTTTGCGATACCATTACAACGCATGCATTACCACGCATGCGTTGTACATCACGAAGTCATTACTACGCATTATTTTAGAACGCATGGTCATTTACCACGCATGCCTTTACAACGAATTTTGTTGTAAAGGTATGTATGGGAAATGACCATGCGTTCTAAAAACATGTAGACGATCCATGTCGTTGTAAGGAAACAGAGGCTGTTCCGTTTCCTCACAACGACGTGCACTGCCCTCAGAGATGACGTGGAAGCAGGAACCACGAGGAGAGAGGAACCATGAGGAATGAGAGGTAAGGGGGATTGGGCATGGGGTGGGGGTTTCTTTTCTAGGGTTTAGGGTAGTGCAGTGGTGTTTGGGTGGTGTAGGGGGTCGTGCTGGGGGTAGTGTTTTAGGGTTTAGGGTAGTGCAGTGGTGTTTGGGTAGTGTAGGGGGTCGTGCTGGGGGTAGTGTTTTAGGGTTTAGGGTAGTGCAGTAGTGTAGGGGGTCGTGCTGGGGGTAGTGTTTTAGGGTTTAGGGTAGTGCAGTGGTGTTTGTGTAGTGTAGGGGGTCATGCTGGGGGTAGTGCTCTATGGTTTAGGGTAGTGCAGTGGTGTTTGGGTAGTGTAGGGGTTCGTGCTGGGGTAGATTTAGTGTTTAGGGTAGTGCAGTGGTGTTTGGGTAGTGTAGGGGTTGTGCTGGGGGTAGTGTTTTAGGGTAGTGCAGTGGTGTTTGTGTAGTGTAGGGGTTGTGCTGGTGGTAGTGTTTTAGGGTTTGTTAGTGCAGTGGTGTTTGGGTAGTGTAGGGGTAGTGCTGGGGTAGTGTTTTAGGGTTTAGGGCAGGGCAGTGGTGTTTGTGTAGTGAAGGGGGTCATGCTGTGGGTAGTGTTTTAGGGTTTAGGGTAGTGCAGTCGTGTTTGTGTAGTGAAGGGGGTCGTGTTTTAGGGTATAGGGTAGTGCAGTGGTGTTTGGGTAGTGTAGGGTGTCGTGCTGGGGGTAGTGTTTTAGGGTTTAGGGTAGTGCAGTGGTGTTTGGGTAGTGGATGGGGTAGTGTTTTAGGGTTTAGGGTAGTGCGCCCAACCAGCCACAATATCCGTGGACAAAGGGGATCCTGACTCTTTGGAAAGCTCCGTCAATTGAATAATTTGGGTCAAGGGCCCTACCACGTCCAAGACCTATCAATTCCTTTCTTGGGATCCCTCATATACTTGGAGAAAAAGGTACATAGTTTCTCATCAATTTCAGGCGTGTGTGCCACCTTCCCCTTCAGTGAGGGCCTGGGGCATTCTCCCCTTATCCTATTCCTGACCTCCCTTTCAAGGAGTTGATGGATTTTCCCAACCACATACTCTGCCACTTTGGCGTCAGGTGTCCACTCTGCCGACCTAGGATGGTAAATTTGGGTAGGCTCGAACATGTCCGAGTGGACCCCGTCCCCAACCGGGGACTGAGAGGAATGGGACTCTGGACGCCAGGGACGCCCCGAGTCCTTATCCTCATCGGAGGAGAAATCGTCCTCCGATACACCCTCTCCCTCTAAGGGAAACCCGCCGTCGGGGTCTACAATAGTGGTGACAGTGTCGCAATTTTCTCCGGGCTCCTCCTCCTCCCGGCAGGGTGCATGTTTTAGCGTTCGCGCACTCTTGAGGAAGGTCTCCGTAAGTTTATCAAATCCTTCCAAGTGCCCCGCGTTATGCTTAACGGCCCTTTTATTCCCCATCTGGGAGCTACTTGGACTCGCCACCACCAGATCTGGGTCACTGAACACCCCAGGGATGCTTTTCGCCAGCTTATCAACCTGATCCCTAAGAGGAGCCAGCGCCCTAGAAATAGCCAGAGAGAGGCTTGGTCCACTGCTGGAGGGAGAAGTTGGGGGGCCATTCCTCCTCCACTTCCTGGTAGGAGGAGTAAAAATGGTCTTTTGGAAGACATGATAGCAGAGGGTGTGAGCACAGAACAAATGCCCTTAAAATCCTTAAGACAGCCCCCTCGCCGGTGCTCCAACAGCTGGGCTTTCCCCGGAGCTGTTATAAGAATAGACTGAGGCGCAATACCAATTACCACCACCAGGTGGCGCTGGTCACTAACGTGGCCGTGTGGGGAAATCACCGCGTAGCGGTGTCAAAATTAGGCCAGGGTTGGTCGGGAATCAAGCGGACACTAAAGGAGTGACCGGATTCCCAAACGCGCGTAAAGACCAGCGGGAGCGCTCGACGGAGCTGCCTCGCTCGGACCAGACGCGCCTGACAGGATCTCACCGTGCGCAGAGCACACAGCGGGAGAAACTGCGAGGGGGAGAACGCGCTCGGGCAAGAGCCTGCTGCGCAGGGAATATGAAACAATACCAAGGCAATAATGCTAATAGCGTGCACAAGAAACCGCTATACAAACAGCAACAACGTCAGATTAAGCCAAGAATGTAAGGAATGTACTTAACTGATGAGCAGTGAAGAAAGAGGAAGCGGAAGGGACGTCACGATATTATATACGATGGACTGTGATATGATTGGACTATAGTTGCCTTGGAGACTACCCCCTAATGGTTCATGGGTTGTGTAGTCTTTTGTTTAATGATTGTTGTGTTACGTTTTCTTTGAACTGCTATGCAAATAAAGTGAGGAAAGATATGCATAATCCTCTCCTTCGTCCTGCCATAGAATTCATTAAACTTTATTTGATCTGATTTAGAAACATAGATCATAAAAGTGTACATAAAAACAGTAAATCCTCTTTCCTAATACAATACAGTGATAATTAATTAAAACCAGTAGGTAAAAACGGGTGTTACAAAGCCCGGTTCAGAGCAACTTCAGGTTAACAGAATCGTAAAGTTCAATGTTTCGCAAGATCAATCTCATGTACTTCCTGCAAAATACGCAATAAGGGGTCCAAGTAAGATGTAACGCTCCAATACCTGACCAGTTTGCACTATATAAAACTGCAGAAAAACTAAAAATAAAAAGTGTTTTGCACACTTCTGTCATTGGGCTATATGTGGGCTACATCTGGGTGATATTTGTGCTACATTTGGGCTCTTTTTTCTCTGGTGGCCATCTTGGGAGACTTATTTGTTATGAAGTTTCCTAATTTCGTCATTTACTGCAGTCTCCTCAGTAGGAAATGCTTTCAGTTTTTTACTTTGATTCCATCAAGAAGGCATTCAGATGTGTCGCACATTTGCCATAAATTCTGAATGTTAGCACTCTAGTTGTTCATTAGATCACTGTAGTAAAGCTACTGCTCACCAGGGAGTTAACTGGAAGTCTACTGCTGGTATTGAAAGTGATTGTTTCAGTCTGCCAGGCAGAATTTTCTAATGAAATAGAAGAGGATTTGAGATCTCACTTAAAACATGCCCTAAATTTTCTTTCTGCAGCACTAACCATAATTTCTATGGCAAAATGAACCCCCTCATTTTGTTCCTTTTTAAATTCAATGTTTTAAGTGCTACCAGTTTATTCCAATCAAGATGGCTTCAGGTGTGCCATAATTTTGTCATAAGTAAGACTGTTAGCGCTCTAGTTGTTCTTTAGAACACTCTGGGAAGCTGCAGTAGAACACAAAGGCATCAACTGACAGGCTGCTCCTGTTGAAATATAACAGGAAGATATTTGAGATCACACTTGAAACATGTCCTAATTTTCTTTCTACAGCACTAACCATAATTTCTATGACAAAATGAACCCCATCATTTTGTTCCTTTTTAAATTAAATGTTTTAAGTGTTACCAGTTTATTCCAATCAAGATGGCTTCAGGTGTGCCATACTTTTGTCATAAGTAAGGCTGTTAGCACTCTAGTTGTTCTTTAGAACACTCTGTGAAGCTGCAGTAGAACACAAAGGAATCAACAGACAGTCTCTGCCCTTGTTGGATCTACATGTTTTACTGAGAATGTCAGACTTCATTCTCACATGACTGAGAAAGATAATGTGAATTTACAGAAAATATGCTCTCGTTTTAGCTTCTGGAGCACCTTCCAAAACTGTATGGGACAAGCATGTGAAAATAGTTTTCTCTCAAACATGATTCATGATATCCCAGCAGAAGGTTTTTCACAGGGTAAAATCACCTTAGAACACACCACAATTCCTGAAATTAGTATGGTACCATCAACAAATGAATTCTAATGTAACTAAAGTCTGTTATCACCCTTTATAGTTCTTCTTTTGGTAACCCTCAAAATCTTCGATTCACTACAATGCATTTCAATGGGGTACTATCATTTATATTGGTCCCAAGATGGCTGCCAGCAATTCCAGGATGAAGTGCTGAGAGCCAATCAGATCTCACGATGACATGTGTGGTTAGGCTCCGCCCAGATATATGTGTTTTCTTTTTCAAATTTCTCAGAAACTACTGAACAGATTTACACCATTTAACCAAAAGGCACGACTCTGAACCAAGGGCTACCTTTTTGCCAAATTTGGTGTAATTCCGTTCAGCAGTTCGGGCTGTAGCTGCGACTAAAGGTTCCTATGGAAAATTGCATGGGGAAAACACGTTTTGGGACCCCCCTTTTTTCTAGGCCCCCACTTGACGAATCACCCCGAGACTTTCAGGATAGGAGCGGACCGGAGCGCCCCACGAGTTTTGAAAATTTCGCGAAGATTCATCAACTGGCGTCAAAGTTATTGGAAATAGAATGTTGTGAATTTCCTATGGAAAATAGGTCCTAACTATAACTACCTACTGGTGACCGCCAGTAGGTAATATGTATAAATATATAGAAAATAAAAAAAACATAGGATTGAGGTACATTAGACTTACAAATTTTCATTTAAAAAACATTTAAAATTCACTGAAAAAACCATAGATTTCAGGCACGTTATAGTTAGAAATTAGCATTTAAAAAACCATAGAAATTCACTGAAAAAACCATAGGTTTCAGGAACGTTATAGTTAGTTGGACATTTCACGCGTACAAAACCATAGAAATTCCGGCGTTATAGTTAGTTCAGCTAACTATAACTCACGCCCCGCAATGCACTGCTGATGACGTCACATATTACATCATTCATGACATGGTCAGTGACATCACTGATGACATCACTGATGACATCTCAAATGACATCACTGATGACATCATCCACGTGAAAATCTGATGCACCTCCTCACACCTGAATATAACCTTTGATACACCCACTCTAAAATACAGACTACCATTTTCGAAAAAATAGACATATCAATACCAGTTACTAAATACTCACTGACTGATTCCTAGGTCCTCACACACATCCACTCATTCACCCATACAGTCTCTCATACATGCAGTCACTCATCAATACAACACTATCATATGTACTCATACACCTATACAGACACTCACACACTGCCACATATCCAGAGTTACTCACACACCTAGTCAGTCATGCAAAGAATCAATCATACTTCCATTTACTCACCTAAACAGTTATACAGACACCACCTCACTTATTCATACAGATACTAATACATAATTACTCTCTTATAGAATCACTGATACAAATACACACACATCCATGCAGCCACTCTCACAATTACTGACTCTCACATATAGTTATTTATTTACACCATCACTCACATATACTGCCTTTTCCATATGTAGTTACTTGCACATGTGCCACTGAGACATCCATTCACTCACCAACACACCCATACACACACTCACCCACCCACACAGCTGTTTCCACATGCACTCTTGAACCCATACACCCAGTGAATCAACCACTCACACATCTATGCACAGAGTCACACACCTCCCACTCACCTACACACACACACTCAGGCAGCCATACAAATACTCAGGCAAGCAATCAATAACCCATATAGACACTCATGCAGCTACTCACCAACCCATGCAGCAGCTTACACAACAACAGACAGACTGATGCAGACTTTCACACAGTTTAGTCACTAACCCATGCATTCAGTAAGACACATTTAATCACTCACTTATACAGTCAGTCACATACCTACAAATCCTCCATACAGACACTTATACACCCACTCATTCTTCACGACAGCTTGGCATATATATAAAACAAATTTAAACTTTACAGAAACACAGTCACTGGATGATGTCATCAGTGATGTCATCAGTGATGTCACTGACCATGTCATGAATGATATAATATGTGACGTCATCAGCAGTGCATTGCGGGGGCGCGAGTTATAGTTAGCTGAACTAACTATAATGCCGGAATTTCTATGGTTTTGTACGCGTGAAATGTCCAACTAACTATAACGTTCCTGAAACCTATGGTTTTTTCAGTGAATATATATATATAGATAGATATGTATAGGGCAGCATCTAGAAGTAGTTTATTTATTTAGTGCAGTTTGGTAGTAAATCATTATGATGCATTTCAGCCACCAAGATCTTGCTCACAGCTGAATATATATGTGTAGTTATAGTTAGGATCAATTTCCATAGCAATTTCTGAACAGCACTACAGTCTAAACGGTAGAACGGAGTTAGACCAAATGTGCAGAAAGATAGATCTTTACCCAGAAAGCATATAAAATATGAATCAACAATCTAGGTCATGGTACGGAGTTAGCAAAAGACACACAATTGATGGACGGAATGCAGAACAAATCAAAACATTCACCCCCAGTCAAGAGATCTGGGTTAAATCCATCATTCTTTTGCTCACCATGCCACCCCAGTTTAGACCTGGCCATATGCAAATCAGTCTTGACCCTGTGCTTCATGGGAACAGTCCAGCCCGAACTGCCAAGCCAGGTCCTCCCTGGACCAGAAACAAGCATCCTAGGACCGGTTTCGGGGTTTCATGTACGGAGTTAGACCAAATGTGCAGAAAGATAGATCTTTACCCAGAAAGCATATAAAATATGAATCAACAATCTAGGTCATGGTACTAAGGTCAAGTACCATGACCTAGATTGTTGATTTATATTTTATATGTGCATGAGTACTTAAGAATTATTTGTGACATACATAACTATTATGTTTTCATTGACATCACATGAAATAATGCCTGAGGTTGGTAGTTTTCTAACTTACTAATGTGCTATTGATTTGTAACTTAATAAACTTTTGTTATTGTCCATTTGGACATTTTACATAGACTTCAATGTACTTCTATGTTTCTATATTGTGCTATCTTATGAGTAAGGGACCTTTGTTCCTTTGAAAATACTTGTACCCTTGTTCCCTTTTAACCCTTGGGTTCCTCATATTGTTGAAAACATCAATATACTCCTTTGCTGAGAGCCCTACTTGCCAAGTGGTGCCAAATCCATTTCCTGGGCCCTTGTAAGTGAGCTTCAGTGCTACCAGAAGAACCCAACTTCGAGCTACTTCAGAACTGGTGCTTTTCTGCAACTTTGAAGCTGTGCTACCACCTGCCCCAAAGCTGTGGTCCCCGCTCAATGCAGCGACTGCGACTTACAACACAGGCTCTCACAACGACACAGCGCCTCCGAAGAACCACCTGCAGGAGTCTCAATCACCACACCACCACCGTCCGTGACGCACTGCTCCAACAACACCAATGTGGCCCAGTGGTTCGACCTCGATTCCACTAAACCGAAGCCTCGCAGCTTGACCTGCAATGCATCATCGATGCCGCCCTTCAGTAAGGAACCAAGGGTCATGTCTGCAACTGCACATCAGCTCCCCAGTGCCGCACAACTTCACCGACTCCACAACTCTGCACGGCCGCCAGGAACCAATGCCTCACTTGCTTTAGTGATGCCTCGCTTCCTTCGTGCAACGCGCTGTCCTTGAATGCCGATGTGCCAAGGACCTACATAGCAGTAAGGAACCAGCTCCGCACTTTCCTCCCAGACGCCTCACCTTCTCTGCGTCTTGCATCATCTTAGATTTCAGACGCCTACAATGTACTCTACTGGGGTTCGCGTGACTCCCGACGCCACACCTCGCTCCATCAAGGTCAGACTGACTTTATGGAGTTGTCCACATCAAGCGCGACCAGATAGCCCTGTTGGAGCTATTCTTTTCTTAAAGCTATACTTGATTTAATCTTTAAAAATTCATATCTTGACTGGTGTATGTTGGATTTTTGTTGTTTTGGTCTTGTTTGACTCTGATAGATAGTGGATATTTTTCTAAACTGGTGTGGAGTACTTTTGTGACGTTTTCACTGTGTTGTGTGTGTGTTCAAATACTTTACTCATTGCCTCTGGGGATAAGCCTGACTGATCTTGCCAAACTACCAAGACGGTGAGCCCGGGTTATTCTTAGTGTGTTACTTGCTTACCCTGACTAGAGTGAGGGTCCCTACTTGGACATGGTGCAAACCACTGCCAACTAGAGATCTATATATATTTTTTTTTTTGAGTTGCTGCGATCCTGTGTGGTTCTCGCAGGAGCCAGCATAACCCCACTTCTTCTGTGACAGATCAGTGGGAATGAAAAACAATAAAAAAAAATGTTTTAAAGTTGTGGTGGGTGTCCCTTAAGGCCCTGTGGCCAAACCCATGCAACTCACGGTGGATGGTTGTGTGCCAGGCCTAGGCCAGACCCTACGGCCAAGCTGTGCATTTCTGAAGGCTGCGAGTGGCATGGAGGTCGCCTGTGGGGGGTTGGACACAGGGGGTGGGTATAACATATTACTTTCCGTTAAAAAAAAAAAAAAGGCAGAAATTCACTGAAAAACTTAGTTACGTTTTAGTTGGGAATGGTAAAAAAAATATCTTACTTTACATTTAAAAAAAAAAAAAGCTCAGGAATTCACTGGAAAAAAAACCCAAAGGTTTAAGTGACATTCTAGTTAAATGAAAATGTAAGTTAAAACGTAACATTTTAAACTAAAAAAAAGCTGAAATTCACTAGTTATAGTTAAATGAAGTAACTTTAACTTGCCAACTCGCTGTGGACAGATTATGACCTCAAATAGTATGTCACTCATGACATGTTTATGATATCATTGATACATCACTGATGACATCTGAAATGGCATAATTACATTATTGTGCCTTGCGAGAGTGCAAGGTATAGTTACTTCATTTAACTATAAATGGTGATTTTCAGTGTTTTTTTGGTAATAAAGAGCACATTGCACTCTTCACGTCTACATATATTCTGTATAGCATGTTCACACTATATTTAGAATGTACTACATTTGTGTGCTGCTGCATTTTCAATGTATATCTATAAAACTGTTCTTCTGTTTCTTCAGGATAAGAAGAGCTATTTGGACATCATTCACACATACATGGAGGTACATGGCACAGTCCATGGAAGCAGCACTGTCCACATCCCGAGTTACGTGAAAAACCATGGAATACTTAGCGGGAGAGATTTGCAGTTTTTACTGAGAGAAACCAAAGTAAGTGCTGTTTTGTAAAAAAAAAAAAAGGAAATAATATTCTTTAATAATGATAAAGTGTCTACATTTCTTATTGTCTTTAAATCTTCTGAAGGAAGACGTCAGAAACTGAATTTTTAACGTCCTAACATTGCGAGAAGTAAGTAGATTAGTAGTAAATAGTGCACATGCTTACTTATTAGTAAACTAAATTATATCACAAGATCTATTTAGCAACTTCTAGAACAGATGCTTGCTGGCAAATTTGAAAGGAGATACTCTTTGCAACCATTAAACTATTTTACTATTTTTTTCTTTACAAGTCACATACTTTGAGGTTGGTTATTCTAAATGGAATGATTTGGTTTTATTTTGGTTAGTGAGAATTTATTTAGTTTATGAATAATATGAAAATATAGATGCATTTTGCACTAAAGTGTGTCAAGATACCAAAATGGCATTCAACTGTGGTGCTTGGTAAAAATATGAAAAAACATACTGATTGAACATTCATAAGTGAATTGACCTCTTGTACCTATTTCGTGCTGAAGACATCTAGGCGACCACCCTCTGTAATAGCCTTCTTCAACTCGCACTTTGCTTGTTTACACTCAAGGTTAAACCATTACAGTTTCCTCCCAGCAATGGGTTTCTTTCCGTTTTTATTAAAAATACAACTTAAAATGCCTCACAGAATTCTCCATGGGCTACTAAAATTGGTGCAGGTGATGGAAGGACATTTTGCTATTCTCAAGAACCCTAGGCCAAGTTGCTCTAATATAATTATTTGTTAATAGGGGTCCTTGGACTGTTGGGTAGCATCCAGGCAGACCCCTTTTAAGAGGGGTGCCCCCCATGGTTAAGATCAGGGGGTTATGGTCACTATCTGATCGAGGGGGGAATCCGCATCCACCAGTGCCCAAATTCTGACATCCACCAGGATGGAATCAATGACACTAAGACCTCTCTTGAAAGTAGTCTGCCTATCAGAGTCTGAACGGGTCCTACCATTGCATGCCCTTAGACTCCTCCCTACCACCAAGGAGGTGAGCTGGAAAGCTGCATTAGTAAAATGGTGGCAGAGGGCTTTGTGAGTCAGGTTAGGAATTCCCCAGAACTCACCTTCCTCCTCAGTCAGAATATTAGTTAGAGGGGAAAGTTCAAATGTGACATTATAATCCCCTGCTACTAAACGTTTGTCTGGTGCTGGTAGATGCCAATCAGGTCATCCAGCATAGTCAAAACCGGTGAGTCGGTGCCAGAGGAGACAGGCCTCGCGTAGACATTTACAACAGTCAAAATTAATCCCGAAGGGAAAGTAATCTGAATCCCCATTAGATCATGTGATTCAATCGACAACTGTTTATGGGCACCTGCAATGGCCTCCTTTACAAAAATAACTAAGCCTCCACCTTCTCTACCCGATTTCTTTGGGGCCAGTGCTTCAACACTATATGTGGTGTAACCATTAATAAATACCCTGTCCACAGCTCATGTCTCTTGGAAGATGCAAACATCATTTCCTTCAATAAAAGTGAACCACCTGGGGTCAGAAAGTTCAGAATAGATCCCTGCCAAGTTCCAAGAAATTATGGGCAAGCCAGATTTAACTTCAGGAACTACCGCACTAGTGCAGAAAAAAACCCCATTGCCGGGAGTATAATTAACATCACTGTTGGAATTAGCTTTAATTGGTCTCCAGCTCTTGATTCTTTTTTTATAGAAGAGTTGGTAGCAAAAATAACACAGGATATTTTAGCCAAAAAAGACCTCGGGCTGAGCAGACATTGTTTGAGATGTGCCCTTGAAGGGAAAGTGCTTCAGCTAGTACAGAGGTAAACTCTTGAGCGGTAGAGTTCTCAACTGATGGAGCGATGTTTATGGCTGTTCTTGTAGGACTTATACTGGATCATTCAGAAAATGTACACAGATTAGAACTAATAACCGGAGTATTGCAACAATATAAGGATGTTGGAGTACTATCGGGCCCAATCCTAGGCTGGCTGTCAGGATCCATAAGTGTTAGGCATGTAGAATGTGGTAAGGGTTTAGTGCGTATCTCAAGCCAGTCTACATCTGACAGCGAAGGTGACATACTCACCCTTTGTTGAACACCAAAAAATAAGTAGGTTCCGGGTCTACAATACTTAAACTGGATGCTTGAATTGGAAGTGAGAATTTTGTTAGCTTGCGTTTTAAAGAAACACCACAACAATGGTAAATTTTTTAAAATACAAGCAAACAAAAATATTGTAGGAGAGTAGGATCTGCTTCACATGGGTACCCCCACTTTTTGCTGATGCTTCACTGTTTTTCGACATTAGTCTGGCTGGGGCCCTGCTAATCAGAACCCCAGCCTAGCTGCTTCCTCTCTAAAATGGTTTCCATGTGCCTTAGGCACATCTCCGATTGGGATCTGGAGTGCCCTTATAAGTCCCTAGTATATGGTATACTATGTACCAAGGGCATAGGTACCTCAGAGGCCTGCCAGGGGCTGCAGCATGTATTATGCCACCCCTGGAAGGCCATCCAAACTGACACCACAGGTCTGCTACTGCAGCCTGGGTAAGGTGGTGCATGCACCCTTTACTGTGATATAGGTTACCTATATCACTAAATACATACACACATATAAACCTATAAGTCACTCCTAAGGCAGGCCTTCTCAATCCTAAAGGCAGAGTGCATGGTTCCTATGTGAGAGGGTGCCCCTGCATGAGCAGGGCCCCTCTGCAGCGTTCGGAGACCATCTCTGATGCTGTTTGTAGTGCAGCCTGACCATATACTCTTAAGCGCATTATATCCTCGCGGTAAAATGCTAACTTTGGAATGGCTGCACCTAAACATGTCGTGTTTGGTGTCAAACATCTTGGAATACTACCCCCCGCCAATCCTGGCGGCGGGGGTAGCATTCCACCCTTCTAGAGGGAAAGACATGTTAACTCTGACTAGTCCGGTAACTTCTTTCCAGAGCCCTGGCATCACAAAATGGATGCTGCTGCCACAGACACGAGTCTGGCCTCCTGCTGCTGGACGAAACTCCGGCAGGGGAGGCCTGGACAATAGGTTTCCTGTCCCAGGGAGGTGTGACCACCTCCCCAGACAGGATAATGTGTATTGGGGCTGGGCGGGAGCACTTTCGGGTGCTTTGAAGTCCTGCACTGGGGGCACATTTGGTGTCCCTAGTGCATACCCCAGTTCAAACCGGATCAGGGCTTGCAGCCCCTGCTTTGGCGCGAACTGGACAAAGGAAAAGGGTGTAGCCACCCCTCTGCCCTGACCCACCCATAGGTGGGGCCACAGAGTAGTCCAACCCCTATCTTTAGTATAAAGATAGGAACCCAGTCCTTAGGACTTTAGATTATCCCTGGACGAAACTCTGAAACAGAATCCTGGACCTTCGACGCTCTACTCACGATTAGAGGACAGAAGAATCTCCCTTGGGGTCAAGGAGTGACTCCCTGCTTGGCAGGCACCAAAGAAGCATCTGTCCGGTTCGCATTTCTGAAGCTCCCGTCGGACGCCGAAGTCATCGCATCACCAGAGGTGGATTCTCAGACTTCCCGAGGCTACCCTGAGTCCCCAGCAAAGCTGAGGCCCGTGGCTATCGTGGGTGACTTGAGACCGTGACCCCTGGACACCGAGCACATTTGCAAGTGCATCCTCTTCTGGGTCTCCCAAGAAGTCGTGCTTTGGGCTCCGAGTAGCCCTAGCCTCCAGCACCACCTGCACCGAAGATCACTGGCCCCCACTCCACGAGTGTCCTGTAAGCCAGATCCACGTGCGGCGTCACGAGGCTCCTTCGCGGTCGCTAGCCTGTTGGCTAGTAGCCCTTAACGAAGGCCAATCCTTTTCTAACTTGGCATCCTGGTTGCTCCAGGCCTGCCCTCACTTACCCTCGCTGGGTGAGTTCCACAGACCTTGCTGGTCTGCACCATCGACGATCTACATCTTCACCGAGACTTGCCGTTGCCAAGGCTTGTTGGGTCCAATCCGGTCGCCGACGCCTCAGCATTCGACAGACATCGTGTACCAGCCCGAATCCTGCTCCTGGTCGCCGACAACGCCTCCTGGACCTCGTGGCTGAAGAGTCAAGACGACCGTCAACACACCTGAAGCACTCGACATCGGTGGGCATCTGTCCATCGCCTTCCTGGTCACTGGCTAGTGACCCAGACTCTGTCCCCTCTGCTTTCAGGTTCTTCAGAACTCCGATCCACTCTTGGATCCACCCGGACACTTTTCTCTTGGTCGCCAGCAGCACTTTGCAGCAGATCGCCATTCGAATCGACGACGTAAACCCGACCCCGAAAGGCACCTATGCACCCGGCTTCCCTGGGTGAGGTAACACGAGTACTCCGGTGCTCCCGTGGGTAGAGACTCTTCAAAGTCCTAGATCTCAAAGGGTTTGGTCCAAGTCCTCTTTTAAGTGTCCCTTTCTCTAATTTCCCGATCCCGACTTTCTCCATAGAAGTCAACGGCGTATCGCGGTTGTGTATTTACACTGCACGAGTCTCCCGTGGGTCCCCTGTGTCACTACCTTGGGTGGTTCCTTGTGGTCCAAGCACTTCTAGAGGCTCTAGGCCTAGTGTCTAGTTCAGTCGTGGTTCGCATACCACTTTATTGGTATATGGTTTGGTACGCCCCTAGGGCCCAAACGTGTATTTGTGCTATTACTGTGTTTAAATAACTTCTAACTTATGTATTTCGAACTCTAGCCTCATAAAGAGACTAGAGGGGTGTGTTTAGCAATAAATACATATATTTTGAATATATACCTGGTGTGGTGCTCTTTCATTTGATCACTCAAGAGATTATAGACTGGTAAAACAAGCTGCTTTACATTCCTTCAAGACTTAGCCTGAAGGCTGCTCTCCATAGCTACCACTAGGATAGCTTTCAATAAGGTTGTCTTTAACCTATCTCCAATAAGGGGTTGTTTGGACTGGTGCAAGGTGCCCACTATAATTAGTGGACAGCATATACCAGGCCAACTTCTCACAAATATCACTTCCAATAAAAACCAATAGTAACGTATGCTCAGCTGCAATCTATCTCTTTATAATTCCATTAAGAGTGCAGTACCTTATGTGGCTTTACAACTCCACAGGGACAATTAGTAACAGCTATATGGTACTGCACCCTTTCCTTGCTTCGTGGATTTTCTTTTCTTTTATTACTTATGCAATAGCTGGGATATTTTTTGACAAAAAAAATCTAACAAACATTATCATTTACAACGCTGATAGCTCAAAGTTTCACTAATACAAGACCTATTGCATTGCAAATGCTTGTTTTCTTTGCATCTATAACGATTTGATGAATATTGGCATACCCACATTCTTGCATGTATCTCCAACATTTAAATGGTCTGAAATGGTGGAATACACTAGGTCAGTTGTTCTTAACCCTTTGTTTCCATGGACCCCCACTGAATTATTGGAGTCAGGGGACCCCCACTGAGTCATTGATGGAAGACGGGGACCGCGGCTTAAGCAACTTTGAAGATTTGAACCTCAAAACAATATACAAAAAATACAGAAACAAGCATTCATCAAAAATATACAAATGATGAAATATTTAATTTAATTCACAAGCAAATATAAAAATCAGAATTTTCCTTTTAATGGCAAGGTTGCAGATTTTCTAAATTTAACTGAGGTCACCGATCGTCCCTACTATATTTTGTTTGATGTATTTGCACTACTCCCCAAAATCAATCTTAGGACACTAACTTAATTTTTTTTTAAAATATTTGTATTTTATTTTTTAAAGATAAGCAGCAAAAGGGTGCAAACTCGCACCCACTACAATACAAACATAGGAGCTGAGGAGATGCAGCATTATTGTCACAGTTACAGATTCCACATGCAGTTAGTGTTCGCATCCAGATACATAGTCCCTGTCAGACAGGGACAGGCAACTGTGAATCTTGGGGGAGAACCTGCACCATAGGGGTCTCCCCCACATCCATCATGAATTCGGATCATAATATTTTATCCAGGGACCCGAGATCTTATACAATTTCCTCGACAGTGTTGGACCTGGCCCTTTTTGAAGGGTTATCCCCAAACTTTTTGCCTACGTCCGCCTTTTTTTCTGACCCTCTTTTTGTTGGCGTTAGGATTCAGACACTTTACCACTGGTAGTCAATGCTAAAGTGCATGTGCTCTCTCCTCTAAATCTTGGCATGACTGGTTTACACCTGTTTAACATATTTAATTTACTTGTAAGTCCCTTGTAAAGTGTTATCCCACATACCCAGGGCCTGTAAATTAAACGCTGCTAGTGGGCCGGCAGCACTGCTTGTGCCACCCACAGAAGTAGCCTTTCAAACCTGTCTCAGGCCTGCCACTGCAGGGCCTGCATGCACAGTTTACTGCCACTTTGACTTGGCATTTAAAACTACTTGCCAATCCTTAAACTCCCCTTTTATTACACATAGGTCACCCCTAAGGTAGGCCCTAGATAGCCCTATGGGCAGGGTGTTGTGTAAGTCCCCAGAGACCATATGGCCCACATCATTAAAGGTGGGCGCCCTGGTGCCGACCCAGGGCACCCACCATACATTTGCATGGAGCGGGAGTTGGCATTTCTCTCGCCCGAAGGGAACAGCTAGTTAGGCTGCTCCCTCTGGGCAGGAACAAATTTGATCCTTTTCCCTGCCCGCCTCAGTGCGGGCAGGAAAACTGATCAAAAGTCTGCTCCCAGCTAGCAGGAGCATTTTTGTTCCCGCTTGGTGGGAGATTAAAAAATGCTCCCGCCAAGCAGGAGCCAACACAGGTTTCCCTGCCCGCGCCAGTGATGCTGTGATGGCTCAGGAAGGGAGCTGCACTGCCCCCCTCCCAATATTGATTCATTTCAGCAACGGAGTGGGCTCCCTGTGGCCTGTGATGGCTAGGGGAGGAGGGGTGCATGTCTAATCTACCCATATAAAATAATTTCAGCACCGGGGAAGGCTCCCTGGGGCCTGTAAAGGCTAGGGTAGAACGGGCCATGTGCCCCCTCCTATTAATAAAAGAAAGCAGCCGCCATTTTTTTTTTTAATGATCCTGCTGCATTGCAGCAATTTTTGCAGTTTTTTTTATTTTTGGGAGAGGTTTGTTTTGGGGCCCCAGGCGGTTCCCTCAGGCTCCCCCCATGGGACTAGGGGGTCAGGGATCCATACCCTGCACCCTTATATATTTTTTTCTTTTACATGTTCAGTACCCGAGTCCTGTAATGGTTGCCAGCAACATTTTTCTCATGTTGCTGGCAGCCATTCAGAGGGAGTCTAACTCCTGTGGGAGCGAATTGGCCCAAGTGGAAAAAAATGCTCCCTGGGCCAATCCAATCAGTCTATTTTAAAATTGGGTTCAAGAGAGAGTCCCTTGAACCCATTCGTCCAGATATCTCTATATTTTGTAACCTTAATACCACAAAAACTACTCAACGGATCAATACCAAATCACAAAAAGCGCAATCTGCACACCAAGATCTAGCTTCCTGCCAACTTTGGTGTTGTTTCGTTCAACAGTTTTTGCTGTATCCCTGCCTAAATAAGTCTGTGGAAAATGCATGGGGATTTTGCGTTTTGGGACCCCCATTTTTTCTCTGCCCCTGCTTTACGGATCATTTCGAACCTTTCCATGCACAAACTAGTCTAGTTTAATTCCAGTTTAATTATGTCTTTATTTCAATTATCGAAAATCATAAAAGACAACGTACATCAGCAAAACATACAAACTGACTCAATACCACATTATCTGGTGTTCCCATAAAAACAGTTAAAATAACCAGAAAAGAAAATAAAGAAAGGAAAAAGGTACATATGGAATAACATTATATCAGATTGTCTAAAAAACTGATCTTATCCCAGGGTCGGCACGACTACGATAGACACAACCAGAAACTGAGACATCCCAAGTACGAAGTGACCGTGTATAAGCTAGGGCTCCTGTTTTAGTCAGGCCGCCAGGAACTTTAAGTCAATCTATTTCTTCCGTGGAAGTTAAAGCATCAAATCGGTTGCAAGTGGAAATCTGAAAAGTATGTTGACCACACAAATTTGGTTCACCCCTCTTCGCTCTATGGCCAATACTCCCTTCTGTTTTATAGAAAAAGCCCAGCGGGACACAATTGATATCATCCTCCTTGGTATAACAATTGCCCTCTCCAATATGTGCTGAACCAATCTGGGGGATCTAAAGCTAAGAACCACACAATCACCTGGGAGAGACTTGTAGGATTTACCCACCCAAGGAACTCTACGAACCATCTTAAACTCACGAAAAAGAGGTTCCTTGATACCGGTTCTAACACTCAACAAATGTAGTGCCTTATTTCTAAGCGTGGACCAGTGCTCCTGCACTCCAGAAGGGAGCACTGGGACGTTGGACAGAACAACTGTATGTGGCGTGGCTTCCGGGGGTAGATGTAGAAAGGTCTGGGTACTCGGAGGACTAGAAATGGGGGGCTGATGTATCTTCGGGCTAGTGAGTCTCTCTACCTGCCTCTTAGTAGAAGATAAGGGCTTTATGATTTGAGGTCGATTGACAGGTTGTGTTACCTTAGTGACAATACCTGACAAAGATAGAGAGCAACTTACACTGCTGGCCAAGCCCCTAGATACTCCCACTGACCTCTCATTCAATTGTATTGGAAGCCCACCCACCGTTGTCCCATTGGAATTGTTTAGGGGGAGATTAACAATGCCCATCTCTATTTTGCCAAGTCTTTCTTCAATCAGGGACAACTTCTTTATTATGGGATCGATGAGTGCCGATAATTTAAGTTCTATCCTAGTACAAAGATCTCCCTCGTTACTCAAGTGGGAGGAAACACATACATCCACTGGGCGAGGCTGGCTAGTTAAACCGCTACTAGCCATCATGTTACTAATGCTCGCGATAGGCTCCCCTTTACGTTTGCCAGATCTAAGGGGCATATGATTATTTTTTAATGGTCCTCGGGCTTTCCGCTTTTTAGACAGTGGTTCAACAATAATGACGACTAGGCTTCTGACCACTGGTAGATACCAGAGAGGTATTAAGAGGACTTTCCACATTTCCTAAGTTAGAGGAGAGAGATATCGTTTGACTGCTGTGAGGTAGGGGAGACGAACCGCTCTGCTGGTCAGTAGCTTCAATGGCAACTAACTCACAGCACGGGAGAAGTGGGGAAGGTCCAGGGATACTGACGGAAACTACTGGTTCGAGCGATAGCCTACGTTCAGTGAGCTGTATTTGATGGTTTAACACTGATTCTGCCCTGGTAAGAAACGCATCAAGAGTCCCCACAACCCCCACACCCGCTGTAGGTTTGCGTTTGTTCATAATGTCCAAGCACCACAACTAAACCTACCCTACTCACTACTCCAACCCACACGGCCACACAAACTAAATGTCAGAGGGGTGGCCCAGCCCGGCCTTATCCGGTCCCTGACGGGCACAGACGGGCCCGCCCTTAGCCCGGGCTTCGACCGGGCTACGTCCCGCGCCGCGGTGGGAGAGGCAGCGCTATAAGCGCGATGACAAGCGCCTCCCCCTCATTGCAGCACCTGTGGCAGCAGCAATGAGTTCTGGGACCTGTAGTCCCCTTCCGCGATGTTGGACCCCTCGCGGGAAGCCTGGCACAGGAGATGTTGGCCCTGGGACTCCTATCCCACCAGGGCGTACGGAGCGTGCAACGAGGAAGTTAGAGCAGCCAAAGGTAAGTGAATACTCCGCGCCGCGGGGGAGAGGCAGCGCTATAAGCGCGATGACAAGCGCCTCCCCTCACGGCAGCACCTGTGGCAGCAGCAAAGAGTTCTGGGACCTGTAGTCCCCTTCCGCGAAGTTGGACCCCTCGCGGGAAGCCTGGCACAGGAGATGTTGGCCCTGGGACTCCTATCCCACCAGGGCGTACGGAGCGTGCAACGAGGAAGTTAGAGCAGCCAAAGGTAAGTTGGGGAATTAATTCCTCTTCAATCCTGAGGGTCCCTGGGGGCCAACTAGCCCACCAGGTACCTCCAGTAAGCGCCACTGCGCTGCGTTGCAGAGAGGTGGCCCAGGCCACGCCCCTTTTTACACCACTCTGCAACGCAGCTCTGTGGCGCTTACTGGAGGTACGTGGTGGGCTAGTTGGACCCCAGGGACCCTCCGGATTGAAGAGGAATTAATTCCCCAACTTTAAACGCGCCAGGGGGCGCGTTTGCGGAGTGTTGCAGGGAAGGGGCGGGGCCTAGCCACAATGCCAGCTTTTTTTTTTTTTTTTAAGAAGAGGGCTGTGTGTGGCCCCCCTTCTCTTGCCTTTTTTTTCTGCCGTGGGGACCCCATCCCCCAGAGCCTGGCCCCCCTTTTTTTTAAATAAAAAAATGTAAATGGGAGGGGGGCCGCGTGGGCCCCCCTCCCGTGGCCGATTCCAGCCCCAGGGACCCCATCCCCCGGGGCATGGCCAAACATATTCTTTTTTATAGGAAGGGGGGGCTGCATGGCCCCCCCCTCCTAAGGCCTCTATTGGCCCCGGGGACCCCATCCCCGGGGCCTGGCCATTCTTTTGTTTGTGTGAGGGTGGCCGCGTGGCCCCCCTCCTCAGGCCAAATATGGCCTTGGGGACCCCATCCCCCGGGGCTGGCCCTCTCCTTTGGGGACCGTGGGGGAGCCCCAATGCCCCCACGGTCCCTGCCGGCTCCCCGCCTCCTGCGGGAGCCGGACAGTGCTCCACACGGGGAGCTGCTGACATGCAGCTCCCCGTGTGGAAAGCAATGTGGTTTGATTTTGAAGCGAGAGCAGGTTTCCTGCTCTCGCTCTCAAACCCAAACCACAGTTTGCAATGACAGGGCGGGAGCCGCGCGGCTCCCGCCCTGTCATTGCAAACAGCAGTGTCCCGGGGTTGGCACCCCGGGACACTGCAGGAGCCGGCGCTGGGGGGTGGCGGTCCCCAGGGCCATCACTGGCTCCATGAGGGGGGCCGCGCGGCCCCCCTCCCACATAATGCAAAGCCCCGGGGGGTGGTGGTCCCCGGGGCTCGGGGGTCCGTTACAGACCCCCAAATGTAAATATTAGTATCCCTGGGAGGTGGCGGTTCCCTGGGCGTGTGGGGGGGCTCCCCCACACAGGTATATATATTTTTTTTTAAAAGAAGCCCCGGGGGTGGCGGTCCCCGGTGCTGCGGGGGGCAGTGTGCCCCGCGATTATAATTGATGAAAGCCCCGGGGTGGCGGTCCCAGGGCTGCGGGGGCCATGTGCCCCCGCAAATATTGTTGCAAAGCCCCGGGGGTGGCGGTACTCGGGGCAGTGTGGTGGGGATTGGGGCCCCCCACACATTTTACTGCCCCCGGGACCTGGCCCACCCGGGGCTGATTAAACGAAGCGCGGAGCCCACGCTTCGCTTTTATTTTTATTTTCACGGCCGGATTCGCGCACCCAGCGCGACTCGGCCGATTTGGTTTTTAAAAAAAGCTTTTTGGGCCCTGGGGGTCCTTGTGGGACCCCTGAGCAGGCCTAGGGGTCAGGGTGTTTCTACCCTGCCCCTTTTCTTGTTTTGCGCCTTAGTTTTCTGTTTTCTTGTGCCTCGGTTACCGAGGCATAAGATGGCTGCCAACACTTCCTGGTTTGGAGTGTTGACAGCCAATTAGCATGAAGCTCGTGATTGGGAGGGTGCGCGGATGCACCGCGGCCATAGATATCGAAACTTTTATTTTTTTAATTTCTCAGGAACTACTGAACGGTTTTACACCATTTAAAAAAAAAAAGGGCGCTTTCTAAACCAAGCACTACCTTTTTGCCAAATTTGGTGTAATTCCGTTCAGCAGTTCGGGCTGTAGCCGTGTCTAAAGTTTCCTATGGGAATTAACATGGAGAAAACACGTTTTGGGACCCCCTTTTTCTCGGCCTCGCTTGTCGAATCACCCTGAAACTTTCAAGACAGGAGCTGACCGGAGCGCCCCACTAGTTTTGAAAATTTCGCGATGATTCGTCATCCGGCACCAAAGTTATTGGGAAAACAAAAAACGCTTTTCTTATGGAAACTAGGTTCTAACTATAACTACCTACTGGCGACCGCCAGTAGGTAATATATAGAGAGAGATGAACTTAAAGCAAAAGTCTGTTTCTGCTCTGGGGTAGTGCAGAAGAATAACTGTAACACTTCCTTTGCCATTTGTACCTTCTCTCACCTGATCTCGCTAAGAAATAAGAACACCCAGATGAACCTAGAGAAGTAAACATATATATGATCAGGGCCGGAATGGCCATAGCGGGCACCAGGCGTTTTCTCAATGGGCCGGAAGAGTGGGTGCCGGTTTTCGAGCAATGGGGGCCGGTTTTGGTACGGGGGCTGGTTTTGCAGCAGTGCAGCAATATCGCCGCCCTTTAAAAGCGGCAGCAGTGCTGCTTCTCAATAGCACTCCCCCACTCCTCCCCCCTAGCCCCCTCCAGGAGGGCCACGGAACCAGAATTACCACTTATTGCTAGGGCACAGCTTTGCTGTTTCTCTTTCTGTGGGCACCAGTGCCATGATGTTAGATCTTATTATACCCAAATTTAAGTCATGATTTCCTCTGCGCCCTCAAGCCTTAAGGTTGCGCGGAGTCTTGAAAAGGCATGGTATATAAGAACCCAATTAAAGCCTGAGACAATTTCTCCATACACTCTTACCCCCTCACATCAGTCTGGTAGAGCGGAATGGCAGAGTTTTGCATTTTATTAGGGAATAGGCCTAGTTTTCTTCCTTTCATTTTATACTATATTACACCTGTCTCTTATATTTCCCGCTCTTTCTTCTCCCCCCCCTTTCCTTTAGCCCGCCTCTATTTTCCACTCTTTCCACCTCATTCCTTTATTTCTCTTCTCTCCCTTTCATTCCGTGTCTTTCTCTCTCGCCATGCTGAGTCCTTTTCCTCCCTTCTGCTCCTGTACACTTGGTCTTGTTAGCTTAGTCTCTTTTCCAGGTTATCCAGTAACCCTCAGCCTGAGTGCTGTGTTGAGATGGCAGCGATCCCTTAATTTCTTGTAATGCAATCCAATATCAAAGGCAGTCCCAGCACAGAATTCTCTCACAGTGAGTAGGGAAAGATCAAGATCAACATAAGATTCACTCACAAGTACAATAACTGCAAGACAGATAGCAGCATTGCAAACTCTAAGGAATACACAAAACGAGTACAGTACAAGCAGGTGTGTAAGATGTGTGGGAGAAGATGTGGCCTAGTGGCTAGAGTTGCCGACCTTGGACCAACATGGTCTGATTCTGGCCAAATCACATGATCTCTTGGTGCCTAAAATGTGACATGTAATGTGTGTAAAATGTATTTGTGTAATCGTCACTTGATGCACACAATCTTGAAGATAGTCTTTCGACCCCTCACGTAATCCTCAGTACTCAGTTGTTTTATAGCTAGGTTTCTGCTATGTAAATAATACATACATACATACATACATTCCCTCACACAGAACACTTTTAGCATCAGCAATTTGCTTACCACAACAGGCATGGCACATGGGTGAGCTCTGCAGGCTTCTTGCACACAGAAAAGACCAAAGTAACTGTGAGAAGAAACTTTGGACATAACATATATGACCACGATAAGTAGCAGTGCCTTCCTCTCTCACAAACAGGTACAGCATGGAAGGAAGATATGCTCGTCACCCTCACAAAACAGGAAGAGCTCTGAAATATGCCGGGGAGGTTTCCATCCTACAAAGTTCTGTTGATACTCCCTGGTACACAGGAGTGCAAAGTTCTGTTGATACTCCCTGGTACACAGCAGTGCAAACTTGCACCACAGAATCTGTGCAGCATAGACAACAGCTATCCAAGTCTCATGGAGAACACATACTGCAATAATTAGCCAATTGAAGGCATCTCCTGAAATGACATCACATGATCTTTAAGTAGATATTATATTACAGGAAATACCATGAAATGGTCTCCCGACCAGCGGATATGAGCGCGTGGCTGGTGACCCTGATGAGATCATGACATCATGAGATACACCTGACATAACAAAAACTAGCCTTTTCGTGACTGGCCAGCTTTACCTTCCTAACACTGTCTGTCTGCATTTCCAGTAGCAGATGTCAGGCATGTGTTTCAAAATACTGTGTCTTCTATTGTTGGTCATTCATGTCCTGCTGACAAAGCTGGCATTTGCCATGATTAATCATTAGCTTTCCCAAAAGCAGAGTGAAATAAATCTATGAACAGCAGCTCTACCAAACATAAATCAGTAGTCTACTGTTTAAACCATTCCCTTTGTCAAGTATCTGGTTGTCCAGAGGCTCTGCACAGATAGATGTAGCAGGCACATGCTCTGTATCATTACACACCTCAATTTTAACTGTCACTTCAGAAAGCATTCACTGATCCTCCCTCATGACCAGCAGGGCTCCCTGGTGTTCCAGTATTAGGATCCAACACATAGCTCTGCCTAGCACCTAATTCCTAACCAGAAATTAGTTGAAAACACCTTTGCTTTTCTAATGCGAAGTCCCTTCTCAGATCGCTGTTAAACTGGTAACTAGAGCCTTGACCTGCTGCAACCCTCTTACTCCAGTGCTCAGCCCCACAGATAACAGTGGCACCCCTTTCCTGCACCTCCCTCCTGACGTGCACGTGCTGCTATTTTAAAACTGGTACTCCAGACCAGTGGCAGCTGCCATGTACCGAGGGTGGTGGGGGTCGCAAAAAAATAAAAAAAATTATAACACTTACCTTGAGGCGTGACGTCCTTCTCCACCGTTTGTCTCCCTTCCAGGCATGCTCCAACGCGGGACCAGGAAACTGCACTAACCAATCCTGGCGCTGCTCTCACAGCACGCGAGCAGCGCCAGTATTTGGTAGAGCAGGCTCTCAGCGCTCCTAAGAGCACTGGAGGCCTGTGCTTTCTCTAACCCAGTCTTCTAAGACAGCTAGGTTAGAGAACTTTAAAATGCGCATGTCTGGCTGGCCGTCCCAAGACGGCCGGCTAAAGAGACATGCACATTTTAAAGCGCACAGCTCCCTGCTGCCACTCTGCACTCTGGCCCGCCCCATCCTGTCACTCAGTTCAGGACGGTTCGGTTGCTGAAAAATAAAATGGTAATAAACTTTGTTACCATTTTATTTTTCAGCTCTGGCCTCTGGGGCGACGCTCCTCCGCTCAAACCGAGGAGCCGCCCCTGCTCCAGTCCCAAGTCTGACAAAGCACTGATGAGCCTGATGGATAGCTCTCACAGATAACCTCAATCTAAACTCTATCACCCCTTGATATTGGAAAGCTGTCATCAACACACAGCTTTGCCAGTATGTATCTTTCAAATGTGAACCACAGTCTTTTTTTTATTAGTAATGGCACTACCAACTATTCCACCAGGGCACCCCAGACTCACATTTTTGCAGCACTGGGACTCACATACTGTGGTCAAAAGACTCATGATTTATGACTGGTCTCTCATAGCTGAAACTTTTTCCGTAACTTTTTTTGTGAGCAGCACCTCATCATGACATTTAGGTGAAATGCCAATAATGCGTCAATCAAATAAGAGAAAAAAGTCAGTGTCTCTTCGGTTTTTGTTAACAAAAGGCCATCGTAGTTTGCACAATTTTCCCAATGCACTGCCAGGGAACACGTTTTGGCACTCAACCATGCAAGCATTCATTCTTTCCCACAGAAATGCTTAATTATACCTGTTGATCTAAATCTCTTGTTTATTGTGGTCTGGTCTCAGATAAAACACTTTAAGCACCTTCTGCTTGCGGAGTCTCCAATACCTGACTCTACCTCAAACCTAACGTACTCTATCTGCGTTCACACTGTCTGGCCAAATATATGTAGAGTGCAGCGAGCCAAATGAGGGAAAGACCCTAGGTATGCACGGCTGTCCAACCAGCACATTTTTGGCCGCGTTTCTTGAGTACCACCTGCCAATCTCTGTACTTTGAGGGTGGGTATCCAGGACCCTACCAGCTTGTGATGTACGAGGGTTGACTGAGCTCAAGCATTTTTGAGTGACGAGGGGTAAAAATCTGTCAAGCATTCCTATCCCTTTCCAAAGACTGTTCAGCTGCTGCAAGGCTTCAACGCTGCAGATGGTCCTCTGTGACTCCCTCACTTGACACACAGACCCCAGGGCATGGGCACTGCATGCACACTGGAAGGGCGTCTCATTTCAGAGATAGCAGATCAGCACACTCACTCAACAGTCAGTGATTGGGGCTCAACCCCACACCCAGAGGCCCCCATATGCTGGTTAAGTGTCGGCACATGACCAAGAACAGCCAGTAGAAACCCAGTGACTGTGCCAGTCTCAGGTTGGATCTATCACGAACAGCTAGGTTCATTGACATTTTTTCAAGGTCACGCAAAGCCAACCCATAATCAATAGTGGTGCCATCAAAGTGGTAGCACACTACCTAAATCGTAGGTTTATTAAGTATAGGTAGGGCATGCACTTTGTAAGCCTTCTCTGCACAAAACATGAAAAGCATAAGAACCAGAAGTGCAAGTCTCCCTTGCAGAAAACATGTGCAGTACTGGCAGCAGTAGCTCGAGCCTGTCAACAAAAAAGATACACCAGGGTTGAATCTAAATCAGTTGAGTAGCAAGCTTGCCACTGGCGGTAATACAGGCAAGGGAAATTTTCCCTCGATCTTTTGGCTGTGTACAAAAAAACTGTTATAATTAGGGTAAAAAGGGCACCTCTCACCCTGGTCCTTGGTATCACTGCACCTGCTGCATTTTTGATAGAAATGCTCTTGACATAAATTAAAATGTATCAAAGGGGAAGGTTTGGCCAGCTACCAAGCTGACATTTTCAGTCACTTAAGCCAGTCCTGGTGTTTTATACAAAACACTTTGCAAGCTGGGATTTTAAGCCCTTTCTCATAATGGTAGAAATAGAAATAAGGGTCTCAAAAGCCAAAATGTCGTTGGATAAAATGCAAGGATTGTTTGAAATCATTGCATATGACATAAGCCACTTGGAAGCTTTCTGTGTCAGTGCCATCCAGTGCAGTTAAATTTTAATTTCGAAAATCAGTGCTTTGAGCCTATCAGCGAAACACTGAGAGCTTGAAATGAGATTGTTCTTAGGAATCTGAAAGCTTGAGGCCCAGATTTACTAAGAGGTTGTGTCGGGGTTGTGCTACTTTTGTGGTGCAGCCTGGCGCAAACCCATTGTTGGAATTTACCAAATCAAGGTATGCATGGCTTTGCGTGGGATTTTATCCCAAAAGTAATGCAGCTTAGCGCATAGCACTGCCTTTCATTTTCTTGCGTTGAGGAGGCATTACTTGGGTGGAGCATAGGCATTCCTGTGCATCTACCCATGTATTTTGATGCAAACCCATATTTACTAAAGTCAGTAAACGTGGATTTGCGCCAGAATGGTGCCCCTACCTGAGACTGGCGTAGCAAGGAGAAATATAATTGTTTCTCCTTGTTACTTCCTCTTTGCATGTGTACTACATTCTGCAGCACACATACTAAGATAATATGCCTTTAAGAATAGTTTTGTGCAGGTCCTTCCTGCACAAAAACTATTCTGACAACATTTCAGGAACCCTTGCTTTAGGGCACAAAGGTGCCTGCGTTGTCATTAGGCAGCCAGAAGAGTGCCGGCACTACGAAAGTGCAGAAATGTGCCATATCTTAGTAGATCACCTCAATAGCACCTCAGTATCAATCTCTTTCGTAAGGCCTTTACTCTGTGCTTACACTGAATGCATGAGTGTGTTTTTGGCAGTCCTCCGTTTTACAAATGTAAAAAAGATATGTTGGTGCGAGCATGTGATGTATAGGCTAAAATATGCCAAACATGTCAACAGTGTTCAAGGTATGACCTTCGCATGCCCAGACACATTAGTAGTTTGACCCAGTTGTTTTTTTCTCCATAATCTTGGAATGCAAGTTTTTTATGCTGAAACTTATGCTGTGAGACGACTATGTGTCTGCTTTTGTTTAACTGTGCCGTCTTCTAAGTTTGAATAAGTTCTCACCTTCTTTTAACATGTAATTGAACAGAGAACAACAGGAATTTATTTCTTCTTAATATCATCAAGGATGTAATTGAATATGTCATCAGTAATATAATATGGGAGGTCATCAGCAGTTCATGGCAGGGGTGCAAGCTATTGTTACCTCAGAATAAGATACTTGATGGGTATCAGGGTTTTTTGGAGTTTAAAATGGTATAACTGATATTTTCACCTAACTATAACGTCACTTTAACCTTGGTTGGTTTCAGGGAATTTCTAGGTTTTTTAAAAGTATGATCTTACTACCGTACCTAACTATAAAGTTCCTGGCATGTGGTGGACAATCCCTGCACCCAACCTCAATGGGGGTGGCCAACGCTCTCCCCACGCACGGCCAGCCAATGAGTGCGCTCATCACAACATAAAGGTGTGTCATTTTAAATAATGCAGGTCTACTGGCTTTCTCGAGAGGACACCACATCAGTACATAAAAGGCAGACATATTGGCTTTGCTTAGAGGAGACCACATTAATATACAAGGCAAGCCTATTGGCTTGGTAAAGGGGTCACCTCATCATTATGTAAAGGCTAACCTATTTGCTTTGTCAAAGGTTGACCACATCAACAAACGTGGGAAGTTTATTGACTTTGTCAAGGGGTGGCCGCATCAATAAACTTGGCAAGTCGGTTGACTTTGTCAAGGGGTCACCACATCATTATGTGAGGAGAAGTCTATTAGCTTTGTGAAGGGGCAACCACATCAATATACAAGACAAGCCTGTTGACTGTGTCAAGTGGTCAACACACAAATATATGAAGGCAAGCCTATTGGCTTTGTCAAGAGATGACCATATCATTACAGAAGACCTTTTTCAGAGGGTAACCACTCCAATGTACAAGACAAGCTTCTTAGCTTTGTGAAGGGATCACCATATAAATATATGAAGGCAAGCCTAATGGCTTTGTCAACAATAGTAAAACTGTCTGAGTCTTTCATTTACACTCCTCTTGTGACAAGGGATCCCTTAGCTGAAGAGCAAAACCTTGAGGAAAGCTCAAAAGCATCATTAACTTTTCCTGGCATCGCATTTTTTGGGGCTCAGAAAACATAAGGTTAGTCTTAATAAATTATTTCTGGGGGCTGCAGCATTGCCTGCAGCCCCACATTATACTTTTGTAACAGGTCGGTGGTGAACCTACTCGGATTGGGGCACCATAAAACAGGAACAAATATGCAAAATTAACCCATGATGAGCATTATGCGACGCTCCTGGCTGAGAGCAGTGAATAATAAATGAGCGTCCACGGCCGCTCATTTATTATTCTTTTTTTCATTTGTTTATTGTTAATTTGAGGGTGCCCCGTCCCACCTGGAAGACCTACTATTTCTTTTATTGGTGAGGGCCCTGAGGGAGAAGGGTAGCCAAAACTCCCCTGCCAGCTCCCCCATGCAGCCCAGCTACTATGTGGCCGTGTGGGAGCCGGCACTATTTGCTAAGAGCTCTTGCTGGGTAGGAGCATCCTTTTTAGGTCTCGCCTAGCGTTGCAGCGCGCATGCGCTGCTCGCGTAGCAAGATTTATTGGGGTAGAGGGATTTTAGGAGAAGGATTTTTTGCTCTCGCCCATGCTTTCCATTGGGCAGCGTCCAAAACTCTGCCTTGTCATTGGTGTGCAGCGGTTTTTGTTACCGCCCTGTGGCTTTTTTCGACACGCCCTTGGGACAGCGAGTCTACGGCGTGTCTTGCTCTCGCTGCCTGCACGCGCCAGACGGCTCTCTGATTGGTTGGCGACTAGCAAATTAGCATTGTGATTGGTGGACCTTGTCAACCAATCAGAGAGCCTACTGGCGCGTGCAGGCAGCGTGAGCAAGACACGCTGTAGACTCGCTGTCCCAAGGGCTCTTTGATTGGGCATCGATTAGCATGTTACAGGCCGCAGCGCGTGGATGGCTCCTCGCGTGGGGATATTTGCACCCGATCTTGTGGTAGGTTTCTGCGGGCTCTTTGATCCGACTCCCGTAGGTGCCTAGTACCCCCCCCAGCACGCCCCAAGTTCAGCTGGATGTATTCCTGCACTGCTGACATGCTCTCCTTGGTGAACAGCCCTCAGGCTGTGCGCCAAAGTTAAGTAAAGCAGCCTTTCCACCCAGGACCTCCGGTAGGCATGTGTCCCACCTCCAGGAGTACACCCCTCCCCGGACAGCTGAGTGTGGTGTCCGCCTGTCCCGTCTCCTCTTTCGAGGAGTTCCTCTGCGGGCTGTGTTCTCAGTGCTGCGGCCAGCACTGCACTCCCTCCCGAAACTGTTCCTCCGCTTCCCCACTCTGTCCCGTTGCGCTTCTAACACTCCATTCTGACCCTCAGCACTCCGTTTCTTTCACAGTTCTCGTTTGTGGTTTTCCCGTCTCTGTCACCCTCTGTCTAGTCTAGCCCCATTTCTTATTCGCTCACCCAATGTCCCTTCGCTGTTATTTCTATTTTCCAACCACTCTATTTTCTTTTTTTATTATATTTATTTTGCAGTTGTTTATAGCGCCAACTCGGCCCAAGGGTATTGAAGCGTGTTACATGAGCAGTAGTTACATTATGAGGTCCCAGAACACTGCCCGAGTCCCACGTGGGACTCCGCGCCTCATGAGGAACGGAAGGGAAAACGAAGTGAACAGGCCCGCGTGTGTTTTACGGGGAATCGGCAGCTGTGCGACACGCAGCTCCAGAGGTGAAAGGGCAAACGAAGCAAGGGTCTGCTTGGAGCAGGGAAACGAGACTGGGAGAGCGTGAGAAGCATTACATGTGAGACGAGGAAGACTGCACAGGATACACAGAACATGCTCAGGGGACAGAGGGGTTGAGAGCAGCGGGCAGAGCAGCGGCTTAACGAAAGGTGAGGGGACTCCCCACTTGTTTATTTCAGGGATGGGTGGAGGCTGCAAAACGAAAGCGGGGAAAGGACGCTTTTTAGTTGTAATAATTTTATTAATGAAGTACATATTCCGAAAATTATTTTTATGGCTTTTGCTTCCGCTCGGATTGTGTTGGAACGCACGTTCATGTGCGAGTTCCGTGCACTGGCTGCGCGGTTTGGCCCGGTGGAAGCCCTGCGAAGGCTGTAGTTGGCGGGCGCCCGTGCTTGCGTGTTGGTTTCTTGGTGGCTATCCGCCATCTTTTCTGTGCGGGTCTGTCAGGGAGACGGCGCATTGCCACGAGACACAGGGAAAACGCGGGGCTTCCCGCCTCCCCCCACACTAAAGCTATGCACCACACACTCTTTATTGCCCGTGCATGAATTGCAAACGCGGAGCTCCGGTGAAATGGAGGTTTATAAGGCGAACCGTTCTCCTCCCCTTGCTGGCTGCGCCGCTCGGAATCTCATTTCTGCTTGAGTCAAACAGGAAAAAAAAGCTGCGCAAGCGTTGGACGAGCCTACAAAACACCACCACACACTTGCAAAACCTTTCAAATGCGTTTTTTTTATATAACCCTTCTACTAAAAATTGGTTCGACCTTTCTATCGTAAAAGCATGCATCTAAAACATTGCCTTTTATTTCTGTTAATACATGTGCACCTATGCACGAAGTGATGAAAATTCGTCTAAAAGAGGAATTAACACGACAGTAGAATGCAGTATGGTTCGATACACTGTACACACTGCCATGGGTTTTTAAATATTGCACAACGCATAGAGTGGCCGCCAGCCATATGGTTGGGTTAATCTGCTGCCTGTCAGGTTAATCTGCTGCCTGTCATGCATGGGCGTGAGGCAGGCAAAGGGGAGGCATAAACCAGGTGACAGCGGCACTAGGAAGCAGCACCTTGACACCTAAACACGGAGGCTAACCACTGGTTTTAATCTGGCTGTCCAAAAACCGGTTCCCTTCCCAGATGTCACGAGGCCCCGCTCTCTCCCAGCAGCTTCTGAGCGGACACTGCGTCCTGGTGCCGCACCAGTTTGCTGCCATTTGTGAATCAATTTGGGACTGCAGAGATACTGAACGCTGTGTTTGGAAGGGACCGCTTCTCCTACGAAAGGGTGGCACAGGAAAAAGTAGGGGAAGAACTATTGCACGTTGTATTTGCGCACGTTTCTAGGAGTGAAACTGTTAATGAAAGTAGTTGGGTGTCCGATTGCAGCATGTAACAGTGCCCGCCTCCTCGCAGCTGCCTGCAATGGATATGGTTTTCAAGTCAGTAATCCTGTTTCTGTAACGTTTCATTAAAATGCCGCCCCCGTTATGTTGCACCCTTTGCGTGGTTCCCAGGCGGAGTAGGAAGACGCTACCAGCAATCCAGAAGGATGCAGCTGCGGTCTAGTTTCGAAACTCTAAGAATAAGCACCGGCCGCCTCACTGTGATGCAGACGTTTGTTTACACGCGTCACTGAGGAGAGGAGCTGTCATCCTTCACTGCTCAACTCTCACAGTTTTAATTCGTGCTAATAAAACCCTCCCCTCTGTCAGCCAAAGATCCTTTCGGCCAAGCAGAGAATGGTATAAAAAGGTCTCTCATAAAGCTGTTTTATCATCATCTGTGCTTTTTGGTGACACAGTGGCTAATTTTTAATTGAATAATGTAAGAAATGAGATTTGCTCCCCCATCCTCTGTTTTGATAGTAAAAAACAACCATTAATTAAGGTACATAGGGCCCCTCACAGACCTCTAGGTTTCGGTGCCACTGCGCCTGCTGCACTAGTAATATCTACACCCCTTTGCTCATGGCACCCGACGCAGCTATAGAATTGTTGCAAAATGTTTAAGATGCGATTGTCAGATATTCCTTTTTATGACGGGCACATGCTGATGAGCTTTGCGGGGGTCAACAGGGGGTAAAGGGCATTGTCATTTACAACGCCATTACTTGATTAATGCTTCAGGAAGGGGAATAAAAAAACAATAACATTTTCAATGCCAATAGCTCAAAACAATGTCATTGCGAGACCTATTGCATTGTAAATGCTTGTTTCTTGACTCCTGCCAGCAGGAACAAAGGGAGCAATCTACTTTCTCTGTCCCGAGGGATGGGATCCCCAGGACAGTAATGTGTCCGGTCTCAATGTATCCTACCTCATGTATACTAATGCGGTAGTTCATAAATTGTGACTCACAACGATTGGAGGCCATCACAGGTATGGTGACATGCTGGATGTGATTGCTTTGAAATACAGCAGTTTTTTTTTTTAATTGCTGGGGTCAGCAGACTACCATGTGTGTTATTGCTTTTATATAAAACAGTTTTTATTTAAATGCAGCCCGTTTTCCCTAAAGGAAACCAGGTCCTCAGGGGACCACTTCCCTTTCTACAACTGCATTACCACCTCCTTTGAGACATTGGTAACATTTACATTTTTTGCGACCTGATTTCTGTCACAGAAAATTGAAACATATGATACAAATTTGGTGTTTTGAAGGGACGCCTACAACACACTCCTTCCAGTTACCAAATCAGTATCCTTTCGAAATTGCACTTTAGGAGTTTGGAAAACTTTCCTGAGTCTTAAAATGGGGATTAGTACATATAAAAAAAAGCAATTTAACTGTCACAAATGCCAAATTGGAATGTTTGTGATCATTAAAATGCTTATTAAACCTGGCTCCTAGTTTCTTGCATATCAAAGGCAGCTGGACCCATGCCCGCTGTCATGTTGCAGAGGGCAAAAAGCGGAAAGACAGGGACAGGAATTTTTTAAGCCTCAGGTTGCGACTCAACTAAAGACATGAAGGATGCTGATTGCAGGCATGCAGAGGAGGATACACGAGGGGGAAAAGACCCTGATCTCTGAAAATCATGCATCAGAGTATGTATGGGCCATTCGTCTCAAACAATTGAAGTAGCTGTTAAGATTATTGAAGTAAAAATTGAAGGGGGTCTCTGAGAGAGTTGGAAAGGTAGAACAAGCTAAGGATCAGGATGAGAGTCCTTGAAGACTTTAGTGGAAGTGTGTATTCTTTTATGGGCCAATTTCTTGACTTTCTGCAGTGTGTAGTTAAGAGAATTTTGAAGTTGGAATCATCAAAGGAAGAGTCTTGGACAATATGTGAAGGTGTTCACAGCTTTGAATACTGGAGGCTCCCTCCTCCATTGCTGACAAGGATTTATAAGTGGTGGGAAACCTCGTCCTAGACAAGGAAGGAGCATAGGATCAACCTGAGTAGAATACAGCAATAGAGGTGTACAGGCACGAGAAGAAAGAACCAAAAGGAGGTGCAACAAGCAGAGGCACAGTTATGGCAAGACTAGATTCTCTGGACAAGTTTAACTGCATTTTGCACAGTGATGCGGCCTAGGGATGTGAGACTAGAAAGCAGAGCATTCTTCTTTTCTATCACCTATAACACAGCAGAGGAGCAAAGCACCCGTATTTATTTATTTATTTATTTATGCGTTTTTATATAGCGCGGACTTTACCCGAGGGTGTCAGAGCGCTTCACAACAGGATCAGCAACATTACATAAGGAGGAGGATACAAATGAGCATAATACAAAGACAAGCGTTACATTGCATGAGGAAAAAGTGACAATTGTGCAAAAACAAACAAACCAAATACAAAAGAGGAATGAGTTCCAATAGGAAAAAGTGACAGATGTGCATGAAACATGGGATACCAAATACAAATGGAGGTATAATACTGCAATAAATGGCAGTCACACATGACACACTGGGAAGGCGCTTCTATAGGCTTGGAGTACAGAATTTCCTATAGTGGAAGAACTTCCTTGAGGTAGTAGAGAGGGCGTGGATTCAACAGGGGGTACATGGGGTACAAAATATATGATACATGGGGTACAAAATACACTAAAGGCAAAATACTGTAATAAGTGGCAGTAACTCGAAGCACACTGAGAAGGCCCTTCTATAGGCTTGGAATACAGAATTCCTATCATGGAAGAGCTTCCTTGAGGTAGTAGAGAGGGCGTGACTTCACAGGGGACTTATAATGGGGGAACACGCACATAAAAACCAACACAACACATAAAATAAGGAATGAACAGACACAAGTACAACTTTATACTGACGAGCGGACTTCCTAGAGGGGCCTAAGACCGAACGTATTAGTTCTGGAATGGGTCCAAAGAGTGCATAGCAACTTAGGAATAATGGCCTCAGTGCACCAACCTACCAGACTGAACATCCAGAACCAGGATACATTTTTATTTTCAAACGAAAAGGATAAAAACTTCTAATGGGAGTGAAATTGGTGACATTTAATTCTTCTTCTTGGGTTTTATATCTTTGACCCAATATTGATTTGAGATATGCCACACTTGAGTCGGGAGGGACAGCTTGCCAGCCAGGGTGAAATTTACTTGTTGATTAATGGGTCTTTAATTGAACTATTTTTTTTTTGTATCCTGTTCTTACTCCCATTTCCCCCTAAATGTGATTTTTATGTTATTCTTGAATTTAAACTCCAGATAGTGCTTTGAAGATGTGATGACAGCCTTATGTTGTGGTATTTCCCCGTAGTTCCAATTGTGTGATTCTAAAGTGGTGAGTAACTGTTTGAATAGAATTAATTCCAAAAAAGCCCATTGTAACCTAAAAATAAGCTTGCCACTTTCTAGTCTCCCCATCGGACCTAGACCAGTTCTTCGGTTGTCTCAAGCACGTCCTGACCAGAACACTGCTACCTGCAGGTGCCTCGTCAGATGTATTATCAACTTCAGAGCTGCCTTCATTTAAATGTTCACCCTGTTATGATTTAGGTTGTTGGCTAATGTACTTTGTTGCTTGTTACCCAATCTCGATCAGTATGGTTGATAAACAGACGCAGTAAGGAACCTGATGCCGCAGACTTGGTTTTCTGATTTGTTGTATAATTTGAGGACAGAGTCCACAAATATGTAGGTTTACAGCATTTTTAACCCCACACTCAATTACCAATACTCCAAAATAGATTAATTCCAGCATTAGGCATTATCACAGTATTCTGAGTTTTCCCTTGAGCTTCGTCAAATAGCCACGGACGTTTTTGAAGTTGCACATTTCGCCAGGTCTTTCTGTTGAAACCTGTGTGGTGGTAGGGACTTGAATCTGTGGTGTTTCCACCTAACTTGTTTGCAGCCAGGGCCCGTGTTACTGATAGGGTGCACAGCCCTCTTTTGTGCCTCGGCGCACGATTAAACAGGTGTGTTGGGCGCAAATGACCAGGGTGCCTATCATGATGAATGTGCTGCCCTCAGGGCAGCCTCAAACTCGTGCAGCCCTGTGAGCAGAGCATTCAGCGAAACATGGAGCGACTGCTTCAAAGCTGCTCCGTGTTTCTCTGTGCGACCCACCTGCACTTAGAGAGGGGTTAGAGATCCCCTTCCAGGCGGGTACATTAGTCGCACCTACCTGCAGGGGATGTCAGGGGGGTCCGTGAGACCCCCTTCCTCGACAAGGCTGTCCTCAGGGCGCCACGTTTTTGTGACGCTCTGTCAGCGCACCTCCTAAGGGCATGTTTGCCTCTATGCTCAAGTCGGTAATAGGGCGCGGGCACACAGGCAAAGTGATTCTGTCATACGCATGGGGCCATGCTCCCCATGCATACGAGTGAACGCTCTTTCAGGATAGTGAGGCGCTACATGCGCCTCAGCGCTTTCAATACTATCTTGTATCTAGAGCCAGATTATCATCAGGATCATTTGTGGTCAGAATGGGAGAAATAAAAATTAATTCCACCTGTTGCATTATGTGACTAAATCATAAACCATCTGTGTATATCTGCTGCTTACAATTTCTTTTATAAAAAAAATGTTCCCCTTCATTAAAAAAAATGTGTGTACATGCCTATTTAATGTTGAGAAGCTGGGAGGGAGAGAGACTTGAGAACGAAAGGAAACATTAGGTTTCTGAATAGACACAACAGACCATCCAGAAATCTACACCGCCCTTCTGCTGCTACCGAAAATTAGATGCTATTAATTAAGTGTCTAAACAGAATGCCGAGTGCTGTGTTGTACTGTCTCTTCAGGTACTTTGCAATTCATTAAAATTCAGCGTTTATGAACTGTACTTCGATTATGAAAGAGGCTTTTTCATCTTGACAATTTCATGGAAATAATGAGATTCCTGTAATTTTAAAGTGCCGCAAATTAGAGCAGAGCCGGAATAATTTAACACATTGTATTGTAGAAAGCTTTTAGTTCAACATTTCAATATAAATTCATCGCAAAAATTGAGTTTGCTTTTTATAGGACGTTCTGCTGTAATGGCACAAAAGGTTGATATAGAAAAGATTGTAATTTGTGAACTAGACATGGGCGAAGTTAAAGTCTAATTACAGACTTATCGTGGTTCTTTTATTGCACTGATGAAAGGTGCATGCACGTTTGATCTATTAAATTGTTTCATCAATTATTCATCATTCTTTATTGCACCCTTCCAGGTTAAATGAAGGACAAACTGCGGTAATCTGTAAAACAAGCTAGGGTTCGGTTTTATGAATACCCAAGATAAAAGAAAAGTTTTTACCTCTATACCCGCACAACTCTTGTTAGAACAGATCACGCCATGCCATTTCTAAAACTTCTCATGAGTTGCAGGAGATTTGTTCCCAGAGCTGATTTTACACAGGTGTTGCTCCACAAACAATCACGAGCAAAAAGAAATGAAAAACTGCTTTGCAAATATGACTGGTGCCCCTCCTACCATACTACTAGTGCATTATATATAATGCACCCTTGTTTTCTGTTTTTACTGATTTTCACAGATACATACAGACAGAAAATCATTTATTTTCCTGTCTATTTATTTTTAAATAGGCATAAAAACGGAAATTAGTTTTTTTTTTTCATGAGGAAGTAGATAGGCACAAGGGTGATACTAAAATACATATGTGTATTGACTTATCTGTGAATGTTCATATCATTGAAGCCTGTCAGGCACAGAAGTATGAGTGTACAACATTTACCAGTTAAAACATTTGTGGTAGGATACCAGTTTTAGCTTCATTTTTCACAAACTCCAAAATAAATATGGATAAATGCAGATAGAGAGTTCATTTTATCTCTCTCGCACTCTCTCTCTCTCCATATATATATATATATTCACTGAAAAAACCATAGGTTTTAGGGACAGTTATAGTTAGTTGGACATTTCACTCGTACAAAACCATAGAAATTCCCCCGTTATAGTTAGTTCAGCTAACTATAACTCACGCCCCCGCAATGCACTGCTGATGACGTCACATATTACATCACTCATGACATGGTCAGTGACATCACTGATGACATCTCAAATGACATCACTGATGACATCATCCAGTGACTGTGTTTCTGTAAACTTTAAATATGTTTAATATATATAGGGAAAGGCGTATTGAAGAATGAGTGGGTGTATAAGTGTCTGGATGATTTAGTAGGTGCGTGACTGACTCTATAAGTGAGTGATTAAACGTATCTTACTGAATGCATGGGTTAGTGACTAAACTGTGTGAATGTCTGTATCCGTCTGTCTGTTGCTGTGTAAGCGGCTGCATGGGTTTGTGAATAGCTACATGAGTGTCTATATGAGTTATTGATTGGTTGTCTGAGTATCTGTATGGGTGCCTGAGTGTTTGTGTGGGTGGGGTGTGTGTGACTCTGTGCATAGATGTGTGAGTGGGTGATTCACTGGGTGCATGGTTTCAAGAGTGCATCTGTGATGGACTGTATGGGTGGGTGAGTGTGCGTATGGGTGTGTTAGTGAGTGAATGTATATCTCAGTGGTACATGTGTGAGTAACTACATATGTGAAAGGCAGTATATATGTGTGTTGGAGTATATAAATGGCTATAAGTGAGAGTGTGATTGTGAGAGTGGCTGTATGGATGAGTGTGTACTTGTATCAGTGATTGTATAAGAGCCTAAGAATGTGCTAGTATTTGTATGAGTAAGTGAGCTGGTGTGTGTATAACTGTATAGGTGAGTAAATGGCAGTGTGATTAATTATTTGCATGACTGACTAGGTGTGTGAGTACCTCTATGGATGAGTGGCGGTGTGTGAGTGTCTATGTAGGTGTATGAGTGCATATGATAGTCCTGTACTGAGTGACCGTAAGTATGAGTGACTGTACGGGTGAGTGAGTGGATGTGTGTGTAGACCTAAGAATCAGTGAGTGGGTATGTAGTTATTGGTGTTGGAGTGTCTATGGTTTTGAGAATGGCAGTCTGTAATTTAGAGTGGGTGTATCAAAGGTTATATTAGGGTGTGAGAAGATGCATCAAATTATCACATGGATGATGTCATCAGTGATGTCATTTGAGATGTCATCAGTGATGTCATCAGTGATGTCACTGACCATGTCATGAGTGATGTAATATGTGACGTCATCAGCAGTGCATTGCGGGGCGCGAGTTATAATTAGCTGAACTAACTATAACGGGGGAATTTCTATGGTTTTGTACGAGTGAAATGTCCAACTAACTATAACTGTCCCTAAAACCTATGGTTTTTTCAGTGAATTTCTAAGGTTTTTTAAATGCTAATTTCTAACTATAACGTGCCTGAAACCTATGGTATTTTCTGTGAATTTCAAAGGTTTTTAAATGCTAATTTCTAACTATAACGTGTCTGAAACCTATGGTTTTTCAGTGAATTTCAAAGGTTTTTTAAATGCTAATTTCTAACTATGCCTACAGAGGTAGGACATGTGAAGAAAGAAGAAAAACGCACAGAAAGAAGCAAAAGAAATGCAGAAAGAAGCAACAGAAGTCCACAAAGACGAAGAAAAGAGCAGGAAGAAGCAAGACGTGCAGAAAGAATCAACAGAGGAGCAGAAAGAGGCCTTGTTGCAAAATCATCCTGTGCCCACAACTTTTTCAGACGGGTACTGGTGGTAACTAACTCGGACTAACCAGGCCTAGAGCCAGTGCTATGCTAAAAGACACTTAGAATACAGTGAAAACACCTACATACACTAGGGAACACTATGCGTTGGGGTACCCCTGTGATTAGCATGACCTCCTCTGTAAGGCCCTAGTACATAATAGGGCAGGGGATTAAAACTTCCTCTTAAAACGCGCCCCGGGCGCGTTTGCACAGTGGTGAAGGGAGGGGGGCCTGAGGTGACATGTGTGCAAACAAGCCCTGTGGCCATTTTAAGTTGGGAGATTAAGTCCCCTTGAATCCTGAGGGTCCCTGGGGTCCAACTAGCCCACTAGGTACCTCCAGTAAGAGCCACAGAGCGGCGTTGCACCGTGGTGTAAAAAGGGGCGTGGCCTGGACCACCTCTCTGCAACGCAGCCCTGTGGCGCGCACTGGAGGTACCTGGTGGGCTAGTTGGCCCCCAGGGTCCCTCAGGATTCAAGGGGAATTAATTCCCTAACTTAAAATGCGCCACAGGGTGTGTTTGCACACATGTCACCTGAGGCCCCGCCCCCTCCCTTCACCACTGTGCAAACGCGCCCTGTGGCGCGTTTTAAGTTGGGGATTAGGTCACTTTGAATCCTGAGGGTCCCTGGGGCCCAACTAGCCCACCAGGTACTTCCAGTAAGCGCCACAGGCCTGCGTTGCAGAGAGGTGGTCCGAGGCCACGCCCCTTTTTACACCTCTCTGCAACGCAGCTCTGTGGCGCTTACTGGAGGTACCTGGTGGGCTAGTTGGCCCCCAGGGACCCCCAGTATTTAAGGGGAATTAATTCCCCAACTTAAAACGCGCCACACGGCCCCCTGCCCGTTCAGTTTTTTTTTTTTTTTTTTTAAATAAAAAAGGGGTCAGGCCCTGGGGGATGGGGTCCCCAGGGCCCAAAAAAGGAAAAAAGAAGGTGGGCCACACAGCTCCCCTTCTAAAAAAAACAAACAAAAAAAAAGACGCAATCGTGCCTCAGGCCCCGCCCCTCCCTTCACCACTCTGCAAACGCGCCCTGTGGCGCGTTTTAAATTGGGGCATTAATTCCCCTTGAATACTGGGGTCCCTGAGGCCAACTAGCCCACCAGGGACCTCCAGTGCGCGCCACAGAGCTGCGTTGCAGAGAGGTGTAAAAAGGGGCGTGGCCTCGGACCACCTCTCTGCAACGCAGGCCTGTGGCGCTTACTGGAAGTACCTGGTGGGCTAGTTGGGCCCCAGGGACCCTCAGGATTTAAGGTGACCTAATACCCCAACTTAAAACGCGCCACAGGGCGCGTTGCACAGTGGTGAAGGGAGGAGCGGGCCTCAGGTGAAATGTGTGCAAAAAAGCCCTGTGGCGCGTTTTAAGTTGGGGAATTAATTCCCCTTGAATCCTGAGGGACCCTGGGGGCCAACTAGCCCACCAGGTACCTCCAATGCGTGCCACAGGGCTGCGTTGCAGAGAGGTGGTCCAGGCCACGCCCCTTTTTACACCTCTGTGCAACGCAGCTGTGTGGCGCTTACTGGAGGTACCTAGTGGGCTAGTTGGATCCCAGGGACCCTCAGGATTCAAGGGGACTTAATCTCCCAACTTAAAACGGCCACAGGGCTTGTTTGCACACATGTCACCTCAGGCCCCCCCCCCTCCCTTCACCACTGTGCAAAAGCGCCCCGGGGCGCGTTTTAAGAGGAAGTTTTAATCCCCCTGCCCTATTATGTACTAGGGCCTTACAGAGGCGGTCATGCTAATGACAGGGGTACCCCAACGCATAGTGTTCCATAGTGTATGGAGGTGTTTTCACTGTATTCTAAGTGTCTTTTAGCATAGCACTGGCTCTAGGCCTGGTTAGTCCGAGTCAGTTACCACCAGTACCCGTCTGAAAAAGTTGTGGGCACAGGATGCTTTCTGCTCCTCTGTTGGTTCTTTCTGCACATGTCTTGCTTCTTCCTGCTCTTTTCTTCGTCTTTGTGGACTTCAGTTGCTTCTTTCTGCATTTCTTTTGCTTTTTTCTGTGCGTTTTTTCTTCTTTCTTTACATGTCCTACCTCTGTAGGCATAGTTAGAAACTAGCATTTAAAAAACTTTTGAAATTCACTTAAAAATCCTTAGGTTTCAGGCACGTTATAGTTAGAAATTAGCATTTAAAAAACCTTAGAAATTCACTGAAAAAAACATAGGTTTTAGGGACAGTTATAGTTAGTTGGACATTTCACTAGTACACAACCAGTGAAATTCCCCCGTTATAGTTAGTTCAGCGAACTATAACTCGCGCCCCCGCAATGCACTGCTGATGACGTCACATATTACATCACTCATGACATGGTCAGTGACATCACTGATGACATCATCCATGTGATAATTTGATGCATCTTCTCACACCCTAATATAACCTTTGATACACCCACTCTAAATTACAGACTGCCATTCTCAAAACCATAGACACTCCAACACCAATAACTACATACCCACTCACTGATTCTTAGGTCTACACACACATCCACTCACTCACCCGTACAGTCACTCATACTTACGGTCACTCAGTACAGGACTATCATATGCACTCATACACCTACATAGACACTCACACACCGCCACTCATCCATAGAGGTACTCACACACCTAGTCAGTCATGCAAATAATTAATCACACTGCCATTTACTCACCTATACAGTTATACACACACCAGCTCACTTACTCATACAAATACTAGCACATTCTTACGCTCTTATACAATCACTGATACAAGTACACACTCATCCATACAGCCACTCTCACAATCACACACTCACTTATAGCCATTTATATACTCCAACACTCATATATACTGCCTTTCACATATGTAGTTACTCACACATGTACCACTGAGATATACATTCACTCACTAACACACCCATACACACACTCACCCACCCATACAGTCCATCACAGATGCACTCTTGAAACCATGCACCCAGTGAATCACCCACTCACACATCTATGCACAGTCACACACACCCCACCCACACAAACACTCAGGCACCCATACAGATACTCACACAACCAATCAATAACTCATATAGACACTCATGTAGCTATTCACAAACCCATGCAGCCGCTTACACACCAACAGACAGACGGATACAGACATTCACACAGTTTAGTCACTAACCCATGCATTCAGTAAGATATGTTTAATCACTCACTTATAGAGTCAGTCACGCACCTACTAAATCATCCATTCAGACACTTATACACCCACTCATTCTTCAATACGCCTTTCCCTATATATATTAAACATATTTAAACTTTACAGAAACACAGTCACTGGATGATGTCATCAGTGATGCCATTTGAGATGTCATCAGTGATGTCACTGACCATGTCATTAGTGATGTAATATGTGACGTCATCAGCAGTGCATTGCGGGGACGCGAGTTATAGTTAGCTGAACTAACTATAACGGGGGAATTTCACTGGTTTTGTACGAGTAAAATGTCCAACTAACTATAACTGTCCCTAAAACCTATGGTTTTTTCAGTGATTTTCTAAGGTTTTTTAAATGCTAATTTCTAACTATAACGTGCCTGAAACCTATGGTTTTTTCAGTGAATATATATCTATATATATATATATATATTTTATCTACTGGCGGTCGCCAGTAGATAGTTATAGTTGGGACTAATTATCCATAGGAAATTCATAACATTCTATTCCCAATAAGTTTGGCGTCGTTTGACGAATCATCGCGAAATTTTCAAAACTAGTGGGGCGCTCCGGTCCGCTCCTGTCTTGAAAGTTTCGGGGTGATTCATCAAGCGGGGCCGAGAAAAAAGGGGGGTCCCAAAACGTGTTTTCTCCATGTTAATTCCCATAGGAAATTTTAGCCACGGCTACAGCCCGAACTGCTGAACGGAATTACACCAAATTTTGCAAAAAGGTAGTGCTTGGTTCAGAAAGCACCCTTTTTAAAAATGTTGTAAATCCGTTCAGTAGTTGCTGAGAAAATCCAAAATAAAAGTTTCGATATCTATGGCCGCGGCGGATCCGCGCACCCTTCCGATCACGAGCTGCATGCTAGTTGGCTGTCAACCCTCCAAACCAGGAAGTGTTGGCAGCCATCTTGTTCCTCGGTAGAACCGAGGAACAAGAAAGCAGTAAAAAAACTGCGCAAAACGCAAAAAGGGGGCAGGGTAGAAACACCCTGACTCCCTAGGCCTAAAAATCGGCAAAAACGCGCTGGGTGCGTGGATCCTGCCGATAAAAAAAAAAAAAAACGAAGCGCGGTCTCCCGCGCTTGTGGAGCACTGGCCCCCGGGTGGGCCAAGTCCCGGGGGCATGCGGGGGATCATTAATAATTATATGGGGGCCTCTAAGGCCCCTCAAGACCCGGGACCACCACCCCCGGGGCTTTAAACAAAATGGTGCGGGAGGGCTCTGAGCCCTCCCGCAGCCCCGGGGACCGCCACCCCCCGGGGCTTCTTTTTTAAAATTATAATTAGTTGTGTGGGGGGGCTCCAGCCCCCCCACATGCCCCGGGGACCGCCACCTCCCCGGGGCACTAAATCGTTAAATATGGGGGTCCTGTTACGGAGCCCCGGGGACCACCACCTCCCCGGGGCTTTCAACCTGTTGGGAGGGGGGCCGCGCAGCCCCCCTCCTGGAGCCCGTGATGGCCCTGGGGACCACCACCCCCCAGGGCCGGCTCCTGCAGTGTCCCGGGGTGCCTACCCCCGGGACACTGTAGTTTGCTATGGCAGGGCGGGAGCCTCGCAGCTCCCGTCCTATCATAGCAAACTGCTTTGAATTTTGGAAGAGAGAGCAGGAAACCTGCTCTCTCTTCCAATATCCAAAGCAAATTGCTTTTCCACACGGGGAGCTGCATCTTAGCAGCTCCCCATGTGGAAAAGCAATGCCGGCTCCCGCAGGATGCGGGGAGCCGGCGGGACCATGGGGGAGTTGGGGTCCCCCCACGGTCCCCATGGGATAGGGCCAGCCCTGGGGGATGGGGTCCCCGGGGCAAGTAGTGGCCCGGGAGGGGGGCACGCAGCCCCCCTCCCCAAAAATAAAAAATGTAAATAAATTTTTTAAAAAAAGGGCAAGGCCGGCCCCGGGGGATGGGGTCCCCGGGGCCTTTAATGGCCTGAGGAGGGGGGCCACGCAGCCCCCTCCAAATATTTTTAAAATGAAAAAGAGGGCATGCCCCGGGGATGGGGTCCCCGGGGCCAATAGAGGCCCAGGGAAGGGGGCCACGCGGCCCCCTTCCCGTTTAAAAAAAAAAAATGCTCAGGCCCCGGGGATGGGGTCCCCGGGGCCAAAAGTGGCCGAGGGAAGGGGGCCACGCAGCCCCCTCCCATACAAAAAAACAGTTAAAAAGACCGGCATCGTGCCGGAGGCCCCGCCCTCGCTGCAGCAGTCTGCAAATGCACCCCCTGGCGCGTTTGCAGATGGGGAACGAACTCCCCTTGAATACTGGGGGTCCCTGGGGGCCAACTAGCCCACCAGGAACCTCCAGTATGCACCAGGGGACTGCGTTGCAGAGAGGTGTACAGAGGCCACGCCCTTTTACACCTCTCTGCAACGCAGCTCTGTGGCGCTTTTGGAGGTACATGGTGGGCTAGTTGGACTCCAGGGACCCTCAGGATTCAAGGGGAGTTAATCCCCAACTTAAAACGTGCCACGGGGCGCGTTTGCACAGTGGTGAAGGGAGGGGCGGGGCTTCAGGTGACATGTGTGCAAACAGGCCCCGTGGCGCGTTTAAGATGGGGAATTAAATCCCCTTCAATCCTGAGGGTCCCTGGGGGCCAACTAGCCCACCAGGTACGTCCAGAAAGCGCCACAGAGCTGCGTTGCAGAGAGGTGTAAAAGGGGCGTGGCCTCTGAACACCTCTCTGCAGCGCAGCTCTCTGGCGCATACTGGAGGTACCTGGTGGGCTAGTTGGCCCCTAGGGACCCTCGGGATTGAGGAGGAATTAATTCTCCAACTTAAAACACGCCACAGGGCGTGTTTGCAGACATGTCACCTCAGGCCCCACCCCCTTCCTTCACCATTGTGCAAATATTCCTCTAAAATCAGCCGAACTATGAATTCCGATTTACTCACCTGTTATCAGGAGAGACCTCAGTGCTGCATCTTTTAGCCCAGTACAGATCCTGAAAAGTAATTCTAACCGTACTTACCAGTAACTTGAATTTCCTTCCATAGGCTAACATTGACTGGTTTCACTTGGAAATTCTTCTAAGTGTGGAGTTTTGGAACTTTATAATATTCCTCTAAAATCAGCCGAACTACGAATTCCGATTTACTCACCTGTTATTAGGAGAGAACCCAGTGCTGCATCTTTTAGCCCAGCACTGACCCTGAAAAGTAATTCTAACCGTACTTACCAGTAACTTGTATTTCCTTCCATAGGAATCCATTGTCTGGTTTTCAGCAGAAAAGTTTCAAAGTGTCGATTTTCACAAACTACAAATATTCCTTAAAAATCGCCTGTATGACTTAAACGCATTCTTTCAACTGTTTACAGGAGATGCACCAGTGCTGGATCCAGGATCCACCACTGAGTAAGAAAAAGTAACGATAACACTACTTACCTGCTAAGTGAATTTCCTCCCATAGGATAACATTGGTGATTCTATGTGAAAAAGTTTCTCTGTCAACTTTTAAAATACAATAATATACCTTAAAAATCACTACTGTAACCAAAACGCTTTTACTCAACTGTTTACAGGAGATGTCCCAGGACTGAATCTAGGATCCAGTCCTGTGGTTAGAAAAAGTAATCCATAAAGTAACTAATTGCATTTAACTAGAAATTCACATTGAGCTCAATGTTGCATTGTGTTTGAAATTGTGTTGCCCATTGCAACAACTGTAACTACTGTACTTAAGTCTATTGCCTATTTGCAAAGTATTTAACTAAAGTAATTCATTCTGAGAAAGTATATTTTGTAATGTAATGTATAATGTAATTACAATGTAATTTAAAAAATAAAATATCTAAAAATAAATAGTTTTAAAAAATGTAGTAAATCAGTATCAAAAAAATAAATATAACAATTAATACATTTAATACATTGTCATTTACAAAACCTTTGAAATACACTGAAAAAACCATATGTTTTAGGGGCGTTCTAGTTAGAAATTAGCATTTAAAAAACCTTTGAAATTCACTGAAAAAAACATAGGTTTCAGGCACATTATAGTTAGAAATTAGCATTTAAAAAACCTTTGAAATTCACTGAAAAAACCATAGGTTTCAGACACGTTATAGTTAGAAATTAGCATTTAAAAAACCTTTGAAATTCACTGAAAAAACCATAGGTTTTAGGGACAGTTATAGTTAGTTGGACATTTCACTCGTACAAAACCCGTGAAATTCCCCGTTATAGTTAGTTCAGCTAACTATAACTCGCGCCCCGCAATGCACTGCTGATGACGTCACATATTACATCACTCATGACATGGTCAGTGACATCACTGATGACATCACTGATGACATCTCAAATGACATCACTGATGACATCATCCACGTGATAATCTGATGCACCTCCTCACACCCTAATATAACCTTTGATACACCCACTCTAAATTACAGACTGCCATTCGCAAAACCATAGACACTCCAACACCAATAACTACATACCCACTCACTGATTCTTAGGTCTACACACACATCCACTCACTCACCCGTACAGTCACTCATACTTACGGTCACTCAGTACAGGACTATCATATGCACTCATACTCCTATATAGACACTCAAACACCGCCACTCATCCATAGAGGTACTCACACACCTAGTCAGTCATTCAAATAATTAAACACACTGCCATTTACTCACCTATACAGTTATACACACACCAGCTCACTTACTCATACAAATACTAGCACATTCTTACGCTCTTATACAATCACTGATACAAGCACACACTCATCCATACAGTCACTCTCACAATCACACACTCTCGCTTATAGCTATTTATATACTCCAACACACAGATATACTTCCTTTCACATATGTAGTTACTCACACATGTACCACTGGGACATACATTCACTCACTAACACACTCTTACACACACTTACCCACCCATACAGTCTATCACAGATGCACTCTTGAAACCATCCACCCAGTGAATTGCCCACTCACACATCTATGCACAGAGTCGCACACACCCCACCCACACAAACACTCAGGCACCCATACAGATACTCAGACAACCAATCAATAACTCATATAGACACTCATGAAGCTATTCACAAACCCATGCAGCCACTTACACAGCAACAGACAGACGGATTCAGACATTCACCCAGTTTAGTCACTAACCCATGCATTCAGGAAGATACGTTTAATCACTCACTTATAGAGTTAGTCACGCACCTACTAAATCATCCATACAGACACTTATACACCCACTCATTCTTCAATACGCCTTTCCCTATATATATTAAAAATATTTAAACTTTACAGAAACAGTCACTGCATGATGTCATCAGTGATATCATCAGTGATGTCACTGACCATGTCATGAGTGATGTAATATGACACGTCATCAGCAGTGCATTGCGGGGGCGCGAGTTATAGTTAGCTGAACTAACTATAACGGGGGAATTTCACGGGTTTTGTACGAGTGAAATGTCCAACTAACTATAACTGTCCCTAAAACCTATGGTTTTTTCAGTGAATTTCAAAGGTTTTTTAAATGCTAATTTCTAACTATAACGTGTCTGAAACGTTTGGTTTTTTCAGTGAATATATATATAAATAATTACCAAAGGATAAACAAACTTTATAGTTAGGTAAAACTGTCAGTTAAACAAACAAACACGAACATAACCACTGAAATACACCAGTTATAGTTATCTGAAGTAACTTTAGCTCATGCCCTAAAGGTACTATAACTTGTGCCCTCTCCAGGCAGTGTTGCCATCAATGGTATCAGTGATATCATAGAACATGTCACAAGTGATGTAATATTGGAGGTAATTAGCAGTGCATGGTGAGGCGTCTAGTTATAGTTACTGCTGCCAGGCACTGTGTCCAACCCCTCGCAGGCAACCAACGCCACTGGTGCCCAGCCCCCCCCCCCCCACTGCACACGAGCCATGCGCAGCGGGGGGTTGAGCGCAAGGCCTAAGTTTCATTTTAGGTAATTGAGCAACTTCTAGTCTGTGACTGTGCCCTAACTCCAGGCCTCTGCTTTGTGATGCCAGGTCCAGCGTGTCTGTTTTCAATCTAATGGCTCTGGGTGAGTGGTTGCGATCACGCTGTAATTGTAGGGCATCCAGAACAGTAAACCCAGGGGCCGCTGAGGATTTGCAGTAGCTAACCCAAACTGCACTATGCACATACAACTTTCCCTCCTCTCCCAGTAAGATTGAGGGGAAAGAGAGGTAGGGTTGACCCCATGAAAATAATTGGGGAAAAACGTTGGCAAGCTGTCCATTTTCCACATCCTGTGACTCTGGGCAAATCACTTAATCTCTGCGTGCCTGGAAAAAAAAATGATTGTGTCTTTGTATAATGTAAATGGTGCTTACTTAAAGTGCTCCAATGACCTTGGGCCGAGTTTGCGCTATATAACAGTAGAAAAACACAAAAGCGATTCACTAGCAGCAGCGGCATTTGGGGATACAACGCAGATATTAATGTATTGTGCATTTCATTTATTAGTTGTAGTGGAAATGTCCTGCATTTTCATCCACAGTACGGGTAGCGGCACCCTTGTTTGTTGTATGAATTACATTTCAGATATTTTTAAGGCCCAAAGCCATCTCTTGGCTCGGCTGTGGCTTGGCTTTCCCTGTTAATTTCTTGGCTCGTCTGCCTTCTTTCCCAGGTGCTCCTTCTGCTATATTGCTATATTTTGAGGCCACTGCATGAAAAAGTACAAAGCAGCAGCACAGATCACAGCAGCTGCTGATGTGATAAGTCTTTTTGTATTTAAACATGTATGGAAATTGAAAGCTGAACAGAAACACAAATAAGAGTACAACCCTTTGCAAGTCATACCGCTTACATATGGTGCTGTTAGAACTTTGGGAGTTAGGGGAATGAATGGCTGTTATCTTGTAGGTGCTGTTCTTAGAACGTCGTGCACTTTTTTGCCAATTCACCAGGAAACCACTGCAAAGACCCCATCGATATGTGACATTCAGTGCTGAAATTAGAAAACATTTACTCCGGGAGTCCATAAATTGGTGATCAAGGCATAACAGAAAGGGGGTGAAGTCACAAGGAATGGAGTTATGAAAACCAGAGTTTTGCACTCTTTTAATATAATACTTTCTTACAGGACATGCATATAGCTTATATACAAGAGGTGAACAAAGTCAAAAACCTACATCAAATGTTTAAGTACTTTGTTTCCCCCCTATTTCATTGTCATCTAGGTATTAGGCACCAAGTGGCTCCCAGCCAGGATCATGCTTGAACAAATGGAGGGTGGATGGACATTTGAATGAGACTTTTGTTTTGGGCCTTGCTGGAATTTTAAATAAGATTGCCCCTCCACTGCCTTCAGGTTCCTCCTCAGCTCGAAAGCAGTCAACATGGGGCACCGCTCAATGTGCCCCAGTGTCTGAAAATTGCACTGGAAAAAATGTCAGCACATTTCACAGGGTCCTGCCTGAATCCCAGTTCTGGCTTGATAGCTGCTGCCTTCTACTCACTGCTTGCATCAGCCCTCCTGTTCAGTAAAACCTTATAATGGTACAACCTTCTGAGTCAAGACCTTTTCTAATCCTGGGGTGTAGGTGCCACAAAAGTAAACAATTCATTTCATGAGGGTGTGTATTTACCCTACAAAACTGTCTCAAGACCCTGTTAAATAGAGCTATTTGAGTGAAATGCACCAGGTTTCACTCTTGTAAACAAATGTTTGGAGTGGTAATTGCCACAGATTTATATTGCAGCGTTCGCATGCTTGATCAGTTCCTTCGTGCACATAACCTTGACTGCAGCACACAGAGATCTTGCACTGCCATACACAGAAGAAAATAATTAGAGGGAACATTGGTCAGCAGTAGAGCTTTTCAGTATCTAAACCATGCCTGGACCAGCATTGTGCTTTGCCTTCTGTGTTTGAGCTCTACAACATATCTTCAGCTGCAATACCACGTGTACAAGAACAGTTATATTCCCGTGTTCTTCCCCTCTCCTTTGTAATGTCTTCCTGTTCCTTGAAAGAGTTAGCTTTGAAGGTAGGTTGGTTGTGCCTGATGGTCGAAGTTTCTACATCGCTCCCTCAGGACACCAGTGCTCCGCAAAGGTTAGGAGTTGCACAGATTTGCTTGGCTGACACAAGGCTAGGTGTTCGCCAATGAAAACAGATTTTTTTCATTTTCAATCAGTAAGACCTCGTGTCTAAAAATGGAATTGATTGCACTTCTTACCTATGAGTTTCTCAAACTCTCTTATGTACCAGACAATATGACTTTAGTCTTGCCCTGATGAAGATGGGGCCAGTTGCTCTACATCCAGGCCTTGATCTCAGGAAGACAATAGCACAATACATCAGAAAGAATTAGAGTGCCCACAATTTGTGGATCATCAACACATGGCTGGTAGCCCAACAACGGAGAGTAGATGTGTATAGTGAAAAGGCAAGAGACGCGGGGTAGCTGTTTGAAAGTGGTGTCAGGTGAGAGGAATGTTCCCAGTTTCATTGTGTTGGTACAACTGTTAAGGAAAACTAGAACCATTCCAAGGAGGGCCTGGCAAACCTCATCTTCTTGTAATCTCAGGAGCAACAAAGGGATGTTCAACAGTATCAAGTGGTGCCATATTTCAAGTAATACCTTCATGACACTCAAGCCTGCATCTTCGGAGCAGTGGATGTTATCCTTAATAACTAATGGCTATTTCTGTTCTGTGTGATGTTCTTAAATCCATCTGTCTGCACTTGAGAAGTATGTGCCTGTTGAGATGCTCTTGTAACTGCTTGTTAACCATTTGTTTCTTCATTTCGCTCAGTACATTAATACTTGAGTGAATACTTATGACAGGAGGAAAGATACCTAGCCCAAGCTGTTTTTTTGGTGGGGTCAATAATGAAACCATCTACCAATGAGGCATTGAAGATCATTTAAATAGGATTAAGAATAAATGAGGGTAGGTTGCCAGTGCCCTTCATGGCATTACACTAAACTCCCAGTCTGCTTTCTTAAGATGACTGAAAACCTCCTCATCTTCCTTTGTTTAAACATCTGAAAATCTAAGTCTACAACTGGTTCAGATGGGAAGACATGAGTTTGAGGCAGATAACTCCTGCATTGCTTCCTGGTTTGAGTTGCCAGATTTCTGGCTTCTTTTACAACTCTACCTGACTCTTTAAACAAAGTGTGCTGGATCATCATTCTACCCGGGCCTATCATGGATGTTTCATCATTGATAGAATTGGGGGTTCTTTACATGTTGATTGGATGCTTGTCATGACAGTAATTCATGTTGGAATGTGACATTGTGGATCCTCCTTCCCCAGATTTCCATGTGCTCAGACTGGTTGCTGCCAGTAAGCCTATTGAATATTATCTACTGGCCTCTGGGTCAATTCAATTTACTAATAGCACCAGTCTTCTGGGTGGCTGAAAATGAGGGCTTGTGTGTGTGGGATTCTTACTTTAATAGTTTTTGTGGTGGATGCTGCCTTTGCCTTTAATCTGTTGATTGTCTGGTGGACTTGTTTCTTCCACCTTTCAGGTTCTAGTGGCCCTTGTTATGAGAATCCCATTTGCTACTATCAGATCATTTGACAGTTATTAGTGTGATCTTACCTTTCGTGTGGTTTGTGATGAGTTATCTATGTAGGCTTTCTCTTTCTACAAAGTAGTGAGCTTTATCTCCTAGGCTTTATTTTTTTCCGTTTTATGGCTACTTTGGTAGTATTGTTTTACTGGTACAATGCCTTTCACGTAGAGATAATTGTATGCTTCCTGGATTTGTCTCATTTCCACCTATCTGAGGATGGTTTTGATCCTCTGTCTTGGTCTTTCAGATTTCCCCAGCACTCCTCTGCTTTAGTTATTTATTTCCCAATCTTTTGGGTATTGCTAATTTTTGGTAGCAGATCCCCCTTTCAATTTTGTGCTGTTGGTTCAGCTTTTCATTTCTGTGAACTAGCACCTGACAGATGCCTTCTACAGGGGTAAATGATTTTCAACTAATTTAAGATGGGGGCAAGATATTCACTGTAGAAAATAAAGGGTTGAAAACGTCAAGGTAGTTAAGTGAGTTAACACTCGCTGCTCACATATGCAATGATCTAAAGGTCACAAGTTTGAATCTCACCAACTTAGAACCAGCCTTTCATCCCTTCATGCGTGGTAAATTGATTACTCTTATATCGAGTAATTGTGGCATCTGAAATTGTGATTGCTTTGAAACTACAAAGGTGTGATATGAGGCACCAAATACAAATTATTATAATTGTTTAACTGATGCTAGCTCTCTATGCATTAAGTATTTTCCAGAAGAGCTTTCCAAAGTTGTATTGTCTGGACTTCATGGCAGTGGAAATTTCTGCTGGTGTTTGCTGATGGGCCTAGCAGTGTTTACTTTTTGGGACTGGCACTTGGCTTTATGCAATTGGTTGCTCAGTTGATGATCATTATGTTAAAATCTTGCTGCTGTCACTGGGCAAGTGATTTTTTTTTTTTGTCGGGGCAATCCGAAAGTAGCAGTGATGACAACTTTAGCCTAATTTCCGTTTAATTACTTGTTTTATTGTTGGTGTTGTAAAAACAGATATTCACAAATCCAATTTATGGTACTCCATTTACCTGCCCCGGAGGTTGAGTCATCATCAGGATTCGAACTATGACCTGCAGAGTTCTTCATTTTGTTTGGGGTGTTCATCGAACTGAACAAGCCATCGGCCAGATTTCAGTGGGATTGCAACAATGCAGAAACCTGCTAGTTCAGTGAAGGATACATTGCTTGACATTCTCCACCACAAACTGCTCCCACAGTTTGTACAGAAGAGGAATGGTTTGCTAAATACATCTCGGCTATAAAAATGCCATTTTTAACATATACCTGGCTTTTTCATTGCAAATTTAGTGTAAATTGCTTTGTCAAGGACAGTATTGGACTATGTTTTTCAAAAAGTTCTTGGCGTGAAAGATTCGTGCAATTCCCATTGAGGAGGGTGCTGGCTTCAATCCAGCTTTAGGCAGTGTCCTTGCAAGCAGCGGTTGGTGCCTGTGTTGAAAGTGAGAGATGCTCATAGTGGAAGGGGACAGTGCTTCCTAAACAAATTTTAGGATTATGCTTTGTTTTTTGTTTTCCCCTAAGTAAATCACAACTTAACAGGCTTTAGATGAAGAGTGAATACTTCTGGAGAAACAGTAATTTGGAGATTTTTCTATCCGGGAGGATGACAGGCCGATCTTCACCAGCAGATGGCCTGCTGCCTTATATGGTTGCTGTATAGCTTTGCAGCGCCTCTCATTTGGAGCCCCCAGTACTTGTTTTTGCTCCATTTTCAAAAAGGTTTATGGCAAAAACTTGAAGGTCACCAGAAAGACATTGGAGAAATCCATTTACTGATCAAGGATGACAGGAGTAGAAGTGACCAATGTTCTTTATTTAGGGTCTACAGAAAGCTACTTCTCAACCAGAACTCCTAGGTTTTTAACATGTTCTATCAGGCATGGGAAATCTAGTATATAAACAAAAGGTATTTTGGCCTGATGTCTTTTTTGGGGCTTTTTTGGGGTTTATGTAAAAGGGTTTTGGAAAGCGCAAGATCCTCTTGCAATTTTGTAGTTAAAGCTGTTGTCCCACATCAAGGTTTTGTCACATTTCAAACTGAATTTTGTGCACTGTTCAAACGTTTAAGACCAAGTCGACCGTAAGCCCATAAACAAATGTTGTTGTCATTCTCCCATAGAGGGAATTCAAGCCCATTTGAGATAGTCTGCTTTTCAAGAATATGTTTTCGCTTTGGTTTTATATGTGCCACCACAGCTGCATTTGCTCCCAAACCGGAGGCGCAACTAGAGCCAAATTTCGGGGGGGGGGTAAGAAAAATTTCGGGGGCTAAGAAAAAATTTCGGGGGGCTAATTCTTCCAGCAATAGGCAGAGTGGAGATGCAGGGGGCTCTAAGAAGGGGTGAAAAAACAACAAAGCCTCATTAACAAGCGAATGGTTTTTTAAAGAGCTGTGAAGTACTCGGGTGCGGCTGTGTGTGTGCCCGGGAAGCTGTCTCAGCCCGGGCTGACCCACACTACGTGGGGGGGGGCTGAAGCCCTTTGAGCCCAATGGGCGTTGCATGCCTTTCCCAAACACTTTTTTCTTTTCTGGTATTCTACCTGCTCTTAGTCTCACTGTTCAGTAATTCAGACCAACAATAATACGTTTTCAAAGAATATACGACGTTACCCCGCAGCCAAACACTCCGCATACCATTACCACGAAATTATCTCTACGCAAATGCCATGACCCCACAAGCTTTTATAACGAAGCAAACACAACGCAAATTGTATTCAATCAATTAAAAGTACATTTACCACGCTGTTTATAACAACGCATGCTAGAGCAACGAAAATTCAATGCGAAAAATGTTTTATTTTTTATTTTAGTCACTTACCTACTGGCACGGGATGCCAGGGAAAACAGGGGTTTTGGGTGGGTAATTAATAAAAATGACGGTATTTTAATTAATCTTTTTTTTTTAAAATTAATACTCGATTATTAATTTTAAAGTGTACATCTCTTATTGTTTTTTTTTTTTTAAATGTTCCATATCCACTGGGACAGGATAGCACGAAAACTGTGGTTTTGGGTGGGTAAGTTATTTAAATATTATGTAATTTTAACTAATTCTCGAGTATTAATTTAAAACTGTACATTTAATACACTACCCTAAAGCACAACCCTACACTACACATACAACACTACCCTAATACACTAACCCCAGTACGACCCTCCCCCGACCCCCACTCTGCTCCCTACACTGAAACACTATCCTGCACGACCCCCCGACACTACCCTAAACCCTAAAACACTACACTACACAAAGACCACAACACTACCCTAAACACTACCGTAATACACTAACCCCAGCACGACCCTCCCCGACCCCCACTCTGCTCCCTACACTGAAACACTATCCTGCACGACCCCCCGACACTACCCTAAAACACTACACTACACAAAGACCACAACACTACCCTAAACACTACCCCCCAGCACCACCCTCCCCCGACCCCCACTCTGCTCCCTACACTGAAACACTACCCTGCACGACCCCCCGACACTACCCTAAAACACTACCCTACCCTACACCAACACCACAACACTACCCTAAACACTACCCCCAGCACGACCCTCCCCCGACCCCCACTCTGCTCCCTACACTGACACACTACCCTGCACGCCTCACCATAAACCCTAAAAAAGTAACCCCCACCCCAGGCCCAATCCCCCTTACCTCTCTCTCCTCGTGGGTCCGCTCTCCATGTTCCTGCTTTGTCTGAGGGGCGGTGCACGTCGTTGTGAGGAAACGGAATAGCCTCAGTTTCCTCACAACGAGGTGGATCGTCATTACATCGCATGCGTTGTAAATGCGCATGCGATGTAATGACATGCGGAGTGATGGTATGTGGGATGTAATGACATGCGGAGTGTTGGTATGCGGGGTGAAAGTATTCGGTGTAAAGGATTCGTTGTAAAGGATATTTACCGTTTTCAAATACCTCGTCTAGACCCCTAGTAAGCTCTAAGACGCAGTTTCTCTGGTGCTTATTTACATGTGATTAGCCATTTTAGAAACTCCTTTGCACTCTCCACCTACCTCCGCCCAGTGTTCCTTGGCCTTTTCGTAGGTCCCTGTTGCTGATTCAACATGGCGGCCACTGTCTTCAACTGTTGTCAGTTAAACGAGCGCACATTAATCAGTTGATATTTTATAGTCCTTTGCAGCCTCCGTTCGTTTTACTCTGCTCTCAATGTTGAATTATTGTTGTCGTTCAGAGCTTGGCTTCCATATTACTTTCTCCTTCCCTTCTTCCACTATTTTCCCTCTAACATTGCAATCTTTATTTATTTGATGCGAGACGTTTCAGTTTTACCACTTTCATTAAACCTGTTTATTAGCTCTATATATTTTTTATATCTTTGATAGAGTTTTTGCTCTGCTTTGCTTGTGTGAAATGCCATATATTTGTCTTCCTACGTTCTTCTGTTAAGCTTTAACCTGTGGACCAGTAAAAGTAGACGTTTTTACCTTGCTAAAGTCCACCTTTTAAAATAAAGCGCTCAGCGAGATAAGCTTAGTGGATAAAGCGTTCTTTGTTAAAATCTGCGTTAAACGGGCAGGTGGCTGCATCAGATCACGACAGGACAAATTCGCCCTTTTGTCTTACTGAAAATACATAAAAGAGCAACATTGTGTTGCGTAATTTCCTGTGGTCTCTAAATAGCAAAATAACGGCTGGGGACGGTTTTTAAAAGGTCCCTACTTGTGATAATATTGTTTGTTCTTAGTTATTATTGGCAAACTTTGTTTTCTACCAATTATACATCTTGTGTTTGCTATTTTTTTAATTATATTAGGAATAACATTCCATCTTGAAGCAGTGTACACGTTGCATGTTACGTAAAGCCATTTAACTTTAATGATGTTTGTATTCAGATGTCGTTTTTACACTGTTATTGGTTTAGCTCTTGACTATTGCCTGTGGGTTTTTGCAACTGTCTTTATTAGATCCAGTGGCATGTTATTCCCAGAGGTCTGCAGCCATGTTACCCTGTAAATGTACACTGGGTTTTAAAGCGTTAGTGAGCGGGTACAAGAAAGGTATGTGGTCACTGAAATGAAATGCTACAGTGGGGTTAGGTTTAGTCTACGGGGTACCAGAAAGGTATGCGGTCACTCAAATGAAATGCTACAGTGGGGTAAGGTTTAGTTTAGCGGGTACAAGAAAGGTATGTGGTCGCTGAAGTGAAATGCTACAGTGGGGTGAGGTTTAGTCTAGCGAGTACAAGAAAGGTATGCGGTCACTGAAATGAAATGCTACAATGGAGTAAGGTTTAGTCTAGCAAGTACAAGAAAGGTATGTGGTCGCTGAAATGAAATGCTACAGTGGGGTGAGGTTTAGTCTAGCGGGTACAAGAAAGGTATGTGGTCGCTGAAGTGAAATGCTACAGTGGGTTGAGGTTTAGTCTTCAGTCATTAACAACGTTGCGGGTAGCAGCCATAGTGGTGGTGCGGGTACAGCTTCCAAACCTCGGGGAAGTGCAATATGGGAATTCGAATGTGGAAATGAAATTAGGTGTTTTTTCAGCATCTCTGGGGTTGATCTTCTTTTATGTTGGGTGGTGGGACAAAAATACCTGGCTTCTTATACAGAAAGATACCAATGCAATAAAGTGCCATGTCGTAAAGATAAAAAGGAGTGTAATTGCAGAGTACAAGTAAAAGGTGTCTGGAAGATAAGAGGTCGGTGGGGACTGGTTGAGTTCTTCTATTATGGCCGATCAAAGGCTGGTGCTTAGTCTTGTGAGAATGCAAGACTTGGCATGCAGGCACATAGTGAAGGCTAAAGAACGGATAAGTTATTGCATCATTGTTTATATGCTGATATGTACTCAGTAAGATTCGAAGGCCTTGCTTAATTAAACTTATACCTTAAAAGAAAGCGTCCGAGACCAGGCATGTCCAAGCACTCTGTCATAGGCTCTGTTGCCTATATAGATGTGGGCTGCGGCACCAGAGACGTTGGCTAGAAGAAGCATCTACTTGCACCAGGTGTAGTGGGAACCCCAGTTGACGGGTGGAAGATCCCTAACCGATCCAGTATTGTGGGAAGGTAGACGACTGGGTGGTTTCCGGTAAGACGTAAACTGGCAGAAGCGGGCATCCCTGCACCCCTCGTCCGTTCATATCACTTCACTTCCTTTGTATGCCAAGTGGTGCCCGGTTTGAAGAAAAGAAGTATGGTTGTAACAGCAAGAGCAGGGAGCACACTACTTGAACTTCCTTCAGAATTAAATTATTTGAACACTCTTCCTTGAATACTGGAGTAGGAATATTGGGGTTGTACCTTAGAACCGGCGTGGGCAGGTCTAATCAGCAGTTTCATCATCAGCCCAGGATAGTGCTAGTCATTTTAGTTTGCTACATAAAGGCTGCCCCGCCCCTGTATTGCATTTGATTGTGTTTTTCTCACTTGTAGCATGAAGGAGACTGCCACAACTCTCCTCTTTGTGTTCTTAGTTCTCCCACCACTTACATTCCATCTCTGACCCTTCCTTTGTTGCTCCATTACTATTCTGCTCCATTTACTTCTCACCTTTACCACTTGCTCATTTGTATTTCATGTCCATGGTTGGAACTGTGTGTGGTGCAGCCGGTGCAGTGGCACCGGGGCCCAGGGGCTGAGGTGCCCTACTTGGCCTGCATCAGCTGCAGTTCACTTAGCAGGCAATCACATTGCTTGTCAGGGGCTCGACTCTGCCCCCTAGAGGTGGGGAAGAGGAGTTCTGTGCCCTCATATGGGTCAGGAAGACCGAAATAAAGGGATACAGTGGAGAAATTAGAGAGGGATAAATCTACAAAGAGAAAATGAGGATAATCGATAGATTCACGGTAGTGGACAGATAATGATGGGGTTGGAGCGATGCAAGGAACAATTAAAAGAGGAAGATGTTGAAGTGGAAAGGTGGAATGATGCATTTGTGATTTGAAAGACAAAGGGCAGAACAGAGATACAAGCTGGAATGGAGAGGTGTAAGGGAGAGTGGAGAGCAAATGAAAAGTGGTGGCACAATACTGGGAAAAATTGAGAAATGCAGGCGAATATGGTCCCTTGGGGAGCCCTCACCTTTTGGGAATGTGTTACCACTCCAACGTGGGAGTTGGTATCTTGTCATTGTTTTGCAACTGGAATAAAGGTTGAAAAACATTAATGCACTGCATACCAAACTGGAATTTGGATGGAACGCCTACAACATGCCCCTTTTAAATAGCCATTGAGTAAGACGCCGGAGTCCCATTTTAGGAGTCGGCGAACGTTTACAGACTCCTCAAATTGGATTTATGCATTTGAAAGAGCATTTTTGCTTTACAAACTCTGAATTGGAGCGTCTGTGATCCTGCAAAGGCTTTGAACATCTGGCCCATTGTTTCGCCAAACTTTTGAAGTAAAATACTTAATAAACCCAATAGTTTGAAGCAAGAACTTTCCTGATTCAACTTTAAAAAGACATTTAAACGTGGGATTAAAAACAGGACACAGGCAGGGGGTGTGGCTTGATGCGCAACTGCGATGGCGGCTTTTCCTTGAGCTCCATGACACTGGCGGTGCGGACGCTCAATTAATATGGTGTATGGGTGAGTTTTTTTATTACCCTTCACCTCTGAAGAGCGGCGGAACACTCCAAGATCATTGGAGTGTGTTTTTATTTCACTGCAACGCTCATTTTGAAGCTGCGATGTAGATGAAGTGATGCAGGATACTTTCTCAAAATGGCGTCCGTCGTTATAACTCTCCACATAAGTAACGTATGGATACTGTTTGATGTTGCCATTACGCCTATCTACCACATTTCTACTTCCTAAGGTACTGTTTTTGATCATTTTACTCTGATGATTTGTGGTGACGGCTTCATAGTGGTGTGGCTTATTCCTCGTTGGTGGTGAGACCACTTCCTTCAGCATCGTGACAGCGATCATTAATTACATATGCTGCAAGTGGTTTTTAACTACCCCTTTTACCTCAGAGATTGGATGGCAGACTATCTTTGAACAGAGTGTGCTCTAAGTGCTATTTCTTCTGTCATTGCTGCACGATCTGCGAGTCTGTGATATTTTACAAAATGGCGGCAGTCAGTGCAACTTCTCCTCATAATGCTTGGCGGAGGTGCTGATATTCATCATTAAAACTTTGGAAAGAGCATTTGGTGTCATTTAACGTGCCAATCTTCCTTGTTCTTACTCCGTCCAGCGCTGCTTACAGTTACCACATGTATTGCGCAGATATTTCCTCTTCAAGATCTGAAGCCTCAAAATGGCGACTGCTGTCTGATTTTTGTCGCATATAGGTCTAATCAATTCTTCATACCTCTCTTTGTTGTGCTCTGGCCTTTTGAGGCAGCGATATTCTAGCATGTTTCTGTTCACAGAAAATGGCGCCCACCGACTGAACTTTTTCGAAATTCATACGGACCAAGTTGTGACCTAATATCCAGCTGGCGCTGCTTCTGCGGGGGTGCACTATCTCAGCCACAATTGTTTGGTTATGCAATTATAAGTCTTTGGAGCCTTTTATGATAACTGTCGGTTGTGCAGAGTCTATTTAGCATTGGATCCAGTAACCAAAGGATATCTAGTATTTACTAGTTTGTCAGTTATATGTTGATGAACTTTTCGCACATTTACGTACTTTCTGGTACTTTACGGTGTTCCTGTGTTTGGGTCAAATGGCAGAGGGCATGGGTGTCACTCCCAAGGAAAGAGACTCTAAAGGAAATTTGAAGAGGTCTAAGCAAAATTCACCTATTCCGGATCTGCCAGCTAAGTGTAATATGGACTCTGCTTCGACCTTAGATACTATACTAATCAAACTTAATGCAGTTCATGACATTGCACAAAGTACCAAAACGAATACTGATTTGCTTCAAATTGAGGTGGCGCCAATTCAAAATGACCTTAAAAATCTTTCACTACGTGTCTCCAATGCAGAAACACGAATAAGTACTGTAGAGGATTACACGAACAAACAAGCTAAACAGGTCCAATGTATGGAACGCTCTTTGGCTTCATTGAGAAGAGATCTGACTGAACAGGAAGACAGGAATCGTAGAAGTAATCTCCGTATTTTTGGCTTACCTGAGGAATGTGAGAAATCTGCTCCTTCGGTGTTAGATTTTTTGCTCACTTGGATCCCAACTACTCTCAATATTTCCTTTCACAAGGACTTTGAAATAGAGCGTGCGCATAGAGTTCCGACTAATAAACCTAAAATGTTATCTTCTCCGAGACCGGTGATCTTCAAACCTCTTCGTCATCAACATACTGAGCAAATTTTGGCCCACACGAGGAAGATTAAATCAGTACAATGGGAAGGTCACAGAATATCCATATCACAAGACTTTGCCAGAGATTCTGTCATTTGTCGTAAAGGTTTCCTGAATCTACGGAAAAGACTCATTGATATGAATATTCCAATTTCCTTTGCAGGTCCTTCAAGATTCAAAATAACTTTTAGAGGCCGCTCACAGATTTTCTATGAACCTTCAGCGCTGTCTACGTTTTTGGATAATCAGTCTGAATCATCACAGATGGACTCTGAGTCTCTTCCTGGCACGTCTCATCCTTAACATATCTCAGAGTCTGATAAGTTGGCTCCATGTTTTCTGTGCTTTGCCATAAGTATATGGTTAATATTGCTCCTCTGTGTTCCTTTTTGATATGGTAACTATGCATTGTTAAAGTTGGTGCTCTATAGTGGTTATTCTCTCTTAACTGATTTCTCCTTCACAGGTTGTATGGTTTATCATATTTTTATGAATGCATTTTTGGAAGTTACATTCAATATGCTGGTACTATTTCGGTGCTATCTTCTTAATGACTGGATGTCATTCTGTCTCTATTTTCCTTTGTCTTATTCTCTTTCTTACCATCTTTTTATATCTCTGACTTATTCCTACATTGCTTCTGCTTTTTGCTCAGTTGTTTCTTCTTCTTATGGGCATTTTTCTTACTTTTTGATGATGAAATTTTCCTCGACATACTGTTCTAGATAATTGGTCTTTTCTGGACTTTTCTTTCTTACTATTTTTTATGACAAAATAAGTATCTCCTCTTCTACTTTCCATATTCTTTTTCTTTTTTGACTCGTTCTTCTTTATTCTTACTATTTGTCTGATTGTTCCACTTGTTGCCTAACTTGTCCCTTCTCTCTTCTTATAACTTTATGTTGGTGATAAATTTTGATCTGTATTCACTATTTATCTGTGTTTTTCTCCACTATTATTTTTTGGATACACTACTGCGTTCTGTATGTACATTTATCTATCTATGAATTTATTTAGTATCTTGACTCTTTTGCTTTCATTCCTTAGGTACTTGTGTTATAAATTACTTTTTATCCTATTATATTTATACTCTAGTATTGATTCCTAGATAATATCAAGTTTGTAATGTTTGGTTCGTTCTTTGTTTGAGATTTACAATGTATTGTATTGCTTTTTATATTACCTTAAATTGTCATTAATTACACCTCTTTTTTAGTATTTATTATGTCTTGGGCTGCTATTTATATGGCTTAATATTACTATTTATAATGCCTTAATTGGTTATTTATCTGACTTTTTTACTTCACTTTCTTATCAATATGTTATATTTTTGGGGATTTTGTATTATTTATTCTTATCTGCCATTTATTTTTTCATTTTCCATATACTCTGATATTTTTACCTTGATGATATTTATTCTGTAGTAATTGGTACATTAGCAGTTTCGAGATCTATAATGTTTTATATAGGTTTTTATATTACCCTAAATTGCTATTTTTTGTGCCATTTTTTAGTATGCATTATACCTTAGACGGGTTTATATCTCATCTAATATTGCTATCTATAATGCTTTAATTTGATATTTATCTGATATTACTGTCTCATATTTCTATTCAACTTATGAGAATATGTTGGTTATTTTTTTAAATATGACATGTATATTTGTTTGGTTCTTGTATTATTTATTCCTATTGATTGATTTTTATTAGTATAACAGATATCAACTTATATATATTTGTTCCGTCGCTTATTGAAATATTTATTGTTGAGCGGTCTGCATTGTGTTTGCTGGCCTCTGTGGTTGCTCCTCCACGTTATTCCCCCCATGCAAATTGTCTACTATAGACATCCCCTGGTGGGGCTCTTCTTTTTTTATGCTCCCTTTTTTTTGGAGTTCTCTCACTCTTTCTTTTCTCTTTCTAGTCTTTTCTTCCCCTCTTCCTATCTCTCCTTCTCTGGGAACTCCTGCTTCGATATATTTTTTACAATTTTTTTGCCCTCCTTTTACCCCTATATTTGATGATCTATTGACTACTTGTCTTTTTTTCTTTATCAGATGTCTTTATCGATGTTGTTCTCTGTGTCTCTATGAATGGCTTAAATGTAATCTCTCTCAATGTTCGTGGGTTGAGCCATCCTGTTAAGAGGGCCAAGATACTTGATTATTGCAAAAGTTTGTCTGGTGATATTGTTCTACTTAAGGAGACTAAGGGGTCGATTACGATGGCGGGCGGACAAAGTCCGCCCGCCATCGCAGTGGCAAAAGGGACCACCCGCCATAGGTGCGGCGGTCCCGCTATACGAATTAGGATGCGCCCGCCACACTGGCGGGCGCATCCCGTATTCTTACATTGCGGCGGGCGGTGCTGCAAGCAGCACCCGCCGCAATGTAAAATACATGTTATGCATCTGCATGTACAACGTGGCAGGCACCGTGCGGTGCCTGCCACCTTGTACATGCAGATGCAGGGGGGTACCATAGGTACCCCCATGTGCACCCCCACCCCCAACACTCTGGGGGCCCGCAACGGGCCCCCGAAGGCATTCTCCGCCTGTCCTCTTGCGGCGGGATCTCCGCCACAGAAGACAGGCATCGTGATGCCTACGGCGGTGCCTGCACGGCACCGCGGCCATAGGCCCATTGTACCATGTCCCGCAAGGCGGGCGGAAAAGGACTGCCTTGCGTGACCACGGCGGACGGTATTTCCGTCCGCCGCTGTACCATTCCCATTCCCACCGCCATCCTGATTTGGCGGTGGGAATATTCAGGTGGATGGCGGGCGGATCGCCCCCGCCGGGCCGGCGGTGACTACTGCCGGCCCGGCGGGGGCGATCCGCCCGCCATCGTGATCGGCCCCATAGATAGCCTTTCAGGAAGCTTTGCTTTTGCAGAAGGAATGGGTTCTTGATGTCACTTGTTCTGAAGCCTCGTGTAAAAAAAATGGGGTTGTGACTTTGATTTCCAAAAATTCGGGTCTGTCTATTGTTACTGCTGAACATGATACTAATGGTACATGGATGCTTTCTCGCTTGTCCAACGGTTCAGATGATTTATATGTCATGAATTTATATGCCCCTAATGTTGATGATCCTCTCTTCTGGAGTTCCATAAATAAAAAGCTCTCTGAAGTTCCTCAAAATGCTAGAACTATTGTTGGCGGTGATTTTAATTTGCCCCTAGATCCTATTTTAGATAGACAGTCTGCTTTTAAATTTCGTCCCCCTAGGTCACATAAACATTTGCTCAGTATGTGTTCTGCTCATCAGCTTGTTGACACATGGAGAGTGCATAATCGTACGGGTAGCGATTTCACATTTTTTTCCTCTCCACATTCTAGTTTTTCTCATATCGATTATCTCCTAGTTGATGCTGCTCTTTTAAAACATACCATTAATGTCATGATTCATCCGATAGTTGTTTCTGATCACGCTGCGGTTTCATTGACTATCCTTAATTTTACTGATTTGAGAGGCCCTCGATCTTGGCGCCTTAATACAGAGATTTTGGATGATGAGGATGAAGTTAAAGAACTTAATGAGGAAATGGATAACTTCTTCCAAGATAATGTGGCTTCGGTGAATTCCCCAATAGTTTTATGGGATGCATTTAAATGTACTATTCGGGGTCATATTATCAAAAAATGTCAAAAAGAAATAGCAATATTAGAAAGTCGCTGCAGTCTTTAGGGGATGAGATCAAACGTAAAGAGGTGCTATATAGAAGTTCTAATGATAAGTCTCTCTTACAGGATATCAAGAATCTGAAATACTCTTTCAATTCGATAGTCACTAAAAGCTTATATCGGTGTACATGCTCAAAAATCTCGACATTTGTTGTTACGGAATAGAGCTGGTAAGCTGTTGGCTGCCACTTTAAAATATCAGAGCAAAACCAAAGGGGATGATGGACGGAGTGTTGAACATTGCAAGCACTCACCCCCAGTCAACTGATCTGGGTTTAATCCATCATCATTCTTTAGCTCACTCCGCCACCCCAGTTCAGACATGGCTATATGCAAATCAGTCTGACCCTGTGCCTCATGGGAACAGTCCAGCCCGAACTGCCAAGCCATGTCTTCCCTGGACCGGAAACAAGCATCCTGGGACCGGTTTCGGGCTCACAGCCCTCATCACCAGGCTATCTTGAATCCAGTGGCAAAGTGAGCAAGGGACCCACGTCTGGGCATACCCTGCCAACTTAGGGCGAACAAAGCAAAACCAAAGGGGATGATGGACGGAGTGTTGAACATTGCAAGCACTCACCCCCAGTCAACTGTTCTGCATTCTGTCCATCAACTGTTTTTGCATTTGTCACCCCGAGTGGGACGGGTATGCCCAGACGTGGGTCCCGTGCTCTCCATGCCACTGGAATCAAGCTATCCTGGCTGAAGAGGGGTGAAACCCGAAACCGGTCCTAGGATGCTTGTTTCCAGTCCAGGGAGGACCTGGCTTGGCAGTTCGGACTGGACCGTTCCCATGAGGCACAGGGTCAAGACTGATTTGCATATGGCTGGGTTCAAACTGGAATGGCATGGTGAGCAAAAAACGATGGATTTAGGCCCAGATCTCTGTACTGGGGTGAATGTATGACATTGTTCTGCATTCTGTCCATCAACTGTTGTTTTTGCACTTTAAAATATCAGAACACAAATGTCAGAGCTGTCCAGATTTCTTATATTAATGATAAGAATGATTCTAGGAAATTCCATACTCCAGAAATACTTGAAGTTTTTCGGGATTATTATGAGAAGTTATACACTCCCAAAGATCAATGCAACATATCTGAGTTGTCAGCAGTTTCTGAAGTCGATTCCTACGAGTACTATTTCGCATTCTGATATGATTGATATGGGGAAACCGATTGACTCTGAAGAGATAATTCAAGCTATTAAGGCCACTCGGTCGGGGAAGGCTCCGGGGCCTGATGGCTTCCCTATTGCTTTTTATAAAACTTTTTCCACCTCAATAATTAAATATCTTAAAGAGGTTTTTGATAATTTTGTCCTCTCTGGCATGGTCTCTGGTTCAGCAGCTGAGGCCACTATTGTTGTGATTCCGAAAGAGGGCAAGGATCATTCTGATCCTAAAAACTTTCGTCCAATTTCATTATTAAATATGGAATCTAACATTTTTGCCAAAATCCTGGCTAAATGATTAGAGGGTCATATTCCTAATCTTATTCATGACTCCCAGACTGGTTTTGTGAAGGGGAGACTTGCTAGAGACAATATCCGAACCTTTAGTCATATTTTGGAAAAAGCAAAATTCTCTACTTTACCATCGGCTGCGATTGCCCTTGACGCCGAAAAGGCTTTCGACAAAGTCTCTTGGCCTTTTTTACAAGCAGTGCTTCAATCACATATCCTAGGGGATTCCTTTATCAATATGGTAATGTCTCTATATGCGCAACCTAAAGCTAACATCAGAGTCAATGGGGCTACATTTTCTTTTTTTAATCTCCGTCAGGGCACTAGACAAGGATGCCCGTTATCACCCCTTCTTTTTCTACTGTCTATAAACCCGCTCCTTCGTTTACTCAACTTGAATCAGGATATCAAGGGCTTCCAATTCGGTTCACATACGCTTAAAACTGCTGCTTATGCGGATGACGTTCTCATTTTTTCAGATGATATTGCTGCTGCACTTCCTGCTATTTCCAATACCATTAAAGAGTTTTCGCTTGTCTCAGGTTAGACTTTGAATAAAGAAAAGATGGAAATGTTTCCTCTTAATTCGTTTGTTTCCCTTCTCACATGGGCGATTCGGGTTTTAAATGGCAATCGACTCGTATTAAATACTTTGGAATTTGGTTTTGTAAAGACCTTTTAGATACTATTTCTTATAATGAATCTCACATCATAACTAAAGTTAAAGATCTTTTGTCCTCTTGGTCTCCGAAATATATCTCCTGGTGGGGAAGATTTCAAACTCTTAAGATGATGATAACCCGATTTTTAAGTTTTTATCCTCCATGCTACCTATAAAGCTTTCTTTGTCCTTTTTCCATGAAATTGATATACTCACTTCAAAATTTTTCTGGAGTGATAAACGCGCTAGAATTGCGTATAGACATCTTAGAAAACCCTCTGTTCTGGGTGGATGTAATCTTCCAGACTGGAACTTGTATCAAATTGCCTTTTTGGCTTCTCAGGGTGCTCTTTGGTTCTTGCCGGATTCCCATCATACACCCCCATGGATTTATATTGAACATGAGTTATGCTCCCCTCTTTCTACTCCTTCCTTTCTCACTACTTCTAAGCTTGTTCTGGTTCATTCCCAGCGTATTATCTTAGACACGATTAATGAACTAAAATATATTGACAAAAAAGTATCTAAACCCATTCATAAATCGAGATGGTCCTCGTTATGGTATAACCCTAAAATTGTTGCTGATATTGATTCTGCTACGGTATCTTCCTAGGCTAATAGAGGTCTTACGTTGGTTAAAGATCTTTATGATTCTAATCATGACCCTCTTCCCTTTTCTTCTTTGGCTAGAAAATATAACCTTAATAATATGGATTTTTATTCCTTTTTGAAATTGAAGGTGGCTCTTTCTAAAATATTCCTGTCTACAGAATCGGTTACTGTCTCACTTCTTTCTATGTGGTCTCGTTCAGGACATACTGCTTCGAGAATATATACATTTTTATCTGCTTCACTTCCTTCACAGTCTACAATTACACAAGTTAAGTGGTCTCATCATTTTGAAAATTATATTCTTAAACATATTTCACAAGAGACGTGGCAGTTGATTTGGGAAGCTTTCCCTGCGTAATAAAATTGCTCCTTCTCTTATTCAATCTACATTTTTTACATTGAATCTCCTTCATTGGACCCCTGCTCGCTTACATAAATTGAAGCTTAGAGATAATGATCTCTGTTGGAATTGTAATTAGGTTTCAGGCACTCACCAACATATGTTTTTGGAATGTACGTTATTGCAACCCTTTTGGGGTTTAGTACGGAAACATCTCTCATTAATCTTTAACTTTTCGTTGGAGCTCTCTTTACCTGTGATTTTATTGGGTCCATGGGCTACAACAACTCCTTTACCCCTTGATACTACGGATATGCAGTTATTAGATTTGCTTATTTCCATCGCTGTTAAAGTTATAATGGCTGAGTGGAAATCTTTTAATCTTTTGTCTTATCATACTTGGTGGGCACAGGTATCATATCTTCATGGAGCTCATACTTTTGCTGAAGAGAAGCATTACACTCCTTCCATTTCTAGTAGTTGTGGAGGTCACTGGATAAATATATGAACTTGTCGTCTCAGGGGTTGGTAGCTCAGTATCCCTTTGATTCTACTAGTTAATTTGTTTCCCTCATTGAAGCAGTTGTTCCCATCTCCTTCTCTCTTCCTCTCTTTACTTTTTTCTATCTTTTCTTCTTTCCCTCTATTCTCTTTTGTTATACAATTTCATTTATTTGAGCAATACGACTAGGTTTTGATATAAAAGTGGTATGAGCTGTTGTTCTTTCATGTTCCCTTTATCCGGGCTTTGTAATATTTTGATTTAATTCAATTTATAACATATAGCATATGTAACTTATGTGTTTTGCTTTCTTGTAGGTCATTATTTCTTGATATGAATTCTATTTTCGATTCTGTATTTATTAGACCATAACTTACTGTATATCTCATAAGGCTATGTTGTATTGCATTATATTATTAATGTATTAACTCTTTTTTAAATAAAGATATTGGAACACAAAAAAAAAAAAAACAGGACACAGGCAGATTAAATTCAGCAATGTAGAAAATGAAAGCATTGTATGTCAATCTGCACTACTCTTCAGCTATCTCTGTAGTGGACGACTAAAAGGTGTTTATTTGCATATTAGAATCCATCAGTTATTGCCGTTTTGCCCATAGAATACTTAAATATTGTGAATCTTGTTTGCTGTTGGGTATTGTGACTCCGGTCCTATTATATAACGTCAGCATTGAAAGTGCTAATTTAAGACCAGGCTGTGCCACAGTATTGCGCTAAAAGGGCCTGCATTACATTATGGGCTCAAGGTCCTTGTTTGCACCATTGTGAATCTTTAAACTGGTCTGCCAACATGGACAGTCACCCCAATACAAGTAGCAACTATGAACTCCAGCTGGCCGCGAACTCATGCTGCTCTGGGGCAGCCATTAGTGAAAGGGAGATTGGCTGTTTAAAGCAGCAAGTTCGTCTTTCTCTGTTCATTCAGCAACGGGGACCAAGATCCCCTCTAGGCAGGTGGAGTGAGTGACTGCGCTTGCCTGCATGAAAATATCTGGGGGGTGAAGGGGTGGGGCATAGTGGCCCCCTTTGACCTCTCGGAGGGCTGCTCTCTTTGTAGTGCACTCTTAGTGTGCATCTTAAAAGCCTGTTTGCAAAGTGATTCCGTCATTTGCATGGGGCCAACACTCTCTCAAGATAGCTCTGGCGCACATGTAGTGCCTGTCGCCCCTTCATTAATGCTACAGTGCCCCAAGTACGCAAAAATCAGGCGCACACGCCATTTGTGCCCCTGGGGCACTGCATAGTATGTAAGACAGCCCTTGGTGTCTTAAATAGTTTTGTAGCTCAAGCAGCTGTATTTTAACTTTTTAATCCTAAATGTTTTTTGTAACTGGAAATTTAGACTAATGTGCTGCCTTTGACTGAAATGTAATAGCATTTGTTGACCTTCTAAAGTAAACAATAGAACACTGCACAATGACATCACACAAGGTAAGAGTACAAACATTTACGGGTCATAACAAAACACCGGAAACAGAATGCAGCACAGCAACCAATACATCTTAAAAAACACAGTGCAATTAAGCCGTACAAAAACACAACACAAAAAACTACCGAGCAGCACAATAGCAACACAACTGCAGCAAAATAAAGCACTACAATTTAGGACAAATATTCTGGTCACACATTACCACTTAAAAAAATCCACTTTCGTAATAAGGCAGTAAAAGGAGTTGGAACCAAGCACTGTCTTTACTTACCGCCAAGTACATGTTTTCGCGCTATTAAAAATGTTAGGTGATCGGTTTATTTGTGTAAACGTCTGTTGCCTAATGCCGTTTCCAAATAATAGTGTTCTCTTAAACGAGCTTCCCGTAATATCTTGAGTGTGCGTGCCATCTGCTGTTTCACTTGGCTAACTGCACCTTGGCCTTTAAACTGTTCGTTGGAAATGCAAGTGAGCTTATTTTCAAAGGTTAATGTTGTAAAACCTGCTGCTACTAGTCAAGTATTTACTTTGAACTGTATTCAAACCACCGTCTCTCTTTCCAAACCAGGGACTAAAAGGAGTTACTGTTGACTAAGAAGACGTTATTTCACTTAATAACCCAAAACTTTCCATTCCAATCTTTTACAGACTTATTATTGTTAGGTGTCCCTTCTGAGGAATGCGCTGCTACTTTTTCAGGACATGAGAATGTAAGGAGACTGCTAGGTAGAACAAAGTTTGTATGCAGAGGCTGTAGACATACAAGATCATATTCTTTGCGCATTATTAAAAAGCATATTTGTGGAATCCGTTTTTTTTCCCTTTTGCTTTAGCATTTATATACATCCTTTGTCACGGTTAAATTGCCAAGATGAGAATTGCCAATATGTTGACCTTTATAGAAGAATCGCTGTTTTCAAATATTGCTATTGCATTAGCAGTGCCACAGAAGACTGCACAACAAGCATTGGCAAAGCCAATATTGCCTGGCATTGGCTAGCACACTTTTGACTTTGTCAGTGCTTTTTTTATTTTGTCATGAATTTTTGCAAACCTTTATGATGCCTGGCTGTCATCAACCTAAAAAAATATCTAAAAGCAAAAATATGTGTGGCCTCTTAAAAAAAGCACATTTCCATAGTTGTCCCTAGCAGGGAATGGATCTATTTTGTGTATGGATTTGAAAGTGTCGTTATAAGGATTATAGCGGCAAGGCATGTTTGCAGGCTCCTGTCAGAACAAATTTGAATTTCAGTACACATTTTCTGCTAGTTCAAGCATGCATGATGGAAAACCGTACTAAATTATATGTTAAACCGTAACGGGGGGGTGGGGGCCGCCTAACAAAAACAGTTGAAATATGTCTTGCTCGGACCCCCAACAATTCTTAAAATGACACGGAGTAGAAAATGAGTCAGAGGTAGAGGTAGGCAGAGAGGGAGAGAGGTTTAGATAAAGAAAATGGATAGACCGAGGTCAAATAGAGAGAAAATTCACTTTGCTATGGCCCCCTTTGACCATGCCTTAAAACGCCGTTGGGATGTGCTCCTTGTTAAAGAGAATAATTGCGTCAGTAGCAGTGAAATTTGACAACAGCTGAAGTGGGCTGAGCCAGTATTCCATGCTGTATGTGGTAGTGGGTGAAAGAAAAATGTGAATGACGCTATAAATAAATGAAAAATATTTCCACACACGTGTGTGTGAATGTGTATATATACATATATATGTATAGATCACTGAAAAAGTGACGTTATAGTTAGGTCTGATGATAATCTTACTTTACATTAACAAAATCTTAGAAAATCACTGGAAAAACTAAAGGTTTAAATTGGCATTCAGTTAGGTGACAATGTAACGTAACCTTAAATACATTTTAAAAAACTGAAATTCTCCAGTTATAGTTTCCTGAGCTAACTATAACTTGTGCCCCCGCCAAGCACTGCTTTTGACATTACATTTTATATCACACATGACCTGTTCAATGATGATATTTATGCCAACATGTTTATTTTTTCAGGTAAATATATTAAAGATAGAATCTCTCTGCATGTTTCTACGCAATCTGAGCTACAGTGGGTTTTTTCCCAATCCCACTTTTACTAAACCAATTCATGCTACAAGCAAGGTGTATTGATGCCAAAAAGCATTGATGCCGACTGCCATGCACTAAATAAATCATTTCATACACCTGCATATTCTAGAGTGCCCACTTTATTATTTTGCTGATTAAAAAAATATAAATGTGTGTGTAAGTGTATAATACATATCATTTTAGTATAAACATTAGCATTCCTTCTGCTGTGCAGAAGACTTGTGGCCTTGTTGCTATTGCCACCTATTTGATAAGCTGAGCTGTTCAGCAAGTCACTATCGGCATAATTTTGCCGCCATTTGTAACAACGGTGGGCAAATAGTCTCAAACTGGGGCCATCACTCGGCCCTCTGCTGTTGACCTGCATGAAGAATGCATGCCAGGATCTACATATCGGGTGTGCCAAGTTTCTATGTTCTGGAGTCCTCAGTAGTGGGGCACGTCTTCTCTGTGACTACCTTCTTCTCCTGGTGGAGATGTCATGATGGACGTCGGTAAGAATCCTGCATTCATGCTCCTTCTGCTTTTCAGCAAGCTGCAAACTGTTTTTTACTGGACTTTTTATTCTGCTGTCAAGACAGATTTTGTTGTCCTTGAAGATGGAGGAGGTCTTCTCACTCCTTGTCCCTTGTTCTAACCGTGTGGGGGTGCGAATGAAGTATATGAACCACATAAAGGAGCAGAGAGGGCTCTGCTCTCTTCCTATGCAATGACTCCCTCCATGGCCAAGATCAGTGACATGGATCACAGAGGACTTGCAGGGGTGTCGCACCCATTGATGCTCTTATCCATATCTGTTGAGTAACTTCTGTCTGACTACTAAGTGGCTCCTGGTACTCATCAGACCATCATGCCCAGATTACAAAACTGTACAAAGAGGAATGTCACTGGAGATGTTACTGATGGGCAGTTCTGTAGGCCTGCTGCAGAGTTCATCATAGAGAGTTTCAAATCACCACCTAGTTTAATACAGCAGAAGAACAACTAACAGTGATCCTCAGGGTAGCAAAAAGCCTATTGGGTCCCAGTAGGTCTTCTATCCTGTTCCTTCTTGGGACATTGCAAAGAGGTTCGACCATTTTTTGCTGATAAGATTGATTGGATAGGATCCATGATTTCCCGAGTGGTTTATCTTCATCCGAGCCTGGGATACGCAGCAGCCTTTGTTCTAGAGAGCTTTGCACCACTGAGTATGATACGTTTCCTTATGCATTTTGGCCATGGTGTCCATGATTCTTACCGACATAGCATGGATCCTTGAGACACAAAGTAGTCCGAATCGATTTCTTCCAACTGAAGAAATTGTGTTACATTTGCCATATTTTATTAATGAAACACAGAGGTCTAATGAGAGGCACAGCAATAACCTTGTTGTGTGATTATTGCAATCCCCACTGTTCTGCTAATCTGCTGCCGTGCCATCTGATTCGATCTGCAAGTTGCAATTGATCCACAAATTAGCCCCGAGACAGATTTTTCATCTGAGTAACCAACATCGCTTTACAGCTTCTAGATCAGGGCTGCATGGGCTTCCACTAAGCTTGCTGGCCACCTAACATACTTAGAAGTTTGAATGAAACTCTGCTGGTCATGTTCCCTTCCAAGCTCCCCTCCAATTGGGAAGACACTTTATTTGTCTTACTGCCAAAGTATGGAGAAGTCTTCTCCTGACACTAAGATCAGAAACCTATTTAGAAAGCTTGAAAAAGCCATCAAAAAGCGATCTGTTTTGAGTTCATCAGCTGAGATCTTCCCAAATGAACTAAATGTGCTCTAACGAGTGCTTAGCAGTAGTAGCTTTACCATTGGCATACAGTGTTATCTTGGGCATCCTGTACAGGTTCAGCCTTCACATACTTCCCACCTAACAATGAGTACATTCAGATTTAAGCAGTGAAGAGCAAAGATAGCTCAGCTGAAGCGGAATGGTGCCTCAACTGAGAGCACAAATTAAGAAAATGTACGGTCATTGCTCTTGTCAGTCCTCAGGCCCAGCTTTTCTGCAATATATTGTCAATACTGTCAGTAATGAATTTGTGAGTAGGGAAACATTTGGGGGTACAGAGGCTCAACTCCTTCCAAGATGGCAGGAATTGCAGCATTTTGCAATGTAAACCCCATTTTTTGATTTTTCTGGTATTTAGGACACAGTGTACTATGACACGCTATTAAGTGTTAGAGCGTGTGTGCTTTTTCCCCCAATATGTAATGTAAAATATGTTGAAAATGAAAATCCCAAACGGAAGCTCAAATGATAGAAACATTTTCATCCAGAAAGGTCCCTCAGACTTGTCTCTTCCTACACCAGTAGGAGAAGTTGTTCCCAGATTAGGAAAACGGGGTGTTTCCTCATTTCCGTAGTGGGTGATTCTGAGAGGGGACTTGGAGTGACTAGGAGTAAGGGGGGTGGGGGCGTTAATGGGCCAAGAACCGACTTCTTCCTTTTGGCCCTGACCCTGCTAGGTAGGTCGGTCCCCCTCCGCACAGCACCGCCTGTGTGTCCTTGCCCCAGCTGCCGCTGCTGAGGAAGTTCGAGGCCCTCCTCCACCCGCAGGCTACCACCTGCGCCTCATCCCTGGTAGCCAGTGGTAGGCTGTAGGTTTGTATCATCATCTGTATCTTTATTGTATTGCCTTTATTGTTATTTTGGTGTCTGTGACTGCTGTTGTCTGTTTTCCCCCGGTGCCTGTATTGGTCTGTGCCCTCTTTTTCCTTCTGTTCCCCTCGCTGCCCCCGTGTTTCTCTGCCCGTTTTTGCCTTCTGTTCCCTTCGTTGCCCCCGTAATTCTGTGCCCGTTTTTGCCTTCTGTTGCCCCCGTAATTCTGTGCCCGTTTTTGCCTTCTGTTCCCCTGTTGCCCCCGTAATTCTGTGCCCATTTTTGCCTTCTGTTCCCTTGTTGCCCCCGTAATTCGGTGCCCTTTTGCCTTCTGCTCCCTTCGTCGCCCCTCACCGCTCCCGCTGCTGCGTCCCCTGCGGCCCCGCCCCCCTGACCGCCCATTCGCTGCCCCTGCCCTGCCTCCCAGCTGCTCCTCCCTCCCACCTCCCCATATATGGCGGGCCGCTGCGTGCGTGAGGAGAGCGACCCTTGACCCTGCTAGGTAGGTCGCTCCCCTCCGCACAGCACCGCCTGTGTGTCCTTGCCCCAGCTGCCGCTGCTGAGGAAGTTCGAGGCCCTCCTCCACCCGCAGGCTACCACCTGCACCTCATCCCTGGTGGCCAGTGGTAGGCCGTAGGTTTGTATCATCATCTGTATCTTTATTGTATTGCCTTTATTGTTATTTTGGTGTCTGTGACTGCTGTTGTCTGTTTTCCCCGGTGCCTGTATTGGTCTGTGCCCTCTTTTCCTTCTGTTCCCCTCGCTGCCCCCATGTTTCTCTGCCCGTTTTTGCCTTCTGTTCCCTTCGTTGCCCCCGTAATTCTGTGCCCGTTTTGCCTTCTGTTCCCCTGTTGCCCCCGTAATTCTGTGCCCGTTTTTGCCTTCTGTTCCCTTGTTGCCCCCGTAATTCGGTGCCCTTTTGCCTTCTGCTCCCTTCGTCGCCCCTCACCGCTCCCGCTCCAGCTGCTGCGTCCCCTGCATCCCCGCCCCCTAACCGCCCATTCGCTGCCCCTGCCTCTGCCTCCCGCCTCCCAGCTGCTCCTCCCTCCCACCTCCCCATATGGTGGCCGCTGTGCAGCCGCGCAGCTGGCGCGCCTAAGGCAAGCCCGTCTGCGCCCGTCCGCGCCTGGACCGCGCCCAGCGCCAGTACCCCTGGTCCCCGCGTCCGCCACGACGACCGCCGCCGCTACGATGCCAGCACACTCCACGCCCTCAACTCCTGACGGACCCACACCGGCTTCAAAGCCGCCCCGAAACGCACACAGGGTCCCTTCACCTGCCGGAACTGCAGCTACACCAGCCTCAGAGCCGCCGAACCACCCGCCAAGAAAGGCCACAATCACCTCCGATGCATCCTACTGAACACCCGCTCCGCACGCAAACATGCCGCCGAGCTTTGGGACCTGCTCGACACTTCATCCCCGGACGTCGCCTTCCTGACAGAGACCTGGATGAACAACTCCCTCCGCACCCGACATCGCCATTGCCATCCCAGACGGCTACAAGATCACCCGCAGAGACCGCACCAACGGAGTCGGAGGAGGAATCGCCATCGTCCACAAGAACAGCATCAGGGTCTCGACCAGCACCGACGACACTCTCAGCACCGCCGAACACATGCATTTCCAGATCCACACAGACCCCAACTCCACCCTCAGAGGCACCCTCGTCTACAGACCCCCGGACCCCGACCCCAGTTCAGCGACTCCATCGCCGACTTCATCAGCACGCACGCCCTGACCTCCACCGACTACATCCTCCTCGGAGACCTGAACTTTCACCTTGAGAACAACAACGACAGCAACTCCACCACCCTGATCGATGACCTCGCCAACCTCGGACTGAGGCAACTCGTCACAACGCCTACCCACTCCGCCGGCCACACGCTCGACCCCGTCTTCTCCTCAAGCTCCCACGTCTCCTTCAGCCACACCACCGAACTCCTCTGGACCGACCACCGCTGCATCCACTTCACCTTCCAGAAACCCACCACACACCACCGCACCCAAAAGATCCCCCGCCGCTGCTGGAGCAAAATCACCGAAGACCAACTACACGCAAACCTCGCTCTCAGCCCACCCACCGAACCCTCCAACACCGACGACGCTGCCCACAGCCTCAGACGCTGGATCGACGACTGCGCCAACACCCTCGCCCCGCCGAAGAAACCCTCCTACAGAGACACCAGCAAGAGGGCCAGCTGGTTCACCCCAGAACTCCTAGCCTCCAAGCGAGCCTGCCAGAAACTAAAGAAGAAATGGCACAGTGAGCAGACTCCGGACAGCCACGCAGCCCACAAGGACGCCATCCGCAACCACCATCACCTCATCAGGACTGCCAAGAGGACCTCCTTCAAAGACCGCCTCGACAACAACGCACACAATAGCAAGGAGCTCTTCAACATCGTGAAGGAACTCTCCAATCCCAGCTCCAACACCAACGACATCCCGCCGTCGCAAGCCCTGTGCGACTCCCTCGCCACTTTTTTTCACCGCAAGATAGCAGACATCCACGACAGCTTCAACACCCAGACAGCCCCAACAGACATCAACACAACAGACTCTCCGCACACCATCGACCACGACCCCGACCCCCTGCTAGTCTGGGCCAACGTGAGCATCGATGACACCATCAAGACCATGAGCACAATCCACTCCGGCTCCCCGTCAGACCCATTCCCGCACCACATCTTCAACAAAGCCAGCAGCTCCATCGCACCCCATCTGCGCAACATCATCAATCTCTCCCTCGAGACCGCGACCTTCCCAGAGAGCTGAAAACACGCCGAGATCAACGCCCTACTAAAAAAAACCAAGGCGGACCCAAGAGACCTCAAGAACTTCCGGCCCATCTCTCTGCTTCCGTTCCCGGCCAAGGTCATCGAGAAGATCGTCAACAGACAGCTAACCCGATACCTCGAAGAAAACAGAATCCTGGACCCTTCCCAGTCAGGGTTCCGCAGCAACCACAGCACCGAGACTGCCCTCATCGCCGCCACCGACGACATCAGGACCCTGCTGGACAACGGTGAGACCGCGGCCCTCATCCTCCTGGACCTCTCCGCCGCCTTCGACACCGTCTGCCACCACACACTACGCGCACGCCTCCACGCCGTAGGGATCCGAGACAAGACTTTGGAATGGACCACCTCCTTCCTCTCCGGCAGAACCCAGAGCGTCCGGCTCCCCCCATTCCGATCAGAAGCCTCTGAGATCATCTGCGGCGTACCCCAGGGATCTTCCCTCAGCCCGACACTGTTCAACATCTACATGGCCCCGCTCGCACACGTCGCCCGACAGCACGACCTCAACATAATCTCCTACGCCGACGACCCTCAACTGATCCTCTCTCTCACCAAGGACCCCATCACCGCCAAATCCAACCTCCACGAAGGAATGAAGGCCGTCGCCGACTGGATGAAGATCAGCCGACTGAAGCTGAACTCGGACAAGACGGAGGTCCTCATCCTCGGCTCCAACACCTCACCCTGGGACGACTCCTGGTGGCCGACGGCACTGGGGGCACCCCCGACACCCACCGACCACGCACGCAACCTGGGAATCGTCCTCGACTCAACGCTCTCCATGACCAAGCAAGTCAACGCCGTCTCCTCCTCCTGCTTCAACACCCTCCGCATGCTCCGCAAGTTCTACAGGTGGATCCCGACAGATACAAGAAGAACAGTCACCCAGGCCCTCGTTAGCAGCAGACTCGACTACGGAAACGCCCTCGACGCGGGAGCCCCGACCAAGCTCATCAAACGACTGCAACGCATCCAAAACGCCTCTGCACGACTGATCCTCGACGTACCACGCCACATCCACATCACCCTCCACCTGAGAAACCTGCACTGGCTCCCCGTCAACAAGAGGATATCCTTCAAGCTCCTCATCCACGCACACAAGGCACTCCACAAGACCGGCCCAGCCTACCTCAACCGACGACTTTCCTTCTACATCCCCAACCGCCAGCTCCGCTCCGCCAGCCTCACACTCGCCACCGTCCCTCGCATCCGAAGAACAACCACCGGCGGGAGATCCTTCTCCCACCTCGCCGCCAAGACCTGGGACACCCTCCCACTGAGCCTACGACAGACCCAAGACCTGCTGACCTTCAGGAGGCTACTCAAGACCTGGCTGTTTGACCAGTAGCACCCCCCCCCCCTTCCCAGCGCCTTGAGACCCTCGCGGGTATGTAGTGCGCTCTACAAATGTCTGATTGATTGATTGATTGATTTTGACATGAGGGTCTCATGGAGGGTTATATAGTAAGGTTAAAAGTTGAATATTGAAAAAGGGAGTTGGGTATTGTTCCACTTCCTAACAGCATTAGTCATAGGGCATTCTGCATTCATTGGCTAATGAGCAGGATAAAATGGTATCTTGTAATCGAATCTTCAAAAGGTCCTGGCAGAACATCTGAAGAAAGGAGTAACCATGCCTGACTCTAGTTATGGACGCCTGAAGTACTCTTTATCCTCTGGGACGCAAATCCCAGGACGGGGGCTTCATTGTGTGAGGAAGTTTCAACTGCCCATTTGTGTGTTGACTACACTGGATTCAGTGGGGGGGGGGGGCCATGGCTGGCGAGAGACCTGGATGTAGAAGCTTGCCTTGAACAGCTGGGAGCGGTAAAATAGGCCAGGAGTGACATTTCCAGCACCTTGAAGAAACTAGGAATTTTCGTCATAGCAGGAAGTAAGGGCAGGGAGGTCTTACTCTTTTTTTTTTTCTAGTTCTTTTTATTCGTTTTTATGAGTACATGACACAATATTGTCTGATGTCCGGGCAGCTGATATTTTATTTCGCAGCTCAATATGGCCATAGTAGATCAAACAGGTTTTTTTTAACATTGTGAAACAGTGGGTTTATACAGCAGTTAGACAGATGCAGTTCTTAATTTGAGCCGGTGGTTTCCGGTGCTCGGCACCAGCACTTGTTTGTCAACACCGGAGCTTGTGACAGTCTCCCACAAGGTGGTGCTTTCTGGCTTATTTAGAGCTGACCACAGTAACAGTTAATTATCAGTTCAATATACATTAAAATTTACTATTACCTGCCGCCCAAACCATTCTTATACTTTGGGGGCCTGAGATAGTGCGAATTGTCACAGAGTGTGATGGTTAGTAGTTGTGTTGTTACTATCATTGGCAGCATAGCTAAGGGCAATGTGTGGTGCAAGCTGCAGTAGACTCCTGATAAGACCCCTGGCACTTATTTGTTTTACAAATTAAGCACTGGACAGATGGAAATATTCCCACCATGATAGTTGAGTGGGAAAACCTCTGGCACGATAGATCGGTTCTTCCCAGGGAGGTCTGTCTCCCTCATGAAGCTGTGACTGGGGTCCCCCTAGGGTGACCAACTGGAATGGGTACAAATTCAGGACAGTGAGTTTAAAAATTCAGGACAAAAATTCAGGTCAGAATTCAGGACAAAAATTCGGGACAAAAGGTAAGTTTTACAGACACATCAGAGGAGGTCGCACATTATTACATAAGTAAATAGACAACCAACACAAGTACAAGTCAAAAAAAGTTTATATTGGGTTGAGACAACTTTGCAATGCATCTGTTGTGTGTGGTTTGCATATAAAAAAAAAAAGAAGAAATGAATAAAAAGATCAAAGCTGAAGGCTTCTCAGATCTTACATGCCCCCTCTCCCCCATTGAAAAAAAACATCCGATCAATCATCCCAAGGGGATGTGATTAAGGCTGGGCGTAGTTCGCGTAGTAGCGCTACGCGAAGTGCACTTTGCACTACGCGAGCTACGCATAGCTACGCGAACTGCATAGTGCACTGTGCAAAATGCTGTTCGCACTGATTGCACAGTGCCGGATGCTTGTCCGCACTGTGCAATCATTGCAAACGGCTTCTTGCACAGTGCAAGCGGTCGTTTTCTGCCGCTCGAGTAGATTTCTACTCGAGTGGCAGCTTTCTCAACGCGGACTGGTAGTTTCTCATCGCGAGCAGTCGCGAGCATACGCGACCACTCGCAATGAGAAACCTGACCTCCCCGCGTTGAGAATCTCGCCGGAGGTTTATTTTCCACGCTCGCGATCGGCAACTTGATGTTGCTGATCGCGAACGCAGAAAAAGTCTCGCCGGGATGTCATATTTGCTTGCTCGCGGTCGCCAACTTGACGTTGAGGACCGCGAGCAAGCAAAAAATGACCGCTACGCGTGTTTGCACTGTGCTACGTGCAATTCGCGTAGTGCGAAGTAGCGCAAACTACGCGAGCGTAGCGTAGTACTTCGCCCAGGCCTAGATGTGATGTGTAAAAGCTAAGGGGGCTGGGGGAGTGGCTGGGTAAATATGAAAATAATAACAGCACAAATGTAGAAACTTTGCACTCTTGGAGCAAAAGAAATAAATAATAAGGGACAATTGTATTTGTATTACAAAAGGAGGGAGGGACTCGGGGCCAATTTATCTAGGTCCAGCATACAGGCCCAAAATAGTCAATAACAAGGTGGTATGCCGTTCCTACTGTGTATTACAGGTCAATGTGTGTATGGAGAGCACTGGAGTGCTTTCTAGAGCCGGAGAAAATCTTTTCTCCTTTCAGAAAAAGACCCTCACACACCCAGCCAGCTAGGTGTCTTGCTTCATCACTGGGTCTGCCCCTTATCGTGTCGGCGCTGCAATACCCGATCGGCACCCGTGATGGGGCCTTCTTGGCGGAGATCTTTTTTCTTAGCCGTTGGGTGCAGTGCGTGTGAGGGCCCTAGTGAGTGTAGATGTGTAAGTGTGGAATGTGCATGACTAAAACAGGAATTAGTGGTCCACCCAAAACAACTTTAATGAAAGTGGTCACTATCCTGATTAAAAACAATGATGTGCGCACACCTGCTCTAAGGTTGCAGGGATTTGCGCTAGAAAATCAGGCATTGCCGCGCCGACCCGATAAGGGGCAGACCCAGTGATGAAGCAAGACACCTAGCTGGCTGGGTGTGTGAGGGTCTTTTTCTGAAAGGAGAAAAGATTTTCTCCGGCTCTAGAAAGCACTCCAGTGCTCTCCATACACACATTGGCCTGTAATACACAGTAGGAACGGCATACCACCTTGTTATGGACAATTGTATTTGTACCATTATCACTGCTTGTGTGACAGTTTAAGAGGCTAACAGTGGATGCACCTGGATAACACGTGCCAAAATGAAACATCCACCTCCCCAGATCTTGGCCCCTGGTGAGGTGACAGGAGCCTATAAACAAAAGCAGTTTGCCGTGCCCTGGGCTCTGGCAGGAGGAGGCCCAGGAAATGCTGTCACTGCGCAGAGAGGCCCATTATCATTCTGTATGTGATAATTAGGCCGACATACAGAATGATAATGGGCCGATAGCCTGTGCCAGGTCGGGGAGGGGCTGCTGCAGGCCACTGATCACAGCAGGAGCGCAAGCTGGCCCCTGCAGTGAGAGTTACAGAACTCTCAGGCTGCTTGCAGCGGGCCAGCTCGCTCCAATGTCTGAAATTACGGACAAAAGGCATCCGTGAAAGAATTCCTCACTGACAACGGACAAGAGGCCCAAATAATGGGCAGTCCATGAAATTTATGGACGGTTGGTCACCTTAGGTCCCCCAGACGACTACTGAGAACAGGGCCTGCTTTAGCGCCCGGTGCGACAATATTTTTGGCGCCCTCACACCCCATGACGGCCTCCTCGGATTCTCTCACTACTTCCGTTCAATAATGCCCCTCAGTTCTCCAATCATAAGTTGTTAAACACAGCGCCCTCCAATGGTCAGCTGCACCAGTCGCACTGCCCTAAAGCCAGGACTGACTGAGAAGTCTGAAAGCATTGGAGTGTGCCAAAGATCTGTCCCTGACCGCATGGCCTCTGTCAAGCAGAGCAGTTTGCTGGTAACATTTCCTTGTGGGTTTTTCTGGTATTAGAGTGCCCTCTGGTGTCCATTTCTAGGTAATGTACAGAGACTAACAGTGGAGTTTCATAAATCCATTGTTCCTATGGATATTTATGACAATTTTGCCTCAAAACTTTAAAAAGTCATAAACCTGATTCCCTAAGTGCATTTTTATTTATTTTTAGTGTCATTTTGGCTATTACATTATTCATGTGTTTTAATTGGGTTAGGAATCTTATTGTACTGTATTCTTATCTTTATTGTCATGTGCTACTGCTTGAACTCAAATACATTCCTCTGGGGGGATTGCCTGCACAATAACGACCAGGGGTCAAGCAAAGTTTCTCATTGCACTGTGTTGTGACCTAGCTAGATTGTGTTATTGAGTTGGTAACGGTACCAAACTCCGAATGTAAAAAGGTCTGCTTAACGCTGCTTCTAGCTGTTAATCAATTTGATACTGCTTGACGTAGATACAATTTGCAAAGCTTCGTTCATCAAATCATTATCGATTCCCAAAGTCTTATTTTTATTTTGCAGTTGTTCGTTGGTCTTGGGTTTCCCTACGAAGGACCTGCTCCTCTTGAAGCTATTGCCAACGGATGTGCATTTTTAAATCCCAAATTTTGGCCCCCAAAAAGCAGCAAAAACGCAGATTTTTTTAAAGGCAAACCAACCCTCCGCGAGGTAAGCAAAGCCTTATGACTATTTCCAACTTGAGAACCTCATAGCTTGTGCTCCATGGTGTGTTTCTGGCGTTGTTTGCTGAGCATATTAAACTTGGTTTACTACAAGGAGAACGCCAAGATGGAGGAGAGAATGTGGCCTAAGGGCTAGAGTGGTTGACCTCGAAGCTAGGGAACCGGGTTTGAGTCTCGGTAGGGACACTCAACATTCTGTGATTCTGGGCAAATTACTTAATCTCCCCGTGCCTAACAAAAATGAATGTGTCCTTGTGTAACGTAACTGGTGCTCAGGTAAAGGGCTCTGATACCTTCGGATCTAGTTCGTGCTATATAAAACTGCAAAAAAAAGTTGTCAAAACCAGTTTAAAGCTACTCTATGACCAAAACAGAAACTTTCTCCCATCTCTAATGTAAACGTTCCCTGGCGTCAAGAACCTGCTGTCCAGAAAGCTGCCGCAGATTGGCTGTTTTATGCAGTTTCCAGCCACATCAGTGTTTCATTGACACTGATGTAAACAAAACCAGGAGAAAAAGGGGTATAATGCATCTTTCTCATGCAGTGCAGGTGAATATTGCCAATGTTAGACTTCACAGTGCTGTAAATCCGATCTCGTCGGTACTCCAGTAACAATATTTATTTTTTTGTACACGCTTTCTTTTTTGCTCAACTAACTGTTTTGAACACATTTTGTTTCACCACATTTTTACTTCAAAGTATTAAGTCTAAAGCCCAGTTCAACGCATAATGTGATTTCACCTGCAGTATCAATAGAAACGCAGGGTCCTTGTCAGGGCCGGTTCTAGGATTTGCAGGGCCTTGGGCCAAAAGGGAATGTGCGAGGCCCCTCTAATTTACATAAGTGACCCCTTGCAAGGAGACCATTCAGAGACACTGCGGGACGCCCATTGTCCAGCATTTTAGCGCCCCCACAGCTTTAACTTTCAGCCCACAAGCAATTCTCACAGCTTCAGCCTGATAGGTGCTTGTGGGCTAAAAGTTAAAACTGTGGGATCGCTAAAATGCTGGACAATGGGCGTCCCGCAGTGTCTCTGAATGGTCTCCTTGCAATTGGGACAAGAGGAAGCGTCTCCCTCCCCTAGGCCTCCAGACACCATCCCTGAGAGGCTCGGGGAGGGGACCCCTCCCATGGACCCTAATTGCAAGGAAACACCATTCTTTTAGTTGGATTGGCAGGGAAACAAGAGGACACACCACCGGTGCGGGGCCCCATGCTGGTGGGCTGAGTGCGAGGCCCTGGGCAGCTGCCCACACTGCCCATGCCTAGCGCCGGCCCTGGTCCTTGTAACCTTTGCGATGCAGTAGGGGCCTCACCCCCTCAGGGACACCCATTCAGCCCAAGACAAATGAATATGTCAGAGTAAGGGTGCCCTCTTCACATTCTGCAGGGGGCCCTATCGTTTTGCATTACTTCACAGTTGCCCACTGATGGATTTTTTATTTTTCTACGGACTCTTGAATTGGCTTTTAGTAATTGCCAAATTTTCAAAAGCCGCCCTCAGAATATTATCCAATTTTAACGCCTTTGCAATACCAGATATTTTAATATGCTCATTCCATTAGTAGAATGGCTCTTTCAAACCAGAACAAAAGTCATATCACGTTCTGTAGCTTTGTAGCCCAGGGCTACACGCCATTAAAGGCCCGCTGCAGTGTTAAAGGCCCAAGCCAAAGGCGAGGGCCTTTAACAAGGAAGCGGACCTTTAACGGTCAGGATAGCCCAGCTACTGCTGGCTATAAAGCTATTAGAAGATTCTGTCACAAGAGGGCAGAATGTTCTAATTATTAAAACAAAGGCCGTTAGGAGCTCGAGAGGGTTGAAATTCCCTTCGGCTCCGAAGCCTTTGTTCTACACTTAACGGCCCTGCAACAGCCGTTTGCAGGGCCACGGCTGTTAGCTGTCGCACATTCACAGCAAAATCTGTGAAAGGGGGCTGAAGTCATCCCTTGGTCCTTCCCTGCTTCACTGAACTACTTTTTGTAGTTCAGCCAAGCCAGGGAGACCCAGGTGCTGAGCAGCATTGGGTTCAGAGTAAACGTCTGAAAATTCTCGCTGGTACTATCAAAACAGAATATGTTCACAGAAAACATTCTGCATATGGGGGTTTGTTAGAATCCTTTTAGAGGCAGTCACTGGGGCCAACTTCGTGGCTTTTGGCTTTTTTTCCCTATTGTCCTGGGCCCCCCTACTATGGATCCAGAAAAACTGGTCCAAGTACTACCTCTTTCAGCTTTTGACTCTGTGGTAACGCTGGTTGAGCAGTCCAAGGGTCTTCAAGGTGGAGGTAGGTGTAAGGCTTACACATGTGCAAGTCTCAAAGTGCAAATAGTAGCCACAATAAGATTATTGTTCAGTCAAATGCTTGATTTAATGACAAAAGTATTTCAATGTAAGCACACAAAGCATAGAGGTAACTCACTTAAATAATATCCACATTTTCTTGAGGTCTGTGCTCTCATTCTGGTAGGTATCATTGAGTCCCTCTGTCACTTTCTTGTGAGGCCAGTTATTCCCATTCGATAGTGGAGGTGACTTTCAGATGTGCACCACGCTAGTCACCACTCAACAAAGTCGAAGTTTGGCCTTAAGAGTCAACTTCAACAGCACTATGTTTATGAAAGTCCCCCAAAGACCTGCTGGCCTCAAACAGTCTTACTCAACCTGTTGTTAGCCGGTAAGTGCAAAAGGACCCAGACACATTTCTGCGGGCTCCGTTCTCGTGATGCGGAGTGTCCGCAACATCTCCAGTCTTTCTCTGATGACACTTCAGGCCTTCTCTGTCTTCAGACAGACCATTGTCCGAGTGGGACATCCTTCTCCATGGTCCCTCACAATTGGTAAGTGTTCCTCAGAACAGCCTGGGCATGATGATCCAAGGCAACGGCCAGCCTCCATGGTGGCTCCCACCTGGCATACTAGGGTCACTGACTGGCTCTGCACAAGGGCGATGGCCTTTACTTTGTGGTGGCACCTCCTGGCACATGGGTGTCGCTGACTTGTCCTTGCAGCTGCCGACAGGACCAGGCACCTCACATTACTTTCACCGGGATGTGCTTAGTACGATACCTGCTGTGCCTCGCTCTCCTCCTCACAGGGCCTACGGGTCGTGGTAAGCAGGCAGATGGCTGGTGCTCCAAGCTGAGAGCAAGAGGTCTTAACTTTGAGTGAGGGATCCTCAACCAGCAGGAACACTAGCAGACTTTATCATAGTCCTAGTTACAGCAGCTAGAACTCTTTGTTGTGGTCTCCTGTTGAAGAGTGCTGTTGAGCAAAGTGTGGGACTCATTGTCTCACCATTTTAGTCCAAATCCAGGCACAAACGTTACTTAGTGATCCTTCGAAACTGGGGTTATGGATGCCCACTCCCTTGAAGTACTCTGTCCTCTGCCCTGTCTTTTGTCAAAGGGTTATCTTGTACAGCAGGAGTCTTTCTAGTCCTTAGTGATGCTCATCACTGCCAAGGTAGTACCCGGGGATCATACCTCACTGTCAGCCTCCACTGAATTATGTCTAGCAAAGTTTCCAAACAATAAGCCTTCCCCCTCTTATCAAGATTCCCTGGTTCACAATGCCAGCCTTAACAACCTCACCATCTCCCTGACAATGAGCCAAGGCTCCACTGACCAGTAACTCTTCGTGGAATCAGAGAGCTTTGATGTGAACACAGGATTCCCTGCTCCCCTGCCTCCAGTGCATATGTTCCAACCCCAGCCCTCGGGAATGTTCCCATTCCACATCTCCTGTCTTGGTGTTGCAGTCCTCACCTCCTGGAGCTTCTCCAGGCCCTGAGCTTCCAAAATGGAAATCATAGAACTCATTATTATGTACCATACACAGTCACACATACATCCCAGTAGGCACACGCAAGTACCACTCGCTGTCCGGCGATGCACTCAATCCGTGTAAACCAAGGATGAGTTAAGTACTCAGCCACAGAACTTTTATTAATGGGCCAGTAGGCACTGCGCCTGTGACACAGAAAAAGCCTGTTCACACTACTGATCACTACTAAACAAAAAACGAGTATGCTGCCACAATTGTGCTCCTGTGACTTAATTCCAGGTAGGAGCAGTAGCTGTCTGCCTCTTTGAGGGTTGTGCTTGGTGCGCCCCTCTTAGTTTAACCAGGCAGCATTACCATCAGACGAGCTTAGGTAAAGGTGCTCATGTATGATCCGTGTTTCTCCAAGACCCGAAAATCAGTATCGGGGATCCTGATACAAATGCAGCTGGGGCAGTCCGGGCAGGGCCTTCTAACAACTTCACTACAGAAATGAACTCTAAATTCCTTAGAGTAGCTGTTTCAACCATTCAAGCTTTCCTGTTTCTGATAGGTGACAGGAAGTATAGAAATGTTGTATGCTATGTACCATATCTTAAGGTGAGCTGTGTTCTAAGCCTTCCCTCAAATACAAGGAAAGGTCTACTTCAATTTGTTTGCTCCCACTGCTGCATACAACTTTGTCTCAGTCCTCTTGAGCAATTGACTCCCTCCATGGTGAGTGGCTGTATTCTGCTTGTGCACAAAGGGCTCTGATGCCCAAACAGTTCTCTCCTTCAGAAGCCGGGACATTTTCGTTTTTTTAATTACCCCTGTTTTGACATTCTGAGGGCTCAGCTACTCACCATACACTGTAACCTGGCTCTTGCCACCACTTGAAATGCTCTTTTTCACATGTGATTGATTTATGAGAGTCCATATGTGAATGGGCGTTTGAAACCATTCCAAAATGGCTGCCTCTGCATGTTCATGCATGTGTGGTCATCTTAGAATGAGCTTCTAACCCATTCATATATGGCTGCCAATGCTTGCACACATTTGGACAGCTATCTTTTAATGTTTTTGTAAAACTTTATTACAAAAACATTGAATGGCATCCACCTGTGTGCACTCACACGTTATGTTATGTTATACAGTCTTATAGAGCGCACTATCACCCCACGGGTATCTTGGCACTAGGTTACATTAATTCCATTGTTCACACATGTTACAGTACCAGGTCAGAAGTTTCATGAAAGGTGGCTAGGCTCCGTTACACCCTTGGAAAGAGCCAAGTTTTAAGCTCCTTCCTGAAATGTAGTAAGTCTTCTGTTTGTCTGAGATTGGACGGAAGTTCATTCCATAGCCGAGCAGCTACAGAACTGAATGCTCTTCCTCCAAGCCTGGTCTTTCTGATTCTGGGCGTGCCACCAACTTGGCTGCTGAAGATCGAAGGTTTCTGGTCGGGAGATACCAGGTGAATTTACTCTGCAATGGCCTGGGCCCAAGTCCATGCAAGGCCTTAAAAACAATGCAGAGAGATTTGAACTGTATTCTCTGCATAACTGGCAGCCAATGAAGGTCTTTAAGGGACAGAGAGGCAGATGACCTACGCTGTCTCTTTAGAGCTAGCTTCTCAGCTATTATCTGAATTCTTTGAGGCTTCTTTATCAAGGAGTTTGGAGCACTCAGTAACAGAGCGTTGCAATAATCGAACCGGCTCAAAATAACACTTCTCACCACCAGTGCTCTGGCTGAAGTCGGTAGCATTGGAAGTATTTTCCGCAGTGCTCTGATGAGAGAAAAACAGGTTCCGACTATTTTATTCACTTGGGTATCTAGACTCAGTTTGTCATCACAAATCACCCCTAGATTGCGCACTGTCTTGGAGGGTATTAGTGGCTTATCTGTGGGGATAGGGCAAAACTTGGCCGAAAGCGGGGGAGGGACTTTCTTTGCCGTACAGTACAGAATTTCTGTTTTATCCCTGTTGAACTGCAAGGAGTTATCTCTAAGCCAACTTGCAGTTTTTTGCATACACTCGTGGAAACTATCGAGCGATACTGATTGATTCCCCTGGAGTGAAAAAATGAGTTGCGTATCATCCGCATAGTTCACCAAGTTAATTTTGTAAGATTTGATAATTGGAATCAGTGGACTTGTATATGTTAAATAGGATCGGACTAATAGCAATTCCTTGGGGGACACCGTGCTGGATAGAACCATATTTAGATAAAAAAGGAGGTAGAGCCACTGCCTGTTGTCTCTCCGACAGGTATGACTGAAACCATTTCAGTGCCATGCCCTCTATCCCAATATCCATAAGCCTATTCAGAAGGATTTTGTGATTGACCGTATCGAATGCGGCAGACATATCCAGTAGGACCAGTATAACTGGTCGTCCTTTGTCTGCTTTCATTCGAAGTTCATCCAGGACTGTTACTAATGCAGTCTCTGTTCCATGTACTGGACGAAAGTCAAATTGTGCATCTTCTAGCCTGTGATTAGCTTCTAGAAATTGCGAGAGAGTTCTACTGACCAAACGCTCTAAACTTTTCACCGGGTAGGGCAGAAGAGAGATGGGTCTGTAACTGGTTGGACATAGGGGATCAAGCGTGGCTTTCTTCAACACGGGTGTCACCATTGCCTGTTTCCAGCATACCGGTACTACCCCACTACTCAGTGATTGGCAGCAGATCTGACGGAGCTGTGGAAATAGCTCCTCCTTAAATTCTCTCCAAACCCTGTGTGGGAGAGGATCCATTGGGGGCCCAGATGAAATACTCAACGCAAGTCTATTAAAATCTTCCTCTGTAGGAATGTCGAAATGATCCGGAGTTGCTGACTTGCCCTCATCTACTCCCTCCTCCTTCTCAATCAGTAACATCATCTCGGGCGCTCTAATTCCATCATCTGTCTTATCCTCCTTGTTCATTTCCAGACCACTGATAATTTTAGCAATCTTCTCCTCAAAGAAGACCGCTAAGCCATCACATAGGTCTTGGGTCGCAGTGATCTTATTTTTTATGCAGTCGGGTTCAGAGAGGTCACTCTCTATTTTAAATATGCTTCTAGCACTATTAGTCGCCTTTAGAATAGTATTAGCGTAATACTCTGCTTTTGCCTTGGCGATTGTCCCTTTATAGTTGCCCAATGCTGCCCTCAAGGCTATTTTATCCTCTTCCTCATAAAATTTCCTCCACTTTCTTTCTGCTCGTTTGCAGCCTTTCTTTAGCTTTTTTAGCTCCTCATTATACCAGGGGGCCGATGACTCATACGTATTTTTTAGTTCTGTCATTGGGATCATCTGATCGAGAGTATTGCTTATCTGGTCACAGAATTTCAGATAGTTTTCGTCCTCCGACTTACTAGCATCAAAGGAGTCTTTCTCAGTAAAAAAAGGGGAATGTTTTTTTATTCTTAACAATTTATTCCATTCCCTTCCTCGTCGGTTATTTCCAATGGTAGCAGTATTTTTATTCATTCTGGGGTTTGTTACCAAAAATTTGATGAGAAAATGATCAGTCCAACATAGAGGTAGTATATTTTCCACTTCTGCAACTTTTTTTTCGGAAAAAAATTAAATCTAGTATATGGCCTCCCTGGTGTGTTGGTTCCATCACCAGCTGTTGCAGATTTAGGTTCTCACATGATTGAAGTAGATCTTTTAAAGCTGGGCCTAGGTTCCCGTTTGCCCATAGATTAAAATCTCCCAGGATAATCATTCTGGAGTGAGTGAGTGACATATTATAAACAATGTCGATTAGTGTTTGTTGCTGAGGGCTAACTGGGCCAGGAGGACTATAACATACTATGCCAGTAAGCAAATGCCCTTTAACATCCTTAAGGGAAAACCCCAAAAGTTCAATACCCTCAGCTTCATCGACATCTATTGGAGCAAAATTCCATTTATCCTTAAAGAGAACTCCTAACCCCCCTCCTCTTCCATTGAGTCGTGGCTTATGAAAAGCTTTGTAGCCTGGTGGACATGCCAGCCCTAGCTCGACATCTGAGTCAGGGCGTGTCCATGTTTCCGTCAAAAATACTACATCCAAGTTATACAACTCTAACAGGAGATATATCTCCTGGTGATGTTTCACCAGGGATCTAACATTAATTAGACCACATTTAAAGTTATCTACTTCTCTTTTCTCAGGGACTATTCTCACTTCTCTCAGTGTTATATACTTAGGAGCAGCACCCCCTCGCTCACCTATCGACAGGAGCTGTTCCCTCGTATATCGGTAGTTGGTATTCCCTGTAGTATAGAGTCCCAAACCAGCAGCATGGCTGGCACTGTGCGCGGACGAGCGCAGACGGGCTTGCCTTTGGTGCGCCTGCTGCGCGCGTCTGCTGCGCGCTCGCATCGATTTAAGTAGGGAGGGTAACCGCATCTCTTAGAGAAACTAGAGCGCTAACCAAGATGGCGTGTGCTCGGTGACCCGCTCTTACACGCGGCGTACACCTGCGCACCTTGGGCTCAGAATCAAGTGCAAGTGGTAATTTTTAAAACAAATTTACGAGTTCTCAAACAGTTTTTTAAAAGTAATTGTGCAATTTCCAAGCACGATAAAAGCAGGTCTATGTGACTTTTACAGATTCAGAAACCGTTTTAAAATAATTGTGCAGTTTCCAGGACGCAATAAAAACAAAGTCTATACAATAGTATCGGTGTGTGCGACGGGGTAGCCTTAATGCACTCGCGTTTGCACGTCAACATACTAGCGGCCGTTTTTAAAATCTTTTTGTAAAAAAAAGTTATACGAAAAGATTTTTAAAAAATCACTGTATTGGTAAAACCAATAAGCTGTTAGTCAACACTGTGTAACACAGGTCTGTCCACTAATTCTGCTTAATATTAAAAAATAGGCAACATTTACAGACATTTGTTCAAGCATTTGTTTATAGTTTTTGTTTTGTGACTTTTTGTCTTATACAGATGTCTACAGAGATGGGCACACAAATAATCCACCTAATACCCCCAGTGAATCACCTTTTTGAGACTTGGAATGACCATGTTGGGCCAAACAGATTGTCATCTTGATCTCTCCTTCTCGGAAGTCTGTTCACACCGTTTCTGTGTTCATGGGCAAGCATGACACCCTATCATTTATACATGTCAAACACACACAACCCTTTTAATGGGCTCCTGGGGCGAACAGTGGCTACTAGGCAGTATCTTGTCTCTGTACTATTACTCACCACTGGTTCCCCTAGGGCTCCCCAAAACTACTGCACTCCAATTATGGCTGGTTATTCACTTTGGACACTGTACTCTCCAGAAATCTTACATTAGGAGTCTGTAGGAGTTAAAAACTCAAGCTGAGCATAAAACAACACACAATATACTCAATATCCTGAGAATGCCATACCTTAAAAGAAGATTAAGGCCTTTATTAACAGATAACTAGAAAGGGTGCTTAGAATTATGTTACACAGAAACAAACTCAATTTGCTAGTGCTTTCTTGGGTCAAGATGTGACTCCTGACATTTTTTATAGAATTTATGCTATAGTGGATCCCACAGTGGGAACATAGAATGGGCTCCTCCTTATACTATTATATAAGGAGGTGCCCACTCTGTGTTCCCACTGTAGGTAGCCACTTCACCAGTCCAAACTGAAAACTGGATGTTTAGGCTTATTCTTGCTACAGTGTCTTCCAGCATTCAGGCAATACTCCCAGCTCTTGAGAAAGAGAAATAGTGTTAAATGTCTTTCTGCAACTGCGGTGGAGGATTTTCCTGATGTCTAGCCAGAAGTATGAGTTAATGACTCAAAGAACACTGGAAGCCTATACCAACCACGTCATGCTTTCATGAGAAGCATTCAGTTTTGAAGAAGGACATGTTTGATCATTGTCTAGTTTCCACCACTAGGCCTAACCTGGAAACCAATTTCCAGGTTAGTCCAGTTTGAAATGATCAGGTTGGGGATGTGTCAAGGTTTCACCAGGCCGCGCCCCGGTACGCTCGAATGAGGAGCAATGCAGCAGAATGTCTCATTGCAGCATATGTTTATTCTGGGATACAGGAATACGGAGGGGGGTGGGGGAAGAAAAGAAAAGGGCACTGCAGTCACTTTGGTTGTTTACGGCACGATCCTCTAAGCAGCAGGAGCGATTCCAACCGGGGTTCAGGAGACGCTGTTGTCCTCAGGTAGAAGGGAGACCAACAGGAAAACAAAAGAATATAGAAGACCACGGTCAGTGGTTTGGCCAATAATAAAGCCTGTATTGGGGAGGGGGTCTGTGAGGGAACACCGCGTACCGCCACCTTGTGCAGCCCTGTTAAAAGTTATCCCCCCTCTAATTACCTCCCTTCCCCACCCAGTGCCCCGGAAATCCCCGTAGACTCTGCCGTACCTTGTTCAGCCACCCTCCTCCAGGAGAGTGGCAGGGCGGCGCGTGTCCACGTTTGCCTCCTGGTGTCCTCTGCTTCCTGGGGTTCGGCTTCCGTGATCCCAGCGGGCACACTCGACGGTTCTCCTCCACTCCTCGTACCTCGCTCACTTTTCCGGCTTCTTCCTCATTCTCGGTCGCACTTCTCTCGAGATGAACGCCGGCTTTCTCCTTTGCGTCGTCGCCGTCCTCCGATAGGCCAGTTCGGAGTGACGTCACACAATGGAACTCCTCCTCTCGGACACCGCGTCCTGAGTTAAAGGGCCAGTCCGCAGCCTGTGTATGAAGCATCAGGACTTCAGTGTCAGAACATAGGGGATCGTCAGTCCCCACTTCCCCCAGTCCGGTCTGGACCCCCTGACAGGATGACATTTGCACTTTCCTAGGTAAAATCCAGTACTCCATGGCATTGGAGGATTGAGGACATTCATTGAATTAATGAAAATGTATACCTGAGAATGTAGACAATATGAATTTCTCTTACCACCTACCAGATAGCTCTAGTGTGAAAGGTGGACCTGAACAGGGAAAGAAGCAGTTTCTCATATCCACAATGGTTAAAGGACTACTGGCCAGGAAAGTCACCATCCTGTTTATCTTTGCATGCTGTTCCAGTGGACACCCAAACAGATGTGTTTAATACAATAAAACAGACATCTGGCTTTCCTCTGGGGTGCTGACAAAGATTCCTATATTCATTGAGTTTTTAAACAACACTAAAAATGCTAAGCGCTAATTTGCATCATCAAATCACACTCTGGTCATTGTGGTGTCCTAGTGACAACACAAAAAATAAAAAAAGTGTGCTGAAACTTTCGAGTTTATCGGGCATGGATTAAAATTATTTCTCATTGCAGCTAACATCCCAGCATCCTTACGCTGAAGTTTACATCGGGAAGCCATATGTTTGGACTGTGAATATCAACGATCCTATTGAGGTGGAAAAGGCAGTAAAGGCAATACTGAATGAACGGGTAAGTAGGATACACATATTCGACCTTTCCAGTGACTGGAGATATTTATTTCAATGCTTCTGGCTGAAAATCCTGTGAAAAGTTCAGACTCGGAAATCAAAGCTGACAAAACTGCTGATCAGATAATGTACTTAATATACTGTGTTCATGTTGAACAATTAGGCGGAAAAACCAATGACAAATTGTCATGTTGAGGAATATGTCGAGCAAAGTAGGAGAATTGGGGTTGGGTGGGGACCTTCATAGCGAAGCGTCATGCTAAGTAATCGATAGGGCAAAACATCTTAATGGAGGAATATCACTAGTGGTGGATTACAAGGCAGCAGACCTGGAGAAAACAACAACATTTGCAAAAGAGGGAAAAATCACTGGAATGTTGGTTTATACCGTGCAGGATTTCCATTTGGCCCCTTTCTTTTATCCCGTTCAGTCCAAAGTCAATGGATTTTACACGGTCCATCCATCTTCACTCAGAGTGCTAATGTAGCTGTTAAACTGCTGCTTTGTTAATCTGGAGATACAAGTTCAGTGATTTGCATACTGTGTCATCCATCGTGTGTCCCAAATTCTTTTAATGTTCAACCAATGGCGCTCATTTGGTCCCACTCTTTAAACTATGATGTTATAAGATCCTGCTCTTCACTTTCTGCATGGTTTGACCAACATATATTTTGTTGCTGGAACACCTTATTGCATAGATGATAGATCTGATATCCTGGTTTAGTTTCAACATAATCTGAGGAATTGTCCCTAAGTGAGTTTGTCCCTTAAGGTTCTTAGGTGATGGCTTTTATGCATTAGCAATGATTTCCCATCTGTCAGTTTGCAAGATAATGTGGTAAGAAGTTGTTGTCTAAGACTTTGACAGTGAGGTCTAGGAAATAATCTCATGTAGACTCATTGAGAATTAGATATTCTTTGGTTGAAGTTTGAGCCACTATAAAAAAGGAATTTAGTATCTACATTTTTCTTGAGCAGTACCCCTGCAAAAGTAGGTGGCATTGTTTAGCTCCGCATGGCATCGGCCGCCCCGTAAGTGACGTGCGCGGTGTCTATATAGGCGCCACCACCCCGCGCTGATGTCACTTCTCTTCCGCACCAGTCAACGCAGATCCGAGAAGAGCTATGCCTTAGTCAGTTTTTGAGTAACTTGTTTCGACATTTTGTCGAGAGTTTTTGTGGTGTTTTCCTCCTGGTGTCGCAGGAATGTCATCTAAGAAAGCCGGCTTCAAGCCCTGCGGCGCCTGTCACCTCTCAATGTCAGTGATGGACCCGCACCTGGTTTGCCGCTGGTGCCTCGAGCGCGACCACGACCCGAAGGCCTGCTCAGATTGCCATGCCGTGCCCCCGAGGGCCTTGAGGGAGTCGTCCCTCAAGCTCCTGGCAGCATGACATGCAATGCCGCGACGATCCAGATTCCCATCGAGAGGTAGGTCCCGGGAGCGGTCGCGGAGTCCTAGATCCTCGTTGTAGGGATCTGGGTGAAAACAGTGGACCGGACATTTCTCCAGATACTAGCCTGTGTTCTTCCCCTACTTTGACTATGGAGTAGGTAGCTTCCTTCGCAATAGTGGTTAGGAGGGTGGCTGAGGTCTTGGACCTCAGCTTGCCCTCGGTGGCAGTCAAGATGAATGTCTTGACAGAAGTACTTCAGCCGGTAGTGTCCCCATCAGAACCTCATCTCCCTTTTAATGAGGCACTTACTGACATTCTGCTTGGGACTTGGTCCAAACTCAGCACAGGGGCTCCTGTGAACAGGATGATTGTCCGTCGCCACTGCCCCGCACCTGGGGACCCAAACATCTTCACACAACACCCCAACTTCAGCAAGAACATGTTTTCTTCCACCAGCCTGGCAGTGTGGTCTGTGAACACCATGTGCCTTTTTGACCTCTATTCCCCCGCTTGGTGGGATATGATTGTGCAGGTGCTGCCTACGGTCCTGGAGGAGGCCCAGGCCATACTCTTCCAGGCTGTTGATGATGGGAGGGATGCAGCAAAGTTCACGATTCAATGTGAACCAGACACAGCATACTCACTGGGTAGAGAGATTTCATCAACGGTAGCTATACGACGCCACACCTGGTTGAGGACGACTGGCTTTTCTGGGGATGTCCAAGCATCGCTTAAGGACATGCCCTTTTATGGCTCTCGTCTCTTCAGTGGCAAGGTGGATTCAGCGCTGAAGCGCTTTAAGGACAGCAGGGCTTCGGCCAGATCCTTGGGCCTTTCCATGGCCCCTCCCCACCCCAATTTGCCTTTTGTTACTTTTGTGGCCACTGAAAGGGCTTCCAGCCACGTCTGTACCCACCCAGCCACAGCGGGGCACAAGCTTCACAGTCTCTGCGTGGCCGAGAATGCGGTATCTACAGGCCCTTGGGTCAGTCAGCCAGCGGTGGGGTCAGTCCACCACCCCCCAGCAGCCGTAGCCTCCAAACCTTCCTCATCTGCTCTTTTACCATGTTGTGCACCCAGTGGGCAGCAGGATTTGCCATCACCTGCCCCACTGGAGGTCCATAACATCAGACAGGTGGGTTTTGCAGATCGTTTGAAGGGGCTACTCCCTCCCCTTAGAGTTTACTTCTCCCTCCATGCCGTTTACTTACGACAGGCTGACTGAGGACAGCCTAATCCCTTCTCCGCAAGGAAGTGGCAGCTCTCTTGGCCAAGGGTGCTAATGCCAGAAGTAGGTTGTGGTTGCTATTCCCGCTCTTTTCTGGTGCCCAAGAAGCACGGAGGTCTTTGTCATATCCGCGACCTGTGCTCTCTCAATTTCTTCCTCAAGAAGGAGAAGTTGACGATGCTCACTCTCGAACAGGTCTTGTCTGCCCTGGACCCAGGAGACTGGATGGTAGCATTGTACTTGCGGGACGCATACGTACATATCCCCCTCCTGCCTCCCGACAGGCTTTACAGCAGATCAAGGTGGGCCATGAGCACTTTCTGTGTGCCGTTGTTCGCTTGGCCTCACCAGCACCCCTCGGGTGTTCACCAGGGTGATGGGGGTGATTGCAGCTCATCTGCAGAGATTTGGCGTGCCAGTCTTCTATCTCGATGACTGGCTGTTGAAGGCGGACTCACCCCAAGCTGCCATTTCCCACCTTCAGACTATGGCGGACCTCCTGGTTTCACTGGGGTTTACTATCACTGTGCTGAAGTCACACCTGCTCCCTTTCATCCGAGCTGTTCTGGACATGGTGCAGTTTTGGGCCTATCCTACCGAACGGCGAGTCCAGGACATTCAGACTATGACACCGATATTTCAACCTCTATCCTGGATTTCGGTGAGGCTGACTCTGAGGCTTCTGGGCCTCATGGCCTCCTGCATCCTGCTTGTGACCCATGCCGATAGCATATGAGGGCTCTGCAGTGGGACCTGAAGTTCCAGTGGGCACAGCATCAGGGAAATCTCTCCGACATGGTCCAGATCTCGAAACGGCACAAGATCTGCAGTGGTGGTTAACAAACCACGATTGGGTCAGCGGCAGACCCCTCTCCCTTCCCCAACCAGATATGACAGTGGTGACACATGCATCACTCCTGGGATGGGGTGGCCATCTGGGAGAGGTGCAGATCAGAAGCCTCTGGTCTTCAGGGGAATCTGGACTCCACATTAACCTGTTGGAGCTCCGGGCGATTCGGCTGGCATTAAAAGCCTTTCTACCCTCCATCAATGGAAAGCTAGTGCAGGTGTTAACGGACAGCACCACCGCCATGTGGTACTGCTACAAACGGGGTGGGGTCGTGGACCCTTTGTGAAGAGGCCCTGCTTCTCTGGACATGGCTGGAATGTCAGGGCATTTCCCTGGTGGTTAAACATCTGACTGGCTCTCTGAAAGTCAGAGCAGAAGAACTCAGCTGAAGATGCCTAGCAGATCACAAATGGCATCTCTGTCTGTAGTTGGTGCAAACTCTCAGCAGTGCGGAGAGCCTTGGTGAGATCTGTTCGCCACTCCTGAGAAATCGCAATGACTGCAGTGCTGCATGCTGGAGTTTCCAAGGTGGCTCTCGCTCTGAGGCGTTTTTCATCTAGAGTTGAGTTCAGGCCTCCTGTATGCTTTTCCTCCCATACCACTCCTGCCCAGAGTTCTCAAGAAGATCAGGAATGACCAGGCCCAAGTCATCCTTGTGGCTCCAGACTGGGCTTGGAAAGTCTGGTATCCCAAGCTGTTGAGCATGGCCATCGGTCCTCCGAACTCCGAACAGGCTGCCCCTCCGGGAGGATCTTCTGTTGCAGCAGGGGAGGATTCTCGACCTGAACCCATCAAAACTCCGCCTTCTTGCATGGAGATTGAGCGTCAGCAGTTGACAGCTATTGACCTTCCACCTGACGTCTGTGATGTTATCTTGGCAGCCAGGCATCCCTCCATCGAGACGGTGTATGCCTGTTGTTGGGGAACATTTGTGGCATGGTGTACAGAATGACAGATTGATCCCCTTTCTGCCTCTCTTTCTCAGGTTCTCCTTTTCATTCTCTCCCTCACCCAGCCAGGGCTCTGTTTTGGGCACTCTTAAAGGCTATCTTACTGCTATCTCCGCTTTTCTGCGGTTGCCTAAACAGCCATCCCTCTTCAAATCCTCCATTGTAAATAGGTTTCTGAATGGTTTAAAACATTTGTTTACACCTTCCCCTTTCATTATGCCTAAGTGGGACCTCAACGTCGTCCTCACTTTCCTTATGTATGCTCCCTTCGAGCCCCCGCACAATTGTCCATTTATCCTCCTTACCATCAAGACAGCCTTTCTTGCAGCTATAACATCTGCCTGGAGGGTCAGTGAGCTTCAAGCAATTTCATCCAAGCTTCCTTACCTGAGCATCTACCCAGACAAACAGGTGCTTCATACGAGAGCTCCCTTTCTAATGAAAGTGGTTACTCGCTTCCATGCAGGCCAGTCCATCACTCTGCCTAGATTTTACGCTCCGCCTCATCCCTCTAAGGAAGAGGAGCAACTTAACCATCTGGACCCAAAAAGAGCGTTGTCGTTCTACCTTGACCACACATGAGAGTTCCAGGTGGATAACCAACTCTTCTTGGGGTATGTCAGAGAGAAGAAAGGTCGGGCAGTACAGAAAAGGACGATCTCAGGATGGATTGTGCTCTGTATCAAAGTCTGATACACATTGGCTAAGAAGCAGCCCCCTGATGGGTTGCATGCGCATTCCACCAGATCAAAAGCTGCAACTACTACGTTAGCACACGGAGTTCCGGTCCTGGACTTCTGCCAGGCAGCAATGTGGGCTTCCTTGCTCATGTATACCAAACACTACTGCCTGGACAGTCAGGTCCTTAGGCATGGGCATTTTGCCCTTTTGGTCCTGCAGAACTTCCTCATGTGAAATTAGTTAGCAGTCCCACCTCTAGGGAAGTATTGTTTGGGTATCTATTCTAAGGTAAGAAATCTGCAGCTAGGAAAGTCTCTATCAGATGAACAAGTTATTTACTTTCTTTAACGCCTTATGTCAGTGTTTCCCAAACTGTGGTCCGCGGACCCCCAGGGGTCCGTGACACATTCCCAGGGGGTCCCCAGGAGGCAGTTTTAAAAGCACTGCAAAGTTCCTTGTCTAATTAGCAGTTTTCGAGCAACAATAAAAGTGTCAAAATAACGCCAGTGATTAATGCACCTGCTGGAGAGATGAGTTTTGTCCAGTTGCAGCTTTGAGTAATCTAACGTAGCACAGAGGGTTAATATGCCTACTGCAAAGAACGTGTACCATGCATTTTATAAAACAGTGTTTTATGTGCATTGGTCAGTGGGTTGCTGCTTTTTGTCACAGAGATTTTTTGTTACTCTGCAGTTCATAAGTGACAATCGTAATCTAGCACAGTGACCTATAAACTGTCATCAAAGAGCTGCTTGCAAACTGCATGGTACAAGTTAGTAACTTATGTTTTTTCCCAGTCTTTCATTATCCTGATGCTGCTAAAAAGGTTTATTTGGGCAGAAATACATTTTTATTTTTAAAGTCAATGCTAACCACTGGCTGATGTTCTGAATCCCAAGTTTGCGCTTCTCCGGATCAAGCACTCTTTAAAAATGCCTACCAGTATGAATGACATGTGAATCCTACACATTGTAGTACCCTTTGCCTTATGTAACATTTTCTATACACTGATTTACACGTATGATTCATTGTCACTGTGAGAAGTTGGCCTGGTATATGCTGTCCACTAATTATAGTGGGCACCTTGCACCAGTCCAAACAACCCCTTATTGGAGATAGGTTAAAGACAACCTTATTGAAAGCTATCCTAGTGGTAGCTATGGAGAGCAGCCTTCAGGCTAAGTCTTGAAGGAATGTAAAGCAGCTTGTTTTACCAGTCTATAATCTCTTGAGTGACCAAATGAAAGAGCACCACACCAGGTATATATTCAAAATATATGTATTTATTGCTAAACACACCCCTCTAGTCTCTTTATGAGGCTAGAGTTCGAAGTACATAAGTTATAAGTTATTAAATCACAGTAATAGCACAAATACACGTTTGGGCCCTAGGGGCGTACCAAACCATATACCAATAAAGTGGTATGCGAACCACGACTGAACTAGACACTAGGCTTAGAGCCTCTAGAAGTGCTTGGACCACAAGGAACCACCCAAGGTAGTGACACAGGGGACCTACGGGAGACGGGTGCAGTGTAAATACACAACCGCGATACGCCGTTGACTTCTATGGAGAAAGTCGGGATCGGGAAAATAGAGAAAAGGGACACTTAAAAGAGGACTAGGACAAAACCCTTTGAGATCTAGGACTTTGAAGAGTCTCTACCCACGGGAGCACCGGAGTACTCGTGTTACCTCACCCAGGGAAGCCGGGTGCATAGGTGCCTTTCGGGGTCGGGTTTCGTCGTCGATTCGAATGGCGATCTGCTGCAAAGTGCTGCTGGCGGCCAAGAGAAAAGTGTCCGGGTGGATCCAAGAGTGGATCGGAGTTCTGAAGAACCTGAAAGCAGAGGGGACAGAGTCTGGGTCACTAGCCAGTGACCAGGAAGGCGATGGACAGATGCCCACCGATGTCGAGTGCTTCAGGTGCGTTGACGGTCGTCTTGACTCTTCAGCCACGAGGTCCAGGAGGCGTTGTCGGCGACCAGGAGCAGGATTCGGGCTGGTACACGATGTCTGTCGAGTGCTGAGGCGTCGGCGACCGGATTGGACCCAACAAGCCTTGGCAACGGCAAGTCTCGGTGAAGATGTAGATCGTCGATGGTGCAGACCAGCAAGGTCTGTGGAACTCACCCAGCGAGGGTAAGTGAGGGCAGGCCTGGAGCAACCAGGATGCCAAGTAAGAAAAGGATTGGCCTTCGTTAAGGGCTACTAGCCAACGGGCTAGCGACCGCGAAGGAGCCTCGTGACGCCGCACGTGGATCTGGCTTACAGGACACTCGTGGAGTGGGGGTCAGTGATCTTCGGTGCAGGTGGTGCTGGAGGCTGGGGCTACTCGGAGCCCAAAGCACGACTTCTTGGGAGACCCAGAAGATGATGCACTTGCAAATGTGCTCGGTGTCCAGGGGTCACGGTCTCAAGTCACCCACGATAGCCACGGGCCTCAGCTTTGCTGGGGACTCAGGGTAGCCTCGGGAAGTCTGAGAATCCACCTCTGGTGATGCGATGACTTCGGCGTCCGACGGGAGCTTCAGAAAGGCGAACCGGACAGATGCTTCTTTGGTGCCTGCCAAGCAGGGGAGTCACTCCTTGACCCCAAGGGAGATTCTTCAGTCCTCTAATCTTGTCGTAGAGCGTCGAAGGTCCAGGATTCAGTTTCAGAGTTTCGTCCAGGTATAATCTAAAGTCCTAAGGACTGGGTTCCTACCTTTATTCTAAAAATAGGGGTTGGACTACTCTGTGGCCCCACCTATGGGTGGGTCAGGGCAGAGGGGTGGCTACACCCCTTTCCCTTTGTCCAGTTCGCGCCAAAGCAGGGGCTGCAAGCCCCTGATCCGGTTTGAACTGGGGTATGCACAGGGACACCAAATGTGCCCCCAGTGCAGGACTTCAAAGCACCCGAAAGTGCTCCCGCCCAGCCCCAATACACATTATCCTGTCTGGGGAGGTGGTCACACCTCCCTGGGACAGGAAACCTATTGTCCAGGCCTCCCCTGCCGGAGTTTCGTCCAGCAGCAGGAGGCCAGACTCGTGTCTGTGGCAGCAGCATCCATTTTGTGATGCCAGGGCTTTGGAAAGAAGTTACCGGACTAGTCAGAGTTAACATGTCTTTCCCTCTAGAAGGGTGGAATGCTACCCCCGCCGCCAGGATTGGCGGGGGGTAGTATTCCAAGATGTTTGACACCAAACACGACATGTTTAGGTGCAGCCATTCCAAAGTTAGCATTTTACCGCGAGGATATAATGCGCTTAAGAGTATATGGTCAGGCTGCACTACAAACAGCATCAGAGAGGGTCTCCGAACGCTGCAGAGGGGCCCTGCTCACGCAGGGGCACCCTCTCACATAGGAACCACGCACTCTGCCTTTAGGATTGATAAGGCCTGCCTTAGGAGTGACTTATAGGTTTATATGTGTGTATGTATTTCGTGATATAGGTAACCTATATCACAGTAAGGGGTGCATGCACCACCTTACCGAGGCTGCAGTAGCAGACCTGGGGTGTCAGTTTGGAGGGCCTTCCAGGGGTGGCATAATACATGCTGCAGCCCCTGGCAGGCCTCTGAGGTACCTATGCCCTTGGTACATAGTATACCATATACTCGGGACTTATAAGGGCACTCCAGATCCCAATCAGTGATGTGCCTAAGGCACATGGAAACCATTTTAGAGAGGAAGCAGCTAGGCTGGGGTTCTGATTAGCAGGGCCCCAGCCAGACTAATGTCGAAAAACAGTGAAGCATCAGCAAAAAGTGGGGGTACCCATGTGAAGCAGATCCTACTCTCCTACACAACCCCCCCAAACGTAGGGACATTAAACTAACCTTGCCCAGTTAAGTCTTCATGTTCTAAGTGGAAATACCTAGAGAGTCCATCTGCATTCGCATGGTTACTCCCAGGCCTATGTTCCACTGTAAAGTCCATCCCCTGTAGGGAAATGGACCACCTAAGCAGTTTGGGGTTTTCACCCTTCATTTGTTTTAGCCATAAGAGGGGCTTATGGTCTGTCTGAACCAGGAAGTGTGTACCAAACAAGTATGGCCTCAACTTCTTCAGAGCCCAGACCACAGCAAAGGCCTCCCTCTCTATGGCTGACCAACGTTTCTCTCTAGGGGTCAGCCTTCTGCTAATAAAAGCTACTGGCTGATCCTGACCTTCTTCATTCAATTGTGACAGTACAGCCCCTACCCCCAATTCAGATGCATCTGTTTGAACAATGAACTTCTTGGAGTAATCAGGACTCTGCAGAATTGGAGCAGTGCACATGGCCTGCTTGAGGTCATCAAATGCCTTTTGACAGCTAACTGTCCACTGAACCTTTTGGGCATTTTCTTAGAAGTTAAGTCATTCAAGGGTGTCACTATTGATCCATACCCCTTGACAAATCTCCTATAGTACCCAGTCAGGCCTACGAAGGCTCTCACCTGAGTCTGGGTAGTTGGAGCAGTCCAGTCCATGATAGTCTGGATCTTGCTCTGCAAAGGTTGAACCTGGCCTCCACCCACAAGGTGGCCCAGGTACACAACCTGACTCTGCCCTATCTGGCACTTAGTGGCCTTGATAGTCAGGCCTGCCTTTTGCAGGGCCTGTAAAACATTCCTGAGGTGGACCAGGTGATCCTCCCAGGTGGAGCTAAAGACAGCAATATCATCTAGATATGCTGCACTATAGGCTTCCAGACCTGTGAGAACTGTATTCACCAGCCTCTGGAAAGTGGCAGGTGCATTCTTCAGACCAAAGGGCATTACCACAAATTGATAATGCCCACTAGGGGTTGAGAATGCTGTTTTGGGCTTTGCAGTATCAGCTAGTCTGATCTGCCAGTAGCCAGCTGTTAGGTCAAATGTGCTGAGATATTTGGCAGAGGCCAAAGTATCTATGAGCTCATCTGCCCTGGGTATTGGATGGGCATCAGTCCTAGTTACTGCATTGAGACCCCTGTAGTCTACACAGAACCTCATCTCTCTCTTTCCACCACTGGTGTGAGGTTTCGGTACAAGGACTACTGGACTAGCCCAAGGGCTATCTGAGGGTTCAATAACTCCCAATTCCAACATTTTCTGGACTTCAGTCCTGATACAGTCCCTGACATGGTCAGGTTGCCTATAAATCTTGTTTTTAATAGGCAGACTGTCCCCAGTGTCCACTTCATGAGTGCACCAGGTGGTCGGACTGGGTGTCAGTGAAAACATATGTCGAAACTGATTGAGGACTTGCCTGCAATCAGTTTGTTGCTGGGTAGTGAGGCTGCCTGCCAAGGCTACACCATCAACTGACCCATCGTCAGGGTTCTGTGAGAGCAGGTCAGGGAGTGGGTCACTCTCTTCCTCCTGCCCTTCATCAGTAGCCATGAGCAAGCCCATGTCTGCCCTGTCCACATATGGTTTTAACCTGTTGACATGGAGAACCCTGTGGGGACTCCTGGGTGTTCCTAGGTCTACTAAATAAGTGACCTCACCCTTCTGTTCAACAATAGTGTGGGGTCCACTCCATTTGTCTTGGAGAGCTGCTGGGGCCACTGGCTCCAACACCCACACCTTCTGTCCTGGCTGGTAAACAGTCAGAACAGCCTTTTGGTCATGCCAGGCCTTCTGAAGTTCCTGGCTAGCCTCAAGGTTTTTGGTTGCCTTTTTCATGTACTCAGCCATCCTGGAGCGGAGACCAAGTACATAGTCCACTATATCTTGCTTTGGGGGCTTGAGAGGTAACTCCCATCCTTCCTTCACCAAGCACAGTGGACCCCTCACAGGGTGGCCAAACAGAAGTTCAAAAGGGCTGTAACCAACCCCCTTCTGAGGCACCTCCCTATATGCGAATAAAAGGCAGGGCAAGAGTATGTCCCATCTACGCCTAAGCTTTTCTGGGAGCCCTTTAATCATGCCCTTCAAGGTTTTGTTGAATCTCTCAACTAAACCATTGCATTGTGGGTGATAGGGTGTGGTGAACTTATAAGTCACTCCACACTCCTTCCACATTGCTTTTAAGTACCCAGACATGAAGTTAGCACCCCTGTCTGATACTACCTCCTTAGGAAAGCCCACTCTTGAGAAGATTCCCAGGAGGGCCCTTGCCACCACAGGTGCTGTAGTGGTCCTGAGGGGAATAGCTTCTGGGTACCTGGTGGCATGATCCACTACCACCAGGATAAACCTGTGCCCAGAGGCTGTTTGGGGATCCATGGGACCAACAATGTCAATCCCTACCCTTTCAAAGGGCACCCCCACCACAGGTAGTGGTATCAGGGGGCCTTTGTAGTGCCACCTGCTTTGCCACTGGCTTGGCAGGTTACACAGGAGCGACAAAACTCCTTACTGTCTTCAGACATGTGGGGCCAGTGAAAGTGAGGGACAATTCTGTCCCAAGTCTTGTTCTGGCCCAGGTGAACTGCTAAGGGAATATCATGGGCTAGGGTCAATAGGAAGCCCCTGAACTTCAAAGGTATTACCAACCTCCTGGTAGCACCAGGCTTGGGGTCTCAGAGAGTAGAGGAGTCCATCATCCCAATACACTGTATGGGGACCACTAGCTTTCCCAGCAGCCTCAGCAGCAGCTTGCTGTCTGAGGGGTTCAAGGGAGGGGCAGCTCTGCTGCTCCTGGCTCAGATCTGCCCTAGAAGGTCCCCCTGTCCCCAAGAACTCAACCTGGTCAGGTTCAAGTTCCTCTGGGACAGTTCCTTCTTCAGGGCTGAGATCATCCCCCTCAAGGGACTGATCTTCCTCCTGAGCCAAGGGGGAAGGCACTGCCTTAACCCTACTACTCCTCCTCTTGGAAGGCACTTGGTCCATTCTTCCAGAATCCAAGGCCTGTTCAGTGCGAGACATTTTGGCTTGTGACCTGGTCACAGCAAACACATCTGCAGGGATCCCCAGCATTTCTGCATCGGTCCTGAGCTCCACTTCTGCCCAAGCAGAAGTCTCTAAGTCATTGCCAAGCAAGCATTCGACTGGTAGGTTTGCACTTAACACAACCTTCTTAAGGCCAGTTACCCCTCCCCAGGAGAAGTTAACAACTGCCAGAGTATGGTCTGTTCTGACATTGCTAGCATTGGTCACTTGGTACATCTCACCAAGCATAACTTGCCCAGGAAGCACAAGGTCTTGTGTCACCATTGTGACACTTGCCCCTGTGTCCCTAAATGCCAAAGCCTCACGTCCATTAATTAAAGGCTGTTGTCTGTACTTGCCCAGATTACTGGGACTCACAGTGGAGGTCACATCCATGCCTCCATCACAGACTAACACAGCCTGAGTCAGTTCTCTGACTAAGGCAGAGACCAACTCAGTTCCCAGGGTGAACCCTACTAAACCCTTTGCTGGAGCACTTCCACCAACTGTACTAGGGGGAACAGGTGCCTTAGGGGCATTGGTGGGTGCTGGACTGGAGTCTTTGGACTTGGTGCAATCACTGGTCCAGTGGGTCTTTTGCTTACAGACCTTGCACCATGGTTTTCTTTGGCCTTTCCCTTTGGTAGACTGTGAATCCCCACCAGAAGAAGATTTTTGGGGGCCTGATGAAGACTTTTGATCTTTACCCTTCTCCCCACCCTTGTCAGAGTTCTTAGCATCTTGCTTCTTGGTTTCCCCACCTTGGTTCTGTACCTTCTGCTTCACCCTGGTTCTGACCCATTTGTCTGCCTTCTTTCCCAATTCTTGGGGAGAGGTCAGATCCGAGTCTACCAGGTATTGATGCAACAGCTGATTTTGACAGTTATTAAGAATCTGCTCCCTCATTATCAGATTGTACAATCCTGAGAAGTCACACACCTTACTGCCCATCAACCAGCCTTCCAGAGCCTTGGCAGAACAATCCACATAGTCTACCCAGTCTTGAGTCTGTGCTTTTGGGTGTCTCTGAACTTCAACCTGTACTGTTCAGTGGTTAGGCCAAACCCATCAATAAGAGCACTCTTCAAGACCTTGTAATTATCAGCATCCTCCTCTCTAACAGTGAGGAGCTTATCTCTACCTTTGTCAGCAAAGGAGAGCCACAAGATTGCTGCCCACTGCTCCTGAGGGACCTTCTGTACCTTACAGGCCCTCTCTAGAGCAGTTATCCACTTGTGGATGTCATCCCCATTCTGATAGGGAGGGACAATCTTGCTCAGGTTCCTATGGTCATAGGACCTTTCCCTATCTCTAGGGATCTGGCTGCCACCATGGGACTCTAGTCCCAATTTTCTTTTCTCTCTAAAGAGATCAAGGGACTCCCTGTCTAAGGCTACTTGCTTCCTTCTGAGTTCAAGCTGAGCTTCCTCATATTGAATCAGCCTCTTTCTTCTCTCATGAGAGGATTCCCTCCTATGAGATGAGACAGAGCTCCCTATTGAGGTGCCAGAGTGGTTGGACTCCTGAGAAGGAGTCCTAGACCTCCTGGTCACACTCATAATCCGTCCTGGGGGACATGGGTGCATCATTCTGATCCTCCTCTTCCTCTTCCCCAGGAGGGGTTGGATTTTCCAGGTCAGGGTCATTGTCACCCTCCTGGCCAGTTTCAGAGGGGGCTGGGGGTATTGGTACCCCTGGTCCCTTCCTCATCTTCTGCCCCACCCTCAGCTCCTACCCCTTCAGTCCCTACAGGCTTACTAAGGTCATAAGCCACCAACAACTCCTTGAGGTGTTGGGTGGTGGGGCTTTGGCCTGTCCTTATTTTTCTCAAGTTACATAAAGCTCTCAATTCCAAGAATGGGAGTGTATCATACTTGGAGGGTGGAAGCTCAATGGCTTCCTGCAAGGATTCTTTGGATCCTGCCCTTAAAGACATTACTAGTGTGGTGTGGTGTATGCACTACCTCCTCTAGTGTGGCCTACTAAACTCTCTTGAGTTGTAGAAAGGGTTGTGCTATCCCTTAACACACAACTCTAAGTTCAGTAGAACTTACTGTATTCTAAGCTTAAATTATATGTACCTTAGGTACCTTTAGTGGTTTTCAGTTGATCAATTCAATTGAGATTATCTGGTAAAACAATAGCAAGCTGGAATCCCACCGCTGCCACCAATGTGAGAAGTTGGCCTGGTATATGCTGTCCACTAATTATAGTGGGCACCTTGCACCAGTCCAAACAACCCCTTATTGGAGATAGGTTAAAGACAACCTTATTGAAAGCTATCCTAGTGGTAGCTATGGAGAGCAGCCTTCAGGCTAAGTCTTGAAGGAATGTAAAGCAGCTTGTTTTACCAGTCTATAATCTCTTGAGTGACCAAATGAAAGAGCACCACACCAGGTATATATTCAAAATATATGTATTTATTGCTAAACACACCCCTCTAGTCTCTTTATGAGGCTAGAGTTCGAAGTACATAAGTTATAAGTTATTAAATCACAGTAATAGCACAAATACACGTTTGGGCACTAGGGGCGTACCAAACCATATACCAATAAAGTGGTATGCGAACCACGACTGAACTAGACACTAGGCCTAGAGCCTCTAGAAGTGCTTGGACCACAAGGAACCACCCAAGGTAGTGACACAGGGGACCTACGGGAGACGCGTGCAGTGTAAATACACAACCGCGATACGCCGTTGACTTCTATGGAGAAAGTCGGGATCGGGAAAATAGAGAAAAGGGACACTTAAAAGAGGACTAGGACAAAACCCTTTGAGATCTAGGACTTTGAAGAGTCTCTACCCACGGGAGCACCGGAGTACTCGTGTTACCTCACCCAGGGAAGCCGGGTGCATAGGTGCCTTTCGGTGTCGGGTTTCGTCGTCGATTCGAATGGCGATCTGCTGCAAAGTGCTGCTGGCGGCCAAGAGAAAAGTGTCCGGGTGGATCCAAGAGTGGATCGGAGTTCTGAAGAACCTGAAAGCAGAGGGGACAGAGTCTGGGTCACTAGCCAGTGACCAGGAAGGCGATGGACAGATGCCCACCGATGTCGAGTGCTTCAGGTGCGTTGACGGTCGTCTTGACTCTTCAGCCACGAGGTCCAGGAGGCGTTGTCGGCGACCAGGAGCAGGATTCGGGCTGGTACACGATGTCTGTCGAGTGCTGAGGCGTCGGCGACCGGATTGGACCCAACAAGCCTTGGCAACGGCAAGTCTCGGTGAAGATGTAGATCGTCGATGGTGCAGACCAGCAAGGTCTGTGGAACTCACCCAGCGAGGGTAAGTGAGGGCAGGCCTGGAGCAACCAGGATGCCAAGTAAGAAAAGGATTGGCCTTCGTTAAGGGCTACTAGCCAACGGGCTAGCGACCGCGAAGGAGCCTCGTGACGCTGCACGTGGATCTGGCTTACAGGACACTCGTGGAGTGGGGGCCAGTGATCTTCGGTGCAGGTGGTGCTGGAGGCTGGGGCTACTCGGAGCCCAAAGCACGACTTCTTGGGAGACCCAGAAGATGATGCACTTGCAAATGTGCTCGGTGTCCAGGGGTCACGGTCTCAAGTCACCCACGATAGCCACGGGCCTCAGCTTTGCTGGGGACTCAGGGTAGCCTCGGGAAGTCTGAGAATCCACCTCTGGTGATGCGATGACTTCGGCGTCCGACGGGAGCTTCAGAAAGGCGAACCGGACAGATGCTTCTTTGGTGCCTGCCAAGCAGGGGAGTCACTCCTTGACCCCAAGGGAGATTCTTCAGTCCTCTAATCTTGTCGTAGAGCGTCGAAGGTCCAGGATTCAGTTTCAGAGTTTCGTCCAGGTATAATCTAAAGTCCTAAGGACTGGGTTCCTACCTTTATTCTAAAAATAGGGGTTGGACTACTCTGTGGCCCCACCTATGGGTGGGTCAGGGCAGAGGGGTGGCTACACCCCTTTCCTTTGTCCAGTTCGCGCCAAAGCAGGGGCTGCAAGCCCCTGATCCGGTTTGAACTGGGGTATGCACAGGGACACCAAATGTGCCCCCAGTGCAGGACTTCAAAGCACCCGAAAGTGCTCCCGCCCAGCCCCAATACACATTATCCTGTCTGGGGAGGTGGTCACACCTCCCTGGAACAGGAAACCTATTGTCCAGGCCTCCCCTGCCGGAGTTTCGTCCAGCAGCAGGAGGCCAGACTCGTGTCTGTGGCAGCAGCATCCATTTTGTGATGCTAGGGCTTTGGAAAGAAGTTACCGGACTAGTCAGAGTTAACATGTCTTTCCCTCTAGAAGGGTGGAATGCTACCCCCGCCGCCAGGATTGGCGGGGGGGGTAGTATTCCAAGATGTTTGACACCAAACACGACATGTTTAGGTGCAGCCATTCCAAAGTTAGCATTTTACCGCGAGGATATAATGCGCTTAAGAGTATATGGTCAGGCTGCACTACAAACAGCATCAGAGAGGGTCTCCGAACGCTGCAGAGGTGCCCTGCTCACGCAGGGGCACCCTCTCACATAGGAACCACGCACTCTGCCTTTAGGATTGATAAGGCCTGCCTTAGGAGTGACTTATAGGTTTATATGTGTGTATGTATTTCGTGATATAGGTAACCTATATCACAGTAAGGGGTGCATGCACCACCTTACCCAGGCTGCAGTAGCAGACCTGTGGTGTCAGTTTGGAGGGCCTTCCAGGGGTGGCATAATACATGCTGCAGCCCCTGGCAGGCCTCTGAGGTACCTATGCCCTTGGTACATAGTATACCATATACTAGGGACTTATAAGGGCACTCCAGATCCCAATCAGTGATGTGCCTAAGGCACATGGAAACCATTTTAGAGAGGAAGCAGCTAGGCTGGGGTTCTGATTAGCAGGGCCCCAGCCAGACTAATGTCGAAAAACAGTGAAGCATCAGCAAAAAGTGGGGGTACCCATGTGAAGCAGATCCTACTCTCCTACAGTCGCTATATGTGTGTGATGTAAAGTGCTCTGACATCCTACAATGGTATGAGAGATACTATAAAACAAATGAAATACATGTGACAGAGAGGCTATGGAGAGATGAGAGGCACTGTTGAAGGGTGATAATAAGGGAATCATTGAAGAACCGCAACAAGGATTGTCGTATCCTGGTGCATAGTAAGGTCTTCATTTACTATTCGTTAAAAGCCAATACAATTTAATATATAATGATAAATGTGTTTTAGACTGCACCAATGTTTCCTAAATTTCTTGGGGGGAGAGCCTCCCAAAGCCTCCTTTGTAGTGGTCAGACTCACACACTGCACGTGGTGTGCACCGTATGGCGACTGGTCTGAAAACATTTGCCAGGGCTGCTTTGGGTTTCCAGTCTGGCCCTAGCAGGAGCCTCGTACTGCGAAATAAAACCAACCATTTAAAAGTTAGTCACGGAGATGCAGCACCAACTTTCCCATTAAAATGTTTTGTTTTTTGCAAATTCTTTGAATATAAAATACTAAGGGGGATATTTACAACAGAAGTGGCGGAGCATGTTGTTAGCCTCCTTGGCTTAACGACACGCTCCGCCACTTCGGAAACACAGGGCTGCACCATATTTACAAGAATATGGTGCAGCCCTGCGTTTCCCCTGTGCTGGCGCTACACTTAGCAGTGTAGCGCCACGGGCACCCTTGCACCATAGTGCAAGGGTGTGTGCATGCAGTGGAAGATTGTTTATGTGCAGGAAGGTCCCCCTTCAATCTTGAAATTCCGTTTTGTCACTTCTATGTGTGCTGCTTAATGCAGCACACATGGAAGTTACAAAATGGCATTTTAAAAGATTGTTTATGTGCAGGAAGGGTCACCTTCCTGAACATAAACAATCCAAGCGTTTTGCTTTTCCATGTGTGCTGCACAAAGCAGCACACATTGAAAAAGCAAAAACGAGGAGAAATAAAGGATTTCTCCTCGTTTTGCCAAGTTAAGACCTGGTTTTCCCTGGCTTAATTTTGGCGCTACCTCCTATTTACGCTGCCCTTGTAAATAGGGGGCAGCGTCAAAATCAATGGGTGTTGCGGTGGAACGCCCACCGCAACACCCACTGCCCACCCCTTTCACGCTAGGCATTGTGTGACAGGGGGCCTTATTTACAAGGCAGCGTTAAGCCATGTTAAGTGGCTTAACGCTGCCTTGTAAATAAGGCGCAGCCTCTATCGCCACAGGAACGTTGCAAAAAGTGACGTTTCCATACCGATAGGGGCTTCTAAATATGCCCCTAAAATCCTTAGTAATTCGAGTATTTGTTTTGTGTGCACGTGTGTTTATTTTTTCTGAATTACTGTTTTAATGTTTGAAATTTAAATCATACAAATTGCTTGGGGGTCCTCGGCTTCCAGTGGTGACTCAATGGGGGTCCTCAGGAGTCAAAAGTTTGGGAACCACTGCGATAGGGGCTTCTAAATATGCCCCTAAAATCCTTAGTAATTCGAGTATTTGTTTTGTGTGCATTTGTGTTTATTTTTTCTGAATTACTGTTTTAATGTTTGAAATTTAAATCATACAAATTGCTTGGGGGTCCTCGGCTTCCAGTGGTGACTCAATGGGGGTCCTCAGGAGTCAAAAGTTTGGGAACCACTGCCTTATGTGGTAGAGACTCTCTCTAGCCACAGATTCCTTACAAACCCACCCATCCTCTCCGCTATGTGAACGAATTTCTAGGCCCAGGGCCCTAGTTTTCCACACCAGTGGTCACTGTATTTCGTGGCTCTGCACTTCTGGCGTGGAAAGTCACGGAAAATATTATCTGACGTCTGACTGGGGTGGCGCCTATATAGGCACTGCGCATGTCACTTCGGGTGCGGACGACATCACGTGGAGCCGAACAACGCCACCTACCGGCAACCAGGGATATTACTCAAAACAATTGACGGATATCCATGGTTACTAATATTTGTGAGTTATTGTCAAAAAGAAAACCTTCAATATATGTTGTATGAAGTCCACTCTATCCCTAATGTAGGCACGTGTTTCAGGTATAAAATATTTCAGGTGTATTCTTCAGTTTTTGTGGGCCTTGGGAAGAGTATAAACAGTGGTTATCATAGGTTGTTTTTATTTAGGAATTCGAACTCCTTCTTGCCCAAGAATCCCTTAGCCATTGCCTCGTTTGTGGTGTTATTGATAGGTTCCAGAATATCTTCGATGAGGTCACCTTTTAGTTTGATGTAATGTTCTTCATTAGATAACTGGTTAAGAACTAAAGTGAAGTATGTATCATTGTCCTGTAGTAAGATACCACCACTTTTGTCTGCTGGTTTGACCAGGTTCGGACTGGCCGTAGCGGGCACTGGGCGTTTCCCCGGTGGGCCGCCAGTGTGGGGGCCGGGGGTCGGCAATATCGGCCCCCTGTAACAAAAGCGGCCGGAACCGGCCCTAGCAAACAGCTCAGCCGCACCCCCCTGTCCCCCAGGCGGGGTGGGGGGGGGGGGCGGCCGAGCAGTTTGCCAAGGCCGGTTTCGGTTCCCAGTCCGGCCCTGGGTTTGACCACTGTCATGATTGTATTGTAGTGTTTTTAGAGCCTGATCTTCTTCATGTATTATATTGTAACCTATGTATCTGTGTTGTAGACTTAAGCAGTCCAAATCTCTGGTAATCACTTTTTCAAATGCAGTGATCTCCCCTGGGATCCTTTGTGATGGAGGATTGAATGCATATGATGGATGTAATCCATCACATCTTGTGACCGAGAATAAACAAAGTGTCTGAGTCTACGTTTGCAGAAAAATCTTTGCATTTCCATCCTAAGGGAGAACAAATCCTGGCTGGTGGTGGGTACGAAGCGTAGTCTGTGCCTAAGCACGGACAGTTCAGAGTGTGAAAGTGTGTGTTTGGACAAACTGAAAACTGGAGCCATGTCTGGTAGTGGTACTCTTTGGTTTGGTCACTCTGCCACTCTTCTGTCTGTGGGTTGTCTCTCCCCGTGTATGCCCTTTTGATGGAAACCTGATTGATTCCTCTGCCACCGCTACCTCAGTAACCCTGGCATCCTCTGTTGCAACCCCTTCCCTTGGGGCCTTTGTCTGTCTGGAACTCTTTAAAAAAAAAAAAAAAATGTCCGTTCAAAAGGACCTGGAGGCAGCTGGACAGCACTTGTACCTGGTTGTTGGTCAGTGTTCGATCCCTCAGATATTGGGATTTTAGAGAATGTAACAAAATGTCTGAGGTGTTGAGAACCTTGGTTAGTAAATCTACCACCTTCGTCCTGTTGGTAATAATAATCAGGCAAACATGGGTTAAATATTGGTTTTGTTGTAATTTGTGATGTCTCTAGCTATTTTGTCTATATTTGTTTACTGTGATTATTTTCGAAATCAGACTTTGTCTTTTCTAAAGCCGATAGTGCTTCTTTAGCATTAATTAGTGCTTAGTTATACAAAATCTCTTTTATGAGATCAGCGATCTCTTTTTCCAATCTATGTGCATGGTCTTGTACTGTGTCGACCTAAAGTACCATCCAGTGAGGAGAGCCGTTGTTGGCTACAAAGCTAAAATTCTAACAGAATTTGGGATGATTTACAAAAGCAGCAAACTCATTCTTTAACTGAGGTCCTATTGATGTCAATAGGTGGCCATGCATTTGAGTACGTATTTCACTTTTGTGAAATTTTTCTAATTTCTCTATTTGTTTTATTTTTATTTGCGGATTGTCCACAGGGACGGTAGCTACCTCTACAAAGGATGAAACTTTTAGTCATTTATCAATATACTCTTCTGTGTATGGCAGCAGGTTTTTCTTTGACTTATCAGAGAATTAAAGTAAACTGTAAATCGGAAATGTAAAAACCACCAGACCGTTTGTGCAAAAAAAAAAAATGCCCTGGCAGTTAAGCAAACTTAACCAGTAAAACAATAATAGCAAGAGGGCACCCCCATATACCTAGGAATCGAGGTAATTAAATAAGGTAAGAATATCATGATATGGGGCATAGTTAGATATCGGTTGATACCTGTGTTATTGTATTATGTTTCCAGCCCAGAATGTTCATGTAGTGACGGGGACTAATGGTATTTTTGTATATATCCTACAGATGAAGTGTTTGTCTCATGTCGCCCAGGTATTCTGGGTCTGCTATTAGGAAAGTCAATAAAATGTGTTCCCAAAAAATGATGATAATAATAATGTAAGAATAGTTGGTTCCCTCTGATTCATTTATTACCAGTAATTGTTTGCGGGAGCATTGTCACAAGCTAGAGCAGACCCTTGGTTGAGTAAAACAAATCAAATGAAATCATAACATAACATAAGGACACATTTTAGAGCAATGCAAGTTTACAGAAAGGCATTATTTTATAAATGCTGCTCCTGGTGTAGGCGCAGTGTAGGTGATCGTCACACAAGTACAGAATGCAGTGGTCGCAAGTACAGTTCATATTTTCCCAAACATCAAATGATGATCAAGGGTGTAATAGCTGTAACATTTTCAATTCTAACTGTTAATAACAGAGTCATTGACATTACTCATGAATCAGATACTGCTAACATGCTTTGGCAAAACCAATATGTCTGGCCTTATTTCAGGCATATGTTAATTGCTGTGCGATATGTCTGGGTGCAGTAACAAAAAATTCAAAAAGGCACCAAAATACTGGTCATTGCTTTGATTTACTTGTAAGAAAGTGTCACTCAAAGTGTCACACAATTCACAGTAGAGGGCCCCTCGTATGCCAACTAAAACCATAGAAATGTCACACACAAGCAAGCTGGTAACTTGGCAGCTATGCTCTTTGGCTGTTGCGCTGTCTAAATTCCCCACGGAAATTGCATAGGGGAAAAGTGTTTTTGGGACCCCCTTTTTCTCAGACCTAGCTTGACTGATCACCCCAAAACTTTCCAGGAAGGAGCTGATGTAGATGACCTTTTTTTGTTTTGGGAAAGTTTTGGTAAGATTCGTCAAACGACGAAAAACTTATTACAGAAACAAAAAAGCACTCTTTCTATGGAAACACTGACCTAACTATAACTACACAGTTGCATATACGTGAAATTAATACAGTAAACCTACACTTACCTAAATATATTCACCTCGTTGATGTTTGGTTGGCGATATTGTATCACAATACTAAAGACGTAATATTCTGGGAAGATACTTATGTCATTCACTTTGAAGAGCATAGAGTTTCTAATTCAAATGCAAATTTCAGCTTGTTTGACTTCTATTATTTTTCCCTGATTTAATTTCCTTTGCATAGCACTTGTGCCACTGCATGTCTATTTCAGAGCTCTGAGAATGCTGACGTGAGACGCTGGGGGAGGCTGCATGTAGAGAGAATACGCTGGTCTTCTCTGAGCATCTGAAGAGACATTCACTTCACAAACGTCTCTTTACAGTATTAGTGATTACATTATGAGTGACTACTTTCTGGTAATCACATGGGGATGACTTCGATCCCATACCAAAAGACAGCCCAATTAGGTCTAAAATATTATTTGTTGAAAAATACTTGCATCTGTCAATAAAGTTGTCTTCTTTCTTTTTGCAGAATGAGCCGTATTTGCCTTACGAGTTTACCTGTGAAGGAATGTTACAGAGAATTAATTCTTTCATTGAAAACCAGGTATTAAATCTCAAGTCTGAGTGCATACATGTTACAGTTACACTACTGTAATGAGAAAAGGTATTTCTTGTTTACGAATTTGATAGTACTTAAGAAAACGAAAGGACGGTAAGTAGGCCCACAGAGCGTGGATACACAATTTCTGTCTAGAAATGAGCAGAAACAGGACATGCATTTACCTAGGTGTATTTTATTTACCTGCTGTGTTGAAAACCGTTCGATGCTCTGCTTGCCAACACAGATATTCTAATCAAACACCCAATGATTAGTCTATCTAATCAAAGTTCTTCCCATTTGTCTGTAAATTGTGTGCCTCCAGGCAGGATACTTAGAGCCTCCTCTTTGAGAATAATTTTAATCTAGGAACTCCGATACTTGTAATCTCTCTATTTACGTTCAGTCATTTTTCTCATCGCAGTCGGTGAGCAATATTTCACTAAGACTCAAAGAAAAAACGGCAAAGGAGGCAGAGTACAGGCGGTCGGGTCCATGGACTCCCAACAAAGGTGCTAAAATGGGTGCACTCAAATAAATCAGCTTGCTTCTCATTTTTAGGTCTCGTCTGATGACATAAGATCTACTGTGGACAATACCAGTTCTTAAAGAGGGCTTTGGATCAGCTCTCTTATAATTGGTTGACTTTCTTGTCACTTATTTGCTTTCTTCTTATTCCTTAGCGTTCCTTCATTTTCTTGTATTTGTCCACTCCCATGAGCATTGCTGGCTTATCTTCCTGTTGATTGGAAGACTTGTATCCCTCCACTGATCACATTCGGGTAACTACTTGCTCTCTCCCCCATGTGGTGCTTTCTGCTCCACACTCAGCGTTGCCATGCCTCAAGCTCTTCTGTTACTTTTCCGTCGCTTTCAGATTTTTTAAATGTAACCCCCGCCACCTTGGAACAGTAAATAAAAAAATAAAAAAATTGAAACCACATCGTACGTATCCACATTATCTCACTTTTTTGCACATGCTGTTCAGTTTTGCTTAAACCATTTTTTTTTTCATTCTGGCGAAAAGCATTGTGAAAGGCTGTGAGTCTGCACTGACAAAGCCAAACGTCAAGACCTTTTGGCTTTGCCAATGTTTGTTAAAGTGGGCATCATCAGTGAGACTTTACAGCCTTGGCTTCTTTTACAAAGGGATTTTTTTCCTCAATGAGGGGAAAAGTGTGCCCAAAAGAATTTATGAAGGCCGCTTACTTTGCTCCGTACTGTGAAGCTGGCATGATAGCTCAGTGAGTTGCTTGCTCGCCATTGAAACATGCAATAATCTACAGATGACAAGTTTCAAAACCTTGCAAGGCCAGTCCAGTCTACCATCCATCCAAGGCTGGTAAATTGAGTGTCACTTATTCGGCAAATGCCTTTTATTTACAGCGTTTATAAACAGTTGTGTGAAGTACAATATGAAAAAAATTACTATTGTTATAATTATTGTCATTTATTATTATTACAAGAACCCAGCACTTAACTGATCGGTTGTCAGTGCACATTCTTTCATTGCTTTGTGCTATATGGTGTTTTGCAAAATTCTGCCTGCCCTGTTGAGTACTCCTACCACTTAAGGGTATGTACGTGCTGTTGCACTACTGACCGACTCCCATTGCAAGGGTCCTGCAGGCTATCTGCAGACATTAATACTATCTGCATCCATTAAGCCCTCTCTAAATGCACTTTTAAAACACGACTACCAAAACTCATTTTTGCAAGCTATTTTGGGATGTTATCAACGGTATTGCATATTTTCTTAAAAACAAGGCAAAATATGAGTATGTGAGTTTCACATATTTGATTACCACTGACTTAGTAACATGCCTCTTTGATGTGTGTTAGACCTGTCAGCCTTAAGGTGATCTTCCCCAAACGTTTTGCCTTTGCCCTTCTCTTTTGCTGAAATTCGTTTTTGTTCGCATTAGGACTCTACACCTTACAACTGCTAACCAGTGCTAAATGTACCTGTGCTCTCTCCTTTAAACATGGTAAATTGGCTTATACCTAATTGCCACATTTAATTTACTTATAAGTCCCTGGTAGAGTTGTACACCATACACTCAGGGCCTGTAAATTAAATGCTGTTACTGATCCTGCATTGTACCACCAACTTAAGTAGCACCATAAAACATGTCCCTGGCATGCCATTGCAGCCGGAATGCTGTTCTAAACTGCCAATTCGACTTGGCAATATAACCCCCTTACCAAGCCTTTGACTCCCCTTTTATTGCAAATGTCACCCCTAAGGTAAGCCCTAGGTAGCCCATAGAGCAGGGTGCATTGCAATTAAAAGTTTGGACATGTACTTTTAAGTTTCGCATGTTGTGGTATTGAAAATCTCCTAAATTAGTTTTCCACTACTGTGAGGCCAACCTCTCCCATACAATAACATTGGGTTGCCTAACTACATTTAATAGGTGCTAACTTTTGATTGGGAACTGGTTAACATTTCATGTTTGTCTCAGAAATTGAAGCGAAAAATCATCTTTAATGTTAGATATCTGAAAGAGACACGTTAGTGACAGATTCCTTACCTTAGAATATCCCCAGGTGTCAGGCTGGATCCGGAAAGTTTTTTGCGTAGCAGTACCCTTGCGCGTCGGTAGGCGGTGTCGTGCGGCTCCGCGTCCGTCGTCGGCGTCGTGATCGCCGGGATGACGTCGCGGGCAGTACTTAGGCGCCGCCCCTGCGCGCTGACGTCAGTTCTTCTTTTTCCGCGCCAGCAAGCGCAGATCCGGGAAGAGCAGTGCCCTGGTCAATTTTTGACCAAATAAAGGTGTCGTAGGGATGCCCGGCTTCAAGCGATGCGGCGCCTGTGCGCGGATGATGTCCGTCACCGACCCGCATTGGGAGTGTCTCTTCTGCCTCGGCCGAGGCCACGACACCGAGTCTTGTCCCGAATGCCAGGCCCTCAACCCGAAAGCTTTGCGAGAGCGGTCTCGAAAGCTCCTCGAGGCCCGGCATTCGGCTCCACGGAGGCCCCGGTCGCGTGAGAGGTCCAGGGGTCGCTCGCGGAGTGCACACCGGTCGTCGGCGTCGAAGTCTTCTTCGTCCGGTAAGTCTAAGCACAAGAAGTCCAAGAAGCATCGTCGCTCTCGGACTTCGCCTCGCCGGTCTCGCGACTCGGCCGAGGCCCTCCCGGCACCGTCCCCGCGGCCCCGGGCTTGCCTGTGGAGTCGCCCCCGCCATACCCGCCCTTCCCGGGTTCGGGGGCGGATCCGGCCAAGGTACAGGAGTTCCTGTCGGCCATGGCCCGCCTCTTCGGGCCGTCAGGCCCCTCCGGTGCGCCTTCGGGCCCCGCGGGCCCTGATGGGGTTGCTCCGGCGTCGCCGGCGGCTCCGGCCCCGGCGTCGCCCGTGCCTCCAGCCTCGATCCCGGCTTCGGCCCCGGCCTCGATCCCGGCTCCACAACCCCCATCGACGCCGGTCGACCTCACGACACCTCCGCCGGCGCCGATGTCTCCGGTGCCGTTCTCGACGCCGCCCTGGGCTCCGGGCGGCGTCGTTCCCCAGTTCCTTCCGGCTCCGGACATGGACCCGGAGCGACGTCGCTCGACGTCGGCTCCGGCGCCGATGGGACCTTGGGTCCCACATGTCCCTCCTCCTCCTTATTTTGAACCAGAGGAGGACCAGGAGGACTGGGAGGGGTCTGATGACCCTCTGACACGCAACTGTCAGTATGATGAGGACTGGACAGAGAGTCTAGGGAGGCCAGTGGTCTGGATACTTCCCCTGACACTGGCATGCTGTCTCCTCCCGTGGCTACGGAGGAGGGGGCCAATTTTGGTACGGTGTTGCGTAGGGCTGCTGGGGCCTTACGTCTCCAGCTCCCTACTTTGACGGTCAAGCCTAACATCTTGACAGAGGTGCTTCAGCCGGCAGCCTCCTCTGCGGAGACTGTGCTGCCGTTTAACGCACGCCCTCACTGACGTTCTTTTGGGCGCCTGGTCCAAGCCCAACACAGGGGCTCCTGTGGATCGGAACGTGTCACGACGCCATCGCCCCGCTCCGGGCGACCCCTGTTTCTTTCTGTCCACCCCACTCCTGAGAGCTTGGTTGTCCAAGCCTCCGCTTCCCAAACCGCCTTCCCTACCGCTCCTCCGGATAGGGAATCCAAACGCCTGGATCAGTTTGGGAAGAAAGGTTTTTCTTCCTCCAGTGCTGGCTTGCGGTCCGTTAACACCGCTTGTCTTTTGGGCCGATATACCCACTCCCTGTGGGATTCGGTGGCGGATGTTTTGCCCCAGTGCCCTGAGGAGGTCCAGGCACTGCTTTCCCGCGCCATTGCGGAAGGAAGGGATGCGGCCAAATACACTATCCGTTGTGGCCTTGACACCGCCGACTCGCTGGGCAGGTCGATTGCAACGACGGTGGCGCTCCGACGCCACGCCTGGCTGAGAACCACTGGTTTTTCAGGGGATGTCCAGAATACTCTCATGGACATGCCCTTTGATGGAGTCGGTCTTTTTGGGTCCAAAGCAGACCATGCGTTGGAGCGCTTTAAGGACTCACGGGCTACTGCCAAGTCCCTGGGCCTTTCTGCTACACGCCCTCCGCTGCCTTCTGCTTTTCGCCCCTATCGTGGCCACGGTAGGGGCGCCCCTACACGTCAGCAGCCCAGCCACCGGCCCGCGCAGCAGGCGTCTTCGCGTGGCCGAGGACGTGGATTCCGCCGTGGCGGATCGGGCAACCAGCGTGCGGGTCAGGCCACCACCTCCAACCCGTCCGCGGCCTCCAAGCCCTCCTAGTCCCTCCTTTCAGGTGCACGGCACGCCAGTAGGGGGCAGGGTCCGCCATCACCTTCCCCACTGGCGCACCATCACCTCGGACAGGTGGGTCTTGGACATTGTCCGAAGGGGCTACTCCCTCCCCTTCGAGACCACCCCCCAGCCATGCCACCTCAATTCCACCGCATGTCAGGGGATCACTTGGTGCTTCTACAGAAGGAAGTCACGGCCCTCTTGACCAAGAGGGCCATCGAGCATGTTCCGACCCCAGAAGTAGGGCGTGGTTGCTACTCCCACTACTTTCTGGTGCCCAAAAGGACAAGGAGGACATGCGTCCTATCTTGGACCTCCGGAACGTCAATCGCTTCCTCCGGAAGGAGAAGTTCAAGATGCTCACCCTAGCTCAGGTCTTGACTGCCCTCGACCCAGGAGACTGGTTGGTAGCGTTGGACTTGCAGGACGCGTATTTCCACATCCCCGTCCTGCCGGCCCACCGGCGTTACCTTCGGTTCACGGTAGGCCCCGAGCATTTTCAGTTCACTGTGCTCCCTTTGGCCTTACCAGTGCCCCTCGGGTGTTCACGAAAGTGATGGCGGTGGTCGCAGCTCATCTGCGCCGGGCAGGGGTTTCAGTCTTCCCCTACCTCGACGACTGGCTGCTGAAGGCGGGCTCGTCCCAGGCAGTCGTCTCCCACCTCCAGACTACGGCCGAACTCCTGCACTCGCTGGGGTTCTCCATCAATGTGCCGAAGTCGCATCTGATTCCTTCTCCACAGCTCCTTTTCATCGGAGCAGTTCTGGACACGACGCAGTTTCGGGCCTATCCTCCCGAACGGCGAGTCCGGGATATTCAGGCTATGATTCCGATCTTTCGGCCTTTATCCTGGGTTTCGGTACGGATGACCCTGAGGCTGCTGGGCCTCATGGCCTCCTGCATCCTGCTGGTCAATCATGCCAGATGGCATATGCGGGCTCTGCAGTGGGACCTGAAGTTCCAGTGGGCGCAGCACCAGGGCAACCTGTCCGATCACGTCCAGATCTCGGAGGGGACTGCAAAACAGTTGCAGTGGTGGCTCTCGAACCGGCAATGGGTCATGGGCAGATCCCTCTCCCTTCCCCAGCCAGAGCATACAGTTGTGACGGACGCGTCCCTTCTTGGATGGGGCGGTCACATGGGAGAGGCGGAGATCAGAGGCCTCTGGTCTCCGGCGGAGTCCCGGCTCCATATCAACCTTCTGGAGCTCCGGGCGATCCGGCTTGCACTCAAGGCATTCCTTCCCTCTGTCAAAGGGAAGGTAGTGCAGGTGTTCACAGACAACACCACCGCCATGTGGTACTGCAACAAACAGGGCGGGGTGGGGTCTTGGACCCTTTGTCAGGAGGCTCTGCGCCTCTGGACATGGCTGGAACATCAGGGCATGTTCCTGATGGTTCAACACCTGGCAGGTTCTCTGAACGCCAGGGCGGACGAACTCAGCCGCAGGTGCATGATGGATCACGAATGGCGTCTTCACTCGGAAGTGGCGCAAGGACTCTTTCTACAGTGGGGAGAGCCTTGGTTAGATCTATTCGCCACCGAAGAGAACGCACAATGTCATCAGTTCTGCGCGTTGGAATTTCCAAGGCGGCACTCACTCGGCGACGCTTTTCGTCGCGAGTGGAGTTGCGGTCTGTTGTACGCCTTTCCGCCTATACCACTTCTACCCAGAGTGTTGAAGAAGATTCGGCACGACCGGGCCCAAGTCATTCTTGTGGCTCCGGACTGGGCTCGAAGAGTTTGGTATCCCGAGCTACTCAATATGAGCATAGATCCCCCGATCCGTCTGCCTCTTCGGGAGGATCTTCTGTCGCAGCAGCAGGGGACGGTCCTCCACCCGAACCTGTCCAGTCTACACCTGCTTGCGTGGAGATTGAGCGGCGGCAGTTGATTCCTTTCGACTTGCCTCCCGAAGTTTGTGATGTGATTCTGGCAGCCAGGCGTCCCTCCACTAAGGTGGTATACGCCTGCAGGTGGAACAAATTTGTGGCATGGTGCACAGCAAAGGCTGTGGATCCCCTTTCTGCCCCTCTTTCTGAGGTCCTTCTGTTCCTTCTCTCTCTGGCCCAACAGGGTTCTGCCCTGGGTACCATCAAGGGTTATCTTTGTGCTATCTCGGCCTTCCTCAGGCTCCCTGATCAGCCCTCCCTTTTCAAGTCCCCTGTTGTTAACAGGTTCTTAAAAGGCATTACTCACCTCTTCCCTCCTGTTCCGTTTGTAATGCCTCAGTGGGACTTGAACTTGGTTCTTACCTTTTTAATGTGCGCTCCCTTTGAGCCTCTGCATAACTGTCCTCTTCGTCTTCTGACTCTGAAGACAGCCTTTCTGGTGGCCATCACCTCCGCTCGGCGGGTGAGTGAGCTCCAGGCTCTATCTTGCAAACCTCCCTTTCTGTCTGTTCATCCAGACAAGGTTGTTCTTCGGACGCGTCCGTCCTTCTTGCCAAAGGTGGTTACTGCTTTCCACATTGGGCAGACCATCACTTTGCCCACCTTCTTTCCGCCTCCGCATCCTTCTAGAGAGGAAGAGAGGCTCCACCGTCTGGACCCAAAACGTGCGCTCTCCTTCTATATCGACCGCACAAAACACTTCCGGGTGGATGACCAGCTCTTTGTTGGCTACGTGGGCGCCAAAAAGGTCGGGCGGTGCACAAGAGGACCATCTCCCGCTGGGTTACCTTGTGCATCAAGACCTGCTATTCTTTGGCCAAGAAGGAGCCTCCTGTTGGGCTGCGTGCCCATTCCACCAGGGCAACGGCTGCTACCACGGCCTTGGGCCGCGGTGTTCCGCTGCCGGTTATCTGTCAGGCAGCTACGTGGGCCTCGCTGCACACGTTTACTAAACATTACTGCCTTGACAGTCAGGTCCGGAGGGACGGCTTCTTTGGCCGTTCTGTCCTCCAGGACTTCCTTGTCTGATCTTTGTTCGCAGACCCACCACCGGGGTTGGTATTGCTGGGGTATCTATTCTAAGGTAAGGAATCTGTCACTAACGTGTCTCTTTCAGATGCACAAGTTACTAACTTGTGTAACGATATATCTGTAAGAGACAGTAGTTAGTGACAGATTCCTACCGCCCCACCCATCCTCCCCGTTCTGCGAACTGATTTCTAGGGTTAAGGACATCCCTTTCAGGGCCCTAGTATTTTTCAGACACCTGTGTCAGCTTCTTGCATGGCTCTGCGTTCCTGGCGCGGAAAGTCGTGTACAGAACTGACGTCAGCGCGCAGGGGCGGCGCCTAAGTACTGCCCGCGACGTCATCCCGGCGATCACGACGCCGGACGACGGACGCGGAGCCGCACGACGCCGCCTACCGACCGCGCAAGGGTACTGCTACGCAAAAACTTTCCGGATCCAGCCTGACGCCTGGGGATATTCTAAGGTAAGGAATCTGTCACTAACTACTGTCTCTTACAGATATATCGTTACACAAGTTAGTAACTTGTGCTTTAAGTTACAATATTGAAAATGCCACTTTTAGAAAATTGGCATTTTCCTGCCCCAGTTATTTGCTGTCTGCAGCCTATCTTAGGTCACATGGCTGGGTGTAGTTGGCAGTCGGACTTTGTTTATTCCTCCCAGACAGCCACACAATAGAAGGATTACGTGTTCCTTGATGGGCCATCAGCTGGCAGTATGGGAGGGCAGAGCTGGGCACAGCATTGCTTGCAACTGAATAGGCTGTGCTCAGCCATCACACAATTTACTTGTCGATTGCCAGGCCAGGGGAGTCAAAAACCTTCAAGCACTTCAAATGGAATTCTCTAGAAATTTCTCCTCTTCAAAGGAGGCATTGGGTATAAAAATGGGACTCTCTGACCCACTCTTCAGTTTAATTTCTGGATCTACAGAAGGGCTCTGAGTACTGCCTGCTGCTGTGTACTCTACAAGACTGCTTTGCTGCACCTGGAAGGACTGCTTTGCTTCCTGGAGACTGCCTTGAACCCTCGGAGGCTTGCCCTGCTGCTTGAGCCCTGTTTCATCACTTGAATCCAGGCCTACCACAGTGACGCCAAGGACTAGTTAGCTGGCCTCCTGATCAGAGCCTCAGGGACAGAAAAGGCTCCAACCATTCTGAACCAACACTTGCACCCAGCCCAAGTGAGTCCTAACCCCCCCAAGTGATGCCCTTCCAGTCTTAGACCCTTGGTGAATGAATGACGGGATTTGTAAAGCGCCGGAATCGCCCCATAAGGGTATCTCTGATCTAAAGGAGCAGAAATGCCTGGTTAGTTAGGTCAGTTACTAAAGAGTTCTGTTTTCAGGAGTTTCCTGAAGTGAAGAAGATCTGAGCACTTGTGTAGATGCACAGGTAGCAGGTTTCAATGCCGTGGGGCTAGGTAAGAAAAAGCTTTGCGCCCAGCGCGGAGTTTCTTGTCCCGGGGGATGACAAGAAGAGCTTTATCCCCCAAACAAAGAGATCTGCCCGGTTGATAGACAATACATTTTCCGCAAGGACCTCTGCCATTAAGTGCATTATGGACAAAACCGCGGATTTTTAACTTAATTCTTTGGCGGATAGGTAGCCAATGAAGACGTTTCAGCAAAGGGAGGGAGGCTATTCTTGGGGGCATATTAAGGGCCAGGCGCTCTGCCGTGTTCTGAACTACTTGTAGCCTATTCAGCAAGGCTTCATTTGTTGCGGCTAGAAGGGCATTACAATAGTCGAGGCGACTAATTACCAAGGCTTGAATCAGGGTCCTACATACCGATAGAGGAAGGAGATGGAACACTCTCCGTAAAAGACTCAGCGTATAAAAACAAGTGCCTGAGATGGCCGCTACTTTATCTCTCATAGTTAGAGAGTGGTCCAAATGGACGCCCAAGTTTTTTGCCATCATTTTAGGGGTAGAGGCTAGGCCCAACTCTAGAGGCCACCAATCTGAGGACCACAAAGTTTGAGAGTTGCCGAATAATAAGATTTCTGTTTTAACTGCATTAGACTGGAGGAAGTTTTTCGTCATCCAGCCAGAAATTGCTCGCATACCATCTGCAAAGAGAGTTTTAGTCGAGGCCGAACTATTATTGAATGAAAAAAGAAGTTGAGCATCATCCGCATAAGAAAAGGGAGTGAACCCATGGTGTCTAATGATTTTTGCAAGAGGGGCCACATACACATTGAACAGGGTAGGGCTAAGACAAGAGCCCTGTGGTACCCCCTTCGTGAGAGGCCTGATGCGAAAGCAGGAGGGACCCAAGATAACTGTTTGGGTGCGCTAGCCATTGTAGAGCAAGTCCCTGAATTCCAATCTCATAGAGTCTTTGAAGTAGCTTTTGGTGAGACACTGTATCAAAAGCTGCGGTCAAGTCCAGCAGCACTAACAACACTGCCTTATTGTTGTCCAGGGAAAGTTTAATGAAGTCCGTAACACCTATAAGAGTGGATTCAGTGGAATACTTTGGTCTAAAACTAGACTGTGAGGAATCAAGGCAGCCTTGGGATTCTATATACTCCATAAGCTTTGTATTGATATATCCTTCTAGGAGTTCACTCATAAGTGGAAGAAGTGAGATAGGGCGATAATTCGCCAACTCTGCTGAAGGTGCATTGGCCTTTTCACAGATCAGAAGCACTTGAGTTGCTTTCCATTCCTGTGGTAGTTTCCCTTCGTTCAAAGATACATTTAGTATAGTGCAAATGGAGGGGGCTAGTTGCTTGGCTAATAAGGCAAACAAACTAGCTGGCATAATGTCGGTAGGAGAACCAGATTTGACTGTTCTCAGCATCTCTTCCACTTTAGATACCTGCAGAGCAGGAAAGCTCTCTAAGCAGGCATCTTTCTCCCTGAGAGCTGAAGAAAGTAAGGCAGTAGTATCCTGTGTGTCAGTCTCTAGGAAATGTATCATATATTTTATTAATTTTTTCTTCAAAATAGTTGGCAATATTAGAACTTGGGAGGGAGGAATCTGATTAATACAAGCAGTAGGGATGGTAAAGGATTTAAGAATTTTGTAAAGTTCCTTAGTAGAGTTACCTGCTTGACTTAATCTAGAGGAGATATGGGCTTTCCATGCTTTTTTAATATTCTTGTAATAAAGTGCTGAGGCATTTTTGTCAAATTCTTTCTCCTTCCAAATTTGTGATTTCCGCCATATCTGGTGGTGGCGCTAAAGGTGCCACAATCCAAAACTATGGACTTAAAAAATCCAAGACTTTGGACTTAAAAAATATTCGACTAAAAACTGCTCTGAGAACCGAGAGAAGACCGGGACCAACCTGCTCGTCTACCCGCCCAAGGTGCATCACTGGTCGTTCTGACTTCGTTGCAGCTCCTGCTACAATCTTCTCCACAGCAGCAAATCCTGTTCAGAGGGCCTTTGCCAAAGGGGTGGAATTCTTATCGGCTGCATCCTCATCCCGCTGTAGATTTTATACTTCCAAAAAAGAGACTAAGTCTGAACGTAGAAATCTTCTCTGCGACTTTGTCCAGCAGCTACCCAATGATGATGCTTCCTCCTCGGACACCACCTGCAGCCTTGCCCTGCTGAAATTTCCCTCCTCACAGCATTTGTTTTCAATAATTTCTTTTAAGTCCCAAGGTAAGTGCCGATCAGGCCTAATCCACTCTTTGTATCCGACACGCGCTTCATCATACTTGGCCATATTTTTCGACTTTGACCTGGTCTTCCACGAATAGATGTCCGTGGTTGGCGCTTTGATTTTTTAGATGCTAGTTTGTACCTTAAACTTTAAAAATACTTAACCTCAGTTTTAATGATTGGATTTTTTTCATTTTGGTGTCAAATCATCTATTAAAATTGACTCTGTTTCTAAATTGCTTTTTTTTCCTTGTGTTGTGTTTTCACTTTATTCCGGTTTTTATGCTGCATAAATACTTTACACTGTTGTATTCCTCTTAGGGTGTCCATACACGGGCTTTCCTGTATCATGTCCTTATATAGGCACAATTCTCCCTGCCCTCATATAGGCTTAAAATCCCAGTCCTTATTTAGGCATTAAACCGTGCACTCCAAATACAGGCATGGTCTCTGACATCCGTCCACCCTATCATCACAACGAGTTCTTGAAGAACAGACCCTTAGGCTTCGGGAGTTTCCCTAGCACAGGACTATTGATTTCTTCAAGGACTCATATATTATGCATGAACCGTTATACCTTAGGGGTTCATTCATGACGTCTTCCGCTGTCCGATTCACGTCAATGCTAACGTTCTGAGGTACCTCTCAGGTATAAATATACCTTCCCTAGCCCTTGTAAACTAGAGGAGACCTCGACTTCAGAGGAGCCCGTTTCCCGGCCTGACGCACTGAGAAGACGCTGTCATCCCTGCACACAGAGAGTCCAGCTTCCAGTGATCTGACTTCCCTTGCGGGGTGTTGGAGTTCGAGTCTGGCAAGAGATTCCTACCTCTCTCATTCTTAAGGTATGGGGCTGACTAGAACCTAGAGGGACTCTTGGCATACTAGGCATACTAGGCTTAATATACTCTTAGTATACCGTAGTAAGGAATACTTCACCTACTTCATACCTCTCCCTACACCTAGGTTAGGTTGGGTACATTGGGGTAGAACTAGCTTAGAAACGCATCGTATGAGTCCTCGCATTTTTAGTCTCTGTTTATGTAAATGAATATCTACTAAAGATCATGCTAGCGCAGTATTATTTATTTCTACTGCTTACGCTGTACATTATTTATCTTGCATACTGTCTTGTGATCGTAGCAGCACATTTTACTTACACGAGAAACAAGACTGTTCAATAAATCTTTTATTGAAACGCCCGTCTGTTCTTTCTGTGTAACTTTGGGAAAACTAAGCATGCACGATTGAGCTGAGTGAAATAGTTATCTATTGTTTCCACGACTCTGGGACACGTTCTGATTCTAAAGGGAAACAAAGTTGTCATGTTTTGCGGCTGCCAGAAACTACTCCCTTCTTGTTTGTCAAGGAGTTTCTAGTGGCCTCTGAGCTAGCTGGCACAAGTAATTAAGTTTAATATACTCGATAGGGACATACTGACCTTAGTCCTATGTCAAACCTATAGGGGATATTATTCCAATGCGCAGAGCCTATTAGGGAAAGCGGAGCTACACTACAACACATTGTCTCGAAGTTAAGCCTGACCTTTTGTGCCAAGCTACCAGAGGGTTAAGCACAGGTTAATTTATTGACTTGTGGTTCCCTCTTACTGGGTTTGTGGCTTTTTTTTTAACTGGTTCATCCTCCATTCAACCAACAGCCCAATTTCTCACAATGTGCTGCTTAGAAAGGCAGCAGCAGCAATTGATGCATTTTGTATTTTCAACATTTCTGGATTGTGTTATTTGCAGTGGTGTAATGGTCATAATAAAGGAGCAGACTAAGTAGTAGAATAACAGTATTGTAAAGATGTTGTACACATTGAAGGCATAAAGGATACCAATCTAATTATTTTTTATATTCCAGGATTTTTGCCATGGTCAAGTCATGTGGCCACCATTGAGTGCTCTTCAGGTTAAAATGGCAGAACATGGGAAATCATGTAAACAAGTATGCCAAGAAAACCACCTAATATGCGAGCCATCATTTTTCCAGCACTTAAATAAGGACAAGGACCTCCTGAAGTAAGTGAAAGATTGTCCATATTTGTATGGTTTGTGTGCGTATCTTTGTGTAAGTAAAAGGGGCCTGCACACTGTACTGATAATGTAAAATGTATATAATTTTAATGCTTTTTAGCTTTTGTTGGCTTCATGAACACACAGAGAATACACTTTGAGTTATGGAAAAGTCAATCATCGAAAACCGACATCTCCATTGAATTTGGTCGATTATAACGAGAAGGCACAGGAAAATGGCATAGGGTGAAAATGTAAGCTAGGGTGTCTGCTGAGTGGTTAAGAGAAGAAAAAGGCATGTTATGTGTGATGACTGTAGTTTTAAGTTACAATTTGCAAGATTCAAGTTTATTAAGTTATATTGACGTAATTCCCTTAAATAGTGTTATCAATTTTTAATGACAAAAAGTTTTGAAAATACATCAGGGTAATGGTAAAAATACTTAAAAATCTATTTTCTCATATGTGCTCCAAAATGTATTTGCAACTATACATTGTAGTTCCTTAAATTCTGTTGCTAAGGGTGCAGATGTAACGGCAGTGTAAGCAAATACAGGGCCTGGCACTCCTCAAGGACCTAATCCATTATGGCTGCCCTTTAATTCCTGAGCAATTCTCTATCAGAATCATGATATTCTCAGCCTTTCTAAGACCCGTTTGTGTGGGAGACTGACTCAAATATTTCATTTTTTTTGTCATCGTAATTGACAAGGGAGAAAACTCAGGATGGCAGCTGCTGCTGGAGGTCCCCATCTGACTGAAACCAGTAGAGTATAGCTTCCAGCACACCCTGTGACTTTACCATGCTGAGGGTGGATAGGCCGTTTCTTCTTTTGCAGACAACCTAAATAGGCTGTTCATACCAGAGGCTTAGCGAGGTAAGTAATTTATGGTGTCCTATAATTAAAACCATTTACAGTAAGTAAGAAAAGTGATTGTGCTCAGGGCTGGCTTTAGTGCTGGATGCGTCCGGTGTGACAATCATTTTTGACGCCCTCCCCCAAGACCTCCTCCTTGGATTCCCTCACTTCCACCAGGCAAAAGTGCCCCTTATCTCTCCATAGCCCCTCTCTCACATACATTTTATTTGTTTGAAAGCAACCAAACAAACCCTTTCTAGCAACATTAGGAATAGACAATGAAAGACTTGGGGGGGGGGGGGGGCAAAGCACATAAAGTCCTAACCTATTTTATGCAGCTCTTTGTTGACAGTTCGTAACAGTCACTGTTCTATATTAGGGTTGTAGCCTATAAACTGCGGTAACAAAAGGATCTCTGTGACAAAAGCATGGTACGCATTCTTTGCAGCAGGCACATGAATCCCCTGCTCTACTCTATGGTGAGTCAAAACTGCCACTAGGAAAAACTCAGATATCTTTCTTGCTAGCAGGATCATTAATCACAAGAGTTATCGTGACATTTATATTGCTTGGTGAAAGCTGGACAGAAAATGAACTATGCAGAAGGTGTTTTTAAATTGTAAGTTATTGATAAACACAGACCCACCCTCATCCCTCTGAGGTCAGCACCCCCCTCCCCCCCGAGGTCAGCACCCCCCTCACCACATTGGCACCCAGTGCTGCCGCACCGGTTGCACTGCCCTAAGGCCGTCCCAGATTGTGCTAGATTGTTTCCTTAGTCCGTTTATCAAATTGCAATATCAGAATGTATAGCTGTCTAAACCTAAACCGAAGAAATTCTGTTTTGACTGCTGAATCCAAACTAAAGTCCTAGTAACATTGCCTTTGTAGTTTCAGTGTTTATAGTATAGAGAGGTTTTGGTATTTATATATAGATTCCATTTCATAATAATAGAAAGCCATATTTATATTTTTCTTTATCAGAAGTTTGTCTGTCTTTTTCCAAGCAGCTAGTGCCCTTGCAGGTGGTAGAGTGTTAGTTTTCAGCATGGATGTTTGCTTCGTCTAACGTTGTCATAAGGCCTTTTCCTATTCCTAGCTCCAGTTCTTCTTTTATAATTCCTTTCATTGTAGAAGTATCAGTAATATAACAGTCACCGTAATAATTGTAAGAGTTTATAAAATTTAACGTCTAACTCCATGAAACCTAGTTCTAGTGTTAGCCGACAGAGATGGGGATGATCTTAAATTGAAAGATTGTCATACGAATTTGATGAATAGTGAGTCCAAGTAATCAATTATTTGTTTCTTGAAAATTATTGCAGCCTATAGAAGAACCACCTCCATAAGTTTTCACAAATCACCTGATGTCTTGAACTGTTGTGGTTGCTCTACATTTTATATTTTCCTTATGAAGGATCCAGTTTATTTATGCATCAATTTCTAGATCAAGATAAATATATTGTGGCGCTGGGTGCCTAATTCATAAACAGCACTTTGTAGTATGTTTTGTAGTACTGCAAAATATACTGTAAAATGTAAGTTTTACTTATACTCATGTGTGCAAACTTCTCTGCCCTGACTGCAGAATCTCCACACCTTTATTTGTATGGGTTCCTTAAAGGCACCTGTTTAGAGGTTCTGGCAATGAAGGCCATGGCTATACAAGCTGCATGGTGTTTTTCAGCGCAGGCTGTGAACCCTCATGCTGTTGAGCTAGCCTGATTCTAAACCTGCATTTGTGGCACACTAGTAAATAAGCAAGGTCTGTGTGGAAAGCTTCAATATGGGTGAAAAGCTGAGCATTGCCCAAACCTATGGCAAGATTTAGACCCTGATTATCTGTTGAGCCAGCCGAGGACCCCAAAAACTGTGCCCTCAGCACCTCATGTGCCTCAGTGAGAGTGACTACTCCAGTGGCCCAAGCAGTAGGAATACCATTTTTAAGGCTATCGTTGCTGGTGGTCAGACTGTAGAAACCTTTCTGTTTAGAGGGAGAGGTGTGACGCAGTGGCCAGAGCGACTGACTAGGGAGCGCGGGGTTCACGGTTTATTCCCCGGATCCAGCGGCAGCTCAGCAGCATGTGACTCTGGGCAATAGCTCACTTAATCTCCCTGACCGCCCCCAGCGCCTTGAAACCCTTAAGGGGGTGATATGTTCGAGCTTTTCAAATAGGAATTATTTATTCTGATGTTTCTTTTTATGTCTGCCCTGTGCCATTTCTTAATTAAAGTCAATTCACATTCACCCTCTCAGTACTACCTGTGAACTGCTGATAATATTATAGGAGCCATATTTGAAACCATCTCTTACACCATGTTTCTTTAAACTGCTCCCAGAGTAATTATTACGGGAAGTTCCACAACAATCTTTCAAAATCTTTCAGAAGTTCCACATAAGAAGAAATTTGTTGGCAAACTTGTCAGACTTGTCTATGAGCTACATATCGAAATAGAAGATCATGTCAAGGAAGCCCAACCAATTTTTGTCATCGCTATGTCCAAAGTTAAGTATTTAAAACCCAACCCTGGAAACTCACTCCAGCCACCTGGAATACATGGCTTCACAGTCATATACTCATGAACCGTATCAAAAAAATCTCCTCCTATTCACCAAGTTCTGAGTCTGAATGGGCTTATTGGCAATACAAACATTAATAGTCTGTGAATAACCGAGTCAACCAACCAGGGATCTCCCTAAAGTCATCAGTGGAAGCAAGGGCAATGTGGAAAGACAACTCAAATAAATACCCTGGCATACACAAGTTTCTAGTAGTATTCACAAGATTCAACCAATCAGGTATCCCCTAAAGTCATCAATGGAAACAAGGTCAATGAGGAAAGACAAGACTCCAATGTATTCACCAGCATGCGCAAGTGTCTAGTAGCAGTCACATGATACATTTCTCACAATTAACACCAGCAGGTGCCCAGCTGACCTCATGAGAACAAAAGAACTGTCTTTGGCAATAATAAAAATGTAAACAGTTTTCAGCTGAGCAAGCTTCCTTTTATTCTCACACCTTGAGAGTCAATACGCAAAGCACCTCAATGCCCAAAATGGGCACTTCCTGTTGGCTATGATTGCCTGAGAAAGAAACCATGACTGAAGCAGGTCACAGTTACTCTGATTCATTACAAGTTTATCACAACTACTATCCCCATAAATACTAAATGACTAAAATTACAGTTCTTAAAGAAAGCCCTGGGATCTTCATTGAAAATCTAAAGCAGCTGTACTTGTGACCTCGAGCAGTGCTAGAAGATATTTTTCCCTAAATTCATGGCTTGAAAACAAAAGAAAATCTGTGTATCACATTTTTGATATAATAACCAAGTCCACAGCTGACAGAAAACTGATATTGCATAGTTAAAACAATACAACTATTATGTAACAATAAAAGATTCTTCGAAGACTCTTTCAACAACCTGTTCATGCATAAGTGAAGCATGTTCCCTAGAACCCAGACAAAACATAGGCCTGATTGGTCCATAGTGGAATAGCAGGCACATTGTCAGAGAAAATCTCTGTTGGGTTGCTGAATTCCCACACACGCGGAGTACAAGCCTGGAATTCTAGAGATCCTTGTGCTGCGGCTTGTGGGATAAAGAAGCTGGACTCTCCTGCTAGGAAAGGTGCTGCCTAACTGTGGGAAGATCTACATAAAGTCTATTTCACTGAAGAGCTGCATAGAGAATGACTGAAGGCATCAACATGACCTAGGATGCCTTAGATCTCTGCTGTCGATCTGTTATGGAAGGAATGGGGTCGTGGACCTGCATAGACACTTATCTGTTCTTTTACTGACCTGTAAATAAAAACTAGTCTCTTATCTGAAAATCTAGCTCTCACTCGACATTAAGTTTATTAAGTGTGCATGCTGTATCTGAGTTTTTAAACTCTTCTGCCTCCTAGTGTAATCCTCTTCTGCTCAACTCTGCTACTCCTTGAGATTCAAGTCCATCCATAAAGGAACTAAGTTAGCTGTCCAGTTAGGGTGCAAAAGTATTGTTGGCCAGGGGAACACAATTGTTCACTCAAAAACAGATTAGTTCATATAATTTTCCCTAAATCATTACAAACATAAAACGTGCACTACCTTCATTCAAATCATTGGTGTATAAGTTGAACACAAAGGTTGCCTACATGCACCCTTGTCTAATTCCATTGAAAATAGTAAAAACAAAAAAACAACTTTGTACACTCTCCTTTATTGATGTTTATCATGCAGGCTGATGAGTTGGTATGTATGTATTGAATCAATTAAACTAATTCTGGTTCTACCCTTTTTGTGAGGTAATGGACCACATTTTCTCTAAATTAACATTGGAAAATGCAATCATTTTGTGCTCACAAACAATTAAAATTTGTTGTTGAAGGGAACAATCTTCTTGATGATTTTTAGTCCAGCTTTAGATCGAGCTGCATCACTTTAATAGCCGTCTTGAAAATCATTGATAATTCCATTCATAGTCTGAACAAAGGGAAATCATTATTGCTGATTCTGTTAGACCTATAAATATCCTTCAATGCCTTTGAAAACAACATCCACATACTCACATTAAATAACTGCATGGGTTTGGACCTCAAAGTGCTAGACGGGTTCAAATTCTTTTGTGAAGCTTTGGTCTTCATCATCTGCCATTGTCCGAGATCGGGATGTCTCATACCGTCAGTTGAAGGTCTCATCTTCCTCTTATATCAGTCTTGTTGCCATCAGTCTAAAAATATAGAGTCTTTGATAACTGATCTTCTCAAATTCACCCCGAAGAAAACAGAATTTATTCCACCCGATCTTGTGTGACTTATGTCCTTGAGTGACTCGACCCTACTAACATTTAAGGCTGCTCCTCTTTGTTAATCGAAGTGCTAAATCCTTGGGGTTAGCTCTTGATTCCGAGCTCAATTTCTAGAAATATATCAACAGCATGGCCAGCTGTGTCAATCCTCAATTAAGATTGATCAAGGGATTAAACCTTTCCGTCCAGAGCTCAACTCTAAAGATGTGATTCAAGCACTGGTCTTTCCAGACAGAATTTTGGAAAGACCATACTTGCTGGCATCCTTAAAATCCACCTTGTTCCTCTCAAAGCCTCCATGCATTCTGCAGCTCATTTGGCCACTAGGAGCTGTAGATACAATCGCATAACCCTTTTTCTACAATCCCCTTGTTTACGTCCTAGTGAAGGGACACTATCTTAAAAGGTTACATGCACAGTACATAAACGCCTTCTCTGTGATCATTCCCACTAACTGATGAATAAGCTTAAGGTGTCTGGAGGCTTACATCAACTCTGTACTTCCTCGTAACGCCTGTGTTGACAAGAAATGCACCCTGAACCAATCTTTCTCATGATGTCTGCTCAAAATTATGAATGTCATGCATGCCTCCTGCTCTAAGTATTATAGTCTTCCTTTCAGCATTCAACCAAGGACTTAAACTTTTCATCCTAGACTAATTCACCCTCTGATTTCACTCTAGGTTACAGATATCCCTCTTCCCTAGGTCCATGCTCGTGTTGGAACTTGATTTATCACTGCACCTTTTTAGGGTTAATAGCAGTGCGTAATTTGAGCCGGTGGTTTCCGATGTTCAGCAATGGTGCTTTTCATGAGCACCAGTTAAGGACACATTAATTTATGGTAGGCACGGGGAGATTGTTATTTGGCCAGAATCACAGGATGTTGAGCCAACGCCGAGACTTAAACCAGGTTCCCCAGTTCTGAAATCGGCAGCTCTGGCCATTTCCCCACAACCTCTCCCCACTTTCATGATTAGTGGTTGGTTGTGTTTTAGGCGGCGCTAACAGGAGAAATGGGCTGGTGCAAGCTGCCTCCTGATGAGAGCTCTGGCACTCAGTGGCGGCTGGTGGAATTTGAAACTGGTGAGGCGGATGCAGAACAAATCAATGTATGCGAGCGCAGCGAGCGAGCCTCACTGCAATAAGGGGGGTTCGGGGGGGTTCCCCCGTGAAGAATTTTTAAACAAATTGGCATCTTTTTGGTGCGATTTTCAGCACTATTTCTGTGATAAATGGACTAAAAATTCAGGTCTTCTAGGCATTCATAAAAGAAAAGTCATACATTATTTCAGAGAATTTCTGGGTTGCCAAGCAAGTCTGACTTCTGAAGAGGGCTAGGGTACTAAGCAAGACTGCTTTGGCTCTACCCTTTCCAATAGAAAACACTAGTTAGCGATGCGAACAAGTTCAATGGACAAATCTGGAGTCTAGGGAGAGTCCCTCTCCTGAGAAAGAATTTAAAAAAGAATGGCAAATGGTGCATTTTAAAGCAAATGAATGCAGCGATAAAGCAAGGCTTATTAAGCAGTGGGAACGTATAGTCTTGAAATATTAAACATTAAAAACTGCCTCGTATGTTCTTGCATTAATTTGTCCAACAGTTACTGTAATATGTAAATTGTTCTGCATGACAACTTTAGCCCTTTAAAATGTATGCTTGCCAAGTGTCTTGCACTGCATGCAGCATTAACTTTGGAAAAATATGTTCTAACCAGACTTTGGGAAGCACCCACAGCTGCTGGCTGTAAACAGTCATATAGAAATATGTGCAAACAGGTCTTTAAGTGAGATGAAAAAAGTGGGTGCTCCCTATAAAGGAACATGCCAAATACATTTCTGTGATTCCCATAGTGTGCCATCAGACCAGTATTTTGGTTTCTCTCTGAGATGTAATTTTATCCAGATAAATGGCACAGCAACTGACATGCGCCTAAAGCCTGTCAGTATGATTGGCTTTGTCACTGGGTGTTAGCTGTTTAAGATAAATGAGTAACAACAATGATTTCTTATAAATAATTAACATTGAAAATGTTTAAATTCTGAAATAGTGAGTCTGTGAATTAAATAGCATTGAGGCCTGTGGAAGGAGTTTTGGCCTTCAATTATGTGTGCTTTATGTTAGATATGTATCCTCTTTTTCTTTGCATATCTTGTCCATCTGCACATCTTCAACCCCCTCTCTTTCCTCTTCAGCATCCTCTTTTCACTGTTCCCAGAATGCCCTTCCTCACTGGTCAACAGCCTTGTGTACTGCAAGAACACAAGGGTATAACGGAGTGCAGGCATGCGCTGATTGCTAACTCCTTAGATAAGACAAGCAGGAGTTCTGTCAGCTGCTCCAAACTGCAATTGACACTGAACAAGGCTTAAACCCAGAGCACTGTGTTATGGACTGCACAAGTCGAAGATGAAAACTGCAGAAAATATCCAAATAAGAGGCAGAGATGGACCCAGAGTTACAGAACAGCTTAGCACGAAAGAAGCCAGAATAGACATGTGTTGGGAGTGGGTGAAAAACAAGATGAGTATAGACCAGCCAGACACACACTCTAGGTTGCATAGAATTTATAATGCACAAGTGTAACATTTTGCCCTCCCAGACCCATATGTCGTACTACTCAGTCACACCTTGTACACACCTAGTCCATTATTCTGTGCTGCGGTCCCATGCTCTGTGCAGCCCATCGTTCTGTACTACAATGTGCAATGCAATGTGCTGCATAGTGAAGTCCCACTTGTTTCTTTGTGCAGTGCCGTGCCCTGCAAGGCACAGTTCCCTCTCTCTCTCTGACCTGCGTAGACTCGTATTCTGCATTGAGCATTCATGTTCATGCTGTTCTGTCCCATTTTCCAAACATGCTTACCCTACATTCCACACAGGGCTATTTTCAATTCCATGCTGCGTTCGTCACATCTACACATAGCACGTGGTGTAATCACCCAAAATCAAGTTTTTTAAAGGAGTCTGGTCTCTCTCGTGTGCTGACCAGCCCTATGCTCTGCCCTGCACTGTCCAACAGTCTAGTCTGTGCTTTTAAATCCAACCCTCTGGACTGGACTATACCATGTTTAGCGCCGCACATCCCTTCATGCTGCACTATTGAATGCCACTTTTTGCACACCGCAGGTTCATGTTCCGCACCGCCCAGTACCCATTCCACATCAGCCTTTTCTGCACAGTCCACGCTGTACAAACGCTCAATCCACGCTGCACAGTAACACATCCTTCAACGTTTAGTTAAACACTTAAAATTCACCTTGCTGCAATGCAACTGAATTTGCACAAAATCACTCCGTGTAATATTTCCCTAAAACAACCCTCCCTCTAAGTGCACAAAAATGCTGAAGGTAAAACACAACGAGCCTGCTGGCTGACGAAAAGTGCCCGGAGACACAACAAAATCAGCTCCGAGGGACATAATTCCACACCCACGTCACTTACTAATTGGCTCCAAGAAACAGATGCAACTTGGAGCGGTTTTCTGTTGTTTGCTGTTATATATATATATAATTTTTTTTAAAAACTCTGCGCTTAAGTTTTTGCAGTCAGGTGATGGGTTTAGTCAGCAACGCCGGTTCTAGACATCATGCACAGCACAGTTGCATGCACGCGGTTCTTAGAGGTTTTTCAATGCCCCACCACACTTGCATATTTACTGCCCGCTTTTATTGCTAGTGAGCCAACAGGTCAGAGTGCTTGATAAAAATATTGCTAAAAAAACAAAAAACAGTTTATAGAGCAGTTCGATGACAGGGAATGAGAATCAGCGGGTTGGGGGAGGGGTGAATGAGAGAGCAAGCAGGTGAGGTGAACTGAAGGGTGTCTGGGGGTGCAATGGGGAGACTGAGGAATCCAGAGTGAGGGAAAGAAATAGTTGAGTAAAAGAGTTACGTGGAGGTGAGAGTGAACACAGGAGCGTGAGAACTCTAAGGAGGGCCATGAAGAAGGGAGAGAATGAAGAGCAGCCGGCTAACTGGACAGTGTGGGGTGTTCAGAGACTGATGTGAGGAGGCAAGGGGGACACGAAAGGCGAATACGGATTATAGAAAGAAAGGTGAAGATGGGGGGGAGGGGGAGTCCGGGGGTGATGTGGAAGAGAGAAGGAAGCAGTAGTGCACTGAGCGCAGGTCAGAAAGGAGCGTGAGGAGTTTCCGTAATAGTAGTAATAGCCAGTGGCGACTCGCAGTACTCGTGGGTGGGGGCCGGGGGAGTTGGTTTAAAATTAAAATAAAAAAACTTACCTGACCCGGGTCCGTGCCGCCTTGGCGCCTTCTGCGTTCTGCCTCAACTTCGGAACTGGAACAGCCGCGTCACAACCCTTCTCAGCCAATACTGACGCTGCTCCAGCAGCGCCAGGATTGGCTTGAGCAGGGATACTCCCCGCCCATTAGGAGACCGGGGGCTGCGGCAACAAGCAACCCTCGCTCTCCTAAGGGGAAGGCTAGTGCGCATGTTCGGGCTGGTCATAAAAATGACCAGCCCAAAGCCGAAAATGCGCACTAGTGCGCTCACCCGCTGTCAGTCTTAGTCAAACCCTCAGTGCTGCCGCAGCCCCACCCCCTTCAGCGTGACAGCGTCCTGATTGGAACTAGCGTCAGAACAAGTTCTGACGCTGTAGAACGAAGAATTTGATATCTTTAATTATAACGATGAATGGGGCCGTGCCGGCATTAGTGAGGCAACGCCCCAGCGCCCCAATGGACGCACCGCCACTGCTGGCACTTATGTTTTTTACAAATTAACCACTGCTTAATGGGCACATTTATATTTTTCTATAGTGTTCTCTGATCTCACACTTCCCCACTGACTCTGATAACTACATTTTCTCTGTATCTGTGATTCATTTAACCCTAATCCTTGTAAATGCATATAATCCTGTGTACAGGGTTTAGGCCCCTTTCCCTTTCTTGATATCTTGCCCTTTTTCGCCTTGTTCTTTGATGTGTGTTCTGCTTTCTTTCCCTTCATGCACATCGACCTGTACTAATATTTGTTTCACTCTTTGAACTGGATGTATGTATTGGCCCAAGACTTTGTACCCTCTATATGCCTATATTGATTTGCTCTGATTTTTGATGCATGCCTATTTGATGTGCTCTGTTTTTTAAAAAAGATTTTCAACCTGCTATTACCTCCGATTTGCCATTTTTCCTTTGTAAAGCGCTGTGATGCTCTACTGCCTTGTTTGCACTATTAAAATCTCACAAGAATGAAATATAAATGAATCAATATAGATTTCACCACTTTTAGCTATCATGCATATTGCACCAACCAAGCTTAAATTTCGGAATTTTTTCAACTCGCCACACCCTTCTGTGAAACCGTTCAATACATCAGCCATCAGTTTGTGCTCCTCTCCCAGTTCTCAAACCGGAAAAAATAAAATAAACTATTAACTTCAATATAGTGCCTAAAATGGAGGTGGGCCTGTAATAGATGCTTTCCTAGAAATATAAATGAATCAGCCCATGCCTTCCGAATCACACTAATAGAAAATAAGCAGTTGCATATTTTGCACAAAACTAGCATCCATAGATCAGTAAGAAACAAACCTACCGGAAATTGTAGTTTTAGTTCTTGGCTTGTCTTTAGGCCACTGTTGTTCAGAGTCTGTTGTACCACTTCGTTTAGTGTCTTATGAATTCCCTTATATTTTCCCTTATAAAAATCAGAAAAATATGCGTTCCAAACTTAGGAAGAACAGTTTACTTCAGCACAGATTCTTAAATTCTTATATTATAGCCCGCCATAGCGGGCTATACCGGTCATTAAAGGCCCGCTCCAGCTTTAACAAGGGAGCGGGACTTTAATGGTCAGTATAGTCCAGCTACGAAGGACTATAAGGCTATTAGAACATTCTGCCACTAGAGGGCAGAATGTTCTAACAAATAAAACAAAGGACTCTCGGAGCCCGAGGGGGTTTAAATCCCCTCGGGCTCCGAGAGGCCTTTGTAAAACCGCATTGGAATGTTGCTCTGCGGGCTTTTACCGGCCCGTAGAAGCTCGGAGCACTCCATTGTATTCAATAGAGTGCTCCACATTCCAATGTTTTAATAGTTGTGCAGGAAAGCAGAATCCAACATTTCCAGCTATCTTTGGACTTAAAGGCGCTTTTTATCATGCCCCGGAATGTTTTTTTTTTTTATCCTTCCTGCGTCATTTTCCTGTACTAAGCACTTCTTTAAGCCACAGTTTCCCCTGTTATGTTGGCGGATTATTTACACACGTCCTTGCTGTCCGAAACAGGTGTTCTACTAATTTTGTCTGGTCTCTAGACATTTCTAGTTGAACATACCTTTCATGAGTGTTCTTACTCACCTAAACATGTATGAGGTGACGAGCCTTCCTTTGTAACACAGGACAACAGTTTTCATTGTATTTAGCCTTTTATTCTTTTCTTGCCCCACTACTGATGGTTATTGCAAGTGAAAATTAGTCACTTTTTCTCTAGAATATAGATCTAAAAGTTTAAAATACTAAAGAGGTAGAAAAACTAAATCAAGATTTAATGTGTAACATTAATAACTATACAGTTAACAAAGACCCATTTGCATTTCTTTAAACCTATTTTGCCATGAAATTTAACTTTTGTTTTCCATCTTCATTAATCCTTTGTTGAACCTTTACACAATCTGTTATGACCAGTAATACATTTTAATTTGGTTCACCATATGTGAGAGTACACTGGGTCGACCCTTTGAGTTAAAACCCCCCAGCCAATACAGACAAGCATTGTGAAAATGTGGGACCTTGAAAGGAGGTGTAACCCAGGAGTCAAAACTATCACAGAAGTTAGATGGGGCAGCACCTAAATGTTTGTCATAAAGATTATCAACTCTCACAAACTCCTCTCATGACTGCAACAATTCAAAGATCAATAGCTTGTATTTTTGAAGTGTACAAAAACAACTAATCAAACAAATCCCCCCCATGCTATTAAACAACCTTATTTTCTTATATTTCTTGTCTGCTCCATCTGACTAAAAAACTATGGAAATCATGTATAATCAATCAATGAGAACAAAACCCTTTTCCTGTGTAGCTACTGTATTATTGCCACCAAGAGTGTCTCACTCCTTTAATCCTTTGCGTCGGCAGCTCTTTAACACCGTTGTCCACAGTGGTCCATGTCACCTGCTTTTTATTCATTTTTTCATATGTCGATCTGTAGCATTGATTTCAGCCACACGTCTAGACTATGGCTCAATAGTGAGATTTAGAACTTCTATGCCTGCATATTTGCTATATGCATGTAAATGCTACTTAGAGGTGCGTTTTTCAAAGTTAAATTTGATATTTTATTTAGTTTGTTTAAGAAAGAATAATTCAATCCTACATTTCGTTGAACCCCCAAATGTTCTAGAAAACATTTTGTTTTGGGCGAATTCGTTTTTTCTTCCTTACTGGTCTTATATTCTTCCAGCTTTAGATGATCTTTGAGGAGATAGCGCTCTGATACAAACTCAGAGCCATGTGGACACTTTATTAAATATATAGTGTGGAAATATAATAAATTAACAGGAAAATGCATATTGTAAAAGTGGGTGTTGGAACGGGAATGTTCTCTATATGGTGTGCAGTTGTTTTCCACTGCTCTGAGTGCCCTACTGTTTTTCTAATCTAGTGTGTGCATGAAGGGCCTAATTCTCTCTCCTGACATAAATGAAGTCCAGGATATGTCCTGGACCTTATGGGGCACACCAAACATTCCCTCATTACTGTCCTTGACATTGGTTTAGCACGTAGAGTGGTGGTGGCAGCATACCATATTTTATGAATAGATCTGTCACAGTGTTGGAAGCCTGCTTTTGTGCACTAACTCTGGTCCTAGCGCTAACATTGCAAGTGTATGTTGTGCATGTTTGTGGATGTGGACTGAGTGGTGCATGTGTTAGGTTTGAGTGACCCAGAGTAATGGGATCAATTTCTGATGCTCCGGGCCTGGTTCTGTGTGCAAGATGGAGGTAAGGTTGATTTCCCAGACAGTGGAAATGAATTGCTGACATTCATGAAGCTAGAGAAAAAAGGAATAGACTCCGAATGGGGGAGAGGAGACAAAGGTCCTTTAGAAAATCATTTAGGCCTCTTGCTGAAAGCAGCCTTTCTATAGCACTGCCATTTGTTGAAGGGTGGTACTATATTTCTGTTGTTTAAGGTGAAAGAGAGCCCTTAGATGAGGGCCGCCTTTTATCTTTCCCCTGATCACTCTTCAGTGTGGCTAATGACAGCCAGTGCAGAATCTCTCACCTCTTTGTGGCTCTGTTGTCTCCAGGCTGGTGACTACCCTTCTGTGAGGAACATCTCTACTCAACAGCTTTTTCTTGAGAGCAGCTTGGAGAGAACTCTTGGAAGGAGAACCACACTAAATTGGTTCTGACATTGCAGACAGTGGATCCTCATTTCCTGTCTGCTTTGACTGTATGAAAGTGGGACTCGCTGATCCACATGTTGTTCCAGTTCCAATTTTTATATGACCGTGTAAGAAGTATGCCACAGAGTACTCTGAGGTCTGCTGTGCAACCAGGGCTCGTGTGTGCCTGACAGCAACCTTGACAAGGGTCAGGGGGTATCACCTGAAATGTTGCCTTGCTCAAAGAAGCTTTCCATCTGACCTGAGGTGCCTAGAAGTAAACCTGGCTGTTAAGAGAGGCAAGGAGCCTGCCAACCCTGCAGGAGTTCTGACTGTCACGCCAGAAGCAGTGGACTATGGTTCTGTTGGGATCTGTTCAGAGGAAGGAGAGCATTTCAGAGCAATCTGAACCCCCCCGGTGTCAGCAGGCATCAGGCTTTCCTGGTTGTGTTTCTAGGTGGCAATCATTGAATCACAACCATTAAATCAGTGCTGCTACACCAAGAACTGCAACCCTGACTGAATCTGTGCTGCTGTGACTCAAACAAGTATGTCTGTGGCAGATCCCATTCTGCTGCGAGCTAGAGACTGTTGTTGCTACCTTGCGCCACTACACCACGACTTGGCACCCTGAAGCAGGGCCTGAGTGAAAGCCTTGCACTCGGAAGCAGAAGTGTAGGAGTATGGCTGTAACAAGATCCAGCCCCTGGGGTTACAACAGATAGCACAGCAACCAGTTCACTAAATTGTGTCTGCTCATTGCTCCTTGTAAAGTGTTTAGTTTTGGTGTGTATATAAAGTACTTATTTTTAAAAGTTAAGTACTGGGTTGGACAATCTGTTATTGCTGTGCTGTGTGAATGTTGAGTTCTGAGCTCAATCGCTCACACACTACCTTTTTTTTTTTTTAAGACCTGTAACTGCTCACCATTGCTTCCATTGAGAGTCAAATGCTGAAGGGGTTGTACTTGCCCCAGTTTGCAAAGCCATAGTAGGAAGGACCCCGGGATATCAGAGACAACTACGTCAACCCCGATGGTTAATGGCCAGGATCCCCTGCTTGCCCTGTGGCCCCCTTAAACTGAGTGTGACAGTGTGTATTGCAAATGGGCAAGAATTTTTTGTTATTTGCTCAAGCAGCGTTGAACAGATTCCTGGTACTTATTGTAGGAAAGTAGGATCTGCTTCTTATGATTATCCCCCACTTTTTGCTTGATGTTACACTGTTTTGACTAGTCTGACTGGGATCCTGCTAATCAGGACCCCAGTCTATCTGCTTTCTCCTTTAAATTGTTATGCATGTACTTTGGTACACTCCAGATTGGATACTGGGGTGCCCTTATAAGTCCCTATTATATGGTACCCATGTACCCAGGGCATAGGTACCCCAGAGGCCTCCCATGGGCTGAAGCATGTATTATGCCACCCATGAGAGGCCATGCAAAATGGAACTACAGGTCTGCTACTGCAACCTGTGTAAGCTGGTGCTTGCACCACTTACTTTAGATATAGGTTCACTATATCTATAGGTCACTACACTTAAAACTTATAAGTCACCCCTATAGCAGGCCTTAACAATCCTGAAGGCCGGGTGCTGGGTTTTACGTGAGAGGGTGCTCCTGCATGAGCAGAGCCCCTCTTCAGCCTTCGCTTCGGAGACCATTCTCCCGGGTTGTCAGTGACTCAGCCGGATATATAGGTAGAGGTGTATTATAACCTCGCGGTAAATGCTATCTTGAAAACGGCTGCATAGAAACATATCGTGTTTGGTATCAAACACCTTGGAATCATACTTCCACACCGGTAACCGGTGTGGGATGGATGATTCCACCCTTCTGAAGCAAGCTTCGTGGGGTCACTGGTCTATCCGGTGCCAGCCTTCTCGACCCGGTCAGCACAATATGGATGCTGCCGACCAGAGACACATTTCTGCCCTCCTGCTGCTGAGCCAAGTTCGAGCAGAGGAAGGCAGCACAATAGGCATCCTGTCACAGGGAGATGTGACCACCTCCCAGACAGGATTTAGTGTATTGGGGCTGGGTGGGTGCACTCTGAGAGTGTCTGAAAGTCTGCACCTGGGGCACGTTTGGTGTCCCTGTGCATAGTCCAGCTCAAACCAGTTCTGGGAGCCGTTGGCTCCTGCTCTGGCGCAAAACTGGACAAAGGACATGGGTGTAACCACCCCTCTGTCCTGACCCTCCCCTAGGAGGGTCCCCCGAATCTGTCCAACCCTCTCCCGTGGGTACAAAAGGGCTTACCTGACTGTAGCTCTTTAGATTTTACGTGGACAAGATTCTACAAGAAGAAACCACTGATCTTCGACCGTCTGGACAACGCTGGACTTCGACTGAGCCCGACTTCATCTCCCTCTCCGTCCAAAGCTTTGTCTGTGCCCTTGCTCCATACAGGCTCCATGCAGGACCTGTGGTGCACTAAGGGCAACGGAAGAATCTCCCTTGGGGTGAAGGAGTCACTCCCCTGCATTCGCAGGCACCATAACACAACTGACCGGTCTGCTGATCCTGAGCTCCTGCGGACTCCGAAGGCTCCAGCAACACAGGAGGTGGGTTCCGAAGTTCCTTGAGGTCGAGCTGCCCTCTCACCAAGTTTGAGGCCAGTATCCCTCGTGGAGACCACATAACCCGAACCCCTGTGCACCGGGTACATTTGCAAGTGCATATGCTTGTTGGCGATTCCTGAGCTTGTGCATTGGACTCCGTGTAGTCCCGATCCCGAGCAGTATCTCCACCAAAGAATTCCGACCTCCTCGCACCGAGTGCTCCGTGGGCTGGTACTTTGTGATCTTGCTCCAGGTCCCCTCGTGACTCCTGGTCATTCGACCTGTGGGTCCTCCTGAGGGTCATCTTGAATTCTCTTGAGCTTTCCTGGTTGCTCCAGACGTGCCCTGACTGTCCATTGCTTGGAGAGTCCCCAGGACCTTGCTGGTCCTCACTGTAACCTGCTTGACCTTCCTGCGTGGGTTGCTTTTGCCAAGGCTTGTTGGTGCTCCAGCCAGACACCGACCCCTCAGCACTCTACGTCCTTCGTGGGACAGCTCACCTCCGGCTCCTGGTCGTCCTCAACGTCTCCTGGTCCTCGTGGCTGCAGAGTCAAGCATCCCTTCTTCGCACCTGAAGCACCCGACATCGGTGGGCATTCGCCTCCCGAGCCCCTGGTCACCCTGAAGTGACCCAGACTCTGTCTCCTCTGCTTTCAGGTTCCTTTCTTCAAGAATCCATCCTTGGATTCCACCGGACCCTTTTCACTTTCACAGCAGCAGCTCTTCAACGCAGCCCTCCATTGAGAACGACGGCGGTTTCCGACACCACTCCAGGCCTATGCACCTGGCTCCTCTGGGATAGGTAACGTGGGTACTACGGTATCCCCGGGTGGGGTGGCTCTCCAACCTCCTAAGTTCCAAAGGGTTTCCTCAAAGTCCTCCTAGAAGGGTCCTTAAACTGTAAAATTGCAACCGCGACTTCCTCATAGAATTGTACGGAGCCCGTGGTCGTGTTAGCACACTGCACCCGTCCTCCGTGGGGTCCCTATCTACTCACTTGGGGTGGTCCCTTGGGGTCCCAACGATTCTACGTGCTCCAGACCTTGTCTTGACCCGAGTCGTGGTTGTTATACCACTATTTTAGTATATGGTTTGGTCTCCCCCTGGAGCCCACTGTGTATTGTGCTACTTACAACTGTTCTATTGATCTCGTATTGTGTGCTTTGTGTTCTATCCTCGGGTAGAGGATACTAGAGAGTGTTATATTAATAAATACATATTTTTATATAACTACTGTGTGGTTCTCCTTTCATTTAGTTAATGCAGGGGGTGATATTCTGGTAAAACAAGCTGCTTTACATTACTTCAAGATTAAGCCTGAAGGCTGCTCTCCACAGCTACCACTAGGATAGCTTTCTAAAGGTTATCTTTGACCTCAGACATCATAAGGGTCGTTTGGACTGGTGCAAGGTGCCCACTTTAATTAGTGGACAGCATATACCAGGCCAACTTCTCACACTTATGTTGTACACATCTACATTCTATATTGAGAAATAAATAATTTTCAATTTGATACAACCCATAGGTTTCTTTGTGTACTGAATTATAATTGCTTAACTGTTGCACTGGAATGTTTTCAGCTCAACAGTAAATCAGGGGATGGGTTACGAGAAAAGCATGCCCGCGAAATTGTTACCATGCACATCTAAGCCTCTAAAATTACTAAATTACTATTAATTTCCTTCTAGATTTGGTGTGGAATGCCAGTCTGTGGAATCTGCAAATGATATAGTGGTCCCTTCTTTCGACGAGAAAAGAAGACACTGTGTTTTTCAAGGAGATCTTCTACTGTTCAGCTGTGCCGGCTCTCATACAAGCCACAAACGAATCTGCCCTTGTAGAGACTATATGAAAGGACAAGTTGCACTTTGTAAAGACTGTCTTTAGCGGCCACCCACCTGAATTATGGACAAAGCATAATTCTTGCACTTTTATTTGATTGATTCATCAGATTCTTTTGTGGAAAGATGGAGGTGCATCTTCATAGAGGATTTTTCCACAACAAAAATTAATATTAATGAAAGACTTTATTATTTTATTAAATATTATGTTAATTTTATTTTTATAAATGAAAGATTTACATGGCGGACCTTTGGAAACTTGTAGTTGCTCACAGAGGGCATAAGGCCAATGCAGCACTCGTAGGATTTCCCAAAGTGGCTATGTGGCATCAAAGCAGAGTGTATTACTTTTGTGGATTAGAATTATTCAATATCACAATCTGCATTTTTACCAACCAAGATGAAAAACATGAGGAGCATTCCATAAGATTACTGATGAAGAAATGGAAAAGGTTGTACAGAGTTCTGCAAGTATATGTGTCAGAGTACTGCTTGAGATGTGCTGGGTGTGTTTCAGGAAAGTGGTACCACTGATTGATTGAGGACATTAAATCAACTGCAAAGCTTAATTTCATCTCGGATACCAACAGATTCTCTTAATGTTGTCATCATCAGAAAAGAAATTATCACCCCATGACCGCACTGAATGGAAACATGGCATATAGGTGATACTGTTAGCTTCACAAAGGGTACTGAGTTTTTCTTGCCAAACAGTGTGGTTCCTTGCAATTTACTGTTATAGTTTACATAAGTGCTAAAATCTGCCTACTCTTCCTGTACAGCTTGTCTATAGGAATACTGAGTGAATGGGAAAAAAACTATTTATCTTGAGAGTATCATGCCTTGTACAAGATCATGTCTCAGCAATATTATTGTTCGCTTTTTTTATTCTGACAGTATATTGGAAAACTACTGGAGGAAAGTCAGGAAAGCCTTAGCAAAATCTTTAAGACTTAGAAGCCTTACTGTATCATAGGTGTGTGCGTGTTTCATACTCTCCTGTGAATATTAACATTCAGAAAATATGTAGAACAACAGTGACAGTTCAACTGTTACTGCAGGATGTGGAAATGTACATAATTTATAAAGATTATCTGTGTATGTTTTAATAGGCAGGTCTGAGATATGTATATATTGAAAGCTACTGGTTAGTTTTGTGGTATGCTTGAATACAAAGTTCCATTAGATGCTTTAAAGCTTTAGAAATAACAAAATGTAAGTTTATTACAAAAATATGATGATTATTATGCTGGTTTTAAAGCATGAAGTGATGTGTGAGAATGCACTATTTTAGGCTTAAGAGGATAAATTATGGCCTGTTTTCCAAGTATGAAAAATCAGAGCTGATTGAATATGCTTAGTCTTCTTTCAGCTGTTCCATAGTTGGATTATTCTTGTTCAAAAGCTCTTCTTCGGGAACAGGCATTGGTATTTTAATTTTGTAGATGGGGTATTTCGGTCTGAGAACTTGTATGCTTTTAAACATGTTCCTTGTTGTTCCCCGAACATAGTGCCCGAATTTTTGATGAAGCACTTGCCAGTATTTCTTCCCTTGCTGACTACCATATATTCCACTGTAAATTTTGGTGTAAATTATCGGTGCTTCTTGATTGAAACTCCAATTTTATGGTCTAATGGTAAAATCAGGCATTGTTTTCATTTGTCTGTGGAAGAGGACACCACTTGAGTATGTGCATGAAGTATGGGAGAGAGGACCTTCTGCAAATGACATCTTTAAGTCCATCACAAATCTGATTTCCTTCTGAAAAATGCCTTTGGAAAAAGTGTTCCTGTGCAAAAGGAAAAATCCCTTAGTGAGCTACATATTTTGGCGAGACCATAAAGAAATGTTTTGAGGGTACTTTTCATGGCGCAACTCCTAACAAATAATTTACAGCTGAAAGACTCTCTAGGTTTTAATCATTTATTGTCACTGTAGACTTCTTTTCATACTGTTACTGAGATTCTGTGTAATAGCAAAGTACTTTCCAGCTGTTTTAAGATGCACCACTATGTAACCTGTACAATAGGTAAATTATGGTAAAATGGAAATTAGATTTTGCAAATGTATTTATTTTTTATCATAGTTTCTAAGCAATGGATTGTCCGGTTAAACTGCAAAGGTATACTTGGAAAGAAATATCTTTTGTTTGTTTCAATTTCGGATACTTTTATTCCTAAAATCATATTAAGCTTGTGTGTAGTGTATGCTGCATACAGGTTAAACTAGCATTATGTGAAAAGGAAAAATATTTTCTTTACTCTAGGTGTTTTTATGTCTTAAATTCTGATGTTTCTTGGTCAAAGGAATGTATACAATTGTAATGAAAAGGAAAAAAAAGAATGTAATCCTGCCTAAAATGTGATTACAGTCCATATCAAAGTGTAAACACAAAATCTTCTATTTGTAGGTTTCTATACAGCCTAAGTCCCACATTATCATTTTGGCCATGTTAGACATGGGCTTCCTCAATAAGGTTGACATAAGGTAACTTTGTAAAGTTGTACAACATATATAGTTTAAAAATAATGAAGGTGCATTGAGATAGATGGGGTAGTGTTTTCTTTTTTCATGACAGTATTCAAACTGTGCTGCCTAATACCTTTGAGGCAATCTGTTAGTAAAGAATCTAAAGGTCTTGCAAGGCATGTAGCTTGTGTGTGCATTATGATTATCTAGTGGCCTTTACTTTGTAGATTGTATCATCTTGCCCATGACAAGAAGTTGCTATCCTTTGGAGGCAGTTTACATTTTTGTAAACCCTCTGCCATTTCTAGTGCACAAGAACAGCCAATAAAATCAAAGAAGCCATAAAAATGAAAGTAATTTAATTAAAATCAGAATAATACTTTGTGTACTGTGGGATATTAGCCGGAGCATTTTAAACATATGTTTCCTTTAGGGAAGGAAGCACATTTTCTTTTGAAAAGGTTGATTAAAATGTAATTTCTACCACAGCTCAAAGGTAAAGGCCCACTTTTGTCTCCCAAAGCATTTGTTCATCTATTGAGATCAAGATTCACTCTTCATAAGGGCTTGGCTCCTGATTTCCCCGATCTGAAGGTATTTATGGATATTAGTATTTCCATATTTGCAGGTAAAGTTAAAGTATGTCTGGTGAATAAAAAGTCCCTGTTACAATGATGTTATTTCATTTGAATAAAAATATGGGTTCTAGAACATATAGTTAAATGATGTTCTGTAGTATTTTAATTCGAAATACATATCTCCTTGGTCCTTTGCGATCTACCTGCACCATGATTTATAGATAATAGACAAAGCAATTGTGTATAAATATGTAACAATCTCCTATGGACATTTATGGTATCTTTCAAAAAAATATTATTTAGGTTTAGGTGTTTTTTTAGGGGGCCAACCACGTAGCTACATGTAGCTTTCTACCATATAAACATTGACACTTTTAGTGACCCATTTTCATTAGACAGTTCATGCAACTGCTACAACTAGATAATAAACATATCAAAGATTTAACATGTTTGACCAATTAAGAGTTAATTTTCATCTATAACCTGTTTTTAAGCTTCTTTAACTATGAGTAAAATAATGATTCAGTTCACTGATTTTAATGTTGGTAAAATAAGCTAGAAAATTACATCTGTTAAATTTTGAGTAGGATGAGGGTAAACATGTACATTTTAACTTATAACAAATCTTTTAGCTTTGAAAAGAAATTGAGGAAAACATGTAAGGTACTCTTACTCCTATAGTTTGATTGCTTGGTTGATCCACATCAACTAAAACATATGCCTGAATGACTCTTTCTTAGACATCTATGGCAATTACTTCCATAGTGTAGAATAGTAGTTTAGATACATCATCTGAAATGGAGCTAGCGACTTCTGTTGAAGTGGTAATTCTGCAGAAGTGAAATCAATTAAAAAAAAATGAAAAAAAGAAGTGCAGAATGTGATCACATAGTATATGTACACTTGAATGCACTCCTTCCATAGGAAGAGGCTAATCATGTGTTTTATCATCTGAATTATAAAAGGTAACCCAGAGCTTTTCTCTCTCTGATGCTTTCATCTGAACCCATAGTAGAAAGGAAGACTCTTTGGATTATGAGTTGTCCCCCTTTGATCACTAATCATAGAGAAACATTACTTCGATGATGCACCATCCTTGCTTGGCAAGTGTAAAATTATGATAAAATTAAAGCAGCAAACAAATAATGCTATCAAAAGAAGTAATATACAATTTATGTAAGATGGTATAAATATTTCAAAAGCTGTTTGTGTTTTTATTTTCATGTCTTCAAATTTATCAGTTGTGTTTGTGTTACAAATCCATATTATAGCAGGCTGGATTTTGATGCGTGACCAAAGTGAATGCCAGCATCAGACAATGTGCAGAGAATATTGACGGCCAAATAATTGGATAGGGATTCATACATCTAACATCAGACTATAGGTACCTACACTCTAGCATGCCCAGGAAATATATTTTCATTCCCTATTACATATCTGTGAAGTTGCAGTTTTGTAATGTATTTTGGATATTACAAGAGGCATGATTTACGTAGAAAGTGTGTCATATAGATATGTAATTATAAATGTATACCTGTATTTTGAGTTTCTTAAAATTCTTTAAGCATTACAGGAGTGCATTCTGGTAGCTACAACGATCACTGCTTTCAGACGTGCTAACGTGTGTAGCCTTCCTCACACCCAAAATATATCTGCCCATTTGTGCAGGAGGAAGTGCATTTGAACGTCTGAGTTGTTTTTGCTTAGTTGGGTTTATCACATAATTTGATTTTTCAGTTGTGAATTATGGTATTTGCCAACCTACATGCATCTTATATGCACAAAATGCTATGAGAAGCAGGCCCAAGTTTTTGTTTTCCTAAATTAAAATGGAGACTCTTCAAGCAATATTTACATTTAAATTATAGAAGTATCTAATATATATATATAGTGGAAGAGTGCATAAAATTCTATTTGAAAAAATGTGTTTACATTTTCACAGAGTTGTCGCTTAATCACAGTGCAGGCTGATTACATCTTTGTTTCTCATTCATGGAAGTCCAATTAAGATCTGGGTGTTACTGAGTTTTACACTAGCAAAATGTGTTATTTTACCTGTCATATGTATTAGCCGAACTTACTAGCCATCGTTCACCCCATAAAGTGCATCTTTCATTTAGTCTGTTTGTTTTGAATATCAAATGTCTGAAACTAATTTTAAAAAACTTTCATAGATTTACTAATCTTACAGCAAAGCAACTGAATTTGCCGTGTTACTCTTTTACACAGTTGAACCGTTTAACTATGTAAAAGAATTATATTGCACTTTAAAGCTGTTAGTTGTTTCCCTGCTATATACAAAATCATTCAGTGCACTCCAGTTTGTACTGCAATGTTCCTCTTTGCCTTAGGCTTCGATATTTTTAGTATATTCTTTTATATTTGAAAAATAAGGGGACCATTAAGAGTATAAATCTTTCAGACTGAAACTTTGTCAAATAGGGTGTAACAGCATTATTTTTTAAACTTTGAAGATTCTTTTGGTGAGTGTGCCTCACAGGGTCCTGACTTTGTCATACTGTTGTTGATGCTAGTCACTATTGCGGTGTCCTCTTAAAAACATTGATATATAACGTTTGCCCTTCTAATTTGATATTTTCTTCATGATTTTTTGCTTCACTTTGAATTGTTCTATAATATCTTTTACTGTACATTTATTGTCCAAAACATTTACCAGATCTTACATAGCATTCTTTTGTTTTGTAATACTTTATTGAATTGCATCATTTCACTATATTCAAACAAGCAACATCCGTAAGTTTCATTTACAAGTGTATTTTTCCGGTGCAGCACTAGTAAAACAATGTCAGAACAAAGCATATCTCAACATTTAACTTAAGACACAAGTCTTGCACATAGGCGAACAATACATCTATGGTTTTATATATATATAGATAATAATATATAGTGCTAGGGCACAGGGAAGCACAATAATATACTGCTGTCGAGAGTAGTTTCTCACGTCTGGTCCGCCATGGGCATTTAATTATCCATTGCATAGGTCATACCCACCCACAGCCCACCTAAGTCCCCGTTCATGGAGAGTGTTCATCTGGGTGAATCGTAGTGCCTTGAGCAGCCCATGCCATAGTTCCAGATCGTCGGTTAGTTTGGGGTCAGTCTGGGCTAGTTTCATTCTAGCCCCTTCGGCTGCACACTCCTCAGCCATATTTGTCAGCCAACATTTCTTCCGTTTGAGCCCTTTTAATTGGGCAGTTAATCGCCAGCTGCCTTCTACCCGATAATAGGGTGAAATCAGTAAAACAAAAATTGTTGGACTTTTGACCAGAGGGACCCCCAATTCCCAGAAAAAAAGTGTAACCTGTCTCTATATTTGCCTGCCACCTGCTCCTGGTAACAATTTGTGTATGTGCCCACGCCAAGTGATATGTAGCTCTATCTTGGTCACATTTAGGACACTGAGGTGATTTTGTGTTGTCTAATCTATGGAGCATGGCTGGAGTTATATATTTATGGTTTACAAAATTTAATTTGTATCATGCGAAATCTGTTGGATGCCGTTTTTATGGATGTGAGCACTTCCTGCCATTATTTGTCTTGGAACTGCACGTGGCGGGCCACCTCCCATTCTTGTTTTGTATGGAGTAGGGGTTTGCTTGTGTCTGCTCTAAATGCCTCATATGGGTGCGTTATTACTCCCATGCCCTCTTTTGTGTTTAGGAGTAAGGTCAGTATTTCCGAACTGTGTGGTTAAGTGTCGTGTGCACTCCATGTTTTTTGAGTCATCCAGCCCCAAAATTGTCCTTCTACTTCAAAAAGGTCTCTTGCTCGAAATCATGTGAGCAAACGTCCGTCCAAGTATAGGTCGCTCACCTCGTGGCATCCTCTAAGTTCCATCATCTCATTGAGTTCTCTGTTTATGTGTTGAAACCCATGGAGGTCCCACAATGGTGTTATCTGAGAGCAGGGCAAACGTTGGCACCACCGAGCACCAAACAAATCCCACCCATGCAGTGAGTCGTTCGATTCTTTTGCCAGGCATCCACGTGACGCGTTTTCTGTATATAGTTTGTGTAACTTCCGACAATGGTTTTGCTCCTTGCAGTAAGGCTCTCTCAATACCACTTTCCATACTGTACCAGCCCACCATGAATTGTAATTGTGAGGCCTGGGGGTACGCTTTCAGGTGTGGGACCCGGAGTCCTCCATCCTCGTATATACCCTGCAGTGTTTCCATTTTTACCCTGCTCCTCATCTTCCCCCATATCAAACTGATCAGCGTGGATTTAAGCTTAATAATATGTCTTGGGGAATCGGGAACATACTACACTGAAATAAATACAGACATATGCGGAGCACCAGGATTTTTTGCTATAGTTGTTCTGCCTGCCATAGATAGGGGCAGGGATATCCAGTAGTCTATTCTACCCTGTATATCTGCTAGTAGTTTATCTGGGATTAATACTACACATCTGTCATGGTCATTGGTCACTTGTATACCCAAGGTACCTAAACGAGGTAAGTGACGAGGGTATCTCTGTTGGTGGGAGTTGGTGTCCGTCTGCTCCACTCAGTCCTTCCATTGGGAATATCACTGATTTTTCTTTAAGTTTTAGACCTGACTGCTGCCCGAAAGTATCCAGATCCCAGAGTAGGATGTTCAGGGATATCCTTGGACTAGTTAAGCATACTAAGAAATGTTCACACAGCATTTTTTTAGTTGAACAATATCGACCTTGATAAAGCCCTGCACTGATTTTTGTTAATAGAAATCTATCGGCTTACATTACATATGTGTTTTTCCTACACTGAAAGAAGATAATTTATTTTGAAGAAATTGCATTATGATTCTTTGTATAACTACCTTTTGAATTTTGACTTGTTTTTCTTGTTTTGGGATCACCAAACATGACATGGAAATAATTTATTAAAGCTATAAGTTTCTTACATTTGAGAAGTAATGTTTAAAAGTAAACACTGTTATACACTCCAATGAAAACCTCATTTATTCATATATGCAAGTTGATTTGCACATATATAAATAGATGTGCTTATGTCTTTTTTACTCCTTTTTGTCACTGCTTTGTTCATTTGGCACTCTGTTTACTTGGAAATTGAGTTGGTTACAGGTGAAATCTCATGTTGATAAAGTATGTGCCTTTAACCTTTTTTAAAAATGTGTTTGAGTTGTAGATGCTCTTTGAACATGTAGAATGGAAATTCAATTACAGGATAATATGTTGAGTTGATCCAGTAAACAGCATTGTATAAGAGATGTTACTGGCGACTTAATGCTGATGTTCATATCAATTATTGATATCTAACCAGAGATATTGACACTGACTGTCAAATCTTTAAATTTAAAAACATTTCACCAGAAAAATGGAGTTATACTTTTCTGGTCACTAAAGATGATTGTTTCTGCAGTGGAAGGCCTTCTTGACATCATTTAATAATCAGCAGTCCTAGCAGTTTTCTAAGCAAAGGTGCTGGTCTTTAGTGACTGAAAATATCCCAAAATAATTAGAAAACCTGTTATTAATCTTATTAAAATGTATATTTACTACAGCACATACTGATTGTTGAACATGATAAGCAAGCCAATTCCTCCTTTCTACATTTTGCACAAACATTGTAACTACATAATTGAAGTGGTCAGTATCATTCTTGTGCTCATTCTACAGAATTACTTATCCATGCCCATATTTCTATTTTAATGCTAATCGATTCCCATTTGAAAGCAGTCTTTTTTCTTCTTTTCAGGCTTCTAACATACAAGACGGGGGTAAATTGCTTTCTGTAAATCCAGAAACCAACATTTTGTGTTTTTGACACACTTCCTTTGATAGCTTCAGATACGTAGTCGTGGTCATTTAAAATATTATTTATACTGCTCACACTCCTGTCTTAAGGTTTTTAATACTAAAAACAAAATATTTTTGTCAAAAATATTGTGCTTCTGTAGGGCACATTTTCAATTGTATGAAAACTTCTGTGACCAGAATTACTGATTAATTTATTAAAAAATGTTTCTTGTGTGCTGTTTTCACACAGTTGAAATTACATACTAAGTCAGATGTAAATGCATAGCCAAACAGGTCTCTGCCACATGAAACAGAGACCAACTAGAATTGTGATTTTCGTTCTCTTTTACAATGAGTTGATAAGTCTTCCATATATGCAACTTATTTCATGTTGAATCAGAGTTCATGATTCCTTCGTGATCTCTCCTATTTGTACCCATATTTATAAATATTTGAATCAATGAAATATTCTGCAGATTTCTGCTAAACCTTTGTGTAATACCTACTGTGTTCCATTATACAATGTTCAATTAGCTTATTGTTCAAAAAATAGGGTTGTAATAACGCCCATAGTTCTGTTGAAATATTTAGGTGTGATAATATGGGATTGCAATCAAAGGTGTAAATGTTTTAATGTGTACAGTACTTCAATGACATACAGCTGATGTGTTTTCACTGTTGTAGAGAAAACTAGGGAGAACTTTATTTTTCAATAAACCTTTTCTTCTGTCAAATAGCTCTCTGTTCATCCTTACTCTGAACAAAAGTGTCTGTTATTATTGTTCCTAATGTTGTAAATATTTTTACCACCCGTTTCTTATGTAGGTTTGAGTAAAACAATTTTTCTGTATCCTGTTCACCACTGTTCTGCACCCAAGCCAAATTTCCCACAGCATATAGACATTTTGGAAATGGTAAATCTGAGACTTTACATTTTGAAGGAATCCTCTGTCAGTAGACTGTTGCTGTATATGCCATTATGCTTTTTAGTAGTATAATATTTGAATGTTATGTGTATTTGTAAAGCACACCATCACCCGCGAGGGTATCCTGGCAGTGAGCAGGTGTGTGTGCCTAGCCCTGCCTATGGTAAGCTGGTTAATTGAAAAGACAGGTCTTCAACATCTTGTGGATTTTAAGGAGAAAGGGGAAGGCTCTGATGTGGAGTAGGAGGTCATTCCTTGCTTCTGGAGTGATGTAAAAGAGCCCCCGTCCTCCTGATCTGGTTCTGTGTATGCGTGGAATGTGTCTGATTAGGAGTCCTGCGGAGCCGTATGGTTGGTTGGTGGAAGGAGATGTGCCTGTTCAGGTAGGTGGGGCCTGAGTTGTATAGTGCCTTTAATGTATGTATGAGAAGTGTGAATTGAGCACATTTTTGTAACAGGAGCCCAGTGTAGTTCCCCGAGGTGTGGTTTGATGTGAGTTGTGTGTGGGAGGTTGAAGAGGAGTCTGAATGCCAAATTCTGGATTATTTGTAGGTTTCTATTGAGTTGTTTGGTGAACCCGGCATAGAAGATGTTTACAAAGTCCAACTTGCTGGTGACTAGGGCATCAGTAATCGTTTTTCTAGTGTTAATTAGGAGCCATTTGAAGGCCTTCCTCAGCATGTACAGGGTATGGAAGCAGGATGCAGTGATGGCATTGACTGTTTTCTGTTGATGATTACTTTGAGGTTCCTTGTGTGGGTTGTGGATGTCATGAGTGAATTAATATGTGAGGTCATAAGCAGTGCATTACGGGGCTTGAGTTATAGTTAGCCCAGCAAATTAGAACTGCTGAATTTCATGGGTTTTGTACGAGTGAAACCTGAACCTAACTATAACATCTCTGTAACCTTTTGTTTTTTCAGTGACTTTCTAAGGTTTTTTAATTCCGTTTCCTAACTATAACGTCCGTGTAACCTCTGGTTTTTTCAGTGTATTTTTAAGGTTTTTTAAATGCTAATTCCCAATGATAACGTTCCTGTAACCTTTGATTTTTTCAGTGTATTTCTATGGTTTTTAAGTAGTAGTCGCGTTTGCAGAGTGGGGAGACAGGGAGGCGCGGCCTCTGACTAGCTCACAGGAAACCCGCTGTGTACAACTTACAGGAGGTACCAGGAGGGCTTCTTGGCCCCCAAGGTCCTTCAGGAGTAAAGTGGACTTGATCCACCAACCAGTATTGTGCCGGGAGCCACGTTTGCAGTGTGGTGGAGAAAGGGGGCATGGCCTCCAAAGACCTCTTAGCACTCCCACTGTGTGGGACTTACTGAAAGTAACAGGAGGGGTAGTTGGCCCCCAAGGACCTCCTTGGGGGCCAATTACCCCTCCTGTTAGCTCCAGTAAGACCCACACAGCTGGATTGCTGTGAGGTATTCAGAGGCCACAACCGCTTTCACCACCACTCTGCAAACACGCCTCCTGGTGCACTACTGGTTGGGGGAAGAAGTTCAGTTTAGTCCTGAGGCCCTCAGGAGTGAAGTAGAATTCCTTCCCCAACCAGCAGCGCACCAGGAGGTGCGTTTGCAGAGTGGTGGAGAAAGGGGGCGTGGTCTCCAAGTCCTCTCAGCAGTCCCACTGTCTGGGAATTACTGGAGGTAACTAATGGGGTTCCTAGACCCCAAGGGCCCTTAGCATCCAAGGGGACTCCATCCCCCAACTACCACTGCACCAGGAGGCGGGTTTGCAGAGTGGCGGTGAAGGGGGCGTGGCCTCTGGTGACTTTCCAGAGGTCTTTATCTTTTAAAAAAAAAAAAAAAGATTTAAGGGAGGGTGGCTGCGTGGCTTCTCTTCCCTGGGCCGTTTTCAGACCCCGGGGCCGAGCCTTTTTTCAGTTGGTGAGAGGGTCTGCGTGGCCTCCTCTGGCCCCCCTCACCAGGCCGATTTCAGCCCTGGACACCCCATCTCCCCAGGGCCCAGCCTTTTATTTTTCACATATATTTGTGTGGTGTATATGTATGCATATATATATATTCACTGAAAAAACCATAGGTTTCAGACATGTTATAGTTAGAAATTAGCATTTAAAAAACCTTTGAAATTCACTGAAAAAACCATAGGTTTTAGGGGCAGTTATAGTTAGTTGGACATTTCACTCGTACAAAACCATAGAAATTCCCCCGTTATAGTTAGTTCAGCTAACTATAACTCGCGCCCCCGCAATGCACTGCTGATGACGTCACATACTACATCACTCATGACATGGTCAGTGACATCACTGATGACATCACTGATGACATCATCCAGTGACTGTGTTTCTGTAAAGTTTAAATATGTTTAATATATATAGGGAAAGGCGTATTGAAGAATGAGTGGGTGTATAAGTGTCTGAATGGATGATTTAGTACGTGAGTGACTGACTCTACAAGTGAGTGATTAAATGTATCTTACTGAATGCATGAGTTAATGACTAAACTGTGTGAATGTCTGTATCCGTCTGTCTGTTGGTTTGTAAGCGGCTGCATGGCTTTCTGAATAACTACATGAGTGTCTACATGGGTTATTGATTGATTGTCTGAGTATCTGTATGGGTGCCTGAGTGTTTGTGTGGGTGGGGTGTGTGTGACTCTGTGCATAGATGTGTGAGTTGGTGATTCACTGGGTGCATGGTTTCAAGAGTGCATCTGTGATGGACTGTATGGGTGGGTGAGTGTGTGTATGGGTGTGTTAGTGATTGAATGTATATCTCAGTGGTACATGTGTAAGTAACTACATATGTGAAAGGCAGTATATATGTGTGTTGGAGTATATAAATGGCTATAAGTGAGAGTGTGTGATTGTGAGAGTGGCTGTATGGATGAGTGTGTACTTGTATCAGTGATTGTATAAGAGCGTAAGAATGTGCTAGTATTTGTATGAGTAAGTGAGCTGGTGTGTGTATAACTGTATAGGTGAGTAAATGGGTGTGTGATTAAGTTTTTTGCATGACTGACTAGGTGTGTGAGTACCTCTATGGATGAGTGGCGGTGTGTGAGTGTTTATATAGGTGTATGAGTGCATATGATAGTCCTGTACTGAGTGACTAAGTATGAGTGACTGTACGGGTGAGTGAGTGGATGTGTGTGTAGACCTAAGAATCAGTGAGTGGGTATGTAGTTTTTGGTGTTGGAGTGTCTATGGTTTTGAGAATGGCAGTCTGTAATTTAGAGTGGGTGTATCAAAAGTTATATTAGGGTGTGAGAAGATGCATGAAATTATCACATGGATGATGTCATCAGTGATGTCATTTGAGATGTCATCAGTGATGTCATCAGTGATGTCACTGACCATGTCATGAGTGATGTAATATGTGACGTCATCAGCAGTGCATTGCGGGGCGCGAGTTATAGTTAGCTGAACTAACTATAACGGGGGAATTTCTATGGTTTTGTACGAGTGCAATGTCCAACTAACTATAACTGTCCCTAAAACCTATGGTTTTTTCAGTGAATTTCAAAGGTTTTTTAAATGCTAATTTCTAACTATAACGTGTCTGAAACCTATGGTTTTTTCTGTCAGGCTCCGTTCTGGATCCTCGGAATCGTGTTGATGCTCAAAGGGGGCCCACCTCTGGACAGCCCCAAGTCTGGCATAGAATAACACACAGACTATTGAGGCAATCGAGCGGGGGAAGGAAAGGGTAGGAACTGCAGGGAAGGAGATCTGAAAAGGATACAAGAGCGCAAAATGAGCACAGCGCAACACTTATTATGGCTCACAAATAAGCGACAATAACTGACTTGATTCACAACGTCTACCACACCCACCTGTAAATAAAGAAGGTGTAGTAGGATTATAGAAGAGAGTTGAAGGTGGTGACAGGAACACAACATGAAACTAACAAAGACAAAAAGAACAGGTGTTGACCAGAACTAGAGAATTCCTAACACTGTACTATACGTGCATGATTCTCCCCCTACTACACCTACCAAAATGATACATGAAGTGAGGCCTGTTTTGTCGTGCCTGTCTGGTAACTCTCTCCTATATCAGATATAAGGAGAACAAAAAACAGGAAAAAGGTGAAGGGGTGCAACTGGAATAAGTAACCACAACAGTCTTGCCCTTATCCAGTTGGTGATATGCTCTTGTTTGTTCGTTGCACAATAACACCAGCAGGTAGAAGAACGATCCTGGTTACAACATATAACCGGCTCGACAATATCTCAACCACGTAAACAGTCTGAGTTGAGGTATACACTTTCTGCGACCAATATTGCCCACATAAGAACAAGGCGTTCTTAACCTCCCCGCATGAGACTTGTGAATAAGTTGTCTCTCCAACAGGGGTTTTTTTTGCTTTACCAAATGAAGCGGGCTCTGAAAAAGCCTAGAGACTCCTCTGCACGAAACCAATGAACTGGTCCCAGCCAACAGAGGAGACACGACAGTGGAGGTTCGAGGGAGGTGTAGAAACTCCTCTGCCTCCTTTCACCAGCTGACGGTATGATAGCTTGTGCTTGCGCACTCTTACCGCCCAAAAGTTCGCTGTCCGATTGAAGTCTGCTACGATCATCCAGAATTATCGGCGGCGAGTGATTCCTGTCACCGCTTTTTCTACCGTAACTGGCGTCGCGTCGGTGTCACGTGAAACGTGACTCGCGTTGCCTAACGGGAGTTGTAGTTTCGATAAGAGTGCGTTCACGATGCCCAACACACCCGTGTCATGCAGTCAGTGATAACCGGCAGCCGGATCGTGACAGAACATTCCCCTCCCGGGGATCACTGACTGCTAGATGGCTTGTCAGGATGCAGTTTATGAAACCTAGCTGTCAGTCTGGGCGCATGCACACCTGAGTCTGGTTCCCAGGAGTCCTCCTCCGGACCATACCCCTTCCACGACACCAGGTACCAAAGTCTGCCACGCACCCTCTTGGCATCCACAATACCCCCGACCTCGTATTCTTGCTCTTGACGAACCCATATGGGTGAGGGGTTTTTGCGTACTGGACGGTGAGAAGGTTTCAGGAGGGATACATGGAAGACCGGATGCAACCTGATTTGGGTTGGCAACCGCAATTTAACCGCTACCGGATTTATATGTTTAATCACTCGATAGGGGCCTATAAACTTGGGATTAAACACACTGCGTTTTCTAAACCTAATATGTTTGGTCGATAGCCACACCCATTCCCCGCTCTTGTACACCCGACCAGGTCTACGATGTTTATCGGCCTGCTTTTTGTAACGTTCCTTAGCTCTCAGCAAATTGCGACGTGCCTCTAGCAGGGTCCTACGCATATGTATTAGCCTAATGCGCAAATCAGGGAGCTTAGTGAAGGTGTTGGGAAGGAGTCATGGAGTGAACCGAGGATGAAAACCATAGGTACAAAAGAACGGTGTGTGTTGTGTTGATGAGTGTTGAGCGCTATTGTAGGCTATCTCGGCCACCCACAGCCAGTCCACCCAAGCATCAGTACTAGTGTTGACGTAGCACCTGAGGTATTGCTTGAGAGTTTGGTTTAACCTCTCTGTCTGGCCGTCTGTTTGGGGGTGAAAACTTGTGGACAGGGAAGAGGAGATTTGTAGTTTGGAACACCAGGTTTTCCAAAAGCGTGCAGTAAATTGAGCTCCCCTATCAGACACTATGACTTGGGGAAGGCCATGGAGTCGGATCACGTGAGTTAGCAGCAGTTGAGCCAGTTGGCTCGCTGTTGGTGCTTGCTTGCATGCGATGAAGTGGCCCATCTTGGTCAAATAGTCTATGACAACTACAATAGCTGTTTTTCCCTGATCCTTGGGTAGCCCCACTATAAAGTCCACTGAGAACCTTTCCCACGGCTTCTCGGGTGTGGGCATCATCTGGAGTAATCCCTCAGTTTGTCTGTGATCTGTTTTATTTTGTGCACATGTGGTACATTCTCTTGCCCATGTTAAGACGTCTGGGCGGACTGTAGGCCACCAGAACTGTCTCAACACCTTTTCCAAAGTCTTTTCACCTCCCATATGTCCTGCACATGGGAGATCATGACACCAAACAAACGCGATTTTCCGTAGTGTTCGGGTAGGGATTAGCATCTGTTGGCCCTTCATGGGGAGGCCTTGTCGCATCCGCCAATCAGGATGGTACTTAAGCCATCTCTTCCACGCAAAGGTCCGTATCCCTTGTCTAGTTTTCTGCAGAAAGTCGTCCGTTTGAACGACGCATACCACTCTGCTAGGTTCAATGATGGCTCTTTCTGGGGGAATAGACTGTTGTGTATGGTTTTCCTGTCTCGTCAGGGCGTCGGCCTTCTTGTTGTTGATGCCGGGTCGGAAGGTCACAATGAAATGATATTCCGCAAAAAACAGCATCCAACGGAGTTGGCGTGGAGTGAGATGTCGAGTAGCTCGCATAAATTGAAGATTGCGGTGGTCTGTGTAAACCGTCACCTGATGTATAGCCCCCATTATCCAGTGTCTCCACTCCAGAAACGCGTCCCTGATCGCCAGGAGTTCTTTTTCTGCTATCGTGTAATTCAGCTCTGCAGAGTTTAGTTTCCGGGACATAAATGCAACGGGGTGGAGGTAACCCGTCGTCTCGTGTCGTTGTGATAGCACGGCTCCCACCGCTACTTCGGACGCGTCGGCCTCGATGATAAAAGGCAGTTTCGGATTGGCATGGGTGAGGACCGGAGCGGTTGTAAAAGCTTCTTTCAGGAGATCAAACGCCTTCTGGGTCTCTTCAGTCCAAAGAAAAGGTGTTTTCTTCTTTGTCAGATTAGACAGAGGTGTTACCATGTCCGAGAACTGCCGGATAAACCTTCTGTAAAAGTTTGCAAATCCCAACAGACTCTGGATCCTTGACGTTCTGTGGACGTGGCCATTCCACTATGGCTTTGACCTTCCTCTCTGCCATGACTTGACCGTAAGGGGTGAGCATAACCCCTAGGAATTCAACTGTGGTTACGTGAAACTCACATTTCGTGAGTTTACAAAACAGCCGGTGTTTGCGCAATGCTTGCAGCACGCGACTCACATGGATGACATGTTCTTCTTCGGTTGCTGAATATATAAGGATGTCATCGATATAGACGACCACGAAACGATCCAGATATTCCCTCAGAACCTCGTTGAGGAAGAATTGAAACGCCGCCGGGGCATTGCAGAGTCCAAAGGGCATAACAAGATATTCAAATAGCCCATACCGCGTTTTAAAGGCGGTCTTCCATTCATCACCTTTGCGCATCCGCACCAGATGATAAGCCCCTCTAAGATCCAGTTTTGTATAGATTCCTGCTGCTCTCACCTGTTCCAAAAGAACAGGGATTAATGGAAGTGGATATCGGTTTTTTACTGTGATGGCGTTTAACGCCCTAAAGTCGATACAGCACCTCAAATCCCCATTAGCCTTCGGAATAAAAAAGAGGGGAGAGGCCGCTGGAGACCTAGAAGGACGAATGAATCCCATTTCCAGATGTTTGTCTAGGTACGTTCGTAGATAGAGAGTTTCTGGTAGGGTAAGGGCGTATATCCGTCCGCAAGGAACTACAGCCCCAGGAACTAGGTCAATGCGACAATCATAGTCCCTGTGTGGGGGAGTTCTTCCGCCTTGGTATCGCTGAATACTTCCTTGTATGCTTGGTAACAGATCGGCAAGACCACGTTCTTTTCCGCTGCTGTCGCGATGAGGTGTCTGGTGGCCAATACCTTTGAAGGTCGTGGTAGCTGCAAACTGCAGTGGTCCTGACAATAGGTGGAGTGTAGTTGCATAGTTTTGTTGGCCCAATTGATGGTGGGCTCGTGTTTTTGTAACCAGGGAAGCCCAAGTATCACCCCATACTGCGGAGCCTGGATGATATTGAATGACAGCCATTCTTGGTGATACCCTCCATAGGTGAGTTCGTATTCCGGGGTACTGTGACTGATTGGTCCTGACTCCAGCTGTTTACCATCAACGGCATATACCTGTTCCGGGGTGGCTTTGCGGATAAATTTCACCCCTAACCTCAATGCCTCTTCCCTGTCCATAAAACATCTCGTGGCCCCTGAATCCACCATGGCTCTGATCGATTTCTTCTCTCGTTGTATTTCTATGTCCATAAAAATAAAGAAATGCTCTGCTTCCATGAAGGCAGAGAGGTTCACTGAAGGGATAGCAATTCCGCTTGAGGGTTTCCCTTCTTGAGCTCTCAAGCGCTGGGGTTTTCCTCCCTTTTTTCAGCAATCACCGTGGCCAACTGCCCGGTTCGTGATCTGCCGTACTTTGGCTTGACGGGACACTCTCTAAGGAAATGCCCCTTCTTCCCACAATACAGGCACAAGCCTTGTTTGCGACGGTGGTCCCTCTCGCTGAGCGTCAGCGAGGCCCTCACCGTCCCGATCTCCATGGGTTCGGGTCTTGCGACTGTCGTTTCGGTAGAGAGAGACCTATCACTCAGTGGGGTGTATCTCTCCCTCCGTTTATGCTCCCTTTTCGCTCCTTTAGTCTGTGGTCCAATCGCAGTGTCAATTCGATGAGAGCTGCACACGTGTTAGGCTGGGGTTCAATTTGGGCGAGAACATCTTTCAGCTCTTCGGTGAGGCCTTGATAGAACATAACGGACTGTTTGGTTTCTGGCCAATCCGTTTCCGCTACTAGTCTTCGAAAGTTGTTTAAATAACTAACCAAGTCCATTGAGCCCTGTTTGAGTTCCAGAAGGTCTCTATCCGCGGAAAAGGTATCTGCTCGGCGGTCAAACGTCTTCTCGAACTCTTTCTTAAATTCGTCCCAATCGTAAAGCAGGGGTCTTCTCTCCTTACTATGGGGACTGCCCACTGCGCTGCCTCACCACCCAGATAAGAAATTAGGAAAGCCACACGTGCCTGGTTCGTCGCAAACAACTTTGGCTTACAGGTGAAGTGGAGTAGCACTTGGGTCATAAACACCTGCACTTTCTTTATGTCTCCATGATACCTCTCTGGGGGGGCCAGCGGTACCTGGGAAGGCATCTCCACTATTACTGATGTTGGATGCTGTGTTACCCCAGCGTTGAACGGGTTTCGCTGCAATTTTTCGCTGCAATTGGTCTACCCTATTTTGTAAAGCAGCTGTTTCCTGGCGGGAGGCGGCAAGCTCAGCCTGCACCAGAACTAAAGCCGCCATTACGTCATCCAGGGTGGCCATTCCTACTCTCAACACAATCGGGAGGATATAGAAATACGTGGGCCGATAATTCTGTCAGGCTCCGCTCTGGATCCTCAGAATCGTGTTGATGCTCAAAGGGGGCCCACCTCTGGACAGCCCCAAGTCTGGCATAGAATAACACACAGACTATTGAGGCAATCGAGCTGGGGAAGGAAAGGGTAGGAACTGCAGGGAAGGAGATCTGAAAAGGATACAAGAGCGCAAAATGAGCACAGCGCAACACTTATTATGGCTCACAAATAAGCGACAATAACTGACTTGATTCACAACGTCTACCACACCCACCTGTAAATAAAGAAGGTGTAGTAGGATTATAGAAGAGAGTTGAAGGTGGTGACAGGAACACAACATGAAACTAACAAAGACAAAAAGAACAGGTGTTGACCAGAACTAGAGAATTCCTAACACTGTACTATACGTGCATGATTCTCCCCTACTACACCTACCAAAATGATACATGAAGTGAGGCCTGTTTTGTCGTGCCTGTCTGGTAACTCTCTCCTATATCAGATATAAGGAGAACAAAAAACAGGAAAAAGGTGAAGGGGTGAAACTGGAATAAGTAACCACAACAGTCTTGCCCTTATCCAGTTGGTGATATGCTCTTGTTTGTTCGTTGCACAATAACACCAGCAGGTAGAAGAACGATCCTGGTTACAACATATAACCGGCTCGACAATATCTCAACCACGTAAACAGTCTGAGTTGAGGTATACACTTTCTGCGACCAATATTGCCCACATAAGAACAAGGCGTTCTTAACCTCCCCGCATGAGACCTGTGAATAAGTTGTCTCTCCAACAGGGGGTTTTTTTGCTTTACCAAATGAAGCGGGCTCTGAAAAAGCCTAGAGACTCCTCTGCACGAAACCAATGAACTGGTCCCAGCCAACAGAGGAGACACGACAGTGGAGGTTCGAGGGAGGTGTAGAAACTCCTCTGCCTCCTTTCACCAGCTGACGGTATGATAGCTTGTGCTTGCGCACTCTTACCGCCCAAAAGTTTGCTGTCCGATTGAAGTCTGCTACGATCATCCAGAATTATCGGCGGCGAGTGATTCCTGTCACCGCTTTTTCTACCGTAACTGGCGTCGCGTCGGTGTCACGTGAAACGTGACTCGCGTTGCCTAACGGGAGTTGTAGTTTCGATAAGAGTGCGTTCACGATGCCCAACACACCCGTGTCATGCAGTCAGTGATAACCGGCAGCCGGATCGTGACATTTTCAGTGAATTTCAAAGGTTTTTTAAATGCTAATTTCTAACTATAACGTGCCTGAAACCTATGATTTTTTAAGTGAATTTCAAAGGTTTTTTTAAATGCTAGTTTCTAACTATGCCTACAGAGGTAGGACATGTGAAGAAAGAAGAAAAAACGCACAGAAAGAAGAAAAAGATGTGCAGAAAGAACCAACAGAGGAGCAGAAAGAGGCCTTGTTGCAAAATCATCCTGTGCCCACAACTTTTCCAGACGGGTACTGGTGGTAACTGACTCTGACTAACCAGAGCCAGTGCTATGCTAAAAGACACTTAGAATACAGTGAAAACACCTACATACACTAGGGAACACTATGCGTTGGGGTACCCCTGTGATTAGCATGACCTCCTCTGCAAGTCCCTAGTACATAATAGGGCAGGGGATTAAAACTACCTCTTAAAACGCGCTACAGGGCGCGTTTTAAGTTGCGGGATTAAGTCCCCTTGAATCCTGAGGGTCCCTGGGGCCCAACTAGCCCACTAGGTACTTCCAGTAAGCACCACAGGCCTGCGTTGCAACGCCTGTAACAAATTGTGCAGTTGTGTTTAGGTAGTGAAGAGGGTCGTGCTGGGGGTAGTGTTTTAGGGTTTAGGGTAGTGCAGTGGTGTTTGTGTAGTGTAGGGGGTCATGCTGGGGGTAGATTTAGGGTTTAGGGTAGTGCAGTGGTGTTTGGATAGTGTAGGGAGTCGTGCTGGGGGTAGTGTTTTAGGGTTTAGGGTAGTGCAGTGGTGTTTGGGTAGTGTAGGGGGTCGTGCTGGGGGTAGTGATTTAGGGTAGTGCAGTGGTGTTTGGGTAGTGTAGGGGGTACTGCTGGGGGTAGTGTTTTAGGGTTTAGGTTAGTGCAGTGGTGTTTGGGTAGTGTAGGGGTACTGCTGGGGGTAGTGTTTTAGGGTTTAGGGTAGTGCAGTGGTGTTTGTGTAGTGTAGGGGGTAGTGTTTTAGGGTTTAGGGTAGTGCAGTGGTCTTTGGGTAGTGTAGGGAGTCGTGCGGGGGTAGTGTTTTAGGGTTTAGGGTAGTGTAGGGGGTCATGTGGGGGTAGTGTTTTAGGGATTAGGGTAGTGCATTGGTGTTTGGGTAGTGTAGGGGGTCATGCGGGGGTAGTGTTTTAGGGTTTAGGGCAGTGCAGTGGTGTTTGGGTAGTGTAGGGGGTCGTGCTGGGGGAGTGTTTTAGGGTTTAGGGCAGTGCAGTGGTGTTCGGGTAGTGTAGGGGGTCGTGCTGGGGGAGTGTTTTAGGGTTTAGGGCAGTGCAGTGGTGTTCGGGAAGTGTAGGGGGTCGTGCTGGGGGTAGTGTTTGAGGGTTTAGGGCAGTGCATTGGTGTTCGGGTAGTGTAGGGGTCGTGCTGGGGGTAGTGTTCTAGGGTTTAGGGCAGTGCAGTGGTGTTTGGGCAGTGTAGGGGGTAATGCTGGGGGTGGTGTTTTAGGGTTTAGGGCAGTGCAGTATTGTTCGGGCAGTGTAGGGGGTCGTGCTGGGGGTGGTGTTTCAGGGTTTAGGGCAGTGCAGTGGTGTTCGGGCAGTGTAGGGGGTGGTGTTTCAGGGTTTAGGGCAGTGCAGTGGTGTTCGGGCAGTGTAGGGGGTCGTGCAGGGGTGGTGTTTCAGGGTTTAGGGCAGTGGTGTTCGGTCAGTGTAGGGGGTCGTGCTGGGGGTGGTGTTTCAGGGTTTGGGCAGTGCAGTGGTGTTCGAGCAGTAAAGGGGGTCGTGCTGGGGGTGGTGTTTCAGGGTTTAGGGCAGTGCAGTGATGTTCGGGCAGTGTAGGGGGCGGTGCAGGGGGTGGTGTTTCAGGGTTTAGGGCAGTGCAGTGGTGTTCGGGCAGTGTAGGGGGTGCTGCAGGGGGTGGTGTTTCAGGGTTTAGGGCAGTGCAGTGGTGTTCGGGCAGTGTAGGGGGTTATGCAGGGGGTGGTGTTTCAGGGTTTAGGGCAGTGCAGTGGTGTTCGGGCAGTGTAGGGGGTCGTGCTGGGGCTGGTGTTTCAGGGTTTAGGGCAGTACAGTGGTGTTCGGGCAGTGTAGGGGGTCGTGCTGGGGCTGGTGTTTCAGGGTTCAGTGCAGTGGTGTTCGGGCAGTGTAGGGGGTCTTGCTGGGGCTGGTGTTTCAGGGTTTAGGGCAGTGCAGTGGTGTTCGGGCAGTGAAGGGGGTCGTGCTGGGGGTGGTGTTTCAGGGTTTAGGGCAGTGCAGTGGTGTTTGGGCAGTGTAGGGGGTCATGCTGGGGCTAGTGTTTCAGGATTTAGGGCAGAGCAATGGTGTTCAGGCAGTGTAGGGGTTTTGCTGGAGGTGGTGTTTCAGGGTTTAGGGCAGTGCAGTGGTGTTCGTGCAGTGTAGGGGGTGGTGTTTCAGGGTTTAGGGCAGTGGTGTTCAGGCAGTGTAGGGGTCTTGCTGGGGTTGATGTTTCAGGGTTTAGGGCAGTGCAGTGGTGTTCCGGCAGTGTAGGAGGTCATGCAGGGGGTGGTGTTTCAGGGTTTAGGGCAGTGCAGTGGTGTTCGGGCAGTGTAGGGGGTCGTGCTGGGGGTGGTGTTTCAGGGTTTAGGGCAGTGCAGTGGTGTTCGGGCAGTGTAGGGTGTCGTGCTGAGGGGTGGTGTTTCAGGGTTTAGGGCAGTGCAGTGGTGTTCGGGCAGTGTAGGGGGTCGTGCAGGGGGTGGTGTTTCAGGGTTTAGGGCAGTGCAGTGGTGTTTGGGCAGTGTAGGGGGTCGTGCAGGGGGTGGTGTTTCAGGGTTTAGGGCAGTGCAGTGGTGTTCGGGCCAGTGTAGGTGGTCTTGCTGGGGGTGGTGTTTCAGGCTTTAGTGCAGTGGTGTTCGGGCAGTGTAGGGGGTCTTGCTGGGGGTGGTGTTTCAGGGTTTAGGGCAGTGCAGTGATGTTCGGGCAGTGTAGGGGGTCTTGCTGGGGCTGGTGTTTCAGGGTTTAGTGCAGTGCAGTGGTGTTCGGGCAGTGTAGGGGGTCGTGCTGGGGATGGTGTTTGAGGGTTTAGGGTAGTGCAGTGGTGTTCGGGCAGTGTAGGGGGTCGTGCTGGGGCTGGTGTTTCAGGGTTTAGGGCAGTGCAGTGGTTTTCGGGCAGTGTAGGCGGTCGTGCTGGGGCTGGTGTTTCAGGGTTTAGGGCAGTGCAGTGGTGTTCGGGCAGTGTAGGGGTCGTGCTGGGGGTGGTGTTTCAGGGTTTAGGGCAGTGCAGTGGTGTTCGGGCAGTGTAGGGGGTCGTGCTGGGGGTGGTGTTTCAGGGTTTAGGGCAGTGCAGTGGTGTTAGGGCAGTGTAGGGGGTCGTGCTGGGGGCGGTGTTTCAGGGTTTAGGGCGGTGCAGTGGTGTTCGGGCAGTGTAGGGGGTGGTGTTTCAGGGTTTAGGGCAGTGCAGTGGTGTTCGGGCAGTGTAGGGGTCGTGCTGGGGCTGGTGTTTCAGGGTTTAGGACAGTACAGTGGTGTTCGGGCAGTGTAGGGGGTCTTGCTGGGGGTGGTGTTTCAGGGTTTAGGGCAGTGGTGTTCGGGCAGTGTAGGGGTCTTGCTGGGGGTGGTGTTTCAGGGTTTAGGGCAGTGCAGTGGTGTTCGGGCAGTGTAGGGGGTCTTGCTGGGGGTAGTGTTTCAGGGTTTAGGGCAGTGCAGTGGTGTTCGTGCAGTGTAGGGGGTCGTGCTGGGGATGGTGTTTCAGGGTTTAGGGCAGTGCAGTAGTGTTCGGGCAGTGTAGGGGGTGGTGCAGGGGGTGGTGTTTCAGGGTTTAGGGCAGTGCAGTGGTGTTCGGGCAGTGTAGGGGGTCGTGGTGGGGGTGGTGTTTCAGGGTTTAGGGCAGTGCAGTGGTGTTCGGGCAGTGTAGTGGGTCGTGCTGGGGGTGGTGTTTCAGGGTTTAGGGCAGTGGTGTTCGGGCAGTGTAGGGGTCTTGCTGGGGCTGATGTTTCAGGGTTTAGGGCAGTGCAGTGGTGTTCGGGCAGTGTAGGGGGTCATGCTGGGGGTGGTGTTTCAGGGTTTAGGGCAGTGCAGTGGTGTTCGGGCAGTGTAGGGGGTCGTGCTAGGGTATGTGTTTCAGGGTTTAGGGCAGTGCAGTGGTGTTTGGGCAGTGTAGGGGGTCGTGCAGGGGCTGATGTTTCAGGGTTTAGGGCAGTGCAGTGGTGTTTGGGCAGTGTAGGGGGTCGTGCTGGGGGTAGTGTTTTAGGGTTTAGGGTAGTGCAGTGGTGCTTGTGTAGTGTAGGGGGTCGTGCTGGGGGTAGTGTTTTAGGGTTTAGGATAGTGCAGTGGTGTTTGGGTAGTGTAGGGGGTCGTGCTGGGGGTAGTGTTTTAGGATTTAGGTTAGTGCAGTGGTGTTTGGGTAGTGTAGGGGTCGTGCTGGGGGTAGTGTTTTAGGGTTTAAGGTAGTGCAGTGGTGTTTGTGTAGTGTAGGGGGTCGTGCTGGGGGTAGGGTTTTAGGGTTTAGGGTAGTGCAGTGGTGCTTGTGTAGTGTAGGGGGTCGTGCTGGGGGTAGTGTTTTAGGGTTTAGGGTAGTGCAGTGGTGTTTGTGTAGTGTAGGGGTCATGTTTTAGGGTAGTGCAGTGGTGTTTGGGTAGTGTAGGGGGTCGTGCTGGGGGTAGTGTTTTAGGATTTAGGTTAGTGCAGTGGTGTTGGGGTAGTGTTTTAGTGTTTAGGGTAGTGCAGTGGTGTTTGTGTAGTGTAGGGGGTCATGCTGGGGGTAGTGTTTTAGGGTTTAGGATAGTGCAGTGGTGCTTGTGTAGTGTAGGGGGTCGTGCTGGGGTAGTGTTTTAGGGTTTAGGGTAGTGCAGTGGTGTTTTTGTAGTGTAGGGGGTCATGTTTTAAGATGCAACACTCCAATACCTGACCAGTCTGCACTACATAAAACTGCAAAAAAACTAAAAATAAAAAGTGTTTTGCACACTTTTGTCATTGGGCTATATGTGGGCTACATCTGGGTAATATTTGTGCTACATTTGGGCTCTTTTTTCACTGGTGGCCATCTTGGAAGACTTCTTTGTTATGAAGTTTCCTAATTTCCTCATTTACTGCAGTCTCCTCAGTAGGAAATGCTTTCAGTTTTTTACTTTGATTCCATCAAGAAGGCATTCAGATGTGTCACACATTTGCCATAAATTCAGAATGTTATTACTCTAGTTGTTCATTAGATCACTGTAGTAAAGCTACTGCTCACCAAGGAGTTAACTGGAAGTCTACTGCTGGTATTGAAAGTGATTGTTTCAGTCTGCATGTCAGAATTTTCTAATGAAATAGAAGAGGATTTGAGATCTCACTTAAAACATGCACTAAATTTTCTTTTTGCAGCACTAACCATAATTTCTATGGCAAAATGAACCCCCTCATTTTGTTCCTTTTTAAATTAAATGTTTTAAGTGTTAACAGTTTATTCCAATCAAGATGGCTTCAGGTGTGCCATACTTTTGTCATAAGTAAGGCTGTTAGCACTCTAGTTGTTCTTTAGAACACTCTGGGAAGCTGCAGTAGAACACAAAGGCATAAACTGACAGGCTGCTCCTGTTGAAATATAACAGGAAGATATTTGAGATCTCACTTAAAACATGTCCTAATTTTTCTTTCTACAGCACTAACCATAATTTCTATGGCAAAATGAACCCCTCATTTTGTTCCTTTTTAAATTAAATGTTTTAAGTGTTACCAGTTTATTCCAATCAAGATGGCTTCAGGTGTGCCATACTTTTGTCATAAGTAAGACTGTTAGCGCTCTAGTTGTTCTTTAGAACACTCTGGGAAGCTGCAGTAGAACACAAAGGCATCAACTGACAGGCTGCTCCTGTTGAAATATAACAGGAAGATATTTGAGATCACACTTGAAACATGTCCTAATTTTTCTTTCTACAGCACTAACCATAATTTCTATGACAAAATGAACCCCATCATTTTGTTCCTTTTTAAATTAAATGTTTTAAGTGTTACCAGTTTATTCCAATCAAGATGGCTTCAGGTGTGCCATACTTTTGTCATAAGTAAGACTGTTAGCGCTCTAGTTGTTCTTTAGAACACTCTGGGAAGCTGCAGTAGAACACAAAGGCATCAACTGACAGGCTGCTCCTGTTGAAATATAACAGGAAGATATTTGAGATCACACTTGAAACATGTCCTAATTTTTCTTTCCAGAGCACTAACCATAATTTCTATGACAAGATGAACCCCATCATTTTGTTCCTTTTTAAATTAAATGTTTTAAGTGTTACCAGTTTATTCCAATCAAGATGGCTTCAGGTGTGCCATACTTTTTTCATAAGTAAGGCTGTTAGCACTCTAGTTGTTCTTTAGAACACTCTGGGAAGCTGCAGTAGAACACAAAGGAATCAACTGACAGTCTCTGCCCTTGTTGGATGTACATGTTTTACTGAGAATGTCAGACTTCATTCTCACATGACTGAGAAAGATAATGTGAATTTACAGAAAATATGCTCTCATTTTAGCTTCTGGGGCACCTTCCAAAACTGTATGGGACAAGCATGTGAAAATAGTTTTCTCTCAAACATGATTCATGATATCCCAGCAGAAGGTTTTTCACAGGGTAAAATCACCTTAGAACACACCACAATTCCTGAAATTAGTATGGTACCATCAACAAATGAATTCTAATGTAACTAAAGTCTGTTATCACCCTTTATAGTTCTCCTTTTGGTAACCCTCAAAATCTTCGATTCACTACAATGCATTTCAAAGGGGTACTATCATTTATATTGGTCCCAAGATGGCTGCCAGCAATTCCAGGATGAAGTGCTGACAGCCAATCAGATCTCACGATGACATGTGTGGTTAGGCTCCGCCCAGATATATATGTGTTTTTACTTTTGATTTTCTCAGCAACTACTGAACGGATTTACACCATTTAACAAAAAGGGTTCTTTTTGAACCAAGAACTACCTCTTTGCCAAATTTGGTGTAATTCCGTTCAGCAGTTCGGGCTGTAGCCGTGTCTAAAGTTTCCTATGGGAAAATGAATGGGGAAAACACGTTTTGGGACCCCCTTTTTCTCGGCCCCCGCTTGACGAATCACCCTGAGACTTTCAGGATAGGAGCAAACCGGAGCGGGCCATAAAGTTTGGAAATTTCGCGAAGATTCGTCAACCGACGCAAGAGTTATTTCAAATAGAATGTCGCGGATTTCCTATGGAAAATAGGTCCTAACTATAACTATCTACTGGCGACCGCCAGTAGATAATATATATATATATATATATATATATATATTCACTGAAAAAACCATAGGTTTTAGGGACAGTTATAGTTAGTTGGACATTGCACTCGTACAAAACCCGTGAAATTCCCCCGTTATAGTTAGTTCAGCTAACTATAACTCGCGCCCCCGCAATGCACTGCTGATGACGTCACATATTACATCACTCATGACATGGTCAGTGACATCACTGATGACATCACTGATGACATCTCAAATGACATCACTGATGACATCATCCAGTGACTGTGTGTTTCTGTAAAGTTTAAATATGTTTAATATATATAGGGAAAGGCGTATTGAAGAATGAGTGGGTGTATAAGTGTCTGAATGGATGATTTAGTACGTGCGTGACTGACTCTACAAGTGAGTGATTAAATGTATCTTACTGAATGCATGGGTTAGTGACTAAACTGTGTGAATGTCTGTATCCGTCTGTTGGTGTGTAAGTGGATGCATGGATTTGCGAATAGCTACATGAGTGTCTATATGGGTTATTGATTGGTTCTATGAGTATCTGTATGGGTGCCTGAGTGTTTGTGTGGATGGGGTGTGTGCGACTGTGCATAGATGTGTGAGTGGGTGATTCACTGGGTGGATGGTTTCAAGAGTGCATCTGTGATAGACTGTATGGGTGGGTAAGTGTGTGTAAGAGTGTGTTAGTGAGTGAATGTATGTCCCAGTGGTACATGTGTGAGTAACTACATATGTGAAAGGCAGTATATATGTGTATTGGAGTATATAAATAGCTATAAGCGAGAGTGAGTGATTGTGATAGTGGCTGTATGGATGAGTGTGTGCTTGTATCAGTGATTGTATAAGAGCGTAACAATGTGCTAGTATTTGTATGATTAAGTGAGCTGGTGTGTGTATAACTGTATAGGTGAGTAAATGGCAGTGTGTTTAATTATTTGCATGACTGACTAGGTGTGTGAGTACCTCTATGGATGAGTGGCGGTGTTTGAGTGTCTATATAGGAGTAAGAGTGAATATGATAGTCCTGTACTGAGTGACCATAAGTATGAGTGACTGTACGGGTGAGTGAGTGGATGTGTGTGTGTAGACCTAAGAATCAGTGAGTGGGTATGTAGTTATTGGTGTTGGAGTGTCTATGGTTTTGCGAATGGCACTCTGTAATTTAGATTGGGTGTATCAAAGGTTATATTAGGGTGTGAGGAGCTGCATCAGATTATCACGTGGATGATGTCATCAGTGATGTCATTTGAGATGGCATCAGTGATGTCATCAGTGATGTCATCAGTGATGTCACTGACCATGTCATGAGTGATGTAATATGTGACGTCATCAGCAGTGCATTGCGGGGGCGCGAGTTATAGTTAGCTGAACTAACTATAACGGGGGAATTTCACGGGTTTTGTACGAGTGCAATGTCCAACTAACTATAACTGTCCCTAAAACCTATGGTTTTTTCAGTGAATTTCAAAGGTTTTTTAAATGCTAATTTCTAACTATAACGTGTCTGAAACCTATGGTTTTTTCAGTGAATTTCAAAGGTTTTTTAAATGCTAATTTGTAACTATAACGTGCCTGAAACCTACGGTTTTTTCAGTGAATTTCAAAGGTTTTTTAAATGACAATTTTTAAATGTATTAATTTTTATATTAATTTTTTTCACACTGATTTACTACATTTTTAGAAACAATTTCTTTTACATATTTTATTTTTTAAATTACATTGTAATTACATTATACATTACATTACAAAAAATACTTTCTCAGAATGAATTACTTTAGTTTAAATACTTTGCACATAGGCAATAGACTTTTAAGTACAGTAGTTACAGTTGTTGCAATGGGCAACACATTTTCATACACAATGCAACATTCAGCTCAATGTGAATTTCTAGTTAAATGCAATTAGTTACTTTATGGATTACTTTTCTAACCACAGGACTGGATCCTAGATTCAGTCCTGGTACATCTCCTGTAAACAGTTGAGTAAAAGCGTTTTGGTTACAGTCGTGATTTTTAAGGAATATTATTGTATTTTAAAAGTTGACACTTAGAAACTTTTTCTCATAGAATCACCAATGTTATCCTATGGAAGGAAATTCACTTAGCAGGTAAAAACTGTTATCGTTACTTTTTCTTACTCAGTGTTGGATCCTGGATCCAGCACTGGTGCATCTCCTGTAAACAGTTGAAAGAATGCGTTTAAGTCATACAGGCGATTTTTAAGGAATATTTGTAGTTTGTGAAAATCGACACTTTGAAACTTTTCTGCTGAAAACCAGACAATGGATTACAATGGAAGAAAATATAAGTTACTGGTAAGTACGGTTAAAATTACTTTTCAGGACCAGTACTGGGCTGAAAGATGCAGCACTGAGGTCTCTCCTTATAACAGGTGAGTAAATCGGAATTCGTATTTCGGCTGATTTTAGATGAATATTTTAAAGTTCCAAAACTCCACACTTAGAAGAATTTCCAAGTGAAACCAGTCAATGTTAGCCTATGGAAGGAAATTCAAGTTACCGGTAAGTACGGTTAAAATTACTTTTCAGGACCAGTACTGGGCTGAAAGATACAGCACTGAGGTCTCTCCTGATAACAGGTGAGTAAATCGGAATTCGTATTTCGGCTGATTTTAGAGGAATATTTGTATGTTTCAAAAATCAACACTTAGAAACTTTTTCAGCAAAAAGCAGGCAATGATATCCTATGGAAGGAAATTCAAGTTACTGGTAAGTACGGTTAAAATTACTTTTGAGGATCAGTACTGGGCTGAAAGATGTAGCACTGAGGTATCTCCTGATAACAGGTGAGTAAATCGGAATTCGTATTTCGGCTGATTTTAGAGGAATATTTTAAAGTTCCAAAACTCCACACTTAAAAGAATTTCCAAGTGAAACCAGTCAATGTTAGCCTATGAAGGAAATTCAAGTTACCGGTAAGTACGGTTAAAATTACTTTTGAGGATCAGTACTGGGCTGAAAGATGCAGCACTGAGGTCTCTCCTGATAACAGGTGAGTAAATCGGAATTCGTATTTCGGCTGATTTTAGATGAATATTGTAAAGTTCCAAAACTCCACACTTAGAAGAATTTCCAAGTGAAACCAGTCAATGTTAGCCTATGGAAGGAAATTCAAGTTACCGGTAAGTACGGTTAAAATTACTTTTCAGGACCAGTACTGAGCTGAAAGATACAGCACTGAGGTCTCTCCTGATAACAGGTGAGTAAATCGGAATTCGTATTTCGGCTGATTTTAGAGGAATATTTGTATGTTTCAAAAATCAACACTTAGAAACTTTTTCAGCAAAAAGCAGGCAATGATATCCTATGGAAGGAAATTCAAGTTACTGGTAAGTACGGTTAAAATTACTTTTGAGGATCAGTACTGGGCTGAAAGATGCAGCACTGAGGTATCTCCTGATAACAGGTGAGTAAATCGGAATTCGTATTTCGGCTGATTTTAGAGGAATATTTTAAAGTTCCAAAACTCCACACTTAGAAGAATTTCCAAGTGAAACCAGTCAATGTTAGCCTATGAAGGAAATTCAAGTTACCGGTAAGTACGGTTAAAATTACTTTTCAGGATCAGTACTGGGCTGAAAGATGCAGCACTGAGGTCTCTCCTGATAACAGGTGAGTAAATCGGAATTCGTATTTCGGCTGATTTTAGAGGAATATTTTAAAGTTCCAAAACTCCACACTTAGAAGAATTTCCAAGTGAAACCAGTCAATGTTAGCCTATGAAGGAAATTCAAGTTACCGGTAAGTACGGTTAAAATTACTTTTCAGGATCAGTACTGGGCTGAAAGATGCAGCACTGAGGTCTCTCCTGATAACAGGTGAGTAAATCGGAATTCGTATTTCGGCTGATTTTAGAGGAATATTTTAAAGTTCCAAAACTCCACACTTAGAAGAATTTCCAAGTGAAACCAGTCAATGTTAGCCTATGAAGGAAATTCAAGTTACCGGTAAGTACGGTTAAAATTACTTTTGAGGATCAGTACTGGGCTGAAAGATGCAGCACTGAGGTCTCTCCTGATAACAGGTGAGTAAATCGGAATTCGTATTTCGGCTGATTTTTGAGGAATATTTGCACAATGGTGAAGGGAGGGGGCGGGGCCTGAGGTGACATCTGTGCAAACGCGCCCCGTGGCGCGTTTTAAGTTGGGGGATTAAGTCCCCTTGAATCATGAGGGTCCCTACGGGCCAACTAGCCCACCAGGAACCTCCAGTATGCGCCAGGGGCTGCGTTGCAGAGACATGTACAGAGGCCACACCCCTTTTACACCTCTCTGCAACGCAGCTCTGTGGCGCTTTCTGGACGTACCTGTTGGGCTAGTTGGCCCCCAGGGACCCTCAGGATTGAAGAGGATTTAATTCCCCATCTTAAAACGCGCCACGGGGCCTGTTTGCACACATGTCAGCTGAAGCCCCGCCCTCCCTTCACCACTGTGCAAACGCGCCCGTGGCGCGTTTTAAGTCGGGGGATTAACTCCCCTTGAATCCTGAGGGTCCCTGGGGTGCAACTAGCCCACCATATACCTCCAAAAGCGCCATAGAGCTGCGTTGCAGAGAGGTGTAAAAGGGGCATGGCCTCTGTACACCTCTCTGCAAGGCAGCCCCTGGCGCATACTGGAGGTTCCTGGTGGGCTAGTTGGCCCCCAGGGACCCCCAGTATTCAAGGGGAATTCGTTCCCCCTCTGCAAACGCGCCAGGGGGCGCGTTTGCAGAGTGGTGAAGGAAGGGGGCGGGGCCTACGGGCCCGATCGTTTTTTTTTTTTTTTTCCCCTGAAGGGGGGCTGTGTGGCCCCCCTTCCTTTTTCCTATTTTTAGGCCCTGGGGACCCCATCCCCCAGGGCCTTACCCCTTTTTTTTAAAAATTAAAATAAAAAAAAAAAAACGGGAAGGGGGCCGCGTGGCCCCCCTTCCCTGGGCCTGTATTGGCCCCGGGGACCCCATCCCCCGGGGCATGGCCTCTTTTTTTTTTATTTGGAGGGGGCTGCGTGGCTTCCCTCCTCAGGCCATTTAAGGCCCCGGGGACCCCATCCCCGGGCCGGCCTTGCACTTTTTAAATTTTTTTTTCCTTTTTTTACTTTGGGGAGGGGGCTGCGTGGCCCCCTCCGTGGCCACTTATGGCCCCGGGGACCCCATCCCCCGGGGCCTGGCCTCTCGCTGGGGACTGTGGGGGTCCCCAAGCCCCCCACAGTCCCGCCGGCTCCCCGTGTCCTACGGGAGCCGGCATTGCTTTTACACATGGGGAGCAGCTAACATGCTGCTCCCCATGTGGAAAGCAGTCGGCTTTGGATATTGGAGAGAGAGCAGGTTTCCCTGCTCTCTCTTCCAATATCCAAAGCAAGTTTGCAATGACAGGACGGGAGCCGCGAGGCTCCCGTCCTGTCATTGCAAACAGCAGTGTCCCGGGGGTAGGCACCCCGGGACACTGCAGGAGCCGGCCCTGGGGGTGGCGGTCCCCAGGGCCACCACAGGCTCCAGGAGGGGGCCGCGTGGCCCCCCTCCCTACATTTTGAAAGCCCCGGGGAGGTGGTGGTCCTCGGGGCTTGGGGGTCCAAAACGGACCCCCATTTTAATTTTTCTTAGTGCCCCGGGGAGGTGGTGGTCCTCGGGGCGTGTGGGGCTGGAGCCCCCACACAGGTTTTTAATTTAAAAAAGAAGCCCCGGGAGGTGGTGGTCCTCGGGCTGCGGGAGGGCTCAGAGCCCTCCCGCACCATTATACATAAAGCCCCGGGGGTGGTGGTCCCCGGGGCTTGGGGGCCCTTAGAGGCCCCCCACACATAAAATTAACCCCCCCCAGCATGCCCCCGGGACTTGGCCCACCCGGGGGCCAATTAACATTGAAGCGCGGGAGACCTTCCCTGGGTCTGTATTGGCCCCGGGGACCCCATCCCCCGGGGCATGGCCTCTTTTTTTTTTTATTTGGAGGGGGGCTGCGTGGCCCCCCTCCTCAGGCCATTTAAGGCCCCGGGGACACCATCCCCCGGGCCGGCCTTGCACTTTTTTTTAATTTTTTTTCCTTTTTTTACTTTGGGGAGGGGGGCTGCGTGGCCCCCCTCCGTGGCCACTTATGGCCCCGGGGACCCCATCCCCCGGGGCCTGGCCTCTCGTTGGGGACTGTGGGGGGGTCCCCAAGCCCCCCACAGTCCCGCCGGCTCCCCGTGTCCTACGGGAGCCGGCATTGCTTTTACACATGGGGAGCAGCTAACATGCTGCTCCCCATGTGGAAAAGCAATCGGCTTTGGATATTGGAAGAGAGAGCAGGTTTCCTGCTCTCTCTTCCAATATCCAAAGCAGTTTGCAATGACAGGACGGAGCCGCGAGGCTCCGTCCTGTCATTGCAAACAGCAGTGTCCCGGGGGTAGGCACCCCGGGACACTGCAGGAGCCGGCTCCTGGGGGTGGCGGTCCCCAGGGCCACCACAGGCTCCAGGAGGGGGCCGCGTGGCCCCCTCCCTACATTTTGAAAGCCCCGGGGAGGTGGTGGTCCCTGGGGCTTGGGGTCCAAAACGGACCCCCATTTTAATTTTTTTCTAGTTCCCCGGGAGGTGGTGGTCCCCGGGCATGTGGGGGCTGGAGCCCCCACACAGGTTTTTAATTTAAAAAAGAAGCCCCGGGAGGTGGTGGTCCTCGGGCTGCGGGAGGGCTCAGAGCCCTCCCGCACCATTATACATAAAGCCCCGGGGGTGGTGGTCCCCAGGGCTTGGGGGCCCTTAGAGGCCCCCACACATAAAATTAACCCCCCAGCATGCCCTCGGGACTTGGCCCACCCGGGGCCAATTAACATCGAAGCGCGGGAGACCGCGTCGATTTTTTTTTTTTCGGCAGTTCGCGCACCCTGAGCGCATCCTGCCGATTTAAAAAATTTTTTTTTTTTTTGCCCAGGGGTCCTTGTGGGACCCCTGAGCAAACCTAGGGGTCAGGGTGTTTCTACCCTGCTCCCTTTGTGCGCTTTGCGCACTTGTTTCTGTCCCTCGGTTCTACCGAGGGATAAATGGCTGCCAACATTTCCTGAATCGGAATGTTGACAGCCAGCTGACAGCCAATTAACATGCAGCTCGTGATCGGGAGGGTACGCGGACCCTACTCGGCCATATATATCACTATCTTTTTACTTTTGATTTTCTCAGCAACTACTGAACGGATTTACACCATTTAACAAAAGGGTTCTTTCTGAACCAAGAACTACCTCTTTGCCAAATTTGGTGTAATTCCGTTCAGCAGTTCGGGCTGTAGCCGTGTCTAAAGTTTCCTATGGAAAATTGAATGGGGAAAACGTGTTTTGGGACCCCTTTTTCTCGGCCCCCGCTTGACGAATCCCCCGAGACTTTCAGGGTAGGAGCGGACCGGAGCGGGCCACAAAGTTTGAAAATTTTGCGAAGATACGTCAACCGGCAAGAGAGTTATTTCAAATAGAATGTCGCGGATTTCCTATGGATAATAGGTTGTAACTATAACTATCTACTGGCGACCGCCAGTAGATAATATATATATATTCACTGAAAAAACCATAGGTTTCAGGCACGTTATAGTTAGAAATTAGCATTTTAAAAACCTTAGATGTCACTGACCATGTCATCAGTGATGTAATATGTGACGTCATCAGCAGTGCATTGCGGGGGCGCGAGTTATAGTTAGCTGAACTAACTAGAACGGGGGAATTTCACTGGTTTTGTACGAGTGAAATGTCCAACTAACTATAACGCTCCTGAAACCTATGGTTTTTTCAGTGAATTTCTAAGGTTTTTTAAATGCTAATTTCGAACTATAACATGCCTGAAACCTATGGTTTTTTCAGTGAATTTCAAAGGTTTTTTAAATGCTAATTTCTAACTATAACGTGCCTGAAACCTATGGTTTTTTAAAGTGAATTTCTAAGGTTTTTTAAATACTAGTTTCTAACTGCCTACAGAGGTAGGACATGTGAAGAAAGAAGAAAAAACGCACAGAAAGAAGCAAAAGAAATGCAGAAAGAAGCAACAGAAGTCCACAAAGACGAAGAAAAGTGCAGGAAGAAGCAACACATGTGCAGAAAGAACCAACAGAGGAGCAGAAAGAGGCCTTGTTGCAAAATCATCCTGTGCCCACAACTTTTTCAGACGAGTACTGGTGGTAACTGACTCTGACTAACCAGTCCTAGAGCCAGTGCTATGCTAAAAGACACTTAGAATACAGTGAAAACACCTACATACACTAGGGAACACTATGCGTTGGGGTACCCCTGTGATTAGCATGACCTCCTCTGTAAGGCCCTAGTACATAATAGGGCAGGGGAATTAAAACTACCTCTAAGTCAGAGGTGCAGAAATATGCTACTTTAAGTAGTAGTCGCGTTTGCAGAGTGGTGGAGAAAGGGTGCTGGGCGCCCAACCAACGCTCAGGAATTCCGCTGCGTAGGACTTACAGGAGGTACCAGGAGGGATTCTTGGCCCCCAAAATCCCTCAGGACTAAATTGGACTTCATCCCCATCCCGTAGTCTGCCACGAGGCACGTTTGCAGAGTGGTAGAGAAAGGTGGCCATGGCCTCCGAAGACGTCTTAGCAATCCCACTGTGTGAGACTTACTGGAGGTAACAAGAGGGGTAGTTGGCCCCCAAGGACATCCTTGGGGGCCAACTTCCCAAACTATTACCTCCAGTCAGTCCCACACAGCATTTGTAAGTACTCGTACCAGGCCACGCCCACTTTGCCCACCACTCTACAAACGCGCTCCCTGGCACGCTCTTGGATGGGGATTGAAGTCCCCTTCACTGCTGGGGGTCCTTTAGGGGCCAACTAGCCTACCTTTTACCTCCAGTAAGCCCCACGCAGTGGGATTGGTGAGAGGTAGACAAAGGCCATGCCCCCATTCTCCACCACTCTGCAAACGCGCCCCCTAGCGCGTTGTAAGTTGAGGGATTAAGTCCCCTTGAATCCTGAGGGTCCCTGGGGTCCAACTAGCCCACCAGGTACCTCCAGTAAGCGCCACAGAGCTGCTTTGCAGAGAGGTGTAAAAAGGGGCATGCCTGGACCACCTCTCTGCAACGCAGCCCTGTGGCGCTTACTGGAGGTACCTGGTGGGCTAGTTGGCCCCCAGGGACCCTCAGGATTGAAGAGAAATTAATTCCCCCACTTTAAACGCGCCACAGGGCACGTTTGCAGAGTGTTGCTGGGAGGGGGCCGGGCTTCCGGCATGATCGCGTCTTTTTTTTATTTATTTTTTTAGAAGGGGGGCTGTGTGGCCCCCCTTATTTTTCCTTTCTTTGGGCCCTAGAGACCCCATCCCCCAAGGCCTGACCCCTTTTTGAAAAAAAAAAAAATATGAATGGAAAGGGGGCTGCGTGGGCTCCCCCCCTGTGGCCAATTTCCGGCCCCGGGGACCCCATCCCCGGGGCATGGCCACATATGTTTTTGTTATTTATGGAGGGGGCTGCGTGGGCCCCCTCCTGAGGCCTCTATTGGCCCCGGGGCCCCATCCCCCGGGGCCGGCCTTTATTCATTTTATTTTTGGGGAGGGGGGGCCGCATGGCCCCCCTCCTGGGTCACTTCTAGCCCCGGGGACCCCATCCCCCGGGGCAGGCTCTAGCCCCAATGCCCCCACGGTCCCGCCGGCTCCCCGCGTCCTGCAGGAGCCGGCATTGCTTTTCCACATGGGGAGCTGCTGACATGCATGGGTGGGGGGTGTGTGAGACTCTGTGCATAGATATGTGAGTGGTTGATTCACTGGGTGTATGGGTTCAAGAGTGCATGTCGAAACAGCTGTATGGGTGGGTGAGTGTGTGTATGGGTGTGTTGGTGACTGAATGGATGTCTCAGTGGTGCATGTGTGAGTAACTACATATGTTTTAAAGCAGTATATGTGAGTGTTGGAGTATATAAATGACTATATGTGAGAGTGAGTGATTACAAGAGTAGCTGTATGGATGAGTGTGTGTTTCTATGAGTGATTGTTTAAGAGAGTAAGTATGTTTAAGTATCTGTATAAATAAGTGCGGTGGTGTGTGTGACTGTATAGGCAAGTAAATGGGTGTGTGATAGTTTCTTTGTATGACTGACTAGGTGTGTGAGTAACTCTTTGGGTGAGTGGCAGTGTGTGAGTGTCTATATGGGTGTATGAGTGGATATATCAGTGGCTGTATCAATGAATGACTGTATGAGTGACTATGGGTTAGTGGGTGGATGTGTGAGTAGACGTATGAATCACTGAGCAGTTACTAACTGCTATTGGTCTGTCTATGGTTTCGATATTGGTGGTCTGTATTTTAGAGTGGGTGTATGAAAGGTTTTATTAGGGTGTGAGGAGGTGCATCAGTTGATCACGTGGATGATGTCATCAGTGATGTCACTGAGCATGTCATGAGTGATGTAATATATGACGTCATCAGCAGTGCATTGCGGGGGCGCGAGTTATAGTTAGCTCTACTAACTATAACGGCCGAATTGCTCTGGTTTTGTACGAGTGAAATGTCCAACTAACTATAACGTCCCTGAAACCTGTGTTTTTTTGAGTGAATTTCTAAGGTTTTTTAAATGCTAATTTCTAACTATAACGTCCCTGAAACCTGTGTTTTTTTCAGTGAATTTCAAAGGTTTTTTAAATGCTAATTTCTAACTATAACGTCCCTGAAACCTGTGGTTTTTTCAGTGAATTTCAAAGGTTTTTTAAATGCTAATTTCTAACTATGCCTACAAAGGTAGGACATGTGCAGAAAGTGGAAGAAAGGTGGAGAAAGAAGCAAGAGAAATGCCAAAAGAGACAACAAAAGTCCAGAAAGTTGAAGAAAGGTGCAGAAAGAAGCAAAAGATGTGCACAAAGAACCAACAGAGGAGCAGAAAGAGGCCTTGTTGCAAAGTCATCCTGTGCCCCCAACTTTTTGCTGACGGGTACTGGTGGTAACTGACTCTGACTAACCAGGCCGGGAGCCAGTGCTATGCTGAAAGACACTTAGAATACAGTGAAAACACCTACATACACTAGGGTACACTATGGGTTGGGGTACCCCTGTGATTGGCATGACCTCCCCTGTATAGCCCTAGTACATAATAGGGCAGGGGGATTAAAACTACCTCTAACTAAGAGGTGCAGAAGGAGGCAAGAGAAGTACAGAAAGAAGCAACACAGGTGTCGAAAGAGGCAAGAGAGGTGCAGAAAAAAGGAAGTGAAGTGCAGAAAGAAGCAAGAGCAGTGCAGAAAGAACCAACAGAGGTGTAAAAAGAGGCAAAAGGGGTGCAGAAAGGGGTAGGAGGTGCACAGAGGCAAGAGAAGTACAGAAAGAGGCAGGAGGGGTGCAGAAAGAAGGAAGACAAGTGCAGAAAGAGGCAAGAGAATTGCTGAAAGAAGCAACAGAGGTGTAGAAAGAAGCAAGAGAAGTGCAGAAAGAGGCAAGTAAGGTGCAGATAGAAGCAGGAGCAGTGCAGAAAGAACCAACAGAGGTGCAGAAAGAGGGAAGAGGGGTGGAGAGAGAGGCAAGAGGGGTGCAGAAAAAGGTAGGATGGGTGCACAAAGAGGCAAGAGAGGTACAGAAAAAGGCAAAATGGGTGCAGAAAGAAGGAAGAGAAGTGCAGAAAAAGCCAAGAAAAGTGCAGAAAGAGGCAAAAGAGGTACATAAATAGACAACAGGGGTGCAGAAAGAAGCAAGACCGGTGCAGAAAGGAGCAAGTGAGGTGCAGAAAGAGACAAAAGGGGTGCAGAAAGAAGCAAATGAGGTGCAGAAAGAGGCAACAGACGTGCAGAAAGAGGGAAGAGAACTGCAGAAAAGGGCAAGAAAAGTGCAGAAAGAGGCAAAAGAGGTACATAAAGAGACAACAGGGGTGCAGAAAGAAGCAAGACGGGTGCAGAAAGAAGCATGGAAAGTGCAGAATAAAGCAACAGGGATGCAGAAAGAGGCAAGAGAAGTGTAGAAAGGAGCAGGTGAGGTACAGAAAGAGCCAACAGAGGTGCAAAAAGAGGCAAGAGAGGTGCAGAAACAGGCAAGAGAAGTGCACAAAGAGGCAAGAGAATTGCTGAAAGAAGCAACAGAGGTGTAGAAGGAAGCAAGAAAAGTGCAGAAAGAGGCAAGTGATATGCAAAAACAGGCAGGAAAGGTACAGAAAGAGGGAAGACGAGTGCATAAAGAGACAACAGGAGTGCAGAAAGAAGCAAATGAGGTGCAGAAAGAGGCAACAGACGTGCAGAAAGAGGGAAGAGAACTGCAGAAAGAGGGAAGAAAAGTGCAGAAAGAGGCATAAGAGATACATAAAGAGACAACAGGGGTGCAGAAAGAAGCAAGACAGGTGCAGAAAGAAGCATCGAAAGTGCAGAATGAAGCAACAGGGGTGCAGAAAGGAGCAAGTGAGGTGCAGAAAGAGCCAACAGAGGTGCAAAAAGAGGCAAGAGAGGTGCAGATACAGGCAAGAGAAGTACACAAAGAGGCAAGAGAATTTCTGAAAGAAGCAACAGGTGTAGAAAGAAGCAAGAAAAGTGCAGAAAGAGGCAAGTGAGATGCAAAAACAGGCAGGAAAGGTACAGAAAGAGGGAAGACGTGTGCAGAAAGACAACAGAGGTGCAGAAAGAAGCAAATGAAGTGCAGAAAGAGGCAACAGACGTGCAGAAAGAGGGAAGAGAGGTACATAAAGAGACAACAGGGGTGCAGAAAGAAGCAAGACAGGTGCAGAAAGAAGCATGGAAAGTGCAGAATGAAGCAACAGGGGTGCAGAAAGAGGCAAGCGGTGCAGAAACAGGCAAGAGAAGTGTAGAAAGAGGCAAGAGAATTGCTGAAAGAAGCAACAGAGTTGTAGAAAGAAGCAAGAAAAGTGCAGAAGGAGGCAAGTGAGATGCAAAAAATGGCAGGAAAGGTACAGAAAGAGGGAAGACGAGTGCAGAAAGAGACAACAGGGGGTGCAGAAAGAAGCAAATTAGGTGCAGAAAGAGGGAAGAGAGGTGCAGAAAAAGGCAAGAAAAGTGCTGAAAAAGCTGGTGGTACCAATGTGATCCTTTTATTGTACCGCCTGTAGGTGCTACACATGTGTACCTCGATACGTGCGACACACCACACCCTAAAAGGAGACCTCAGATCCTCGGCACACAAAGTTTAACCCAGACAACTTCTTGTGCTCAAAAGGCAGATGTGTTAAGTGCGAGTACCTACAAGCACCAGTGGCATCTTCCTGAACGAGGAGCCCAAGGTGAGAAAATGACATTTCTGAAGAAGTCCCCGCGAGGTTTGGTCCTAACCAGATGTCGATATCACTGAAAGACAAAACGACCCCTGCGCCTAAACCCGAGAGTTTCCTTCAACAACGTCACCCTGTAATGCAGCCATAAACCGATCCAGACCCACTTAGCCCGTGAATTAAAGATTCTTTCGTTCAAAACGCCTACAGGGATTAGTAAAAACATTCATGTTTATTTATCTATGTTGCAAATTAGTCTTCCTCTCGTTTAAACTAACGTCTGCTCGCTCTCTAATGTTCTACACAGCCATGTTGCCCCGCACCTATCAAGACATAACTAAAGTGACATGACCCTAGATTTTGAGTAGACTCTCATCGCTGCCTGCAAGGACAATAATGCTTGCTAAAATACGGGAAAAGTTTAATCTGTTCTCATAATCTCTAAGACTAAGAATGTAGTCTGCCTATGGGCAGAAAGTTCCTAGGTTCGCTTTTAACCCCGAAGGGGAAGCCGCATGAAGTGTTCTACCGTTATTACCAAACCTCAAAGCGGTACTGTGGTTTAATTAGCAAAAAAGTTTTTGTGGCATAAAGAAGAAATAATATAATCATTATAGAATACATTTCTCCCTGTGAATTTATATAAGGATGCGCTCTCAGACCCCATCTCATTCTAGTATTAGCTACCACATCACCTTTATCAATTCACGTATCATCCAGGTTTTTAAAGAAACGTAGTCCCATATACACGAAGCTTGTCCAAACAAGGAATATGGCCCCTTTTCCATGTATACGCCCGCCCCGGCGTAGTATGTCTATCAAGCTTGCTTAGCGTTAGTGAGAACTGATGCCATTGAATACGGTCCTGCCCGCAAAGACACGGAAACTATTGACTTTGCTATTACATCAAGAAACCTTACCACAATATGCATAGCTGCCAAGGTTTCAGATTCCTATGTGTGACATTTTTATAATTTTATTGTAATTATGAGTGACATTTCAATGGCTATGAGTGACACTTTCTCGCAAGCAAAATCAAGCATGAACACGAGGAAAACTTATAAATATCATAAATTACACTCATTTTTGGACCTTGGCCGATTCTGTAATAGGGCGTGAGAGGCCCCAACACAGATCTCAGCCGTCAACTCACTCTCGGATTTCGGCTGCCGCAGACAGTCACAGCATGACATGATTGGGCAGTACTGATAAGGCAGCTGCTAGATCAGTGCTGAAGCTTTTATTGAAGTAGCAGGACAAATGCTATTGTTATCTGGGGCAAAGGATGAGGATCTTTGTCTCTTTTAGCCAAACAAGCCCATGTCATGTGAAAGAACCAAAGCTAATTCTGTTTTTTGGGCTACAACACTTTCTATGATGGTATTTTAAGCACATACTTGCACTGGTTTAAGTAAAACCACAAGTCCCAGAATACAATGTGTTGTAAGCTAAAAAGGCAGAACTCGCAGGAGTCTCACATGGCATGGACATACTTAGCAGATATGTGCATAGCAGAAAATAGTTCCTGAAGGAGCATTGGTCTTAATTTCGGTAGTGCGTCATCCTAGGAGAGTATGGGCATTTAAAAAAAAATTTATTTTTTATTTTTAATGAAGTACCTTTTCAATGTGTAGCTTGGATTCCTGAGCAAGTTTGCATCATTCCCAATCAAAGCACTTCACTCACCATTATGGAAGGAAACAACAGATTGCTACACAAAAGTCTTTCTTGAAGCAGAAATAAAGTAGGACTGCATTTTAAAAAAAAATTCAATTTACATATTATACCCTTTCCGGACAGTAGTACCTCATCTTGGAGATACCCAGGCAAAATGGTTAAAACAGCCTGAAACACGTCGTGTGGGTTTTTTAAACAAAGTGAAGCACGTCGTGTAGGCAGGGTGTCTGCAATAGTTATAACTGCCCTAAAAGCGTGTGAATATAAAAGACAAAAATGTTCATAGGCAAATTTTTGTGCAGAAGCCCACATTTCACTTTGACAATGATGAATGAAATGTGTTGATTATGATGAGGCATTTTAGGGTTCATCTGCCATCGGGAAGCTGGCAGGCTTCAGTTTAACAAAGTGGAACACGTAAGCATTGTGAAACGACTTTTTTGCAAATGCCTTCAACTTGCATCTAATCTGAATACACGATGTACACAATAAAAATGTTACTATAACGAAGTTCAAAAGAATTAAACTAAAAAATAATCCATATTCTAGCTTGCACCTACCTTTCTGTGTGATGCGCAGTGCTCCCGCCCACTCTCTTCTGTGTATGATAAGGCTCTCTATACGGGATGACTCGGCTGATTCTCCAGTAGTTCTGTCAGAGCAGAGAGCTAGCAGACGGAAGTGAGAGGCCGGGCTCCTCCATGAGGCTCCTAGCTGCAGGGTTCTTTCCTTGCAGAGCGGGAGGCTTGACATCAGAAGTGGACGGGCCTCTGAATATCGGAATGGGAAGTGTTAAAAGAGAGCCAGTGGTACAGAGGCACATAGTCATTGTATTGTATTGTAATTGCATTTATATAGCACTTACTACCCCCTACGAGGTGTCGAAGCGCTTTTTCGGCGACACGCTACTCCGGGACCCATAGAGGATTAGTGTTGAATTAGTATAGTGAAACATGCAAGTAAATTTTAAGTGGTGGATAGGTTAATCAGTTATTTGGATTCGGAATGATAGCAGAAGGATAGAAGAGGAAAAAAGGTTTGTATTTATATAGCGCTTGTTACCCCTGATGGGGTGTTGAAGCACGCTACTCCGGAAACCCATAAAGGATTAGTGGTGAAATTAGTATGGTGAAATATGAAAGTAATTTGAGTGGTGGATATTAGTTATTTGGCGTGAGAAGGATAGCGGAGGGATAAAAGGGGAAGAAAGGTTTGCATTCATATAGCACCTGTTATATATATATTCACTGAAAAAACCATAGGTTTTAGGGACAGTTATAGTTAGTTGGACATTTCACTCGTACAAAACCATAGAAATTCCCCCGTTATAGTTAGTTCAGCTAACTATAACTCGCGCCCCCGCAATGCAATGCTGATGACGTCACATATTACATCACTCATGACATGGTCAGTGACATCACTGATGACATCTCAAATGACATCACTGATGACATCATCCAGTGACTGTTTTTCTGTAAAGTTTAAATATGTTTAATATATATAGGGAAAGGCGTATTGAAGAATGAGTGGGTGTATAAGTGTCTGAATGGATGATTTAGTACGTGAGTGACTGACTCTACAAGTGAGTGATTAAATGTATCTTACTGAATGCATGGGTTAGTGACTAAACTGTGTGAATGTCTGTATCCGTCTGTCTGTTGGTTTGTAAGCGGCTGCATAGCTTTCTGAATAGCTACATGAGTGTCTACATGGGTTATTGATTGATTGTCTGAGTATCTGTATGGGTGCCTGAGTGTTTGTGTGGGTGGGGTGTGTGTGACTCTGCATAGATGTGTGAGTTGGTGATTCACTGGGTGCATGGTTTCAAGAGTGCATCTGTGATGGACTGTATGGGTGGGTGAGTGTGTGTATGGGTGTGTTAGTGATTGAATGTATATCTCAGTGGTACATGTGTGAGTAACTACATATGTGAAAGGCAGTATATATGTGTGTTGGAGTATATAAATGGCTATAAGTGAGAGTGTGTGATTGTGAGAGTGGCTGTATGGATGAATGTGTACTTGTATCAGTGATTGTATAAGAGCGTAAGAATGTGCTAGTATTTGTATGAGTAAGTGAGCTGGTGTGTGTATAACTGTATAGGTGAGTAAATGGGTGTGTGATTAAGTTTTTTGCATGACTGATTAGGTGTGTGAGTACCTCTATGGATGAGTGGCGGTGTGTGAGTGTTTATATAGGTGTATGAGTGCATATGATAGTCCTGTACTGAGTGACTAAGTATGAGTGACTGTACGGGTGAGTGAGTGGATGTGTGTGTAGACCTAAGAATCAGTGAGTGGGTATGTAGTTTTTGGTGTTGGAGTGTCTATGGTTTTGAGAATGGCAGTCTGTAATTTAGAGTGGGTGTATCAAAAGTTATATTAGGGTGTGAGAAGATGCATGAAATTATCACAAGGATGATGCCATCAGTGATGTCATTTGAGATGTCATCAGTGATGTCACTGACCATGTCATGAGTGATGTAATATGTGACGTCATCAGCAGTGCATTATGGAAGCGCGAGTTATAGTTAGCTGAACTAACTATAACGGGGGAATTTCTATGGTTTTGTACGAGTGAAATGTCCAACTAACTATAACTGTCCCTAAAACCTATGGTTTTTTCAGTGAATTTCAAAGGTTTTTTAAATGCTAATTTCTAACTATAACGTGTCTGAAACCTATGGTTTTTTCAGTGAATTTCAAAGGTTTTTTAAATGCTAATTTCTAACTATAACGTGCCTGAAACCTATGATTTTTTAAGTGAATTTCAAAGGTTTTTTTAAATGCTAGTTTCTAACTATGCCTACAGAGGTAGGACATGTGAAGAAAGAAGAAAAAAACGCACAGAAAGAAGCAAAAGATGTGCAGAAAGAACCAACAGAGGACCAGAAAGAGGCCTTGTTGCAAAATCATCCTGTGCCCACAACTTTTTCAGACGGGTACTGGTGGTAACTGACTCTGACTAACCAGAGCCAGTGCTATGCTAAAAGACACTTAGAATACAGTGAAAACACCTACATACACTAGGGAACACTATGCGTTGGGGTACCCCTGTGATTAGCATGACCTCCTCTGCAAGTCCCTAGTACATAATAGGGCAGGGGGATTAAAACTACCTCTTAAAACGCGCTACAGGGCGCGTTTTAAGTTATGGATTAAGTCCCCTTGAATCCTGAGGGTCCCTGGGGCCCAACTAGCCCACTAGGTACTTCCAGTAAGCACCACAGGCCTGCGTTGCAACGCCTGTAACAAATTGTGCAGTTGTGATAGATAGTGAAGAGGGTCGTGCTGGGGGTAGTGTTTTAGGGTTTAGGGTAGTGCAGTGGTGTTTGTGTAGTGTAGGGGGTCATGCTGGGGGTAGATTTAGGGTTTAGGGTAGTGCAGTGGTGTTTGGGTAGTGTAGGGAGTCGTGCTGGGGGAGTGTTGTAGGGTTTAGGGTAGTGCAGTGGTGTTTGGGTAGTGTAGGGGGTCGTGCTGGGGGTAGTGTTTTAGGGTTTAGGGTAGTGCAGTGGTGTTTGGGTAGTGTAGGGGGTCGTGCTGGGGGTAGTGATTTAGGGTAGTGCAGTGGTGTTTGGGTAGTGTAGGGGGTACTGCTGGGGGTAGTGTTTTAGGGTTTAGGGAAGTGCAGTGGTGTTTGGGTAGTGTAGGGGTACTGCTGGGGGTAGTTTTTTAGGGTTTAGGGTAGTGCAGTGGTGTTTAGGTAGTGTAGTGGTTCGTGCTGGGGGTAGTTTTTTAGGGTTTAGGGTAGTGCAGTGGTGTTTGTGTAGTGTAGGGGGTAGTGTTTTAGGGTTTAGGGTAGTGCAGTGGTGTTTGTGTAGTGTAGGAGGTCGTGTTTTAGGGTTTAGGGTAGTGCAGTGGTCTTTGGGTAGTGTAGGGAGTCGTGCGGGGGTAGTGTTTTAGGGTTTAGGGTAGTGTAGGGGGTCATGCGGGGGTAGTGTTTTAGGGATTAGGGTAGTGCATTGGTGTTTGGGTAGTGTAGGGGGTCATGCGGGGGTAGTGTTTTAGGGTTTAGGGCAGTGCAGTGGTGTTTGGGTAGTGTAGGGGGTCATGCTGGGGGAGTGTTTGAGGGTTTAGGGCAGTGCAGTCGTGTTCGGGTAGTGTAGGTGGTTGTGCCGGAGGTAGTATTTTAAGGTTTAGGGTGGTGCAGTGGTGTTCGGGTAGTGTAGGGGGTCGTGCTGGGGGTAGTGTTCTAGGGTTTAGGGCAGTGCAGTGGTGTTTGGGCAGTGTAGGGGGTAATGCTGGGGGTGGTGTTTTAGGGTTTAGGGCAGTGCAGTGGTGTTCGGGCAGTGTAGGGGGTCATGCTGGGGGTGGTGTTTCAGGGTTTAGGGCAGTGCAGTGGTGTTCGGGCAGTGTAGGGGGTGGTGGTGTTTCAGGGTTTAGGGCAGTGCAGTGGTGTTTGGGCAGTGTAGGGGGTCGTGCAGGGGGTGGTGTTTCAGGGTTTAGGGCAGTGGTGTTCGGGCAGTGTAGGGGGTCATGCTGGGGGTGGTGTTTCAGGGTTTGGGGCAGTGCAGTGGTGTTCGAGCAGTAAAGGGGGTCGTGCTGGGGGTGGTGTTTCAGGGTTTGGGGCAGTGCAGTGGTGTTCGGGCAGTGTAGGGGGCAGTGCTGGGGCTACTGTTTCAGGGTTTAGGGCAGTGCAGTGGTGTTCGGGCAGTGTAGGGGGTCTTGCTGGGGCTGGTGTTTCAGAGTCTAGGGCAGTGCAGTGGTGTTCGGGCAGTGTGGAGTGTCGTGCTGGGGGTGGTGTTTCAGGGTTTAGGGCAGTGCAGTGGTGTTCGGGCAGTGTAGGGGGTCGTGCTGGGGCTAGTGTTTCAGGATTTAGGGCAGAGCAATGGTGTTCAGGCAGTGTAGGGGGTTTTGCTGGAGGTGGTGTTTCAGGGTTTAGGGCAGTGCAGTGGTTTTCGTGCAGTGTAGGGGGTGGTGTTTCAGGGTTTAGGGCAGTGGTGTTCAGGCAGTGTAGGGGGTCGTGCTGGGGGTGGTGTTTCAGGGTTTAGGGCAGTGCAGTGGTGTTCGAGCAGTGTACGGGGTCGTGCTGGGGGTGGTGTTTCAGGGTTTAGGGCAGTGTATTGGTGATCCGGCAGTGTAGGAGGTCCTGCTGGGGGTGGTGTTTCAGGGTTTAGGGCAGTGCAGTGGTGTTCGGGCAGTGTAGGGTGTCGTGCTGAGGGGTGGTGGTTCAGGGTTTAGGGCAGTGCAGTGGTGTTCGGGCAGTGTAGGGGGTCCTGCAGGGGGTGGTGTTTCAGGGTTTAGGGCAGTGCAGTGGTGTTCGGCCAGTGTAGGTGGTCTTGCTGGGGGTGGTGTTTCAGGCTTTAGTGCTGTGGTGTTCGGGCAGTGTAGGGGGTCTTGCTGGGGGTGGTGTTTCAGGGTTTAGGGCAGTGCAGTGGTGTTCGGGCAGTGTAGGGGGTCTTGCTGGGGCTGGTGTTTCAGGGTTTAGGGCAGTGCAGTGGTGTTTGGGCAGTGTAGGGGGTCGTGCTGGGGCTGGTGTTTCAGGGTTTAGGGCAGTGCAGTGGTGTTTGGGCAGTGTAGGCGGTCATGCTGGGGCTCGTGTTTCAGGGTTTAGGGCAGTGCAGTGGTGTTCGGGCAGTGTACGGGGTCGTGCTGGGGGTGGTGTTTCAGGGTTTAAGGCAGTGCAGTGGTGTTCGGGCAGTGTAGGGGGTCGTGCTGGGGGTGGTGTTTCAGGGTTTAGGGCAGTGCAGTGGTGTTCAGGCAGTGTAGGGGGTCGTGCTGGGGCTGGTGTTTCATGGTTTAGGGCAGTGCAGTGGTGTTTGGGCAGTGTAGGGGTCGTGCTGGGGGTGGTGTTTCAGGGTTTAGGGCAGTGCAGTGGTGTTCGGGAAGTGTAGGGGGTCATGCTGGGGGTGGTGTTTCAGGGTTTAGGGCAGTGCAGGGGTGTTCGGGCAGTGTAGGGGGTCTTGCTGGGGGTGGTGTTTTAGGGTTTAGGGCAGTGGTGTTCGGGCAGTGTAGGGGGTCTTGCTGGGGGTGATGTTTCAGGGTTTAGGGCAATGCAGTGGTGTTCGGGTAGTGTAGGGGGTCTTGCTGGGGGTAGTGTTTTGGGGTTTAGGGCAGTGCAGTGGTGTTCGTGCAGTGTAGTGGGTCGTGCTGGGGGTGGTGTTTCAGGGTTTAGGGCAGTGCAGTAGTGTTCGGGCAGTGTAGGGGATCGTGCAGGGGGTGGTGTTTCAGGGTTTAGGGCAGTGCAGTGGTGTTCGGGCAGTGTAGGGGGTCATGCTGGGGGTGGTGTTTCAGGGTTTAGGGCAGTGCAGTGGTGTTCGGGCAGTGTAGGGGGTCGTGCAGGGGGTGGTGTTTCAGGGTTTAGGGCAGTGCAGTGGTATTCGGGCAGTGTAGGGGTCGTGCTGGGGCTGGTGTTTCAGGGTTTAGGGCAGTGCAGTGGTGTTCGGGCAGTGTATGGGGTCTTTCTGGGGGTGGTGTTTCAGGGTTTAGGGCAGTGGTGTTCGGGCAGTGTAGGGGGTCTTGCTGGGGGTGATGTTTCAGGGTTTAGGGCAGTGCAGTGGTGTTCGGGCAGTGTAGGGGGTCTTGCTGGGGGTAGTGTTTCATTGTTTAGGGCAGTGCAGTGGTGTTCGTGCAGTGTAGGGGGTCGTGCTGGGGATGGTGTTTCAGGGTTTAGGGCAGTGCAGTAGTGTTAGGGCAGTGTAGGGGGTCGTGCAGGGGGTGGTGTTTCAGGGTTTAGGGCAGTGCAGTGGTGTTTGGGCAGTGTAGGGGGTCATGCTGGGGGTGGTGTTTCAGGGTTTAGGGCAGTGCAGTGGTGTTCGGGCAGTGTAGGGGGTCGTGCTGGGGGTGGTGTTTCAGGGTTTAGGGCAGTGGTGTTCAGGCAGTGTAGGGGGTCTTGCTGGGGGTGATGTTTCAGGGTTTAGGGCAGTGCAGTGGTGTTCGGGCAGTGTAGGAGGTCTTGCTGGGGGTAGTGTTTCAGGGTTTAGGGCAGTGCAGTGGTGTTCGGGCAGTGTAGGGGGCGTGCTGGGGGTGGTGTTTCAGGGTTTAGGGCAGTGCAGTGGTGTTCGGGCAGTGTAGGGGGTCGTGAAGGGGGTGGTGTTTCAGGGTTTAGGGCAGTGCAGTGGTGTTCGGGCAGTGTAGGGGGTCGTGCTAGGGTTGGTGTTTCAGTGTTTAGGGCAGTGCAGTGGTGTTCGGGCAGTGTAGGGGGTCGTGCAGGGGCTGGTGTTTCAGGGTTTAGGGCAGTGCAGTGGTGTTCGGGCAGTGTAGGGGGTCGTGCTGGGGGTAGTGTTTTAGGGTTTAGGGTAGTGCAGTGGTGCTTGTGTAGTGTAGGGGGTCGTGCTGAGGGTAGTGTTTTAGGGTTTAGGGTAGTGCAGTGGTGTTTGTGTAGTGTAGGGGGTCATGTTTTAGGGTAGTGCAGTGGTGTTTGGGTAGTGTAGGGGGTCGTGCTGGGGGTAGTGTTTTAGGATTTAGGTTAGTGCAGTGGTGTTTGGGTAGTGTAGGGGGTCGTGCTGGGGGTAGTGTTTTAGGGTTTAAGGTAGTGCAGTGGTGTTTGTGTAGTGTAGGGGTCATGCTGGGGGTAGTGTTTTAGGGATTAGGGTAGTGCAGTGGTGTTTGGGTAGTGTAGGGGGTCATGCTGGGGGTAGTGTTTTAGGGTTTAGGGCAGTGCAGTGGTGTTTGGGTAGTGTAGGGGGTCATGCTGGGGGAGTGTTTTAGGGTTTAGGGCAGTGCAGTGGTGTTCGGGTAGTGTAGGGGGTCATGCTGGGGGGAGTGTTTTAGGGTTTAGGGCAGTGCAGTGGTGTTCGGGTAGTGTAGGGGGTTGTGCTGGGGGGAGTGTTTGAGGGTTTAGGGCAGTGCAGTCGTGTTCGGGTAGTGTAGGGGGTTGTGCCGGAGGTAGTATTTTAGGGTTTAGGTTAGTGCAGTGGTATTCGGGTAGTGTAGGGGGTCGTGCTGGGGGTAGTGTTCTAGGGTTTAGGGCAGTGCAGTGGTGTTTGGGCAGTGTAGGGGGTAATGCTGGGGGTGGTGTTTTAGGGTTTAGGGCAGTGCAGTGGTGTTCGGGCAGTGTAGGGGGTCGTGCTGGGGGTGGTGTTTCAGGGTTTAGGGCAGTGCAGTGGTGTTCGGGCAGTGTAGGGGGTGGTGTTTCAGGGTTTAGGGCAGTGCAGTGGTGTTTGGGCAGTGTAGGGGGTCGTGCAGGGGTGGTGTTTCAGGGTTTAGGGCAGTGGTGTGAGAAGTTGGCCTGGCATATGCTGTCCACTAATTATAGTGGGCACCTTGCACCAGTCCAAACAACCCCTTATTGGAGATAGGTTAAAGACAACCTTATTGAAAGCTATCCTAGTGGTAGCTATGGAGAGCAGCCTTCAGGCTAAGTCTTGAAGGAATGTAAAGCAGCTTGTTTTACCAGTCTATAATCTCTTGAGTGACCAAATGAAAGAGCACCACACCAGGTATATATTCAAAATATATGTATTTATTGCTAAACACACCCCTCTAGTCTCTTTATGAGGCTAGAGTTCGAAGTACATAAGTTAGAAGTTATTAAATCACAGTAATAGCACAAATACACGTTTGGGCCCTAGGGGCGTACCAAACCATATACCAATAAAGTGGTATGCGAACCACGACTGAACTAGACACTAGGCCTAGAGCCTCTAGAAGTGCTTGGACCACAAGGAACCACCCAAGGTAGTGACACAGGGGACCCACGGGAGACGCGTGCAGTGTAAATACACAACCGCGATACGCCGTTGACTTCTATGGAGAAAGTCGGGATCGGGAAATTAGAGAAAAGGGACACTTAAAAGAGGACTAGGACAAAACCCTTTGAGATCTAGGACTTTGAAGAGTCTCTACCCACGGGAGCACCGGAGTACTCGTGTTACCTCACCCAGGGAAGCCGGGTGCATAGGTGCCTTTCGGGGTCGGGTTTCGTCGTCGATTCGAATGGCGATCTGCTGCAAAGTGCTGCTGGCGGCCAAGAGAAAAGTGTCCGGGTGGATCCAAGAGTGGATCGGAGTTCTGGAAGAACCTGAAAGCAGAGGGGACAGAGTCTGGGTCACTAGCCAGTGACCAGGAAGGCGATGGACAGATGCCCACCGATGTCGAGTGCTTCAGGTGCGTTGACAGTCGTCTTGACTCTTCAGCCACGAGGTCCAGGAGGCGTTGTCGGCAACCAGGAGCAGGATTCGGGCTGGTACATGGTGTCTGTCGAGTGCTGAGGTGTCGGCGACCGGATTGGACCCAACAAGCCTTGGCAACGGCAAGTCTCGGTGAAGATGTAGATCGTCGATGGTGCAGACCAGCAAGGTCTGTGGAACTCACCCAGCGAGGGTAAGTGAGGGCAGGCCTGGAGCAACCAGGATGCCAAGTTAGGAAAAGGATTGGCCTTCGTTAAGGGCTACTAGCCAACGGGCTAGCGACCGCGAAGGAGCCTCGTGACGCCGCACGTGGATCTGGCTTGCAGGACACTCGTGGAGTGGGGGCCAGTGATCTTCGGTGCAGGTGGTGCTGGAGGCTAGGGCTACTCGGAGCCCAAAGCACGACTTCTTGGGAGACCCAGAAGAGGATGCACTTGCAAATGTGCTCGGTGTCCAGGGGTCACGGTCTCAAGTCACCCACGATAGCCACGGGCCTCAGCTTTGCTGGGGACTCAGGGTAGCCTCGGGAAAGTCTGAGAATCCACCTCTGGTGATGCGATGACTTCGGCGTCCGACGGGAGCTTCAGAAATGCGAACCGGACAGATGCTTCTTTGGTGCCTGCCAAGCAGGGGAGTCACTCCTTGACCCCAAGGGAGATTCTTCTGTCCTCTAATCGTGAGTAGAGCGTCGAAGGTCCAGGATTCAGTTTCAGAGTTTCGTCCAGGGATAATCTAAAGTCCTAAGGACTGGGTTCCTACCTTTATACTAAAGATAGGGGTTGGACTACTCTGTGGCCCCACCTATGGGTGGGTCAGGGCAGAGGGGTGGCTACACCCCTTTCCCTTTGTCCAGTTCGCGCCAAAGCAGGGGCTGCAAGCCCCTGATCCGGTTTGAACTGGGGTATGCACAGGGACACCAAATGTGCCCCCAGTGCAGGACTTCAAAGCACCCGAAAGTGCTCCCGCCCAGCCCCAATACACATTATCCTGTCTGGGGAGGTGGTCACACCTCCCTGGGACAGGAAACCTATTGTCCAGGCCTCCCCTGCCGGAGTTTCGTCCAGCAGCAGGAGGCCAGACTCGTGTCTGTGGCAGCAGCATCCATTTTGTGATGCCAGGGCTCTGGAAAGAAGTTACCGGACTAGTCAGAGTTAACATGTCTTTCCCCTAGAAGGGTGGAATGCTACCCCCGCCGCCAGGATTGGCGGGGGGGGGGGTAGTATTCCAAGATGTTTGACACCAAACACGACATGTTTAGGTGCAGCCATTCCAAAGTTAGCATTTTACCGCGAGGATATAATGCGCTTAAGAGTATATGGTCAGGCTGCACTACAAACAGCATCAGAGATGGTCTCCGAACGCTGCAGAGGGGCCCTGCTCATGCAGGGGCACCCTCTCACATAGGAACCATGCACTCTGCCTTTAGGATTGATAAGGCCTGCCTTAGGAGTGACTTATAGGTTTATATGTGTGTATGTATTTAGTGATATAGGTAACCTATATCACAGTAAGGGGTGCATGCACCACCTTACCCAGGCTGCAGTAGCAGACCTGTGGTGTCAGTTTGGATGGCCTTCCAGGGGTGGCATAATACATGCTGCAGCCCCTGGCAGGCCTCTGAGGTACCTATGCCCTTGGTACATAGTATACCATATACTAGGGACTTATAAGGGCACTCCAGATCCCAATCAGTGATGTGCCTAAGGCACATGGAAACCATTTTAGAGAGGAAGCAGCTAGGCTGGGGTTCTGATTAGCAGGGCCCCAGCCAGACTAATGTCGAAAAACAGTGAAGCATCAGCAAAAAGTGGGGGTACCCATGTGAAGCAGATCCTACTCTCCTACACAACCCCCCAAACGTAGGGACATTAAACTAACCTTGCCCAGTTAAGTCTTCATGTTCTAAGTGGAAATACCTAGAGAGTCCATCTGCATTCGCATGGTTACTCCCAGGCCTATGTTCCACTGTAAAGTCCATCCCCTGTAGGGAAATGGACCACCTAAGCAGTTTGGGGTTTTCACCCTTCATTTGTTTTAGCCATAAGAGGGGCTTATGGTCTGTCTGAACCAGGAAGTGTGTACCAAACAAGTATGGCCTCAACTTCTTCAGAGCCCAGACCACAGCAAAGGCCTCCCTCTCTATGGCTGACCAACGTTTCTCTCTAGGGGTCAGCCTTCTGCTAATGAAAGCTACTGGCTGATCCTGACCTTCTTCATTCAATTGTGACAGTACAGCCCCTACCCCCAATTCAGATGCATCAGTTTGAACAATGAACTTCTTGGAGTAATCAGGACTCTGCAGAATTGGAGCAGTGCACATGGCCTGCTTGAGGTCATCAAATGCCTTTTGACAGCTAACTGTCCACTGAACCTTTTGGGCATTTTCTTAGAAGTTAAGTCATTCAGGGGTGTCACTATTGATCCATACCCCTTGACAAATCTCCTATAGTACCCAGTCAGGCCTAAGAAGGCTCTCACCTGAGTCTGGGTAGTGGGAGCAGTCCAGTCCATGATGGTCTGGATCTTGCTCTGCAAAGGTTGAACCTGGCCTCCACCCACAAGGTGGCCCAGGTACACAACCTGACTCTGCCCTATCTGGCACTTAGTGGCCTTGATAGTCAGGCCTGCCTTTTGCAGGGCCTGTAAAACATTCCTGAGGTGGACCAGGTGATCCTCCCAGGTGGAGCTAAAGACAGCAATATCATCTAGATATGCTGCACTATAGGCTTCCAGTCCTGTGAGAACTGTATTCACCAACCTCTGGAAAGTGGCAGGTGCATTCTTCAGACCAAAGGGCATCACCACAAATTGATAATGCCCACTAGGGGTTGAGAATGCTGTTTTGGGCTTTGCAGTATCAGCTAGTCTGATCTGCCAGTAGCCAGCTGTTAGGTCAAATGTGCTGAGATATTTGGCAGAGGCCAAAGTATCTATGAGCTCATCTGCCCTGGGTATTGGATGGGCATCAGTCCTAGTGACTGCATTGAGACCCCTGTAGTCCACACAAAACCTCATCTCTCTTTTCCACCACTGGTGTGAGGTTTCGGTACAAGGACCACTGGACTAGCCCAAGGGCTATCTGAGGGTTCAATAACTCCCAATTCCAACATTTTCTGGACTTCAGTCCTGATACAGTCCCTGACATGGTCAGGTTGCCTATAAATCTTGTTTTTAATAGGCAGACTGTCCCCAGTGTCCACTTCATGAGTGCACCAGGTGGTCTGACTGGGTGTCAGTGAAAACATATGTCTAAACTGATTGAGGACTTGCCTGCAATCAGTTTGTTGCTGGGTAGTGAGGCTGCCTGCCAAGGCTACACCATCAACTGACCCATCGTCAGGGTTCTGTGAGAGCAGGTCAGGGAGTGGGTCACTCTCTTCCTCCTGCCCTTCATCAGTAGCCATGAGCAAGCCCATGTCTGCCCTGTCCACATATGGTTTTAACCTGTTGACATGGAGAACCCTGTGGGGACTCCTGGGTGTTCCTAGGTCCACTAAGTAAGTGACCTCACCCTTCTGCTCAACAATAGTGTGGGGTCCACTCCATTTATCTTGGAGAGCTGCTGGGGCCACTGGCTCCAACACCCACACCTTCTGTCCTGGCTGGTAAACAGTCAGAACAGCCTTTTGGTCATGCCAGGCCTTTGAAGTTCCTGGCTAGCCTCAAGGTTTTTGGTTGCCTTTTTCATGTACTCAGCCATCCTGGAGCGGAGACCAAGTACATAGTCCACTATATCTTGCTTTGGGGGCTTGAGAGGTAACTCCCATCCTTCCTTCACCAAGCACAGTGGACCCCTCACAGGGTGGCCAAACAGAAGTTCAAAAGGGCTGTAACCAACCCCTTCTGAGGCACCTCCCTATATGCGAATAAAAGGCAGGGCAAGAGTATGTCCCATCTACGCCTAAGCTTTTCTGGGAGCCCTTTAATCATGCCCTTCAAGGTTTTGTTGAATCTCTCAACTAAACCATTGCATTGTGGGTGATAGGGTGTGGTGAACTTATAAGTCACTCCACACTCCTTCCACATTGCTTTTAAGTACCCAGACATGAAGTTAGCACCCCTGTCTGATACTACCTCCTTAGGAAAGCCCACTCTTGAGAAGATTCCCAGGAGGGCCCTTGCCACCACAGGTGCTGTAGTGGTCCTGAGGGGAATAGCTTCTGGGTACCTGGTGGCATGATCCACTACCACCAGGATAAACCTGTGCCCAGAGGCTGTTTGGGGATCCATGGGACCAACAATGTCAATCCCTACCCTTTCAAAGGGCACCCCCACCACAGGTAGTGGTATCAGGGGGCCTTTGTAGTGCCACCTGCCTTGCCACTGGCTTGGCAGGTTACACAGGAGCGACAAAACTCCTTACTGTCTTCCGACATGTGGGGCCAGTGAAAGTGAGGGACAATTCTGTCCCAAGTCTTGTTCTGGCCCAGGTGACCTGCTAAGGGAATATCATGGGCTAGGGTCAATAGGAAGCCCCTGAACTTCAGAGGTATAACCAACCTCCTGGTAGCACCAGGCTTGGGGTCTCTACTCTCTGAGTACAGGAGTCCATCATCCCAATACACTGTATGGGGACCACTAGCTTTCCCAGCAGCCTCAGCAGCAGCTTGCTGTCTGAGGGGTTCAAGGGAGGGGCAGCTCTGCTGCTCCTGGCTCAGATCTGCCCTAGAAGGTCCCCCTGTCCCCAAGAACTCAACCTGGTCAGGTTCAAGTTCCTCTGGGACAGTTCCTTCTTCAGGGCTGAGATCATCCCCCTCAAGGGACTGATCTTCCTCCTGAGCCAAGGGGGAAGGCACTGCCTTAACCCTACTACTCCTCCTCTTGGAAGGCACTTGGTCCATTCTTCCAGAATCCAAGGCCTGTTCAGTGCTAGACATTTTGGCTTGTGACCTGGTCACAGCAAACACATCTGCAGGGATCCCCAGCATTTCTGCATGGGTCCTGAGCTCCACTTCTGCCCAAGCAGAAGTCTCTAAGTCATTGCCAAGCAAGCATTCGACTGGTAGGTTTGCACTTACCACAACCTTCTTAAGGCCAGTTACCCCTCCCCAGGAGAAGTTAACAACTGCCAGAGTATGGTCTGTTCTGACATTGCTAGCATTGGTCACTTGGTACATCTCACCAAGTATAACTTGCCCAGGATTCACAAGGTCTTGTGTCACCATTGTGACACTTGCCCCTGTGTCCCTAAATGCCAAAGCCTCACGTCCATTGATTAAAGGCTGTTGTCTGTACTTGCCCAGATTACTGGGACTCACAGTGGAGGTCACATCCATGCCTCCATCACAGACTAACACAGCCTGAGTCAGTTCTCTGACTAGGTCAGAGCCCAACTCAGTTCCCAGGGTGAACCCTACTAAACCCTTGGCTGGAGCACTCCCACCAACTGTACTAGGGGGAACAGGTGCCTTAGGGGCATTGGTGGGTGCTGGACTGGAGTCTTTGGACTTGGTGCAATCACTGGTCCAGTGGGTCTTTTGCTTACAGACCTTGCACCATGGTTTTCTTTGGCCTTTCCCTTTGGTAGACTGTGAATCCCCACCAGAAGAAGATTTTTGGGGGCCTGATGAAGACTTTTGATCTTTACCCTTCTCCCCACCCTTGTCAGAGTTCTTAGCATCTTGCTTCTTGGTTTCCCCACCTTGGTTCTGTACCTTCTGCTTCACCCTGGTTCTGACCCATTTGTCTGCCTTCTTTCCCAATTCTTGGGGAGAGGTCAGATCAGAGTCTACCAGGTATTGATGCAACAGCTGATTTTGACAGTTATTAAGAATCTGCTCCCTCATTATCAGATTGTACAATCCTGAGAAGTCACACACCTTACTGCCCATCAACCAGCCTTCCAGAGCCTTGGCAGAACAATCCACATAGTCTACCCAGTCTTGAGTCTGTGCTTTTGGGTGTCTCTGAACTTCAACCTGTACTGTTCAGTGGTTAGGCCAAACCCATCAATAAGAGCACTCTTCAAGACCTTGTAATTATCAGCATCCTCCTCTCTAACAGTGAGGAGCTTATCTCTACCTTTGTCAGCAAAGGAGAGCCACAAGATTGCTGCCCACTGCTCCTGAGGGACCTTCTGTACCTTACAGGCCCTCTCTAATGCAGTTATCCATTTGTGGATGTCATCCCCACTCTGGTAGGGAGGGACAATCTTGCTCAGGTTCCTATGGTCATAGGACCTTTCCCTGTCTCTAGGGACATGGCTGCCACCATGGGACTCTAGTCCCAACTTTCTTCTCTCTCTAAGGAGATCTAGGGATTCCCTATCTAAAGCCAATTGCTTTTTTCTGATTTCCAGCTGAGTTTCCTCATACTGGACCAGTCTGTCTCTTCTCTCATGAGAGGATTCCCTCCTGTGAGAGGAGATAGAGCTCCCTATGGAGGTGCCAGAGTGGTTAGACTCCTGAGAAGGAGATCTAGACTTCCTGGGCACACTCTTAATCCTTCCTGGGGGACAAAGTGGGGATCATTCAGATCATCCTCATCATCTTCCACAGGAGGGATTGGGTTATCCAGGTCAGGGTCATTGTCACCCTCCTGGCCAGTCTCAGAGGGGGCTGGGGGTATTGGTACCCCTGGCCTCCTCCTCTTCCTCTGCCCCACCCTCAGCTCCTACCCCTTCAGTCCCCAAGGGCTTACTAAGGTCATAAGCCACCAACAACTCCTTGAGGTGTTGGGTGGTGGGGCTTTGGCCTGTCCTTAATTTTCTCAAGTTGCATAAAGCTCTCAATTCCAAGAATGGGAGTGTATCATACTTGGAGGGTGGAAGCTCAATGGCTTCCTGCAAGGATTCTTTAGATCCTACCCTTAAAGACATTACTAGTGTGGTGTGGTGTATGCACTACCTACTCTAGTGTGGCCTACTAAACTCTCTTGAGTTGTAGAAAGGGTTGTGCTATCCCTTAACACACAACTCTAAGTTCAGTAGAACTTACTGTATTCTAAGCTTAAATTATATGTACCTTAGGTACCTTTAGTGGTTTTCAGTTGATCAATTCAATTGAGATTATCTGGTAAAACAATAGCAAGCTGGAATCCCACACGCTGCACACCAATGTGAGAAGTTGGCCTGGTATATGCTGTCCACTAATTATAGTGGGCACCTTGCACCAGTCCAAACAACCCCTTATTGGAGATAGGTTAAAGACAACCTTATTGAAAGCTATCCTAGTGGTAGCTATGGAGAGCAGCCTTCAGGCTAAGTCTTGAAGGAATGTAAAGCAGCTTGTTTTACCAGTCTATAATCTCTTGAGTGACCAAATGAAAGAGCACCACACCAGGTATATATTCAAAATATATGTATTTATTGCTAAACACACCCCTCTAGTCTCTTTATGAGGCTAGAGTTCAAGTACATAAGTTAGAAGTTATTAAATCACAGTAATAGCACAAATACACGTTTGGGCCCTAGGGGCGTACCAAACCATATACCAATAAAGTGGTATGCGAACCACGACTGAACTAGACACTAGGCCTAGAGCCTCTAGAAGTGCTTGGACCACAAGGAACCACCCAAGGTAGTGACACAGGGGACCCACGGGAGACGCGTGCAGTGTAAATACACAACCGCGATACGCCGTTGACTTCTATGGAGAAAGTCGGGATCGGGAAATTAGAGAAAAGGGACACTTAAAAGAGGACTAGGACAAAACCCTTTGAGATCTAGGACTTTGAAGAGTCTCTACCCACGGGAGCACCGGAGTACTCGTGTTACCTCACCCAGGGAAGCCGGGTGCATAGGTGCCTTTCGGGGTCGGGTTTCGTCGTCGATTCGAATGGCGATCTGCTGCAAAGTGCTGCTGGCGGCCAAGAGAAAAGTGTCCGGGTGGATCCAAGAGTGGATCGGAGTTCTGAAGAACCTGAAAGCAGAGGGGACAGAGTCTGGGTCACTAGCCAGTGACCAGGAAGGCGATGGACAGATGCCCACCGATGTCGAGTGCTCCAGGTGCGTTGACAGTCGTCTTGACACTTCAGCCACGAGGTCCAGGAGGTGTTGTCGGCGACCAGGAGCAGGATTCGGGCTGGTACACGATGTCTGTCGAGTGCTGAGGTGTCGGCGACTGGATTGAACCCAACAAGCCTTGGCAACGGCAAGTCTCGGTGAAGATGTAGATCGTCGATAGTGCAGACCAGCAAGGTCTGTGGAACTCACCCAGCAAGGGTAAGTGAGGGCAGGCCTGGAGCAACCAGTATGCCAAGTTAGAAAAGGATTGGCCTTCGTTAAGGGCTACTAGCCAACGGGCTAGCGACCGCAAAGGAGCCTCATGACGCTGCACGTGGATCTGGCTTACAGGACACTCGTGGAGTGGGGGCCAGTGATCTTCGGTGCAGGTGGTGCTGGAGGCTAGGGCTACTCGGAGCCCAAAGCACGACTTCTTGGGAGACCCAAAAGAGGATGCACTTGCAAATGTGCTTGGTGTCCAGGGGTCACGGTCTCAAGTCACCCACGATAGCCACGGGCCTCAGCTTTGCTGGGGACTCAGGGTAGCCTCGGGGAAGTCTGAGAATCCACCTCTGGTGATGCGATGACTTCGGCGTCCGACGGGAGCTTCAGAAATGCGAACCAGACAGATGCTTCTTTGGTGCCTGCCAAGCAGGGGAGTCACTCCTTGACCCCAAGGGAGATTCTTCTGTCCTCTAATCGTGAGTAGAGCGTCGAAGGTCCAGGATTCAGTTTCAGAGTTTCGTCCAGGGATAATCTAAAGTCCTAAGGACTGGGTTCCTATCTTTATACTAAAGATAGGGGTTGGACTACTCTGTGGCCCCACCTATGGGTGGGTCAGGGCAGAGGGGTGGCTACACCCCTTTCCCTTTGTCCAGTTCGCGCCAAAGCAGGGGCTGCAAGCCCCTGATCCGGTTTGAACTGGGGTATGCACAGGGACACCAAATGTGCCCCCAGTGCAGGACTTCAAAGCACCCGAAAGTGCTCCCGCCCAGCCCCAATACACATTATCCTGTCTGGGGAGGTGGTCACACCTCCCTGGGACAGGAAACCTATTGTCCAGGCCTCCCCTGCCAGAGTTTCGTCCAGCAGCAGGAGGCCAGATTCGTGTCTGTGGCAGCAGCATCCATTTTGTGATGCCAGGGCTCTGGAAAGAAGTTACCGGACTAGTCAGAGTTAACATGTCTTTCCTCTAGAAGGGTGGAATGCTACCCCCGCTGCCAGGATTGGCGGGGGTAGTATTCCAAGATGTTTGACACCAAACACGACATGTTTAGGTGCAGCCATTCCAAAGTTAGCATTTTACCGCGAGGATATAATGCGCTTAAGAGTATATGGTCAGGCTGCACTACAAACAGCATCAGAGATGGTCTCCGAACGCTGCAGAGGGGCCCTGCTCATGCAGGGGCACCCTCTCACATAGGAACCATGCACTCTGCCTTTAGGATTGATAAGGCCTGCCTTAGGAGTGACTTATAGGTTTATATGTGTGTATGTATTTAGTGATATAGGTAACCTATATCACAGTAAGGGGTGCATGCACCACCTTACCCAGGCTGCAGTAGCAGACCTGTGGTGTCAGTTTGGATGGCCTTCCAGGGGTGGCATAATACATGCTGCAGCCCCTGGCAGGCCTCTGAGGTACCTATGCCCTTGGTACATAGTATACCATATACTAGGGACTTATAAGGGCACTCCAGATCCCAATCAGTGATGTGCCTAAGGCACATGGAAACCATTTTAGAGAGGAAGCAGCTAGGCTGGGGTTCTGATTAGCAGGGCCCCAGCCAGACTAATGTCGAAAAACAGTGAAGCATCAGCAAAAAGTGGGGGTACCCATGTGAAGCAGATCCTACTCTCCTACACACTATACCAGTGGTGAGGGTACAGGTGCATGAGCCCTGTACCCCTACAGTGTCTAAGTCCATTCTAAGACATTGTAAGTGCAGTGCTGCCATTAAGAGCATATGGTGCTGGGAGTTTGTCATTACGAACTCCACAACACCATAATGGCTATACTGAAAACTGAGAAGTTTGGTATCAAACTTCTCAGCACATTAAACACACACTGATGCCAGTGTGGGATTTAATGAAAAATGCACACACAGAGCATCTTATAGATGCCCCCTGAAAAACGACCTACCACTAGTGTCCAGGCTGAGTGGCTGCTTTCAGCTGCCACCACCAGACATGTTTCTGTCCCCTGGGTCGAGAGCCTGCTGCTCTCCAGGGCCTGAAACAATGCACATCCTGGGACGAGGTGCCAAGCCTCCTCCCCCAGGATGGGCAGGGTCCACAAAGGGGAAGCTTCAAAGGCTTGCCACCTTTGTGAGCTTCCCGAGGCCACTTGCTGCTTTCAGCAACTGGTCCCCACTGGTTCTGACCCCCACTTTGGGCAGGAGAACCGGTGGGAAAAAAAGTGAGGAAGAGAGGTGTGCCCACCTCTGCCAACTCCACCCCTCAGGTGGGGGAGGCGAGGTGAAGCACAACTCTCAGTCCCTGCCATGCCAACCAGGGAAAGGCGTATGCCCCCTCCCACTGGAGGGTGGCATAATAGGGGGTGTACCCACCCCAGGGAAGGGACCCATTGTCCCAATCTTTTTACCTACCTGTAACACCCCTAAATCTAGTATTTAGGGGCACCCCCGAACCTTGCTTCCTCAGACAAGAAACTATAAGAAGAAAAGAAGGACCGAACAGCCGTGCCGAAGCTAACAGGAGGAGGACGCCCACTGACTTGGCACCAGCCCTATCGGCCTGTCCCCATCTCGAACCTGCTCCAGCGAAATCCTGGTGTGTCCTGCAGCCAGCAACCTCAACAAACCCAGACGACCTGCCTGCCTTCAATCCCAAAGACTGTCTCCCGTGAACACCGGATTTGTTCAAACAACAGACTCCAGCTCCGCAAGGATCCGTGAGTTTGCACCACTCTGCCCTCGATGCCCACGGCCCGAGTTTGAGAGGCCCAACACCAAGAGGAGGTCTCCCCGGCGATCCTGGCCTGAGATCCGGTGACCCCTGACCTGCCTCAAGCCTCCAGCTGAAGCCTCAAACCAGAAGGTCCCCCCAACCACGACCAGGAGCTGGTAAGAAGATCTGACCCTAAAAGGCACCCCTGCACCCGATGCCCCACGGCCTTGGGTGGCCCAACCGAAGGTGCCTAAAAAACCCCCAAGATCCCAACTTACCTCTCCAAGAGGTGGTCGCACCTAGAAAACCTTCGTCCCCGAGCCTGCAGTGCTTTTGCAACCGGAGACTCCCTATTGAAAGCTACAGGGCTTCTGATGTCAAAACAGCACTCTGCACCCGGCCGCCCCAGTGCCGCTGAGGGTGCATCTTTTGTGCTGGCCTAAACCCTTATTTGCCCTGAGCTTAAGTCCAGGAGCTTTGCTCCCACAACCCAGTGGCCTGCTCGTCAGCAGCCACCAACTGGAGGCCCCCTATCCCCCATTGGATGACATTGGGCCTCAGCACTCTGCACCCAGCCCCCCTAGTGCCGCTAAGGGTGCAACAAGAGTGCATCCTTGACCCTGGGGGACCCCTGAGTCTAACCCCAGAATACCAACTCCCACAACAAAGTACTTACCTTTGAATCAATAACACTATTTTCCTCCATAGGATAACATTGACTGTTTTAATATGATAGGTTTCTAAGTGTGGATTTGGAAAACCTAAGAAATCCTTTTAAATTGTACTAAATAACAAAAACACTTTTACTTACCTGTTTACGTGAAATGTCCCAGTGTAGTATCCAGGTATACTACACTGTGTAAGAAAAGTACTCTGAAAGTAATGTACTGGTCATTTTACTAAAAAGCTGATTCAAAGTATATGTATGTATTTCCAAAGCATTGCATTTCTCAGTGATAGTACTGTAAATAAAAACAAAGTGCATATACAATTACAATCCAAACTGTGTTACAACTGTATATTTACTGCAAAGTATTTATCACTTACCTGTGCCAGGCTTGCTTGGTTCTAGGAAATAAAATAACTAAAAGAATATTTTTATACAAAAACAATTGGTCTGAAGTTCAGTCTTTGAGTGTGTGAATTCATTTGCTGACTGGGTGTATACAACAAATGCTTAACACTGTCCTCTGATAAAGCCTTACTGCTCGACCACACTACCACAAAGAGAGAGTGAGGTGCTATCTACTTAACCTCTGCCTACCTTTTGGGTTCCACTGGACTCTGTGCACACTATACCTCACTTTGGTATAGTATATACAGAGCCAGCTTCCTACACCCCCTACCCATTTTTTTATTTAAAAAAAGAAATGGCAGGGCAGGCCTCGGGGGTGGGGTCCTCAGGGCCAATCCTGGCCCAGGGAAGGGGGGGCCACGTGGCACCCCTTCCTTAAAATAACTATATATATATATATATATATATATATATATATATATATATATATATATATATATATCACTTTACTTCCGTACCAGGACAATAAATTTCCCCAACAGACAGACACGGACCCAAGGTAAGTGCTCACATTTTTAGTTTACTCCATAGTCGCCATAACGCGTTTCGGCTCTCGCGAGCCTTGTTTACATGACATAACGGAAGTGTGAGTTGTGTGCTTTTTAAAGAAACATTACCACCAATTAAAACATCACATGGCCTTCATTGAATGGACATAGAAATAGTCTCTAAATAAACATCGGACATTTTGAAAGTATAAGATAACATATATAACTTGATCACTACATAGTGCCCGTATTTGTTATTTATCAATGTTTACACATTTTTATACTCAAAATAATCAACCTACATTACTATGTCGCCGGTCATATTGTGATGAAAAGAGACAACCCGATGTGCAAAATTGTGCTAAAGTGCAAAAAACATGTATGATAGTAAAATACCTTGATGGAATTTAAAAGTACTACAAGTAGAGAGCTGAAAAATATTTAAACGCTCTCTGTATGATGATTGACTATATGGACACAGGAACGGATCACCCTCATCCCGATATATTACTGATGGGGCTACAAAGTATTTACACATTATGTCAATTGGATATATACATAGCTGAATAGACCTGAATGATATCTGTACTGAAAATCCCAGATGGCAAAAGCATGGTAGGTAACGAAATATCATCTGTACCATATTCCATCTAAGTAAACATAGCCTGATGATCCAACACATGTGTCCAACTGTATATCATAATAAAGTGCAAAAAGTGCTGTGCAATTGTTAAAATGCAAAAGATGCTGAACAGGGATTCATATGTATACCTCATGATGGGATAAAAAGGTAAAGCGATAAAACGATAAAAATACCAAAATCTCTTTGTAGATGCAATACTAATTAGAAACAAAATCTTGCCATCGATGGCCTGTATCATTCCGGTACATGTTATCTGTTGGTCTGTTAAATCTGTACAAATGAGTACATTTGATGGTAGTGTGCAAAACATGCTGAATAAAAGTTAAAATTAAAGTGCAATTGTGCTGTGCAAAAGGTGCCCTATATGAGTCATATTATAATATGAACAAGTGTTCATATATTGAAACAGATAATATTCAATAAATACATAAGTAAATACAAATATAAATATAAGAACATATCAAAATATGGTTTCAATTAATAAATATGCATATAAATATATAAATATGTCCGCATACATATATATAAAATCTACACCCAAATGCATTAAAAGGAGAGTAGATAAAATACAATATGACAAATAAAAAACACCAAATGAATTGGTCTACCATGAGAGTGGAGACCAAACACTTATCCAGCCAGGCACAGTGATATAAAAAACAGACCTAAGACCATATTGTACCTACTCATCATGGTGTAATACAGTTGATATTTAGAGACATGTGTATAGATCCTCTGTGACATTGAGACCTCCTGGGCTTTTTGTATCTAGTTGCAAAATGTATCTAGTCTCCAGCTTTCTTAACTTATGGTCTCTGTCTCCACCATGTCTACTCGGTGATATGGTGTCAATCACAAAGTAGCGAAGGCCCTTATTGTTAGATTGATGGAATTCCCTAAAGTGCCGAGCTACAGGGTAAGTATTATCCTGATTTGTGATTGCACGAAGATGTTGGAGGATTCGTTTGTGGACTGGGAGTTTGGTGCTGCCTATGTACCTAAGGCCACATGGGCACAGAAGAACATAGACTGCAAATTCAGTTTTACATGTCAAAAGTTTATGGATTTTGTATTCCCTATCACTAAAAGGAGTGGAATATGTGCTAGTATTAACACCATGAATACATGCTTTGCAGGTCTTGCATTTGTAGAAACCCTTATGTGTCTGTAACCACGTTGTATTCTCAATGATTTCAGGATTGGTAGTGACTAAACTGTCTCTCATTGAAGGAGCTTTGCTGTATGTGATGGACACCCTCTGCGGTAGCAGGGTCCAATCACCGGGTCATTGAGGACAAGAGGCCAATTTGATTGTATAATTTTTTGAATAGCCTTGTGCTGTCGACTGTAACCCAATATCATACGAAACTCATTGGCAATCTGTGTTGGCTCTGGGATATTTGCAGCTGTATGAGATTGTTTGTCTTTGAGAAGGTCATCCCTGGTCATGTTCATAGATTTTGATATGGCCTGATTAATAGTATTGACATTATAACCTCTCTCTAAGAATCTGGATTTACTAAGATTCTGAGCTTTTTTGAGATCAGTATCGTTGCTGCATATCCGTCTGATGCGTAGCATCTCGCCATATGGTATGCTATTGATCAGATGACGAGGATGTGAGCTCTGCGCATGTAAGGTAGAATTGCCTGCTGTTTCCTTTCTGTACAAACAAGTCTCAACCCTATTGTTAAGGATGTAGACTTGTGTGTCAAGAAAGTTGACTGATGTCTTGCTAATGGTAGCAGTAAACTCAAGATTGAGATGATTCAAATTGATCTGAGTAACAAACTCTTGTGCTTGCTCCTTTGTTCCTTGCCATACTATTAGGAGGTCATCAATATAGCGGAGCCATAGTTTAATGTTGCTCTCTACTACGTGTTTAAATTTGACATTGAGGACCAGCTCCTCCCACCACCCCATGTGGAGACACGCGTAGCTGGGGGAGAAGCTGGCCCCCATGGCAACCCCTCTGATCTGCTGATACAACAAATTGTTAAACATGAAGATGTTGTTGTGTAAGCTAAACTTAATCATAGAGATGAGCATCTCATTATGTTTAGGATCTGGCGTAAGGCTTCGAGATAGAAAATATTGTGTAGCAGTGAGTCCATCTTCATGTCTAATACTAGTATATAGACCTACTACATCTAGCGCTAACAGTAAATAGTCATCATGCCACACTACATCTTGGATTTTTCTAATAAAATCACCCGTGTCTCGTACATATGATGGCAAGTTTTTGACATGATCTTGTAAAAAATAGTCCACATATATTGACAAATTTTCCAAAAGTCCATCTTTAGCTGTAATAATGGGACGGCCTGGTGGATTTCTACTGTCTTTGTGAATCTTCGGAATAAAATATATTGATGGAGTAGTAGGATTGTCTTTTTTCAGAAATTTGTATTCATCTTCACTAATGAGATCTTGCTTCCTCCATACGTCTAATTTGTTGTGGTAGACCTGATATGTTTTCTTCAAACTCGCCATGTTACTCCGACTATAGCATGATCTGTCATTGAGTTGACTCAGAGCTTCTAGTGTGTATTGCTCCTGTGACCATAAAACGATGTTTCCACCTTTGTCGCTATTACGTATGACAATTCCTTTGTCTTTATTCAATTTTTGAATTAAGTTGTTATATTTTTGATCCTGCCTATTATATTTTCTTTTGGTCATGAGTACCGATTTGTGGAGTTTTTTGATGCTGGCCGTGATTGTTTCATGAAACACATCAATAGAGTCACGTGGTACTATTGGATTGAAAGTGGATCTAGATTTGAATGGAGTTGTAATTCTAGTATTTCCATTATCACTCATGTCTTCAGTGGATCCACTTATTGAGGGCTGTTGTGTATTGTCCCCATCCCATAGTTCCTTCAGTTCATTAAAAATAGGAAGATCTGATTGCGAGAGATTGGACTGAATTAATTCATCATCAATAGTTTGTCTCTGCCGGCGTTGAATGTTGTCGCCTTGAAGCATATAATATTTTTTCAATTTCAACTTTCTGACTCCTTTGTAAATATCCATTCTAGTGGATGCATAATTGAAATCACTCTTGGGGCAGAAAGAAAGACCGAGATTTAAAATGCGAGTTTCATCAGATGTCAAATTGATGGATGTAAGGTTAACTACAGTTTTGTTAGTAACTGCCGAGTTACCTATTTCCTCTTCCAATATCCCCGACCTCTTCTTTTGTTGCTGTTGTCGATGTTTTCTGGCTTTCCGCCTCTGCCTTCGCCTGTAGTTTGTCCTTGTCCTGCATAATTCCTTTGTGGTCTTGGTCGGAGTGTTTGTCTTCTTTCTTCGCATAAAAAATTGAGTTCTTCACCAGGTGATGGTTTTGTCCTCTGTTGACTTGCCTGGGGGTGTCTCATCTCAGATTCTGACTCACTCCCCCCTGCCGAACTGAGGTCCGAGTATGTCGTGTCATTAGTAGCCCCACCTCCTTTCGTTGCTGGTTTAGATGCTGTTTTAGATGTGGATGGCATAGCTGTGAATTTAGAGATTCGGAGCGCATCGTATTTTTTGGCAAATGTAAAGATTTGCCCCAAGTCATAGTCATTCTTGTCCCTTATAAATGTATACGCTTTACGTTCTTTGATTTTCTCTTCCTCCTTTTTAAGTCTAATTAGCATCTCCTTACGTAATTTCTGGATTTCATCCGTCTCTGCCAATTTATCCAATTCTTCATTGAGTTCGTCAATTTCCTTAAGAAGCCGTGCCCGGTCAATATCAGCATATTTTATGAGGATTAATGTTAATTTCCGTGATGACTCTAGGTTAGATTCAGCCCATTCCCGCATGAGGTTAGGGTTCGGGTCTTCATAAGTTGGAGCAGTTAAGATCCTGAGGCCGCGAGGGATTCTATTGACATCAATGTACCTTTGAAGAGATTTAGATTCCCACCATTTGCTCTGCTCCATACGCATCTTTTTTTCTAGTATTTTTAATTTATATTTTACTGAATTAGTGTCAGTTAAACTTGCAGTGTCTTTGTGTCTAACGTTGAGACCGGCCGATGGAGTATCCGAAAACATTTCCAAAGCGGCCGCCTCTCTTTCACGCACCATGTCAGCCGACATGTCGGAGTTTTGAAAGATATTTTAAATCGTAAACGAGAAACAAACACGCCGTATAATTCCAGCTGGCTTCCCTTGCGATGCACACTCCTCAACCCCAGAATACCCAAAGGTCCTACCTGGATCAGTGGATGTCTTCCCGCAATGGGTTTACACAGATCTTCACAGGATACTTGGAATGAAACGGGTTCTGGGGGGTCAGACGCGCGGATTCCTTTGTCGGACCGTATTACTTCCAGGATGCCCCGGAAGTTGTATTCCACTATGCGCGTCGTCCTGCAAACGGGAGGAGGGATCCGTGTTAGACCGCGTGGAACCTCTCGGTCTGCTATATCACTTTACTTCCGTACCAGGACAATAAATTTCCCCAACAGACAGACACGGACCCAAGGTAAGTGCTCAAATTTTTAGTTTACTCCATAGTCGCCATAACGCGTTTCGGCTCTCGCGAGCCTTGTTCACATGACATAACGGAAGTGTGAGTTGTGTGCTTTTTAAAGAAACATTACCACCAATTAAAACATCACATGGCCTTCATTGAATGGACATAGAAATAGTCTCTAAATAAACATCGGACATTTTGAAAGTATAAGATAACATATATAACTTGATCACTACATAGTGCCCGTATTTGTTATTTATCGATGTTTACACATTTTTATACTCAAAATAATCAACCTACATTACTATGTCGCTGGTCATATTGTGATGAAAAGAGACAACCCGATGTGCAAAATTGTGCTAAAGTGCAAAAACATGTATATATATATATTATCTACTGGCGGTCGCTAGTAGATAGTTATAGTTAGGACCTATTATCCATAGGAAATCTGCGACATTCTATTTGAAATAACGTTGGCGCCGGTTGACGAATCTTCGCGAAAGTTTCCAACTTGTTGGGGCGCTCCGGTCCGCTCCTATCCTGAAAGTCTCGGGGTGATACGTCAAGCGGGGGCCAAGAAAAAGGGGGTCCCAAAACGCGTTTTCCCCATTCATTTTTCCATAGGAACCTTTAGTCGCAGCTACAGCCCGAACTGCTGAACGGAATTACACCAAATTTGGCAAGAGGTAGCCCTTGGTTCAGTGTCTTGCCTTTTGCTTAAATGGTGTAAATCCGTTCAGTAGTTCCTGAGAAAATCAAAAGTAAAGTCACATATATATCTATGGCCGCGTAGGGTCCGCGTACCCTCCCGATCACGAGCTGTATGCTAATTGGCTGTCAAGTGGCTGTCAACACTCCAAATCAGGAAGTGTTGGCAGCCATTTTGTCCCTCGGCAGAAACAAGTACGCAAAGCGCAAAAGGGGGCAGGGTAGAAACACCCTGACTCCCTAGGTCTGCTCAGGGGTCCCACAAGGACCCCCTGGGCAGAAAAAGCATTTTTTTTTTTTAAATCGGCGGGATGCGCTTAGAGTGCGCGAATTCCGCCGAGAAAAAAACAAAAAAGCACAAGAAACATGTCGCCAAACGCACAAAGGGGGCAGGGTAGAAACACCCTGACCCCCTAGGCCTGCTCAGGGGTCCCACAAGGACCCCTAGGCAGAAAAGCTTTTTTTAAAAAAAATCGGCAGGATGCGCTCAGGGTGCGCGGATCCTACCAAAAAAAAAAATCGAAGCGCGTCTCCCGCGCTTCTATGTTAATTTGCCCCCGGGTGGGCCAAGTCCCGGGGGCATGGTGGGGGGGGGGTTTAAGTTTAATGTGGGGGGCCTCTAAGGCCCTCCAAGCCCCGGGGACCGCCACCACCCGGGACTTTCAAAAAATAATGGTGCGGGAGGGATTTTGTCCCTCCCGCAGCCCCGGGGACCGCCACCCCCCGGGGCTTCTTTTTAAAAAAATTATTTTCACCTGTGTGGGGGGCTCTAGCCCCCCCACACGCCCCGGGGACCGCTACCTCCCCGGGGCACTAAAGATTTGAGTATGGGGGTCCGTTACGGACCCCAAATCCCCGGGACCACCACCTCCCGAGGCTGTGAAATGGTTGGGAGGGGGCCGCGCGGCCCCCTCCTGGAGCCCTTGATGGCCCTGGGGACTGCCACCCCCAGGGCCGGCTCCTGCAGAGTCCCGGGTGCCCACCCCGGGACACTGTAGTTTGCTATGACAGGACGGAGCCTCGGCCCCGTCCTGTCATAGTAAACTGGTTTGCATTTTGAAAGAGAGAGCAGGAAACCTGCTCTCTCTTTCAAAATGCAAACAACTAGTTTTCCACATGGGGAGCAGCATGTTAGCTGCTCCCATGTGGAAAGCTATGCCGGCTCCCGTAGGACACGGGAGCCGGGCGGGACTGTGGGGGATTGGGGACCCCCACAGTCCCCAACTAGAGGCCAGGCCCCGGTGGATGGGGTCCCCGGGGCCATAAGTGGCCAGGGAGGGGGGTCACGCAGCCCCTCTCCCCAAATTAAATTTTTTTTTAAAAAAAAGGGCAAGGCCGGCCCCGGGGGATGGGGTCCCCGGGGAATTAAATGGCCTGAGGAGGGGGGCCTCGCAGCCCCCCTCCAAATAAAAAAAATAAAAATTGAGGGCATGCCCCGGGGATGGGGTCCCCGGGGCCAATACAGGCCCAGGGAAGGGGGCCACGCGGCCCCCTTCCCGTTTTCTTTTGATTTAAAAAAAAAAAAAATGCTCAGGCCCCGAGGGATGGGGTCCCCGGGGCCAAAAGTGGCCAAGGGAAGGGGGCCACGCAGCCCCCTCCCATTAAAAAAAATTTGAAGAAAAAAACCGACCGGCATCGTGCCGGAGGCCCCGCCCCTCCCTGCAGTACTCTGCAAACGCGCCCCTGGTGCGTTTTAAGAAGGGGAAGTAATTCCCTTGAATACTGGGGGCCCTGGGGCTAACTAGCCCACCAGGAACCTCCAGTATGCGCCAGGGTCTGCGTTGCAGAGAGGTGTACAGAGGCCACGCCCCTTTTACACCTCTCTGCAACGCAGCTCTGTGGCGCTTTTAGAAGTACATGGTGGGCTATTTGGACTCCAGGGACCCTCAGGATTCAAGGGGACTTAATCCCCCAACTTAAAACGCGCCACGGGCGCGTTTGTACAGTGGTGAAGGGAGGGCGGGGCTTCAGGTGACATGTGTGCAAACAGGCCCCGTGGCGCATTTTAAGATGGGGAATTAAATCCCCTTCAATCCTGAGGGTCCCTGGGTGCCAACTAGCCCAACAGGTACGTCCAGAAAGCGCCACAGAGCTGCATTGCAGAGAGGTGCAAAAGGGTGTGGCCTCTGAACACCTCTCTGCAACGCAGCCTCCCTGGCGCATACTGGAGGTACAGGGTGGGCTAGTTGGACCCCAGGGACCCTCATGATTCAAGGGGACTTAATCCCCCAACTTAAAACGCGCCACGGGGCGCGTTTGCACAGATGTCACCTCAGGCCCCGCCCCTCCCTTCACCATTGTGCAAATATTCCTTTAAAATCAGCCGAACTACGAATTCCTATTTACTCACCTGTTATCAGGAGAGACCTCAGTGCTGCATCTTTCAGCCCAGTACTGATCCTGAAAAGTAATTTTAACCGTACTTACCAGTAACTTGAATTTCCTTCCATAGGCTAACATTGACTGGTTTCACTTGGAAATTCTTCTAAGTGTGGAGTTTTGGAACTTTATAATATTCCTCTAAAATCAGCCGAAATACGAATTCCGATTTACTCACCTGTTATCAGGAGAGACCTCAGTGCTGCATCTTTCAGCCCAGTACTGATCCTGAAAAGTAATTTTAACCGTACTTACCAGTAACTTGAATTTCCTTCCATAGGATATCATTGTCCGCTTTTTGCTGAAAAAGTTTCTAAGTGTCGATTTTTGAAACATACAAATATTCCTCTAAAATCAGCCGAACTACGAATTCCGATTTACTCACCTGTTATCAGGAGAGACCTCAGTGCTGCATCTTTCAGCCCAGTACTGATCCTGAAAAGTAATTTTAACCGTACTTACCAGTAACTTGAATTTCCTTCCATAGGCTAACATTGACTGGTTTCACTTGGAAATTCTTCTAAGTGTCGATTTTTGAAACATACAAATATTTCTCTAAAATCAGCCAAAATACGAATTCCGATTTACTCACCTGTTATCAGGAGAGACCTCAGTGCTGCATCTTTCAGCCCAGCACTGATCCTGAAAAGTAATTTTAACCGTACTTACCAGTAACTTGAATTTCCTTCCATAGGAATCCATTGTCTGGTTTTCAGCAGAAAAGTTTCAAAGTGTTGATTTTCACAAACTACAAATATTCCTTAAAAATCGCCTGTATGACTTAAACGCATTCTTTCAACTGTTTACAGGAGATGCACCAGTGCTGGATCCAGGATCCACCACTGAGTAAGAAAAAGTAACGATAACACTACTTACCTGCTAAGTGAATTTCCTCCCATAGGATAACATAGGTGATTCTATGTGAAAAAGTTTCTAAGTGTCAACTTTTAAAATACAATAATATTCCTTAAAAATCACTACTGTAACCAAAACACTTTTACTCAACTGTTTACAGGAGATGTCCCAGGACTGAATCTAGGATCCAGTCCTGTGGTTAGAAAAAGTAATCCATAAAGTAACTAATTGCATTTAGCTAGAAATTCACATTGAGCTCAATGTTGCATTGTGTTTGAAATTGTGTTGCCCATTGCAACAACTGTAACTACTGTACTTAAAAGTCTATTGCCTATTTGCAAAGTATTTAAACTAAAGTAATTCATTCTGAGAAAGTATATTTTGTAATGTAATGTATAATGTAATTACAATGTAATTTAAAAAATAAAATATCTAAAAATAAATAGTTTAAAAAATGTAGTAAATCAGTATCAAAAAAAATAATATAACAATTAATACATTTAAAAATTGTCATTTACAAAACCTTTGAAATTCACTGAAAAAAACCATAGGTTTCAGACATGTTATAGTTAGGAATTAGCATTTAAAAAACCTTTGAAATTCACTGAAAAAACCATAGGTTTCAGGCTTGTTATAGTTAGGAATTAGCATTTTAAAAACCTTTGAAATTCACTGAAAAACCATAGGTTTCAGGCCTGTTATAGTTAGGGTTTAGCATTTAAAAAACCTTTGAAATTCACTGAAAAACCATAGGTTTTAGGGAAAGTTATAGTTAGTTGGACATTGCACTCGTACAAAACCCGTGAAATTCCCCGTTATAGTTAGTTCAGCTAACTATAACTCGCGCCCCGCAATGCACTGCTGATGACGTCACATATTACATCACTCATGACATGGTCAGTGACATCACTGATGACATCACTGATGACATCGCAAATGACATCACTGATGACATCATCCATGTGAGAATTTAATGCATCTTCTCACACCCTAATATAACTTTTGATACACCCACTCTAAATTACAGACTGCCATTCTCAAAACCATACACACTCCAATACCAATAAGTACATACCCACTCACTGATTCTTAGGTCTACACACACACATCTACTCACTCACCCGTACAGTCACTCATACTTACAGTCACTCAGTACAGGACTATCATATGCACTCATACACCTATATAAACACTCACACAACGCAACTCATCCATAGAGGTACTCACACACCTAGTCAGTCATGCAAATAATTAATCACACTCCAATTTACTCACCTATACAGTTATACACACCAGCTCACTTACTCATAAAAATACTAGCACATTCTTACGCTCCTATGCAATCACTGATGCAAGCACACACTCATCCATATAGCCACTCTCACAATCACACACTCTCACTTATAGCCATTTATATACTCCAACACACATATATACTGCCTTTCACATATGTAGTTACTCACACATGTACCACTGAGATATACATTCAATCACTAACACACCCATACACACACTCACCCACCCATACAGTCCATCACAGACGCACTCTTGAAACCATGCACCCAGTGAATCACCCACTCACACATCTATGCACAGAGTCACACACACCCCACCCACACAAACACTGAGGCACCCATACAGATACTCAGAGAACCAATCCATAACCCATATAGACACTCATTTAGCTAGTCAGAAACCCATGCAGCTGCTTACACAACAACAGACAGACGGATACAGACATTCACACAGTTTAGTCACTCACCCATGCATCCAGTAAGATACGTTTAATCACTCACTTATAGACTCAGTCACGCACCTACTAAATCATCCATTCAGACGCTTATACACCCACTCATTCTTCAATACGCCTTTCCCTATATATATTAAACATATTTAAACTTTACAGAAACACACAGTCACTGGATGATGTCAGTGATGTCATCAGTGATGTCACTGACCATGTCATGAGTGATGTAATATGTGACGTCATCAGCAGTGCATTGCAGGGCGCGAAGTTATAGTTAGCTGAACTAACTATAACGGGGGAATTTCATGGGTTTTGTACGAGTGCAATGTCCAACTAACTATAACTTTCCCTAAAACCTATGGTTTTTTCAGTGAATATATATATATATATAAAAAAATTATCTGCCCCCGGGGCAGAAATCGGCCTCAGGAGGGAGGCTGCTTGGCCCCCCCTCCTGTTTTTTTTTTTTAAATGGATCAGGCCTTGGGGTATGGTGTCCCCAGGGCCCAAAAAGGGATCAAGGGAAGGGGGCCACACAGCTCCCCTTCATAAAATAGAAAACAAACTAAGCAGGCAACTCTCTGGAGGCCCTGCCCCCTCGCTGCACTACTCTGCAAATGCATCTCCTGGTGTGCTCTTGGTTAGGGGATGAAGTCCCCTTCGATGCTGAGGGTCCTTAAGGGCCAACTAGCCCACCTATCACCTCTAGTAGGCCCCACACAGTGGGATTACTGAGGGGTGGTTACAGGCTATGCCCCTTTTTACACCACACTGCAAATGTACCTCTTGGCACACTGTTGGTGGGGTGATGAGGTCCCATTGTGTCCTGAGGACTTCAGGACTAAAGTGGACTTTATCCCCCAAGCAGCAGTGTGCCAGGAGGCACGTTTGCAGAGTGGTGTGAAAAGGGAGCGTGACCTCTGACCACCTCTCAGCAATCCAGCTGAGTGGGGCTTACTGGAGGTCACAGGAGGTCTAGTTGGCCCCCAGGGACCCTCAAGAGGCAAGGGGACTTAATCCGCCAACCAAGAGCGCATCAGGAGGAGCGCTTGCAGAGTGGTGGAGAAAGGGGGTGTGGTCTGCCACCACCTCTCAGCAATCCCACTGTGTGGCGCTTATTGGAGATAACAGGTAGGCTAGTTGGCCCCTACAGACGCCCAGGAGCAATGGGGACTTAATCCCCCAACCAAGAGCGTGCCAGGAGGAGTATTTGCAGAGTGGTGGAAAAAGGAGGTGTGGCCTGGTATCAGAACTGAGCAATCCTGCTGTGTGGGACTTACTGGAGGTAATAGGAGGGGTAGTTGGCCCCCAAGGACGTCCTTGGGGGCCAACTACCCCTCCTGTTACCTCCAGTAAGTCCCACACAGTGGGATTGCTAAGAGGTTTTTTGGAGGCCACGCCCCCCTTTCTCCACCACTCTGCAAATGCGCCTCCTGGCGCACTTCTGGTTTGGGGATGAGGTCCACTTCCACTTTACTCCTGAGGGACCTTGGGGGCCAAGAATTCCTCCTGGTACCTCCTATAAGTCCTACGCAGCGGAATTCCTGAGCGCTGGTTGGAGGCCAGGCCCCCTTTCCCCACCATTCTGCAAACGTGACTGCTAGTTACAAAACCCTAGAAATTCACTGAAAAAACCACAGGTTTCAGGGACGTTATAGTTAGAAATTAGCATTTTAAAAACATTAGAAATTCACTGAAAAACCACAGGTTTCAGGGACGGTGATGCATGTGGTTTGGGAGCTTTCCGCCCCATCTGCCGCCGGATGAACCCCCATTTATGACGGGGCTCGTAAGTTTACCTGAGACTATTGAGTCCCTCTGGATCCGTTAATGTGCTTACTCCTTAACAAAATGACGGAGGATATCCCCTCTTCCGCGTTCTTCGCTGAGTCCAAAATCCTTTGAAATTTCGGGAGCTTGCCTTACATATAGCCCCCTGGATATCTGCTTATTGAGCTGGTCTCAATCTTGTTTGTCTCTTTAAAAAGTCTAAGTGGACGCTATTAAATTGAAGGTTTGTCTGTGTGTCCCACACTACTTATACACTTTTTGCCCTGATGAAGGTGTAGCCCCTCCTGGGCCTGATACCGAAACGTGCGTCAGCGCTGAATTTCCTCGTGTATTTGGACCTTGCCTCCATCCACAACTGGGAGGATACACGGGAACCCATCATATCTATACCATTTGGCTGCATATCATCCTTGATTGTCTTTTAACTATATGCATGTTTGTTAGAATGTTTTTGATTATAGGTGACGAATGAATGTGTATGCTACTTTGGAACTCAGAATGAATGTTGGTTTGACTGAGTGCTGTGATTGTTGTGTGTGGGACCTATATGTTTAAATGTATTATGCATTATTTACCTATTTATGTATTATGTGAAGTCTGATTGAATTTAATGAATTATCAAAATGACTAAAATAAAAGGAATGGAAATCTTGTAATTAGTTTATCCTTGTAATCTTTTTAACTATGTCCGTTTGTCAGCCCTGTGTTGCCTAAAATAGTTTTGACCCTATTTGGGCATATATATATCCTATGATATAGGCAGGTGGTTTTTGCTTGTAGTAGTATATTCAGGGACGTTATAGTTAGGAATTAGCATTTTAAAAACCTTAAAAATTCACGGAAAAAACAAAAGGTTAGAGGGGCGTTATAGTAAGTCTGACATTTCACTCGTACAAACCCAGAGAAATTCAGCCATTATAGTTTTTCTTTTCCCAATAACTGTGGTGCCGGTTGACGAATATTCACGAAATTTTCAAAACTAGTGGGGCGCTCCGGTCAGCTCCTGTCTTGAAAGTTTCGGGTTAATTCGACAAGCGGGGGCCGAGAAAAAAGGGGGTCCCAAAACGCGTTTTCCCCTTGTTAATTTCCATAAGAAACTTTAGACAAAGCTACAGCCCGAACTGCTGAACGGAATTACACCAAATTTGACAAAAAGGTAGGTCTTAGTTCATAAAGAGCCCTTTTTTTTAAATGGTGAAAATCCCTTCAGTAGTTTTTGAGAAATTCAAAAACAAAAAAGTTTCGATATCTAGGGACGCTGTGGATTCGCGAACCCTCCCGAGCACGAGCTTCACTCTGATTGGCTGCCAACACTCCAAACCAGGAAGTGTTGGCAGCCATCTTGTGACTCAGTAGAACCGAGTCACAAGAAAACAGTAAAATAAAGGTTAAAAAACAAGAAAAGGGGGCAGGGCAGAAACACCCTGACCCCCTAGGCCTGCTCAGGGGGTCCCACAAGGACCCCAGGGCCAAAAAACACCATTTTGTTTTTGTAATTTCGGTGGAATTCACGTTGGGGTCGCGAATCCCGCCGAAATTACAAAACAAAATAAAGGGCGGGCTCCCGCGCTTCATTTTAATGAGGCCCCCGGGTGGGCCAGGTCCCGGGGGCAATGTCACAAAATAATAGCATCTCGTGTGCTGTTCACTACACCCACTGTGCCATCCTCTCTGGCAGGGCTGCTCACAAGAGTATAGTGTGCTGCTCACTACACCCTTGTGCGCTCTTCCCCCGTGCCGTGGTCTCTGGCTGTGCTGTTCATAATCACATCCCCATGCGCTCTGCTACAGACGAGACACTCAGGCAAAGATGGTTTGACGAGAATCACAGTGTTGCAGCCAAGCGTCGGCACTGGGATTCGATCTCCAGTTAACGCCGGCAGCAGAAGGACCCCCGCAGTGCCAGGGTAAGTAAGTGATGGTGCATCGGGGCATCATCGGAGGGAGGACCAGGGTTTGCATCCGAGGGAGAGATCTGTATGACGAAGGTGAAAGCGTGGGGAGGGGGTGGGGGCTAAACACGGAGTCCGTAAACATGTCACAGGGGTAAGAGGGTAAATAAGAGGCCTGACCCCGGCAGGGCTCGGGGCTTTGGGTGAAAAGAACCGGAGGGGCAGACATTTTCTGCAGATGTTACCGGTAGTGGGGGCATGTTCAGGGGTAGAGCCAGCCCCCCCTCCCAGGAGTGGCCTGGTTAACGCCATTGGTGACCGAGGGACCCCAGAATATCCATGCCGCTGACACCATTGTAAGTCATAACACTGCGCCCTGAGCATCAGTGTACAATGAGACCCCCCTGAACTAAAGGCAGAACATCTGTACCCCCAGAAGGGATATGTTTAGGGCAAGACCCCTCTGTAGACACCTCTCGGACGTACAAGTGGGGTCTGCAGTGAGTGGTGACTGTGGGGTGAACCCACCGGACGATCCTTTCATACCGAAGGGGTGATGGGGCTGGACACCCCACCGGCGGGTTTCCATCCAGATTACCACTCCCCTCATAAACGGGCGTATCGCCTGATACGACTGAACCCCAAATCAGTCCCTCGGCTGCAGCCCTCACACCAGGGTCAGTGCCCCAAGACTCCCAAGCAGTAGCTGCGGTCGAGCAGAGGGGCACACATGGTGTAGGATGTGCTGAGCTGACAAGCCACCCATGTATCCCCTTTGCCCTCTGCGTCTGGTCACTCACGCGCAGGGGCCAGAAGAAGTCTGTCCAGGGCCCCAGGCTGCTTGGAGCCATCGTCGGGTGCGTCCTGGCACTCAGCATGAGAGCTGCTACAAGCACGGGGGCGGTGGAAGGGGCAATGCCCCATTGTAGCGTCTTTGAGAGCTGCTAGAAGACCCTTTGCGGAGACAGGTGAGAGGGCGGGGGGGTTAATGTCCCTTTGTAGCACCTTCACGGACACCGAACATGGAGGGAGCTTTGAGGCACTGTGGCCAACAGCAGCCACCTGTCCCAGAACCTCGTGCACAGCGTATAACTTGCTGAGGGTCCTCGGGCTAGTAACAGAGATGGCGGGCTACCAGCAGGGCAAGCGCCACCAGCCTTGGTACTGCTGATCTGTAGCCCCAGAGAGCAGAGCAATGCCCAGCCACCCAGCAGGAGCGGGGCAATGGTGCAGGGGCACAGGGGCAATGGTGCGGGGGCACAGGGGCAATGGTGCGGGGGCACAGGGGTAATGGTACAGGGGCAATGGTGCGGAGAAGAGGGGTAACATTCCAAGTAGGGTAGGACGGTGGTCGCAGGGCACGGGAGGTAAAGGACCGCCGTTGGCACAACTGAAGCCCAGTAAGTGTAAGGCACTGAGGGGAGGTGGCAATACTACCAGAGGAGAAGATACAAAAATATACAAGAGAGGAAAACCCAAAATGACACCGAATAATGAGAGTGGAAGCGGCAGCGCCGCAGGAGAACGACGAGAAATAACGAATACAATGAGGGGTGAAGGAAACCAAAGGAAGGGATGGGGCAAGTCATATGGAGAAGACGGAGCAAAAAACACCAGACAGAATGGAAACAAGACGCCTTGCGATGTTAGCTGCTGCTTCTGGTGCCAATGTTTTGTTGCCTGTGGGTGTTTCGTATGCAGATACTGTTGTGCTTGGAGGGGTTTGCTTGTGAGGTTGCTTGTGTTGCTGGTGCTGCAGCTGATTGTAATGCTGGTACTTGCTTTCGTTAGATGTTGGTTGTCACTTTGCTTGTTAGCGGTGCGGGTAGCTGCTTTGCTTGTAACGTTATTTGTTGTTTTGCTTTACTTTTGTTTTTGTGGTGGCAGCTGCTGTGCTGCTCGTGATTCTGCAAGTAATTCAGTTTGTACCTGAACACATCCCACGCCCGCTCCCCGCGGACTCGCGGAGCACCCCGCGGACTCGCGGAGCACCCCGAAGATGGCCAGACGGGTCCGGGATCCGGGCCGTTAACACAGAACAATGGGCGGCGAGTTTCCATTCAGAGTCCTGGTGGAGGGGTGGGGGTCCAGACTGCGGAGAACTGGGGGGCTGCGCCGAGAGAAGGAGCACAAGGAGAATGTGTCACAAGAGCCAGAGCACGTAGAATGAAGTGAGGTGTTCTGGAAACAATAGACGCATTTCTGAGCAGAAGAGTAAAGAGAGAAGGCAGACCCTTGACCCCGGGTCTGAGAGAGCATCCGCCACCCCCAAGCCTCGAAGGTGGGCAGTGACCCACCCCCCCCAGCTGCCGAAAAGAAAACCCGAGTGTGCCCGCTCGAAGCAGCGCTCTGCAAAGCCGTTTTTCCTCAAATTGCACTAAGACCGTGTTTTTAAAACTTTGCAAGTATTGCAAAAGTGTCACGTTAAAATGGGAAAGGAACAATTATGCAAACGTTCTTAACGTGAAAAAAATTCTGCCAAATCTTCTTTGTGTGCGAGACTTGTTCCACAAAACAGTTTCTGCCACAAAATTCTTCTGGAAAACATTTTTTGCAACAATTGTTACAGTCAACATTTTGCAAACTTTAAATACTTTGCAAGATTAGTGCAAAGTCGGTTCTCGAGGCTTCAAGGATACATTTTAAATTCTACCTCCCTGTGCTATAAACATTAAAAACACTGCAAACATTCCATCCTTCCTGCAAGCCCCCGATGTCCGGGGGTGGCGAGAGCTTCAGAACCCCCAAGGGCCAGGCTCTGTGGTGGGAGCTTTATTTATGGCAGCGACAGAGTCACCATGGCTACCGTCAGCCCAGCTGTGCCACTGAAAGGGCATGCGTGGGTACCGTCAGACCAGCTGTGCCACTGAAAGGGCATGCGTCGGTCTGGTCAGCCCAGCGGTGCCACTGAGCGGTGCCACTGAAAGAAAGGGCCTGCGTAGCTATGGTCAGCCCAGCGGTGCCACTCAAAGGGCATGCGTGGGTACAGTCAGCCCAGCGGTGCCACTGAAAGGGCATGCGTGGCTACCATCAGCCCAGCTGTACCACTGAAAGGGCATGCGTGGGTACCGTCAGACCAGCTGTGCCACTGAAAGGGCATGCGTCGGTCTGGTCAGCCCAGCGGTGCCACTGAGCGGTGCCACTGAAAGAAAGGGCCTGCGTAGCTATGGTCAGCCCAGCGGTGCCACTGAAAGGGCATGCGTGTCTACCGTCAGCCCAGCCCAGCGGTGCCACTGAAAGAAAGGGCATGCGTGGCTATGGTCAGCCCAGCGGTGCCACTCAAAGGGCGTGGGATCTGTTCTTTAATAACGCTGGCGCCATGCAGCATGGCAATTAGCAGGGAAATTAGCGTTTAACTATTATCTTGGTCTCAGAATAAAGAGTTTATACTGTAGAAATGTACTGGCAGCTTGATTTGCCTATAATTGTAGTTTTGTAGAGTAAAGTCGCTTGCAGTAAGAAAGGTGTATTTTTGATTTGCTTAGAATTGTAGTGGTGTAGAATGAAGTCACATGCAGTTAAAATGGTGTAATTTTGATTTGCCAATAATTGTCGTGATGTTGGGTAAAGCCGCATGCAATTAAAAAGGTGTATTTTTGGTTTACCTATAATTGTAGTGGTTTAGAGTGAAGTGACATGCAGTTGGAAAGGTGCATTTGTAATTTGCCTAAAATTGTAGTGGTGTTTGGTGAAGTCGATTGTAGTTGAACATTTGTATTTTTTATTTGCCTTAATTGTAGTGGTGTAGTGAAGTTGCATGCAGTAAGAATTGTGTATTTTGATTTGACTATAGTTGTAGTGGTGTAGAGTGAAGTCTCAAGCAGTTAGAAAGGTGTATTTTTGATTTACCTATAATTGTAGCAGTGTTGGGTGAAGCTGCATGCAGTTAGAAAGGTGGTTTCGATTTGCCTGTAATTGTACAGGTTTTGGGTGAAGTCGCTTGCATTTTCCCAGTGCTGGGGTTTCAGGATTCATTCGGATCCCAAGAATGGAGGCGCACTTATATGGCGGGTAAAAATCATTGATTTGCTAATATCAGTATAAAAGTTTTACAAATCTCCACAACACTTGGCAGACACTTACTATGTTGAGATGATTCCATATTTCTAAATCCGTGAAGTGGGGAAAATGTTTACCGGATGGTTAACAAAGCAATGTTTCCTGTTTTAGCTCCCATGCAAATCTTCTTTGCTAGATGCTGAGGACCTCAGGACACAAGTGGACTTCATCCTCCGAGCAGCAGTGCGCCAGAAGCCGCGTTTGCAGCGTGGTGTATAAAGGGGCATGGCCTCGGAACACCTCTCTGCAACGCAGCTCTGTGGCACTTACTGGAGGTACCTGGTGGGCTAATTGGCCCCCAGAGACCCTCAGGATTCAAGGGGACTTAATCCCCTAACTTACAACATGCCAGGGGGCGCGTTTGCACAGTGGTGCAGGGAGGGGGCGGGCCTGATATAACAAGTTAGCAATCTTGCTGTGTGGGACTTACTGGAGGTAATAAAAGGGGTAGTTGGCCCCCAAAGTTGACATTGGGGGCTAACTACCCCTCCTGTTACCTCCAGTAAATCGCACACAGTGGGATTGCTAAAAGATGTTTGGAGGCCACGCTCACCTTTCTCCACCACTCTGAAAACGAGACTGCTATGTTATAGTTAGAAATTAGCATTTAAAAAACCTTTGAAATTCACTGAAAAAACCATAGGTTTCAGGTACGTTATAGTTAGAAATTAGCATTTAAAAAACCTTAGAAATTCACTGAAAAAGCCATAGGTTTCAGGGACGTTATAGTTAGTTGGACATTTCACTCGTACAAAACCAGAGAAATTTCACTGTTATAGTTAGTTCAGCTAACTATAACTCACGCCCCGCAATGCACTGCTGATGGCGTCACATATTACATCATTCATGACATGGTCAGTGACATCACTGATTACATCTCTGATGACATCTCAAATGACATCACTGATGACATCACTGATGACATCATCCACGTGAAAATATGATGCACCTCCTCACACCCTAATATAACCTTTGATACACCCACTGTAAAATACAGACTACCATTTTCGAAATCATCGACACACCAATACCAGTTACTACATACGCACTCACTGATTCCTAGGTCTACACACACATCCACTCATTCACCCATACAGTCACTCATACATGCAGTCACTCATCAACACAACACTATCATATGCACTCATACACCTATACAGACATTCACACACCACCACTCAACCAGAGTTACTCACACACCTAGTCAGTCATACAAAGAATCAATCACACTTCCATTTATACAGTTATACACACACCACATCACTTATTCAAACAGAAACAAATGCATACTTACTCTCTTATACAATCACTGATACAAGTAAACACTCATCCATACAGCCACTCTCACAATCACTGACTCTCACGTATAGTCATTTATATACTCCAACTCTCACATACACTGCCTTTTACATATGTAGTTACTTGGACATGTACCACTGAGACATCCATTAACTCACCAACACACCCATATACACACTCGCCCACCCATACAGCTGTTTCCACATGCACTCTTGAACCAATACACCCAGTGAATCAACCACTCAAACATCTATGCACAGAGTCACACACACACTCAGGCACCCATACAAATACTCAGGCAACCAATCGATAACCCATATAGACACTCATGTAGCTACTGACCAACCCATGCAGCAGCTTATACATCAACAGATGGACTGATACAGACATTCACACAGTTTAGTCACTAACCCATACAGTAAGTATGACACATGTAATCACTTACTTAAACAGTTAGTCACGAACCTACTAAATCCTCCATCCAGACACTTATACACCCACTCATTCTTCAATACACCTTGGCATATATATAATACATATTTAAACTTTGAAGAAGCACACAGTCACTGGATGATGTCATTAGTGATATCATTTGAGATGTCATCAGTGATGTCATCAGTGATGTCACTGACCATGTCATGAATGATGTAATATGTGACGTCATCAGCAGTGAATTGCGGGGGCGCGAGTTATAGCTAACTGAACTAACTATAACGGCTGAATTTCTCTGGTTTTGTATGAGTGAAATGTACAACTAACTATAACGTCCCTGAAACCTATGGTTTTTTCAGTGAATATATTACCTACTGGCGGTCGCCAGTAGGTAGTTATAGTTAGGATCTCGTTTCTATTCAAAAAGCTTTTTTTTCTTTTGCCAATATCTTTGGCATCGTTTGACGAATCTTTACGAAAGTTTCAAAACTAATGGCACGCGCAGGTCAGCTCCTGTCTTGAAAGTTTCAGGGTGATTTGTCAAGCGGGGGCCGAGAAAAAAGGGGGGTCCCAAAACGCGTTTTCCCCATGTTAATTTCCATAGGAAAAATTGGAACAGGCTACAGCCCGAACTGCTGAACGGAATTACACCAAATTTGGCAAAAAGGTAGCCCTTGGTTCAGAAAGAGACCTTTTTTAAATGGTGTAAATCCATTCAGTAGTTCCTGAGAAATTAGAAAAAGAAAAGTTTTGATATCTGAGCACCGACGAGGGTTCGCGAACCCTCCCGGGCACGAGCTTCACTCTGATTGGCTGCCAACACTCTAATCCAGAGTGTGTTGGCAGCCATCTTGTGACTCGGTAACCAAGCCACAAGAAAAGAGTAAAATAAAAGGTGAAAACAAAAAAAGGGGGCAGGGTAGAAACACCCTGACCCCCTAGGCCTGCTCAGGGCCAAAAAAAGCATTTTTTATTTTTATTTTTTAAATCGGCAGAATTCGCGCTGGGTGCGCGAATCCTGCCAAAAAAAATTAAAAAATGAAGCGCGGGCTCCCGCACTTCATTTTAATGAGGTCCCCGGGTGGGCCAGGTCCCGGGGGCAATGTTAAAATAAAATAGCGAGGCCCGAAGGGGGCCCCCGCAGCCCCGGGGACCGCCATCTCCCCGGGGCTGTGCTAATTATGTGCGGGGGCATGCGGCCCCCCGCAGCCCCGGGTACCACCACCTCCCCAGGGAATTTTTAATTGGATGCAGGTGGCAGGCCGCCCCCCGCAGCCCCAGAGACCACCACCTCCCCGGGGCTCTTTTTAAAAAAATATATATATATGTGTGGGGGAGCAAGAGCCCCCCACACTGCCCCGGGGACCTCCACCTCCCCGGAGCACTTTGTATTTAAATACGGGGGTCCCCACAGGCCCAGCTCCTGCAATGTCCCAGGGTGCCCACCCCAGGACATTGCTGTTTGCTATGGCAGGGCGGGAGCCGTGTAGCTCCCGCCCTGCCATAGCAAACTCTGCTTCGGTTTTTGGAAGCGAGAGTAGGAAACCTGCTATCGCTTCCAAAAACCGAAGCAGAATTACTTTTGCACAAGGGGAGCTGCATGTCAGCAGCTCCCCTTGTGCAAAAGCAATGCCGGCTCCCGCAGGAGGCGGGGAGCCGGTGGGACTGTGGGGGCATTGGAGCTCCCCCCACGGTCCGTAACACAAAGGACTGGCCCCGGGAGATGGGGTCCCCGGGGCCAGAAGTGGCCCGGGAGGGGGGCCACGTGGTCCCCCTCCCTTTATTTATTTTTTTAAAAAATGGCTGGGGCCTGGGGGATAGGGTCCCTGGGGCCAATATTGGCCTGAGGAGGGGGCCACACGGCCCCCCTCTATAATTAAAAATGAAGTGTTGTCAGGCCCCGGGGGATGGGGTGAGTCACAAGAAAACAGATATAAAAAGGTGAAAAAAAAGAAAAGGGGGCAGGGTAGAAACACCCTGACCCCCTAGGCCTGCTCAGCGGGTCCCACAAGGACCCCCAGGGCCAAAAAAGCATTTTTTTTTTTAAATCGGCCGAATTCGCACTGGGGGCGCGAATCCGGATGAAAAATAAAAATAAAAACGAAGCGCGGGCTCCCGCGCTTTGTATTCAAAAAGCCCCCGGGTGGGCCAGGTCCCGGGGGCACTTATAAATAGTGTTGTGTGGGCCCACGGGGGCCCCGCTGCCCGGGGACCACCACCTCCCGGGGCCTATTAAAATAAATACCGGGGGCACGCAGCCCCCGTAGCCTCGGGAACGCCACCTCCCAGGGCTACCTAAAGAAATGCGTGGGGGTCCCAACCCCCACACTGCTCCGGGGACCGCCACCTCCCTGGAGCACTTATGATAATGTGGGGCCCCCCGACACTGCCCCGGGGAACACCACCTCCCTGGGGCTGTGCATGTGATGGGAGTGGGGCCGCGCGGCCCCCTTCCTAGAGCCCTCGATGGCCCTGGGGACCGCCAACCCCCAGGGCCGGCTCCTGCAGTGTCCCGGGGTGCCCACCCCCGGGACACTGCTGTTTGCTATGGCAGGACGGAGCCGTGCGGCTCCCGTCCTGCCATAGCAAACACTGGTTTGGATTTTGGAAGAGAGAGCAGGAAACCTGCTCTCGCTTCCAAAATCCAAACCAGATTGCTTTTCCACACGGGGAGCTGCATGTCAGCAGCTCCCCGTGTGGAAAAGCAATGCCGGCTCCCGCAGGAGGTGGGGAGCCGGCGGGACTGTGGGGGCATTGGGGCTCCCCCCACAGTCCCCAACGAAGAGGCCAGGCCCCGGGGATGGGGTCCCCGGGGCCAGGAGTGGCCTGTGAGGGGGGCCACGTGGCCCCCGCTCCCCTAAAGGAAAAAAGAAAAAACACGGCAGGCCGGCCCCGGGGGATGGGGCTGTGTGAGTAACTCCATGGATGAGTGGCTGTGTGTGAGTGTCTGTATAGGTGTATGAGTGCATATGATAGTGTTGTATTGATGAGTGACTGTATGTATGAGTGATTCTATGGGTGAATGAGTGGATGTGTGTGTAGACCTAGGAATCAGTGAGTGCATATGTAGTAACTGGTATTGGTGTGTTGATGGTTTCGAGAATGGTAGTCTGTATTTTACAGTGGGTGTATCAAAGGTTATATTAGAGTGTGAGGAGGTGCATCAGATTTTGACGTGGATGATGTCATCAGTGATGTCATCAGTGATGTCATTTGAGATGTCATCAGTGATGTCATCAGTGATGTCACTGACCATGTCATGAATGATGTAATATGTGACGCCATCAGCAGTGCATTGCGGGGGCACGAGTTATAGTTAGCTGAACTAACTATAACGGGGGAATTTCTATGGTTTTGTACGAGTGAAATGTCCAACTAACTATAACGTCCCTGAAACCTATGGTTTTTTCAGTGAATATATATATATATATATACGTCAAGGTGTATTGAAGAATGAGTGGGTGAATGAGTGTCTGTATGGATGATTTAGTGTGTATGTGACTGATTGTATAAGTGAGTGATTAAACGTGTCTTAGTGAATGTATGGGGAGTGACTAATCCGTGTGAATGTGTGTATCAGTCTGTCACTTGCTGTGTAAGTGGCTGCATGGTTTGGTGAGTAGATACATGAGTGTCTATATGGGTAATTGATTAGTTGTCTGAGTACCTGTATGGGTGCCTGAGTCTGTGTGGGTGGTTGAGGAGGTGTGTGACTCCCTGCATAGATGTATGAGTGGGTGAATCCCTGGGTGTATGGGTTCATGAGTGCATCTGTGAGGGACTGCATGGGCAAGTGTGTGTGCGTATGACTGTGTCAGTGAGTGAATGGATGTCTCAGGGGTATATGGGTGAGTAATTGCATATTTGAAAGGCAGTATGTGTGAGTGTTGGAGTATATAATTTACTGAATGTGTGAGTGAGTGGTTGTGAGAGTAGCTGTATGGGTGAGTGTGTGCTTGTGTCAGCAACTGTATAGAGAGTAAGTATTTGTTAGTATCTGTATGAGTCGTGAGTGTGTGTGTGTTTCTGTATGAGTGAGTAAGTGGCTGTGTGATTGAGTGTTTGGGTGAGTGAGTAGGTGTGTGAGTAGCTCTATGGATGACTGACGGTGTATGAGTGGCTGTATGGGTGTATGAGTGGATATCTGAGTGGCTGTATTGGTGAGTGACTGGCTATATGAGTGCCTGTATGGGTGAGTGAGTGGATGTGTATGTAGACCTATCATTCAGTTAGTGGGTATGTACGTATTGGTATTGGTGTGTCAATGGTTTTAAGAATGGTAGTCTGAAATTTGGAGTGGGTGTATGATAGGTTATATTGGGGTGTGAGTAGGTGCATCGGAGATTATGTGGATGATGTCATCAGTGATGTCACTGACCATGTCATGAGTGATGTAATATCTGACGTCATCAGCAGTGCATTGCGGGGGCACGAGTTATAGTTAACTCTGCTACCTAGAAGAGCTGAATTTCTCTGGTTTTGTGCGAGTGAAATGTCACACTAACTATAACGTCCCTGTAACCTTTGGTTTTTTCTATGTATATATATATATATAATTATATATATACGCCAAGGTGTATTGAAGAACAAATGGGTGTATGAGTGTCTGTATGGATGATTCAGTGGGTGGGTGACTGACTGTATAAGTGAGTGATTATACGTGTCTCAGTTAATGTATGGGTGAGTGACTAATCTGTGTGAATGTCTGTATCAGTCTGTCAGTTGGTGTCTAAGTGGCTGCATGGGTTGGTGAGTAGCTATATGAGTGTCTATATGGGTTATTGATTGGTTGTCTGAATACCTGTATGGACGCCTGACTGTGTGGGTAGGTGAGGGGGTGTGTGACTCCCTGCATGGATGTGTGAGTGGGTAATTCACTGGGTGTATGGGTTCATGAGTGCATCTGTGAGGGGCTGTATGGGTGAGTGAGTGTGCATATGGCTGTGTCGGTAAGTGAATGGATGTCTCAGTGGTATATGGGTGAGCAACTGCATATGTTTAAGGCAGAATATGTGAGTGTTGGAGTATATAAGTGACAGTATATGTGAGTGAGTGACTGTGAGAGTGGCTGTATGGATGAATATGTGCTTGTGTCAGTGATTGTATAGGAAGTAAGTACGTGTTAGTATCTGTGTGAATAAGTGAGGTGGTGTGTGTATAACTGTATCAGTGAGTAAATGCCAGTGCGATTGACTCTTTAAGTGCCTGACTAGGTGTGTGAGTAACTCTATGGGTGAGTGGCGGTGTGTGAGTGTCTCTATAGGTGTATGAGTGCATATATAAATGGTTGTATTGGTGAGTGACTGGGTGTATGAGTGCCTGTATGGGTGAGTGAGTGGATGTGTGTGTAGACCTATGAATCAGTGAGTGGGTATGTACGTAGTGGTATTGGTGTGTCTATGGTTTCAAGAACGGTAGTCTGAAATTTGGAGTGGGTGTAAGAAATGTTATATTGGGGTGTGAGTAGGTGCATCAGAGCTTATGTGGATGATGTCATCAGTGATGCCATTTGAGATGTCATCAGTGATGTCATTTGAGATGTCATCAGTGTTGTCATCAGTGATGTCACTAACCATGTCATGAGTGATGTAATATGTGATGTCATCAGCAGTGCATTATGGGATCACGAGTTATAGTTAGCTCAGCCAACTATAACAGCTGAATTTCTCTGGTTTTGTATGAGTGAAATGTCAGACTAACTATAAAGTCCCGCTAACCTTTGTTTTTTTCCATGAATTTCTAAGGTTTATAAAATGCTAATTCCTAATTATACGACCCTGAAACCTGTGCATTTTTCAGTGAATTTCTAAGGTTTTTAAAATGCTAATTTCTAACTATAACGGCCCTGAAACCTGTGATTTTTCAGTGAATATATATATATAAATGTACTTTTCTGCTTTTAGTATTTTACGTGTAATTTTAAAAGCATTGGAAACATGAGAATATAAATTATTTTCTAATAGTACTATGTTTTAAACAGCCCAAAAATGATGGAATATGTTTAGCAACATCACAAACAGTGTTGGTACCATAAGTATTTTCTCTTTGTCCTTGAACACGTGATGATCAATTGGGATGTACGTTTCACTTTAAATATTGCACCAACCTGTGTATCCATGTCATGTGATCAAGGCTCCACGGAGTCGAAACGCGTAATGGAGACGGTTGAATAAAACATCTTAGCACCGAATTGGGTCCGTGTCCGTGATTTGGGAGAGAAAAGACGCTTCCAGGGTGCGGAGTTATTGGTATATATATATATATATATATATATATATATATATATATGTATATATATATATATATTTGTATGTACACACACACTTTATAAATGACATCATTATGTATCACTTTATTGATTACTTTAATTATTGCTCTCAAACTCCATTTTTGTGTAAACTATATTCAACCTTTTTACAATCCAATGGTGTTAGAGACAGAGGTAAATAATGAACATGTTTTCATCCAACATGGTCGACAAAGTTTACGATTCAGTCATGGCACATTAAACTTTGCACATTACCAGAGGTAGTGAAGACATATTGTCACCACCGATCATGATGCTTTAATGTGTGAGGTTTTCTCGCTTGATTGATCCCGATTATATTACCCATTTAGTTATTTAGGCAAAAGTACTCTATATAATGGAAACTCCAGATCTGACTAAGTGGCAATATATCCATTCAATATGGCCACATTTTCCACCTGAAAACTGTTATAAACTGAGACACACTCAGCATGTGGCCATTGCTGCCGGTACGTGTGACCGCACCTGCTACATTTAATCTGTGGAGGTAAAAGAACCTTTCCCTTCCTAACTCTCCTCAAACACAACCATAGATACTGATTTAACAGACTCCCCCTTTTCATTTTCTCTAGCCTTGTATAGCAACAAAACTTGCCGAAATTGTGAACTGTATTCCGAGTACACCTATCTGTATCTTTAGGTGAAAGTGTTGTTAGACCTGGCATCCTTGGAGAGGTTTACCCCCTAACCTATTGCATTTCACCCTTCTGTTTGCTGACTTCAATTTCTGCTGGCCTTAGGACTCTGCGCATGTTACCACTTTTGACCAGTGCTTAAGTGCTTGTGTTATCTCTTTAAAACAAGGTAGGTTTGCACTATACCCAACTGGCATATTTAATTTACCTGTAAGTCCCTTGTAAAGTGGCACTATCTGTGCGCAGGGCCTGTAAATTAAATGTGACTAGTGGGCCTGAGGTCTGATTGTGGCGAGCATTTAAGAAGCCCTCTAAACATGTCTCAGGACTGCCATTGCAGAGTCTGTTTGTGCATTTTAAACTAACATTCAGACCTGGCAAAATAAACCTTTTTGCCAGGCCCAAACCTTCCATACATATAAGTCACCCCTAGGGTAGTCCCGGGCCAGCCCAGAGGGCAGGGTGCAGTGTATTAAAAAAGTTGGGCATGTACTTCTAGATTTTACACACACACTGGTATTGAAGAACTCTTACATTTGTTTTTCACAGCTGCCTACCTATCCTATACATAGCATTGGAGTTATCTTATTACATTTAATAAGCTGTAATTTCCAAATGGCGGCAGGTAACCAGTTCATTTTTTAACTCTGTGGAACTGCAATGAAGAATCTTAACTTGCAATGAAGTTGGATTTTAAATCACAATTTTGAAAAAATGCCTCTTTTAGAAAGTTGCACAAACAATAATTGATTGAGAGAATGCAGAACAATGACATACATTCACCCCAGTACAGAGATCTGGGCCTAAATCCATCGTTCTTTTGCTCCCCATTCCATTCCAGTTTGAACCCAGCCAGTGTTTGCTTTGTTCACCCTAAATTGGCAGGGTATGCCCAGATGTGGGGCCCTTGCTCACTTTGCCACTGGATTCAAGCTAGCCTGGCTGATGAGGGGTGTTACCCCGAAACCAGTCCCAGGATGCTTGTTTCAGGTCCAGGGAAAACCTGGCTTAGCAGTTCGGGCTGGACTGTTCCCATAAGGAACAGGGTCAAGTCTGATTTGCATATGGCTGGGTCTGAACTGGGGTGGCGAAGTGAGCTAAAGAATGATGATGGATTCAACCCAGATCTGTGACTGGGGGTGAGTGTTTGAAAAGTTTCAGCACTCCGTCCATCATCTCCTTGTGTTTGCTTTGTTCACCCTAAGTTGGCAGGGTATGCCCAGACATGGGTCCCCTGCTCACTTTGCCACTGGATTTAAGCTAGCCTAACAGATGAGGGGTGTTACCCCGAAACCGGTCCCAGGATTCTTGTTCCAGGTCCAGGCTGGACTGTTCCCACAAGGAACAGGGTCAAGACTGATTTACATATGGCTGGGTCTGAACTGGGGTGGCGAAGTGAGCTAAAGAATGATGATGGATTCAACCCAGATCTGTGACTAGGGGTGAGTGTCTGAAAAGTTTCAGCACTCCGTCCATCATCGCCTTTCTTTTTTTTTTAGAAAGTTGGCATTTTCCTGCTTTAGCCATATAATGCCTACAGCCTGTCTCTGGGTCACATGATTGGATGAAGTTGACAGTTGAGCGTTGTGTACTCCTCTAAGACAGCCACACACAATAGGGAGCTTAGGTGTGCCTGAATGGGTCATCCCTGGCGATATGGGAGGGAGGAGCTGGGCCCTGCCCCACATACACTTGAATAGGTATAACCCCTGTAATTAGTCCGGAGCCAAGGTCAGTAAGGCAGGGCACTTCAAAGACATGCCTCTAGAAGTTTCTCCCCACTTCAAAGGCACAACTGGGTGCAAAATGTGGACCTCATAGACCAACTTTTCAGTACACTTCTGTACCTGTGGATACTCTGCCAGGATGAAGGATTGCTGTGCTGCTGAATGAAGTGCCACGCTGCTGGGCTGCTACTCTGAAGGACTGCTGCCCTGCTGTGCTGACCTCCTGCATGCTGCCCTCTTGCCTAAGTGAGAAGGGCTGGACCTGCATCTGTTGAACCTAGGAACCCAAAGTGACTCCAAGGGCTAGCGGGCTGGCCTTCTGGCTAGAGCCTCAGGGACAGCAGGCTCCAACAATCATGAACCCAGCACCTGGAGTCTGCCATCTGTGAGTCCTACCCTACCAAATGGTACTTGGATGCTGGACTTCGCATTTCAAGCCCTTGTCAATGGGATCTTCGACAACGAAGCGGGATCTCGCATATCAGCTCTGCCTCACCTCTGAACTGACGCATAGCCCTGGATGCATGACACATCCCCAGCACGGAACCTTACAACCCTCTGCAAACCAGGATTTAAGGTACTCTTGTTCAGTGGGCCTAACTGGGTTCCTGGAGCCGGCCTATGCTCCATCACAGTCAGCCTGAACTTGTGACTTTCTCCCGGTCTGGAATGATCAGATATCTGCAGTTGGAGCTTTGTTGTTTTAGGCACTATTTTCACTGAAATCTTTAAAATTGTATTTCTCTGATTCCAATAATTGGATTTTTGGCATTTGATCTTGTTTAATTTATTAAAAACAGCTCTATTTTTCTAACTTGGTGTGTTGTATCTTTTGCTTTATTACTGTTTTAAGTGTTGCACAAATGCTTCACACATTGCCTCAACGATAAGCCTGACTGAACTGTGCAAAGCTACCAGAGGGTTGAGCACGGTTAATTTTACGTTGGCTTGTGCCTCACCCTGACAGGGATTGTGGTTGCTGCTTGACCAGGGCTCACACCCCAGTCAACCAGCAACCCAGTTTCTTACAAGTGTCTTCTTTTTTACTCATGCCTCCCTCTTTTAAAAATTGTATTTAGCTGTTTTGTGCCATCAACATGGAAGTACACCTTTTGACTGGTGTATTATTACTCCACTCAATATTTTACTCTTGACTAGAGACTTGGTCAATTTTGGATCTCTTCTAATTCATGTTCATCAATGTCTTTTCTTTGAATATTCAAGTTTAAACACATTGTACACACTTTATGAATTGCTTGCAGTGTAAAGCGCGTGTACTCCACAGACTTTGAGTGACAAGCACCTATATCTTTATCCATGCGTACTTTCATTAAGATGTATTATTTTGTTATTACTTATTTTTTTATTATCCTGAAACTCTTCTAACATATATGGTACTGAGGATGGTCTCACATACTATTGACACAAGAGGCCAAAACGTCGACTTCCGCTTCACTTCTTGCACCAATACCTTTGCATTCTCTGATTTTTTGTTGCATACAGAGAACTGATTCTATATATAAAGAGAGTGGATTTTACATACATTAGCCTATGGTGTGGAAATAAGACCTTGTCTGCTTGCATTTACACAAGTTAAGGTAGGTTGGGTCAGAGAGGATATGGCGCAGCGGCCTGAGCTCCTGACTCAGGTGCTTGGATCCAGGTTCGAGTCTCGGCGTCGGCGCGACATCCGGTGATACTGGGAAAATCAAGTAATCTCTCCGTGTCCAAGGACAGTGCCTGGATACCCTCACAGGTAATAAGCTGTGCTAGTTAAAAATCTACAAACATAAACGTATATATTTTTATGTACCCTATGACTTTGATTATTATTCAACACAAATAACACAGAGCAATTCATTTAAATTCATGAGTGTGTACGCCTGTGTTGCTCGTTTCTAGTCTATTGAAAAGTTCAATGATCACTTTTTTGCTTTGATTTTTACTCTATTTGCCTTCATTTAGTGATTTTAAGCCTTAGATGCACTCTGTTTAAATGACTCTCTAAATGATGCCCTTGTCAGCACTTTGGCCTTTACTTTAATGATACCCAAGCTCTCGAGAGGTTATTGGGTCGCCCATCCTTTTACTGTACTACTATAATATTAGCCAGTGATGAACGCTAATCAGTGATGATTCTTTTACTAATTCAGGTCTGATGCCTGATTGCTGCTTGTAATTAAGTCTTATTAGTTGCAGATTCAGGCAAGGAAGGCTATTACATATTTGTTGTACAGTTCTGGTAAAAAACTACAGACATTGACTAGAGATAAGGATAATAAGGCTATTAATAATTCCTGGAGCCCCATTTGCACCAAAGTCTCCTGCAGCAGCTCTTTTACCAGAACCCTCACTACAAAGCAAAGCAGTGGATGAGCTCACTTACAAATCTTGACTCCCTCATTGCTTCACTGCTCCTTACCTGCAACTCCTACCGCCTCCTTCTTGTGCGCTTTCTGGCCTTCCTCGACTCCTGTTGAAAACACTCACCAGTGCCACCATCGCATCCGCTGCTGCAAGCCATTCCCCATTCCGATAGATATGGGCCTGTATATACTAAAGCTCTGTGCCACGGAAAGGTGAACATGCTGTGTTTATCCAAAAGGTGTTGCACTCCGTCCATAATCTCCTTGTGTTTGCTTTGTTCACCCTAAGTTGGCAGGGTATGCCCAGACATGGGTCCCCTGCTCACTTTGCCACTGGATTCAAGCTAGCCTAACAGATGAGGGGTGTTACCTCGAAACAGGTCCCAGGATTCTTGTTCCAGGTCCAGGCTGGACTGTTCCCACAAGGAACAGGGTCAAGACTGATTTACATATGGCTGGGTCTGAACTGGGGTGGCGAAGTGAGCTAAAGAATGATGATGGATTCAACCCAGATCTGTGACTAGGGGTGAGTGTCTGAAAAGTTTCAGCACTCCGTCCATCATCGCCTTTTTTTTTTTTTTTTTAGAAAGTTGGTATTTTCCTGCTTTAGCCATATAATGCCTACAGCCTGTCTCTGGGTCACATGATTGGATGTAGTTGACAGTTGAGCGTTGTGTACTCCTCTAAGACAGCCACACACAATAGGGAGCTTAGGTGTGCCTGAATGGGTCATCCCTGGCGATATGGGAGGGAGGAGCTGGGCCCAGCCCCACGTACACTTGAATAGGTATAACCCCTGTAATTAGTCCGTAGCCAAGGTCAGTAAGGCAGGGCACTTCAAAGACATGCCTCTAGAAGTTTCTCCCCACTTCAAAGGCACAACTGGGTGCAAAATGTGGACCTCATAGACCAACTTTTCAGTACACTTCTGGACCTGTGGATACTCTGCCAGGATGAAGGATTGCTGTGCTGCTGAATGAAGTGCCACGCTGCTGGACTGCTACTCTGAAGGACTGCTGCCCTGCTGTGCTGACCTCCTGCATGCTGCCCTCTTGCCTAAGTGAGAAGGGCTGGACCTGCATCTGTTGAACCTAGGAACCCAAAGTGACTCCAAGGGCTAGCGGGCTGGCCTTCTGGCTAGAGCCTCAGGGACAGCAGGCTCCAACAATCATGAACCCAGCACCTGGAGTCTGCCATCTGTGAGTCCTACCCTACCAAATGGTACTTGGATGCTGGACTTCGCATTTCAAGCCCTTGTCAATGGGATCCTCGACAACGAAGCAGGATCTCGCATATCAGCTCTGCCTCACCTCTGAACTGACGCATAGCCTTGGATGCATGACACATCCCCAGCACGGAACCTTACAACCCTCTGGAAACCAGGATTTAAGGTACTCTTGTTCAGTGGGCCTAACTGGGTTCCTGGAGCCAGCCTATGCTCCATCACAGTCAGCCTGAACTTGTGACTTTCTCCCGGTCGGGAATGATCAGATATCTGCAGTTGGAGCTTTGTTGTTTTTGGCACTATTTTCACTGAAATCTTTAAAATTGTATTTCTCCGATTCCAATAATTGGATTTTTGACATTTGATCTTGTTTAATTTATTAAACCAGGGGCTGAGCAGTGGCCAGAGATGCCGATTGGGTTTTGTTTTTAATGCAGGTTTTAGGGAAAGAACATAGGCCCTGGGCACCTGATTGGCAGGAGCCCAGGACACACTCAGTCAAAGCACATCAGCAAATCAGCTAAAAGTGGGGGCAACCATGCGAAAGAGGGCACTTTCTCACAGGGGGCCTGCGCGGTCTCCCTACACATGCCATTTTCAGCCCCTGGGACCACATCCCCTGGGGACTGCCCTTTATTATTCATTTATTTTTTTTGGAGGGAGGCCGCCCTCCTGAGGCGATATTGCCCCAGAGACCCGATCCCCGGGGGAATGGCCACATCTTTGGGGACCCCGGGTGGAGCCTCAAGGCCCCGCGGTCCCTGCTGGCTTCCCCCATTGCTTTTGGGCAGAGGGAGCTGCTAACATGTTGCTCCCTCTGCCCAAAAGCAATTCTGCTTCGCTTCATGGAAGCAAGAGCTTTTTCAATGCTCTAGATTTCATGAAGCGAAGCCGAGTTTGCTATGGCTTGGGGGGAGTGTCGTGTAGTTCCTATAAACCTCTATAGGATCTGTGTGTTTAGACAACATAGACTGTGGGATTGGTGTCAAGACTGATTCCAGACACCGCCACTGGGTATGTTTGCCTGTATACCAGCTAGCTCACAGTGTCACTAGAATCCCCTCTTACCAAGGAGAGAATAGTTCTTGGCAACTATCAAACATGACAACTCTGTCCCATCAGTGATCATGGAAACAGTGTGATACTTTTCGCTCAGTCACTCATGCTCACTTTGTCTCAGAGAGATACACAGAATAAACTGTGGGGACGTTTTCAAGAAGCATTTATTGAACCAGAGTCATTCTAGTGTAAAATAGGTGTGCTGAAACAATCATAAGACAGAAACAGATATAAATGACTAAAAGCACCAACAAAGTAAAAGGATGGTAGATTTCTACCATAGTGCTAAAACAATGAGTACAGGCAGGTATAAAAATACATGACAGTAATAATGCGTACTCCTACGATGCAACCCTAACTAGACGTACCTAAGTGTATCTAGCATGTATGTAGGTGTGGAGCCAAGAATCCCTCTAGGATAAAGTCAACCCCATTACCTGAAGTGAGAGACTGTGGGATCCCGTCTTGGTCTCGAGGTGAACACCCCGCAAGGGATGTCGGACCACTGTGAGCTGGAGTGTCTGCGTGCAGGAACCTCAGCGTCTCGCGTCAGTGTGTCAGCATGGAAGTCCTTTCCTCCTCTCCCTGCCTCAGCAAAGATATGGTGTTTATATACCCAAAGTGGTACCCTCAGGGGTTCTCCCTTGCTGTGTCATGTCGGACTTAGGATGACAGAAGGAATGACCCTTATACATAGTTATTATGCAGGAGATGGTAGACCTTCTGAGTTTCCAAGAATCCTCATGCATAATGGATGAGGCTAGTTTTCAGGGAAAACCCCACGTCTTGTAAGCAGTACCATAACTAGGTAAAAGGTCAGTCCCAAGAACCGTTATGTAGTGTAATGGTAGGTGACAATATAGGTGAAAGGTTAGGTTGTTACCTGAGCCTATATTGAGGTACCTATATGAAACATAACACCCACTCCTCATCCGACTGGACGACATACTTTAATTTTAATGTACTTCTAGGCATTGTACGCAAACAACTAAAAATAGCGTGTAAAAAATGTAAAAAAAATAAATAAATGCTAAAATTGTATTTTAAGCGGTAGAAGTTTGACTAAAATATGTTCGTATATATAGTTAGAATAACTATGAGTGTCTGAAAGCCATGCAGTTCAGCCAAAAAGTGTCTATTGTTTAAAAATTGCAAATTTGGTTGTTTTGAAAAAGGTCGAATTTTTCCCAGCATACGATGAGCCAAATGTTTATGTGTCCAGGCTGGGAGACGCAACATCACTGTTGCTTGCCATCGCAGATGATGGTCCCTGCAACACCTCACATATCAGGTCAATCGAGCACAGATGATCTTCTGTATTACCCACAGCCGATGCTGGGGAAGCCTGTGTGACATACAAGGCCTGAGTGTTTGTAGAGGAGCCGGTATCCGTTCCAACAGGAGCTGAAGCATCCTGTGGTGGCTCTAAGAATGCAGACATCAACATGGGAATATGCTGAGGACACAGCAGTACATGGGCCGTTATTGGGTCCTGTAAAGCATCCACGTCCGGTGGCGCAACCGATGGAAGTGTTAGACAGAGATCCAACATGCATTCTTGTCCACAGAACAGGCATCGTAGGACAGGTAGAACACAATCGTTCAAGACTGGTCTAAATGACAGGAACCAAGACTCGCTCAGTTCGCAAAGGCGAGGTGTACCCAGATGGAGTACCTTGCGATCACGGTATCTGCACTCCAGGAGTGTTTTTTCCATCTCCTTGGTGACTGGGAAGGCCATTGCGTAGCAGAAAAATTACAATCAGGATTCCTGCTATTAGGAACAGGATCAGCGGAAGTCCTCCAAAAATGCTTCCGAATACGGAGTGTATGAAGTTTGGAATCACTCCGAAGACGGTCTGAAAGGTGCTTAACAGTCCCAAACCTATGGTCATGTTAAAGATATGTTGTACCATTTCTGTGAAATGGAAAGGGCAGTTCGTTCGTACAAGTGCCTGTATCTCAGCTGAGAACCTTGCGACCTGAAGATCAAAAGTCTCTCGGGCAGAGGTTAAGGGCACGGTTTTCTGTAAAAACATGGCTTTCATTCGGGTCACAGTATCAAACTGTATAAAGGAAACATTCAGCGAAGGCCATAACGGTGCCTCCCTGACTGTGTGGGTCGGTGGAAACAATACTTGCCTACAACAAGTAACCATGGAGTCTACAGTGACAAGATATGCGATGCCCGGAAGCATCCCACAACAACCTTGATCATTCAGCATCAAGTAACTCCCATTTGAAAACAACTTGAACACCGGATTAATCACGGCAGCTGGGGACCCTTTCCAATGACAGGATAAGTTTGCAACTGAACCGATAAAGGCTTGTGAAGCATGATATCCTGGCATATGAGATATCCACTTAAAGAGTTCTCGCAGTTTGTACCGCTTAGAAACACTTCCATGTACCCACTCCTGCATCGAAATCTGTATGGCAATTCCCATGATTCCTTGATAAATTCCCTACCCATTGCTTCATATCTGCCTGCCTGTTGTTCTAGGCAATACTGAAACTGGAAAGTTGTGACCGGTAATGTTATATGGCCATGGATTAACCATTCTGTGGATAGTGACTCTGCCACAGTAAAAGGTAATTGGTCCAGTTTTTCAATACGCAGCATTGTATATTTTGCTCCCCTTTGTGCCATCGTTATCTGTTTTTTAGTTAGATTGTATGCAGAGAACAAGGACGTACTATTAATAAATCACCAAGGCACATAACCGGCGAGCAATGATTGCAGCATCCAGCTTAATAACATAATAGAACGTAACTGAGACTGTCCGTGCTGTAGTATGGACAAATTCTGTTCTAGTATAGCTATAGCAGAAGATACAATGCTGTCCAGTGAATAAATCCTGGTTGTTAATGTAGTCATACCATTGTCGACCACAGCTTTTTCTAGGTTAATTCTATCAATCTCACGGAGTCTCTCCGCGGCTTCTTGTTGAGAGAATTTCCAGATTTCATTATAAACAGCGTATAAGAAACGTTTCTGATGTGGATTTCGGGGGCGCAATAAAAAGTCCCTTAGATCCATGTCTTCTGATAGTAAGGATAAGTGTTGTTTCACCTGGGACAGTGTTGAGGTTTTTAGCCAATCGAGGCATAACTTCCCAACGCTGATGTTCTCTTTGTACATAGCGTTGGTCCGGCCTATGGATACTAAACCCTTCAGTGGTACCCCTGAATCTTGACTGACACCTGTTTGTGTCTGTGGGCCAAACTAACCATCCCTTCCAATTGGGGTCTGATGAATTGTACTGTATTGTATGTACGATATCATCTACTGTATCCCCACCATGTGTTGTAAGGTTTTGCCACCCCTCAAAGTGTGTTGGTGAGGGTATCCAAGGTGTGTTCAAGTCTTTGTTCTTGGCTAGTCCAAGACATGAGGTCTGTTGCACAGTGTCGTTCAGAAATATTATCTGCTATGGAATGAGGCATGCACAAAATAGTGCTTCTGTCCCCTGAACTTGCCATTCCTTTGAACCCCAGACTGATTTTATGTCTAGATTGTCCTTCCATAAGTCGAAACCCTGTTCAGACACGATGCAAAGTAAATCTGTTTGGTGTTTGTTAGCGTATTTTTCTGAGCAGTTGTATGTGCGACCTTATAATAATATGAGGTCGGGTCAGAAGTGTTAAACCCTGAAAAATAAGAACATTTCTGTGCAAACGTTCTCGAACTACCTTATGGTGGTGTTGGGCAATGTTCCCATTGGTGGTATGTAAAAACATTTGTGGGATACTGGATTTATGTCAAAAGTGATGACCATAATGTTGGTATCAGTACATAGTCTCAAAATAAGATGTGTCTTCTAACATTTCGGTGTTTTAAAATGTAGTGGATTGTTCTAAATCAGACAGCATATTATTTACAGTTTCAAAATCCCAATCGTTAGAAAATTTACTGGAGGTAATGATATCATTTAAAGAAATTTTGAACCCATGAGGAATTTTCAAAAGTTCTGTGGGACCAAATACATTATAATCAACCTTGTCTCAAACTATACCATCAGGAATTGGAACAGCTGTAATGTTCACAAAGGACAGGTCTCTTTGTTCACGAAGAGATGATGTTTGAGGTTTCAGGACCAAGTTCACATTTGAAACTGCAGAGCATTCTGGGAGATAGTTTCCATTCATGAGTAAGCAAAAGACAGTCACCAGGCCAATCCAGAATAGAAGAAACAATATTCAAGTTATTATCCAGAGCTGGAGCCATGGTGAAACTAGGTAAGTCTTTTCAGAAAAATGTAGAATTTGTGAAGTTGTTCTTTACGGGAAACTTGAGCTGGCGTTGTTTCAGGTTCACTGGGGTCCAGAGAGAAGGTATCAAAATCGATGAAGTAGCCAGATGCAGTTTGATCTAGTTTTGTAGCTCAGCAGGTTTTGATGAACTAGCAGATGTCTCTTGTAGAGGCATATTGATGTAGACATCGGTGTTAGGCCGAATTGATATTTGTCTGTCATTTGTGCTTTGATGTTCTGTTTCAACAGGACGATGTTCTATTTCACTATTGGTAAGCACATTACTTTGTATTGGTGTCTCTTCAAATGCTATGAGTCTTTCTGTCTGAACTTCCTGTATGCTAGCGAGAGGAGAGCGTCGGCTACCCAGGAGCTCCACGAGGCCTACTATTCAGTATCGGCCACATAGTGTGGTTTGATCAGATCAATGGAGACAAATCTCTTTTATTTCTTTCTGGCAAGAGGCGGAAGAAGTACTGTTCTTGTACCTTCGACAGCCAGGACAGGTACAGGCTTTCTGTATGATGGCCCAAATTCTTTCTTGTCCACAATCTTTTCTTTGACCAGATCCCCTACTTTTGGGATCCAGGCAGGACTTGCGTTATTGATTTGACTTCCCCAGTGGCGGTGCGTTTTACTTGCACGTTGCTTTGTTGTGCCCGGAATTCATTGAGATTCTGTAAAACAGCCAATTGTTTATTGATTGTAAATGGTTTTTCATCCGCCACTGTGGTTTCACAATCGAGATCAGGTACCCACATTCTCGTCCCAAATAGGACTTAGTAAGGAGTGACACCTCCTAGGGAACTTCTTGGCATATTATTCAGTGCCCGCTGGACCCCATACAAGTGATTGACCCAACTACCACCCGCACCTAATACTCTTGCTGTTAAAGATTGCTTTAAGTATCGTTTTTCCTCTCCACGACCGAATTTCCCTCGGGATAAAATGGAGGGGAGTACCGCAGTGCAACACCCAAACTTCCCATAGCTTCCTTGTAAGCCCTAGAGCTAAACGCGGGGCAATGGTCAGAATGTAATGTGCCAATTGCGTATGTCCCTATAAAGACTCGCAAATCCTTTATAATAGTTTGAGCGTCAGCCAAGCGCTGAGGCCAAACCCACAGGAATCTAGAGCATTAATCCACTGCCACCAAGATATACTTGTAAGCCCAGTCTGATTGGAAGGGGCTGCAGAGGTCCAAATAGACACAAGCGAGTGGTCTGTCCGATATCAATAAAGGTGTCTGCGCTGGACGTGCTACGGTGGAACCCTTCATCTGTTGACAGATGTCGCACTTTAGGACAAAATTCTTTGTCTGTTTAGTTAATCCTGGCCACCAATAGCGTTGTTTCAATAAAGAAACCGTCACAGTAATCTCTGTGTGTGCAGAACCTAGACCCTCGTGTGCAGCTAGAATTAAACCTAATCTGCGATCCATGTTTGGAATTACTCTATCCCCCACTCCTGGAATTTGAGCATACAGAATATTTTTTGCATCTTACTTGTAGGAGTACTTGAGTGGAAAACCTTTTGGTAAGGCTGTGCTGTTTTTGCATGAAGCAATGACAGCTACCATTGTCTGTCCGTCTATTTTCTTTTTTGAACGAGTGATTGTAGCTATGACAGCAGTTCGTACTGCCCCCTTTGCGGCTTCATTGGCCTATTAAATGCCTTCACCATGAATGCCATCACGTTGATGACTCAATTTGTGTATCACGTGAGCTCTTGGTAGTTCGTTTTTCAACTCAGCTACCTATTCCCATAGCAATTTATGCTTAATTGTGCCACCTTTTTCAGTCTTTAAACCCATTTTGACCCCAATGGTGAACATATTCATTGTATGACTAGACACAGTAAAAAGAATCACACACAATCAGTGTGGGGAATTCTCGATTCGTAAGTCTTCGTACTGCTAGGATGGAACTTGCGTTCCTGCATACGACTCTTCACGATAGCACATGCGGCACTGTATTGTTGTATACTATCTATGGCCGGCTGAGCAGAACCGTCAGTGTAAATAATATATTCATACTGATCTAGAGACATTCTTTCATTCGAGAGAGGATATTCTTGTTCATATTGCAGGAATGCTCGTGTTTTAAGTGTAGAATCAAATTTGTAATCTACATCTGTCACAGTGAGAGAATTAGCCCATTGTATCCATCTTGGATGTAATGCTTTAGCATTTGGAACGCTTGCTTTTAAACAGTCTCTAAGGCCGGTATTGGAGTTACGACAATTATTCGTCTCCCCTGAGCCAGTGCTCTTTCTCTCACTACAGCAGTCTATTCTGCTGTCAGATTTTTTTCTGTAGAAGCAAAACGCATTTCAGCGTTTGAGTACAAGTGTGATTTGTATGCTATGGGTACTGTTTCGCCTTCATTGAAGGTTAGGTAAGTATACCCAGATTGACCCGCTATAACACAGATCACCAAATTTGCGGTGTTTACACATGTGTGTAGGTGCTTTGAAGCTATCACGTCAGCTTGTAAGGAACGAAGGATATCTGTGTGTTCCTGTGTCCAATGCCTAACTGAAAAATCAGGTCTTATTAGGTCGTAGAAAGGTTTTACTTTTTCTGCGTAGTCTAAAATGTAAGTTCTGCCAAAATTTAAGAATCCAAATATGGATTGTAAGTTTTTCAATGATTTAGGAGATTGGAGCAGCGCACACTTTTCTAAAAAGTTAGCTGCCAGGCTTTTCCCTTCACTTGAAAGCTCTTATCCCAAAAATAGGACATTGAGGTGGGCTATTTATATTCTCTAAAATTAAATTTGTAGCCCTTAGAGGTGAACCCCAAAATTATGTTGCTCACCCTGGTCAAATGAACCTTTAAATCATCATCCGTCAGATAAATATCATCTACACAGGACAATGCCTCTTCATCCAAATTCTGAAGTAGCTCTGTTACCCTAGCAGAGAACAACCCAGGGCTGTTCTTATACCCTTGGGGGAGTCAACATAATTGAAGCTGAGAAATGAGTGCTGAGAATGCTGTCAAATACCTGCTCCCAGGTGCTATATTTTGGCAGAAAAATCCATTTGAGATATCTAGTTTTGTTTTGTATTTTTTCCGCACAATGTTATTAATGTGGCACTGTGTGCATTCTGTACTGCAAATGTTTTAGTGCATGTGTTTCAGATGTCTGTAGTCTAAAACTAGACGGTATGCATTACCGGGTTTTATTACAGGAAACAAAGGATTATTCATTGAGGAGGTGCAACTTTCAATTACACCCTGATATTCAAGTTGATTTAGGATCTCCCTGACCTGTTTTGTCGCTTCTTGTTTTATTGGGTCCTGTCTCTGTGGAGTTGGAGCAGTTTTTAATGGGATTTGATAGTGAGGTGACTCTGTATCCCACCCACCATGGTTGCGATATAATGCTGGAGCAAATGCTACCACCCACTCCTGCGCATATGTATGTTTTAAATATATTGGAATTAGGTCGGAAAAAGCCGGTAAAATGACTGCATCTCCCTTTGGGCACTCCATTACAATTTCAGGCGGCCAATCTTTTGCAGCCAAAAGGATGTCATATCCATGAGTAAGGTTCTCCCAAAAGAGACCTTTAATTTTTCTGGGTTTGTCCATCTCCATTTGGAGTGTTATTTCATGTAACCTATGTGGGACACTTACCCTCGTATTAGGTGTGTCCCCCGTGATATGTTCATTCAAATCCGCTGTCACCAGAAACTCCATCAGGTTCTGGCGAGCTATTGTTACTTCTTCTGCGCTGTCTAGCATCGTCAGAGCCCATTCCCCGTTCAGAAGTTGAGTCCTCAGAATTCTGGGCATGTCTAACTTTAAGACCTGCTACTTTCTTCTTTTTAAATTGAGGTTTTGATTTTGGTTTCTCTTCTTTTTTGGAAGTATAATCTGAAGCGCGTTGCGTGTCTCTGGACTTTGTACGCTCTTCTTGTCTGTGTTCTGACCGTCCTTCCCTCTCGGAGTTTTTTGATGAACCCTGAAAGGAACAAGAAGAATGTGTATTAGTATCCTGATACCTGTCAGGTTTTTTAATGTTATCACGATTCCTATGGTTGTATCTCCTTTGAAGGGCTCCTGTTGAGGAGACCCACCCATGGATTGTGATCTATTCTCTCTATTCTTTTGTTTTTTATTGTTATCCCATTTCTTCTTAGAAGAATCAGGTATTTGCTTGGTGTTCTCTTTTTCAGGACCACCCATGAGTTGAGGTTTTGTTGCTCTAGCTCCCAAACTATCTCTACCTAATTCCGCAAAGGTGTTTTCGATAATTTTAGGTAATTCACATTCCTGTTGTAAAGGAGTGAAATCCCTTAGGGGTTGGCGTATTGCCACTGCTGCTGCCTCTCCTTTTATGTTTGCTAATATAATAGCTGATACCTGGGCAACATTTCCTAACAATTTCATCCCTACGTTCAGAGCAGTTTCTGCTCCATACTCATTCTGTATTTGTCTTACTACATCTGGTATTAATGCTAATGAAGGGATACCATGAGTTCTGGTATATATGGCAGCGTAAACTGTACCCCAAGAGGTACAATCCTCTATCTGGGGAGCTATCCCCATTGGCAAGCAGATTGTTAGCATTCTGTGTTTTTCTTGAGGACTTGTGTGTGGAAATACTGCCTCTAGCTGTGTTATATTTTGAGCTATCCAGAATGGCATTTGCTCACGTCTAGTGGGCATTTTACCCATAACCGCGTGTAGCGTTTATGGAGTTATTTTAGTTGTAGATCCCTGAATTTGTCCTGCTGGTGTAGCCCTTGCTGGCTGAAGTGTGAGTGTTCTCATCACAAACAGTGTCAGGTTTCTGTAAAGTTTTATTAATTCTTAATGCAGTGGAAGTAAGTCTGCTTCTGTCATTGTGTCAATGTCTGGATGTGGTGTGTAGGCCACTAGGACTGGCCAAGTTGCTCCATCTCTTCCGAGCGGACAGAGTCTCACTTTTTCTTTTGTGTTGGGGAGGGCGCCTTTAAACCAGTTTATGTTATCTTGGTAAGTGAGCAGAATTTCAATGTATATTTACAAATATGTACTTATACATAGAGGGGTTTTGAACATGACTACAGCTCGAACCACTGGACAGAATTACACCGAATTGACCAGACAAGTCGCTTTGGTTCTGCAGAAAACACATTCAGTATATATATATATATGACTTGTGAGCAAGGGTACTAGGTATCCGAAACGCGTCAGGTTCGAGGTTGTGTATAATAAATAACATCTAGCCTCACATCGTTGGGTTCGTGTCTCTGTTCGCCAGGTGGATGGAAGTGCAGAGATTTAGGAGCATTTATATATATATATATATATATATATATATATATATATATATATATATATATATATATATATATATATATATATATATATATATATATATATATATATATATATATATATATATATATATATATTATCTACTGGCGGTCGCCAGTAGATAGTTATAGTTAGGACCTATTTTCCATAGGAAATCCGCAACATTCTATTTGAAATAACGTTGGCGCCGGTTGACGAATCTTCGCGAAAGCTTCCAACTTATTGGGGCGCTCCGGTCCACTCCTATCCTGAAAGTCTCGGGGTGATACGTCAAGAGGGGGCCGAGAAAAAAGGGGGGTCCAAAAAACGCGTTTTCCCCATTCATTTTTCCATAGTAACCGATCATCGCGGCTACCGCCCGAACTGCTGAACGGAATTACACCAAATTTGGCAAAGAGGTAGCCCTTGGTTCAGTGTCGTGCCTTTTGCTTAAATGGTGTAAATCCGTTCAGTAGTTCCTGAGAAAATCAAAAGTAAATTCACATATATATCTATGGCCGAGTAGGGTCCGCGTACCCTCCCGATCACGAGCTGCATGCTAATTGGCTGTCAACACTCCAAATCAGGAAGTGTTGGCAGCCATTTGTCCCTCGGTAGAACCGAGGGACAGAAACAAGTGCGCAAAGCGCAAAAAGGGGGCAGGGTAGAAACACCCTGACCCCCTAGTTCTGCTCAGGGGGTCCCACAAGGACCCCCTGGGCAGAAACAAACTTTTTTTTTTTTTTTTAAATCAGCGAGATGCGTGGATCCCGCCGAGAAAAAAAAAAGAAACAAGTGCGCAAAACGCACAAAGGGGGCAGGGTAGAAACACCCTGACCCCCTAGGTCTGCTCAGGGGGTCCCACAAGGACCCCCTAGGCAGAAAAAAGCATTTTTTAAGAAAAAAAATCAGCGAATCCCACCGAAAAAAAATTGGCCCCGGGTGGGCTTAGTCCCGGGGGCATGCGGGGGGTTATTTATAATATGTGGGGGGCCTCTAAAGGCCCCCAAGTCCCGGGACCGCCACCCCCGGGGCTTTAAAAATAAATGGTGCAGGAGGGCTCTCGGCCCTCCGCAGCCCGGGGACCGCCACCCCCGGGGCTTCTTTTAAAAAATTAATACTACCTGTGTGGGGGGGCTCAAGCCCCCCCACATGCCCCGGGGACCACCACCTCCCCAGGGCACTAACAAAATAAATGTGGGGGTCCGTTTCGGACCCCTGAAGCCCCGGGGACCACCACCTCCCCGGGGCTTTAAAGACATGGGAGGGGGCCGCGCGGCCCCCTCCTGGAGCCTGTGGTGGCCCTGGGGACCGCCACCCCCAGGGCCGGCTCCTGTAGTGTCCCGGGGTGCCCACCCCCGGGACACTGCTGTTTGCAATGGCAGGACGGGAGCCTCGCGGCTCCCGTCCTGTCATTGCAGAACTGCTAGCTTCATTGAAGCGAGAGCAGGGAAACCTGCTCTCGCTTCAATGAAGCAAGCAGAATTGCTTTACATAAGGGGAGCTGCATGTCAGCAGCTCCCCTTATGGAAAAGCAATGCCGGCTCCCGAAGGACGCGGGGAGCCGGCGGGACTGTGGGGGATTGGGGACCCCCACAGTCCCCAACCAGAGGCCAGGCCCCGGGGGATGGGGTCCCCGGGGCCATTAGTGGCCTGGGAGGGGGCCACACAGCCCCCTCCCCATAAAGAAAATTAAAAAAAAAACGTTAAGGCCGGCCCCGGGGATGGGGTCCCGGGGCCTTAAATGGCCTGAGGAGGGGGCCACGCAGCCCCCCTCCAAAAATATAAATAAGAAAAAACAGTGGGCATTCCCCGGGGGATGGGGTCCCCGGGGCCAATAGAGGCCCAGGGAAGGGGGGCCACGCGGCCCCCTTCCCGTTTTGTTTAAAAAAAAAAAAAGAAAGAAAATCATCAGGCCCCGGGGATGGAGTCCCCGGGGCCAAAAGTGGCCAAGGGAAGGGGGCCACGCAGCCCCCTCCCATACAAAAAAAAAAAAAAGAAAAAGACCGGCATTGTGCCGGAGGCCCCGCCCCTCTCTGCAGCAGTCTGCAAATGCGCCCCTGGCGTGTTTGCAGATGGGGAACGAATTCCCCTTGAATACTGGGGGTCCCTGGGGCCAACTAGCCCACCAGGAACCTCCAGTTTGCACCAGGGGGCTGCGTTGCAGAGAGGTGTACAGAGGCCACGCCCCTTTTTACACCTCTCTGCAACGCAGCTCTGTGGCGCTTTTTGGAGGTACATGGTGGGCTAGTTGGACTCCAGGGACCCTCAGGATTCAAGGGGACGTAATCCCCCAACTTAAAATGCGCCACAGGGCGCGTTTGCACAGTGGTGAAGGGAGGGGGCGGGGCTTCAGGTGACATGTGTGCAAACAGGCCCCGTGGCGCGTTTTAAGATGGGGAATTAAATCCTCTTCAATCCTGAGGGTCCCTGTGGGCCAACTAGCCCACCAGGTACCTCCAGTAAGCGCCATGGAGCTGCGTTGCAGAGTGTTGTAAAAAGGGGCGTGGCCTCTGTACACCTCTCTGCAACGCAGCCCCCTGGCTCATACTGGAGGTTCCTGGTGGGCTAGTTGGCCCCTAGGGACCCTCGGGATTGAGGAGGATTTAATTCTCCAACTTAAAACGCGCCACAGGGCGTGTTTGCAGACATGTCACCTCAGGCCCCACCCCCTTCCTTCACCATTGTGCAAATATTCCTCTAAAATCAGCCGAACTACGAATTCCGATTTACTCACCTGTTATCAGGAGAGACCTCAGTGCTGCATCTTTGAGCCCAGTACTGATCCTGAAAAGTAATTTTAACCGTACTTACCAGTAATTTGAATTTCCTTCCATAGGCTAACATTGACTGGTTTCACTTGAAAATTCTTCTAAGTGTGGAGTTTTGGAACTTTATAATATTCCTCTAAAATCAACCGAACTACGAATTCCGATTTACTCACCTGTTATCAGGAGAGACCACAGTGCTGCATCTTTGAGCCCAGTACTGATCCTGAAAAGTAATTCTAACCGTACTTACCAGTAACTTGAATTTCCTTCCATAGGATTTCATTGCCTGCTTTTTGCTGAAAAAGTTTCTAAGTGTCGATTTTTGAAACATACAAATATTCCTCTAAAATCAGCAGAACTACGAATTCCGATTTACTCACCTGTTATCAGGAGAGACCTCAGTCCTGCATCTTTGAGCCCAGTACTGATCCTGAAAAGTAATTCTAACCGTACTTACCAGTAACTTGAATTTCCTTCCATAGGCTAACATTGACTGGTTTCACTTGGAAATACTTCCGTGTGGAGTTTTGTAACTTTATAATATTCCTCTAAAATCAGCCGAACTACGAATTCCAATTTACTCACCTGTTATCAGGAGAGACCTCAGTGCTGCATCTTTGAGCCCAGTACTGATCCTGAAAAGTAATTCTAACCGTACTTACCAGTAACTTGAATGTCCTTACATAGGCTAACATTGACTGGTTTCACTTGGAAATTCTTCTAAGTGTGGTGTTTTTGAACTTTATAAAATTCCTCTAAAATCAGCCGAACTACGAATTCCGATTTACTCACCTGTTATTAGGAGAGAACCCAGTGCTGCATCTTTTAGCCCAGCACTGACCCTGAAAAGTAATTCTAACCGTATTTACCAGTAACTTGTATTTCCTTCCATAGGAATCCATTGTCTGCTTTTCAGCAGAAAAGTTTCAAAGTGTCGATTTTCACAAACTACAAATATTCCTTAAAAATCGCCTGTATGACTTAAACGCATTCTTTCAACTGTTTACAGGAGATGCACCAGTGCTGGATCCAGGATCCACCACTGAGTAAGAAAAAGTAACGATAACACTACTTACCTGCTAAGTGAATTTCCTCCCATAGGATAACATTGGTGATTCTATGTGAAAAAGTTTCTGTCAACTTTTAAAATACAATAATATTCCTTAAAAATCACTACTGTAACCAAAACGCTTTTACTCAACTGTTTACAGGAGATGTCCCATGACTGAATCTAGGATCCAGTCCTGTGGTTAGAAAAGTAATCCATAAAGTAACTAATTGCATTTAACTTGAAATTCACATTGAGCTCAATGTTGCATTGTGTTTGAAATTGTGTTGCCCATTGCAACAACTGTAACTACTGTACTTAAAAGTCTATTGCCTATTTGCGAAGTATTTAAACTAAAGTAATTCATTCTGAGAAAGTATATTTTGGAATGTAATGTATAATGTAATTACAATGTAATTTAAAAAATAAAATATCTAAAAATAAATAGTTTAAAAAAATGTAGTAAATCAGTATCAAAACAATAAATATAACAATTAATACATTTAAAAATTGTCATTTACAAAACCTTTGAAATTCACTGAAAAAAACCATAGGTTTCAGACATGTTATAGTTAGGAATTAGCATTTAAAAAACCTTTGAAAGTCACTGAAAAAACCATAGGTTTCAGGCACGTTATAGTTAGAAATTAGCATTTAAAAAACCTTACAAATTCACTGAAAAAACCATAGGTTTTAGGGACAGTTATAGTTAGTTGGACATTGCACTCGTACAAAACCCGTGAAATTCCCCCGTTATAGTTAGTTCAGGTAACTATAACTCGCGCCCCGCAATGCACTGCTGATGACGTCACATATTACATCACTCATGACATGGTCAGTGACATCACTGATGACATCACTGATGACATCTCAAATGACATCACTGATGACATCATCCAGTGACTGTGTGTTTCTGTAAAGTTTAAATATGTTTAATATATATAGGGAAAGGCGTATTGAAGAATGAGTGGGTGTATAAGTGTCTGAATGGATGATTTAGTAGGTGCGTGACTGACTCTATAAGTGAGTGATTAAACGTATCTTACTGAATGCATGGGTTAGTGACTAAACTGTGTGAATGTCTGTATCCGTCTGTCTGTTGGTGTGTAAGCGGTTGCATGGGTTTGTGAATAGCTACATGAGTGTCTACATGGGTTATTGATTGGTTGTCTGAGTATCTGTATGGGTGCCTGAGTGTTTGTGTGGGTGGGGTGTGTGTGACTCTGTGCATAGATGTGTGAGTGGGTGATTTACTGGGTGCATGGTTTCAAGTGTGCATCTGTGAAGGGCTGTATGGGTGGGTGAGTGTGAGTATAGGTTTGTTGGTGAGTGAATGTATATCTCAGTGGTACATGTGTGAGTAACTACATATGTGAAAGGCAGTATATATGTGTGTTGGAGTATTTAAATGGCTATAAGTGAGAGTGTGTGACTGTGAGAGTGGCTGTATGGATGAGTGTGTGCTTGTATCAGTGATTGTATAAGAGCGTAAGAATGTGCTAGTATTTGTATGAGTAAGTGAGCTTGTGTGTGTATAACTGTATAGGTGAGTAAATGGGAGTGTGATTAATTATTTGCATGACTGACTAGGTATGTGAGTACCTCTATGGATTCGTGGCGGTGTGTGAGTGTCTATATAGGTCTATGAGTGCATATGATAGTCCTGTACTGAGTGACCGTAAGTATGAGTGACTGTACGGGTGAGTGAGTGGATGTGTGTGTAGACCTAAGAATCAGTGAGTGGGTATGTAGTTATTGGTGTTGGAGTGTCTATGGTTTTGAGAATGGCAGTCTGTAATTTAGAGTGGGTGTATGAAAGGTTATATTAGGGTGTGTGAAAATGCATCAAATTATCACATGGATGATGTCATCAGTGATGTCATTTGAGATGTCATCAGTGATGTCATCAGTGATGTCACTGACCATGTCATGAGTGATGTAATATGTGACGTCATCAGCAGTGCATTGCGGGGCGCGAGTTATAGTTACCTGAACTAACTATAACGGGGAATTTCACGGGTTTTGTACGAGTGCAATGTCCAACTAACTATAACTGTCCCTAAAACCTATGTTTTTTCAGTGAATATATATATATATATATATATATTTTCCCCCGTTATAGTTAGTTCAGCTAACTATAACTCGCGCCCATAATGCACTGCTGATGACGTCACATATTACATCACTCATGACATGGTCAGTGACATCACTGATGACATCACTGATGACATCTCAAATGACATCACTAATGACATCATCCAGTGACTGTGTGTTTCTGTAAAGTTTAAATATGTTTAATATATATAGGGAAAGGCGTATTGAAGAATGAGTGGGTGTATAAGTGTCTGAATGGATGATTTAGTAGGTGCGTGACTGACTATAAGTCAGTGATTAAACGTATCTTACTGAATGCATGGGTTAGTGACTAAACTGTGTGAATGTCTGTATCCGTCTGTCTGTTGGTGTGTGTTAGAAGGTGGTTCTGACACTATGGCCGCCCGGATTTTTCGCTTTTTGAGCACCTGTGTGTTGAGCTTTTACTGTGGGAGAGCCTCATAAATTGGGACTCATCCACAGTGAACTCATGATGAAAGAGACTGCATGTGGATTTTACTGGTGTCCCCCTTGCTTGACTAGGCCACTGCGCAGCAGCTGGTGTACGGGACACCGGGCTGGTTACATGCAGACACCTGTGTACATGCGTGTGCACACATGTAGGGGCTGTGCAGGGGAGATTCCTGGCGTGCGCAGTCCAGGAGCAGCTACAAAGTGAATGGTGTGACAGGACTTATGCAGAATTGGGTGGTGACATGGAATAGGCTTTATACACTGGGAAGAAACAGGCCAGGGAAAGTCAGTGTGTTTGACTGTGTTTTTCAATTCATTAGTCCCCTATGGGGAAGTGGAGCCCATGGGCTAGTGTCACTTTCCTAAGGCCTACAGATTCCAGACACGCACTAAAGTCCACTGTAACGGGTGTGAGAAGAAGTATTCTGCAGAGTCCAAAGTCATATTTGTACTACTGTTGGGTCATCCAGAAATGTCACATTTCTCTGAGTCAGTCATAACCAGGGCCAGGCTGATGGCTGACCTCAGCTGGCTGGATTGATAACCTTTTTTTTCCACAAGCTAAGGCCTCCTCTCCACGAAGAGAAGATGGGTGGGGCTACAGGCCCATCCATCAGCAGCTATCACTGGTGCCAGGCACCAAGCTGCACCAAGGAGGGAAGGGCTCTTATTTCAGAGACCATGTGGCCAGAGACCCTGGACGACGCCATTTTGAACCAGCCCAGAGGCTGGACAAGAAGGAGGGAGCAGGGGCAGGGAAGTGATGTGTCGCTGTTTGATAGGACCAACAGAGATTTCCTGCCAGCCCCCTACTCAACTTTTAAAAAGTGCTTGCACAGGAAGAGAAGCTCTCTCTGGGGTGTGGTCTGCTGAGGCGGAAGGTGCTGGAGCCTGGCAATGGGCAGTTGGAAGGAGGTACCCCCTGACTGCCCCCCAGGCCCCTAGCAGTGCCAGAAGAAGAGCCCAGGAAGCAGGGGCCTCTGCGCAGGGAGAAGAGAGGCCCAGGAGGAGAGCAGGCGAAAGGCTGGCGCAGGGAGCTAGTGAAGACCGCTCCCTGCAGGATGCACCCTCTCAGAGACCCAGAGGGCGAAGGAGAGTGCTCCCAGTGGCTGGGGAGCGCCACCTGGAGCAAGAAGACGCGAACATGGAGAAGATCGGACCCCTGGGGGCTGAGATATGCCCCCCAGAAGGTACGCGACCTGTGATGGGACCGACGACGAAGCACGTGGGGCTCCGCCGCCGGTCTGGAAGATGCCCCCGGGGTGGGTCAGGTCCCGGGGGCTGCCCCCCAAAGAGAATTAAAGACGGGGAGCGCCGTCGTGCTCCCCGTGAAGGTGCCCTGCATCAGGGCCAGGAGCCCACCCTGGCCCCCACCGAAGCTGGAGACGGGGAGCGCCGTCGCGCCCCCCCGCAAAGAGGGCTGGAGGGGCCTGGGACCCCATCCCCAGGCCCCGAAGCAAAGTTGGGGAGCACCGTCGCGCTCCCCGTGAAAATGCCCCAGTGGGCAGTGAAAGGAGGGGCGAGCGCCGTCGCGCTGCTCCGCCCGCGAAGAAGATGCTGGGGCCCGGGATCCCAACTCCGGGCCCCGCCGAAGCCGGGGAGCGCCGTCACGCTACCCGGGAAGCTGGGTAAGCGGGGTGTCAGGAGCCCACCCTGGCCCCCGACAAGAAGGCGGAAGTCGGGGGGTGCCGTCGCGTCCCCCCCGTGAAGGCGGTCCAGGGGCCCGGGACCCCATCTCCGGGCCCCGAAGAGGAGGAAGACAAGTCAGGGAGCGCTGTTGCGCTCCCCATGAAGATGGCTTGAGGGCAGGAAGGAGGAGAGGGGAGTGCCGTCGCCCTCCCCCGCGGTCTCGTTGGGCCGGCAGCAGTCTCCATGTCTGCCCGCTGGAGCGGGCGGACCAGAAGAGAAGGGCCGGCTCCCACGGCAGCACGCGAGGGTGCTGGCCGGGCAGGGAGCCGGCGGGGGCAGCCAGGGGTGGGCTCCCCAGGCTTCCCTCCAACATGGAGACATGCGGGGGTCCCGGATCGGACCGCGACCCCGAAAGGAAGGAGAAAAGGTGCCAGGGGCCCGGGTGGGACCGGGCCCCCGAGAACCGGCATAAGCGGCCGGGGGTGGGCTCCCCGAGCTGCCTGACTCACTTGAGGGTCCGGGTGGGACTGGACCCTCCAACGGACAGCAACAGCGGCTGGAGGCACGCATCGGGCCTCTCCCCGACTCAGCGGGAGAGCCGCTCATCTAATATGCGGCAAAACCCATAATGCCTTGCAGGCCAGGCCCGGCCTGCAAGGGCAACACAGCGTTTTCCCGGCTTGTGGTGGCCCCAGGAGAGCGGGGTCACCACCATACAGGTGCAATGGTGCTGGGGGAGCTGCTGGAGAAGTGCAGTCTCCCCCCCAGCACGAAGAGGAGTCCCTCCCTAAGTCACATGGGGACTTGAAAGGACTAACCCCTCAAGGGCTCAGTCTGCATTTAACACCTTCTAGGCTGGAACTTTTGTTCTATAGCTGAGGGTGTATTGAAAAGTGCCTAACGGAGTGAAGGGCTGAGTTGGGGATGTCTGGAGAAGGGCATCCCCTGGAGGTGAAGAGGTGTAATTGCACCACAAATGCATTTACTAACGGTTATTTATTGTTAGAGGGACTGAAAGTCACATGTGTAATGTGATGTCATAAGCAAAGTGGGGTTATGTTGCCAGACATTCCTGCTAGGGTGTCTGGCTGTATATGCGTAATCCTGTGATTTCATCTGTGATGCCTTTAGGGGCTTGAATTGCAATGCATTATAATGATCAGCAAATGTGATGAGTACTGTCATTCTAAGGTAATGCTTAAACATGTAGTCTTGCTGCTGCGCTTAAGTGAGGAACAACCCAGACTGCTAGCCCTGAATATGTAGGGGTGCATACTGTATGGTCAATATAAGATGCTCAGTCAGGGTTATGTGTCACTAGGGCAGGCGAACCTACTTTTAATGCATGTTGAGGTAATGGGGTGGGTCGCCACTGGGATGGTGCCAGTGCGCAAGGCCCTCGCTCCAGGTTATGTTCAATCAACTGCATTAGGGGGCAAGATGATGTGCATACATGGGAGTGGTGGTACTAGAGCCCACCCCCCCTTTTGGGAGGGGTGGAGATGTTACGCAATGTCACAAAGTAATTCCAACAGCTTTTGTATATTTGTAAATTGGTGCATAGTATTGAGTAGTGTCTGTGTTTAATAAATGTACTCTTACTTTTATAAAGCAAAGTACAGGCTGGACAATCATTTATTGAGTGTTATTTCTGCGCACCTGCAAATGGCGATTACTAGCCCACACCACCTCCCTTGAGTAAGCCTCAGACTGCTCTGCAACGCTACCCTCTGAGAGTCAGGCGCTACAATTGGATGTTTGGTTCCCAGTGAAGGACAAATGTAGTCATGTTATTTGTGCAGGCCTCACAGATACTGCCTCGTTTTCCAACAGTGTGTAAGCGGCTGCATGGGTTTGTGAATAGCTACATGAGTGTCTATATGGGTTATTGATTGGTTGTCTGAGTATCTGTATGGGTGCCTGAGTGTTTGTGTGGGTGGAGTGTGTGTGACTCTGTGCATAGATGTGTGAGTGGGTGATTCACTGGGTGCATGGTTTCAAGAGTGCATCTGTGATGGACTGTAAGGGTGGGTGAGTGTGTGTATGGGTGTGTTAGTGAGTGAATGTATATCTCAGTGGTACATGTGTGAGTAACTACATATGTGAAAGGCAGTATATATGTGTGTTGGAGTATATAAATGGCTATAAGTGAGAGTGTGTGATTGTGAGAGTGGCTGTATGGATGAGTGTGTGCTTGTATCAGTGATTGTATAAGAGCGTAATAATGTGCTAGTATTTGTATGAGTAAGTGAGCTGGTGTGTGCATAACTGTATAGGTGAGTAAATGGCAGTGTGATTAATTATTTGTATGACTGACTAGGTGTGTGAGTACCTCTATGGATGCGTGGCGGTGTGTGAGTGTCTATATAGGTGTATGAGTGCATATGATAGTCCTGTACTGAGTGACCATAAGTATGAGTGACTGTACGGGTGAGTGAGTGGATGTGTGTGTAGACCTAAGAATCAGTGAGTGGGTATGTAGTTATTGGTGTTGGAGTGTCTATGGTTTTGAGAATGGCAGTCTGTAATTTAGAGTGGATGTATCAAAGGTTATATTAGGGTGTGAGAAGATGCATCAAATTATCACATGGATGATGTCATCAGTGATGTCATTTGAGATGTCATAAGTGATGTCATCAGTGATGTCACTGACCATGTCATGAGTGATGTAATATGTGACGTCATCAGCAGTGCATTGCGGGGGCGCGAGTTATAGTTAGCTGAACTAACTAACGGGGGAATTTCTACCAGTGAAATGTCCAACTAACTATAACTTTCCCTAAAACCTATGGTTTTTTCAGTGAATTTCTAAGGTTTTTTAAATGCTAATTTTTAACTATAACGTGCCTGAAACCTATGGTTTTTTCAGTGAATTTCAAAGGTTTTTTAAATGCTAATTTTTAACTATAAGTGCCTGAAACCTATGGTTTTTTCAGTGAATTTCAAAGGTTTTTTAAATACTAATTTCTACTATAACGTGTCTGAAACCTATGGTTTTTTCAGTAAATTTCAAAGGTTTTTTAAATGCTAATTTCTAACTATAACTTGCCTGAAACCTATGGTTTTTTCAGTGAATTTCAAAGGTTTTTTAAATGCTAATTTGTAACTATAACGTGCCTGAAACCTATGGTTTTTTCAGTGAATTTCAAAGATTTTTTAAATGCTAATTTCTAACTATAACGTGTCTGAAACCTATGGTTTTTTAAGTGAATTTCAAAGGTTTTTTAAATGCTAATTTCTAAATATAACTTGCCTGAAACCTATGGTTTTTTAAGTGAATTTCAAAGGTTTTTTAAATGCTAGTTTCTAACTATGCCTATAGAGGTAGGACATGTGAAGAAAGAAGAAAAAACGCACAGAAAGAAGCAAAAGAAATGCAGAAAGAAGCAACAGAAGTCCACAAAGACGAACAAAAGTGCAGGAAGAAGCAAGACATGTGCAGAAAGAACCAACAGAGGAGCAGAAAGAGGTCTTGTTGCAAAATCATCCTGTGCCCACAACTTTTTCAGACGGGTACTGGTGGTAACTGACTCTGACTAACCAGGCCTAGAGCCAGTGCTATGCTGAAAGACACTTAGAATACAGTGAAAACACCTACATACACTAGGGAACACTATGCTTTGGGGTGCCCCTGTGATTAGCATGACCTCCTCTGTAAGGCCCTAGTACACAATAGGGCAGGGGGATTAAAACTACCTCTAAGTCAGAGGTACAGAAATATGCTACTTTAACTAGTAGTCACGTTTGCAGAGTGGTGGAGAAAGGGTGCTGGGCGTCCAACCAACGCTCAGGAATTCCGCTGCGTAGGACTTACAGGAGGTACCAGGAGGGATTCTTGGCCCCCAAACTCCCTCAGGACTAAATTGGACTTCATCCCCCATCCCGTAGTTTGCCATGAGGCACGTTTTCAGAGTGGTAGAGAAAGGGGGCCATGGCCTCCAAAGACGTCTTAGCAATCCCACTGTGTGGGACTTACTGGAGAGGGGTAGTTGGCCCCCAAGGACATCCTTGGGGGCCAACTTCCCAAACTATTACTTCCAGTCAGTCCCAAACAGCAGCACTGGTAAGTACTCGTACCAGGCCACGCCCACTTTGCCCACCACTCTACAAACGCACTCCCTGGCATGCTCTTGGATGGGGATTGAAGTCCCCTCCACTGCTGGGGGTCCTTTAGGGGCCAACTAGCCTACCTTTTACCTCCAGTAAGCCCCACGCAGTGGGATTGGTGAGAGGTAGACAAAGGCCATGCCCCCTTTCTCCACCACTCTGCAAACATGCCCCCTGGCGCGTTGTAAGTTGGGGGATAAAGTCCCCTTGAATGCTGAGGGTCCCTGGGGTCCAACTAGCCCACCAGGTACCTCCAGTAAGCGCCCCAGAGCTGCGTTGCAGAGAGGTGTAAAAAGGGGCGTGGCCTGGACCACCTCTTTGCAACGCAGCCCTGTGGCGCTTACTGGAGGTACCTGGTGGGCTAGTTGGCCCCCAGGGACCCTCAGGATTGAAGAGGAATTAATTCCCCAACTTTAAACGCGCCACAGGGAGTGTTTGCACACATGTCACCTCAGGCCCCGCCCCCTCCCTTCACCACTGTGCAAACGCGCCCCGTGGCGCATTTTAAGTTGGGGGATAAAGTCCCCTTGAATCCTGAGGGTCCCTGGGGTCCAACTAGCCCACGAGGTACCTCCAGTAAGCGCCACAGAGCTGCGTTGCAAAGAGGTGTAAAACGGGGCATGGCGTGGACCACCTCTCTGCAACGCAGCCCAGTGGCACTTACTGGAGGTACCTGGTGGGATAGTTCACCCCCAGGGACCCTCAGGATTGAAGAGGAATTAATTCCCCAACTTCAAACGCGCCACAGGGCGTGTTTGCACACATGTCACCTCAGGCCCCGCCCCTCCCTTCACCACTGTACAAATGTGCCCGTGGCGCGTTTTAAGTTGGGGGATTAAGTCCCCTTGAATCCTGAGTGTCCCTGGGGTCCAACTAGCCCACTAGGTACCTCCAGTAAGCGCCACAGAGCTGTGTTGCAGAGAGGTGTAAAAAGGGGCGTGGCCTGGACCACCTCTCTGCAACGCAGGCCTGTGGTGCTTACTGGAGGTCCCTGATGGGCTAATTGGCCCCCAGGGGCCCTCAGGATTGAAGGGGAATTAATTCCCCAACTTAAAACGTACCACAGGGCGTGTTTGCACACATGTCACCTCAGGCACCCCCCTCCCTTCACCACTGTGCAAACGCACCCTGTGGCACGTTTTAAGTTGGGGGATAAAGTCCCCTTGAATGCTGAGGGTCCCTGGGGTCCAACTAGCCTACCAGGTACCTCCAGTAAGCGCCCCAGAGCTGCGTTGCAGAGAGGTGTAAAAAGGGGCGTGGCCTGGACCACCTCTTTGCAACGCAGCCCTGTGGCGCTTACTGGAGGTACCTGGTGGGCTAGTTGGCCCCCAGGGACCCCCAGTATTGAAGGGTAATTAATTACCCAATTTAAAACGCGCCACAGGGCGCGTTTGCAGAGTGTTGCTGGGAGGGGGCGGGGCCTCCGGCACGATTATGGTCTTTTTTTTTTTTAGAAGGGGGGCTGTGTGGCCTCCCTTCTTTTTCCTTTTTTTGGGCCCTGGGGACCCCATCCCCCAGGGCTTGACCCCTATTTTTAATTTTTCTTTTTTTTTTAAACGGAAGGGTGCCGCGTGGCCCCCTTCCCAAGGCCATTTTCAGCCCCGGGGACCCCATCCCCCGGGGAATGGCCAACATTCTTTTTAAAATATATTTGGAAGGGGGCCGCTTGGCCCCCTCCTCAGGCCAATTTTGACCCCGGGGACCCTATCCCCTGGGGCCAGCCTTCTCTTTATCTTTATTTTTTTAATATTGGGAAGGGGGGCCGCATGGCCCCCCTTCCCTGGGCCACTATTGGCCCCGGGGATCCCATCTCCCGAGGCTTGGCCATCCTTTGTTATTTTTTTTGGGGAGGGGGGCCACGTGGCCCCCCTCCTCAGGCCGATTATGGCCCCGGGGACCCCATCCCCCGGGGCCAACCTGCCTTTTATTTATTTTTGTTGTTTTTTTAGGGGAGGGGGGCCGCGTGGCCCCCCTCCCAGGCCACTCCTGGCCCCGGGGACCCCATCCCCTGGGGCCTGGCCTTTCCATTGGGGACCGTGGGGGGAGCCCCAATTCCCCCATGGTCCCGCCGGCTTCCCGCCTCCTGCGGGAGCCGGCATTGCTTTTCCACATGGGGAGCTGCTGACATGCATCTCCCCGTGTGGAAAAGCAATGTGGTTTGGATTTTGGAAGAGAGAGCAGGTTTCCTGCTCTCTCTTCCAAAACCCAAACCACAGTTTGCTAAGATAGGGCGGGAGCCGAGAGGCTCCCGTCCTGCCATAGCAAACAGCAGTGTCCCGGGGGTGGGCACCCCGGGACACTGCAGGAGCCGGCCCTGGGGGGTGGTGGTCCCCTGGGCCATCACGGGCTCCAGGAGGGGGGCCGCGCGGCCCCCCTCCCAACATGTGCACAGCCCTGGGTAGGTGGTGGTCCCCGGGGCTCGGGGGTCCATAACGGACCCCCGCATTTACATACTTAGTGCCCCGGGGAGATGGCAGTCCCCGGGGCATGTGGGGGGGCTCGAGCCCCCCACACAGGTTCATTTTTTAAAAAAAAAACAAGCCCCGGGGGGTGGCGGTCCCCAGGGCTGCGGGGGGGCCGTGTGCCCCCACAAATATTTAAGAAAAGCCCCGGGGGGTGGCAGTCCCCGGGCCTTGGGGGGGCCTTGGAGGCCCCCCCACACATTTAAATAAACAAGTTCCGGGGGGTGGCGGTCCCCGGGGCTGCGGGAGGGCCGTGTGCCCCCGCAAATATTTAAGAAAAGCCCTGGGGGGTGGCGGTCCCCGGGGCTGCGGGGGCCCCCGCAATTACATTATGGCATGCCCCCGGGACTTGGCCCAACCGGGGGTTAAATAATAACGAAGCACGGGAGGCCGCGCTTCGTTTTTTTTATTTTCACGGCAGGATTCGCGGATCCTACGCAAAGTTTGCTGTTTTTTAAAAAACAAAAATGCTTTTTTTGGCCCTGGGGGTCCTTGTGGGATCCCCTGAGCAGGCCTAGGGGGTCAGGGGGTTTCTACCCTGCCCCCTTTTCTTGTTTTTCACGTTTGTTTCCCTGTTTTCTTATGACTCGGTTCTACCGAGTCACAAGATGGCTGCCAACACTTCCTGGTTTGGAGTGCTGATAGCCAATTAGAATAAAGCTAGTGTTCGGGAGGGTCCGCAGATCCACCGCACCTCTAGATATCGAAACTTTTATTGTTTGATTTTCTCAGCAACTACTGAACGGATTTACACCATTTAAAAAAAGGGCTCTTTCTGAAGCAAGGGCTACCTTTTTGCCAAATTTGGTGTAATTCCGTTCAGCAGTTCGAGCTGTAGCCGTGTCTAAAATTTCCTATGGGAAATTGATTTTCAGACCTCTTTTTTTTTAATTTCTCAGGAACTACTGAACGGATTTACACCATTTAACAAAAAGGGCTCTTTCTGAACCACGGGCTACCTTTTTGCCAAATTTGGTGTAATTCCGTTCAGCAGTTCGAGCTGTAGCCGTGTCTAAAGTTTCCTATGGAAAATAAAAGGGAGAAAACACGTTTTGGGACCCCCCTTTTTTCTCGGTCCCCGCTTTGCGCATCACCCCGAAACCATTAGGATATGAGCTGACTGGAGCGGGCCAAAAGTTTTGAAAATTTCGCGAAGATTCGTCAACCGGCACCAAAGTTATTGGGAAAACAAAAAACGCTTTTCCTATGGAAACTAGGTCCTAACTATAACTATCTACTGGCGACCGCTAGTAGATAATATATATATATATATATATATATATTCACTGAAAAAACCATAGGTTTCCTGGACGTTGTAGTTAGTTGGACATTTCACTCGTACAAAACCATAGAAATTCCCCCGTTATAGTTAGTTCAGCTAACTATAACTCGCGCCCCCTCAATGCACTGCTGATGATGTCACATATTACATCATTCATGACATGGTCAGTGACATTACTGATGACATCACTGATGACATCTCAAATGACATCACTGATGACATCACTGATGACATATGTAACGTACTGGCATATACGATACGTTCTAATACTGCCCTCACTCACACAAATGTGTGACATGCTTCATCATTGGGCTGCTACAAAAAACACCCCGGCGTAGCCACGCCTGGGGTGGAGCAATAGGGTGGGGGAAGACAATACAACACAGAGAAAGACACAAATAAATTCTGTAGTGACTGGGAAGGACGGTAGTGAAAGTGCAGTTAAGTGAATTAAGACTCTTCACGGCGGACGGAGACGAGCAGTATTTGCGGAGAACCACCCTTGATGTAAGTGTGACCATAGGGGGTCTCTCCTTGCCCGCCGCCAGTTCAAATTTGACTTTAGGGTAAACTCGTAACTACACGATCCATGGGAGAAAAAACCCTGAATACGTAAGGAACTAATTTTTAATTTTCTCTCATCTCAATTGGAGGTGAGGGAGAACTCACTGGGAAAGGTAGAGTCCTGAAGAAGGCCGGCGTGACCCTGTATGAGGGGCACACATTGACGGCCGAAACATGTTGACCACTTCGCAGTATAGGAGGGGTGTTAGGAGCACATAGAATCTCCCATTCACCATCATCCTTCACACTTTTTATTCTGGCCGGAAGATCCAGGAATTAAAGTTTCAGGCACAGCGATACTTCCGAGCTAGTTTTAATTCACTTAACTGCACTTTCACTACCGTCCTTCCCAGTCACTACAGAATTTATTTGTGTCTTTCTCTGTGTTGTATTGTCTTCCCCCACCCTATTGCTCCACCCCAGGCGTGGCTACGCCGGGGTGTTTTTTGTAGCAGCCCAATGATGAAGCATGTCACACATTTGTGTGAGTGAGGGCAGTATTAGAACGTATCGTATATGCCAGTACGTTACATATTTTATTACTCCCTACTCCTTCTGGTGCATAAAGTGTTTACAGGGGGTTCGGAGTAGGTGAGTCCGTACCCTCACCCCTTCTTTTGTGTGTATTATCACTGATGACATCACTGATGACATCATCCAGTGACTGTGGGTTTCTGTAAAGTTTAAATATGTTTTATATATATGCCAAGGTGTATTGATGAATGAGAGGGTGTATAACTGTCTGGATGAAGGATTTAGTAGGTGCGTGACTGACTGTATAAGTGAGTGATTAAATGTGTCTTACTGAATGCATGGGTTAGTGACTAAACTGTCTGAATGTGTATATCAGTATGTCTGTTGTTGTGTAAGCTGCTGCATGTGTTGGTCAGTAGCTACATGAGTGTCTATATGGGTTATTGATTGGTTGCCTGAGTATTTGTATGGGAGACTGAGTGTGTGTGTGTGGGTGGGGTTGTGTGACTCTGTGCATAGATGTGTGAGTGGTTGATTCACTGGGTGTATGGGTTCAAGAGTGCATGTGGAAACAGCTGTATGGGCGGGTGAGTGTGTGTATGGGTGTGTTGGTGAGGGATTGGATGTCTCAGTGTACATGTCCAAGTAACTACATATGTAAAAGGCAGTGTATGTGAGAGTTGGAGAATATAAATGACTATACGTGAGAGTCAGTGATTGTGAGAGTGGCTGTATGGATGAGTGTGTATTTGTATCAGTGATTGTATAAGAGAGTAAATATGTGTTAGTATATGTTTGAATAAGTGAGGTGGTGTGTGTATAACTATAGGTGAGGAAATGGGAGTATGATTGATTCTTTGCATGACTGACTAGGTGTATGAGTAACTCCATGGATGAGTGGCGGTGTGTGAGTGTCTGTATAGGTGTATGAGTGTATATGATAGTGTTGTATTGATGAGTGAATGTATGTATGAGTGATTGTATGGGTGAATGAGTGGATGTGTGTGCAGACATAGGAATCAGTGAGTGCGTATGTAGTACCTGGTATTGGTGTGTCGATGGTTTCGAGAATGGTAGTCTGTATTTTACAGTGGGTGTATCAAAGTTTATATTAGAGTGTGAGGAGGTGCATCAGATTTTGACGTGGATGATGTCATCAGTGATGTCATTTGAGATGTCACTGACCATGTCATGAATGATGTAATATGTGACGTCATCAGCAGTGCATTGCGGGCGCGAGTTATAGTTAGCTGAACTAACTATAACGGGGGAATTTTTATGGTTTTGTACGAGTGAAATGTCCAACTAACTATAACGTCCCTGAAACCTATGGTTTTTTCAGTGAATTTCTAACGTTTTTTAAATGCTAATTTCTAACTATAACGTGCCTGAAACCTATGGTTTTTTCAGTGAATTTCAATGGTTTTTTAAATGCTAATTTCTAACTATGCCTACAAAGTTAGGACATGTGAAGATAGAGGAAGAAAAGCGCAGAAAGAAGCAAGACAAATGCAGAAAGAGGCAACAGAAGTCCAGAAAGACAAAGAAAAGTGCAGGAAGAAGCAAGAGATGTGCAGAAAGAACCAACAGAGGAGCAGAAAGTCCTCCTGTGCCCCCAACTTTTTACTGACGGGTACTGGCGGTAACTGACTCTGAATAACCAGGACCGGAGCCTGTGCTATGCTAAAAGACACTTAGAATACAGTAAAAACACCTACATACACTAGGGAACACTATGCGTTGGGGTACCCCTGTAATTAGCATGACCTCCTCTGTATTTGCTATGAGTTAGTGCCTGGGTCATTGCATGAGTACATGAGTAGTGACTGGATGATTAGAGTACTGCAAGCACAGTGCATGGTGAATTTATAAGTGCTTGGGTTTTGGCGGAGTGATTGCATAAGTAGACACATGTCACATAAGGCCCCGCCCCCTTCCTTCACCACTGTGCAAACGTGCCCCCTGGCGGGATTTAAGTTGGGGGATTAATTCCCCTTGAATCCTGAGGGTCCCCGGGGGCCAACTAGCCCACCAGGTACCTCCAGTAAGCGCCACAGAGCTGCGTTGCAGAGAGGTGGTCAGAGGCCATGCCCCTTTTTACACCTCTCTGCAACGCAACTCTGTGGCGCTTACTAGACGTACCTGGTGGGCTAGTTGGCCCCAAGGGACCCTCAGGATTCAAGGGGACTTAATCCCCCAACTTAAAACGCACCACAGGGCGTGTTTGCACACTTGTCACATCAGGCTACGCCCCCTCCCTGCACCACTGTGCAAACGCGCCCCTGGAGCGTTGTAAATTGGGGGATTAAATCCCCTTGAGTCCTGAGGGTCCCTGGGGGCCAACTAGCCCACCAGCTACCTCCAGTAAGCGCCACAGAGCTGCGTTGCAAAGAGGTGTAAAAAGGGGCGTGGCCTCTGAACACCTCTCTGCAACGCAGCTCCCTGGCGCATACTGGAGGTTCCTGGTGGGCTAGTTTGCCCACAGGGACCCTCAGGATTGAAGGGGACTTAATCCCCCAATTTACAATGTGCCAGGGGGTGCGTTTGCACACTTGCTATGTCAGGCCCCGCCCCCTCCCTGCACCACTGTGCAAACGTGCCCCCTGGCGCGTTGTAAATTGGGGGATTAATTACCCTTGAGTCCTGAGGGTCCCTGAGGGCCAACTAGCCCACCAGGAAACTCCAGTAAGCGCCACAGAGCTGCGTTGCAGAGAGGTGTAAAAAGGGGCGTGGCCTCTGAACACCTCTCTGCAACGCAGCTCCCTGGCGCATACTGGAGGTACCTGGTGGGCTAGTTTGCCCCCAGGGACCCTCAGGATTGAAGGGGACTTAATCCCCCAATTTAAAATGTGCCCGGGGGTGCGTTTTCACACTTGCTATGTCAGGCCCCGCCACCCCCTGCACCACTGTGCAAACGTGCCCCCTGGTGCGTTGTAAATTGGGGGATTAATTCCCCTTGAGTCCTGAGGGTCCCTGAGGGCCAACTAGCCCACCAGGTACCTCCTATAAGCGCCAGAGAGCTTCTTTGCAGAGAGGTGTAAAAAGGGGCATGGCCTCTGAACACCTCTCTGCAACGCAGCTCCTGGTGCATACTGGAGGTACCTGGTGGGCTAGTTGGCCCCCAGGGACCGTCAGTATTCAAGGGGAATTAATTCCCCAACTTACAACGTGCCAGGGGGCGCGTTTGCTGAGTGTTGCAGGGAGGGGGCGGGGCCTAGCCGCGATGCCGGCTTTTAAAAAAAATATTTTTTAAAAAGGGGGGCTGTGTGGCCCTTCTTCTCTTTCCTTTTTTTGGGCCCTGGGGACCCCATCCCCCAGGGCCTGACCCCTTTTTTTAAATGTAAACGGGAGGGGGGCCGCGTGGGCCCCCCTCCCATGGCCAATTCCGGCCCTGGGGACCCCATCCCCCGTGGCATGGCCACATATATTTTTTTTTAAAGGAGGGGGGGGCTGCGTGGCACCCCTCCTGAGGCCTCTATTGGCCCCGGGGACCCCATCTCCCGGGGCTGGCATTTATTTATTTATTTTTTTATTTGTGGAGGGGGCTGCGTGGCCCCTCTCACGGGACACTTCTGGCCCCGGGGACCCCATCCCCTGGGGCCTGGCCATCCTTTTGTTTTTGTTTTTTGGGAGGGGGGCCCGTGTGGCCCCCCTCCTCAGGCCAATTATGGCCCCGGGGACCCCATCCCCCGGGATCTGGCCTCTCTGTTTTTTTTTGTTAATTAATATTCACAGGGGAGGGGGGCCGAGTGGCCCCCCTCCTGGGCCACTTCTGGCCCCAGTGACCCCATCCCCCGGGGCCTGGCCTCACCGTTGGGGACCATGGGGGGAGCCCCAATGCCCCCACGGTCCCGCTGGCTCCCCGCATCCTGTGGGAGCCAGCATTGCTTTTCCACACGGGGAGCTGCTGACATGCAGCTCCCCGTGTGGAAAAGCAATCAGCTTTGAATTTTGGAAGCGAGAGCAGGTTTCCCTTCTCTCGCTTCCAAAATCCAAAGTAAGTTTGCTATGAGCACGGCTCCCGCCCTGTCATAGCAAACAGCAGTGTCCCGGGGGTGGGCACCCCGGGACACTGCAGGAGCTGGCCCTGGGGGGTGGTGGTCCCCAGGGCCATCGAGGGCTCCAGGAGGGGGGCCGTACGGCCCCCCTCCCTGCATTCCAAAGCCCCGGGGAGGTGGTGGTCCCCAGGGCCGGGGATCCGCTACGGACCCCCAAATCTCAATATTAAGTGCCTTGGGGATGTGGTTGTCCCCGGGGCAGTGTGGAGGGGCTTGAGCCCCCCCACACTAATTATTTTTTTAGCCCCGGGGAGGTTGCGGTCCCCAAGGCTCGGGGGGCCGCAGGGCCCCCGCCAATTATCATAAATGCTCCCGCGCTTCGTTTTAAAAAATTTGTTTGTCCGGATTCGCGCACCCAGCGTGAATTCGGCCGATGTATTTTTTTTTTAAATACTTTTTTGGGCCCTGGGGGTCCTTGTGGGACTCCTGAGCAGGCCTGGGGGGTCAGGGTGTTTCTACCCTGCCCCCTTTTCTTGTTTTTCAGGCTTGTTTCACTGTTTTCACAAGATGGCTGCCAACACTTCCTGGTTTGGAGTGTTGGCAGCCAATCACAGTGAAGCTCGTGGTCGGGAGGGTTCGCAAATCCACCGCGGCCATAGATATCGAAACTTTTATTTTTGAATTTCTCACCAACTACTGAACGGATTTACACCATTTAAAAAAGGACGCTTTCTGAACTAAGCACTACCTTTTTGCCAAATTTGGTGTAATTCCGTTCAGCAGTTCGAGCTATAGCCGTGTCTAAAGTTTCCTATGGGAAATTGATTTTCCGACCCCTATTTTTTAAATTTCTCAGTGTTAGAAATGGGATCTCTAGTTGGCAAGGGCTTGCACCTTTGTCCAAGTAGGGACCCTTCTTCCTAGTCAGGGTAAGGGTGTTACACTCGTGAAGTAACCCCTGCTCACCCTCGTGGTAGCTTGGCACGAGCAGTCCGGCTTAATTCAGAGGCAGTGTGTAAAGCATTTGCACATAACCAACAGTAATACAGTGTAAGCACTACAAACGGACACCACACCAGTTTAGCAAAATAACCAATATTTTATATACTCAAGACAAGACCAATTACGACAAAAATCCACAATACTATACTTTAAAAACGAATACTTGATAAGTTAACTTCTTCTTTGCAGGAATAGTTCAAAAACAAAGTTCGTACGAGTCGGTAGCTCCGTCCGAGCCTACCGCGATGCTGAAAACCACAGAGTCTAACAGTTCCAGCCGACCGCGTCGATACGGGCCAGCAGAGTCATGAACAGACTCGGTTACAGTACCTTTCTCGTTGTGGCTGGTACGGAGTGTACGAGCCGGTCGGCGTTCGTCGCGGTTGCGGTGCAAGACGGAGCGATGCAAGGTGCGGTGTCCCTCGATGCGGTGCAGGCAGCGGCTCGATGAGCGTCGTGTAGACGGAGTCGGTGAGTCCAAGGCGTGCGATGCAGGGTGAGACGATGCTCGAGGCGGTGCTGGCAGGTTGCGATGCAGGCGAACAAGCCGGAGTGCGGGAGCTGGCGTCGGACAGCGGTGCGAGTCGGAGCGGTGCGTCGCAGACGTGCGAGTGGTGCCCCAAATGCGATGTGGTCACGACTCTTGAGCCAGTTGCAGCGACCGCGTCGGTCGGGTCTGGCTGGTTCAGTGAAGCGATGCGATGCGAACTGCGGTGCCCACAGGTCACGGTACAAGCAGCGGCTCGGTGTTGGCGGCGTCGGACGTCGCCCACGGTGAGACCAGGGTTGCGATGCGAAGCGGGGCGATGCGGTCTGCGGTGCAAACAGGTCACCGGCCAGGGATGGATTCGGTTGACGGAGTCGGTTGCGGTTCCCTTCCTCTGTGGCAACTGAAACAGCGTTCCAGAAGCGGTACCCAGAGGCTTGTGAAGTCTTTGCAGTCCCTGAGACTTCTTAACAGGAGGCCAGCTCGGTTCCAGGCCCTTGGAGATACTCAGCACAAGTTTGTAGAAAGTTCAGTCCTTTCACTGCCCAAGGCAGAAGCAGCAGCTGCAGGCCAACCCAACAAAGCAACAACACAGCAAAGGGGCAGTACTCCTCCTGGCAGCTCTTCCAGCTCTTCGTCTTGGCAGGTTCCTTGATTCCAGCGAGATCTAAATTCATGGGGTCAGGGCCCCAATATTTATATCCCAAATTCCTTTGTTCTCCGAAGGCAGAGAGGCCTTTGCCTAGCCCAAACCAGTTCTGGAGCACTTTGTTGACAAGTCTCCGTCCCTTCTTTCAGTGAGTAGGCCAGGGACATCAGACGCACCACAGGAGGTGGAGCCAGCATTGTGGAGGGAAGGCACTGTCCTATTCAGGGCCCAGGTGCGACCCCTCCCACCCATCTACATTTAGATCTTGCTATTCAGCCCTGTGCTGACTCACCCTGTCTCCTGGCATCCCCCAGCCCCTGTCACTCACATTCCAGACAAGGAATACACAACCTCGCAGAGGCAGGCTTGGATGGTTAGACAAGAAAATACCCACTTTCTAAAAGTGGTATTTTCAAACACAGAATGTTAAAACCAACTTCACTAAAAGATGCATTTTATCATTCTGAGTCCAGGCATACTAAACTCGAATTTCTACCACGTTCCCGGGGTCAGTTAGGATTATAAGCTGTAATAATCAAAACTGCCCGTTCTGGCCTATGGGGAACAGGTAGCCTTGCAATAGTGAAAAACGAACTAGGCTGTAATTCACTATCAGGACATGCCGCACACACCCGGGCATGTCCTACCTTTCGCATACTAACGCACCCTGCCCACAGGGGTACCTTGGGCCTACCTTAGGGGTGACTAACATGTAGCAAAGGGAAGGTTGAGGGACTTGCAAGTGTGTGCACTTGCCAAGTCGACATGGCAGCCCCAGGCTGCGCACAGGCTCTGCATTGGCAGGCCCGAGTTACACTTTACGGGCTGTTTGCGTGGGTGGCACAATCCAGTGCTGCAGCCCACCAACAGCATTTGGTCTATAGGCCCTGGCACTCGCAGTGCACTTTACAAGGGACTGACACATAAACCAAATAGGCCAATCATGGAAACACCAATCCATAACACATTTTATACAGGAGCACTTGCACTTTCCCACTGGACCGCAGTGAGGAAAGTGCGCAGAATCATTACACCAGCAAAAACAGAGTCAAAACCGGGAGATTAGAAAGCAAAAAGTCAGGGGAAACACGCCAAAAGATGCCAAGTCTAACACTCAGAAACTACCAAACGGATTTGCACCATTTGACAAAAAGGACTCTTTCTGAACCAAGGGCTACCTTTTTGCCAAATTTGGTGTAATTCCGTTCAGCAGTTAGGGCTGTAGCCGTGTCTAAAGTTTCCTATGGGAATTAACATAGAGAAAACATGTTTAGGGACCCCCCTTTTCTCCTGGCCCCCGCTTGGCGAATCACCCCGAAACTTTCAAGACAGGAGATGACCGGAGCGCCGCACTACTTTTGAAAATTTCGCGAAAATTCGTCAAACGACGCTAAAGTTATTGGGAAAACAAAAAATGCTTTTCCTATGGAAAATAGGTCCTAACTATAACTACCTACTGACGACCACCAGTAGGTAATATATATATATTCACTGAAAAACCCAAAGGTTTCAGGGACGTTATAGTTAGTTGGACATTTCACTCGTACAAAACCAGAGAAATTCGGCCGTTATAGTTAGTAGAGCTAACTATAACTCGCGCCCCCGCAATGCACTGCTGATGACGTCACATATTACATCACTCATGACATGGTCAGTGACATCAATGATGACATCACTGATGACATCTCAAATGACATCACTCATGACATCACTGATGACATCATCCACGTGATAATCTGATGCACCTCCTCATACAGTAATATAACCTTTGATACACCCACTCTAAAATACAGACTACCATTTTCAAAACCATAGACACACCAATACCAGTTAGTACATACGCACTCACTGATTCGTAGGTCTACACACACATCCACTCATTCACCCATACAGTAATGTCATAAGGTTTCTGCACATACACAGAGCTATGCACAGGATAATGGGACCCCGGAATACAGTGGTTTGCCTACCATATACCGTAGCACCCAAAAACCCAACCCAACTAGCTTAGCATCCCATTAGCACCCAAGTACCAATGATTGGACAACCCAGAACACGGTATCTTTATCTCAGGACTCGCAGAAGCAAGAACACTCTTTCGTCACTCACTCGTACTTGTCCACAAGGTGCGTAGGAAGAGACACTGGATAGGTTAAAATGTTTATTCCAACTTACGTGCTCTAAGGTACAGTACACGTGTCAGTACTAATAGCATAATGCATATGAATAATATAAGCAGCATGGTTACAATTCCATAGAATACAAACGGGGAAAGCATTTCATAACTCAGTGGATAAATGTCTAAATAACATTACCACCCTCCCCGTGCAGTAAGATAGTTTATTATAGAAATAGAAGACCTCTGGGCTTTGACTAGCGAACCCCCATACCTCAGTCTCTAGATGCAGAATTACATCAGCAGGACATCATAGCTCTTCTCACTGAAAAGGATTTCTCCAAGTGTGTCCAGCGCCAGTAAAAACCCCAGTATTAAAGGCACACAAAGTTTCATGTCATTTGCGCCTAATATTATGTCTGGGTGCGCGAGACTGGCCATATCAGGAAGAACCGAAATACATTGTTATGCGACCTTGTACATGTTGTGCAGTCTGAGCCCAAATCGAACAAGAGAAAAGGTGAAAGACAGAAAGTGCAGACAGCGCAAAAGAACTTGGCAAGAGCAAAGGGCGAGGGAGGGAGCCCTGGCTCAGTGTAACGTGCGCAAAGAAAAGCAGCATGGCAGCTAGTCCTAGGCCAACATAACAAGGCAGGCAACAAACCACAAGACACCCTCCCCTGGTCAGTCCGGCGTCCAAGACAGAGGGCAAACAAAAAAATTTCCAGCAGAGCACAGGGAGCGCCCAAACGGCGAAGAACAAGTCAATCCATGAAAGTGTAAGTGCAGAAAAAAGCCATACCCTCCAAAAGGGCATCATTGGAATCGTCAAAAAACATAGATGCCATCCAATCCATGAGATCAAAAGAGCAGGAATGCTCCTCAGCAGAGGGAGCATCCAAAAGCAATGCGGGACAACTTGCGTGATAAACGAAACAGCTTTGTTGTAGGAGATCCTGGGCAGCCGCCCAGATATCCCATTGCGCCAAAATCCCCAGTGCAGCCGCACGCGCCATACAGCCGGCAACGGAACAGTCCTGCTCATGGGCCTCTAAGGGACCCATCAACTGAACAAAATCCGGAACAGACAATGACGAATTGGAGAGGCAATAATCCAAGGTCCAGGTGAAAGGACAGCGGATGCAAGTCATTACAGGTTGCACGCAAGTGAAATACGCAAAGCGAAAGGAAAGAGTATATGACACACTCAGTGTCGCCAATGGCAAGACACCAAAACCAGCCAAAAGGCGCTCACGGAGCAGCTGGAGGCGTTCTGGATCGAGCAGGTCCCATCGGGGAGCAGCCATTGCGCATAAAACAAATTAATAACAGGACACCAGCCGCCAAGGCGATGATCAACGGAAACCGCCAAAGACGCTGGAAAAAATAGAATGAATAAACGCCGGGATGACACCAAAAATAGTTTGGAAGGAGGACACCAAACCAGACCCCACGACTTTAAAAAAGTGTACCAGACCTTCTGTGTTAGATGCGTTAAAAATACGATGAATTAACTCCCCAAAATGTTGGGGGAGATTAGTGTTCAAAAGGGCCTGTATTTCACTGTGGGTACTCGCCACCTGGAGAATGAATGTCTCCCGGGCGGACGTGAGCATAACTTCCTCGTTCAATAATAGTGCCTTTATTCTGCTCAGTCTATTGAAATCTGCCTCCATGGTAGGGATGGAAGGCCAAATAGAGATATCAACCTTGCCATGAGGGGGAGGAAAAAGCACATTTTTGCAGCAGACAACCCTGTGCGAAACTGTTACAATGTAAGGAATGCCAGCCTGCAGGCCACAACAGTTTTCGTTATTTAAAAGTAAATAACTACCATTGGAAAGGAGAGTGAAAGTAGGAGAAATAACAGGAGCAGGAATACCTTTCAGCACACAAGCAAGATTAGGAGCGGAAACGCTACATGAGCCATGCAATTTAATGTGTTTACAAATAAGCGAATGACCCATAGTCGAGTCGCAGTACTCCCCCGTGAGAAAGACTTCCTTGCCGTCCCGAAGGCATTTATACATGAAAGGCAAGGACCAGAGTTCATGCAGGAAAGCACTGCCCAAGGGCCGGTAACGGCCCACAGGATAATGTTTCATGCACGAGTCAAATTCAAACAAGGAAAAAGGTAAAGCGATAACCCCATGAACTAGCCACACAGCAGAATCGAGTTCTGCAACAGAGAACGGCAAAGGATCCATCTTTTCGATATGTAATAGAGTGTAAGTTGCATCTTTCATGGACATAAATTGCTGTTTGTCAGTTAAGTTAAAAGGTAGAAACAAGGCAGAGGTGTTCAAAAAATGCCAAGGAACTTTACCTAACTTGAGCGTTTGCAAAGTCCATGCAAACTGCATAACTGAACGCAATTGATTCTGACCATGATATAACACAGAAACATCATCTTGTACAATATCAACAACAGAGGACACAATATTCTCTAAAGTATAAATGCGAGAAGACAGGGTATTAATACTATTGTCAACAACAGCAAGCACCTTTTCCAAATTTGCTTGATCTATTTCCCGAAGACGGGAAGCAGCTTCCATTTGTGATAGCTTCCAGAGTTCATTATATGTCTCATAAATGAATCTTTTAGGTCGGGGACCACGAGGTCCCAAAACAAAGTCGGACAGATCAATATTGCCTGAAAGGAGGGACAAATGTTGTTTAACAGAATCAAGGGACGAATGTTGCAGCCATTGTTTGCATAATTTACCTACAGAATATGTAGTGACAGTACGAGAAGCAGTAAATCTCGGATCAGGCCTATCCTGTGTGTATCTAGTACCTGAGTCGTGAAAACGCATTTGACATGCATTAGATGATATAGGCCATACCAACCAGGGTGACGGATCCAGTTCAGAAACATTAAATGAATTATTCTGTAATAGAGCCTGTAGGGTCGTCAGGGACAGGTTAAAACGTGAGCTATCATTGGGAAAACTCGACAGGGATGGAATTGAGGGCGAGTTCAATTGTTTAGTGGTAGCTAAGCCCCAACACGTAGTTTGATAGATGGAAGCATTTAGGAACATAATTTGGGTAGGGATGAGGCAAGCACGATGCAACGCCTCGGTTCCCTGTACCTGCCATGGCTTGGAGCCCCAAATAGATTTCAAATCTATTGTATCCTCCCAGTACTCATAACCACCCACAGCTAGGGCACTTAAAAAGGAACCCGAATAAAGCAATTTGGTGTGTGTCAACATAATTTTCTGAGTTGATGTGGTATTAAGTCTAAAATAATAGGATGCAGGGTTCGACCGATTAAAATCAGTAAAATAGGTAAACTTATTTCGAAGAGTTTGTGAGCTACCTGGCAAGGGGTTTGGACAATGTTCCCATTGGGTGTAGTTAACAGAACTACGCAGGGCACTTGGCTTATGGAGAAAATGATTACCCCAATGTTGGTAACAATACAAATCGGCATAATTCGCAGAATTCATATATAAATCTTCAGCATTAAAAGATGCATAATATTTTAAATCGGCAAACAATGCTTCAACGGCATGCACATCCCAATCATCAGAATGAATATTATTTTGTACTACATCACCCATTGAAACACGAAGGACATTAGGTACATTAATAATTTCCGTCGGACCATGGATTTGATAATTCACTGCATCCCATACGATGCCATCAGCAACTGGAAAAGCTGAAATGTTCACAAATGTATGGTCACGCTTCATGATGTGAGACGAGGAATGAGGAGCCAAAGTTCCAGAAACATAGTCTACAGCAGAGCGTTCAGGTAAATAGTGACCATTGATTAGTAGAAAAAACACTGTGACAAAGCCAATGGACATGAACAAAAACATCAAGAAAAGTACCAACCAGATGTATGTCCAGGGTGGAATCAAAAAATTGTCTCTAAACCAGGATACAAAAATACTGAACTTGGATGGGACTTTTGAAGAGGTGGAATCCGAATCAAAGGAATAACGAGTCGGGCCAAGTGGCGTTATTGGTTGATGTGCCACCGATTCAGATGCAGGATAAGTATACTCGTCCTCGTCGATATTGGTGGAGAGTTGGGGATCAATTGTAGTTTCAGGCAAGTCAACCATCTCAATTACAGTATCAGCGACCGTTCGTGTAGATGGGCCACGAACATATGTCCGATAAATGGCAGGACAAGAGACCGCTGGTGTGACACTATTCAGGATCGGCCAGGCGCTGTAGCTTGACATTTTCCACTGAGATGTATCTGTTCTCCTTGCGACCAGGAAGCGGTGGTAAAATGACTGTACGTGTTCCCTTCAAGCCCAGAACTGGAACCGGTGCACGAAAAGAGGGGCCGAATTCTTTTTTGTTTTCAACCTTCTCTCGAACCAGTTCTCCAACCTTTGGAAGCCAGCCGGCTACCGGAATCTGCAACGCAGGATCTGTGGCTGAAGGCAAATGTGTAGTTGCAAGTTTGTCTCGGGCTTCTTGTAAGTCCTGTAACATAGCAGAATGGTTATCTACATCAAACTTGGCGGATTGCGCCGCGATGTCTGGACCCTCAAGGTCAGGCACAAACATTCTTATGCCAAAGAGCATTTCGTATGGGGTCCGCCCACCCAGAGGTCTTCTAGGGAGATTATTAAGTGCACGTTGAACGGTATACAAGTGGGCCAGCCAGTTCCTGCCAGTACCTATAACTCTAGCTGTTAAGGATTGCTTTAAGTCACGGTTCATTCGTTCAACGATAGAGTTGCCCTCAGGCCTATACGGAGACGAAAATTTCACCCGCACCCCAAGCGAAGCCATTGCATCCTTGTAAGCCCTAGAGGCAAACGCCGGACCTTGGTCCGAATGGAAGGTGCCGCATGCGAAAATTCCCACAAAGACACGCAAATCCCTGATTACATTTCGAGCGTCAGCACTACGTTGTGGCCAGACCCAGAGGAACCGTGTGCACGAGTCCACTGCTACTAAGATGTATTTATAGGCAGTGTCTGATGAGAATGGACCGCAGTGATCCAAGTAAACACACCCAAAGGGTCTGTTAGCAATGCAGAGCGGGGTCTGTGGAGGGCGTGTTACCGTGGAAGGCTTAATCTGTTGACAAACGTCGCAGGAAAGCACAAAAGCACGGGTGTCTTTATACAATCCACGCCACCAATAACGCTGCTGCAAGATGGAAACTGTAGCTGACACACCTGCATGAGCAGAAGCCATGCCTTCGTGTGCAGCTGATATCAAGGCACTCCTGCGGTCCGCGTTGGGGATCAGCCGATCTCCAACGTCAGGTATTGTTACATAAGGAACCTGATCGGGACTTAATTTGTAAGAATACTTGGAAGGAAACCCTGTAGGGTAATTATCACCTTCCTTGGTTGCAGCAATAGCTGCTAGAATAACAGAGTCAATTTTAGACATGGACCTGGTAACCGCTGCTACTGAACACGTGACTACTGCTGAACGGGCAGCCTCATCTGCCAGATCGTTACCAATAGCGTGTGCGCCCACCCGCTGATGGCCTAAGGTGTGAACCACCTGTGTGAGGGGCAGACGTTGTTGCAATTCTGCCACTCGAACCCAAAGCATTTTATGCTTAATTGTGCTCCCTTTTGCGTCCTTGTAGTCATTTTTCGACCAGAAAAACAGATTGTCATTGTAAGATTGTACACAGTAGAAGGAATCACATACAATAAGAGTGGTCTCATCCTGAGAAGCGAACTCAAGCGCAAGTAGCAATGCATGCAGCTCGGCCAATTGTGCGGTACTATCTCCAAGTGTGCGAGTGTGCACTACAGAGGATTTGAACGTTCCATTTACAAAGGAACCCGCAACAATAGCACATGCAGCTGAATAAGCGTGCTTGGACCCAGTGGCCGGTTGCGCCGAACCATCGGTGTAGATCACACATTTGTAATCCTCAAGCGGCAGTAAAAACAAAGGAGGAGGATGAACGAATTCATACTGCAAGAACTCCTGAGTCTGGAGAGAAGAATCGAAAATAAAAGTGACGTCCGAAGACGTCAAGGATGTAGCCCATTGTATCCAACGGGGATGCATTGCTTTTGAGTTCGGTACACTTGCCTTTGTTACTGCCTCTAGGGCAGGACAGGGTGTTACCACCAGAATTCGCTTTCCCTGTGCCAGTGCGCGTTCTTTTAGAATCGCCATTTGCACTGCAGTTAGAACTTTTTCAACAGATGTAAAGCGCAATTCAGCGGAAGTGTACAGATGCGACTTGTATGCGATGGGTACTGTATCACCTTCATTAAAGGTTAAGTACGTGAATCCCACCGCCCCGGAATTATTCTAATCACCAGGTTTGTGTGGTTATCACGAGTCAAAAGATATTTAGACTCCAATAGGTCTGTCTGCAAAGACTGCAGAATCAAGGTATGCTCAGGCAGCCAGCAAGACCTTGAATAAGTAGGTTGTATCAAAGCATACAAAGGCTTGATACGCTGGGCATATTCGGGAATGTAAGTACGCCCGAAATTCAGGAAACCCAGCAAAGACTGAAGTTTCTTCAGAGTATTTGGGGGCACAAATGTGCACATTTTTCCAAGAAATGGGGGGCTAAGCCCTTACCTTCGTTGTTGAGCTCATAGCCCAAGAACAGAACGGTAAATTCAGCAATGTGTGACTTAGCAAAGTTAAATTTGTAACCCTGCTCCGCAAATTCAAGAATAATGCGGTCCACACGGGACAGATGCTGATATAACTCGTCGTCTGTCAGATAGATGTCATCTACGTACGAACATGCGTCTTGATCAATGTCATTTAACAAAGAAACAACACGGGCGGCGAATATACCCGGACTATTTTTGTAGCCCATGGGTAAACGCCGGAACTGGAATAATTTACCACCGGAAGTGAATGCGGTCCATTGACCACTCTCCGGGGCTAGGTTGTGCGTGTAGAAACCGTTTGAAAGGTCAAGTGTCGTTTTATATTTTTTACGAACAAGACTGTCTACAAGCGCAGAACTATGTGTATTCTGTACCGCAAAGTTCCGACAATGGGAATTTAAATGCCGGTAATCCAAAACTAAGCGGTACGATCCATCGGGTTTAGAAACCACGAAAAGGGGATTGTTCATAGGTGATACGCATGGTTCGATTACTCCCTGATATTCCAACTGTGTCAGAATTTCGGAGACGGGGCCTTTTGCCTGCCGTTTGATGGGATATTGGGGTTGTGGCTGCGGTAGTGACCGCAAAGGTATTGCATGAGGAGGTGATTCTTCATCCCATCCCACATGGTTGCGGTATAACGCTGGTGCCTGGTACACAGCCCACTCAGCTGCAAGTGCTTCAGCTTTGTCTTTTGGGACATGCCTTGAAAAGCTTGGAAGGATTACCTCCTCTCCTTTATGTGCAGCTAAAACGAATGGGGGTGGCCAATCCACCTCTGCTAACAAAATGTCATATGAAGAGGTTAGATTTTCCCAAAAAATCCCTTTTATTTCACGCGGTATGTCACCTTCAATTTGGATGACTATGTTGTAAAGTCTGTCAGGGGGTGCCACTCTCGTGTCAGCTGTCTCTACAGTAACGAATGTTTCAGTTGCTGTCGCCTCCATATGAGGACGTAGCGCCTCCCGCACTATGGTAACTTCCGCGGCGCTGTCTAGGAGGGTCACTGCCCACGTCCAATTCTGGAGTCTCGTTCTCACGGTCTGTGGCATATTTCGCTGTTACAGCGGCAACTTTTTTCTTCTGAAATTGCGGTCGAGAAAGGTGAAAGTCTTCTGCTTTCCCTCTGACTTGTTGTCGAGGTTGGTCTCGCTCCTGGGGAGCCTCTCGGCCCCTTCCTCTATCTTGCCGTCCTCCTCCACCAGCCTGTGACGACGTCTGGGCCTGTGAAGAACGAGGAGAACGCGTATCAGAGCTCTGAAACCTTTCTGGTGATTTAATTCTCGACCTATCACGTAAATCATAAGTACGTTCAGAAGAAACCGAAACTGGGGAAGCGCCTCTCGACCCCGGCTTCTTTTGTTGCTTACCCTGTTTTTTCTGTCTCCAACTCTTTTTAGTGAAGACTGGTCTATCATCTTTCTCAGATGTACTTTTTGTTTGTGTAATTTGTGGTTGCGATTGAGTTTGCATTTTTACAAAAGGCTTGTTGCCTAGGCTATTTCTTCCAATTGTTTTATAAGCCCGGGCTATAATTTTCGGTAATTCGCGAGGCCTGTCCAACTCTGGGACCAAAGCCAAAGCATTCGCTACTTGAAAGTTCATAGCATCGCCCTTGACATTTCCAAGGATCAGTTCAGCTACTACATCAAACACTCCCACTAGTCTCATCCCTAATTCCACAGCCGCTTCAGGGCCATGTTCGTCCTGTACTTTTTTAATTACAGAGGGTAGAACAGTCATGGAAGGAGTACCAAAACATTTTGAATAAACTGCTGCGAATACCTTACCCCAGTTTTCACATGATGTCAAATCGGGGATTAAGTCTTTTGGCAAACTTATCGTAAGGATGCGGTGTTTATCCACCGGGGATGTATGTGGAAACACCGCTTCTATCTGATCGAACTTTTCTGCAAGCCAGTAAGGATAATCGTCCTTATTTTGTGGACGTTTGCCCATCACAGAATTTACCATGACAGGACTTATGGTCACTCCCGCTGCAATAGCTGGTTGGCCAGCGACTACAGGAGCAGCTCCATGGAGACTACCTGTAACGTATGTCACTAAGGCTCTATGCACTCGCACCAGTTCGGTATGCATAGTGCGCAGATCCGCAATCGGTAATGCCAGATAATTTGGATGCGGGGTATACCCGGCCAATACAGGCCAAGTGGCCCCCTCAATGGATAAGGGGCCTAAACGAACTGCGGTAGTTGGTTGTGGGAGGGCGCCATTAAACCAAACACGGTGCTGCCAAGCCGTGAGAGGCACTTCAAGATTAGTATAGGGTCGATAGGCAGCAGGAATAGCGGTGAGTTTATATTCATGAAACAGATTATCACCTGCATCCACCGCCTCAAAAGTGATCCAAGTGTAAAACACTTCAAAGTGATAAGCCGGATCGGCTTGAACCACAAAGACCAACTCGACCCCAGCATCGGGCACTCCGTATACACCTAGGTGTTCTCGGAGAGGTCCTCGGCTATGTGCAGCTATCGCCACACCAGCCATAACTAAACAATTGTATTCGACAACCTAACAGGGAGCACAAAATGGGTTTTTATGTAACCTTTTTAATAACTTCAAGCTTGAAAGAACCTATAAAACGTTCAATATAGGAGGTATCACCGTCACTTACGCCTCCGGAAGCGTACGTGAGGGTTTTGTGGACAAGCACAAGTACTACTCAAGCATCTCGCAGATAAGCTGCCCCACGGTGGTCGCGCCATGTCATAAGGTTTCTGCACATACACAGAGCTATGCACAGGATAATGGGACCCCGGAATACAGTGGTTTGCCTACCATATACCGTAGCACCCAAAAACCCCAACCCAACTAGCTTAGCATCCCATTAGCACCCAAGTACCAATGATTGGACAACCCAGAACACGGTATCTTTATCTCAGGACTCGCAGAAGCAAGAACACTCTTTCGTCACTCACTCGTACTTGTCCACAAGGTGCGTAGGAAGAGACACTGGATAGGTTAAAATGTTTATTCCAACTTACGTGCTCTAAGGTACAGTACACGTGTCAGTACTAATAGCATAATGCATATGAATAATATAAGCAGCATGGTTACAATTCCATAGAATACAAACGGGGAAAGCATTTCATAACTCAGTGGATAAATGTCTAAATAACATTACCACCCTCCCCGTGCAGTAAGATAGTTTATTATAGAAATAGAAGACCTCTGGGCTTTGACTAGCGAACCCCCATACCTCAGTCTCTAGATGCAGAATTACATCAGCAGGACATCATAGCTCTTCTCACTGAAAAGGATTTCTCCAAGTGTGTCCAGCGCCAGTAAAAACCCCAGTATTAAAGGCACACAAAGTTTCATGTCATTTGCGCCTAATATTATGTCTGGGTGCGCGAGACTGGCCATATCAGGAAGAACCGAAATACATTGTTATGCGACCTTGTACATGTTGTGCAGTCTGAGCCCAAATCGAACAAGAGAAAAGGTGAAAGACAGAAAGTGCAGACAGCGCAAAAGAACTTGGCAAGAGCAAAGGGCGAGGGAGGGAGCCCTGGCTCAGTGTAACGTGCGCAAAGAAAAGCAGCATGGCAGCTAGTCCTAGGCCAACATAACAAGGCAGGCAACAAACCACAAGACAGTAACTCATACATGCATCCCCCAGGGCCTGCTTTTTTTACAAAAAAAAAAACGGGAGAGGGGCTGCGTGGCCCCCCTCCTTAGGCCTCAAGTGGCCCTGGGGACCCCATCCCTCGGGGCTGTGCCACAGTTTTTAAAACATTTTGTTTTATTGATTTAAGGAGGGGGGCCACGCGGCCCCACTCCTGGGCCACTTCTGGCCCTGGGGACCCCATCCCCCGGGGCCTGGCCTCTCTGTTGGGGCCGTGGGCCCGCCGGCTCCCCGCCTCCTGCGGGAGCCGGCATTGCTTTTCCACACGGGGAGCTGCTAACATGCAGCTCCCCGTGTGGAAAAGCAATCTGGTTTGGATTTTGGAAGCGAGAGCAGGAAATCTGCTCTCGCTTCCCAAATCCAAACCAGTGTTTGCTATGGCAGGACGGGAGCCACACGGCTCCCGTCCTGCCATAGCAAACAGCAGTGTCCCGGGGTGGGCACCCGGGACACTGCAGGAGCCGGCCCTGGGGGTGGCGGTCCCCAGGGCCATCGAGGGCTCCTGGAGGGGGCCCCGCGGCCCCCCTCCCAACTAGTGTACAGCCCCGGGGAGGTGGCGGTCCCCGGGGAATGTGGGGGGGCTCGAGCCCCCCGACACAGGTTTAATAATTTTTTTTAAAAAGCCCTGGGGGTGGCGGTCCCCGGGGCAGCGGGGGGCTGTGTGCCCCCATGAATAATTAATAAAAGCCCCTGGGGGTGGCGGTCCCCGGGGCTTGGGGGGGCCTTGGAGGCCCCCACACATTAAAAAAGAAGCCCCGGGGGGTGGCGGTCCCCGGGGCTGCGGGAGGGCGGAGTGCTCTCCCGCACATAATGTTAAGAAAGCCCCGGGGGTGGCAGTCCCCGGGGCTGCGGGGGCCCTCGGGGGCCCCGCATATATTTGTTACAAATGCCCCCTGGACCTGGCCCACCCAGGGGCCTCAATTAAATGAAGCGCTAGAGTCCGCGCTTCATTTTTTAAAATTTTTTGTCCAGATTTGTGCACCCAGCGCAAATTCAGCCGATTTTTAAAAAAACAAAATGCTTTTTTTTGGCCTGGGGGTCCTTGTGGGACCCCTGAGCAGGCCTAAGGGGTCAGGGTGTTTCTACCCTGCCCCCTTTTCTTGTTTTTTTATCTTTTTCCTCACCTTTTCTTTCTCCCTCGGTCCGAGCACAAGATGGCTGCCAACACTTCCTGGTTTGAAGTGTTGGCAGCCAATCAGAGCCAAGCTCGTGCTCGCGGATTAGGCTCCGCCCACATATATATATTTTTTTCTTTAATATCTCAAAAACTACTGAACGGATTTACGCCATTTAAAAAAAGGTCGCTTTCTGAACCAAGCACTACCTTTTTGCCAAATTTGGTGTAATTCCATTCAGCAGTTCGGGCTGTAGCCTTGCCTAAAGTTTCCTATGGGAAATTGATTTTTTGACTCTTATTTTTTAAATTTCTCAGCAACTACTGAACGGATTTACACCATTTAAAATAAAGGTAGCTTTCTGAACCAAGAGCTACCTTTCTGCCAAACTTGGTGTAATTCCGTTCAGCAGTTTGGGTTGTAGCCTGTCTCAAAATTTCCTATGTAAATTAACACACGAAAAACACTTTTTGGGACCCCCTTTTTTCTCCGCCCCCGCTTGACTAATCACCCCCAAACTTTCAGGATAGGAGCTGACCTGAATAGACCTTTTTTTTGGGAGAATTTCACAAAGATTCGTTAAACGACGCCAAAGATATTAGCAAATCAAAAAATGCTTTTCCTATGGAAACTAGGTTCTGCCTATAACTACCTACTGGCGACCGCCAGTAGGTAATGTATATATATATATTCACTGAAAAAACCATAGGTTTCAGGCACGTTATAGTTAGAAATTAGCATTTAAAAAACCTTAGAAATTCACTGAAAAAACCATAGGTTTCAGGGACGTTATAGTTAGTTGGACATTTCACTCGTACAAAACCATAGAAATTCCCCCGTTATAGTTAGTTCAGCTAACTATAACTCACGCCCCCGCAAAGCACTGCTGATGACGTCACATATTACATCACTTATGACATGGTCAGTGACATCACTGATGACATCACTGATGACATCTCAAATGACATCCCCCTGCCCTATTATGTACTAGGGCCTTACAGAGGAGGTCATGCTAATCACAGGGGTACCCCAATGCATAGTGTTCCCTAGTGTATGTAGGTGTTTTCACTGTATTCTAAGTGTCTTTTAGTATAGCACTGGCTCTACGCCTGGTTCGTCAGAGTCAGTTACCACCAGTACCCGTCTGAAAAAGTTGTGGGCACAGGATGATTTTGCAACAAGGCCTCTTTCTGCTCCTCTGTTGGTTCTTTCTGCACATTTCTTGCTTCTTCCTGCACTTTTCTTCGTCTTTGTGGTCTTCTGTTGCTTCTTTCTGCATTTCTTTGCTTCTTTCTGTGCGTTTTTCTTCTTTCTTCACATGTCCTACCTCTGTAGGCATAGTTAGAAACTAGCATTTAAAAATCCTTTGAAATTCACTTAAAAACCATAGGTTTCAGGCACGTTATAGTTAGAAATTAGCATTTAAAAAACCTTTGAAATTCACTGAAAAAGCCATAGGTTTCAGGCACGTTATAGTTAGAAATTAGCATTTAAAAAACCTTAGAAATTCACTGAAAAAACCATAGGTTTCAGGGACATTATAGTTAGTTGGACATTTCACTCGTACAAAACCATAGAAATTCCCCGTTATAGTTAGTTCAGCTAACTATAACTCGCGCCCCCGCAATGCACTGCTGATGACGTCACATATTACATCACTCATGACATGGTCAGTGACATCACTGATGACATCACTGATGACATCTCAAATGACATCACTGACGACATCACTGATGACATCCTCCATGTGATAATTTGATGCATCTTCTTACACCCTAATATAACCTTTGATACACCCACTCTAAATTACAGACTGCCATTCTCAAAACCATAGACACTCCAACACCAATAACTAAATACCCACTCACTGATTCTTAGGTTTACACACACACACATCCACTCACTCACCCGTACAGTCACTCATACTTATGGTCACTCAGTACAGTACTATCATATGCACTCATACACCTATATAGACACTCACACACCACCACTCATCCATAGAGGTACTCACACACCTAGTCACTCATGCAAATAATTAATCACACTGCCATTTACTCACCTATACAGTTATACACACACCAGCTCAATTACTCATACAAATACTAGCACATTCTTATGCTCTTATACAATCAATGATACAAGCACACACTCATCCATACAGCCACTCTCACAATCACACACTCTCACTTATAGCCATTTATATACTCCAAAACACATATATTCTGCCTTTCACATATGTAGTTACTCACACATGTTCCACTGAGATATACATTCACTCACTAACACACCCATACACACACTCATCCACACATACAGACCATCACTGATGCACTCTTGAAACCATGCACCCAGTGAATCACCCACTCACACATCTATGCATAGAGTCAAACGCACCCAACCCACACAAAAACTCAGGCACCCATACAGATACTCAGACAATCAATCAATAACCCATATAGACACTCATGTAGCTATTCGCAAACCCATGCAGCCGCTTACACACCAACAGACAGACGGATACAGACATTCACACAGTTTAGTCACTAACCCATGCATTCAGTAAGATATGTTTAATCACTCACTTATAGAGTCAGTCACGCACCTACTAAATCATCCATTCAGACACTTATACACCCAATCATTCTTCAATATGCCTTTCCCTATATATATTAAACATATTTAAACTTTACAGAAACACACAGTCACTGGATGATGTCATCAGTGATGTCATCAGTGAAGTCATTTGAGATGTCATCAGTGATGTCACTGACCATGTCATGAGTGATGTAATATGTGACGTCATCAGCAGTGCATTGCGGGGGCGCAAGTTATAGTTAGCTGAACTAACTATAACGGGGGAACTTCTATGGTTTTGTACGAGTGAAATGTCCAACTAACTATAACGTCCCTGAAACCTATGGTTTTTTTCAGTGAATATTTATATATATATATATATTCACTGAAAAAACCATGGGTTTCAGGGACATTATAGTTAGAAATTAGCATTTAAAAAACCTTAGAAATTCACTGAAAAAACCACAGGTTTCAGGGACGTTATAGGTAGTTGGACATTTCACTCATACAAAACCAGAGAAATTCGGCCGTTATAGTTAGTTGAGTCAACTATAATTCGCGCCCCCGCAATGCACTGCTGATGACGTCACATATTACATCATTCATGACATGGTCAGTGACATCACTGATGACATCTCAAATGACATCACTGATGACATCACTGATGACATCATCCAGTGACTGTGTGTTTCTGTAACGTTTAAATATGTTTTATATATATATATGCCAAGGTGTATTGAAGAATGAGTGGGTGTATGAGTGTCTGTATGGATGACTTTGTGGGTGCGTGACTGACTGTATAAGTGAGTGATTAAATGTGTCTTACTGAATGCATGGGTTAGTGACTAAACTGTGTGAATCTCTGTATCAGTCTGTTATTTGGTATGTAAGCAGCTGCATGGGTTGGTGAGTAGCTACATGAGTGTCTATATGGGTTATTGATTGGTTGTCTGAGTATCTGTATGGGTGCCTGAGTGTCTGTGTGGGTGGGTGGGGAGTGTGTGACTCTGTGCATAGATGTGTGATTGGGTGATTCACTGGGTGTATGGGTTCAAGACTGCATGTGTGAAGGGCTGCATGGGTGGGTGAGTGTGTGCATGGGTGTGTTGGTGAGTGAATAGATGTCTCAGTGGTACATGTGTGAGTAACTACATATGTGAAAGGCAGTATATGTGAGTGTTGGAGTATATAAATCACTATATGTGAGAGTGAGTAATTGTGAGAGTGGCTGTATGGATGAGGGTGTGCTTGTATCAGTGATTGTATAAGAGAGTAAGTGTGTATTAGTATCTGTATGAATAAGTGAGTTGGTGTGTATATAACTGTGTAGGTGAGTAAATGGGAGTGTGATTGATTCTTTGCATGACTGACTAGGTATGTGAGTAACTCTATGGATGAGTGGCGGTGTGAGTGTCTATATAGGTGTATGAGTGCATATGATAGTGCTGAATTGATGAGTGATTGCATGAATGAATGACTGTTTGGCTGAATGAGTGGATGTGTATGTAGACCTAGGAATCAGTGAGTGGGTATGTAGTAACTGGTATTGGTGTGTCTATGGTTTCGAAAATGGTAGTCTGTATTTTAGAGTGGGTGTATCAAAGGTTATATTAGGGTGTGAGGAGGTGCATCAGATTATCACATGGATGATGTCATCAGTGATGTAATTTGAGATGTCATCAGTGATGTCACTGACCATGTCATGAATGATGTAATATGTGACGTCATCAGCAGTGCATTGCGGGGGCGTGAGTTATAGTTAGCTCAACTAACTATAACGGCCGAATTTCTCTGGTTTTGTATGAGTGAAATGTCCAACTAACTATAACGTCCCTGAAACCTGTAGTTTTTTCAGTGAATTTCAAAGGTTTTTTAAATGCTAATTTCTAACTATAACGTCCCTGGAACCTATGGTTTTTTCAGTGAATTTCAAAGGTTTTTTAAATGATAATTTCTAACTATAACGTCCCTGAAACCTATGGTTTTTTTCAGTGAATTTCTAAGGTTTTTTAAATGCTAATTCCTAACTATAACGCCCCTGAAACCTATGGTTTTTTCAGTGAATTTCAAAGGTTTTTTAAATGCTAATTTCTAACTATTCTTACAGAGGTAGGACATGTGCAGAAAGAGGAAGAAAGGTGCAGAAAGAAGCAAGAGAAATGCAGAAAGAGGCAACAGAAGTCCAGAAAGATGAAGAAAGGTGCAGCAAGAAGCAAGAGATATGCAGAAAGAACCAACAGAGGTGCAGAAAGAGGCCTTTTTGCAAAGTCATCCTGTGCCCCCAACTTTTTGCTGACTGGTACTGGTGGTAACTGACTCTGACTAACCAGGCCCGGAGGCAGTGCTATGCTGAAAGACACTTAGAATACAGTAAAAACACCTACATAAACTAGGGTACACTATGGGTTGGGGTACCCCTGTGAATGGCATGACCTCCCCTGTAAGGCCCTAGTACATAATAGGGCAGGGGGATTAAAACTACCTCTAAGTCAGAGGTGCAGAAAGAGGAAAGAGAAGTGCAGAAAGAAGCAACAGAGGTGCTGAAAGAGGCAAAAGAGGTACAGAAAGAAGCAAGTGAAGTGTAGAAAGAGGCAACAGAGGTGCAGAAAGAAGCAAGAGAGGTACAGAAAGAGGTAAGAGGGGTGCAGAAAAAGGTAGGAGGGGGTGCAGAAAGAGGCAAGTGAGGTACAGAAAGAGGCATGAGGGGTGCAGAAAGAAGGAAGAGAAGTGCAGAAAGAAGTAACAGAGGTGCTGAAAGAGGCGCGAAGGGTGCAGAAAGAGCAAGAGAATTGCAGAAAGAGACAAAAGAGGTAAAGAAAGAGGCAAGAGAGGTGCAGAAACAGGCAGGAAAGGTGTAGAAAGAGGGAACAGGGGTGCAGATAGAGGCAAGAGAGGTGCAGAAAGAGAAAAGAGGGGTGCAGAAAGAGACAAGAGAGCTGCAGAAAAAAGCAACAAAGGTGCTGAAAGAGGCAAGTGATGTGGGGAAAGGGGCTAGAGATCTGCAGAAAAAAGAAACAGAGGTGCTGAAAGAGGCAAGTGATGTGCAGAAAGAAGCAACAGAGGTGCAGAAAGAGGCAAAAGGGGTGCAGAAAGAGGCAAGAAAAGTGCAGAAAGAGGCAACAGAGGTACAGAAAGAGGCAAGAGAGGTGCAGAAACAGACAGGAAAGGTGCAGAAAGAGGGAACATGGGTGCAGAAAGAGGCAAAAGAGGTGCAGAAAGATAAAAGAGGGGTGCAGAAAGAGGCAAGAGATCTGCAGAAAAAAGCAACAGAGGTGCTGAAAGAGGCAAGTGAGGTGCAGAAAGAGGCAAGAGATCGGCAGAAAAAAGCAACAAAGGTGCTGAAAGAGGCAAGACGGGTGCAGAAAGAGGAGAGAGAAGTGCAGAAAGAAGCAAAAGAGGTGCTCAAAGAGGCAAGAGGGATGCAGAAAGAGGCAAGAGCAGTGCAGAAAGAACCAAGAGAAGTACAGAAAGAAGCAACAGAGGTACAGAAGGAGGCACGAGGAGTGCAGAAAAAAAGAAGAGAAGTGCAGAAAGTAGCAACAGAGGTGCTGAAAGAGGCACGAAGGGTGGAGAAAGAGGCAAGAGAAATGCAGAAAGAAGAAACAGAAGTACAAAAAGAGGCAAGAGTGGTGCAGAAAGAGGGAAGAGAATTGCTGAAAGAAGCAACAGAGGTCTAGAAAGAAGCAACAGAGGTTCAGAAGGAGGCACGAGGAGTGCAGAAAGAGGCAAGATAACTGCAGAAAGAAGCAACAGAGGTACAGAAAGAGGCAAGAGAATTGCTGAAAGAAGCAACAGAGGTTTATAAAGAACCATGAGAAGTGCAAAAAGAGGCAACTGAGATGCAGAAGAAGCAAGAGCAGTGCAGAAAGAACCAACAGAGGTGCAAAAAGAGGCAAGAGGGGAACAGAAAGAGGTAGGAGAGGTGCACAAAGAGGCAAGAGAGGTACAGAAAGAGGCAGGAGGGGTGCAGAAAGAAGGAAGAGAAGTGCAGAAAGAGGCAAGAGAATTGCTGAAAGAAGCAACAGAGGTGTAGAAAGAAGCAACAGAAGTGCAGAAAGAGGCAAGTAAGGTGCAGAAAGAAGCAAGAGCAGTACAGAAAGAACAAACAGAGGTGCAAAAAAAGGCAAGAGGGGTGCAGAAAAAGGTAGGAGGGGTGCACAAAGAGGCAAGAGATGTACATAAAGAAGCAGGAGGGGTGCAGAAAGAAGGAAGAGAAGTGCAGAAAGAAGTAACAGAGGTGCTGAAAGAGGCGCGAAGGGTGCAGAAAGAGCAAGAGAAATGCTGAAAGAGGCAACAGAGGTACAGAAACAGGCAAGAGAGGTGCAGAAACCGGCAGGAAAGGTGCAGAAAGAGGGAACAGGGGTCCAGAAAGAGGCAAGAGATCTGCAGAAAAAAGCAACAGAGGTGCTGAAAGAGGCAAGTGAGGTGCAGAAAGAGGCAAGAGATCTGCAGAAAAAAGCAACAGAGGTGCTGAAAGAGGCAAGTGAGGTGCTGAAAGAGGCAAGTGAGGTGCAGAAAGAAGCAAGAGAGGTGCAGAAAGAAGCAAAAGAAGTGCACAAAGAAGTAATAGAGGTACTGAAAGAGGCGCGAAGGGTGCAGAAAGAGCAAGAGAGGTGCAGAAAGAGGCAACAGAGGTATAGAAAGAGGCAAGAGAGGTGCAGAAAGAGGGAACAGGGATGCAGAAAGAGGCAAGAGAGGAACAGAAAGAGAAAAGAGGGGTGCAGAAAGAGGCTAGAGATCTGCAGAAAAAAGCAACAGAGGTGCTGAAACAGGCAAGTGAGGTGCAGAAAGAAGCAAGGCAGGTGCAGAAAGAGGCAATAGAAGTGCAGAAAGAAGCAAAAGAGGTGCTCAAAGAGGCAAGAGGGATACAGAAAGAGGCAACATCAGTGCAGAAAGAACCAATAGAAGTGCAGAAAGAAGCAACAGAAGTACAAAAAGAGGCAAGAGTGGTGCAGAAAGAGGGAAGAGAGGTGTAGAAAGAGGCTAGAGAGTTGCACAAAGAGGGAAGACGGGTGCAGAAAGAGGTGCAGAAAGAGGCAAGAGGGGTGCAGAAACAGGCAAGAGAACTTCAGAAAGAGGCAAGAGAATTGCTGAAAGAAGCAAAAGAGTTGTAGAAAGAAGCAAGAAAAGTGCAGAAAGAGGAAAGTGAGATGTGGAAACAGGCAAGAAAGGTACAGAACGAGGGAAGACAAGTGCAGAAAGAGACAACAGGGGTGCAGAAAGAAGCAAGACAGGTGCAGAAAGAACCATGGAAAGTGCAGAATGAAGCAACAGGGTGCAGAAAGAGGCAAGAGAGTTGCAGAAACAGGCAAAAGAGCTACAGAAAGAGGGAACAGAGGTGCAGACAGAGGCAAGAGGTGCAGAAACAGGTAAAAGGGGTGTAGAAAGAGGCAAGAGGGGTGCAGAAATTTGCAAGAGAGGTGCAGAAAGAAGCAACAGCAGTGCAAAAGAACCAACAGAGGTGCAAAAAGAGGCAAGTGAGGTACAGAAGGAGGCAAGAGAACTGCAGAAAGAGGCAAGAGAGTTGCAGAAACAGGCAATAGAGGTACAGAGATAGGGAACAGGTGGGTAGACTGAGGCAAGAGAGTTGCAGAAAGAGGGAAGAGAGGTGCAGAAAAAGGCAAGAGGGATGCAGAAATTTGGAACAGAGGTGCAGGAAGAAGCCAGAGCAGTGCAGAAAGAACCAACAGAGGTGCAGGAAGAGGCAAGAGGGGTACAGAAAGAGGCAAGTGAAGTGCAGAACGAAGCAAAAGAGGTGCAGAAAGAACCAACAGAGCTGGAAAAAGAGGCAAAGGGGTGCAGAAAGGGTTAGGAGAGGTGCAGAAAGAGGCAAGAGGGGTACAGAAGAGGCAGGAGGGGTGCAGAAAGAGGAAAAGAACTGCAGAAAGAAGCAACAGAGGTGCTGAAAGAGGCACAAAGGGTGCAGAAGGAAACAGGTGAAGAAAGAAGGAACAGAGGTACGTAAAGAGGCAATAGTGGTGCAGAAAGACGGAAGAGAGGTACAGAAAGAGGCAAGAGAGTTGCACAAAGAGAGACGAGGGGTGCAGAATCAGGCAAAAGGGGTGCAGAAAGAAGCAAGTGAGGTGCAGAAAGAAGCAACAGAAGTGCAGAAAGAGGGAAGAGGGGTGGAGAGAGAGGCAAGAGGGGTGCAGAAAGAAGCAAGACAGGTGTAGAAAGAAACAAAAGAAGTGCAGAAAGAAGGAACAGAGGTGCAGAAAGGCAAAAACGGTGCAGAAATATGAAAGAAGGGTACAGAAAGAAGCAAATGAGGTACAGAAAGAGGCAACAGATTGTATTGTATTGTATTGTAATTGCATTTATATAGCGCTTACTACCCCTGACGAGGCGTTGAAGCGCTTTTTCGGCGAGTAGCACGCTACTCCGGGACCCATAGAAGATTAGTGTTGAATTAGTATAGTGAAACATGCAAGTAAATTTTAAGTGGTGGATAGGTTAGTCAGTTATTTTGATTCGGAAGGATAGCAGAAGGATAGCAGAAGTATAGAAGAGGAAAAAAAGGTTTGTATTTATATAGCGCTTGTTACCCCTGATGGGGTGTTGAAGCACGCTACTCCGGAAACCCATAAAGGATGAGTGCTGAATTAGTATGGTGAAATATGACAGTAATTGGAGTGGTGGATATTAGTCAGTTATTTGGAGTGAGAAGGGTAGCGGAGGGATAAAAGGGAAGAAAGGTTTGCATTCATGTAGCACTTGTTACCCCTGATGGGTGTTGAAGCGCTTTTCTGGCGAGTTGGACGCTACTCCGGAACCCATAAAGGATTAGTGTTGAAAATTAGTATAGTGAAGTATGAAGTAATTTGAGTGGTGGATATGTTATTCAGTTATTTGGATAGAGAAGGGTAGGTTGCGGGATAGAAGAGGGAAAGAGGTTTGTATTTATATAGCGCTTGCTACCCCTTGATGGGGTTTTGAAGCACTTTGTTGGCGAGTAGCACGCTACTCTGGAACCCATAAGGATTACTGTTGAATTAGTATGGCGAAACATGAAAGTAATTTGAGTGGTGGATAAAGTACAAGAGATTTGCAGAATGAGGCAAGAGAAGTGCAGAAAAAGAAAGAAACGTGCACAAAGAAGCAACAGAAATGCAGAATGAGGCAAGAGAGGCGCAGAGGGAAGCAAGAGTAGCTTGCACACCATTAGTACCAATTTAACACCCACCTTTAGCAATAAGTAACAAGTGACCATTCTAGGTTTGCAAAGGGCCTTCCACCATGCTGTAACACTTTTCGCTGCATTTTTGGTAACGTTTGAGCCGTTTGAGCTAGGAAAAAAGCTTTTTTTGTACAAATCTGCAGATTAGGGAGCAGATGATGAATTATGTGGCTAATGCAGAAAATGTATAATTGTGCGAAAGTCGGTGCAGCCAAACAGTCACATACTTCCAGTGGCTCTGCTCATACCTCTGACTAGGTCCACAAGTGCTCCTCAATGATTCCTTCTTTTTTTGTCTCACTGAGTTCATACTTGAGCTTCTATGGAAAAGAGGAAGACTAAACCTTAGGTTACCACTCCACAGCACAGACTACCATACCACATAATTACTCTCCATAACACATAATCCCACTCTACATAATTCCTATACACTAAATACCACATACTTTCTATCCACATAATTTCACTGCACAACATACCACATAATTCCACCACACACAACGTACATCCACTCCACTCCAAAAAACATTAGTAAAAAACTTTTACATTACAACGCCAATAGCTCTAACTCTCACAAATGCAAAACCTATTACATTGCAAACACTTCTTTAACTAGTAGTCATGTTTGCAGAGTGGTAGAGAAAGGGTGCTGGGCCTCTGACCAATGCTCAGGAATTCCGCTGCGTAGGACTTACAGGAGGTACCAGGAGGACTTCTTGGCTCCCAAAGTCCCTCAGGAGTAAATTGAAATCCATCCCCCAATCCCCTAGTCTGCCAGGAGGCGCGTTTGCAGAGTGGTGGAGAAAGGGGGGCATGGCCTCCGAAGACGTCTTAGCAATCCCACTGTGTGGGACTTACTGGAGGTAATAAGGGGGTAGTTGGCCCCCAAGGACATCTTTGGGTGCCAACTACTCCTCCTATTACCTCCAGTAAGTCTCGCACAGCAGGATTACTACGTTGTCATAGCAGGCCATGCCCCTTTTCCCCACCACTCTGCAAACGCACTTCCTGGTGTGCTCTTGGATGGGGACTAAAGTCTTCTTCGCTGCTGGGGGTCCTTAGGGGCCAACTAGCCTACCTGATACCTCCAGTATGTCCCAGATAGTGGGATTGCCAATTTTGGCCCCGGGGACCCCATCCCCCGAGGCATGGCCTCCTTTTTATAATTTAACTATTGGGAAGGGGGGCCGCGTGGCCCCCCTTCCCTAGGCCACTATTGGCCCCGGGGACCCCATCCTCCGGGGCCGGCCTTTCAGTTTTTTCTTTTTTAATTACAGGAGGGGACCGCATGGCCCCCCTCCTGGGCCACTTCTGGCCCCGGGGACCCCATCCCCCGGGGCCTGACCAGCCTGTGTTTATTTTTTTAGGAGGGGGGCTGCATGGACCCCCTCCTTAGGCCAATTATGGCTTGCCCCGGGGGCCCCATCCCCCGGGGCCGGCCTTTCCGTGGTTTTTTTTTTTTTTTTTATTGCAGTGGAGGGGGGCCGCGTGGCCCCCCTCCTGGGCCACTTCTGGCCCCAAGGACCCCCATCCCCCGGGGCCTGGCCTCACCGTTGGGGACCGTGGGGGGAGCCCCAATGCCCCCACAGTCCCGCCAGCTCCCCACATCCTGCGGGAGCCGGCATTGCTTTTCCACAAGGGGAGCTGCTGACATGCAGCTCCCCTTGTGCAAAAGCAATTCTGCTTTGGATTTTGGAAGCGAGAGCAGGTTTCCTGCTCTCGCTTCCAAAAACCAAAGCGGGACGCCAGCACCGGGAGCAAATCACTGCCTTGAGGGGAACGGCTACTCTGCCCTTTACTCCTGCCGCGAGGGGAGCGGCTCTTCAGCGCCGCAACTAGCGCTGTGAGGGGAACGGCTGCTCGGGGCACTACAACCCCCAGAATCCCTTGACTCCGCGCCCCCAGTGACGCCACAGCTGCGCCAGGAGGCGCGTTAAAAGCCCCTCAACACATCCGCGGCACGGGACGCGCGCAGGCGAAGCCCGGGTTAAGGGCGGGCCCGTCTGCGCCCGTCAGCGGGTGGAAGAGGCCAGGCTGGGCCACCCCCTTGGCACTCTGTCAAAAAAAAAAAGTATGCAGATCTGTCTTAGGCACTGAAAGGATTTCAGGTTAGTGTTTTGCTGACCCCAAGCATACAATTACTACTTGTGGGCTACTTCCCACACCTACATCTATTACCTTGCCTTTTTGTGGCCAACATAAGTCATTGATGTTCTGAGTTGGACAAGAGTGGGCGGTAGTAGCCTTCTTAGTTCGCCAGATGGGTTGGTCAACCTCAGTATCTGTATAATCTATCAAAGTAAAGCAATTGACTATGGGCAAACGTTTATGTAGCGATAAGAAAATTTCTGCCCCTTCAAATTCCAAGTCTAAAGCCCAACCCACCTCCATTGACCGAATGTTGGAAAGAGCAATTGGGGTGGTGTCAACAGAAATTGAACGGACTGAGAGGCGATTATCGCTTACCCCTATTTTGGATTTTCCCTTGACTGTTCTTGATTCATCACAAGTGGCAGGCCCTTCTGACAGTATTTCTCCCAGGGCCCAGTTAACCAGAGAAGAGGTGCCCAGCGTTGATTCTCCGCGGGAGGCAATACCTACACGCCAAGTGAAGAGGGGAAAATCTAAAGCTCCAGCAAGAACAGGGGCAAAAAAGAAGAAGGCTACGGACTATACTGTGGATGATGTTAACACTAGTGAAGAATGTTTGCCTAGTAACACTGAAAGGGATATGGATAGACCTGCATGGGTAGTTAAATTAGTGGGGGACCTACAACTCCAAGTCAGAGCTATTGTTAAGGACAAACTTAAATTTCTGGTTGAAAGGGTAGATAAACTGACCATGCTCCTACAGAAACGGGTAGGGGTTGCACATGGTAGCGAAGGGTCTTGTAGTGGCCAAGTAATACAGGCTACAAATAGCACCATCAAGGCTGTCCCCACCCCCTCGCAGAAAAGTCATCCACCCACTACTGTTAATGCTCAACCAAGGCAGTACATTTTAACCCCTGGTAGGCCCAAGCCAATATCTTTCCCCCAACAGAGCAGTGGTCCCCGCCAAGAAATTCGACGGGGGGAGGGGGAGGGCCTAAACAAAACAGCCGGAACCCTCAACGATTATAGCTCACTTTCTAGCATTAACCTACCACCAGCCTCAACCCCTTATGTTGTTGTTCTGTCAGGTGTTCCAGAACTTGGGAGGGGGCAAAAGGAAACTCACCTGGAGCTACTAAATAAATGTATGTCCTGGTTGGCTAACAACAAGCATTTCTGCTATGAGGATGCAGGGGAAATCTTAACGACAAGGAGAGTTGGGTGGGTTGGCTGGAGACCTAAGGATCAGCAGGGGGATTGTGTAGTGATCAATTTCAGAAATCCATTTGTTGCCCGAGAAATTCTAGGTAGGGCCGACTGGCGACAGGAGGGGCACATAAGAGCTCTCCCGCTGGGATACTTTTACCCCCCGGGGCAACCACATTATCGCAGGGATGAACGGGAGGAGAGGCAATTAACCTATAGCCATCAACTGGCCAACCTGGGTCCGCGACGATTTAGGCAACCACTTTTTAATATCCCCACATCAAATAGGTATGGTGTTCTTGATGCTGTCGATTGACACGATTTAACTGGGTCAGGGTTGGAGGATCACACGGTCAGTGTAAGGGTGTTAATAGATCCTCCTACGATACTTGAAGGGAGGGAGATCGTAGGTAGTCAGAGTAGGGCTCCCAGTGACGTGGCTGTTGAATCTAAGGAGGGCATAATTACCAGCCAATCCGGTGATCCCACTAGGGAAATCTATTTAGAACTAGTCCCTTGCGTGGGTGGAACTTTGCCCCCCCCTGGCCCCCGTACTTGTGTCCCAGGACAGTGAGTTGAAGCCCCAGAGGCTGCGAGTTTTATCCTGGAACATAGCAGGACTCGCGCCCAAGATGGACAATCCTGACTGGGGGAGTTTCATAGAACAACACGAGATCTGTATGTTCCAGGAGACGTGGGCAAGGGGAGTTATTACTAGATCAGGCTTTGCCTCATATACCATAGCAGCATCTTCTGGGGGAAAGGGGAGGCCATCAGGGGGGCTGTGTACTTGGGTGGGGACTCATTTGGGTTGTACATCTTCCCAAATAGAGACATCCTCAGATGATATTCTGTGTGTCCTCCTTAGTTTCCCTACTAAGGCTACTGTTGCCCTTATTAATGTTTATTCAAGACCCGTAAACCGTAGCCAAGAGTCCAAGACCCTTGATGAGCTATCGACATTTATTGCCACCATTCCCGATAATTACTTGCTGATAGTGGGGGGAGATTTCAATTGCCAGTACGAGCCCCTAGACGGTTTAAACAGGGATAACCCGTGTGAAGAAGATATTCACTGGGCTGTACCCGACACTACCTGCTCGTTAGTTAAAGCATGGACCCCATTAGTACTCCAGATGAATTCCCTAGTGCTAAGACATTCTTTGAGGGCATGTAACGGCCGGACTAAGTCTGACACTCCTGGCAGGCATACCTTTAATCAGATTGGCCACGGTTCATTAATTGACTACATTCTGGTCAGCATATCAGCCTGGTATAGGGTTATTGACTTTAGGATCGCGGAGCACCATGACAGCGATCACAATGCATTGGTTTTAGATCTGCTCGCATTGACCACAGAAAGCGCGGTCGATCGGACTGCGCAAACGGATGGTAATTTGACTCTTACTAACTGTAGGAAGAGGGTCCGATGGGCGGAACTAAGTAAATCCCAAGAAAAACTTGGTGCCCTGTATCAGTCTGTTATATCGGTCCTTAGGGACTCTTTTCAATCGTCTCAGTAGAAAACACCCAAATTAATGTACCGGAGGTAGCCCAAAACCACATCAAGTTAATGTCTATTATGGCTGACTTCTTTTTCCCAATTAAAAAGGTCACTAAAAAAAGATTAACGTGCCACCCCTGGTTCAATAAAAAATGTCGAAAGGCCAAAATTGCTTTGGTCTCTGCTATTAGGGCCAAGGATAGACCCCGCATTAAAATCTGTAGGGCGGCCTATCGATTAAATATCGAGGAGGCCCGAAAGGGGTGGGAAAGTGATAAGTGGGAAACCCTCAGAAGTTCTTTGGGTAATCACGACATGAAGACCTTCTGGAATGTGGTAAATACGGGCACCCCAGAAGGAAATCCGGCAATAGCCCCTAATTTAGGGGCAAATGTATGGAGGGACCATTTTAAGTCCCTCTACTTAAGGGCCCAGACAGAGGGAATTACACCAATCCACCCAGAGTACCCTCTGCAAGTCGACTCGACTAACGGTCTTGAGACCTCCCGTAGAGCGTCAGATGACTCACCGTTGTTTACCCTCAAAGAGGTAACTGGCGCTTTAAACCAAATCGCCCCTGGCAAGGCTCCTGGCCTTGATAAAATCCCCGGGGATTTGTTCAGAAGTGAACCAAGTATTTGGGCTCCTTATTTATTGATCCTATTTAATGCCGTCATGCAAGGCATGGCCCTACCAAGTAGTTGGTTAGGGGCAGAAATAATACCTGTATATAAGAAAGGCTCTCCGATGTCGCCCACAAACTACAGGCCTATAAGCTTGATTGACATCAGTCAAAAAAAATTCGCACGAGTATTGTTACATCAGCTACAGAGCTGGATGGAGGAGCAGAAAGTTCTTACCCCATTACAAGCAGGGTTCAGAGAAAAAATGTCCACCCTAGACCAGATTTTTAGGCTACAATTATTATACTGGAAGACCGTGTGTGTAGAGGGTGGCAGCCTCTACTTAATTTTTGTAGACCTGAAATCTGCGTTTGATTTGGTCCCGAGAGACAAGTTGTGGGCAGTCCTGTTAGAGATGGGAGTTCCCCCTTACTTGTGCAAAGCTATAATACGGCTACATGAGGGCAACTTCACGCAAATACGATTTGGTAAACAGGGGGAACTTACTACCCCAATTCCTATAGAAAGAGGAGTACGTCAGGGCTGTGTCCTCGCCCCAACACTCTTCAGTCTCTTTATAAATGGGTTAGTAGATTTTCTTAACTCCGAGAAGGACTTAGACACCCCAAAGCTGGCAGCCCGTAACATCTCGGCCATGATGTTTGCGGACGACACTTTGCTTCTATCAAAATCGCCAATGGGCATACAGAGAGCCCTAAACAAATTTGTGGCCTTCTGTAAAGAAAGGGGGCATGAGATAAATTTGCAAAAAACTAAATTTATGGTGTTCAACGCTGCAGACCAAATCCATGCCTAGAGGGCAAACCCCTGGAGAGGGTATCTACTATAGATTACCTCGGCATTACAATAACAGAAAAAATGGATTGGGGGCTCAAAAAAAGAAAAACAGTCTGAAGCTAGCGCAAACATCAGGGGGTCTTTCTAAGGTGTTCCGCAATTCCAGCTATACACCTGTGGGCCCAGCAGCGGAAATATATAAAACTCAAGCTAGAGGTGCTGCCCTTTATGGTGCTGAAATATGGGGCCATGATTGCACTGATAACCTAACTCGTATTGAGAATTCCTTTATGAGACAATTGTTTGGTCTCCCCCGCAGTACCCCTCTTACACCTCTACGATTAGATCTTGGGGTCAGGTCAGTGGCAGATGAAGTCTCTTTGAGGCCCCTTCTATTTTGGAGACGATTGTGGGTTACCCCTGAATTGTCTGTGTTCCAAGAAGAATTGAGAGAAGTGTTGAACTTACCTGGGGCCAGGAGACTACCATGGTTTACTTATGTCAGGATCACCTTTACATCCATGGGTATAGGTAATTTGTGGGATAACCCATAGACAACATGCTTTGCAATCTCTAGGAAAGAGCTAAAGGGTTGATACTGGGAGCATAAACTTTTACAGCTACAGGGGAACCATTTAATTGGAAATGCTACCAAAGCATTTATGAATATAAAAGAGCAGTATATTCTAGAGTCGGTGCTTAATGATATCAAGCCGGCGGCAGCCAGGAAGCTCTACCTACAATTCAGGCACGGGGTATTGCCATTGCGTGCCTTTACAAACAAATGGGCGGGTTCCCTATCATTGGGTTGTCCGGCATGCAATGACGCGGAAGAGACTGAACTCCACGTGTTTTTTTTGTTGCACCGGCTATATGAAAGTTAGAAAATGATGGCTGATCCAGATATGTCGTAATCTGGGAACCAGGCACTGCTCTAAGGCCTTTAGGCTGCTGAAATACGACACTAGCTTGCCAGTAGTTTTCTCTGTAGCAGGCTTCCTATTTTCTATGTGGTGCACCCGAAGAGCCTTATTAAAAATGTCCCCTATAGCTGGTGACTCAATTTAAGTACACTACACCCCAATAGAATTCTTAGGCACTTAGTTGTATAGTATTTGGGGAGTAGGTCAGTTAAAAGAAGAACTAGGGTCCGATAGTAGATAATGTTTAGCTAGTCTTTCTTTGACAGTAGTAGAATCTCCATTGACTAGATTAGGCACTATCAACGTTTTTTTTTTTCTTTTTTCTTTTTTAAAATTGTACAAGCATTTTATTTTTTAATACATATTTGTTAACAGAAGTTTTTATACTGTTTGTTTTTATTTGCTTTTAAATGAAATGTATGATTCTGTCTGAAATACTTTTATGGATGTTATCCGAAATAAAGTTTTTTACAACAACAACAAAGCAGAGTTTGCTATGACAGGGCGGGAGCCGTGGTCCCGCCCTGTCGTAGCAAACAGCAATGTCCTGGGGTGGGCACCCCGGGACATTGCAGGAGCCAGCCCTGGGGGGTGGTGGTCCCCAGGGCCATCAAGGGCTCCAGGATGGGGGCCGCGTGGCCCCCTCCCTATATTTCAAAGGCCCGGGGAGGTGGTGGTCCCTGGGGCTTGGGGGGCCCGCGAGGCCCCCTGATTAATAACAGAAGCCCCGTGGAGGTGGTGGTCCCTGGGGCTTGGGGGACCTGCGAGGCCCCCCTGCCCCTATTATATCAAAGCCCCGGGGAGGTGGCAGTCCCCGGGGCAGTGTGGGGGGCTGGGACCTGCCCACACATTTATTATTGAAGCCCTGGGGAGGTGGCCGTCCCTGAGGCTGCGGGGGGCCACGTGCCCCCCGCATTCAATTAACTAAGCCCCGGGAGGTGACAGTCCCGGGGCTGCGGGGCCCCCACGGGCCCCGCAAATTAATTAGTCATTGCCCCGGGTCCTGGCCCACCCGGGGCTTATAGAAAACGAAGCGCGGGAGTCCGCGCTCGTTTTAAAAAAGTTTCTCTCCGAATTTGTGCACCCAGCGCGACTCGGCCGTCTAAAAAAAAAAAGCTTTTGTTTGGCCTGAGGGTCCTTGTGGGACCCCCTGAGCAGGCCTAGGTGGTCAGGGTGTTTCTACCCTGCCCCCTTTTCTTCTTTTTTACCTTTTTTTAAACCTTTTTCTTGTGACTCAGTTACCGAGTCACAAGATGGCTGCCAACACTTCCTGGTTTGGAGTGTTGGCAGCTAATCAGATCTCACGATGAAATGTGTGGTAAGGGTCCGCCCAGATATCGATTTTTTTTATTTTTGAATTTCTTAGATATTACTGAATGGATTTACACCATTTAAAACAAAGGTCACTTTCTGAACCAAGAGCTACCTTTTTGCCAAATTTGGTGTAATTCCGTTCAGCAGTTCGGGCTGTAGCTGTGTCTAAAGTTCCTATGGAAATTAACATGGGGAAAACGCGTTTTGGGACCCCCCTTTTTCTCGGCCTCCGCTTGATGAATCACCCCGAAACTTTCAAGACAGGAGCTGTTCGGAGCGGGACAAAAGTTTTGAAAATTTTGCGAAGATTCTTCAAACGGTGCCAAAGATATTGGCAAAAGAAAAAACGCTTTTTGAATAGAAACGAGGTCCTAACTATAACTACCTACTGGCGACCACCAGTAGGTAATATATATAGCGCTTGTTACCCCAATGGGGTGTTGAAGCGTTTTTTCGGCGAGTAGCACGCTACTCCGGAACCCATAAAGGATTAGTGGTGAATTAGTATAGTGAAATATGAAATTTGAGAAGTGGACATGTTAGTCTGTTATTTCGATTGAAAAGGATATGGCTACAAACATCAACATAAGATACCAGCTTTCATCTCACCCCCACACACTCCACTCCCCCTTCACTTCTCCCCACCTCATTACCTCACTCTTCACTACCTCCCCTCCCACCGGCCACCCCCAGCCAGGCCTCTCCACCCCTCATTACATGATAACAAGACACTATATCAACTAGCAATATGAGCTACGAATCCACACAGGTTAACTCTGTACACCCCATATCACAAACCCAGTTCTGCATCATGCCATGACTCTATGCTACAAACCAGACTGCTGTCGATTGCACCACACTACCACTTGACAAAGCAGTCTATAAGTAGTGATAACCAACAGGAGGTAGAAACAACCGCAAAGTGTTTTTTTATATGAACCACATACAGAGGTAATGTTATTGGCTAGGGTGGGCTTGAAGGTACATAAAGCTGAACGCCTCATTGGCCACCTCATTGTCCTCAATGAATCCGACTCAATGCAAAGTGCACTGAGTGAGTTTGAAAATTCAATAGTATGACCCAATACCCCAGCCTCAAATATTGTACAGCTATGGTAGCGGCTGACACCTCTGTGCCATTTAGAGCCCCAGCAGAACTGGCAAATAATAAAACCAGAAGTCTCTTCGAGCTGGCACATTGTGGTATGGGGGTGGGGGGGGTCTCACAAACTGGAAGAGATCACAGGGACTGAAGTTAGATGCATCCTAGAACTTGTACTCAGCAGAGATGGGTTGAAACCAGAGGCCTCCTTAAACCTGTGCAGAGGATGCCGGGACAGATAGCTCATGGCCTGTTACAACCTGTACAGTGCAGAGGGGGGCCGGCACCACAAACTAAGAACCTGCACAGAGCAGGCAGGAAATGAAAAGAAATGCTTTTAAATTGTAAGAGCAGTCAGACTTGACCCGACACAAAGCAGGAAAGGTTTAAAGAGCAGAAGCTATAGTAGTGACTGGGTCGGGAGAGGAGTACCGGGGTTGTGGGAGGGTTGGAACGGGCTGTCGAAGGGACAAATAGGGAGGGCTGGATAAGGGGAGTCATGGGCTGGCTAAAGGGGCGCCGTTGGCATAAATAAACATATATAATATGACTATGAAAAGAAAAAGCAAATGGATCTGTGAAAAGTGAAAGCAAAGCTGTATATGAGTCATGGATGAGTATGAGGGAAAGGGATGTGTTAGGGGATGCTAGGCTGTGTATAGAAGTACCGGTGCCTGAACCAGGAACATTATGATTTTCCCTGACAGCCCCTCATCGTACCCATGGTTTGATTTCCCCCATCCTCCATTCACGTCTTGTACAAACAGTGGCCTTCCTCCACCTCCCCTCTCTCTGCCCCTCCTCAGCCCCTTTGCCTGCTGCACCCCGACCACAACTGAGGCCCCGGCTAGAGGGGCACAAAGGCCGAAACAGGCCACAGCCGGAGCCTGGAGTAGGCCACTCTGCCGCTTCCCTCCTTCCTTCCCGGGGTGCCGTTCTTACCTGCTGGATGGGGGTGTTGGGCCCCGGAAAACTGCTGGAGCTGTTTTGATAGGGTAAGGGGGCCAGGAGCCGGGTCCGGGTAGAGTGCGGCCACCACAGTGTTTATTCAGTGTTTTCTATAGCGCGAACATGACCCAAAAACTTGGGTGTCACAGCGCTTTACAGTTCAACAGCATTCAAATTCAGATGATATCCAAATCTTTAACATCTACTACAGGGAATAGGTAATCGTATAACAGTGGCATATGCTAAAACTTACAAACAACACACAATTTAAGCTAACTAGAATTAATACAAGTCAAGTCACACTTAAATTTCAAAATAAAACTACTGAAAATTACTAGGTATCCACAATGGTTATAGTACTGCATGACAAGTCAAAAACGAATGTGGATTGATCAAGGTACCTGCCATTAGACCTCAACCCCATTGACGGGAGCAGGGCCTTAAAGTTTCAAACCGCGCTGATTGTAGACAGTAAAGTCCAATCAATTAAGGCAAACTGGCTTGCACAGTCCCCAGTTTCATTGTTCTGTGATTAGCAGGTCCCTAATCCTGCTTACAGTAGCTAAACTCCAGAGTTATCTCATCATTATCATTTTTTTTTTTTTTAACAGAGTTTTATATAGCGCAAACTTGACCCGAATCGGGTATCAGAGCGCTTTACATAGCACCAATTGCGTTACAAGTGGACACATTAATTTTTGTTAGGCACGGGGAGATTAAGTGATTTGCCCAGAATCACAGGATGTTCAGCGTCATTGCCGAGACTCGAACCCAGTTCCCCAGATTCGAGGTCGACCGCCCGAGCGGTTAGGCCACCTCCTCTCCCCAAATATTCCCTGAGATTTACTGGGAACCTTTAACCCCTTCTGTGCTCATGACAGCCGGGAGCCATCATGACACACAGTGGGCGTGCGCTCATGACAGCTCCCGGCCGTCATGGTACCCACCCACGGGGGAAGCGCTGGCGCTCCCCCGTGGGATACCGATCTACGTGATTCCACCGGGGAAGGCAGGGGAAGCCCTTCCCCTGCCTCCCCCCGCCCCCCCTCCACGTCTTCAATGACGTCATCGCGCGAGGCGCACTGACGTCATTAGAGGTTTCCCTTTGTTTCCCCGACGCGCTGGAAGCCATTTGCTTCCAGCGCGTCGGGGAACAAAGAGGTAAGTTTTTCCTCTGGGGAGGGGGGGTTTCAGCAAAAGTGACATCGGGGGAAAGGAAAGGGTTTTCCTTTCCCCTGATGCTTCTTTTGTGCATTCCTGCTGCACGATCGTGCGATCGTGCAGCAGAAATGCCCATTAGAGCCAGGGATTTTTTTTAAAAAAAATCTGCTGTTTGGGGGAGCAGCCCCTTAGGCAAGGGTCGCTCCCCCTATGGGGGCATTCATAATTGGCTTTGTCTGCCCCCCTGGGGGGGCAGATTTATAATTTTATTTTTTTAAATTTGCTCACTGGACCACCAGTGAGCAATGTGTGGGGAGTGGCCCCTTGGGCAAGGGTCACTCCCCTTCGGGGGTATGTTTTTGGCTGTCTGCCCCCATGGGGGGGCAGATCAAGCCTTTTTTTTTAATCTAGGGCCCATTAGGCCACCAGGGATTTTTTTTGGGGAGAGTTACCCCTTGGGCAAGGGTTGCTCTCCTTTGGGGGCTGTCTCTCCCCATATTTGGCCCACTAGACCACCAGGGATTTGTTTCTGGGGAGTGGCCCCTTGGGCAAGGGTCGCTCCCCTTATGGGGGCAATGTTTTTTGGCTTTCCCTGCCCCTCTGGGGGGCAGATTTCGCCATTTTTTTTTAAAGTGGCCCACTGGACCACCAGGGAATACTTTGTGGGGAGTGGCCCCTTGGGCAAGGGTCACTCCCCTGCGGGGGCTATGTTTTTGGCTGTCTGCCCCCATGGGGGGGCAGATCTCGCCTTTTTTTTAAATCTAGGGCCCACTAGGCCACCAGGGAATTGTTTTGGGAGAGTGACCCCTTGGGCAAGGGTCGCTCTCCTTTGGGGGCTGTGTCTCCCCATGTTTGGCCCACTAGACCACAAGGGACTTGTTTGTGGGAAGTGGCCCCTTGGGGGGCAATGTTTTTTGGCTTTGTCTGCCCCCTGGGGGGCAGATTTCACCATTTGTTTTTAAAGTGGCCCACTGGACCACCAGGGAATACTTTGTGGGGAGTGGCCACTTGGGCAAGGGTCACTCCCCTTTGGGGGCTATGTTTTTGGCTGTCTGCCCCCATTGGGGGGGCAGATCTCGCCATTTTTTAATCTCGGGCCCACTAGGCCACCAGGGATTTTTGGGGGGGAGAGCGACCCCTTGGCCAAGAGTCGCTCTCCTTTGGGGGCTGGGGCTTGTCATGTTTGGGCCCACTAGACCACCAGGGATTTGTTTGTGGGGAGTGGCCCCTTGGGCAAGGGTCGCTCCCCTTTATGGGAGGATGATTGTGGCCATTTCTGTCCTCTTTGGGTGGCAGATCAGCTGTATGTTTTTAAGGCCCATCTGCCCCCAAGGGGGGCAGAAGCCACTAGACAACAGGGGTTTTTAAATTTTTGTGTTGGTGAGTGGCCTCAAGGGCAAGGGTTGCTCCCCTTTTACAGGGATGAATATTTTATTTATACTCTTAGGCCCACCTACCCCTTAGCTTAGCTGGTGGATTGTGTGTGGACTGGGGCATTATTTGAAAATGTGATTGTAATGGGTTTTTTCTCCTTTTTATTCTAGTGTAAAGCTTTCGATTCCTGTTTGCGGTTTCGGCAGTGGTTGTTCTGCAGTTTTGCGTAATTGCATTTATTTGGTAAGAAAAACATTTTTGTTGTGTTTACTCCAAATGAGTATTATTGTCATGCATGAATGCATTTTTTTGTAAGCGGTGTCATAATGGCAGCATATTTGTTAGTGTTTTGAGCATGAAATTCTTTGCAATGTGTTTTGCATTGTCTTATGTGTAATTTTTTTTTTCTTTTTTAGTGGGATATTGTTGATCCTTACTGTGTCTGTGCAGAGTAGGTGGTGGTGAGTCTAGCTGCTTCTGTCAAGTGAGTGGTATAGTGTTGGAGTATATAAGTCTTTGTGATAAAGCTACATTTTCTTTATTTCTTTTTTTACAAAGGGTTTGTTGTTGTTGACTTGTTTGACAAGTTACCTTTATTAGTAAGCATTATGGCTAGCCATAGAATGACTGCTCAGCAGGTGGTTGGTATGCTTCTTGAATCTTCCTCTGAGCAGGATTATGAGGCTGACAGTGCGTCTGAGAGAGAGGAGGGAGGGGAAGATTCAGGCAGTGAGTTTTCTCTCCACATGGAATCATCGGATGATGAAGCTACTCTCAGTGCAGATGAAGCTACTCTCGGTGTGGATGAAGCTACTCTCAGTGCGGATGAAGTGCCTGTTTTAGAGGAGGACACTGCTGTGCCGATGGTGCAAGAGGCATCTGGATTGCAGCCTGAGGCTGCTAGGCTTCCTATTGGAAGTGCTGGACTCTGGGTTGATCTAAACATGGTGCAGCCGGTGTTGCCTGCCTTTAGTGGTGATTTTTGCCTATACAGTTTTTTCAGTTGTTTATGGATGATGTATTTTTGGGTGAGATTGTTGAGCAGACTAATTTGTATGCTGAACAGTTTTTGAGGGACAAAAGTGCCAGACTTAGGCCCCACTCTAGAGCTACCCGGTGAACTCCCACAAATCTGGAAGAGATGAAGAAGTTTTTGGGTTTGACTTTATTGATGGGTGTTGGACCTGGCACCATTGGCGTGGGTCTCCCTTCCATTTTTCGCTGTTGTCTCCTCTGTTTTACTGGTGTTAGATGCTCTGGGCGCTGTGCCACTGCCATTCAGTGTCACAGCGCGAATGCTCCCTGTATAAATATGTCTATGTGAATTGGTATATCCCTGATTGGCTTATTTGGTTTACCTGTTAGTCCCTAGTAGTGTGGCCTATGTGTGCCCAGGGCTGGTAAACCAAATGCTGCTGGTGGGCCTGCAGCACTGATGTGTGCCACCCACAGAAGCAGCTTGTAAAGTGTGTCTCAAACCTGCCACTGCAGTGTCTGTGTGCAGTTGCCTTGTATGTGTAAGGCAGGACATGCCTTGGTGTGTGTAGCATGTCCTGGTAGTGAATTATGCCCCATTTCGTTTTTCACTACTGTAAGGCTACCTGTTCCTCATAGGATAGAATGGGCCGTTTGACTATTACATGCTATAGTCCTAACTGACCCCAGGAACATGGTAGAAAAACGAATTTAGTATGCCTGAGCTCAGAATATTAAAATACATCTTTTAGTGAAGTTTATTTTTATATTCTGTGTTTGAAAATACCACTTTTAGAAAGTAGGTATTTTCTTGCCTAAGCCTTCCAGTGTGCTCTGCCGTTATGTGTATTGGCTGTCTGGTTTTAGAGGGGCAGGACAGGCTGAGTCAGACCTGGGTTGAATAGAGAGATCTGCATTTAGAGTGTGGGGAGGGGTGGTTCCTTGACCTGAATAGGGCTGTGCCTGGCAAGGTGAATGCTGGCTCCACCTCCCACTGTGCGTCTGCTAGCAGACCCCCTCTTTCTGAAAGGAAGGATGCAGCCTGGTAAACAAAGTGCTCCAGGCCTGAGCAGAACTGGTTCTGGCTAGGTTCAGTGACTGGTAGCTTCAAGGATCAAAGGCTTTTGGGGTATAAATGTCTGTGCTCAAGCCCCTACATTTTGTATTGCTTTTGGATCTGGAGAGGAATCTGGAGGAATCTGCAGGAAGTGACTGTCCCTGTGCTGTGTGTTGTTTCTTGCACTGGCCTGCAGCAGTGACCACTGGACCTTGAAGAAGAGGAAAAGGAACTCTTGAGAGAACTTTTATTTTTGTACAGCAATCACCCAAGGGCTAGGAAAAGAGCTACCCTCCTGCTGGAGTCTCAGGCACATCAGACTCCACCACCAACCTCCTGCTTCCTCCCTGCGAGGACTGCTATCTGCTGAGGAGGCTCCTGTGAGTTCCAGGGCCTCTAGTCTGCATCAGAGAAAAGAGGGTAAGAAATCGACGCTAACGCATCTTTGCGGGCCGCTGCAGTCGAGAGCGCTGGGAAAATCATCGCGCTACTGCCGCCGAGGGCCCGCAACCCGAAACCATCGCTGACGCCCCTTTGCGAGCCGCTGCAGCCGAGACGTGCTGGAAAGATCATCGCGCTGCTGTCGCTGCGCACTCGCAACCCTGAAAGAAATCATCGCTTCGAGACATCGCAGTGCGGACGCCGTGCGTTCGCCACTTTGATCGCATCGCACCGAATTTCGTCGCTCCCTCGCGGAGCGTCTTGTCGTCGCATCGCAACATGATCGCACAGCGCAACAGGATCACCGCATCGACTTCTCCCACGCGGCAAGAAAGTCATCGCATCGGTGGTCCAGCGTGCAGAAGTTTGTCGCATCGTCTCCACACGCATCCCGCAGATCGGCACATCATCCTCCCTTGCGGCAAGGATTTCAACGCATCGCCGGCCTCGCGTGCCGAGAATCATCGCTACAGCTTATTTGCGACACTTTGTTGGTTTTGCTACTAAACCCAGGTACTTTGTGAAAGAAAGGGTCGCAGAGACCACTGCTTTGAACTTGAACCTTATTTTTGCAACCTTTGAACTATTTTTGACAGCCCTTCAACAGCTATCCTATTTTTGACAGTATTGTGGCTTTTACAGTTATTGGTCTTGTGATAAATCTGCCTTTATATAAAGATACTTATTTTTTATAATAACTACTTGTGTGGTGTCCCTTTGTAGTGTTCCTCACTGTGTTACTGTGTATGATCATAAATGCTTCACACCCTGCCTCTGAGATAAGCCTACCTGCTCGTGCTACGTTACCACAGGGTTGAGCAGGGGTATTAAAGAGGGTAGCCCTCTCACTCTGACTTAGGAAGAAGGGTCCCTACTTGGACAGTGGCCAGCCATTGCCAACTAGAGACCCCCATTTCTAACATTGGTGGTCAGCGGTGAGGATCTGGACTTGCATTTATGATCGCATACAGTAATTATAGTGTACACTACTAGTGAGTGCAGACCATAACGTACCGCATACATTTTTTGAGAATTTTTTTTGCTCCTATATTGTGATTGATATTGCCGGTGATTTTTCACCCGCGCACATTTATTGAAAGTTTTTGATCCCCTATTGTAATTGATATTGCCGGTGATTTTTCACCGCGCACATTTCTGAGAGTTTTTGGGATCCTATATTGTGATTGATATTGCCGGTGATTCTTCACCCGCGCCCATTTATTGAAAGTTTTTGATCCCCTATTGTAATTGATATTGCCGGTGATTTTTCACCCGCGCACATTTCTGAGAGTTTTTGGGATCCTATATTGTGATTGATATTGCCGGTGATTCTTCACCCGCGCCCATTTATTGAAAGTTTTTGATCCCCTATTGTAATTGATATTGCCGGTGATTTTTCACCCGCGCACATTTCTGAGAGTTTTTGGGATCCTATATTGTGATTGATATTGCCGGTGATTTTTCACCCGCGCCCATTTATTGAAAGTTTTTTGATCCCCTATTGTGATTGATATTGCCGGTGATTTTTCACCCGCTTACATTTTTGGAGAAGTTTTCTTCTGTCCTTTATTGATATTGCCAGTTATTTCTACAATGGGCAAGCCCAGATCCAATGCCTCAGAGGATCTCTCCTGGGAAGAAGAGAAAATAGAAACCTACAATGCCAAGCAGCTCAAATATTTTTGCAAGCAATTCACAGTCCCTATCACAGGTCTCACTAGAAGGGAGGAGTATTACATGGCGCTGTAGGCCTGGCTAGAAGCCAGGGATGCCCCTAAGGATCTAGGAGAGCTTGTGGAGGGAGGAGAGCAGCAGGGCGATGTAGTAGACTTAGTAGGAGATCCAGCCCTTTCCAACCCGGGCTCTAGTGTGTCCGCTAAGGGTCTGTCCCCAGAAGAGCTGGAGGACAGGGAGAGAGATAGGCGGCATAATATGGAGATGGCTAAGCTTAAAATGGATGGTCACCGGGACCTAGAGAACAAGAAGTTAGAAATTGAGATTATGAGGATGAAGCTTGAGCATGAGAGAGTATTGAGGGAGTTGGAGATTAAAGCTAAGAGCATGGAAATCTCCCCTCTGGTGGCAGCGTACCTGTAGTACACCCTGAGAGTAGGGTGTATATACCCAAGGAGGTTATTAAAGATTTCCACAAAAGTGAAGATATTGGGCAATGGTTTGCCGCTTATGAATTAGCCATGGTGTCCCACCGGGTCCCTGAGAAGGATTGGGGAGCGGGGTTGTGGGGACGCTTTGTGAGTGAGGGGAGGGATACCTTGTTGGACCTGCCCCCAGAAAGTAGGATGGTTTATGCCCACATGAAGGAAGCGTTGATGACCCGCTATGGTTTGACCCCTGAGATGTATAGGCAGAGGTTTAGGGTCTGTAAGAAGCTAGAGGGTACCACGTGGGTTGAATATGTGTCCTTTTTTTGCAGAGCCATGGAACGCTGGGTAAAAGGTAGCAAAGTAGAAACTTTTGCACAGTTTTATGATTTGATTGCATGGGAGCATTTATCTAGTAATTGTTTTCCTGAGCTACGCCAGCACCTAATTGATTGCAAGCTGACTAACCCTAGAAAGCTTGCTGAGGAGGCGGACCGCTGGGTGAGCACCCGGGTCCGCAAGGGTCCAGTGGGAGACGTCGCCAAAGGTGGGCAGGGTCCCCAGCAGAGGAGTGGGGGGACAAGGGTCAACAGAGGGAGTTCCACCGAGGGCCCCAAAGTAATCCCCCAGGGAACCAAGCAGTGGTGTCCCAGCCCCCCAAGAAAGGAGGACCGGGCCCCCAACAGGTAGGCCTGTTCCCAGGGGGCCCCCACGTGTTACAACTGTGGTCAAGTGGGCCACAGATATTTTGATCCCCAGTGCCCCCAAAGGGGGCCAGTGCACCCCCGTGCACCACCCTGCCAGATTGCTAGTGTAGCCCTGGGAGAGGAGGAGATGGGTGCCCAAGAGGGGTGGGATCCCGTAGAATTGACCCTTGTCTCATTAGGGGACTTTGAGATGGTCCCCAAGCCTGCACTGCCTGCTAACACTAAAAAATACAGGCAGTGGGTGACCATCAATGGCCATAGGGTGGAGGCTCTAAGAGACACAGGGGCCAGTGTAACTGCTGTCAGCTCCCGGTTGGTGTCCAAAGAGCAGGTTGTCCCCGATGCATTCTACCCAGTAGTGTCCGCAGACAACTCAGAGAGCCAATGTGAGGTGGCTCAGGTTCCCTTTGAGTGGGGGGTCTCAGGAACTCTTCAGGTAGCTGTGAGGCCCGCCATGCCTGTAGACTGTCTGCTGGGCAATGATTTAGAGGACTCCCCGTGGGCTACGGTGGAGAGGAAGGCTCACTTAGAGATGTTGGGTCTGCCTGAGTGGGCGTGTGCTACCACTCGGTCCATGGCAGCCAAGGAGGGTGTTGGAAAGGATCTGGAGCCTGAGAGTAGGGCCCAGATCCCTGCCTTAGAGAGAAGGGGCAGGGGGCGCGGGAAGCCGGCCCCCTTGGTTCCCACGGCCCAGGAAGGAGCAGACCCTGAGGGGGATGCCCTGGAGCCTACCGGGGAGCAGATCACCGAACTGGGGGACCTGCCTGAGCTGACCCATTGGCAGCAGCAAGGGGGACCCACCAGGGAGGAATTTTGTGAGCAGCAGAGAGTTTGCCCCTCTCTTGAGGGTATGCGGCGACAGGCTGCAGCCCAGGCAGAAGGTGACATGTCTGGTTCACATCTGATTTATTGGGAGAACAGTCTCCTGTATAGTGAGCCTAAGGTTGCTGAGCCAGGGTCAGCCCGTGTGCTGGTGGTACCCGAGTGCTTCAGAACCTTCCTACTGGGGTTGGCTCATGACATTCCATTGGCAGGACATCTGGGGCAGACCAAGACCTTTGAGAGGCTGGCCGCCCACTTTTATTGGCCCCAGATGCACAAGAGTTCAGACTCTCATTGCAGGACCTGTGAGACTTGCCAGGCAAGTGGAAAGAGTGGGGGGAGGATCAAGGCCCCACTCCAGCCCTTTCCAGTTGTGAGTACCCCATTCGAGCGAGTGGGCATTGACATTGTGGGGCCTCTGGACCCCAAGACAGCCATGGGCAACAGGTTCATCCTGGTCTTGGTGGACCATGCCACCCGGTACCCTGAAGCCATCCCGCTCAGGACAGTGACGGCCCCCATGGTGGGACGTGCACTGATGGGGATTTTCTCCCGTGTGGGATTCCCCAGAGAGGTGGTGTCTGACAGGGGGACCAACTTCATCTCCCAGTACATGAAGTCTCTGTGGAAGGAGTGTGGGGTAACGTATAAGTTCACCACTCCTTACCACCCCCAAGGTAATGGTCTGGTTGAAAGGTTCAACCGGACCTTGAAGGGCATGATCATGGGCCTAGAAGAGCCCCTGAGGCGTAAGTGGGACGTCCTCTTGCCATGCCTGTTGTTTGCCTACCGTGAGGTGCCACAGAAGTCCTTAGGGTTCAGTCCCTTTGAACTCCTCTATGGCCACCCGGTTAGAGGACCTCTGAGTCTGGTCAAGGAAGGCTGGGAGCAATCTCCCAGGAAACCTCCCCAAGATGTATTTAGCTACATGTTGGCCTTCAGGAACCAGACTCGGCGTTTCAGAAAAATTGCTGAGGCAAATCTGGAAGCCAGCCAGGAAGAAATGAAACGTTGGCACAACCAGAAGGCCACTCTGGTCGAATTTCAACCTGGTCAGAAGGTTTGGGTACTGGCCCCAGTGGAGCCTTGTGCGCTCCAAGATAAGTGGACCGGTCCCTTTGAGGTGGTGGAGCGCAAAAGTCCAGTTACCTACTTGGTGGACTTTCAGTCTCCCAGGAACCTCTTGCGGGTCCTGCATGTGAACCGCCTAAAGCCCCACTTTGAGAGGTCTGAAGTGGGCATGCTTCTTGCCACAGATGATGGGGTTGAGGAGGAGAGTGAGCCTCTCCCTGACCTCCTGTGTGCAGAAGAGAAGGATGGGTCAGTGGAGGGTGTGATCCTCTCCACCACACTGACCCCTGAGCAGCAGAGAGATTGTCACCACCTGTTGGGGCAATTTTCTGATTTGTTCTCCCTGGTACCTGGTGTCACTGATTGGTGCATCCATGAGGTGGATACCGGGGACAGTTCTCCTGTCAAGCACAAGGCTTACAGGGTAACTGACAGGGTCAGGGCTTGCATTAAGGAGGAGGTCTCCAAAATGTTCGCCCTAGGGGTGGTTGAGTCCTCTAGCAGCCCCTGGTCCAGTCCCGTGGTCTTGGTACCAAAAGCTGCGACGCCTGGTGCCACTCCTGAACTTAGGTTCTGTGTGGACTACCGAGGTCTCAATTCGGTCACCAAGACCGACGCGCACCCCATCCCCAGAGCTGATGAGCTCATAGACCGGTTAGGGGCTGCCCGGTACCTCAGCACGTTTGATCTGATGTCTGGGTACTGGCAGATCGCCTTAACTGATGGGGCAAAGGAGAGGTCAGCATTCTCCACACCAGATGGGCACTACCAGTTCCGTGTGATGCCCTTTGGGATGAAGAATGCCCCTGCCACCTTCCAGAGATTGGTCAACCAGGTGTTGGTTGGGCTGGAGGCTTTCAGTGCCGCCTACCTGGATGACATTGCAGTGTTTAGTTCCTCCTGGGAGGACCACTTGCGCCACCTCTGGGAAGTGTTGATGGCGCTGCGCAGAGCAGGCCTCACAATCAAGGCCAGTAAGTGCCAGATTGGGCAGGGTTCTGTGGTGTACTTGGGACACCAGGTGGGGAGCGGCCAGGTGGCGCCCCTGCAGCCCAAGATTGAAACCATCCTGGCTTGGGAGCCCCCAAGGACCCAGACCCAGGTGAGGGCCTTCTTAGGACTCACGGGTTATTACAGGAGGTTTGTCAAGGGGTATGGCAACATTGTTGCACCCTTGACTGAGCTGACTTCCAAGAAGCGGCCAAAGATTGTGAACTGGACTGACACCTGTCAGAAAGCCTTTGATGCCCTCAAAACTGCTATGTGTACAGCACCCGTACTCCAGGCGCCCAATTTTGCTAAGGAATTTGTTGTCCAGACAGACGCTTCAGAGCATGGGGTGGGGCCGTTCTGTCACAGATAAATGAGGAGGGACTAGACCAACCTGTAGCCTTCATCAGTAGGAGGTTACTTCCACGGGAACAGAGGTGGAGTGCAATTGAGCGTGAGGCATTTGCTGTGGTCTGGGCACTGAAGAAGCTGAGACCATACGTGTTTGGGACTCACTTCCGGGTTCAGACAGACCACAGGCCCCTCAGATGGTTGATGCAGATGAGGGATGAGAATCCCAAGTTGTTGAGGTGGTCCATTTCCCTACAGGGTATGGACTTCACGGTGGAACACCGCCCTGGTACAGAACACGCCAATGCTGATGGTCTGTCCAGATTTTTCCGCCTTAGCGATGAGAACTTCCAAGGGGATGGGTAGTTCTCCCCACATTTCAGCTGGAGGGGACGTGTGTTGGACCTGGCACCATTGGCGTGGGTCTGCCTTCCATTTTTCGCTGTTGTCTCCTCTGTTTTACTGGTGTTAGATGCTCTGGGTGCTGTGCCACTGCCATTCAGTGTCACAGCGCGAATGCTCCCTGTATAAATATGTCTATGTGAATTTGTATATCCCTGATTGGCTTATTTGGTTTACCTGTTAGTCCCTAGTAGTGTGGCCTATGTGTGCCCAGGGCTGGTAAACCAAATGCTGCTGGTGGGCCTGCAGCACTGATGTGTGCCACCCACAGAAGCAGCTTGTAAAGTGTGTCTCAGACCTGCCACTGCAGTGTCTGTGTGAAGTCCAGAACTGCCATCTTGGCTGTGAAGTGCACTCACTTCCCAGCCCCTGAACCTTCCCTTAGCATCCTGTAAGTCACCCCTATGGTAGGGTGCCTTGTATGTGTAAGGTAGGACATGCCTTGGTGTGTGTAGCATGTCCTGGTAGTGAATTATGCCCCATTTCGTTTTTCACTACTGTAAGGCTACCTGTTCCTCATAGGATAGAATGGGCCGTTTGACTATTACATGCTATAGTCCTAACTGACCCCAGGAACATGGTAGAAAAACGAATTTAGTATGCCTGAGCTCAGAATATTAAAATACATCTTTTAGTGAAGTTTATTTTTATATTCTGTGTTTGAAAATACCACTTTTAGAAAGTAGGTATTTTCTTGCCTAAGCCTTCCAGTGTGCTCTGCCGTTATGTGTATTGGCTGTCTGGTTTTAGAGGGGCAGGACAGGCTGAGACAGACCTGGGTTGAATAGAGAGATCTGCATTTAGAGTGTGGGGAGGGGTGGTTCCTTGACCTGAATAGGGCTGTGCCTGGCAAGGTGAATGCTGGCTCCACCTCCCACTGTGCGTCTGCTAGCAGACCCCCTCTTTCTGAAAGGAAGGATGCAGCCTGGTAAACAAAGTGCTCCAGGTCTGAGCAGAACTGGTTCTGGCTAGGTTCAGTGACTGGTAGCTTCAAGGATCAAAGGCTTTTGGGGTATAAATGTCTGTGCTCAAGCCCCTACATTTTGTATTGCTTTTGGATCTGGAGAGGAAACTCTGTCCGTGCCACTGGAGGAATCTGCAGGAAGTGACTGTCCCTGTGCTGTGTGTTGTTTCTTGCACTGGCCTGCAGCAGTGACCACTGGACCTTGAAGAAGAGGAAAAGGAACTCTTGAGAGAACTTACTTTTATTTTTGTACAGCAATCACCCAAGGGCTAGGAAAAGAGCTAGCCTCCTGCTGGAGTCTCAGGCACATCAGACTCCACCACCAACCTCCTGCTTCCTCCCTGCGAGGACTGCTATCTGCTGAGGAGGCTCCTGTGAGTTCCAGGGCCTCTAGTCTGCATCAGAGAAAAGAGGGTAAGAAATCGACGCTAACGCATCTTTGCGGGCCGCTGCAGTCGAGAGCGCTGGGAAAATCATCGCGCTACTGCCGCCGAGGGCCCGCAACCCGAAACCATCGCTGACGCCCCTTTGCGAGCCGCTGCAGCCGAGACGCGCTGGAAAGATCATGGCGCTGCTGTCGCCGCGCACTCGCAACCCTGAAAGAAATCATCGCTTCGAGACATCGCAGTGCGGACGCCGTGCATTCGCCACTTTGATCAAATCGCACCGAATTTCGTCGCTCCCTCGCGGAGCGTCTTGTCGTCGCATCGCAACACGATCGCACAGCGCAACAGGATCACCGCATCGACTTCTCCCACGCGGCAAGAAAGTCATCGCATCGGCGGTCCAGCGTGCAGAAGTTTGTCGCATCGTCTCCGCACGCATCCCGCAGATCGGCGCATCATCCTCCCTTGCGGCAAGGATTTCAACGCATCGCCGGCCTCGCGTGCCGAGAATCATCGCTACAGCTTATTTGCGACACTTTGTTGGTTTTGCTACTAAACCCAGGTATTTTGTGAAAGAAAGGGTCGCAGAGACCACTGCTTTGAACTTGAACCTTATTTTTGCAACCTTTGAACTATTTTTGACAGCCCTTCAACAGCTATCCTATTTTTGACAGTATTGTGGCTTTTACAGTTATTGGTCTTGTGATAAATCTGCCTTTATATAAAGATACTTATTTTTTATAATAACTACTTGTGTGGTGTCCCTTTGTAGTGTTCCTCACTGTGTTACTGTGTATGATCATAAATGCTTCACACCCTGCCTCTGAGATAAGCCTACCTGCTCGTGCTACGTTACCACAGGGTTGAGCAGGGGTATTAAAGAGGGTAGCCCTCTCACTCTGACTTAGGAAGAAGGGTCCCTACTTGGACAGTGGCCAGCCATTGCCAACTAGAGACCCCCATTTCTAACAATGGGTTTGATAAGGAAGCCTTCCATGGCTTCATATTGGTCTACCAGTCCCTTGATGGCAACGGCCATATTTCCTGCAATTATGACTTGTGATCGGTATTTACTTTTGCTTCGGATGCTGCATTTTGTTGATAATGCTTTGGCGTTGCCACGAGATCACCCTGACTGTGACCGTCTTTTTAAGATTCGGCCTGTTCTTGATCACTTTGTAGATCGATTTTCAGAGATCTATACTCCAGGGAAAGAAATATCTATTGATGAGTCTTTGGTCCTGTTCAAGGGCCGTTTGGTTTTTAGGCAGTACATTCCTTGCAAGAGGGCACGTTATGGGATTAAGCTGTATATGTTGTCTGAGAGTAGGACAGGATATGTTTTTAATTTCCGTGTGTACACTGGTAGGGATTCCACTATTGACCACCCTGGTTGTCCGTCCACTTTTGGAGTTTCAGAGAAAATTGTGTGGGATCTTGCTAGAGGACTGTTTAACAGAGGCCACCATTTGTACCTTGATAACTTCTACACTGCTGTGCAATTGTTTAAGGAATTGATCAAACTGGACACTTTTGCTTGTGGCACAATCCGCTCTAACCGTAAAGGTTATCCAAAAGATCTTGTTTGCAAAAAACTTCAGAGGGGACAGTGCAGTTCCTTGCGTAGTGATGAACTACTAGCTGTGAAATTTGTGGACAGGAGGGATGTGTACATGCTGACTACCATCCATGATGAGAGTACTTCAGCTGTGGCTGTTTGGGGTCAGATTGCTGAAGTGCGCAAACCTGTGTGCATTTTAGACTACAATAAGCACATGGGTGGTGTTGATAGAGTAGATCAGAGGTTGGAACCTTACACTGCTATTCGTAAGGCTTACATTTGGTATAAGAAGTTGGCCATTCATCTCTTCAATTTAGCAACTTTCAATGCTTTTGTTGTGTTCAAGGAGTGTTCTCCTGTGTCAAAGTTGACTTTTGTTCAGTTTCAGGAGTCTGTGATAGGCAGCCTTGTTGTTGTGGAACAGGCAAGTATTCCTAGAGTTGGAGTGGTGGAGGATGTGGCTAGATTGAAAGATCGCCACTTTCCTGATTTAATTCCTCCCACGCCCAAAAAAAAACAATCCCTGTAAGAGATGTAGAGTCTGCTTGCTAAGAGGTGTGCGGAAGGAGAGTCGTATGCACTGTGCCGATTGTCCTTCTAATCCTGGGCTGTGTGTGCCCACATGTTTCAGATTGTATCACACTCAAAAGAATTTTTGGGAGCAACCATGAGTCTAATAGTGTACTGCCAGGTCTGTATGGTTTTATATAGTTAAGTTTAACGTTTGGCAAAAGAATGATGTCTTCATTTACTGCTGTTGTTTTTGTAGTTATAGTTTTGTATTTAGTTGCAATTTGTTTGTGTTTTCTTTCTTGTTTAAAAAATTTTTATGACGGTGTGCGTGGACTGGCGCTTGGCTGGCGGCGTGCGTTTACTGGCACTTGGCTGGCGGTGAGTGGACTGGAGCTTGGCTGGCAGTGAGTGGACTGGTGCTTCGCTGGTGGTGTGAGTGGACTGGCGCTTGGCTGGCAGTGTGCGTGGATTGGCATTTGGCTGGCGGTGTGTGTGGATTGGTGCTTGGATGGCGGTGTGTGTGGATTGGTGCTTGGCTGGCGGTGTGCGTCATTTGGCACTTGGCTGGCGGTGTGCGTGGACTGGCGCTTGGCTGGCGGTGAGTGGACTGGCGCTTGGCTGGCGGTTTGCGTGGATTGGCGCTTGGCTGGTGGTGTGCGTGGACTGGCGCTTGGCTGGCGGTGTGCGTGGACGGGCGCTTGGCTGGCGGTGTGCGTGGATGGGCGCTTGGCTGGCGGTGTGTGAGTAGTGACTTGCTGCTGGTCTCTACACACACTGCTAGCTAAACGCCACTCCACGCAATCCGTGAGCTGGTGTGGTTGCTGTGTCAGGAATGTGGGCGTGTGAAAGTGATGGGCCCTTGAATGGCGCTGTTTGCTGGTGTGAGTGTTGTAATGTGCTGGGCCCGCGGCTGGCGGTGTGAATGGTTTTGTATGTGTCACACTTATGAAAGGTGTATGAATGGCCTGTAAAGCGGTTGGTGCTTTGTCGTGGCTTTACAGCTCACGAGCTGTGAGTCAATGGTTCAGTTTCTCGTCCTTTCAATTATTAACAGTGCATTTAATTTTTGTGAAATCTCTTGTTAATAACATTTTATATACTGAACCATCACTCGCCCTCGTGCCAAATCCAACCAGTATGTGTGTATGTGTGTGTGCTTGAGGAATAGATGGCTGTGCAGTAATCTTTGTCTTTTTAGTCTCTCTGCCAAGGTGTACATTCCATCTAAGAATAACCTACAACTGTAGATATTGTCATAAACTAAACACCCATGGGAGTACATGGCGATGTCTCTCTTGTGGATACCAACACGTTATCTTACCCACAATGTCCTGCAAACCTCAAAATGTCTGTCACATTTTCCTTGCATTATTGTTCCAAAATGTTCACGCTGCAGAAAGAAACAACAACTTTCCTATCCCCCGCCTTTCTCCAAGTATTCCAATAGAAATGGTACCTCACTCGCGTGGGAGGCCCAAGTACCCGCGACAGGCAAGGGCCCAAAACGTAGTGAGGCGACATCAAAATTGGCTATCACAAAACAACCTGGTTTTGCAAGGGGGGTCACCTGGGTTTTTGGCCCTGTGCTCGGCGGCCAGCTAGGGAAACCTACCAAACCCACACATTTCTGAAAACTAGACACCCGGGGGATTCCAGGGAGGTATGGCTTGCGTGGATCCCCCAACGTTTCCTTACCCAGAATCCCCTGCAAACCTCAAATTTAGCTGAAAAACAATCACTTTATTTGCAAATTTTTGTGTAGGAAAGTTGTGACATCACCGGGCTGACACAAATTTCCTACCACCCAGCGTTCCCCCGGGTCTCCCGATAAAAATGGTGCCTCACTCGTGTGGGAGGCCCAAGTACCCGCGACAGGCAAGGGCCCAAAACATAGTGAGGCGACATCAAAATTGCCTATCTCAAAACGACCTGGTTTTGCAAGGGGGTCACCTTTGTTTTTGGCCCCGTGCTCGGCGGCCATCTAGGAAACCTACAAAACCCACACATTTCTGAAAACTAGAAATCCGGGGGATTCTAGGGAGGTATGGCTTGCGTGGATCCCCCAACGTCTCCTTACCCAGAATCCCCTGCAAACCTCAAATTTTGCTGAAAAAGTCACTTTTTTCACACATTTTTGTGTGGGAAAGTTGTGGCATCACCGGGCTGACACAAATTTCCTAACACCCAGCATTCCCCTGGGACTCCCAATAAAAATGGTGCCTCACTTGTGTGGGAGGCCCAAGTACCCGTGACAGGCAAGGGCCCAAAACGTAGTGAGGCGACATCAAAATTGACTATCTCAAAACGACCTGGTTTTGAAAGGGGGACACCTTTGTTTTTGGCCCCGTGCTCGGTGTCCATCTAGGGAAACGTACCAAACCCACACATTTCTGAAAACTAGACACCAGGGGGATTCCAGGGAGGTATGGCTTGCGTAGATCCCCCAACGTTTCCTTACCCAGAATCCCCTGCAAACCTCAAATTTTGCTGAAAAAGTCACTTTTTTCACACATTCCCTGGAATCCCCGGGGTGTCTAGTTTTCAGAAATGTGTGGGTTTGGTAGGTTTTCCTAGATGGCCGCCGAGCACGGGGCCAAAAACCCAGAAGACCCCCCTTGCAAAACCAGGTTGTTTTGAGATAGGCAATTTTGATGTTGCCTCAATACGTTTTGGGCCCTTGCCTGTCGCGGGAACTTGGGCCTCCCACACGAGTGAGGCACCATTTTTATAGGGAGACCCGGGGGAACGCTGGGTGGTAGGAAATTTGTGTCAGCCCGGTGATGCCACAACTTTCCCACACAAAAATGTGCGAAGAAAGTGATTATTTCAGCTAAATTTGAGGTTTGCAGGGGATTATGGGTAAGGAAACGTTGGGGGATCCATGCAAGCCATACCTACCTGGAATCCCCTGGGTGTCTAGTTTTCAGAAATGTGTGGGTTTGGTAGGTTTTCCTAGATGGCCGCCGAGCACGGGGCCAAAAACACAGAAGACCCCCCTTGCAAAACCAGGTTGTTTTGAGATGGGCAATTTTGATGTTGCCTCAATACCTTTTGGGCCCTTGCCTGTCGCGGGTACTTGGGCCTCCCACACGAGTGAGGCCCCATTTTTATAGGGAGACCCGGGGGAACCCTGGGTGGTAGGAAATTTGTGTCAGCCCGGTGATGCCACAATTTTCCCACACAAAAATGTGTGAAAAAAGTGATTTTTTCAGCTAAATTTGAGGTTTGCAGGGGATTCTGGGTAAGGAAACATTGGGGGATCCATGCAAGCCATACCTCCCTGGAATCCCCCGGGTGTCTAGTTTTCAGAAATGTGTGGGTTTGGTAGGTTTCGTTAGATGGACGCTGAGCACGGGGCCAAAAACCCAGGTGACCCCCCTTGCAAAACCAGGTTGTTTTGAGATAGACAATTTTGATGTTGCCTCACTACGTTTTGGGCCCTTGCCTGTCGCGGGTATTTGGGCCTCCCACACGAGTGAGGCACCATTTTTATTGGGAGACCCGGGGGAATGCTGGGTGGTAGGAAATTTGTGTCAGCCCGTTGATGCCACAACTTTTCCACACAAAAATGTGCAAAAAAGTGATTTTTTCAGCTAAATTTGAGGTTTGCAGGGGATTCTGGGTAAGGAAACGTTGGGGGATCCACGCAAGCCATACCTCCCTGGAATCCCCCGGGTGTCTAGTTTTCAAAAATGTATAGGTTTGCTGTGTTTCCATAGTTGCCGGCAGAGCTAGGGTTCAAAAACTACAGCTAGGCACTTTGCCAAAAAAGGGTCATTTTTCACTGTGAAATTGTGGTGTGTCCATGTTGCGTTTTGCGCTGTTTCCTGTCGCAGGCACTAGGCCTACCCACACAAGTGATGTACCATTTTTCTAGGAAGACTTTGGGAAATGCGGGGTGGGTGGAAATTGGTGGATCCACGCAGATTCCCGAACTTTCCACCACAGAAATGTGAGGAAAATGTGTTTTTTTTGACAATTTTTTAGGTTTGCAAGGGATTCTGGGTAACAGAACCTGGTGAGAGGCAGTCAAGTCACCCCATCCTGGATTTCCCTGGGTGACTAGTTTTCAAAAATGTATAGGTTTGCTAGGTTTCCCTAGGTGCCGGCAGAGCTAGGGTTAAAAAACTACAGATAGGCAGTTTGCCAAAAAAGGGTCATTTTTCACTGTGATATTGCGGTTTGTCCACGTTGCGTTTTGCACCGTTTCCTGTCGCGGGCACTAAGCCTACCCACACAAGTGAGGTACCATTTTTCTCAGAAGACTTTGAGGAATGCGGGGTAGGTGGACATTTGTGGATCCACGCAGATTCCAGAACTTTCCAGCACAGAAATGTGAGGAAAATGTGGTTTTTTTGACAATTGTTTAGGTTTGCAAGGAATTCTGGGTAACAGAACCTGGTGAGAGGCAGTCGAGTCACCCCATACTGGATTTCCCTGGGTGTCTAGTTTTCAAAAATGTATAGGTTTTCTAGGTTTCCCTAGGTGCCGACAGAGCTAGGGTTCAAAAACTACAGCTAGGCAGTTTGCCAAAAAAGGGTCATTTTTCACTGTGAAATTGTGGTGGGTCCACGTTGTGTTTTGCACCGTTTCCTGTCGCGGGCACTAGGCCTACCCACACAAGTGAGGTACCATTTTTCTCGGAAGACTTTGGGGAACGCGGGGTGGGTGGAAATTTGTGGATCCACGCAGATTCCAGAACTTTCCACCACAGAAATGTGATGGAAATGTGTTTTCTTTGACAATTGTTTAGGTTTGCAGGGGATTCTGGGTAACAGAACCTGGTGAGAGGCAGTCAAGTCACCCCATATTGGATTCCTCTGGGTGTCTAGTTTTCAAAAATGTATAGGTTTGCTAGGTTTCCCTAGGTGCCGGCAGATCTAGGGTTCAAAAACTACAGCTAGGCACTTTGCCAAAAAAGGGTCATTTTTCAATGTGAAATTGTGGTGTGTCCAAGTTGCATTTTGCGCCGTTTCCTGTTGCAGGCACTAGGCCTACCCATGCAAGTGAGGTACCATTTTTCTCAGAAGACTTTGAGGAACGCGGGGTAGGTGGAAATTTGTGGATCCACGCAGATTCCAGAGCTTTCCAGCACAGAAATGTGAGGAAAATGTGGTTTTTTTGACAATTTTGTAGGTTTGCAAGGAATTCTGGGTAACAGAACCTGGTGCGAGGCAGTCGAGTCACCCCATCCTGGATTTCCCTGGGTGTCTAGTTTTCAAAAATGTATAGGTTTGCTAGGTTTCCCTAGGTGCCAGCAGAGCTAGGGTTCAAAAACTACAGCTAGGCACTTTGCCAAAAAGGGACATTTTTCACTGTGAAATTGTGTTGTGTCCATGTTGCGTTTTGCGCCATTTCCTGACACGGGAACTAGGCCTACCCACACAAGTGAGGTACCATTTTTCTCGGAAGACTTTGGGGAACGCGGGGTGGGTGGAAATTTTGTGGATCCACACAGATTCCAGAACTTTCCACCACAGAAATGTAAGGAAAATGTGTTTATTTTGGACAATTTTTTAGGTTTGCAAGGGATTCTGGGTAACAGAACCTGGTGAGAGCCAGACAAGTCACCCCATCCTGGATTTCCCTGGGTGTCTAGTTTTCAAAAACGTATAGGTTTGCTAGGTTTCCCTTGGTGCCGGCAGAGCTAGGGTTCAAAAACTACAGTTAGACACTTTGCCAAAAAAGGGTCATTTTTCACTGTGAAATTGTGGTGTGTCCAAGTTGCGTTTTGCGCCGTTTCCTGTCGTGGGCACTAGGCCTACCCACACAAGTGAGGTACCATTTTTCTCGGAAGACTTTGGGAAACGTGGGGTGGGTGGAAATTTGTGGATCCACGCAGATTCCAGAACTATCCACCACAGAAATGTGAGGAAAATGTGTTTTTTTTGACAATGTTTTAGGTTTGCAAGGGATTCTGGGTAACAGAACCTGGAGAGAGGCAGTCAAGTCACCCCATACTGGATTCCCCTGTGTGTCTAGTTTTTAAAAATGTATAGGTTTGCTAGGTTTCCCTAGGTGCCGGCAGAGCTAGGGTTCAAAAACTACAGCTAGGCACTTTGCCAAAAAGGGTCATTTTTCAATGTGAAATTGTGGTGTGTCCACGTTGCGTTTTGCGCCGTTTCCTGTTGCAGGCACTAGGCCTACCCACACAAGTGAGGTACCATTTTTCTCGGAAGACTTTGAGGAACGCGGGGTAGGTGGAAATTTGTGGATCCACGCAGATTCCAGAGCTTTCCAGCACAGAAATGTGAGGAAAATGTGTTTTTTTTTTTTTACAGTTTTTTAGGTTTGCAAGAAATTCTGGGTAACAGAACCTGGTGCGAGGCAGTCGAGTCACCCCATACTGGATTTCCCTGGGTGTCTAGTTTTCAAAAATGTATAGGTTTGCTAGGTTTCCCTAGGTGCCGGCAGAGCTAGGGTTAAAAAACTACAGCTAGGCACTTTGCCAAAAAGGGACATTTTTCACTGTGAAATTGTGTTGTGTCCATGTTGCGTTTTGCGCCGTTTCCTGACACGGGCACTAGGCCTACCTACACAAGTGAGGTACCATTTTTCTCGGAAGACTTTGGGGAACGCGGGATGGGTGGAAATTTTTGGCTCCACGCAGATTCCAGAACTTTCCACCACAGAAATGTAAGGAAAATTTGTTTTTTTTGACAGTTTTTTAGGTTTGCAAGGGATTCTGGGTAACAGAACCTGGTGAGAGCCAGACAAGTCACCCCATCCTGGATTTCCCTGGGTGTCTAGATTTCAAAAACGTATAGGTTTGCTAGGTTTCCCTAGGTGCCGGCAGAGCTATGGTTCAAAAACTACAGCTAGACACTTTGCCAAAAAAGAATCATTTTTCACTGTGAAATTGTGGTGTGTCCACGGTGCGTTTGCGCCGTTTCCTGTCGCGGGCACTAGGCCTACCCACACAAGTGAGGTACCATTTTTCTCAGAAGACTTTGGGGAACGCGGAGTGTGTGAAAATTTGTGGATCCACGCAGGTTCCAAAACTTTCCACCGCAGAAATGTGAGGAAAATGTGTTTTTTTTGACAATTTTTTAGGTTTGCAAGGGATTCTGTGTTACAGAACCTGGTGGGAGCCAGACAAGTCACCCCATCCTGGATTCCCCTGGGTGTCTAGTTTTAAAAAATGTATAGGTTTCCTTGGTTTCACTAGGTGCCGGCAGAGCTAGGGTTCAAAAACTACAGCTAGGCACTTTGCCAAAAAAGGGTCATTTTTCACTGTGAAATTGTGGTGTGTCCACGTTGTGTTTTGCGCCGTTTCCTGTCGCGTGCACTAGGCCTACCCACACAAGTGAGGTACCATTTTTCTTGGAACACTTTGGGGAACGCGCGGTGGGTGGAAATTTGTGGATCTACGCAGATTAAAGAACTTTCCACCATAGAAATGTGAGGAAAATGTGTTTTTTTTACAGTTTTTTAGGTTTGCAAGGAATTCTGGGTAACAGAACCTGGTGCGAGGCAGTCGAGTCACCCCATCCTGAATTTCCCTGGGTGTCTAGTTTTCAAAAATGTATAGGTTTGCTAGGTTTCCCTAGGTGCCGGCAGAGCTAGGGTTAAAAACTACAGCTAGGCACTTTGCCAAAAAGGGACATTTTTCACTGTGAAATTGTGTTGTGTCCATGTTGCGTTTTGCGCCGTTTCCTGACATGGGCACTGGCCTACCCACACAAGTGAGGTACCATTATTCTCGGAAGACTTTGGGGAACGCGGGGTGGGTGGAAATTTGTGGCTCCACGCAGATTCTAGAACTTTCCACCACAGAAATGTAAGGAAAATGTGTTTTTTTTGACAATTGTTTAGGTTTGCAAGGGATTCTGGGTAACAGAACCTGGTGAGAGCCAGACAAGTCACCCCATCCTGGATTTCCCTGGGTGTCTAGTTTTCAAAAACGTATAGGTTTGCTAGGTTTCCCTTGGTGCCGGCAGAGCTAGGGTTCAAAAACTACAGTTAGACACTTTGCCAAAAAAGGGTCATTTTTCACTGTGAAATTGTGGTGTGTCCAAGTTGCGTTTTGCGCCGTTTCCTGTCGTGGGCACTAGGCCTACCCACACAAGTGAGGTACCATTTTTCTTGGAAGACTTTGGGAAACGTGGGGTGGGTGGAAATTTGTGGATCCACGCAGATTCCAGAACTATCCACCACAGAAATGTGAGGAAAATGTGTTTTTTTTGACAATTTTTTAGGTTTGCAAGGGATTCTGGGTAACAGAACCTGAAGAGAGGCAGTCAAGTCACCCCATACTGGATTCCCCTGTGTGTCTAGTTTTTAAAAATGTATAGGTTTTCTAGGTTTCCCTAGGTGCCGGCAGAGCTAGGGTTCAAAAACTACAGCTAGGCACTTTGCCAAAAAAGGGTCATTTTTCAATGTGAAATTGTGGTGTGTCCACGTTGCGTTTTGCGCCGTTTCCTGTTGCAGGCACTAGGCCTACCCACACAAGTGAGGTACCATTTTTCTCGGAAGACTTTGAGGAACGCGGGGTAGGTGGAAATTTGTGGATCCACGCAGATTCCAGAGCTTTCCAGCACAGAAATGTGAGGAAAATGTGTTTTTTTTTTTTTACAGTTTTTTAGGTTTGCAAGAAATTCTGGGTAACAGAACCTGGTGCGAGGCAGTCGAGTCACCCCATACTGGATTTCCCTGGGTGTCTAGTTTTCAAAAATGTATAGGTTTGCTAGGTTTCCCTACGTGCCGGCAGAGCTAGGGTTAAAAAACTACAGCTAGGCACTTTGCCAAAAAGGGACATTTTTCACTGTGAAATTGTGTTGTGTCCATGTTGCGTTTTGCGCCGTTTCCTGACACGGGCACTAGGCCTACCTACACAAGTGAGGTACCATTTTTCTCGGAAGACTTTGGGGAACGCGGGATGGGTGGAAATTTGTGGCTCCACGCAGATTCCAGAACTTTCCACCACAGAAATGTAAGGAAAATTTGTTTTGTTTGACAGTTTTTTAGGTTTGCAAGGGATTCTGGGTAACAGAACCTGGTGAGAGCCAGACAAGTCACCCAATCCTGGATTTCCCTGGGTGTCTAGATTTCAAAAACGTATAGGTTTGCTAGGTTTCCCTAGGTGCCGGCAGAGCTATGGTTCAAAAACTACAGCTAGACACTTTGCCAAAAAAGAATCATTTTTCACTGTGAAATTGTGGTGTGTCCACGGTGCGTTTTGCGCCGTTTCCTGTCGCGGGCACTAGGCCTACCCACACAAGTGAGGTACCATTTTTCTCAGAAGACTTTGGGGAACGCGGAGTGTGTGAAAATTTGTGGATCCACGCAGGTTCCAAAACTTTCCACCGCAGAAATGTGAGGAAAATGTGTTTTTTTTGACAATTTTTTAGGTTTGCAAGGGATTCTGTGTTACAGAACCTGGTGGGAGCCAGACAAGTCACCCCATCCTGGATTCCCCTGGGTGTCTAGTTTTCAAAAATGTATAGGTTTCCTTGGTTTCACTAGGTGCCGGCAGAGCTAGGGTTCAAAAACTACAGCTAGGCACTTTGCCAAAAAAGGGTCATTTTTCACTGTGAAATTGTGGTGTGTCCACGTTGTGTTTTGCGCCGTTTCCTGTCGCGTGCACTAGGCCTACCCACACAAGTGAGGTACCATTTTTCTTGGAACACTTTGGGGAACGCGCGGTGGGTGGAAATTTGTGGATCTACGCAGATTAAAGAACTTTCCACCATAGAAATGTGAGGAAAATGTGTTTTTTTTTACAGTTTTTTAGGTTTGCAAGGAATTCTGGGTAACAGAACCTGGTGCGAGGCAGTCGAGTCACCCCATCCTGGATTTCCCTGGGTGTCTAGTTTTAAAAAATGTATAGGTTTGCTAGGTTTCCCTAGGTGCCGGCAGAGCTAGGGTTAAAAAACTACAGCTAGGCACTTTGCCAAAAAGGGACATTTTTCACTGTGAAATTGTGTTGTGTCCATGTTGCGTTTTGCGCCGTTTCCTGACATGGGCACTAGGCCTACCCACACAAGTGAGGTACCATTATTCTCGGAAGACTTTGGGGAACGCGGGGTGGGTGGAAATTTGTGGCTCCACGCAGATTCTAGAACTTTCCACCACAGAAATGTAAGGAAAATGTGTTTTTTTTGACAATTTTTTAGGTTTGCAAGGGATTCTGGGTAACAGAACCTGGTGAGAGCCAGACAAGTCACCCCATCCTGGATTTCCCTGGGTGTCTAGATTTCAAAAATGTATAGGTTTGCTAGGTTTCCCTAGGTGCCGGCAGAGCTATGGTTCAAAAACTACAGCTAGACACTTTGCCAAAAAAGAATCATTTTTCACTGTGAAATTGTGGTGTGTCCACGGTGCGTTTTGCGCCGTTTCCTGTCGCGGGCACTAGGCCTACCCACACAAGTGAGGTACCATTTTTCTCGTAAGACTTTGAGGAACGCGGGGTGGGTGGAAATTTGTGGCTCCACGCAGATTCCAGAACTTTCCACCACAGAAATGTAAGGAAAATGGGTTTTTTTGGACAATTTTTAGGTTTGCAAGGGATTCTGGGTAACAGAACCTGGTGAGAGCCAGACAAGTCACCCCATCCTGGATTTCCCTGGGTGTCTAGATTTCAAAAACGTATAGGTTTGCTAGGTTTCCCTAGGTGCCGGCAGAGCTATGGTTCAAAAACTACAGCTAGACACTTTGCCAAAAAAGAATCATTTTTCACTGTGAAATTGTGGTGTGTCCACGGTGCGTTTTGCGCCGTTTCCTGTCGCGGGCACTAGTCCTACCCACACAAGTGAGGTACCATTTTTCTCAGAAGACTTTGGGGAACGCGGAGTGCATGAAAATTTGTGGATCCACGCAGGTTCCAAAACTTTCCACCGCATAAATGTGAGGAAAATGTGTTTTTTTTGACAATTTTTTAGGTTTGCAAGGGATTCTGTGTTACAGAACCTGGTGAGAGCCAGACAAGTCACCCCATCCTGGATTCCCCTGGGTGTCTAGTTTTCAAAAATGTATAGGTTTCCTTGGTTTCCCTAGGTGCCGGCAGAGCTAGGGTTCAAAAACTACAACTAGGCACTTTGCCAAAAAATGGTCATTTTTCACTGTGAAATTGTGGTGTGTCCACGTTGTGTTTTGTGCCGTTTCCTGTCGCGTGCACTAGGCCTACCCACACAAGTGAGGTACCATTTTTCTTGGAACACTTTGGGGAACGCGGGGTGGGTGGAAATTTGTGGATCTACGCAGATTCCAGAACTTTCCACCATAGAAATGTGAGGAAAATGTGTTTTTTTTGACAGTTTTTTAGGTTTGCAAGGAATTCTGGGTAACAGAACCTGGTGCGAGGCAGTCGAGTCACCCCATCCTGGATTTCCCTGGGTGTCTAGTTTTCAAAAATGTATAGGTTTGCTAGGTTTCCCTAGGTGCCGGCAGAGCTAGGGTTAAAAAACTACAGCTAGGCACTTTGCCAAAAAGGGACATTTTTCACTGTGAAGTTGTGTTGTGTCCATGTTGCGTTTTGCGCCGTTTCCTGACACGGGCACTAGGCCTACCCACACAAGTGAGGTACAATTTTTCTCGGAAGACTTTGGGGAACGCGGGGTGGGTGGAAATTTGTGGCTCCACGCAGATTCCAGAACTTTCCACCACAGAAATGTAAGGAAAATTTGTTTTTTTGGACAATTTTTTAGGTTTGCAAGGGATTCTGGGTAACAGAACCTGGTGAGAGCCAGACAAGTCACCCCATCCTGGATTTCCCTGGGTGTCTAGATTTCAAAAACGTATAGGTTTGCTAGGTTTCTCTAGGTGCCGGCAGAGCTATGGTTCAAAAACTACAGCTAGACACTTTGCCAAAAAAGGGTCATTTTTCACTGTGAAATTGTGGTGTGTCCACGGTGCGTTTTGCGCCGTTTCCTGTCGCGGGCACTAGGCCTACCCACACAAGTGAGGTACCATTTTTCTCAGAAGACTTTGGGGAACGCGGAGTGCATGAAAATTTGTGGATCCACGCAGGTTCCAAAACTTTCCACCGCAGAAATGTGAGGAAAATGAGTTTTTTTTGACAATTTTTTAGGTTTGCAAGGGATTCTGGGTTACAGAACCTGGTGGGAGCCAGACAAGTCACCCCATCCTGGATTCCCCTGGGTGTCTAGGTTTCAAAAATGTATAGGTTTCCTTGGTTTCCCTAGGTGCCGGCAGAGCTAGGGTTCAAAAACTACAGCTAGGCACTTTGCCAAAAAAGGGTCATTTTTCACTGTGAAATTGTGGTGTGTCCACGTTGTGTTTTGCGCCGTTTCCTGTTGCGTGCACTAGGCCTACCCACACAAGTGAGGTACCATTTTTCTTGGAACACTTTGGGGAACGCGGGGTGGGTGGAAATTTGTGGATCTACGCAGATTCCAGAACTTTCCACCACAGAAATGTGAGGAAAATGTGTTTTTTTTTACAGTTTTTTAGGTTTGCAAGGAATTCTGGGTAACAGAACCTGGTGCGAGGCAGTCGAGTCACCCCATCCTGGATTTCCCTGGGTGTCTAGTTTTCAAAAATGTATAGGTTTGCTAGGTTTCCCTAGGTGCCGGCAGAGCTAGGGTTAAAAAACTACAGCTAGGCACTTTGCCAAAAAGGGACATTTTTCACTGTGAAATTGTGTTGTGTCCATGTTGCGTTTTGCGCCGTTTCCTGACACGGGCACTAGGCCTACCCACACAAGTGAGGTACCATTTTTCTCAGAAGACTTTGGGGAATGCGGAGTGCATGAAAATTTGTGGATCCACGCAAATTCCAAAACTTTCCACCGCAGAAATGTGAGGAAAATGTGTTTTTTTTGACAATTTTTTAGGTTTGCAAGGGATTCTGGGTTACAGAACCTGGTGGGAGCCAGACAAGTCACCCCATCCTGGATTCCCCTGGGTGTCTAGTTTTAAAAAATGTTTAGGTTTGCTTGGTTTCCCTAGGTGCCGGCAGAGCTAGGGTTCAAAAACTACAGCTAGGCAGTTTGCCAAAAAAGGGTCATTTTTCACTGTGAAATTGTGGTGGGTCCACGTTGTGTTTTGCGCTGTTTCCTGTCGCGGGCACTAGGCCTACCCACACAAGTGAGGTACCATTTTTATCGGAAGACTTTGTTGAACGCGGGGTGGGTGGAAATTTGTGGATCCACGCAGATTCCAGAACTTTCCACCACAGAAATGTGATGGAAATGTGTTTTCTTTGACAATGTTTTAGGTTTGCAGGGGATTCTGGGTAACAGAACCTGGTGAGAGGCAGTCAAGTCACCCCATATTGGATTCCTCTGGGTGTCTAGTCTTCAAAAATGTATAGGTTTGCTAGGTTTCCCTAGGTGCCGGCAGATCTAGGGTTCAAAAACTACAGCTAGTCACTTTGCCAAAAAAGGGTCATTTTTCAATGTGAAATTGTGGAGTGTCCATGTTGCGTTTTGCGCCGTTTCCTGTTGCAGGCACTAGGCCTACCCATGCAAGTGAGCTACCATTTTTATCGTAAGACTTTGAGGAACGCGGGGTAGGTGGAAATTTGTGGATCCACGCAGATTCCAGAGCTTTACAGCACAGAAATGTGAGGAAAATGTGTTTTTTTTGACAATTTTTTAGGTTTGCAAGGAATTCTGGGTAACAGAACCTGGTGCGAGGCAGTCGAGTCACCACATCCTGGATTTCCCTGGGTGTCTAGTTTTCAAAAATGTATAGGTTTGCTAGGTTTCCCTAGGTGCCGGCAGAGCTAGGGTTAAAAAACTACAGCTAGGCACTTTGCCAAAAAGGGACATTTTTAACTGTGAAATTGTGTTGTGTCCATGTTGAGTTTTGCGCCGTTTCCTGACACGGGCACTAGGCCTACCCACACAAGTGAGGTACCATTTTTCTTGGAAGACTGTGGGGAACGTGGAGTGCATGAAAATTTGTGGATCCACGCAAATTCCAAAACTTTCCACCGTAGAAATGTGAGGAAAATGTGTTTTTTTGGGAAATATTTTAGGTTTGCAAGGGATTCTGGGTTACAGAACCTGGTGGGAGCCAGACAAGTCACCCCATCCTGGATTCCCCTGGGTGTCTAGTTTTAAAAAATGTATAGGTTTCCTTGGTTTCCCTAGGTGCCGGCAGAGCTAGGGTTCAAAAACTACAGCTAGGCAGTTTGCCAAAAAAGGGTCATTTTTCACTGTGAAATTGTGGTGGGTCCACGTTGTGTTTTGCGCCGTTTCCTGTCGCGGGCACTAGGCCTACCCACACAAGTGAGGTACCATTTTTCTCGGAAGACTTTGTTGAACGCGGGGTGGGTGGAAATTTGTGGATCCACGCAGATTCCAGAACTTTCCACCACAGAAATGTGATGGAAATGTGTTTTCTTTGACAATGTTTTAGGTTTGCAGGGGATTCTGGGTAACAGAACCTGGTGAGAGGCAGTCAAGTCACCCCATATTGGATTCCTCTGGGTGTCTAGTCTTCAAAAATGTATAGGTTTGCTAGGTTTCCCTAGGTGCCGGCAGATCTAGGGTTCAAAAACTACAGCTAGTCACTTTGCCAAAAAAGGGTCATTTTTCAATGTGAAATTGTGGAGTGTCCATGTTGCGTTTTGCGCCGTTTCCTGTTGCAGGCACTAGGCCTACCCATGCAAGTGAGCTACCATTTTTATCGGAAGACTTTGAGGAACGCGGGGTAGGTGGAAATTTGTGGATCCACGCAGATTCCAGAGCTTTACAGCACAGAAATGTGAGGAAAATGGGGGTTTTTTGAAAAAAGTTTAGGTTTGCAAGGAATTCTGGGTAACAGAACCTGGTGCGAGGCAGTCGAGTCACCACATCCTGGATTTCCCTGGGTGTCTAGTTTTCAAAAATGTATAGGTTTGCTAGGTTTCCCTAGGTGCCGGCAGAGCTAGGGTTCAAAAACTACAGCTAGGCACTTTGCCAAAAAGGGACATTTTTCACTGTGAAATTGTGTTGTGTCCATGTTGAGTTTTGCTCCGTTTCCTGACACGGGCACTAGGCCTACCCACACAAGTGAGGTACCATTTTTCTCGGAAGACTGTGGGGAACGTGGAGTGCATGAAAATTTGTGGATCCACGCAGATTCCAAAACTTTCCACCGCAGAAATGTGAGGACAATGTGTTTTTTTTTACAATTGTTTAGGTTTGCAAGGGATTCTGGGTTATAGAACCTGGTGGGAGCCAGACAAGTCACCCCATACTGGATTCCCCTGGGTGTCTAGTTTATAAAAATGTATAGGTTTGCTAGGTTTCCCTAGGTGCCGGCAGATCTAGGGTTCAAAAACTACAGCTAGGCACTTCGCCAAAAAAGGGTCATTTTTCAATGTGAAATTGTGGTGTGTCCACGTTGCGTTTTGTGCCGTTTCCTGTTGCAGGCACTAGGCCTACCCATGCAAGTGAGGTACCATTTTTCTCGGAAGACTTTGAGGAACGCGGGGTAGGTGGAAATTTGTGGATCCACGCAGTTTCCAGAGCTTTCCAGCACAGAAATGTGAGGAAAATGTGTTTTTTTTGGATAATTTTTTAGGTTTGCAAGGAATTCTGGGTAACAGAACCTGGTGCGAGGCAGTCGAGTTACCCCATCCTGGATTTCCCTGGGTGTCTAGTTTTCAAAAATGTATAGGTTTGCTAGGTTTCCCTAGGTGCCGGCAGAGCTAGGGTTAAAAAACTACAGCTAGGCACTTTGCCAAAAAGGGACATTTTTCACTGTGAAATTGTGTTGTGTCCATGTTGCGTTTTGCGCCGTTTCCTGACACGGGCACTAGGCCTACCCACACAAGTGAGGTACCATTTTTCTCGGAAGACTGTGGGGAACGCGGGGTGGGTGGAAATTTGTGGCTCCATGCAGATTCCAGAACTTTCCACCACAGAAATGTAAGGAAAATGTGGTTTTTTGGACAATTTTTTAGGTTTGCAAGGGATTCTGGGTAACAGGACCTGGTGAGAGCCAGACAAGTCACCCCATCCTGGATTCCCCTGTGTGTCTAGTTTTCAAAAACGTATAGGTTTGCTAGGTTTCCCTAGGTGCCGGCAGAGCTATGGTTCAAAAACTACGGCTAGACACTTTGCCAAAAAAGGGTCATTTTTCACTGTGAAATTGTGGTGTGTCCACGGTGCGTTTTGCGCCGTTTCCTGTCGCGGGCACTAGGCCTACCCACACAAGTGAGGTACCATTTTTCTCAGAAGACTTTGGGGAACGCAGAGTGCATGAAAATTTGTGGATCCACGCAGATTCCAAAACTTTCCACCGCAGAAATGTGAGAAATATTTGTTTTGTTTGACAATTTTTTAGGTTTGCAAGGGATTCTGGGTTATAGAACCTGGTGGGAGCCAGACAAGTCACCCCATCCTGGATTCCCCTGGGTGTCTAGTTTTAAAAAATGTATAGGTTTCCTTGGTTTCCCTAGGTGCCGGCAGAGCTAGGGTTCAAAAACTACAGCTAGACACTTTGCCAAAAAAGGGTCATTTTTCACTGTGAAATTGTGGTGTGTCCACGGTGAGTTTTGCGCCGTTTCCTGTCGCGTGCACTAGGCCTACCCACACAAGTGAGGTACCATTTTTCTTGGAACACTTTGGGGAACGCGGGGTGGGTGGAAATTTGTGGATCTACGCAGATTCCAGAACTTTCCACCACAGAAATGTGAGGAAAATGTGTTTTTTTGGACAATTTTTTAGGTTTGCAAGGGATTCTGCGTAACAGAACCTGGTGAGAGGCAGTCAAGTCACCCCATATTGGATTCCTCTGGGTAACTAGTTTTCAAAAATGTATAGGCTTCCTAGGTTTCCCTAGGTGCCGGCAGAGCTAGGGTTAAAAAACAACAGCTAGGCAGTTTGCCAAAAAAGGGTAATTTTTCACTGTGAAATTGTGGTGTGTCCACGTTGCGTTTTGAGCCGTTTCACGTTGCGGGCACTAGTCCTACCCACACAAGTGAGGTACCATTTTTCTCAGCAGACTTTGGGGAACGCGGGGTGGGTGGAAATTTGTGGATCCACGCAGACTCCAAAACTTTCCACCCAGGGCACGAGTCGGTGGTACACGCAGGTGGACGGCGTTCACCCACTTATTTCACAGGGTGGACGCCGTCCACCCTGCCAAGAAGATGGCCCCAGTGAAAAAGATGCTGAATTCGTCCCGGTGTAATTTCCAAACACCGGGACACTTTCAGCAGCGCCTGCACGTTGTTGTCTGCTTTCGATCGCAACAAACAACAACGTGCAGGCGCAGACGGGGCTTTCTTATTCTGACTCCTGCTGGGCCCATAACAATGGCCTATTCTGAGGCGTCATCAGGCCTCCTTCTGTTCGAGTCTCCTGGCTGGCAGGAGTCAGGAGCCTCACACCTAGAAGCAAATGCAGCAGAGGGGAAACAAAGGCTCACACCTTGGTAGCACTTCACACATACTTAGGAGAGGCAGCTTTTCACTTTGTTCAGGCTCTGTTTAGGAGATATGCATGCAGTGTAAGAACGTCAGATGTGTCAATCTTTCCCAGTATTTGCACAAAATAAATAGCATTTATATAGCACATACTACCCCGGAGGAGGAGGAGGTGTAATAATTTAAATATCACTATTTTTTCTTTTAAAGCACTATGGGTAGAGAAAGCTTTACGCTGACAAAAGGCAACATTGGTTTATGTGAAGCTTACAAAAGTGTGAATCTTCTGCCTAAATCTTGAGGGTTTGCAAGTATACTTGAAATGTGCTCAAATGTACTCATGATAGACCTGCTAAACATATATGTGAGAGCTTAAGATCTGATGTCACTTCTTGTGATGCCCCTACCTGTGATGTCACGCGCTGTGATGTCACGCGACCCGATGTCACGCGCCGTGATGTCACTTGCATACTGATTAATTCGGTTAGTCCCCCCACTTCTTTTTTTAGTACTTGTGCCCTGTTTCCACCACAGAAATGTGAGGTAAATGTGTTTGTTTTGACAATTGTTTAGGTTTGCAAGGGATTCTGGGTAACAGAACCTGGAGAGAGGCAGTCAAGTCACCCCATATTGGATTCCTCTGGGTGTCTAGTTTTCAAAAATGTATAGGTTTGCTAGGTTTCCCTAGGTGCCGACAGAGCTAGGGTTCAAAAACTACAGCTAGGCAGTTTGCCAAAAAAGGGTCATTTTTCACTGTGAAATTGTGGTGGGTCCACGTTGTGTTTTGCGCCGTTTCCTGTCGCGGGAACTAGGCCTACCCACACAAGTGAGGTACCATTTTTCTTGGAAGACTTTGGGGAACGCGGGGTGGGTGGAAATTTGTGGATCCACGCAGATTCCAGAACTTTCCACCACAGAAATGTGATGGAAATGTGTTTTCTTTGACAATTTTTTAGGTTTGCAGGGGATTCTGGGTAACAGAAACTGGTGAGAGGCAGTCAAGTCACCCCATATTGGATTCCTCTGGGTGTCTAGTCTTCAAAAATGTATAGGTTTGCTAGGTTTCCCTAGGTGCCGGCAGATCTAGGGTTCAAAAACTACAGATAGGCACTTTGCCAAAAAAGGGTCATTTTTCAATGTGAAATTGTGGAGTGTCCATGTTGCGTTTTGCGCCATTTCCTGTTGCAGGCACTAGGCCTACCCATGCAAGTGAGCTACCATTTTTATCGGAAGACTTTGAGGAACGCGGGGTAGGTGGAAATTTGTGGATCCACGCAGATTCCAGAGCTTTACAGCACAGAAATGTGAGGAAAATGTGTTTTTTTGACAATTTTTAGGTTTGCAAGGAATTCTGGGTAACAGAACCTGGTGCGAGGCAGTCGAGTCACCACATCCTGGATTTCCCTGGGTGTCTAGTTTTCAAAAATGTATAGGTTTGCTAGGTTTCCCTAGGTGCCAGCAGAGCTAGGGTTCAAAAACTACAGCTAGGCACTTTGCCAAAAAGGGACATTTTTCACTGTGAAATTGTGTTGTGTCCATGTTGCGTTTTGCGCCGTTTCCTGACACGGGATCTAGGCCTACCGACACAACTGAGGTACCATTTTTCTCGGAAGACTTTGGGAAACGCGGGGTGGGTGCAAATTTGTGGATCCACACAGATTCCAGAACTTTCCACCACCGAAATGTAAGGAAAATGTGGTTTTTTTCGCAATTTTTTAGGTTTCAAGGGATTCTGGGTAACAGAACCTGGTGAGAGGCAGTCAAGTCACCCCATACTGGATTCCCCTGGGTGTCTAGTTTATAAAAATGTATAGGTTTGCTAGGTTTCCCTAGATGCCGGCAGAGCTAGGGTTAAAAAACTACAGCTAGGCAGTTTGCCAAAAAAGGTTCAATTTTCACTGTGAAATTGTGGTGGGTCCATGTTGTGTTTTGCGCCGTTTCCTGTCGCGGGTACTAAGCCTACCCACACAAGTGAGGTACCATTTTTCTCGGAAGACTTTGGGGAACGCGGGGTGGGTGGAAATTTGTGGATCCACGCAGATTCCAGAACTTTCCACCACAGAAATGTGATGGAAATGTGTTTTCTTTGACAATTTTTTAGGTTTGCAGGGGATTCTGGGTAACAGAAACTGGTGAGAGGCAGTCAAGTCACCCCATATTGGATTCCTCTGGGTGCCTAGTTTTCAAAAATGTATAGGTTTGCTAGGTTTCCCTAGGTGCCGGCAGATCTAGGGTTAAAAAACTACAGCTAGGCACTTTGCCAAAAAAGGGTCATTTTTCAATGTGAAATTGTGGTGTGTCCACGTTGCGTTTTGCGCCGTTTCCTGTTGCAGGCACTATGCCTACCCATGCAAGTGAGGTACCATTTTTCTCGGAAGTCTTTGAGGAACGCGGGGTAGGTGGAAATTTGTGGATCCACGCAGATTCCAGAGCTTTCCAGCACAGAAATGTGAGGAAAATGTGGTTTTTTAAAATAATTTTTTAGGTTTGCAAGGAATTCTGGGTAACAGAACCTGGTGCGAGGCAGTCGAGTTACCCCATCCTGGATTTCCCTGGGTGTCTAGTTTTCAAAAATGTATAGGTTTGCTAGGTTTCCCTAGGTGCCGGCAGAGCTAGGGTTAAAAAACTACAGCTAGGCACTTTGCCAAAAAGGGACATTTTTCACTGTGAAATTGTGTTGTGTCCATGTTGCGTTTTGCGCCGTTTCCTGACACGGGCACTAGGCCTACCCACACAAGTGAGGTACCATTTTTCTCAGAAGACTGTGGGGAATGCGGGGTGGGTGGAAATTTGTGCTCCATGCAGATTCCAGAACTTTCCACCACAGAAATGTAAGGAAAATGTGTTTTTTTGGACAATTTTTTAGGTTTGCAAGGGATTCTGGGTAACAGAACCTGGTGAGAGCCAGACAAGTCACCCCATCCTGGATTCCCCTGTGTGTCTAGTTTTCAAAAACGTATAGGTTTGCTAGGTTTCCCTAGGTGCCGGCAGAGCTATGGTTCAAAAACTACAGCTAGACACTTTGCCAAAAAAGGGTCATTTTTCACTGTGAAATTGTGGTGTGTCCACGTTGCGTTTTGCGCCGTTTCCTGACACGGGCACTAGGCCTACCCACACAAGTGAGGTTCCATTTTTCTCGGAAGACTTTGGGAAACGTGGGGTGGGTGGACATTTGTGGATCCACGCAGATTCCAGAACTTTCCACCACAGAAATGTGAGGAAAATGTGGTTTTTTTGACAATTCTTTAGGTTTCAAGGGATTCTGGGTAACAGAACCTGGTGAGAGGCAGTCAAGTCACCCCATACTGGATTCCCCTGTGTGTCTAGTTTATAAAAATGTATAGGTTTGCTAGGTTTCCCTAGATGCCGGCAGAGCTAGGGTTCAAAAACTACAGCTAGGCAGTTTGCCAAAAAAGGGTCATTTTTCACTGTGAAATTGTGGTGGGTCCACGTTGTGTTTTGCGCCGTTTCCTGTCGCGGGCACTAGGCCTACCCACACAAGTGAGGTACCATTTTTCTCGGAAGACTTTGGGGAACGCGGGGTGGGTGGAAATTTGTGGCTCCATGCAGATTCCAGAACTTTCCACCACAGAAATGTAAGGAAAATGTGGTTTTTTTGACAATTTGTTAGGTTTGCAAGGGATTCTGGGTAACAGAACCTGGTGAGAGCCAGACAAGTCACCCCATCCTGGATTCCCCTGTGTGTCTAGTTTTCAAAAACGTATAGGTTTGCTAGGTTTCCGTAGGTGCCGGCAGAGCTATGGTTCAAAAACTACAGCTAGACACTTTGCCAAAAAAGGGTCATTTTTCACTGTGAAATTGTGGTGTGTCCACGTTGCGTTTTGCGCCGTTTCCTGTCACGGGCACTAGGCCTACCCACACAAGTGAGGTACCATTTTTCTCGGAAGACTTAGGGGAACGTGGGGTGCAAAATTTGTGGATCCATGCAGATTCCAGAACTTTCCACCACAGAAATGTAAGGAAAATGTGGTTTTTTTGACAATTTTGTAGGTTTGCAAGGGATTCTGGGTTATAGAACCTGGTGGGAGCCAGACAAGTCACTCCATCCTGGATTCCCCTGGGTATCTAGTTTTCAAAAATGTATAGGTTTCCTAGGTTTCCCTAGGTGCCGGCAGAGCTAGGGTTAAAAAACTAGAGCTAGGCACTTTGCCAAAAATGGGTCATTTTTCACTGTGAAATTGTGGTGTGTCCACATTGTGTTTTGTGCCGTTTCCTGTCGCGTGCACTAGGCCTACCCACACAAGTGAGGTACCATTTTTCTTGGAACACTTTGGAGAACGCGGGGTGGGTGGAAATTTGTGGATCTACGCAGATTCCAGAACTTTCCACCACAGAAATATGAGCAAAATGTGTTTTTTTTGACAATTGTTTAGGTTTGCAAGGGATTCTGGGTAACAGAACCTGGTGAGAGGCAGTCAAGTCACCCCATCCTGGATTCCCCTGGGTGTCTAGTTTTCAAAAATGTATAGGTTTTCTAGGTTTCCCTTGGTGCCGGCAGAGCTAGGGTTAAAAAACTACAGCTAGGTAGTTTGCCAAAAAAGGGTCATTTTTCACTGTGAAATTGTGGTGTGTCCATGTTGCGTTTTGCACCGTTTCCTGTCTCGAGCACTAGGCCTACACACACAAGTGAGGTACAATTTTTCTCGGAAGACTTTGGGGAAAGCGGGGTGGGTGGAAATTTGTGGATCCACACAGATTCCCGAACTTTCCACCACAGAAATGTGAGGAAAATTTGTTTTTTTTGACAATTGTTTGGGTTTGCAAGGGGTTCTGGGTAACAGAACCTGGTGAGAGGCAGTCAAATCACCCCATCCTGGATTCCCCTGGGTGTCTAGTTTTCAAAAATGTATAGGTTTGCTAGGTTTCCCTAGGTGCCGACAGAGCTAGGGTTAAAAAACTACAGCTAGGCACTTTGCCAAAAAAGGGTCATTTTTCAATGTGAAATTGTGGTTTGTTCACGTTGCGTTTTGCACCGTTTCATGTCGCGGTCACTAGGCCTACCCACGCAAGTGAGGTACCATTTTTCTCGGAAGACTTTGGGGAATGCGGGGTGGGTGGAAATTTGTGGATCCACGCAGATTCCAGAACTTTCCACCACAGAAATGTGAGGAAAATGTGTTTAAAAAAAAAAAATGTAGGTTTGCAAGGGATTCTGGGTAACAGAATCTGGTGAGAGGCAGTCAAGTCACCCCATCCTGGATTTCCCTGGGTGTCTAGTTTTCAAAAATATATAGGTTTGCTAGGTTTCCCTAGGTGCCGACAGAGCTAGGGTTAAAAAACTACAGCTAGGCACTTTGCAAAAAAGGGTAATTTTTCATTGTGAAAATGTGGTGTGTTCACGTTGCGTTTTGAGCCGTTTCCTGTCGTGGGCACTATGCCTACCCACACAAGTGAGGTACCATTTTTATCGGGAGACTTAGGGTAATTCAGATTTGTAAAGCAACTGTTATTACCTATTGACTTTAAATGCATTTCTGCCTTCCAAATGAAAGACAATATGTAAAAAATAAGTCATTTTGAAAAATGACCGATAATTCTCATGCTAGTATGAGTATTCCCAATTTCGGAAATGTGCAAATATCTACTGTTTCTAAACTCTATATTTTGTTCCCATTTCAGAAATACATAGGTGTCTTTCATACCAATTTTTCCATGTATACATTTTCACAGAATAATTGCTATATACCCGGCACATAATAAAAAACCATTGCAAGTCGGTGCTCAGTTTTTGGCTCTGGGTTCGTCGGGTTCTTGGTGAACCTACAAGTCCTATATATCCCCACAACCAGTAACATCCCACGGATGTAACAGTATATTTTTTTCACAGAGCTGTCATAATTAGAAGAAGTTACAGGTGAAAACGTTAACACAAAAGGCTGTTTTTTTCAACTAACTTTCAATTTTTCCTATATTTAACTGTTAGTTTTGATGCAGCGCGTACAATAAAAACTATTTTCCTCCTAGGTCACTTATTGGTCATCCAGGGGCGACTTATATTTTCGCACATCCACATGATGATGGGGCCCATAACATCGCCTATCACACACACACACACCTGGATTTCCTCTACACCTTTACGAAATTCTAAACTCCTAGGAGAAATAGAAGAACTAAAACATCATTTATGTACCGCTGGAAGGAGCCGGGATATCTTATTACCTTAACCTATCGCTTTCTTATTTATTTCTTAAGATATTCCTGCTCATTGTTTTGTCGATGGATCATCTAGTAAGAAATTAGTTTATAGTGATTAAGACCAGCTAAATCACAATAACCAATTACCAGTGTCGCAATCATTTAGTAAAATAACCACTGAGTCGTTTGATTTAAAGAATGTTAAATTTTATATAATTTTAAAAGCATGAGAAGAAATTTAGACTTTTTATTCAATTATTCATTCATTTATTAATTCAAATATTTATTAAGCAAAATCAATTTTATTGCAGAAAGGAAATTTTTGTCATGAAGCAAAACCCTAATTACCTGCCTACCTTCCTAATTTAGCCTAATGATTTCTAACCTAAGTTTAAGAATTAAAAATAACCTGATTCTCATACTCAACTGGAAAAATAAGACAGCAACAGAAACTTCAGCTCGTCAGCATCAGCTACCGCAACCCGTCCCATCTAACAGTCTTTCAGCATCTCCCGCTCAGTAATATGGATCGATCTGGATCACCAAGCACTGGAAGCCACCAACTCCAACACCGACTCTGACTGCGACTACCCCTCCCACTAAGAGTAGGCCTTCTTATACCCTAATTCTAACTTTGCTAACTAAATTGTTGCAACATTAATAACTCGCTTTTCTTTCATTGGTTCACTCATTTCATCTATTCATTCTTAATCAAGTTCTCCCGGATCCAGCTTGTTCTTTTGGAATGTATATGTTCATTTCCTTTCTCACAGTTCAAGACATGTTTCCATCAGCTTCAATCAGTACATTTGTAACTTCTTTCGATACATTCGAGAACTCTGCAGGCATTGTCCTTTCTCTTAAAACAGTTTCCCACGACTCTTTGCTGATCACCACGGCACACTATCAGTTCAATTAGGTCACATCAGCCTTGACCATTCTTGCATCCTAGCCTCTCAGCATCATCACGTGGTTAGCCTTTCTCCAACTTTTTCTCCCTTGACACATGTTTTCCCAGCACATGCGCACTCTAATAACCGGCAGCCATTTTATATCGCCACTCGATTAGACTTAGAAGCACTATTTAGAAATAAACAAAACATAATTAAAATAGAGAAACATAGCCTTTTCGTTTCCCTCCCGTCATCTACGTACCCCAATTAGTTATTACCTAGCAGAAAGCAACATTTAAGCTGTTCCTTACTTACCACCACTATTGTTTTTGCAACAACACGTTTATATTCTATGAAGCACAAATCATGCATTTATTATTTATTTAGTACGCAATTATTTTATGTTATAATTAGACACACAGACATTCGTTAATAGATTATTCAGCCCATATATTTGCGTGTTACCCTTCCCTCACGTACATTGTTGATTAATACATTTAAACGAACATTTTATTAATTATTTATAAAATTTGTTAGGGGTTAAAAAAATTATTTTCTCTGCTCCATCAACTCCCCCTTTGGTGATTTTTAAATCACCACATAAAACCCAAGTTATACTTCTTTTTCAGGCAGCATATGTCTTTCATCCTTTTGCTTTTTGTTAGTTATACATCTGTTTCCATTTCATCTTGTCTTCTTGTCTCTTTATACATGCTTTCTTTCATTTTCTCTAATTCAATTTCACCCATTTCTCTCTCTCTCTCTTTCATTATTCTGTTATTTCTTTTTATCTTATTTTGTCTTACTTTTCTTTTTATACACGTTATTACAATTTTCAACACCATGGCTAACAATATTGCTACAGTTGCTATTATTATAACTTTCCCTATCATTAGTCTACTCATTCTTGTTAACCAATTTGCTACTGAAGAAAACCCTCTACCAAGTTTTCCCAGGACACTTTCAACCTCCAGTGGAACTAGTTCTTTGTGCAAATTTGTAATATTTGTAATATACTTTTGTATATTTTCACTTTTATCAGGAATGTAAGTGCAACAATGTTGGACTTTCAGCATTCCACAAACTCCACCCTCTTTGGCCAAAAGAATATCAAGGGCAAGCCGATTTTGCATCACCATAGCTCTCATGGCAACCATTTCGGTATTTACCATCAACAACCCTCCCGCAGTATCTGTAGACAAACGATCTACTACTGTGGATAACTTCCGAATTTTAAATGCATTCAAAGATATTCCCACTGCTGGTATTAATGCTCCAAAAATATCACCTACACTTTCTGAAAAACTTTCCCTCTTTCTACGTGTAAAGCTATTAATCATCTTGTATGTTCCTTTTTCTTCTCTGTCCATATGAAAGATTTTTGGAAAGACCAGGCCTACATAACAAGTTCCATACCAATGGTCCGGTAACCTGTAATAAGCTCTATTCCCACAAATATAATAGATACCTGGAAATATTGGATCTTTTCCACCTTTGAATCCCCAACCTCCCAAAATTTGATAATTGTCATGGCAGATACTGGAACATACAAAATAATTGTCATAGACTGTCTTATTTCTCCTAATACACAACTTTCCTGTTTGCGGCCAATCTAATGTCATTGCTGCATTTATCTTTTCCCTTCATGATTTCCTTCCTCAAACGTCCATAGATGTGTTCCTTTTTCTTTTATTGCTTCTCTTTGAAATTTCATTCTTCTTTCTTCAACCATTTCTAAAAATACCTTTTCTTCTTTCTTTAACTCACAGGTAAGGTTGTTTTTAGCTATTTCTTCTAATGTTAAAATTCTATGCTCTAAAAAGAATTCTCCTAAAACCTTTGCTTGTTTTACTTTGTTAAGTTCTGGAATTACAGGAACATTTGCAAAAATCTTATCTATATCAGTGTAATAAAACTCTAATCTACCTGTTTTATAAAATAAACTTGCTATGACACTACAGGTTATTCCATAAGTTAGAGGTAGGTGATGATAAGTCACACCTTCTGACACTGATGCAGGCAACTGCATACAAACATAACAATCTCTCACATCCATTGTCTCTACATATTCGTACAACAATTTAGTAAAAACATTTTTAGAAAAGTCTGTTACTGACTTATCCTTATGTAATTCTGCACTACTTCTTAAAATAACTGGTTCTTTATTATTAGTTTCTTTTTCTGGTTTAGTATCATTCTTTGCTTCTATTACAGCTATACTAATAGGAATTGTGATTGCTAAAACTATCCATACTGTCATTAATAAACCTGTACAAAAGCAGCACATTTTACACCATCTTTTTACAAACGCACATTTATCCCTTCTATCTCTAGTATTTTCCATTTTGCTTTTATCTTTTGTTAAATCTCAGAAAATTGTGTCACTACACCTCAGAAATGACTTAGATGCCACTCTGCTTTTCAAAAGTCTTTGCTTGGTACTTTCTTTTAATTCTTTCCAGAATTATTTCGTTGTCACATCCGGTGATTTGTCATATCCAGTAAAATTGTCACATCCGGCAGAAGCACTTTAAGTCTTCACTTCAGGTTTGTTGCATCTCACCTTTACCCATTCGGTTTCTTAGTCTCGGGTTCTCGTGAGTGTTTCCTTCTTCTTTGTAATCCGTTAGAGCAATGTACAACCACTCAGGTGACTTGTACTTCGAATTCACTTTCTTTGTTCTTTTAGACTTTTGCAGTCGTTTTCCACTTGGCTTTTCTTGTTCCTTTTGACTTGTTATTTCATTCACCTGTTCAGCACTTTTTTCTCCTGTTCTGATTATTCTGTATCTCAATTTTCTTATATAGTTGCTGGGCCAATTGTCTCCTTTTCTTGGCCTTTTGGCTTCACCTTCTTTTTCTCCTCTTTCTGATTTCCAGTTTCTTTTTCTTGATTCAGTTTTTGTTTTCTCTTCTTCTCCACTTTCTTCAGATTCTGTTTCAACTTTTTCACAATTGTCTCTTATTTTGAAACTTATGATCTCGTCTTCTCTTACTGGTGGATCTGTCTTCTCCTTCTTGTGTTCCCTTATTACTGTCCCTCCTCGATGTTCTTCCGAATTGATATTTTTCTCACTCTCTGCTTCTAATTTTCCCTGTTCTTTAGTTTCACTATCTGTCCCTATTGCTCCTCGGGGTTCTTCTCGATTTTCTAACTTTTTATTTGTCTCTTTCCCTACTTTGTCTATTAATATTACTTTTGAAGGATTTCCACCATAACTTGTACTTGGTTGCTCATCTAGATCATTTTCTTGTTCATTCTCCTCTCTAATTGGTTTAAATCCCCAAGTTCTCCTTCGAAATTCTTCACAGTTTTCAACTGAATCATCAGATCCTGAACTCGTGTCAGATATTTCCAGATGTCGACTTACAGGTCGATCTTCAGGTTCTGGAATTTCTGTAATTCTTCCTTCTTCTTCTTCTTCCTCTTCCTCTTTAGAGGTGCTTGCAGTTGGGGTTTCCAGATGTCGACTTTCAGGTCGATCTTCAAGTTCTGGCACCCTTTCTCTTATTCTTTTTGTCCCAGTCGCTGAACTCTTATCCCACACTTCCAGACGTCGACTCACATGTCGATCTGCAGGTTCTTGAACTCTAATTGTGTGGCTGGCATGGACCCAGTTCTTCACTCCTGCACACTTGACTGCAGTTGTTGTCACTAGGATTACCTGTCTTGGCTCGTCCCAGCGAGGAACTAGACAGTTTCTTCTCCTGTGGATTTTTATGCGGACCCAGTCTCCTGGATTCAAGTCGTGGGCTGGTTTTCTTTCAAGAGTGGTCGCATCCGGTCCAACCTGATGAAACACAGAACGCACCACATCAGCCAGTCCTTTGCAATAATCCAGTACTAGATCATCAGTTATAGTCAATAACTTGTTGACAGGTACTTGTGCTTGTCTCATTGCTCGTCCCATGATCACCTCATGAGGACTAAGTCCAGTTTTCTTTTCAGGAATGCTTCTGATGGTCATCAGGACAAGGGGCAGTGCATCGGGCCATTTGAGTCCTGTAGCTTGACACATTTTTCCTAACCTGTTCTTAATTGTTCCATTAATTTGCTCTACTACCCCAGAAGCCTCTGGTCTGTATGCACAATGCAGTTTGTGTTTAATACTTAATGCTTCACAAATTAATTGAATCAACTCATTTTGAAAATGTGTTCCTCTATCTGTCTCAACCGTGACTGGAAAACCATACCTTGGAATGAACTCTCGCAGCATAAGTTTTGCTACCGTTATTCCATCATTCCTTCTAGTGGGGTATGCCTCCACCCAACGAGAAAACAAACAGACGACCACTAGAACATATTTTAGTCTGTTACAAGGGGGCATTTCGATGAAGTCTAATTGCATTCTAGTGAACGGACCTCCTTCTCGTCCTATTGTTCCTAGACTCACTATTGTCTTTCTTCCTGGATTAAACTGTTGACAAATAAGACATCTTTGACAAAGACTTTCAGCTATGGCTCTGAATTTTGGATTATACCATGTTTGTCTAAAAAGTCTGATCATTGCATCTCTCCCAATATGAGCTTGTCCATGGTACATCCGTGCCATGTCTGCAATCATGCTATCAGGCATAACTGGTCTTTCATCTCTGTAAACCCACACACCATTGTTTTCTTGTCTTCTACATCCTGCTTTTATCCAGTAATCTTTTTCCTCATCATTTGCAGATTCCTGTAACTGTCTCACCTCATCCCATGTCTCGACAGTGTTAGTAAAAAGCAAAGGAGAAGAGATATGCTCCCTTTCTCGATTCTTGTTTAGGGATACCATGTTCTCTGCACAATATTTGGCTATCTCATCCGCATAATTATTACCAACAGCTATGTAATCTTCATTTTTCTTATGTGCTTTGCATTTCACTACAGCTATCTGCTTAGGCAGCTGTATCGCCTAAAGCAGTTTTTTAACAAAATCTCCATTTCTGATAGGTGTTCCTGCAGACGTCAAGAAACCTCTTTGTGACCAAATCTGACCAAAATCATGCACGATACCGAAACCATACTGGCTATCGGTCACAATCGTAACTCGTACATTTCTTCCCAACTTACATGCTTGAATCAAAGCAATCAGTTCTGCAACTTGGGCAGACCTTATTCCTTTCAGACAAGACGCTTCCATCACAGTTGCCACTGTGCACACTGCGTAAGCTGCGCTTAGAACTCCTTCTTTCGTTCTCAAGCATGAGCCATCCACAAACATGACATAATCTGATTCCTTTAAAGGCTCATCTTTTATGTCAGCTCTTGGTTTTGTGCAATATTCCAGCACATTCAGACAATCATGATCTACTTCATCTTGTTCAATTATACTCTCTTCATCTGGCAATGATGTCGAAGGATTCACATTCATACATCTATCTATGGTCACATTTTCTGCACTCAAGATTACTTTTTCGTACTTAGTCAGCCGACTATGTGTCATGTACTGTGTTTTTGTTCTTGTCAAAAGAATCTCTACTGAATGGGGAACATATACTCTCAGTGGATACCCCATCACTATACCTTCACTTTGTTCCAGACTTACACAAGTAGCAGCAACAGCTTTCAGACATCCAGGCAATGCTTTTGCTATAGGATCTAAAACAGCTGAAAAATAAGCAATTGGTCTCTTCATTGTTCCATGTTTTTGTACCAGTACTGAAAATGCACATCCATCTCTTTCACTGCAGTACAATTCAAAATCCTTTTCATAGTCAGGCATTCCTAAAGCAGGGGCCTCACACAATTTCTTTTTCAACTCTTTGAAAGATTTCATTTCTTTGTCATTCAACTCAAAAGGGTCTTTTACATCCTTCTTGGTCAGTTTTTGTAATGGTTTAGCAATCAAGGAGAAACCACTTATCCATTGTCGGCAATATCCAACCATTCCCAGAAACATTCTTACCTCTCTTTGCGTCATTGGTGCTCTCATTCCTTGAAACATTTTTACTCTTTCTGTCGCTATCTTTCGCACTCCTTTCTCAATTTTATGCCCTAAATATTGGACTTCTTTTTGACAAAATTGTAATTTTGAAGGGGACACTTTATGTCCTCTTTTCTCTAGATGGTTCAGTAAAGAAATTGTATCACTTACACATGCTTCTTTTGTTTTCGATGCCACCAACAGGTCATCGATATACTGCACCATCACTGACTTTTCTGGCATTTTCAAATCTTCCAGAGACTTCTTTAAAATCTGATTAAAGATTGAGGGGCTTTCTGTATACCCCTGAGGAATTCGGCACCATGCCAAAATACGCTCTCCAAACCGGAACGCAAATAATGGCTGGCTATCTGGATGTAAAGGAATAGAGAAAAATGCGTGACACAAATCTATCACTGTGTACCACTCAGCTTCATGTGGAATTTGGTATAGAATTACTGCAGGGTTTGGCACTATTGGACAACAAGGCACAACTATTTTGTTGATCTTTCTCAAATCCTGTACTATTCTATATGTTCCGTTTGGCTTTTTCAGTCCCATAATAGGTGAATTACATGGACTGCTCATTATTTCTTTTAGGATTCCCTGTTCAATCATTTTATTTATTACAGGAGTTATTCCTTCAATTATTTCTGGAGTCAATTTATACTGTGGCATATTTGGGTAAGTTGTTCCTTCTTTTACTGTTACTTTTACGGGATCTACTTCTTTCATCAATCCAATATCTTCTCCTGTAAAATCCCACACATTTTCTTTCACTGCATTTTTCAGTTCTTTTGGAAGTTTTTCTGCATCAAATGCAGGAAACAAACCATTCATTTCAGGTTCCTGATTCATCAACGTTACTTTATACAATACATCTTCATCTGGGGTCTGAAATCCAATTCCATCTGGCGTACAATAAATTGTGCAATTCATTTTGCACAAAAGGTCACGACCTAAGAGATTTACAGGACTACAATCGCACACTACGAATCTATGCATTTTGCTAAAAGAACCAATTTTTACTTCCACTAATTCAGTAAGTGGTGTTTTAATCTGCTGATTTGCTACTCCTACTACTTGGATGTATTCACCTGAGAGAGGAAGGTTTGGAATTTCCACTGATCTAACAGTAGAACGGGTAGCTCCAGTATCGACAAGGAATGTTACATTTGCACCATTCACTTCTCCATCCACAAAGGGACCAGACTGATCTACCTCTAGAGTTGCACCAAGTACGCACTCTTTTCCCTCTCCTAGGCACCGTCAGGAACTTTCATCCGCCTCATCCTCACTCTGTCGCAACCAATACTGAGAAATGTTAGCTGCTCGCGGCAACTGTGTTACCTGCTCTCCTCCGTAGAATCCTGTTTCTGTACTGTATCTTTGCTGGTTAACAGTGTTGGGAAGTGGTGGTTGTGGCACCTGACCTTGTTGAACAACTACCTCATTCTGCACCTGTGGAGTTAATGATTGATTTTCCGGATTAGGTTTAGGTGGGAACTTACACTCATTTCTCCAATGCCCTAATTTTCTGCAATTATGACAGGGCCATTTCTTCTTTGCCTCCTCTAGACTCACTTGACCTTTCCCTTTACCTATGTTAGGTCGCGATTTATTCTGTCCTGTTTCGCTCCCACTATTATTGTCCAATTGAGCTTCTTGCTTTTCTGCCACTTTCACCTGTGCCCACATTGCCTTCTCTTTCAATTTACGCTGTCTACTCTCAATATCATCACTACAATACTTAGCATACCTCAGTACCTCATCTACCGTGCCATTTTGCCAGTTAATCATATGTTGTTTAATCATTTCACTAATCTCTGGTTTCAGCCCAAACACAAATCTGTATACGAAATGACTCATATCCTTTTCACTCAACTCCTCATATCCACTATACTGCTTGAAGACCAACAACAACCTTTCGTAATAGGCATGTACAGACTCCTTACTTTCCTGTGTAGTTCTATCGATTTTTACCCAATCTGTTTCTTTAGGAGGAATCTTATTTTTCAAAAAGGTAATCATCTTATCGTACTTCCTCATCACCTCAGGACCTGGAGCTCCTGTCTTAGGATCTCTTGGATATTCTGTAGTTGGCCAGTCAACTGTAATTTTACACTCAGACCACAAATCAGTTGGCACCACTATGTCAAACAATCCATCTAAATCTATCCACAACACTTTTGAAACCTTCACAAACCTCTCTACTTGTCGGTACCATTCAACTGGTTTCTCTCTCAGCTTCGGGAATTCATTTGTAAATGACAGTATATCCTGTCTAGTCCAGGGAACATGCACATAACTACCACCTGGAGTTTCTCTCATAGGGTATTCTCTTGCAACAGGTTCTTTTTCAGTTATCATAAAAGCCAAAGAAGCTTTGTCTGTAGTTTTCTCATTCTTTTTGTCCATCTAACTTTCCATCTGTCCACATCACCCCATTTTCTCAGTAAAACAATTAACTCTTTTATCTGTGTCAGCCTTCCTGCTGTGTTCAAGTTTTCAATATCTTTCTCACAAAAGTCTACTCTGTAGGGTTTCTGCAATGTTTTCACTTTCGCAAAATCTACTCCAATTTCACTTGCTATCTCTTCTAGTTTGTCATGTAAATTTTTAGCTCTCCATGTAATACTTTTGCACAGAAACATTATTTCATCATCCTGGTAATTTTTTAGCTTTTCTGTACCAATCGTCCCTAAAATTAATTCTTCCATGTCAATCTTGTAACCTAATTACATATAATGGTTTTTCTTCTGGTTCTTTTATTTTAAATGCCTTCATCCACTCATTTAACTCATCAGGAGTCGGACCTATGGGTGTATTATTTAGTTCTATCCAATTACCACTCTTTTCAGGAGTCTCTGTTGCAGATTCTGTTACCATATGCATTTTCCTACCATTACACTCATTCACAGTCAAATTTGTAGGTGGACTTGGTCTGTAGGTACTAGCCAAATTACTTGTACTTGCACTTGGTTCCATCCTTTCTTTTTCTCTCTGAAATTGTGAACTCATAGGAATCACTAAGGACCGTTCATCAATTTTCTGATTCTCAAAAACTGGTATTACTGGACCTATTGTTACAGGTACAGTCACAGCTTCCATGTTTTTCGTTAATTCCCTAATTTTCTCAGTCAGTTCTTTTGTTGTTCTGGCTAATTCACTTGCATTGTCACTTTCTACTCCTTCATTTTGTGAAGTTCTTATTTGATCTTGTGACCTATTTATTTCAATTCTTTTTCCCGGACTTTTATTTCGCACAGTGTCTATTAGCGGCGCATTTGGTGTCACCACTGTAGAACTCTGCTGATACGGAGGGGATTTCTATTTAAAATATCTTCCAGCAATTCATCATCCGTTTCACTCTCATGCATATATTTTTCCCTCTCCATATGTTTCTTTTTCTCAGTACGTTTTCTCTTAGTCTCTTCCTCAACTGTAAAAGCCGGAAACAAACCTCCTGTCATGTTAGCACATCTCCATCGTTTTATTCTATCCTCATGATTTATTCCCCACATTCTTCCAGGCATAAACTCATGATCTCTTAAACCTCTGAATCTCTCTCGCTCATACATCTCATCCTCCCATTCCGTCAATGCTTCAAACTGTGTCGGTCTAGGTCTAGGTTCTAGATTTGTCATCTTTTCTCGCAAATTTCGCAAAACCGCTACACTAAATGAACCATTCTCAGGGAAAGCTAATGCACCATCATTCTTCGTATACTTTGCCCAATTTTCTAACCATATGCATGTATGATATCCATATTTCAGCATCATATGTGAAGCTGCTGATTTCGGCGGAGGAATTACTTGTCCCTCTCTAGTCACAACCTTTTTGTCTTTCTTAAAGAAATTCTTTATTTTTGTCGTCCATGACATTCTCTCCCTTTCATACTCATAATACGGCATGTTTTCGATTGGTTTTTCTCTTCAAACCAACACTGTTCCGTGTACGGAACTTCAACCAATCACAGCGCGACTCACACTAACACACCAATCAGAACGATTCCCTTCGTCCGCGGACCAACCAATGCTAGCGCGGCACTTTTCTACGTCACTCCTGTCTCTGTGTTCACGTGACTAGCGCACTATCCAATCCTAGCGCAGCACTGTCGATGTCACTCCTGCTCTTTTACCCCTCCTTTACAAAAATTATCGGCAATTTTTCTTTTCACTGTTTCTTCGTTAGTTACAACAATTAAACAATTCCATAGTCTGATTCGCTAAACAAAAGTGACAGCTTTGTCCTTTTACACAAGAATCCTGTATTTCCAGTAGGCAGCGCTTACCTCTACCCTACCACAGAATTATTAACTCTCGCCGATAAAGTAGCACTTCCCTCTACCTTACCCTTCTTTCAAGCAAACAACCCATTTCTCTGGGGATAAGACACATGTGGAGACTATGCTCCTGAGAATTAAGGCCAGAGTTTCACAAGAAAACGTTATTTGCTATCTCAGTTACACACCTTTCATACAGCAATACCTAACATAACACAACCTGTGTTATTACCAAAGTTGAATTCAGACCATGTACCAAATTCCATGTGACTTCTCTTGCCACACGTGTTCCACTTCCTACATCCCAGAAGCGTGAAAACTCACATATAACATAACACGACTCAACATATAGTGTTAGTCATCAAATAATCCAATAATCAATAATCACTAAACTAATCTATAGAAACCATAACTCTGCTACCAAGAAATCTGATGCAGCGCGTACAATAAAAACTATTTTCCTCCTAGGTCACTTATTGGTCATCCAGGGGCGACTTATATTTTCTCACATCCACATGACGATGGGGCCCATAACATCGCCTATCACACACACACACACACACCTGGATTTCCTCTACACCTTTATGAAATTCTATACTCCTAGGAGAAATAGAAGAACTAAAAACATCATTTATGTACCGCTGGAAGGAGCCGGGATATCTTATTACCTTAACCTATCGCTTTCTTATTTATTTCTTAAGATATTCCTGCTCATTGTTTTGTCGATGGATCATCTAGTAAGAAATTAGTTTATAGTGATTAAGACCAGCTAAATCACAATAACCAATTACCAGTGTCGCAATCATTTAGTAAAATAACCACTGAGTCGTTTGATTTAAAGAATCTTAAATTTTATATAATTTTAAAAGCATGAGAAAGAATTTAGACTTTTTATTCAATTATTCATTCATTTATTAATTCAAATATTTATTAAGCAAAATCAATTTTATTGCAGAAAGGAAATTTTTGTCATGAAGCAAAACCCTAATTACCTGCCTACCTTCCTAATTTAGCCTAATGATTTCTAACCTAAGTTTAAGAATTAAAAATAACCTGATTCTCATACTCAACTGGAAAAATAAGACAGCAACAGAAACTTCAGCTCGTCAGCATCAGCTACCGCAACCCGTCCCATCTAACAGTCTTTCAGCATCTCCCGCTCAGTAATATGGATCGATCTGGATCACCAAGCACTGGAAGCCACCAACTCCAACACCGACTCTGACTGCGACTACCCCTCCCACTAAGAGTAGGCCTTCTTATACCCTAATTCTAACTTTGCTAACTAAATTGTTGCAACATTAATAACGCGCTTTTCTTTCATTGGTTCACTCATTTCATCTATTCATTCTTAATCAAGTTCTCCCGGATCCAGCTTGTTCTTTTGGAATGTATATGTTCACTTCCTTTCTCACAGTTCAAGACATGTTTCCATCCGCTTCGATCAGTACATTTGTAACTTCTTTCGATACATTCGAGAACTCTGCAGGCATTGTCCTTTCTCTTAAAACAGTTTCCCACGACTCTTTGCTGATCACCACGGCACACTATCAGTTCAATTAGGTCACATCAGCCTTGACCATTCTTGCATCCTAGCCTCTCAGCATCATCACGTGGTTAGCCTTTCTCCAACTTTTTCTCCCTTGTCACGCGTTTTCCCAGCACATGCGCACTCTAATAACCGGCAGCCATTTTATATCGCCACTCGATTAGACTTAGAAGCACTATTTAGAAATAAACAAAACATAATTAAAATAGAGAAACATAGCCTTTTCGTTTCCCTCCCGTCATCTACGTACCCCAATTAGTTATTACCTAGCAGAAAGCAACATTTAAGCTGTTCCTTACTTACCACCACTATTGTTTTTGCAACGACACGTTTATATTCTATGAAGCACAAATCATGCATTTATTATTTATTTAGTACGCAATTATTTTATGTTATAATTAGACACACAGACATTCGTTAATAGATTATTCAGCCCATATATTTGCGTGTTACCCTTCCCTCACGTACATTGTTGATTAATACATTTAAACGAACATTTTATTAATTATTTATAAAATTTGTTAGGGGTTAACATTTTTATTTTCTCTGCTCCATCAGTTTCTATAAAGAAACCTTGAAGGATCTACACAAATGACCCCTTGCTGAATTCAGATTTCTGTCTCCTTTACTAAAATGTATAGCTTTCCAGGATCCATTATTGCTTTCATACCCATTTCTACCATTAACTGGAAGGAGGTTGAAAGCACAAAAAATAGCAAAAATAGGCTATGTCCCAGAAAAATTCCAAAACTGTGTAAACATTTTTGGTTTTCTGACAAAAGTCTGTCATTCCCTAAAAGCTGGGAAAATGGTGATTTCAGACCCACAAACCCTTTTTTGATACCATTTGCAGGGAAAAACCCAGACGCTTTCATTTGCAGCACTTTTTTCCCATTTTTCCCCCCCACAACATTTTTTAGCTGTATTTTGGCTAAGTTCTGGGTCCCCTCCAGGGGAATCCACATACCCTGGGTACCTTTAGATGTTGGAAGAAAAGGACGCAAATTTGGCGTGGATACCTTATGTGGTCAAAAAGTTACAGGGGCCTAAGCGCGAACTTCCCCAAATAGCCAAAAAAAGGCTGAGCACGGGGGAAAGGCCTAGCAGCAAAGGGGTTAAAGCAGATGCCTTAACCCAATCAAATATTTTAAAATGTAGTCTTTGCAAGCAATTAAGCATAACAGATCTACTGCCATGCTTCTCCTTGTTGCCAATTTCTTTGTGGCAGGGCGTAAAAAAATAAATTTATTAGTTGAGGCCCAGATTTTGCGTTGGGATTCCGCCAATTTTTTGGCACAACCCTGACGCCAAATCTCATTTATTAAATCTCATAATGCACTTAAATATACTCATGATATACCTGATAATCTTGTGTGAGGTGTTAATATCTGATGTCACTTCTTGTGATGTCACTTCCAGAGAGGTCACTTCCTGTGATGTCACATGCACATCATGCGCTGTGATGGCATGCGTCATGATTTCACTTGCATGTAGCCTAACCTGGTTAGCCCCCCCACTTCTTTTTTAGGACTTGTGCCCTGAGTGCAGCACAAATCAAACTGACCCAAGGAAGGCTTGAATCTATCTCCTCCTGACCTTCTGTGGCTATACCATCCACCACAGGCAAACTACAACCGGGAGTATCATACCAAACTTGTCCCTGTCCCGATTACATATCTAGTGACACAGCTAGCAACAATGGCCGGCCCTACAAAATTGATGGACCCCAAACAAAAAGTACATTTCTTTACTTCTGATTATGGTTAAATTAGATTTCTCATGGTCGCTAGCTGGGGGGGAGATCACTCTGAACCTATGAATTAAGGTCCATGACTTAATCACTTTGAAGTTTTTTGCATCTGTCTATTATTCTGACTTATTTGGCTTCAATACGCTGCATTGTACATTGCTTTGTATTGTTGGACTGGCCAGTTCGGTATGCATGTAAGCAAAGTTTTGATTACTCAAGTTCACACTATCTAAAAGTTTTAAAACCTGAATTAACCCTTATGTTAGTACAAACATACAACAGGTTCTGTTACAATTCACGGACTCCCTCAACAGAAAGACTCTACCCGAGTGTAAATGAGCTGTTTCCGCTCAAAGTTGACTGATGGTGCAATATAATTCTTCTAACTTCTCTATACCTACCAGACCAGTGCCGATCTAATCTTCTAATGTAGCGTTCACCTGTCCGCAGTCAGAACCAACTTATCCCCCACCAGCGTTAACCTCCTCTCCTACTCCAACATTAATCTGTCCCCCATCCGGAGTCAAACTCTCCCACCAGGCCAGCGTCAATGTAATCTAGTGCAGCATTAGTCTATACTCCTGCTGTAGGGGAGCACAATTCGTGATGACAGATTCCATTGTACTGATGATTGAAACAAATACATCATCAAAGAAGAGCAAAAAAAAAGGTCCCCCGGCCTGAATCAACTCTGTTAGGTCGTACCCAATGCCCACCAGTACGGACGAACATAGGCCCTCACTGCCCAAACTAAACACATCCCCAGACCAGGCTGATTTTAATGCCTCGGCCAAACCGTCAGGAGTATGCATGACACGAGGCCTCATAGTCCACCCTGACAGTTCCGCAGGCCTCAGCGCTACCCCTCTGTGCTCGGTGCTGCCGGACATAAATCTACCCCCTGGCTTTGCTGTGCCGAAGGGCCTCGGTGACCCTGCCCCCCATGTATCTGCAGAGACCCTGCCAAGTCCTGCCAGTGGCTACCATGCCCCACAGCCCCGTGTGTGATGCTGTCTACACCTCACCATTGTTCCAGCTTGAAGCTATCCACTCACAGACTGACAAGCGGAGGTTCTCAGCACCTAGATACCCTCATGGGGGATTATCCGCACTTTAAAAGTCATGTTAGAGGAGGTGACCCCATCTCCTACTAGCAGCCAGTCTGTACAGCAGCCAGGACAGAAGCCAAGCTCTGCCTTACCACTCAGTGTCTAACCCTGTGACCCAACGCCCTCCTCACACCCCATGGCAGCCCAGTTAGTGAACAGTGGCTGCATCCCTCTCACATCCCCTATACCCATCACCCTTCACTCAATGACCCCAATCCACCCGCTTGTGACAGGTAACCCATTGACACCCCATGTGTGCCTCTCACCAGGGTCTGCAATACCCTCACCCAGTGACCACATGACTCGTTAATGACATATGACGCCCCAGTACCCCCCACACCCATGTGTGCCCATGACAGTGACCCCATGCACTGCTGACAGGTGACCTGCTGACACCCCACGTGGGCCTCGCTCCATAACCTCTCACTGGGTCAGTGACCCCCCTCACCCTCTTTGTGCTCCTCTGTGTCTCTCACCATGATCGCAAGCCCCCGTGTGCTCATCATTATGACCCCACGCCTCGTTAATGAACAGTGACCCCCTCCAGCCCCTCTGTGCCCGTCATTGTGTCCCCTCACCCTGTGTGTCTCTCACCGTGATCCCAAGCCCCCGTGTGCTCATCATTATGACCCCACACCTCGTTAATGAACAGTGACCCCATCCAGCCCCTCTGTGCCCATCACAGTGTCCCCTCATCGTGATCCCAGGCCCCCGTGTGCTCATCATTATGACCCCACGCCTCGTTAATGAACAGTGACCCACTCCAGCCCCTCTGTGCCTGTCACTGTGTCCCCTCACCCTGTGTGTCTCTCACTGTGATCAAAAGCCCCCTATGCTCATCATTATGACCCCACGCCTCGTTAATGAACAGTGACTTCCTCCAGTCCCTCTGTGCCCATCACTGTGTCCCCTCACCATGTGTCTCTCACCGTGATCCCAAGCCCCCGTGTGCTCATCATTATGACCCCACGCCTCGTTAATGAACAGTGACCCCCTCCAGCCCTTCTGTGCCCGTCACTGTGTCCCCTCACCCTGTATGTCTCTCACCGTGATCCCAAGCCCCCGTGTGCTCATCATTATGACCCCACGCCTTGTTAATGAACAGTGACCCCCTCCAGCCCCTCTGTGCCCGTCACTGTGTCCCCTCACCCTGTGTGTCTCTCACCGTGATCCCAAGCCCCCGTGTGCTCATCATTATGACCCCACGCCTCGTTAATGAACAGTGACCCCCTCCAGCCCCTCTGTGCCCGTCACAGTGTCCCTTCACCCTGTGTGTTTCTCACCGTGATCCCAAGCCCCTGTGTGCTCATCATTATGACCCCACGCTTTGTTAATGAACAGTGACCCCCTCCAGCCCCTCTGTGCCTGTCACTGTGTAACCTCACCCTGTGTGTCTCTCACTGTGATCCCAAGCCCCGTGTGCTCATCATCATTATGACCCCACGCCTCGTTAATGAACAGTGACCCCCTCCAGCCCCTCTGTGCCCGTCACTGTGTCCCCTCACCCTGTGTGTCTCTCACCATGATCCCAAGCCCCCGTGTGCTCATCATTATGTCCCCACGCCTCGTTAATGAACCATGACCCCCTCCAGCCCCTCTGTGCCCGTCACTCTGTCCCCTCACCCTGTGTGTCTCTCACCATGATCCCAAGCCCTGTGTGCTCATCATTATGACCCCACGCCTCGTTAATGAACAGTGACCCAATCCAGCCCCTCTGTGCCCGTCACTGTGTCCCCTCACCCTGTGTGTCTCTCACCGTGATCCCAAGCCCCGTGTGCTCATCATTATGACCCCACGCCTCGTTAATGAACAGTGACCCACTCCAGCCCCTCTGTGCCCGTCACAGTGTCCCCTCACCCTGTGTGTTTCTCACCATGATCCCAAGCCCCCGTGTGCTCATCATTATGACCCACGCCTCGTTAATGAACAGTGACCCCCTCCAGCCCTTCTGTGCCCGTCACTGTGTCCCCTCACCCTGTGTGTCTCTCACCGTGATCCCAAGCCCCGTGTGCTCATTATCATTATGACCCCAAGCCTCGTTAATGAACAGTGACCCCCTCCAGCCCCTCTGTGCCCGTCACTGTGTCCCCTCACCATGATCCCAAGCCCCCGTGTGCTCATCATTATGACCCCACACCTCGTTAATGAACAGTGACCCCCTCCAGCCCCTCTGTGCCCGTCATTGTGTCCCCTCACCCTGTGTGTCTCTCACCATGATCCCAAGCCCCCGTGTGCTCATCATTATGACCCCACGCCTCATTAATGAACAGTGACCCCCTCCAGCCCCTCTGTGCCCGTCACTGTGTCCCCTCACCCTGTGTGTCTCTCACCGTGATCCCAAGCCCCGTGTGCTCATCATTATGACCCCACGCCTCGTTAATGAACAGTGACCCCTCCAGCCCCTCTGTGCCCGTCACTGTGTCCCCTCACCCTGTGTGTCTCTCACCGTGATCCCAAGCCCTGTGTGCTCATCATTATGACCCATGCCTCGTTAATGAACAGTAACCCCCTCCAGCCCCTCTGTGCCCGTCACTGTGTCCCCTCACCCTGTGTGTCTCTCACCGTGATCCCAAGCCCCGTGTGCTCATCATTATGACCCCACGCCTCGTTAATGAACAGTGACCCCCTCCAGCCCCTCTGTGCCCGTCACTGTGTCCCCTCACCCTGTGTGTCTCTCACCGTGATCCCAAGCCCCCTTGTGCTCATCATTATGACCCCACACCTCGTTAATGAACAGTGACCCCCTCCAGCCCCTCAGTGCCCGTCACTGTGTCCCCTCACCCTGTGTGTCTCTCACTGTGATCCCAAGCCCCCGTGTGCTCATCATTATGACCCCACGCCTCATTAATGAACAGTGACCCCCTCCAGCCCCTCTGTGCCCGTCACAGTGTCCCCTCACCCTGTGTGTTTCTCACCATGATCCCAAGCCCCCGTGTGCTCATCATCATTATGACCCAATGCCTCGTTAATGAACAGTGACCCCTTCCAGCCCCTCAGTGCCCGTCACTGTGTCCCCTCACCCTGTGTGTCTCTCACCGTGATCCCAAGCCCCTGTGTGCTCATCATTATGACCCCACGCTTCGTTAATGAACAGTGACCCCCTTCAGCGCCTCTGTGCCCGTCACTGTGTCCCCTCACCCTGTGTGTCTCTCACCATGATCCCAAGCCCCATGCGCTCATTATCATTATGACCCCATGCCTCGTTAATGAACAGTGACCCCCTCCAGCCCCTCTGTGCCCGTCACTGTGTCCCCTCACCATGATCCCAAGCCCCCGTGTGCTCATCATTATGACCCCACACCTCGTTAATGAACAGTGACCCCTCCAGCCCCTCTGTGCCCATCATTGTGTCCTCTCACCCTCTGTGTCTCTCACCGTGATCCCAAGCCCCCGTGTGCTCATCATTATGACCCCACACCTCGTTAATGAACAGTGACCCCCTCCAGCCCCTCTGTGCTCATCACTGTGCCCCCTCACCCTGTGTGTCTCTCACCGTGATCCCAAGCCCCCGTGTGCTCATCATTATGACCCCATGCCTCATTAATGAACAGTGAGCCCCTCCAGCCCCTCTGTGCCCGTCACTGTGTCCCATCACCCTGTTTGTCCCTCACCCTGATAGACCAGTGACCTCGCACCCTGTGTAGTCACTGTGAGCCCTCGCCCACTCTGTGCCCATCACCGCGACCCTTCACTCACTCGATGACCCCTCCCACAGCCCTAGGTGCCCCTCACCGCCCGCTCCCCACCCGGAACCTCCCTCGCACCCACCTCTCGCCTGCGCCGCCATCTTCAGCCTGTCTGTGTCCGGGCTCCGGGAAGTGCAGTTTTTACGAGTTGGGTGAACCGCGCGTCTCGTTGCGCATGGCTGCTATTATTTCGGATGTCAATCAATTAAGCGTTTGTTAAAGCGCGACTACTCACCCGTAAGGGTCTCAAGGCGCTAGGGGTGGGGGGGGTGCAGGTTCCATTCCATCAAGGAGGGGGTCTGTCGAAGAGCCAGGTTTTGAGGTTTCTTGCGAAGATGGGGAGCGATGTTGTCTGTCTGAGGTGGAGCGGAAGGGCGTTCCATGCTTTGGCCGCGAGGAAGGAGAAGGAGCGGCCTCCCGATCTGGTCTTTCTGGTGCGGGGGACCACGGCGTAGGAGAGCTGGGCTGATCGTAGGTTCCTTTGGGGTGCGTGGAATTTGAGTCGGCTGTTCAGGTATGCTGGTCCGGTGCCGTGGAGGGCCTTGTGTGCGTGGGTGAGCATCTTAAAGGTGATTCTCGCCTCGACGGGGAGCCAGTGGAGTGTGCGCAGGTGTTGGGAGATGTGGCAGTGTTTTGGCAGGTTGAGGACCAGTCTTGCGGCAGCATTCTGGATGTTCTGTAGCTTGCGGATGAGGTTTTTGTTTATTCCGGCGTAGAGTGCGTTGCCGTAGTCGAGTCTGCTGGTGACCAGGGCGTGAGTGTCTGTCTTTCAGTGTTCGAGGGGGATCCATTTGAAGGTCTTATGAAGGAGGCGGAGGGTGTGGAAGCAGGAAGACGAGACAGAGTTGATCTGGCGGTCCATTTTGAGATCGGAGTCCAGGATGATTCCCAGGTTGCGTGCGTGGTCTGTGGGGTTTGGCGGTTTGCCGAGGGCGGGGGGCCACCAGGTGTCGCTCCAGGCGTCGGGGTTTGGGCCCATGATGAGTACTTCTGTTTTGTTGGTGTTTAGTTGTAGGCAGCTGTTTTTCATCCATTTGGCGACGGCTTCCATGCCTTCTCGAAAGTTGCGTCTGGCGGTGTTGGGCTCTGTTGGATAGGGAGAGGATGAGCTGGGTGTCGTCTGCGTATGACACGATGTTGAGTCCGTAGGTTCTGACGATGGGGGCAAGTGGAGCCATGTAGACGTTGAAGAGCGTCGGGCTGAGGGAGGAGCCCTGGGGGACTCCGCAGGTGGTAGGTGTGGGGTCCGAGAGGAAAGGGGGATTCTGACCCACTGCGTCCTGCCGGAGAGGAAGGAGCAGATCCAGTCGAGGGCCTTGTCCTGGATTCCCTGCGTCGTAGAGTCTGCGTATTAGGGTGCGGTGGGAGACTGTGTCGAACGCCGCTGATAGGTCGAGGAGGATGAGGGCTACTGTTTCTCCTTTGTCCAGTAGGGTGCGGATGTCGTCTGTTGCGGCGAGGAGGGCGGTTTCCGCACTGTGTTTTTTCTGACTCCGGATTGGGAGGAGTCGAGGATGTTGTGTTCTTCAATGAATGTGGCGAGTTGGCTGTTGATGGCTTTCTCAATGACTTTCGCTGGGAACGGGAGCAGGGAGATGGGTCTGTAGTTTTTGAGGTCGGTGGGGTCCGCTGAGGGTTTCTTTAGGAGGGGTTGCCCTCGGCGTGTTTCCAGTCGTCGGGGAACGAGGCGGTCGCCAGGGAGCGGTTGATGGTGTGGCGGAGCATGGGTGCGATGGTGTCGGCGGCTCTGTTGAAGATGTGATGGGGGCAGGGGTCCGTGGGGGCCCCTGAGTGGATTGACTTCATTGTCTTCAGTGTGTCTTCGGTGCTGAGGGCTGTCCAGTCATCAATCGCTGGTTTCCGGGTGTCGGGGGTGGTTGGTGAGGGTTCAGTGTGTTGGTTGTCTTCAGTCGAAGTTGTCGTAGATGCTCTTGATTTTGTGGTGGAAAAAGGTGCTGAGTTTGTCGCAGAGGTCTTGTGAGGAGGGATGTCGGTAGACTCGCTGGTGGGTTGGGCGAACTCCTTGATGATGCTGAAGAGTTCCTTGCTGTTGTGCGCGTGGGTGGAGATTCTGTCTTCAATCGCTTTTTCCTCGTTTCTCTGATGAGTTGATGGTGGGCGTTGGTGGCGGCTCTGAAGTTGTTGTGGACTTCTGTGGATTTGGTGTTCCTCCAGGCCTTTTCGAGGTGGCGGCATGTGCGTCTGGACTCTCGAAGTTCGGTGGTAAACCATCTGGCTTTCTTGGCGCGGGTATTGTTGTTTTTCTTGAGGGGCTATGGTGTTGGTGCTGTCCGAGATCCATCTATGCAGGTTTCGGGCTGTGGTGTTGGGGTCAGTCGATTTTCCGCGATGGTTGGGGGTGGAGTTGTTGAGTGAGGAGGTGAGCTGGTCGTTGGTGATTTTGGTCCAGTTTCTTTGTGGAAGCAGGTGCTGGTGTCTGTAGGATGGTGGGTGTTCTGAAGGTGAAGTGGACGCAACGATGGTCGGTCCATGGGAGTTCGGTGGTGTGGCTGAAGGTGATGGAGTTTCCTGTAGTGAAGAGAGGGTCGAGGGTGTGTCCTGCTGAGTGCGTGGGCTCGGTCACGATCTGGCGGAGTCCAATTTTGTGGAGGTTGTCCAGGAGGGATGTGGTGTTGGGGTCCAGTTGGTTGTCGAGGTGGAAGTTGAGGTCTCCCAGCAGGGTGTAGTTGGTGGATGCGATAGCATGCGGGGAGATAATGTCTGTGATGGAGTTGGCGAAGGGTCCGCGGGGTCCAGGGGGTCGGTAGATGAGGGTTCCTCAGAGGGGGGCGGTGGGGCTGGCCAGTATCTTGAAGTGAAGGTGTCCCATCAGTTCTGTGGGCTCGTCAGGGAGTGTGCTCAGGCGCAGGCTGGATTTGTGGACGATGGCGATTCCTCCTCCTGGGCGGGTGGGGCGGTCCTTCCTGGAGATCTTGTATCCTTGGGGGATGGCGATGGCGATGTCCGGTCCCGAGGTGGTGTTGGTCCAGGTTTCGGTGAAGAACGCTACATCCGGGGTGGTGCTGTCGAGGAGGTCCCAGATTTCTGTGGCGTGTTTGTGGAGGGATCGGACGTTGAGGAGGATGCATTGCAGGGTCTTCGGTTCGGTTGTGTTCTTGTGTGCGGGTTGTGCTGGATCCGTGTTCTTGGCGGTGCTGCAGGTGTGCCGGCAGCAGTGACAGCTGAAGGGTCCGTGGGTGTCGGCTGGTGATGCTAGCTTGCAGTTGTTGTTGCAGCCTGGGTTGAGTGCGTGGAGTGCTGCTGGGTCGTAGCGTTGGCGGGGCGGAGGTCCAGGGTTCCTGGCGCTGGTCGTGGACGGGTCGCAGACGGGCGCAGACGGGCTTGCCTTTGACGCGCCTCGGTGCACCAGCGGCGCGCCGCTGCCCGCGGCCGCCATTAAGTAGGGGTCGGGAGGGCTGGACAGCTGGGAGGTGGGAGCGGGAGGGGAGCTGAATTGGGCCGGTTGCGCTGGGGGAGGGGCCGCGGGGGCAGCAGCGGCGGGAAAGGTAAAGGGAGGAAATAAGGGATAAAGAAAAGGGAAAATAAGCAGAAATAAGGCACTAAAGAGCAGAGATGCAGAAAAGTGCAGAAAGGTGAAAGATAAAGAGGGTAGAAAAACGAGTGAAAACGAGTGAAAGAGCAGAGCGAGAGAAAGGGAAAATGAGCAGAAATAAGGCACAAAAGAGCAGAGATGCAGAAAAGTGCGGAAAGGTGAAAGATAGAAAGGGTAGAAAAACGAGTGAAAAAAAGTGAAGGAGCAGAGTAAGAAGAAGGAGACAGAGGTCCACTGGACCACCAGGGATGAGGCGCAGGGAAACCTGCAGGTAGAGGAGGGCCTCGATCACCAACACTCAGAGTGCAGGGGCACCTCACTTAATGGTGGAGCTGCGAGGGTGGGAGAGCAACTTCACTGACAATGAGTCAGTGGTCTTGCTCGCCTGTCCCGCAGTGGCCGCCATTAAGTAGGGTCGAGGAGGGCTGGACAGCTGGGAGGCGGGAGCGGGAGCTGGATTGGGCCGGTCACGCTGGGGGAGAGGCCGCGGGGCAGCAGCAACAGGGAAAGGTAAAGGGAGGAAATAAGGGATAAAGAAAAAAGGGAAAATAAGCAGAAATAAGGCACAAAAGAGCAGAGATGCAGAAAAGTGCAGAAAGGTGAAAGATAGAAAGGGTAGAAAAACGAGTGAAAATGAGTGAAGGAGCAGAGTGAGAGGAAGGAGACAGAGATCCACTGGACCACCAGGGATGAGGCGCAGGGAAACCTGCGGGTGGAGGAGGGCCTCGATCACCAACACTCAAGAGTGCAGGGGCACCTCACTTAATGGTGGAGCTGCGAGGGTGGGAGAGCAATTTCACTGACAATGAGTCAGTGGTCTTGCTTCGCCTGTCCCCGCAGTGGCCGCCATTAAGTAGGGGTCGAGGAGGGGCTGGACAGCTGGGAGGTGGGAGCGGGGAGGGAGCTGGATTGGGCCGGTCGCGCTGGGGGGAGGGCCGCGGGGCAGCAGCGGCGGGGAAAGGTAAAGGAGGAAATAAAGGATAAAGAAAAAGGGAAAATAAGCAGAAATAAGGCACAAGAGAGCAGAGATGCAGAAAAGTGCAGAAAGGTGAAAGATAAAAGAGGGTAGAAAAACAAGTGAAAACGAGTGAAAGAGCAGAGTGAGAGAAAGGGAAAATGAGCAGAAATAAGGCACAAAAGAGCAGAGATGCAGAAAAGTGCAGAAAGGTGAAAGATAGAAAGGGTAGAAAAACTAGTGAAAAGCGAGTGAAGGAGCAGAGTGAGAGGAAGGAGACAGAGGTCCACTGGACCACCAGGGATGAGGCGCAGGGAAACCTGCGGGTGGAGGAGGGCCTCGATCACCAACACTCAAGAGTGCAGGGCACCTCACTTAATGGTGGAGCTGCGAGGGTGGGAGAGCAATTTCACTGACAATGAGTCAGTGGTCTTGCTCGCCTGTCCCCGCAGTGGCCGCCATTAAGTAGGGGTCGGGGAGGGCTGGACAGCTGGGAAGCGGGGAGGGGAGCTGGATTGGGCTTGTCGCGCTGGGGGGGGCGCCGCGGGGGCAGCAGCGGCGGGGAAAGATAAAGGGAGGAAATAAGGGATAAAGAAAAAAGGGAAAATAAGCAGAAATAAGGCACCAAAGAGCAGAGATGCAGAAAAGTGCAGAAAGGTGAAAGATAAAAGAGGGTAGAAAAATGAGTGAAAACGAGTGAAAGAGCAGAGCGAGAGAAAGGGAAAATGAGCAGAAATAAGGCACAAAAGAGCAGAGATGCAGAAAAGTGCAGAAAGGTGAAAGATAGAAAGGGTAGAAAAACGAGTGAAGGAGCAGAGTGAGAGGAAGGAGACAGAGGTCCACTGGACCACCAGGGATGAGGCGCAGGGAAACCTGTGGGTGGAGGAGGGCCTCGCTCACCAACACTCAAGAGTGCAGGGGCACCTCACTTAATGGTGGAGCTGCGAGGGTGGGAGAGCAATTTCACTGACAATGAGTCAGTGGTCTTGCTCGCCTGTCCTCGCAGTGGCTGCCATTAAGTAGGGAGTCGAGGAGGGCTGGACAGCTGGGAGGCAGGAGCGAGGGAGGAGCTGGATTGTGCCGGTCGCGCTGGGGGAGGGCCACGGGGCAGCAGCGGCGGAAAAGGTAAAGGGAGGAAATAAGGGATAAAGAAAAAAGGGAAAATAAGCAGAAATAAGGCACAAAAGAGCAGAGATGCAGAAAAGTGCAGAAAGGTGAAAGATAAAAGAGGGTAGAAAAACGAGTGAAAGAGCAGAGTGAGAGAAAGGGAAAATGAGCAGAAATAAGGCACAACAGAGCAGAGATGCAGAAAAGTGCAGAAAGGTGAAAGATAGAAAGGGTAGAAAAGCAGTGAAAACGAGTGAAGGAGCAGAGTGAGAGGAAGGAGACAGAGGTCCACTGGACCACCAGGGATGAGGCGCAGGGAAACCTGCGGGTGGAGGAGGTCCTCGATCACCAACACTCAAGAGTGCAGGGGCACCTCACTTAATGGTGGAGCTGCGAGGGTGGTGGAGCAATTTCACTGACAATGAGTTACATCATGAGATGTAAATTAAGAAAGATACTATTTGGGTGAGTTGCACGCCTGCCGCCATTATTTCGTATGTCGATACAAAAAAACCCAAGTTAGGTGAGACGCGCGCAACGAGGCGACGGCCGCCATTTTTTAGCATATTAATAAACAAGAAAAAAACATACGAGTGCGTACTAAATAAATAAATGAAAGGCCACGGGGATCACTGTTTGGGAGGTGTGTTCTCTGTAGCCTTGCAAGCATACAGGTGCTGCATTAAATAAAGGATACCCTGATCGCTGCTTGATGCTGTTTGGGAGGTGGGAGGGGTGGGCCCTGGTGGTTCCTGTGGGACCCCCGGATCAGGCCTGGGGGGTCAGGGTGTTTTTACCCTGCCCCCTTTTCTTGTTTTTTTATCTTTCTCTTGCCTTTTTCTTTCTCCCTCGGTCCGAGGCACAAGATGGCTGCCAACACTTCCTGGTTTGAAATGTTGGCAGCCAATCAGAGGCAAGCTCATGCTCGGGAGGAGATGTGTGGTTAGGCTCTGCCCAGATATAGAAAGTTTTCTTTTTTTTAATTTCTCAGGAACAACTGAGCAGATTTACACCATTTAAAAATGGGCTCTTTCTGAACCAAGACCTACCTTTTTGCCAAATTTGGTGTAATTCCATTCAGCAGTTCGGGCTGTAGCTTTGTCTAAAGTTTCTATGGAAAATTACATGGGGAAAATGCATTTGGGACCTCCCTTTTTCTCAGCCCGCTGTACGAATCACCCGAAACTTTCAAGACAGGAGCTGACCGGAGGGGGCATAAGTGTTGAATATTTCGCAACGATTCGTCAAACGGTGCCAAAGATATTGGCAAAAGAAAAAACACTTTTTGAATAGAAACGAGGTCCTAACTATAACTACCTACTGGCGACCGCCAGTAGGTAAAATATACACATAAGTATATATATATATATATATATATATATATATATATATTGCGCTCCTTTTACACCTTTTCTCCGGCGCACTCTCGGGCGGGTGCCTCAATCACGGGGTGTACCCGTGTATTTCAATTAATCGCTCTAATCCCAGGATAGTATTCTAGAATAAAGAGGCACTCGTGGGGGAGAGTTTCAAGGATTTATTTTCTTACTCGGGCAAACAAGCGCGTTTCGGCTGGTTGCCTTCCTCAGTGTCATCAGACGCCCGTCTGATGACACAGAGGAAGGCGACCAGCCGAAACGCGTTTGTTTGTCCGAGTAAGAAAATTAATCCTAGAAACTCACCGCCATGAGTGCCTCTTTATTCAGGAATACTATCCTGGACTAGAGCCACAACATTATATTCTCTACTGGCGGTCGCCAGTAGGTAGTTATAGTTAGGACCACGTTTCCATAGGAAAAGCATTTTTGATGTGCTTATAACTTTGGTGTCGTTTGATGAATCTTTACGAAATTTTTCAAAAGTTCCTCTTTTCAGGTCAGCTGCTATCCTAAAAGTTTTGGGGATTCGTCAAGGGGGCTAAGAAAAAGGGGGGTCCCAAAACAGGTTTTCTCCATGCAATTTCCATAGGAAACTTTAGACAAGGCTACAGGTCAAACTGCTGAACGGAATTACGCCAAAGTTGGCACAGAGAAAGGTCTTGGTCCAGAAAGCACGCTTTTGTTTAAATCGGGTAAATCCATTCAGTAGTTTTAGAGAAATATCAAATTTTCCAGATATCGATATTTAAGAATTCTGACATCTGATTGGCTGAAGCGTTGCGAGCATGAGCTTGCGGCTAATGGGCTGCAAACTGTTGAAACTAGGAAGTGTTTGCAGCCATTTTGTGATTCAGTCCGTCAGCTCACAACTCTCCCTCTACAAGGCATCAGGTCCGTAGTTCTACCTCTGCGAGGCAACACTAAAAATATACCGCAGCTCTGTCTGTGCAAGATACCCCTTTCACGGTCCCTCTCCCCACATCACCAGCTCGCGGATATGCCTTTAGAAGCAAGTCCGTTGGCTCGCAGCTCTGCGACTGCGAGCTGTGAGCCATTTTGTGACTCAGTCCGTCAGCTCGCATCTCTCCCTCTAAAGGCATCGGATCCGTAATTCTACCTCTGCGAGGCAATACTGAAAATATCCCGCAGGTCTGTCTGTGCGAGATACTCATTTTACGCTCCCTCTCCCCACATCATCAGCTCGCGGATATGCCTTTAGAAGCCAGTACGTCGGCTCGCAGCTCTGTGTCTGCGAGCCGTGGGGCCCGCAGCTCTACCTCTGTGAGCCACCTCGTTAGCTCGTAGCTGTGTCTGTGCCAGCAGGCCCGTCGGCCTGTTACTCTCCCTCTGCGAGTTAGCCCATCGGGTTGCAGCGCGGAGGGCTCGCAGCTGTATCTCTGCGAGCCAGCCCGTTAACTGATAGCTGTGTGTCTGCTAGCAGGCCTGTTGGCCCGTTGGTCTCCCTCTGCGAGTCAGGCCACAGCTCTCCCTCTGCGAGCCGGTACAGTGCTGTGCTTTTGCGAGCCAACGGCTCGTAGGTCTCCCTCTGCGAGCTGAGCCCACAGGCCGCAGCTCTTCCTCTGCAAGCCTGCCCGACGGCCCGCAGGTGTCCCTCTGCTAGCCGAATTGCAGCTGACACTCTGCAAGCCGAAATTGGGAATATAAGGCGGCTCTAAAAAAAGCCCTTCTGTTTATTAGTTGGGGCTACATGTAAGTGCGAATGCACAGCTTCAGGTTAATCAGGAAAATTTGGTTTCCCTCATCTGTGAAGTGTACTCCATCACTTCTGTAGATATCAGTGATATCAAAACGTATGTTGTTGTTGTAAATCAACCCCATTCTATGGTCTCTGAGGTATGCAGACACAGCTTTGTTGACATTCTTCCTAGATTTTTCAATCTTATGATAAAATTGATTTGACCATTTCCACTTCTGTCTTTGGCATATATTGGAATATACAAAGACAGTTTGAGGCAAAAGTAACATCAATTGTCCAAAGGTGTCCTTCATAAGCATTTCCAAACCTATCCAGTCAATTTGCCTAGGTCGTTACCACCACAGTGCACAATCATGAGATCAGGGTGTTGGAGATGCAAACAGGTTTTAACCAAAGGGAGCAATTGGTGCCACTTCAATCCTCTCTGTGCAAACTATTTAATGTGCACATTTTGTAAACCTAGGTCTAAGTCAATACGTCTCTGTTCTGCATACCTCTTGCACCAGAAAACATAGCTATGTCCTACAATGCACACTAGCAATTTGAAGGTATGGCTAGAAGATATGGATAAATGTCTGTAGCTCAGGCAGTCCGTTCGTAGAATAAGAGATATGTTTAAACATGGGAACTACTTTTTTACATACAAAACGTTAACGGATTGGGAGATGAAATGTATTGTGTCCTAAAAAGTAGGGTGTATATTAGTTTTGATGAAAAGCATCTTTGTGATTGGTTAATAAAAAGCAGTTTATACGTGAGTACATATTATAGGATGAAATTTGCTCAGCTCAACCACACCTGGTAATTGTATTTGGAAGGTGCAGTTCAAACTTGAAAGAATGGTGAACTTTTGACCTCCACGTGTCGGTAAGTGTTGGAGAAAATGTTGCAAAAAAATATCGGTAGGTTTAAAAATGATGAACTTTAACCTGCACGTGTCGTAGAATGTTCTAGAAAGTGTTGATACAATACCTTGAACTTTTCACCTGTATGTGTCCTTAACAAAACAGTTTATATGGAAAGTTCAAAAATAAGCACTAAAGAGAGGTTTTGCAATCTAAAAAAATAAGGAACTATTCTGATTTGTTCTTTATATGGATTTATGGGTGGAGCAACAGGAAATTGTGCCATTACTGGTTCCATTCTTGATGAAAGCGGTGCATTACATGTACTTGTGTGACAAGAAAAGAATTGCATGCATTTGTGACATTTGAAATCTACATACCAACTAGGAAGGTAAATTAGAAATTAAGAAGGTGTGTTATGTGTTTGTAGTAGTGGTTAAGTATTTGAGACAACATTTTTAACTTTGAAAGTATTTTCTATTTCTAAATAACATAGTGTTAGTAAAGTCTGGTGTTTTATTGGTTCTAAAATATGCATAATGTGTAACTAGTTGTTAAACATGTGAACCTGTCGGACCCTCACACCTGATCACTGTCGGCAGAGCAGACAATTGCTGCACCCCGGAGGCAGAGCACCATGCAGACCCCACGTACAGTGAGTCATGCCCCCTCACACGGGGCACTGTGCAGACGCCAAATAAACCATCCGACTTATCCACAGCCTACACATAGAAGCCCCTGCCTGCGGTACCCCCGCATGGGATGGCGTTGACACCCACGAAAACAGCAACCCATGTCCCACAACGTTGTACACACATTCAAATCATTGCTCAGAGCTGTGGCATATCCTCCACACAAAAAGAAGAAATGTTATGTGCACACTTTGTGGTCTCATTTTTTACACTGAGAGGTAGATTTCAATGTCAGTCAAGGCTGGTGTGGTACTGCGAGGCTTTGCATTTGGGTGTTCTTAGGAAATCTAAGTTGTTGGGGAGCAAGGCAAGGTGGGCTGTGAGCGTTGCCATATGTGATAAATCTTGTCCATTTCAGGCCCAACATCATCTGCCCCTCGACATGTACCCATGCTGCGTGTAAGTGTCTTAAGCATGTCCGTGCCTGTTGTGGCCGTTGCCTCGTCCGTACTCACACGCACATTAACCCTGGGCAAAGCACTACGCTACGCTCGCGTAGTTTGCGCAGTTTGCGCTACTTCGCGAATTGCACGTAGCACAGTGCAAACACGCGTAGCATAGCGTAGCGTAGTGCAGCGGTCATTTTTGCTTGCTCGCGGTCCTCAACGTCAAGTTGGCGACCGCGAGCAAGCAAATGACTATCCGGCGAGACTTTTTCCTCGTTCGCGATCAGCAACATCAAGTTGCCGATCGCGAGCGTGGAAAATAAACCTCCGGCGAGATTCTCAACGCGGGAGGTCAGGTTTTCATTGCGGTGGTCGCGTATGCTCGCGACCGCTCGCGATGAGAAACTACCAGTCCGCGTTGAGAAAGCTGAAGCTCGAGTCAAAATCTACTCGAGCGGCAGTAAAGACAGCTCGCACTGTGCAAGATGCTGTTTTTCAATGATTGCACAGTGCGGACAAGCATCCGGCACTGTGCAATCATCGCGAACAGCTGCACTACGCAGTTCGGCGTAGTGCTACAGCGTAGCTCGCGTAGTGCGAAGTGCACTTCGCGTAGCTTCACGTAGCGCTACTTCACGAACTACGCCCAGGGTTAACGCACATGCCAATAAAGCCTATGCCACTCCACTGGTGTCTAACTGGGAGGTGTGTTGTAAAGATTGTCCAATCGTGTGCCACAATGAGCCTCGTCCCAACACAGGGTAGCACTGACTGTTGCATGTGCAACGGGGGTGTATCCCTTTGGCAAGCTCCGCCTCTGCGAGCCAGACATTGTTTTTGCATAGGTGCTGGACGACATCTGATGCAGCCCCATCACCTACGCAGTCTGATGTGTCAGGGGCACACAGCCATGCAGCCATCACCCCGCCACACACACCAGACACAGAACCCGTATGAGGGGAGTTTTGTACCACATTGCCTTCATTGCTGATGTTCTGTGATTGATATGTGTGTGGGCTGCATTGTGGGTGAATAGCCTGTGCACGGATGGCGATGCACACACACATGTTGGTATGAGGAGCCAGGTGCCCGTGCGGCCTTGCGCTGCTTGTGCTATCTCACTCCGTCTCTCTCCCTCGCTCTCTCCCGCCCTGTCATAGCAAACTTGTGAAAGCAATGGGTGCGCGGCTTTCAGCGCGGCACTCGAGTACTTCAAAGTCTTTCAAACACCGAGGGGTATATTCTCAAGGACATATCGCCGAGTTAACGGCACTTTATCGCAACCAAAATGGTGATAAATTTAATGCACCATTCACAAGCTGGAGCAAACAGCCCATATCACCAGTTTACCAGCGATAGCAGCCTCAAAAAGCATTGTCACGGATGAGTCCGGCAAATATTGCTAATGAGATATAGAGTAGGCGTTCTCGTGCAAAAAGCAGCGAACACATCACTTCGCAAGTGTCTCAACCACCAGCAAGATCGTCGAAGAGAGTACAAAACAGGCGATAAGGTGCGTTAGTAGCAGAAAGTTTACACCTGCTCTGAGCTGGTGTAAAGTCGCACTATAACCTGCAATATGAAAGGGAGCCCACCCAGAGCCATACGTGAATGACAACAGATGCAATGGAGCCAATGATCATGCAGCTCGGACACCCAACACTGCTCCGACACCCCCCACCACCAGCCCCTTGTCCGCCATCTCCCCCTCACCTCCCCCCCACACAAACAAATGTGACAGCAACATTAGGAAATCTGGAACGTAACAAATTGGCTGATGTCGCATAATTATAGTAAAGAAGATGCATGTGAGGTTGGACAAATAAGAATCTCAGTCATCTATGAATTTACATATAAAACATTTTATTTAAACAAAACAACAAAATAAAAGTAGGTACAGGTATGGCGTGTCATCCCTTGACAATTTGTGAATCACAGCCTGCAAGGCAAAAAGAAAGATAAGATTGTGCGCCATGCGTCCATGAAAGGAGAGAGAGAGAGAGAAAGAGAGAAAGAGTGAGAGAGAGGAAGAGACAGAGAAAGAAAGAGTGAGACAGAGAGGAAGACAGAGAAAGAGAGAAAGAGTGAGAGCGAGAGGAAGAGATAGAGAAAGAGAGAAAGAGTGAGATACAAGGAAGTAAGAGAGAAAGAGAGAAACAGTGTGAGAGAGAGGTAGAGAGAGAGAGAAAGAGTGAGACAGAGAGGAAGAGAGAGAGCAAGAAAGAATGAGAGAGAGAGGAAGAGACATAGAAAGAGAGAAAGAGTGTGAGAGAGAGAAAGGAAGAGATACAGAGATACAGAGTGAGAGAGAGAGAAAGAGTGTGAGTGACAGAAAGGAAGAGAGGGAGAGTGAGTGTTGACACTGGAGAAAATCCTTACAGCTCACCTTTCTGCCACCGGTGTGTCTCCAACCATGTGCCGGGACATAGTGGAGTCTTCAAGTTTAGTCATCTGAAACATAGTATAGAATCAGTAATGGCAGAGTACATACAACTGCACACGCCTAATTCTCTGTTTCGCACCTGCGCACCCAGGCTGCTGCACCCCATCGACTCCTGCCGCCCAGAGGTGTCTGCCCGCCTCTGCGCACCTAGGCTGCTGTATCCCATCCACTCCCACTGCCCAGAGGTGTCTGCCCACTGCTGTGCACCCAGGCTGGTGCACCCCATCCAGTCCCACTGCCCGGAGGTGACTGCCCATTCCTGCTCACCCAGAGTGCTGCATCCCATCCACTCCCACTGCCTAGAGGTGTCTGCCCGCTCCTGTGCACCCAGGCTGCTGCACCCCATCCACTTCCACTGCTCGGAGGTGTCTGCCCACTCTTGTGCACCCAGGGTGCTGCACACTATCCACTCCCACCGCCCAGAGGTGACTGCTCGCTGCTGCGGAAACAAGGCTCTCTGCTCACCTTCCGCCACCGGCGTGTGTCTAAGAGGGTCCACCACGTGCTGAAGCAACCTCCTCAGGCGTTACGTACACGCGGTCAAGCCAAGCTCACAATTCAGAGCGGGTATTGATTGCAGGATGGCCATGCATCATCGCAGGCTGCACACGCGCTCAGCTCTGGTGGCACTAACTCAGTGGAACTGAAGTCATCGCCTCGTGGCGGGAGGTCCGTGTCGGGGGGTCGTCAATCTGTGAATCACAGCCTGCTAGACAAAAGCAAGATAAGATTGTGCGTCATGCGTCCATCAAAGGAGAGAGAGAGAGGAAGAGAGAGAGAAAGAAAGAAAGAGTGAGAGGTAGACAGAGAGAAAGAGAGAAAGAGTGAGAGAGAGAGAAACAGTGAGAGAGAGGAAGAGAGAAACAGAGGAAGAGTGAGAGAGAGAGAAAGAGAGAGAGCGGTAGAGAGAGAGAAAGAAAAAAACTGTGTGAGAGAGAGGAAGAGATAGAGTGAGAGAGAGAGGAAGGGAGAGAGAAAGAGTGTGAGGGAGAGAAAGGAAGAGATGGAGAGGGACAGTGAGTGCCGACACTGTAGACAAAACCCTCACAGCTCACCTTTGCATCACCGGTGTGTCTCCAACCACGTGCCAGGACATAGTGGAGCCCTCAAGCTTACTCATCTGAAACATAGTATGGAATCAGTAATGGCAGAGTACATACAACTGCACACGCCTAATTCTCTGTCCTGCCTTTGTGCATCCAGGCTGCTGCACCCCATCCACTTCCACTGCCCAGAGGTGCCTGCTCGCCGCTGCGCACCCAGGCTGCTGCACCCCATCCACTTCCACTGCCCAGAGGTGTCTGCCCGCTGCTGCGCACCCAGGCTGCTGCACCCCATCCACTCCCACTGCCCGGAGATGACTGTCCGCCGCTGCGCACCCAGGCTGTTGCACCCCATCCACTCCCACTGCCCGAAGGTGACTGCCCGCCACTGCACTAACAAGCCTCTCTGCTCACCTTTCGCAACCTGCGTGTAGAAAAGAGGGCCTACCACGTGCCGCTGCAAGCCCCAAGCCCTGGGCCCGCGGACACCGCACCCTGCATGTCATGTGTAGGAGAGTAGGATCTGCTTCACATGGGTACCCCCACTTTTTGCTGATGCTTCACTGTTTTTCGACATTAGTCTGGCTGGGGCCCTGCTAATCAGAACCCCAGCCTAGCTGCTTCCTCTCTAAAATGGTTTCCATGTGCCTTAGGCACATCACTGATTGGGATCTGGAGTGCCCTTATAAGTCCCTAGTATATGGTATACTATGTACCAAGGGCATAGGTACCTCAGAGGCCTGCCAGGGGCTGCAGCATGTATTATGCCCCCCTGTAAGGCCATCCAAACTGACACCACAGGTCTGCTACTGCAGCCTGGGTAAGGTGGTGCATGCACCCCTTACTGTGATATAGGTTACCTATATCACTAAATACATACACACATATAAACCTATAAGTCACTCCTAAGGCAGGCCTTATCAATCCTAAAGGCAGAGTGCATGGTTCCTATGTGAGAGGGTGCCCCTGCATGAGCAGGGCCCCTCTGCAGCGTTCGGAGACCATCTCTGATGCTGTTTGTAGTGCAGCCTGACCATATACTCTTAAGCGCATTATATCCTCGCGGTAAAATGCTAACTTTGGAATGGCTGCACCTAAACATGTCGTGTTTGGTGTCAAACATCTTGGAATACTACCCCCACCAATCCTGGCGGCGGGGGTAGCATTCCACCCTTCTAGAGGGAAAGACATGTTAACTCTGACTAGTCCGGTAACTTCTTTCCAGAGCCCTGGCATCACAAAATGGATGCTGCTGCCACAGACACGAGTCTGGCCTCCTGCTGCTGGACGAAACTCCGGCAGGGGAGGCCTGGACAATAGGTTTCCTGTCCCAGGGAGGTGTGACCACCTCCCCAGACAGGATAATGTGTATTGGGGCTGGGCGGGAGCACTTTCGGGTGCTTTGAAGTCCTGCACTGGGGGCACATTTGGTGTCCCTGTGCATACCCCAGTTCAAACCGGATCAGGGGCTTGCAGCCCCTGCTTTGGCGCGAACTGGACAAAGGGAAAGGGGTGTAGCCACCCCTCTGCCCTGACCCACCCATAGGTGGGGCCACAGAGTAGTCCAACCCCTATCTTTAGTATAAAGGTAGGAACCCAGTCCTTAGGACTTTAGATTATCCCTGGACGAAACTCTGTAACTGAATCCTGGACCTTCGATGCTCTACTCACGATTAGAGGACAGAAGAATCTCCCTTGGGGTCAAGGAGTGACTCCCCTGCTTGGCAGGCACCAAAGAAGCATCTGTCCGGTTCGCATTTCTGAAGCTCCCGTCGGACGCCGAAGTCATCGCATCACCAGAGGTAGATTCTCAGACTTCCCCGAGGCTACCCTGAGTCCCCAGCAAAGCTGAGGCCCGTGGCTATCGTGGGTGACTTGAGACCGTGACCCCTGGACACCGAGCACATTTGCAAGTGCATCCTCTTCTGGGTCTCCCAAGAAGTCGTGCTTTGGGCTCCGAGTAGCCCTAGCCTCCAGCACCACCTGCACCGAAGATCACTGGCCCCCACTCCACGAGTGTCCTGTAAGCCAGATCCACGTGCGGCGTCACGAGGCTCCTTCGCGGTCGCTAGCCCGTTGGCTAGTAGCCCTTAACGAAGGCCAATCCTTTTCTAACTTGGCATCCTGGTTGCTCCAGGCCTGCCCTCACTTACCCTCGCTGGGTGAGTTCCACAGACCTTGCTGGTCTGCACCATCGACGATCTACATCTTCACCGAGACTTGCCGTTGCCAAGGCTTGTTGGGTCCAATCCGGTCGCCGACACCTCAGCACTCGACAGACATCGTGTACCAGCCCGAATCCTGCTCCTGGTCGCCGACAACGCCTCCTGGACCTCGTGGCTGAAGAGTCAAGACGACCGTCAACGCACCTGAAGCACTCGACATCGGTGGGCATCTGTCCATCGCCTTCCTGGTCACTGGCTAGTGACCCAGACTCTGTCCCCTCTGCTTTCAGGTTCTTCAGAACTCCGATCCACTCTTGGATCCACCCGGACACTTTTCTCTTGGTCGCCAGCAGCACTTTGCAGCAGATCGCCATTCGAATCGACGACGAAACCCGACCCCGAAAGGCACCTATGCACCCGGCTTCCCTGGGTGAGGTAACACGAGTACTCCGGTGCTCCCGTGGGTAGAGACTCTTCAAAGTCCTAGATCTCAAAGGGTTTTGTCCAAGTCCTCTTTTAAGTGTCCCTTTTCTCTAATTTCCCGATCCCGACTTTCTCCATAGAAGTCAACGGCGTATCGCGGTTGTGTATTTACACTGCACGCGTCTCCCGTGGGTCCCCTGTGTCACTACCTTGGGTGGTTCCTTGTGGTCCAAGCACTTCTAGAGGCTCTAGGCCTAGTGTCTAGTTCAGTCGTGGTTCGCATACCACTTTATTGGTATATGGTTTGAGTACGCCCCTAGGGCCCAAACGTGTATTTGTGCTATTACTGTGATTTAATAACTTCTAACTTATGTACTTCGAACTCTAGCCTCATAAAGAGACTAGAGGGGTGTGTTTAGCAATAAATACATATATTTTGAATATATACCTGGTGTGGTGCTCTTTCATTTGATCACTCAAGAGATTATAGACTGGTAAAACAAGCTGCTTTACATTCCTTCAAGACTTAGCCTGAAGGCTGCTCTCCATAGCTACCACTAGGATAGCTTTCAATAAGGTTGTCTTTAACCTATCTCCAATAAGGGGTTGTTTGGACTGGTGCAAGGTGCCCACTATAATTAGTGGACAGCATATACCAGGCCAACTTCTCACATTGGTGTGCAGCGTGTGGGATTCCAGCTTGCTATTGTTTTACCAGATAATCTCAATTGAATTGATCAACTGAAAACCACTAAAGGTACCTAAGGTACATATAATTTAAGCTTAGAATACAGTAAGTTCTACTGAACTTAGAGTTGTGTGTTAAGGGATAGCACAACCCTTTCTACAACTCAAGAGAGTTTAGTAGGCCACACTAGAGTAGGTAGTGCATACACCACACCACACTAGTAATGTCTTTAAGGGTAGGATCTAAAGAATCCTTGCAGGAAGCCATTGAGCTTCCACCCTCCAAGTATGATACACTCCCATTCTTGGAATTGAGAGCTTTATGCAACTTGAGAAAACTAAGGACAGGCCAAAGCCCCACCACCCAACACCTCAAGGAGTTGTTGGTGGCTTATGACCTTAGTAAGCCCTTGGGGACTGAAGGGGTAGGAGCTGAGGGTGGGGCAGAGGAAGAGGAAGAGGCCAGGGGTACCAATACCCCCAGCCCCCCTCTGAAACTGGCCAGGAGGGTGACAATGACCCTGACCTGGATAACCCAATCCCTCCTGTGGAAGATGATGAGGATGATCTGAATGATCCCCACTTTGTCCCCCAGGAAGGATTAAGAGTGTGCCCAGGAAGTCTAGATCTCCTTCTCAGGAGTCTAACCACTCTGGCACCTCCATAGGGAGCTCTATCTCCTCTCACAGGAGGGAATCCTCTCATGAGAGAAGAGACAGACTGGTCCAGTATGAGGAAACTCAGCTGGAAATCAGAAAAAAGCAATTGGCTTTAGATAGGGAATCCCTAGATCTCCTTAGAGAGAGAAGAAAGTTGGGACTAGAGTCCCATGGTGGCAGCCATGTCCCTAGAGACAGGGAAAGGTCCTATGACCATAGGAACCTGAGCAAGATTGTCCCTCCCTACCAGAGTGGGGATGACATCCACAAATGGATAACTGCATTAGAGAGGGCCTGTAAGGTACAGAAGGTCCCTCAGGAGCAGTGGGCAGCAATCTTGTGGCTCTCCTTTGCTGACAAAGGTAGAGATAAGCTCCTCACTGTTAGAGAGGAGGATGCTGATAATTACAAGGTCTTGAAGAGTGCTCTTATTGATGGGTTTGGCCTAACCACTGAACAGTACAGGTTGAAGTTCAGAGACACCCAAAAAGCACAGACTCAAGACTGGGTAGACTATGTGGATTGTTCTGCCAAGGCTCTGGAAGGCTGGTTGATGGGCAGTAAGGTGTGTGACTTCTCAGGATTGTACAATCTGATAATGAGGGAGCAGATTCTTAATAACTGTCAAAATCAGCTGTTGCATCAATACCTGGTAGACTCTGATCTGACCTCTCCCCAAGAATTGGGAAAGAAGGCAGACAAATGGGTCAGAACCAGGGTGAAGCAGAAGGTACAGAACCAAGGTGGGGAAACCAAGAAGCAAGATGCTAAGAACTCTGAAAAGGGTGGGGAGAAGGGTAAAGATCAAAAGTCTTCATCAGGCCCCCAAAAATCTTCTTCTGGTGGGGATTCACAGTCTACCAAAGGGAAAGGCCAAAGAAAACCATGGTGCAAGGTCTGTAAGCAAAAGACCCACTGGACCAGTGATTGCACCAAGTCCAAAGACTCCAGTCCAGCACCCACCAATGCCCCTAAGGCACCTGTTCCCCCTAGTACAGTTGGTGGGAGTGCTCCAGCCAAGGGTTTAGTAGGGTTCACCCTGGGAACTGAGTTGGGCTCTGACCTAGTCAGAGAACTGACTCAGGCTGTGTTAGTCTGTGATGGAGGCATGGATGTGACCTCCACTGTGAGTCCCAGTAATCTGGGCAAGTACAGACAACAGCCTTTAATCAATGGACGTGAGGCTTTGGCATTTAGGGACACAGGGGCAAGTGTCACAATGGTGACACAAGACCTTGTGAATCCTGGGCAAGTTATACTTGGTGAGATGTACCAAGTGACCAATGCTAGCAATGTCAGAACAGACCATACTCTGGCAGTTGTTAACTTCTCCTGGGGAGGGGTAACTGGCCTTAAGAAGGTTGTGGTAAGTGCAAACCTACCAGTCGAATGCTTGCTTGGCAATGACTTAGAGACTTCTGCTTGGGCAGAAGTGGAGCTCAGGACCCATGCAGAAATGCTGGGGATCCCTGCAGATGTGTTTGCTGTGACCAGGTCACAAGCCAAAATGTCTAGCACTGAACAGGCCTTGGATTCTGGAAGAATGGACCAAGTGCCTTCCAAGAGGAGGAGTAGTAGGGTTAAGGCAGTGCCTTCCCCTTGGCTCAGGAGGAAGATCAGTCCCTTGAGGGGGATGATCTCAGCCCTGAAGAAGGAACTGTCCCAGAGGAACTTGAACCTGACCAGGTTGAGTTCTTGGGGACAGGGGGACCTTCTAGGGCAGATCTGAGCCAGGAGCAGCAGAGCTGCCCCTCCCTTGAACCCCTCAGACAGCAAGCTGCTGCTGAGGCTGCTGGGAAAGCTAGTGGTCCCCATACAGTGTATTGGGATGATGGACTCCTGTACTCAGAGAGTAGAGACCCCAAGCCTGGTGCTACCAGGAGGTTGGTTATACCTCTGAAGTTCAGGGGCTTCCTATTGACCCTAGCCCATGATATTCCCTTAGCAGGTCACCTGGGCCAGAACAAGACTTGGGACAGAATTGTCCCTCACTTTCACTGGCCCCACATGTCTGAAGACAGTAAGGAGTTTTGTCGCTCCTGTGTAACCTGCCAAGCCAGTGGCAAGGCAGGTGGCACTACAAAGGCCCCCTGATACCACTACCTGTGGTGGGGGTGCCCTTTGAAAGGGTAGGGATTGACATTGTTGGTCCCATGGATCCCCAAACAGCCTCTGGGCACAGGTTTATCCTGGTGGTAGTGGATCATGCCACCAGGTACCCAGAAGCTATTCCCCTCAGGACCACTACAGCACCTGTGGTGGCAAGGGCCCTCCTGGGAATTTTCTCAAGAGTGGGCTTTCCTAAGGAGGTAGTCTCAGACAGGGGTGCTAACTTCATGTCTGGGTACTTAAAAGCAATGTGGAAGGAGTGTGGAGTGACTTATAAGTTCACCACACCCTATCACCCACAATGCAATGGTTTAGTTGAGAGATTCAACAAAACCTTGAAGGGCATGATTAAAGGGCTCCCAGAAAAGCTTAGGCGTAGATGGGACATACTCTTGCCCTGCCTTTTATTCGCATATAGGGAGGTGCCTCAGAAGGGGGTTGGTTACAGCCCTTTTGAACTTCTGTTTGGCCACCCTGTGAGGGGTCCACTGTGCTTGGTGAAGGAAGGATGGGAGTTACCTCTCAAGCCCCCAAAGCAAGATATAGTGGACTATGTACTTGGTCTCCGCTCCAGGATGGCTGAGTACATGAAAAAGGCAACCAAAAACCTTGAGGCTAGCCAGGAACTTCAAAAGGCCTGGCATGACCAAAAGGCTGTTCTGACTGTTTACCAGCCAGGACAGAAGGTGTGGGTGTTGGAGCCAGTGGCCCCAGCAGCTCTCCAAGATAAATGGAGTGGACCCCACACTATTGTTGAGCAGAAGGGTGAGGTCACTTATTTAGTAGACCTAGGAACACCCAGGAGTCCCCACAGGGTTCTCCATGTCAACAGGTTAAAACCATATGTGGACAGGGCAGACATGGGCTTGCTCATGGCTACTGATGAAGGGCAGGAGGAAGAGAGTGACCCACTCCCTGACCTGCTCTCACAGAACCCTGACGATGGGTCAGTTGATGGTGTAGCCTTGGCAGGCAGCCTCACTACCCAGCAACAAACTGATTGCAGGCAAGTCCTCAATCAGTTTAGACATATGTTTTCACTGACACCCAGTCAGACCACCTGGTGCACTCATGAAGTGGACACTGGGGACAGTCTGCCTATTAAAAACAAGATTTATAGGCAACCTGACCATGTCAGGGACTGTATCAGGACTGAAGTCCAGAAAATGTTGGAATTGGGAGTTATTGAACCCTCAGATAGCCCTTGGGCTAGTCCAGTGGTCCTTGTACCAAAACCTCACACCAGTGGTGGAAAAAGAGAGATGAGGTTTTGTGTGGACTACAGGGGTCTCAATGCAGTCACTAGGACTGATGCCCATCCAATACCCAGGGCAGATGAGCTCATAGATACTTTGGCCTCTGCCAAATATCTCAGCACATTTGACCTAACAGCTGGCTACTGGCAGATCAGACTAGCTGATACTGCAAAGCCCAAAACAGCATTCTCAACCCCTAGTGGGCATTATCAATTTGTGGTAATGCCCTTTGGTCTGAAGAATGCACCTGCCACTTTCCAGAGGTTGGTGAATACAGTTCTCACAGGACTGGAAGCCTATAGTGCAGCTTATCTAGATGATATTGCTGTCTTTAGCTCCACCTGGGAGGATCACCTGGTCCACCTCAGGAATGTTTTACAGGCCCTGCAAAAGGCAGGCCTGACTATCAAGGCCACTAAGTGCCAGATAGGGCAGAGTCAGGTTGTGTACCTGGGCCACCTTGTGGGTGGAGGCCAGGTTCAACCTTTGCAGAGCAAGATCCAGACCATCATGGACTGGACTGCTCCCACTACCCAGACTCAGGTGAGAGCCTTCTTAGGCCTGACTGGGTACTATAGGAGATTTGTCAAGGGGTATGGATCAATAGTGACACCCCTGAATGACTTAACTTCTAAGAAAATGCCCAAAAGGTTCAGTGGACAGTTAGCTGTCAAAAGGCATTTGATGACCTCAAGCAGGCCATGTGCACTGCTCCAATTCTGCAGAGTCCTGATTACTCCAAGAAGTTCATTGTTCAAACTGATGCATCTGAATTGGGGGTAGGGGCTGTACTGTCACAATTGAATGAAGAAGGTCAGGATCAGCCAGTAGCTTTCATTAGCAGAAGGCTGACCCCTAGAGAGAAACGTTGGTCAGCCATAGAGAGGGAGGCCTTTGCTGTGGTCTGGGCTCTGAAGAAGTTGAGGCCATACTTGTTTGGTACACACTTCCTGGTTCAGACAGACCATAAGCCCCTCTTATGGCTAAAACAAATGAAGGGTGAAAACCCCAAACTGCTTAGGTGGTCCATTTCCCTACAGGGGATGGACTTTACAGTGGAACATAGGCCTGGGAGTAACCATGCGAATGCAGATGGACTCTCTAGGTATTTCCACTTAGAACATGAAGACTTAACTGGGCAAGGTTAGTTTAATGTCCCTACGTTTGGGGGGGGTTGTGTAGGAGAGTAGGATCTGCTTCACATGGGTACTCCCACTTTTTGCTGATGCTTCACTGTTTTTCGACATTAGTCTGGCTGGGGCCCTGCTAATCAGAACCCCAGCCTAGCTGCTTCCTCTCTAAAATGGTTTCCATGTGCCTTAGGCACATCACTGATTGGGATCTGGAGTGCCCTTATAAGTCCCTAGTATATGGTATACTATGTACCAAGGGCATAGGTACCTCAGAGGCCTGCCAGGGGCTGCAGCATGTATTATGCCACCCCTGGAAGGCCATCCAAACTGACACCACAGGTCTGCTACTGCAGCCTGGGTAAGGTGGTGCATGCACCCCTTACTGTGATATAGGTTACCTATATCACTAAATACATACACACATATAAACCTATAAGTCACTCCTAAGGCAGGCCTTATCAATCCTAAAGGCAGAGTGCATGGTTCCTATGTGAGAGGGTGCCCCTGCATGAGCAGGGCCCCTCTGCAGCGTTCGGAGACCATCTCTGATGCTGTTTGTAGTGCAGCCTGACCATATACTCTTAAGCGCATTATATCCTCGCGGTAAAATGCTAACTTTGGAATGGCTGCACCTAAACATGTCGTGTTTGGTGTCAAACATCTTGGAATACTACCCCCCCGCCAATACTGGCGGCGGGGGTAGCATTCCACCCTTCTAGAGGGAAAGACATGTTAACTCTGACTAGTCCGGTAACTTCTTTCCAGAGCCCTGGCATCACAAAATGGATGCTGCTGCCACAGACACGAGTCTGGCCTCCTGCTGCTGGACGAAACTCCGGCAGGGGAGGCCTGGACAATAGGTTTCCTGTCCCAGGGAGGTGTGACCACCTCCCCAGACAGGATAATGTGTATTGGGGCTGGGCGGGAGCACTTTCGGGTGCTTTGAAGTCCTGCACTGGGGGCACATTTGGTGTCCCTGTGCATACCCCAGTTCAAACCGGATCAGGGGCTTGCAGCCCCTGCTTTGGCGCGAACTGGACAAAGGGAAAGGGGTGTAGCCACCCCTCTGCCCTGACCCACCCATAGGTGTGGCCACAGAGTAGTCCAACCCCTATCTTTAGTATAAAGGTAGGAACCCAGTCCTTAGGACTTTAGATTATCCCTGGATGAAACTCTGTAACTGAATCCTGGACCTTCGACGCTCTACTCACGATTAGAGGACAGAAGAATCTCCCTTGGGGTCAAGGAGTGACTCCCCTGCTTGGCAGGCACCAAAGAAGCATCTGTCCGGTTCGCATTTCTGAAGCTCCCGTCGGACGCCGAAGTCATCGCATCACCAGAGGTGGATTTTCAGACTTCGCCGAGGCTACCCTGAGTCCCCAGCAAAGCTGAGGCCCGTGGCTATCGTGGGTGACTTGATACCATGACCCCTGGACACCGAGCACATTTGCAAGTGCATCCTCTTCTGGGTCTCCCAGGAAGTCGTGCTTTGGGCTCCTAGTAGCCCTAGCCTCCAGCACCACCTGCACCGAAGATCACTGGCCTCCACTCCACGAGTGTCCTGTAAGCCAGATCCACGTGCAGCGTCACGAGGCTCCTTCGCGGTCACTAGCCCGTTGGCTAGTAGCCCTTAACGAAGGCCAATCCTTTTCTAACTTGGAATCCTGGTTGCTCCAGGCCTGCCCTCACTTACCCTCGCTGGGTGAGTTCCACAGACCTTGCTGGTCTGCACCATCGACGATCTACATCTTCACCGAGACTTGCCGTTGCCAAGGCTTGTTGGGTCCAATCCGGTCGCCGACACCTCAGCACTCGACAGACATCGTGTACCAGCCCGAATCCTGCTCCTGGTCGCCGACAACGCCTCCTGGACCTCGTGGCTGAAGAGTCAAGATGACCATCAACGCACCTGAAGCACTCGACATCGGTGGGCATCTGTCCATCGCCTTCCTGGTCACTGGCTAGTGACCCAGACTCTGTCCCCTCTGCTTTCAGGTTCTTCAGAACTCCGATCCACTCTTGGATCCACCCGGACACTTTTCTCTTGGTCGCCAGCAGCACTTTGCAGCAGATCGCCATCCGAATCGACGACGAAACCCGACCCCGAAAGGCACCTATGCACCCGGCTTCCCTGGGTGAGGTAACACGAGTACTCCGGTGCTCCCGTGGGTAGAGACTCTTCAAAGTCCTAGATCTCAAAGGGTTTTGTCCAAGTCCTCTTTTAAGTGTCCCTTTTCTCTAATTTCCCGATCCCGACTTTCTCCATAGAAGTCAACGGCGTATCGCGGTTGTGTATTTACACTGCACGCGTCTCCCGTGGGTCCCCTGTGTCACTACCTTGGGTGGTTCCTTGTGGTCCAAGCACTTCTAGAGGCTCTAGGCCTAGTGTCTAGTTCAGTCGTGGTTCGCATACCACTTTATTGGTATATGGTTTGGTACGCCCCTAGGGCCCAAACGTGTATTTGTGCTATTACTGTGATTTAATAACTTCTAACTTATGTACTTTGAACTCTAGCCTCATAAAGAGACTAGAGGGGTGTGTTTAGCAATAAATACATATATTTTGAATATATACCTGGTGTGGTGCTCTTTCATTTGATCACTCAAGAGATTATAGACTGGTAAAACAAGCTGCTTTACATTCCTTCAAGACTTAGCCTGAAGGCTGCTCTCCATAGCTACCACTAGGATAGCTTTCAATAAGGTTGTCTTTAACCTATCTCCAATAAGGGGTTGTTTTTACTGGTGCAAGGTGCCCACTATAATTAGTGGACAGCATATACCAGGCCAACTTCTCACATCATGCAGCCCCGCTCCGCAGGCCACCAGGTCTCACATTTGGTGCTGGGTCTTGATTTTGCCATGGCAGAGGACATACCAGTGCCCCGGGCTTTTCATCACAGGCTGCACACCCGCTCAGCCCTTGCGGTGCCACTAACTCTGTGACCAGCGAGGCGATGCCACGTGGCGGTAGGCCTGTGCTGTCTGATGGCTCAGGCCTACACTGCGGTCCAGCAGGGCACACAAAACCTGAGCTGTCTAGACCGCCGTGACGGGCCATCACCGCAGGCTGCACACCCATTCAGCAGTTACGGTACCCGTACCTCAGTGGACCGAAAGTCACCGTCCCGTGCCGGTGTGCCTGTGCCGGCCGCAGTGTATCCGGTGCGAGCAACTCTGAAATGGTGTCGAGCACGTGCGACCGGTCTTTTTTATTGGCAGGGTCACGTGTCCTGTGACGCGTGTGCTGGATGGGTGTGGTGTGGGTGTATACTAGCCATGAGGGAGTGGCTGTGGCGTACTGACAACTAGGGTGTGACCAGCAGATCACTGCAATGAAAATCTGGGCCATGTAGCGTTGTTGTCCTTCCCTGTAAGTGTAAGCGGAGTGGGCTGGCCTGGTGTATGCCAGTCCTGCGTGAGGCTGTGAATAATGACTCCGGAGCTATGGGCGTGGCTCCGTCCTGGGCTGTATGAGGACTCAACTGATGCGGGTGTCCCTGTTGTAGTGCTGACGTCACCCGGGTCGCAAGCGCCAATGTGTCTCTCTGTGAGCCAAGTCCCACAACATGGCCAACATGGAAGGTACGGGGAATCACTGACCCTACATTCATCCATAGTTCCACACATGAAAGATGGTGGACATGACACATCTGTGTGGATATGAATGTTTATTGCACATTCAGTGGATTGTTGCAGCTGTAGCAATACAGGGCCATGGAAAGTTTAAGTTTCAGTTTTTGGCACATGGAGGGCAGCCAATTAGAGCCAAGCTTGTGTTCGGGGTTAGGCTGCGCCATCATATGTACTTATAGAATTACTCCGCCAATCCCAAGCACTTATAAATTCACTATACACTCTCCTTGCAGTACTCTAATGATCCAGTCTCTACGTACGTACTTGTACAATGAAGAGAGAAAGTTACATAACCGAAGTTTTCCCCACTGCCAGAGGTAACATGGTTGCATACGCTGTCCACAGCACAATGTAATGTGGTAGGGCCCAGGGGCGGCATCTTGCATACATAATGAACACACGGACACAGATAGATAGTGGAACTGGGTATGGGCACGTGCGCTCGACTCATTTTTATTACCAGGGTCACATGTCCAGTGACGTCTGTGCTGGATGCGTGTGGGGTGAGTGTAAGCCAGCCCTCTGGGAATGGTTGGTGCTGGCAACAAGTACAACAGTAATCATTGGATCAGACACATAGATTCAATCATAAAGGGTCAATGATTTGTGCTGCACTAAGGTAGGGGCAACAGATGTGAAATAATACACACAAGATTGTATCATAAAGGGTCCATGAGTTGTGTTGCACTGAGATAGGGGCATCAGAAACATTCAGCGTGTGCGCAGCCAGCGATGATGCGTGGTGCGGGCGAGCCGCACTGGGAGCAATGTCTGTTGCCTACTGGACTGAGTTATCTGCAATCGCGACTCGATGTGAATTGTAAGCCCTGCTATCCGCAGTGTAGATCGAAGGCAGTAGTCAGCACAGACATCAAGGAATGCTTTTTGTCATTTCCTCTTGACAAAATTCGAGGACATAGAGTACAATTCTGCCTGCAATTAATAAATCAAGACTCAATTTGAATTGTGAGCTCTGCTGTCCGCAGTGTAGACTGCCATTCAGTGTTCCTTTGGACTTGTAAGATGAATTTGGTCATTGTACTAAAGCTATAACTGATATAAAACAAGTTCTTGAAGCAAGGATACTAAAAGGATATTATGTAGGTTTTAGGGACGTAATACTTAGTTGCCTACTGGACTCTGCAATTAATGAATCAAGAGTCAATTTTAAATGTGAGCCCTGATGACCGCAGTGTAGGCCGGAGGCAGCGGTCAGCAAGGGCCCACAGCCACGTGACGTTGAGTTGAGCTGTACAGTTAGTGTCACCTGAAGCAACCAGCGTGTGTGGAGCCTGCGATGATGCGTGGTCCGGGCGGGCCGCACTGTTAGCAATGTCTTTTGCCTAATTAATTCTGTCTTAATAAGTCCACGTGGCGTTGACTTGTGGTGCACTGAGTTAGTGGCACCTGAAGCACTCAGCGTGTGCGCAGCCTGCAATGATGCGTGGTCCGGCCGGGCCACACTGGTAGCAATGTCTTTTGTCTAATGAATTCTGCCTTAATAAGGCTACGTGGCAATGACTTGTGGTGCACTGAGTTAGTGGCACCTGAAGCACTCAGCGTGTGCGCAGCCTGCGATGATGCGTGGTCTGGGCGGGCTGCACTGGGAGCAATGTCTCTTGCTACTGGACTGTGTCATCTGCAATCAGGACTCGATCTGAATTGTGAGCCCTGCTGTCCGCAGTGTAGATCGAAGGCAGTAGTCTGTACAGACATAAGTCTGTGGTGCTCTGCTGCTGGGTTCGCAGGGGGCCTGTGTCGAGGAGGCCGGCGGTCACGGTGGAGGCCTCGTGGCAGGGTAAGGGCTGCCGCCCTGGCAGACGCTTTGGCCTTCCCACAAGTGAACCACGCCCAGAGCCCCAGCCTATTTATTCATACTCCTACGCTGGAGTGGGGTACGTTGGACCAGCCCACTCCGCTTCCGCTTCCAGGGGGGCAACACAGCTACATGACCGAGATCTTCCCCACTGCCTGAGGTAAAATGGTTGCATCTATTGTCCACAACACTACAAGCACCAGAAGTATATGTCCACATGGAGAGGTTTGTGCTCTGCATAGTGAGGTCTGTACACCCCATCACCGCTACACTTGGTATTGTGTGCATTTTTATTGATGGGTGACTTGCGTCCTTCATACATACTTGGTTGCCACATCTCCCAACATTCAGCTATTGTGTGGCTGAGGGACCATGCCGTTTTTGGAGGGTCCGCTGTCCTGTTCTGCGCTGCCTCGGTGGTAGTAGGGAGGGTGGTGGTCCGGGGGGGAGGTCCTGAGGTTGATGGCTATGGGTGTTGTGGCCTTCTTGGGTGTCGGAGCTGCATGGTCAGTAGCTCTATGACATGTGTTGGTCTTTAGATTTGGTTATGGGCTGGGCTCCCCTTCACACTGTAGGTTGTCGTCCTGCTTTACACCAGTAAAAGGCAGATGTTAAATTCTTACTGCTAACGCAGCTTATCGCCTGTTTTTAGATCGCACCCCAGATTTGGCTGCTCGATGAAATATCGGGAAGTGGTGTTTTCGTGTTATTTTTGCACGGGAACGCCAACTCTGCATATTATTAGCGTTAGTTGTCGCTCTCATTTGTGGCAAAAATTTTTGCGGAAGCTATTGTTGGAAAACTAGTTGTATCGGCTGTTTTCACTAGGTTGAGAATGGAATGATAATTTAAAATCACTGGAAAAACCATAGGTTTAATGAACATTATAATTAGAAATTAGCATTTAAAAAACGTTTGAAATTCACTGAAAAACCATAGGTTTCAGTCACGTTATAGTTAGAAATTAGCATTTAAAAAACCTTAGAAATTCACTGAAAAAAACATAGGTTTCAGGGACGTTATAGTTAGAAATTAGCATTTAAAAACCTTAGAAATTCACTGAAAAAACCATAGGTTTCAGGGACGTTATAGTTAGAAATTAGCATTTAAAAAACCTTTGAAATTCACTGAAAAAACCATAGGTTTCAGGGACGTTATAGTTAGGTGGACATTTCACTCGTACAAAACCATAGAAATTCCACCGTTATAGTTAGTTCAGTTAACTATAACTCGCGCCCCGCATTGCACTGCTCATGACATCACATATTACATCATTCATGGCATGGTCAGTGACATCACTGATGACATCACTGATGACATCTCAAATGACATCACTGATGACATCACTGATGACATCATCCATGTGATAATCTGATGCACCTCATCACACCCTAATATAACCTTTAATACACCCACTGTAAAATACACACTACCATTTCGAAACCATCCACACACCAATACCAGTTACTACATACTCACTCACTGATTCCTAGGTCTGCACACACATCCACTCATTCACCTATACAATCACTTATACATGCAGTCACTTATCAATACAACACTATCATATGCACTCATGCACCTATTCAGACACTCACACACTGCCACTCATCCATGGAGTTACTCCACACCTAGTCAGTCATGCAAAGAATCAATCACACTCCCATTTACTCACCTAAACAGTTATACACACACCACCTCACTAATTCATACAGACAGTAACGCATAGTTACTCTCTTATGTAATCACTGAAACAAGTACAGACTCATCCATACATGCCACTCTCACAATCACTCAGTCTCACATATAGTTATTTATATACAACATCACTCACATATACTGCCTTTTACATATGTAGTTACTCACATATGTACCACTGAGATATCCATTCACTCACCAACACACCCATACATACACTCACCCACCCATACAGCTGTTTCCACATGCACACTTGAACCCATACACCCAGTGAATCAATCACTCACACATATCCGCACAGAGTCACACACCTCCAACCCACCCACACACACACTCAGTCCCCCATACAAATACTCAAGCAAACAATAAATAACCCATATAGACACTAATGTAGCTACTGACCAACCCATGTAGCAGCTTACACAACAACAGACAGACTGATACAGACATTCACACAGTTTAGTCACAACCAAAGGTTTCAGGGACGTTATAGTTAGTTGGACATTTCACTGGTTCAAAACCAGAGAAATTCTGCCATTATAGTTAGTTCAGCTAACTATAACTCGCGCCCCAGCAATGCACTGCTGATGACGTCACATATTACATCATTCATGACATGGTCAGTGACATCACTGATGACATCACTGATGACACCTCAAATGACATCACTGATTACATCACTGATGACCTCATCCAGTGACTGTGTGTTTCTTTAAAGTTTAAATATGTATTATATATATGCCAAGGTGTATTGAAGAATGAGTGGGTGTATAAGTGTCTGGATGGAGGATTTAGTAGGTGCGTGACTCACTGTTTAAGTGAGTGATTACATGTGTCTTACTGAATGCATGGGTTAGTGACTAAACTGTGTGAATGTCTGTATCAGTCTGTCTGTTGTTGTATAAGCTGCTGCATGGGTTGGCCAGTAGCTACATGAGTGTCTATATGGGTTATCAATTGGTTGCCTGAGTATTTGTATTGGTGCCTGAGTGTGTGTGTGGGTGGGTGGGAGGTGTGTGACTCTGTGCATAGATGTTTGAGTGGTTGATTCACTGGGTGTATGGGTTCAAGAGTGCATGTGGAAACAGCTGTATAGGTGGGTGAGTGTGTGTATGGGTGTGTTGGTGAGTGAATAGATGTCTCAGTGGTACATGTTCAAGTAACTACATATGTAAAAGGCAGTGTATGTGAGAGTTGGAGTATATAAATGACTATACGTGAGAGTCAGTGATTTTGAGAGTGGCTGTATGGATGAGTGTGTACTTGTATCAGTGATTGTATAATAGAGTAAGTATGCATTTGTTTCTGTTTGAATAAGTGATGTGGTGTGTGTATAACTGTATAGGTGAGTAAATGGAAGTGTGATTGATTCTCTGCATGACTGACTAGGTGTGTGAGTAACTCTGGATGAGTGGTGGTGTGTGAGTGTCTGTATAGGTGTATAAGTGCATATGATAGTGTTGTATTGATGAGTGACTGCATGTATGAGTGATTGTATGGGTGAATGAGTGGATGTGTGTGTAGACCTAGGAATAAGTGAGTGCGTATGTAGTAACTGGTATTGGTGTGTCAATGGTTTCGAAAATGGTAGTCTGTATTTTACAGTGGGTGTATCAAAGGTTATATTAGGGTGTGATTAGGTGCATCAGATTTTCACATGGATGATGTCATCAGTAATGTCATCAGTGATGTCACTGATCATGTCATGAATGATGTAATATGTGATGTCATCAGCAGTGCATTGCGGGGGCACGAGTTATAGTTAGCTGAACTAACTATAATGGCGGAATTTCTCTGGTTTTGTACGAGTGAAATGTCCAACTAACTATAACGTCCCTGAGACCTTTGGTTTTTTCAGTGAATTTCTAAGGTTTTTTAAATGCTAATTTCTAACTATAAAGTCCCTGAAACCTATGGTTTTTTCAGTGAATTTCAAAGGTTTTTTAAATGCTAATTTCTAACTATAACATAGCAGTCTCGTTTTCAGAGTGGTGGAGAAAGGTGAGCGTGGGCTCCAAACACCTTTTAGCAATCCCACTGTGTGGGATTTACTGGAGGTAACAGGAGGGGTAGTTAGCCCCCAATGTCAACTTTGGGGGCCAACTCCCCCTTTTATTACCTCCAGTAAGTCCCACACAGCAAGATTGCTAACTTGTTATATCAGGCCCGCCCCCTCCCTGCACCACTGTGCAAATGCGCCCCCTGGCGCGTTGTAAGTTCAGGGATTAAGTCCCCTTGAATTCTGAGGGTCCCTGGGGCCCAATTATCCCACCAGGTACCTCCAGTAAGCGCCACAGAGCTGCGTTGCAGAGAGGTGTTCCGAGGCCATGCCCCTTTTTACACCACGCTGCAAATGCGGCTTCTGGCGCACTGCTGCTCAGAGGATGAAGTCCACTTGAGTCCCGAGGTCCTCAGGACACAAGAGGACCTCATCGCCCCACCAGCAGTGCACCAGAAGCCGCGTTTGCAGAGTGGTGTAAAAAGGGGCATGGCCTCGGACCACCTCTCTGCAACGCAGCTCTGTGGCACTTACTGGAGGTACCAGGTGGGCTAGTTGGCCCTCAGGGACCCTCAGGATTGAAGGCGACTAAATCCCCCAATTTACAACGCGCCAGGGGGCACATTTGCACACGTGTTTTGTTAGGCTCCGCCCCCTCCCTGCACCACTTTGCAAACGCGCCCCCTGATGCGTTGTGAATTGGGGGATTAATTCCCCTTGAGTCCTGAGGGTCCCTGGGGGCCAACTAGACCACCAGGTACCTCCAGTAAGCGCCACAGAGCTGCGCTGCAGAGAGGTATAAAAAGGGGCGTAGCCTCGGAACACCTCTCTGCAACACAGCTCTGTGGCACATACTGGAGGTACCTGGCGGGCTAGTTGGCCCCCAGGGACCCTCAGGATTCAAGGGACATAATCCCCAGTTTACAACGTGCCAGGGGCACATTTTCACACTTGTTTTGTTAGGCCTCGCTCCTCCCTGCACCACTGTGCAAGCGCCCCTGGTGCATTGTAAATTGGGGATTAATGCCCCTTGATTCCTGAGGGTCCCTGGGGCCAACTAGCCCACCATGTACCTCCAGTAAGCACCACAGAGCTGCGTTGCAGAGAGGTGTAAAGGGGCGTGGCCTCGAAACACCTCTCTGCAATGCAGATCTGTGGCGCATACTGGAGGTACCTGGTGGGCTAGTTAGCCCCCAGGGACCCTCAGTATTCAAGGGGAATTAATTCCCCAACTTACAACGCGCCAGGGGGCGCCTTTGCTGAGTGCTGCAGGGAGGGGGCAGGGCCTCCGGCGCGATGCCGTTTAAAAAATTTTTTTTAGAAGGGGCTGTGTGGCCCCCCTTCTTTTACATTATTTGGGGCCCTGGGGACCCCATCCCCCAGGGCCTAACCTTTTTTATACATTTAAAAAAAAAACGGAAAGGGGGCCGCGCGGCCCCCTCCCGAGGCCAATTTCGTCCCCGGGGACCCCATCACCCGGGGCATGGCCACATTTTTTGTTTTTTGTGTTTAATATTTTTTAGGGAGGGGGGCTACGTGGCCCCTCTCCTGAGGCCTTTATTGGCCCTGGGGACCTCATCCCCCGGGGCTGTGCCTCTTTTTTTAAAAATGTTATTATTGAAGGGGGGCCGCGTGGCCCCCCTCCTGGGCCACTTCTGGCCCCGGGGTCCCCATTCCCCAGGGCCGGCCCTTTGTGTTGGGGACCGTGGGGGGAGTTCAAATGCCTCCACGGTCCCACCGGCTCCCTGCCTCCTGCGGGAGCCGGCATTGCTGAGCAAGGAGCTGCTGACATGCAGCTCCCTTGCTCAAGCTAATTCTGCTGCTTCCTTGAAGCAAGAGCAGGTTTCCCTGCTCTCGCTTCAAGGAAGCAAAGCAACGTTTGCTATGGCAGGGCGGGAGCCGTGCTCCCGCTCTGCCATAGCAAACAGCAGTGTCCCGGGGGTGGGCACCCCGGGACACTGCAGGAGCCGGCCCTGGGGGGTGGTGGTCCCCAGGGCCATCGAGGGCTCCTGGAGCGGGGCCCCCCAACGTTTAAAGCCCCGGGGAAGTGGTGGTCCCCAGGGCTTGGGGGTCCGTAACGGACCCCCGCATTTAAATAAATATTGCCCCGGGGAGGTGGTGGTCCCCGGGGCGTGTGGGGGGCTCCTGCCCCCCACACTTCTTTTAAAAAAAAATTAAATTAACACAGCCCCGGGGAGGTGGCGGTCCCCGGGGCTGCGGGGGAGTCATGTGCCCCCAGCATACAATTGAAAAAGCCCCGGGGAGGTGGCGGTCCCCGAGGAAAATTCTGCCAAAATTATAAAAAAATATATTTTTTGGGCCCTGGGGGTCCTTGTGGGACACCCTGAGCAGGCCTAGGGGGTCAGGGTGTTTCTACCCTGCCCCGTCTCTTCATTTTTCACTTTGTTTCACTGTTTTCTTGTGACTCGGTTCTACTGAGTCACAAGTTGGCTGCCAACATTTCCTGGTTTGGAGTGTTGGCAGCCAATCAGATTGAAGCTTGTGCCCGGGAGGGTTCGCGAACCCTCCTCGGTGCTCAGATATATACATTTTTCTTTCTTTAATTTCTCAGCAACCACTGAACTGATTTACACCATTTAACAAAAGGGCTCTTTCTGAACCAAGGGCTACCTTTTTGCCAAATTTGGTGTAATTCTGTTCAGCAGTTCGGGCTGTAGCTTTGTCTAAAGTTTCCTATGGAAATTAACATGGGGAAAACGTGTTTTGGGACCCCCCTTTTTTCTTGGCCCCCACTTGATGAATCACCCTGAAACTTTCAAGACAGGAGCGAACCGGAGTGGGCCACTAGTTTTGAAAATTTCGCGAAGATTCGTCAAACGACGCCAAAGTTATTGGGAAAATAAAAAACGCTTTTTGAATAGAAATGAGGTACTAACTATAACTACCTACTGGCGACCGCCAGTAGGTAATATATATCTATATATATATATATATATATACAGAAAACAGAAATCACCGCCGTCGCTCCGTCTTGTCCCGGGTGCTCTCTCCTGCGGTGGTGAGCCGCAATAAATCCAACGACAAGGCATGCCTTTCCCACGCCCAATAGAAAGCACTCACAGGAGTAGTTTTAAGCAAAGTGCTTTATTGTGTAGACCCCACTGCACTGACAGACGCGTTTCGCCTTACGACTTCTTCAATGTCAGTTTTTGTGCAAACACGGCAGTATTTCAAATCACAGTATGTCACGTGCTTTTTCATGAACATCAAGGATGGACTTACAAAACATTGTTGGCAAAATTCATGGCGGCCATCTTTGAGTATGTTTTTACAATCAATAGTGATACCACCCAGAAGTGTTAAGTGCTATAGTGTGTTTAAAATGTTAAAACCAGATATACATGGAGAGTAAAGATACCTTAATTGAACATTTGCGGTCAATTTCAAGGACCATTAATTTCAAAGCATTCATTTCATATGAAAATTGCTAAAAACAATTGTTTCAAATTATATATCCATGCATATATAGAAATATTTACATTGTTCACTCCCTTGTATCATTTATTTAGCCCTGAATGGGCACCTATGCGTCAGTGTGGAGAAGATACAGTACCTATGTTATGTTTTGTCCTGTCTCCAATGAATGGAGCATCTCATTAAACCTGGTCTTTACAGATATGTACCCCCTTCACTGCAAGTGGACCCACAACTCTTCATCGTTGTTGAGCCCTATGGGAGCCTTGGTTTGGAGATCGATGATGTATTTCGATTCCAACATCCAGAGTTTTTTAACTCTGTCACCACCCCTTTCCCCCCTCTGTACCTGATCTATACAGTAAAACTTTAGGAGGTCCCGATTGCTTTGATGAAATTTCTCAAAGTGGCGCGCAACCGGATAGGTGGCATCCTTGTTAGTTATCGCACACATATGCTCAAGGATGCGTTTTTTCGTGGGGTGAATTGTGCTCCCTATATACCGTTTGGAGCAAGGTCATTCTAGACAGTACACTGTAAAATCTGAGTTACAGTTCAAAAGCTGTTTGATAGTTCTAAGAGGCCTAGGGTCCCCTGGTCTCCCCTTGTAGTTGATGACTTTATTGCTGTGTTTGCAGGCTTTGCAACGCAGACATGGATAGAATCCCACTATGTTTATTTTGTTTTTAACTTTAGGAGCTGCATCGTAGTGACTATGAATCAAATAGTCACTCAGAGATTGGCAGCGTTTGTATGTGATGAGAGGGCGGATTGGAAGATGATTTTTTAGAATGTTATCGGTTTGGAGGATGTGCCAGTTCTTTTTGAAAATATGTACGATTTCACCTGATTTTTCATTATAGTTGGTTATCATTCTGGCAGGTCCTTCCTGTGTCGTTGTCCCTGATCCTTTTACTACCAGCAGGTCTTTTCTAGTTATCTTATTTACTCTGTCTTCTGCTTGGTATAGGGCTGCATTGGTATACCCTCTCCTCTTGAATCTCCCCAGTGCTTCTTTTTTAGCCTGTTGGAAATCTTGTTCAGTTGTACAATTGTGTTTAAGATGCAAGAGTTCCCCAAATGGGATATTTTTTATAAGACTTTTGGGGTGATTGCTCCCGGCGTGTAGCACAGAGTTGCCTGCTGTGGGCTTTCTATATAATCGTGTGAATAGGGCATCATTTTCCACAAATATTTCCATATCTAAGTAATTGACCGATGTATCACTAATATGACCCGTGAACCTTAAATTCATTTCATTATTGTTTAGCGAGGCAATATACTCCTCAGCCGAGGAGCGACTCCCACGCCAAACAACAAACAGATCATCTATATATCTCGCCCACAGCGTTATGCTGTCCATCCATTGTTCGTGGGATTCCCCCCAGGCCACGTGCTTCTTCACCAGCCTACGAAAAGATTCGCATAGCTGGGGGCGAAGCACGTGCCTATGGCGGTCCCGCGTTGTTGCCTGTACAGATTTCCTGCAAACAAAAAGATATTATTGTTTAGACAGAAGGTGATCATGTCAAGGAGCATCGAGTTATGCTTCTGAAAGTTTAGTGGTCTTTTGTTCAGGAACCATTTTACAGCCATGATACCATCTTGATGGTTTATACATGTATATAGACTGGTGATGTCTAGGGTGATAAGGAGCATATCTGATTCCCAAACTATTCCCTCCATAAGTCTCAGGAAATCCTGGGTATCCCGTATATAAGAGGCCAGGTCTCTCACCAAAGGTGCTAGAAAAAAGTCAATATACATTGATGTATTCTCTAGGAGGCTGTTGATTGAAGCCACAATTGGCCTTCCCGGAGGGTTAGTTGAATCCTTGTGTATTTTAGGAAGGTGATAAAAGGTCAGAAGGACCAGTGATTCACAGTGTAGGGACAGGTATTCATCCTGATCTAACATTCCTTTCTCCTTCCAACCTTGTAAGAGTAGATGATATACTCTAATACAATCCAGATAGTCCACCCTCTTGATGGGCGCAAAGCAGTCCTTATCATCCAGCTGTCTCATAGCTTCCTTGTAATCATGTTCCTTGCTGAAGATGACAATATTACCTCCTTTGTCGGAAGGTTTTATCTCTAGAGTGGGATCTTCCTTTAGTGTCTTAATGGCCTCTCATTGTTTCCTAGGGATGTTGTAGCGGCGGTTCTTTTGTTTTGTTAGTTTTGCCAGGTTCCTGAGGTCTGTAATAACTGCCTCATTAAAGACGTCGATGGCATCAAAGGGAACCTGGGGAATCACTCATGATTTTTTCTTGAAATTACTATGTCCACTGGACTGTGTTATGCCTGCCTCTTGAAGACAGATTTCTACATTTATGTTTCCCTCATGTAGTTCTGTTTCCGACTCCAGAGTTTGTAGGACCATGAGAGTCTCCAAATCATGGCCACTCAGTAAATCAGAATCACTGCTATCCTGATTGGACCCACCCATTGGTCTTTCTTTTTTGGGGTGAAGAATAAAAATCTTTTGTAGTTTCAGTTTTCTGATATACCTAAACAGATCTATTCTAGTCTGTACAAAATTGTATTCCCATGTTGGACAGAAGGTCAGGCCAAGTTGTAAGACTTTGATCTCGTCTTGTGTAAGTATTCGATCTGAAAGGTTGATGACAGTCCTTTGATCACCCGTATCTACCACTTGCCCTTCCTGCCTTTGCTGCATGTAATTCTCGGGGTGGGTGCTTCTTCCCCTTCTTTTCTTGCCCCGCCATGTTTTGCGCTTTTTGCTTGCAGTTGCTGAGGAGGATGTGTTCTCTGCAACGGTCTCTGGTGGGTTTCCCTGTCAGTGCAGTGGGGTCTGCAAAATAAAGCGCTTTGCTTAAAACTACTCCTGTGAGTGCTTTCTGATGGGCGTGGGAAAGGCATGCCTTGTCATTGGATATATATATATATATATATATATATATATATATATATATATATCTTCCAAAACTATGCCCCTGCATATGAAGACGCACTCCTCCAGCCAGTGATTTTTCAAAAACCTTTATTTTCAAAGGAACAGGGTTACTTTCCCGATTCTTCTCGTCCTGCTGCCTGACGCGTTTCAGAGCAATCGCGCTCCTTCCTCAGAGGCAGTTTGATTGGACACCTTGTTTGTAACATCCCCCAGTTCCCTGCGGCATTTTCCATTTTATTGGCCTCCAGTGTGCCGTTTTTTTTCCTCCGTTCCCCAAAGTTCTATTACGGTGGACGCTGGAACATGTGGTTTTAAAATCCATTCTTAATTTCAACCTCCAGTGGTATGTGTGCAATTCAAACATTAAAGGGACCATTTACAGCCCTCCAGTGGGCTACAGGAAAGAAAACCTGTTCCGTCATTTTCAAGGCCAGCTGCGCCGTCAATTTCCCGAAAGGTTCAGGTAAGACGATCCCTCGTAGTGTTAAGAGGGCGGTGCGGAACTCCGACGGCTGGACCTGCTGTGTATATATCTTCCAAAACTATGCCCTTGCATATGAAGACGCACTCCTCCAGCCAGTGATTTTTCAAAAACCTTTAGTTCAAAGGAACAGGGTTACTTTTCCGATTCTTCTCGTCCCGCTGCCTGATGCGTTTCAGAGCAATCGTGCTCCTTCCTCAGAGGCAGTTTGATTGCAGACCTTGTTTGTAACATCCCACAGTTCCCTGCGGCGTTTTCCATTTTATTGGCCTCCAGTGTGCCGTTTTTTTTCCTCCTTTCCCCAAAGTTTTATTACGGTGCACGCTGGAACTTGTGGTTTTAAAATCCATTCTTAATTTCAACCTCCAGTGGCATGTATGCAATTCAAACATTAAAGGGACCATTTACAGCCCTCCAGTGGGCTAGAGGAAAGGAAACCTGTTCCGTCATTTTCAAGGCCAGCTGCGCCATCAATTTCCCGAAAGGTTCAGGATTAAAAGAATGATTTATTAAATTTTGGTGTGGAGAATAATGTTTTTTCTGATGCCCTATCACTGAGCCTGTGTAGCCAGTTTATAAAGAAATATAGGTCTAGAGGGTTCATATCTGTTGTTGTGCTAATCCTTTCCCCCTTGTTCCCTGACCTGATAAATTATTCGCTTTAAGGGGTTGCCTCTCTTCCTTACATGTGCGAGTAACTACATATGTAAAAGGCAGTATATATGTGTGTTAGAGTATTTAAAAGGCTATAAGTGAGAGTGTGTGATTGTGAAAGTGGCTGTATGGATGCGTGTGTGCTTGTATCAGTTATTGTATAAGAGCGTAAGAATGTGCTAGTATTTGTATGAGTAAGTGAGCTGGTGTGTGTATAACTGTATAGGTGAGTAAATGGGTGTGTGCTTAATTTTTGCATGACTGACTAGGTGTGTGAGTACCTCTATGGATGAGTGGCGGTGTGTGAGTGTTTATATAGGTGTATGAGTGCATATAATAGTCCTGTACTGAGTGACTATAAGTATGAGTGACTGTACGGGTGAGTGAGTAGATGTGTGTGTGTAGACCTAAGAATCAGTGAGTGTGTATATAGTAATTGGTGTTGGAGTGTCTATGGTTTTGACAATGGCAGTCTGTAATTTAGAGTGGGTGTATCAAAAGTTATATTAGGGTGTGAGAAGATGCATCAAATTATCACATGGATGATGTCCTCAGTGATGTCATCAGTGATGTCACTGACCATGTCATGAGTGATGTAATATGTGACGTCATCAGCAGTGCATTACGGGGCGCGAGTTATAGTTACCTGAACTAACTATAACGGGGAATTTCACGGGTTTTGTACGAGTGCAATGTCCAACTAACTATAACTGTCCCTAAAACCTATGGTTTTTTCAGTGAATCTGTAAGGTTTTTAAATGCTAATTTCTAACTATAACGTGCCTGAAACCTATGGTTTTTCAGTGAATTTCAAAGGTTTTTTAAATGCTAATTCCTAACTATAACATGTCTGTAACCTATGGTTTTTTTCAGTGAATTTCAAAGGTTTTGTAAATGACAATTTTTAAATGTATTAATTGTTATATTTATTTTTTTGATACTGATTTACTACATTTTTTTAAACTATTTATTTTTAGATATTTTATCTTTTAAATTACATTGTAATTACATTATACATTACATTACAAAATATACTTTCTCAGAATGAATTACTTTAGTTTAAATACTTTGCAAATAGGCAATAGACTTTTAAGTACCGTAGTTACAGTTGTTGCAATGGGCAACACAATTTCAAACACAATGCAACATTGAGCTCAATGTGAATTTCTAGTTAAATGCAATTAGTTACTTTATGGATTACTTTTCCAACCACAGGACTGGATCCTAGATTCAGTCCTGGCACATCTCCTGTAAACAGTTGAGTAAAAGCGTTTTGGTTACAGTAGTGATTTTTAAGGAATATTATTGTATTTTAAAAGTTGACACTTAGAAACTTTTTCACATAGAATCAGCAATGTTATCCTATGGGAGGAAATTCACTTAGCAGGTAAGTAGTGTTATCGTTACTTTTTCTTACTCAGTGGTGGATCCTGGATCCAGCACTGGTGCATCTCCTGTAAACAGTTGAAAGAATGCGTTTAAGTCATACAGGCGATTTCTAAGGAATATTTGTAGTTTGTGAAAATCGACACTTTGAAACTTTCCTGCTGAAAACCAGACAATGGATTCCTAAGGACGGAAATACAAGTTATTGGTAAGTACGGTTAGAATTACTTTTCAGGGTCAGTGCTGGGCTAAAAGATGCAGCACTGGGTTCTCTCCTGATAACAGGTGAGTAAATCGGAATTCGTAGTTCTGCTGATTTTAGAGGAATATTTGTAAGTTTCAAAAATCGACACTTAGAAACTTTTTCAGCAAAAAGCAGGCAATGATATCCTATGGAAGGAAATTCAAGTTACTGGTAAGTACGGTTAAAATTACTTTTCAGGATTAGTACTGGGCTCAAAGATGCAGCACTGTGGTCTCTGCTGATAACAGGTGAGTAAATCGGAATTCGTAGTTCGGTTGATTTTAGAGGAATATTATAAAGTTCCAAAACTCCACACTTAGAAGAATTTCCAAGTGAAACCAGTCAATGTTAGCCTATGGAAGGAAATTCAAGTTACTGTTAAGTACGGTTAGAATTACTTTTCAGGATCAGTACTGGGCTCAAAGATGCAGCACTGAGGTCTCTCCTGATAACAGGTGAGTAAATCGAATTCGTAGTTCTGCTGATTTTAGAGGAATATTTGTAAGTTTCAAAATCGACAGAAACTTTTTCAGCAAAAAGCAGGCAATGATATCCTATGGAAGGAAATTCAAGTTACTGGTAAGTACGGTTAAAATTACTTTTCAGGATCAGTACTGGGCTCAAAGATGCAGCACTGAGGTCTCTCCTGATAACAGGTGAGTAAATCGGAATTCGTAATTCAGCTGATTTTAGAGGAATATTTGCACAATGGTGAAGGAAGGGGGTGGGGCCTGAGGTGACATGTCTGCAAACACGCCCTGTGGCGCGTTTTAAGTTGGAAAATTAATTCCTCCTCAATCCTGAGGGTCCCTAGGGGCCAACTAGCCCACCAGGAACCTCCAGTATGCGCCAGGAGGCTGCGTTGCAGAGAGGTGTACAGAGGCCACACCCCTTTTACAACACTCTGCAACGCAGCTCCGTGGCGCTTACTGGAGGTACCTGGTGGGCTACTGGCCCCCAGGGACCCTCAGGATTGAAGAGGATTTAATTCCCCATCTTAAAATACGCCACGGGGCCTGTTTGCACACATGTCACCTGAAGCCCCGCCCTCCCTTCACCACTGTGCAAACGCGCCCGTGGCACATTTTAAGTTGGGGGATTAAGTCCCCTTGAATCCTGAGGGTCCCTGGAGTCCAACATGTACCTCCAAAAAGCGCCACAGAGCTGTGTTGCAGAGAAGTGTAAAAAGGGGCGTGGCCTCTGTACACCTCTCTGCAACGCAGCCCCTGGTGCATACTGGAGGTTCCTGGTGGGCTAGTTGGCCCCAGGGACCCCCAGTATTCAAGGGAATTCGTTCCCCATCTGCAAACGCGCCAGGGGACGCATTTGCAGACTGCTGCAGGGTGGGGCGGGGCCTCCGGCACGATGCCGGTCTTTTAAAAAAAATTGTATGGGAGGGGGCTGCGTAGCCCCCTTCCCTTGGCCTCTTTGGCCCCGCGGACCCCATACCCCGGGGCATGAGGATTTTCATTTTTTTTTAAAATTAAAATAAAGCGGGAAGGGGCCGCGTGGCCCCCCTTCCCTGGGCCTATATTGGCCCCGGGACCCCATCCCCGGGGCATGCCCTATTTTTAAAAAATTTAAATATTTGGAGGGGGCTGCGTGGCCCCCTCCTCAGAGCCATTTAAGGCCCCGGGACCCCATCCCCTGGGGCCGGCCTTTCCGTTTAAAAAAATAAAATTATTTTTGGGGAGGGGGCTGCGTGGCCCCCCTCCCGGGCCACTACTTGCCCGGGGACCCCATCCCCGGGGCTGGCCCTTCCGTTAGGGGACTGTGGGGGTCCCCAATCCCCCACAGTCCCGCCGGCTCCCCGCATCCCTCGGGAGCTGGCATTGCTTTTCCACATGGGGAGCTGCTAAGATGCAGCTTCCCGTGTGGAAAAGCAATCTGCTTTGAATTTTGGAACCTGCTCTCTCTTCCAAAATCCAAAGCAGTTTGCTATGACAGGACGGGAGCCGCGAGGCTCCCGCCCTGCCATAGCAAACTACAGTGTCCCGGGTAGGCACCCGGGACACTGCAGGAGCCAGCCCTGGGGGTGGCGGTCCCCAGGGCCATCAAGGGCTCCAGGAGGGGGTCGCGCGGCCCCCCTCCCTTCAATTGCACAGCCCCGGGAGGTGGTGGTCCCCGGGGCTATGGGGTCCGTAACGGACCCCCACATTTATTTTCTAAGTGCCCCGGGAGGTGGGGGTCCCGGGCGTGTGGGCTGGCGCCCCCACACAGGTAATTTCAAATAAAAACAGAAGCCCCGGGGGTGGCGGTCCCCGGGGCTGCGGGAGGGCGGAGAGCCCTCCGCACCATTTTTCTAAAGCCCCGGGGTGGTGGTCCCGGGGCTTGGGAGCCTTAGAGGCCCCCATATAAAACATAAACCCACCCCGCATGCCCCCGGGACTTGGGCCACCCGGGGCAAAATACAATCGAAGCGGGAGACCGCTCTTCGATTTTTTTCTATCGGCGGGATCCGCGCACCCTAAGCGCATCCCGCTGATTTTTAAAAAAAAATTCTTTTTCTGCCCAGGGGTCCTTCTGAGACCCCTGAGCAGACCTAGAGGTCAGGGTGTTTCTACCCTGCCCCCTTTGTGCATTTTGCGCACTTGTTTCTTGTGTTTTTTTTTAATCGGCGGGATCCGCGCACCCTAAGCGCATCCCGCCGTTTAAAAAAGAAAATGCTTTTCTGCCCAGGGGTCCTTGTGGGACCCCTGAGCAGACCTAGGGGTCAGGGTGTTTCTACCCTGCCCCTTTTGCGCTTGCGCACTTGTTTCTGTCCCTCGGTTCTACCGAGGGACAAAATGGCTGCCAACACTTCCTGATTTGGAGTGTTGACAGCCACTTGACAGCCAATTAGCATGCAGCTCGTGATCGGGAGGGTACGCGGACCCTACTCGGCCATAGATATATATGTGACTTTACTTTTGATTTTCTCAGGAACTACTGAACGGTTTACACCATTTAAGCAAAAGGCACGACACTGAACCAAGGGCTACCTCTTTGCCAAATTTGGTGTAATTCCGTTCAGCAGTTCGGGCTGTAGCTGCGACTAAAGGTTCCTATGGAAAAATGAATGGGGAAACGTGTTTTGGGACCCCCTTTTTCTCGGCCCCTGCTTGACGAATCACCCGAGACTTTCAGGATAGGAGCGGACCGGAGCGCCCCAACAAGTTGGAAGCTTTGCGAAGATTTGTCAACCGGCGCCAACGTTATTGCAAATAGAATGTTGCGGATTTCCTATGGAAAATAGGTCCTAACTATAACTATCTACTGGCGACCGCCAGTAGACAATATATATATTAATATATATATATATATATATATATATATATATATATATATATATATATATATATATTACCTACTGGCGGTCGCCAGTAGGTAGTTATAGTTAGGACCTAGTTTCCTTAGGAAAAGCGTTTTTTGTTTTCCCAATAACTTTGGCGTCGTTTGACAAATCTTCGCGAAATTTTTAAAACTAGTGGGGCACTCCGGTTAGCTCCTGTCTTTAAAGTTTCGGGGTGATTCGTCAAGCGGAAGCCGAGAAAAAAGGGGGGTCCCAAAACACGTTTTCCCCATGTTAATTTCCTTAGGAAACTTTAGACAAAGCTACAGCCCGAACTGCTGAATCGAATACACCAAATTGGGCAAAAAGGTAGCGCTTGGTTCAGAAAGCGACCTTTTTTTTAAATGGTGTAATTCTGTTCAGTAGTTCCTGAGAAATTTAAAAAATATAAACTTTCGATATCTGGGCGGAGCCTAACAACACAAGCACGAGCTTGCCTCTGATTGGCTGCCAAAACTTCAAACCAGGAAGTGTTGGCAGCCATTTTGTGCCTCGGATCGAGGGAGAAATAAAAAAGTAAAAGAAAGATAAAACAAGCATTTGCAAATGCTTGTTTTTGGTAGGCACGGGGAAATTAAGTGATTTGCCACGAATCACAGGATGTTGAGACACGGGGAGACTCGAACTTAACTCCCCAGCGACAAAGTCTGCAGCTCTGGTCCTACGCTTGCAGTCCAGTTATGCCACACAAGGAGGCCAGTAAACGGAAAGTGGATTGGCGATCTGGACATATGTTGACTTCCTTTCCTATAATGCGTGTAACCATGGTAAAATTCTAGCTAAAGTAGTAATTCATTCATGTGTGCGTACGTGGAATTACCCTGAGCGGGGACTGCATGTGATGCTCGTGTCAGTGTAGCCCGCGTCCCTCAGCACAAGTTTATTTGTGCTCCTCTCCGAGTGCGTGCTGTGACAGTCTCGGCCCCGGGCCCTCCTCCCGCACCCGTTTCAGGTGCTCGGCCCCCGCAGCGCCGGTACTGGAGACTGGGAACAGCTGAAACTGTAACCTGAGCTCGGCGGCTCTCCTCCCCCATCATTAGCATAGGCCCTGCCACCATACCGACAGAGGGAGCGAGTGGAAGCGGGCGGGCAGACAGGCAGCCAGTGGCCAGGCTCAGGGAACGCCAAGGCCCCTGCGTGGCTCCGAGCAGGGGGCAGAGCACAGGATCCATGGTGGAGTGGGACCAGCGCTGAGCGGGGAGTCACCGGAGGACTGGGGGACGAACATGGAGCCCATCACCAAGTGAAGCCTGTCGCAAGTCGTAGACTGGATGAAAGGTAGGAGGCAGGATGAGCCACTGCGCTGGGGAGCCGGGGAGAGCGAGCAGGCTGGGGGCACCCTACCAGCTGTGTGCCCCCAGATGCCAGCAGGCCCCTTTTTTGCCAGGCACTGAAGCAACAAAGTTCTGGCAGCACTCAGAGATGCTTGGTGCTCGGGTGGCGGGTGTCTTTATTTACAACTGTTAAATTGTTTGCCAAAATAAGGCTGGATCCGTGGGGTCTCCCGCTGAGCGCTAGTGTTGCTCAATGTGCTTTGCGCCCCCTTTTCAAACACCTCAAGTTCCAGTATTCTCTTGGAGGGCTTTTTGACCCCAGTAGCTTAAATGCAGTTTCGAGCCTGTAAATCGTCTTGCATCATGAATAAACCAAGCCTCAGTATTCACTTGCGAAGATTCTGCTGTTCACAGTCACCTACTGGTTAACAAAACAACAAAGCCTTTTTACTCGCCTTTCAGCTGTCCTTGTTGGACATCTGCCTATCGTCATGTCCATTTATTTACCATGCTCCATGACCGGATCTTGCTGTTTGTACTGTGTGATCATGTGTCGGTGGTCGCATTTTAGCACAAAAAAAACAACTTCAAAATAGAATAATGCAAATAGTTTGATGTGTGCTTCAGGACTTTTTAGCAGAGTTATTTGTATTTGGTGTCAAAAATTGTTGGTGCTTGAAACATGAACAGTGGTGTGAATGGGGTGAGGGCATATACAGTTCATTTAATTTAGAAGATGTGTTTTTCTGAAACATTCTCATTCATATGTCACATTTTTGTCAAACGGCGCATTTTGTGGGAAGGATGAAGAGTTACTATTGACAACTCTACTTATCTAGTTGAGCCGCATTGCATTCTAATTGGGCCGATGTGGTGCGGGGTGCAATCCTCAGGGGGGCAAGTCTAAAGCATCACAGGTTCGTTTCCCACCCATAGTCCAACAATGTGCTGGTTTGTCCAGAAATCTCAGGATATTATCTGCTACCATAACAGGCGGCAGTTTCCGTGTCTCTTGGTTGACCGACTGAAACCAAACCTTAAATTATATTTTATGGTTCAAGCAAACTAATCTTTGTGGAAGTTGAATGATTTATGCACATGTTCTCATGTAACCTCCAAACTCTTCCCTCTCAGCTGTCCTGGTTACCTACGCACTACTCGTGTACTGTTTGTATCACAAGGCTAAAAATCACAGGTTTGAAGAGTAGGGTGTTTTCCGAGTTCAACAAACCGGGGCAGCAGTTGGAAGCAGAGCACTTTTTTCAGGTCAAGCACCGGTTGCTCATCTGGGTTTTTTTCTTTGCTTTCTGGGACTTGTAGTCCTGACGTGTGCAGGCAAGCTCAGGGTTTTTACAGTGGTGTAATGCATTGGTCCAAATGTAAACACGTAAAATTGGCCAATTCTCTTCTTTTGGGGAGTGTATAGCAGCCTTATTTGGGGACCACTGAACTCTGGCGCCATTACACCTGTTACCCCATTGATAACTTCTTCCCTGGTGATAATTGATCGCAGCTGACGGAAACGCTAATGGGCAGAGGAGTTTGAATTCCGATAAGGCCGGCCCAGCCTAAAATCTTCTGAGTCTGTAAACTGGATAAGTAAATTGGGTGCTGTGAGAAGTTGGCCTGGCATATGCTGTCCACTAATTATAGTGGGCACCTTGCACCAGTCCAAACAACCCCTTATTGGAGATAGGTTAAAGACAACCTTATTGAAAGCTATCCTAGTGGTAGCTATGGAGAGCAGCCTTCAGGCTAAGTCTTGAAGGAATGTAAAGCAGCTTGTTTTACCAGTCTATAATCTCTTGAGTGACCAAATGAAAGAGCACCACACCAGGTATATATTCAAAATATATGTATTTATTGCTAAACACACCCCTCTAGTCTCTTTATGAGGCTAGAGTTCGAAGTACATAAGTTATAAGTTATTAAATCACAGTAATAGCACAAATACACGTTTGGGCCCTAGGGGCGTACCAAACCATATACCAATAAAGTGGTATGCGAACCACGACTGAACTAGACACTAGGCCTAGAGCCTCTAGAAGTGCTTGGACCACAAGGAACCACCCAAGGTAGTGACACAGGGGACCTACGGGAGACGCGTGCAGTGTAAATACACAACCGCGATACGCCGTTGACTTCTATGGAGAAAGTCGGGATCGGGAAAGTAGAGAAAAGGGACACTTAGAAGAGGACTAGGACAAAACCCTTTGAGATCTAGGACTTTGAAGAGTCTCTACCCACGGGAGCACCGGAGTACTCGTGTTACCTCACCCAGGGAAGCCGGGTGCATAGGTGCCTTTCGGGGTCGGGTTTCGTCGTCGATTCGAATGGCGATCTGCTGCAAAGTGCTGCTGGCGGCCAAGAGAAAAGTGTCCGGGTGGATCCAAGAGTGGATCGGAGTTCTGAAGAACCTGAAAGCAGAGGGGACAGAGTCTGGGTCACTAGCCAGTGACCAGGAAGGCGATGGACAGATGCCCACCGATGTCGAGTGCTTCAGGTGCGTTGACGGTCGTCTTGACTCTTCAGCCACGAGGTCCAGGAGGTGTTGTCGGTGACCAGGAGCAGGATTCGGGCTGGTACACGATGTCTGTCGAGTGCTGAGGTGTCGGCAACCGGATTGGACCCAACAAGCCTTGGCAACGGCAAGTCTCGGTGAAGATGTAGATCGTCGATGGTGCAGACCAGCAAGGTCTGTGGAACTCACCCAGCGAGGGTAAGTGAGGGCAGGCCTGGAGCAACCAGGATGCCAAGTAAGAAAAGGATTGGCCTTCGTTAATGGCTACTAGCCAACGGGCTAGCGACCGCGAAGGAGCCTCGTGACGCCGTGGGCACCTTGCACCAGTCCAAACAACCCCTTATTGGAGATAGGTTAAAGACAACCTTATTGAAAGCTATCCTAGTGGTAGCTATGGAGAGCAGCCTTCAGGCTAAGTCTTGAAGGAATGTAAATCAGCTTGTTTTACCAGTCTATAATCTCTTGAGTGATCAAATGAAAGAGCACCACACCAGGTATATATTCAAAATATATATATTTATTGCTAAACACACCCCTCTAGTCTCTTTATGAGGCTAGAGTTCGAAGCTACACAAGTTATAAGTTATTTAAACACAGTAATAGCACAAATACACGTTTGGGCCTTAGGGGCGTACCAAACCATATACCAATAAAGTGGTATGCGAACCCCGACTGAACTAGACACTAGGCCTAGAGCCTCTAGAAGTGCTTGGACCACAAGGAACCACCCAAGGTAGTGACACAGGGGACCTACGGGAGACGCGTGCAGTGTAAATACACAACCGCGATACGCCGTTGACTTCTATGGAGAAAGTCGGGATCGGGAAAATAGAGAAAAGGGACACTTAGAAGAGGACTAGGACAAAACCCTTTGAGATCTAGGACTTTGAAGAGTCTCTACCCACGGGAGCACCAGAGTACTCGTGTTACCTCACCCAGGGAAGCCGGGTGCATAGGTGCCTTTCGGGGTCGGGTTTCGTCGTCGATTCGAATGGTGATCTGCTGCAAAGTGCTGCTGGCGGCCAAGAGAAAAGTGTCCGGGTGGATCCAAGAGTGGATTGGAGTTCTGAAGAACCTGAAAGCAGAGGGGACAGAGTCTGGGTCACTAGCCAGTGACCAGGAAGGCGATGGACAGATGCCCACCGATGTCGAGTGCTTCAGGTGCGTTGATGGTCGTCTTGACTCTTCAGCCACGAGGTCCAGGAGGCGTTGTCGGCAACCAGGAGCAGGATTCGGGCTGATACACGATGTCTGTCGAGAGCTGAGGTGTCGGCGACCGGATTGGACCCAACAAGCCTTGGCAACGGCAAGTCTCGGTGAAGATGTAGATCGTCGATGGTGCAGACCAGCAAGGTCTGTGGAACTCACCCAGCGAGGGTAAGTGAGGGCAGGCCTGTAGCAAACAGGATGCCAAGTAAGAAAAGGATTGGCCTTCGTTAAGGGCTACTAGCCAATGGGCTAGCGACCGCAAAGGAGCCTCGTGATGCCGCACGTGGATCTGGCTTACAGGACACTCGTGGAGTGGGGACCAGTGATCTTCGGTGCAGGTGGTGCTGGAGGCTAGGGCTACTCGGAGCCCAAAGCACGACTTCTTAGGAGACCCAGAAGAGGATGCACTTGCAAATGTGCTCGGTGTCCAGGGGTCACGGTCTCAAGTCACCCACGATAGCCACGGGCCTCAGCTTTGCTGGGGACTCAGGGTAGCCTCTGGGAAGTCTGAGAATCCACCTCTGGTGATGCGATGACTCCGGCGTCCGACGGGAGCTTCAGAAATGCGAACCGGACAGATGCTTCTTTGGTGCCTGCCAAGCAGGGAGTCACTCCTTGACCCCAAGGGAGATTCTTCAGTCCTCTAATCGTGAGTAGAGCGTCGAAGGTCCAGGATTCAGTTTCAGAGTTTCGTCCAGGGATAATCTAAAGTCCTAAGGACTGGGTTCCTACCTTTATTCTAAAGATAGGGGTTGGACTACTCTGTGGCCCCACCTATGGGTGGGTCAGGGCAGAGGGGTGGCTACACCCTTTCCCTTTGTCCAGTTCGCGCCAAAGCAGGGGCTGCAAGCCCTGATCTGGTTTGAACTGGGGTATGCACAGGGACACCAAATGTGCCCCCAGTGCAGGACTTCAAAGCACCCGAAAGTGCTCCCGCCCAGCCCCAATACACATTATCCTGTCTGGGGAGGTGTCACACCTCCCTGGGACAGGAAACCTATTGTCCAGGCCTCCCTGCCGGAGTTTCGTCCAGCAGCAGGAGGCCAGACTCGTGTCTGTGGCAGCAGCATCCATTTTGTGATGCCAGGGCTCTGGAAAGAAGTTACCGGACTCGTCAGAGTTAACATGTCTTTCCCTCTAGAAGGGTGGAATGCTACCCCCGCCGCCAGGATTGGCGGGGGGGTAGTATTCCAAGATGTTTGACACCAAACACGACATGTTTAGGTGCAGCCATTCCAAAGTTAGCATTTTACCGCGAGGATATAATGCGCTTAAGAGTATATGGTCAGGCTGCACTACAAACAGCATCAGAGATGGTCTCCGAACGCTGCAGAGGGCCCTGCTCATGCAGGGGCACCCTCTCACATAGGAACCACGCACTCTGCCTTCAGGATTGATAAGGCCTGCCTTAGGAGTGACTTATAGGTTTATATGTGTGTATGTATTTCGTGATATAGGTAACCTATATCACAGTAAGGGGTGCATGCACCACCTTACCCAGGCTGCAGTAGCAGACCTGTGGTGTCAGTTTGGATGGCCTTCCAGGGGTGGCATAATACATGCTGCAGCCCCTGGCAGGCCTCTGAGGTACCTATGCCCTTGGTACATAGTATACCATATACTAGGGACTTATAAGGGCACTCCAGATCCCAATCAGTGATGTGCCTAAGGCACATGGAAACCATTTTAGAGAGGAAGTAGCTAGGCTGGGGTCCTGATTAGCAGGGCCCCAGCCAGACTAATGTCGAAAAACAGTGAAGCATCAGCAAAAAGTGGGGGTACCCATGTGAAGCAGATCCTACTCTCCTACACAACCCCCAAACGTAGGGACATTAAACTAACCTTGCCCAGTTAAGTCTTCATGTTCTAAGTGGAAATACCTAGAGAGTCCATCTGCATTCGCATGGTTACTCCCAGGCCTATGTTCCACTGTAAAGTCCATCCCCTGTAGGGAAATGGACCACCTAAGCAGTTTGGGGTTTTCACCCTTCATTTGTTTTAGCCATAAGAGGGGCTTATGGTCTGTCTGAACCAGGAAGTGTGTACCAAACAAGTATGGCCTCAACTTCTTCAGAGCCCAGACCACAGCAAAGGCCTCCCTCTCTATGGCTGACCAACGTTTCTCTCTAGGGGTCAGCCTTCTGCTAATGAAAGCTACTGGCTGATCCTGACCTTCTTCATTCAATTGTGACAGTACAGCCCCTACCCCCAATTCAGATGCATCAGTTTGAACAATGAACTTCTTGGAGTAATCAGGACTCTGCAGAATTGGAGCAGTGCACATGGCCTGCTTGAGGTCATCAAATGCCTTTTGACAGCTAACTGTCCACTGAACCTTTTTGGGCATTTTCTTAGAAGTTAAGTCATTCAGGGGTGTCACTATTGATCCATACCCCTTGACAAATCTCCTATAGTACCCAGTCAGGCCTAAGAAGGCTCTCACCTGAGTCTGGGTAGTGGGAGCAGTCCAGTCCATGATGGTCTGGATCTTGCTCTGCAAAGGTTGAACCTGGCCTCCACCCACAAGGTGGCCCAGGTACACAACCTGACTCTGCCCTATCTGGCACTTAGTGGCCTTGATAGTCAGGCCTGCCTTTTGCAGGGCCTGTAAAACATTCCTGAGGTGGACCAGGTGATCCTCCCAGGTGGAGCTAAAGACAGCAATATCATCTAGATAAGCTGCACTATAGGCTTCCAGTCCTGTGAGAACTGTATTCACCAACCTCTGGAAAGTGGCAGGTGCATTCTTCAGACCAAAGGGCATTACCACAAATTGATAATGCCCACTAGGGGTTGAGAATGCTGTTTTGGGCTTTGCAGTATCAGCTAGTCTGATCTGCCAGTAGCCAGCTGTTAGGTCAAATGTGCTGAGATATTTGGCAGAGGCCAAAGTATCTATGAGCTCATCTGCCCTGGGTATTGGATGGGCATCAGTCCTAGTGACTGCATTGAGACCCCTGTAGTCCACACAAAACCTCATCTCTCTTTTTCCACCACTGGTGTGAGGTTTCGGTACAAGGACTACTGGACTAGCCCAAGGGCTATCTGAGGGTTCAATAACTCCCAATTCTAACATTTTCTGGACTTCAGTCCTGATACAGTCCCTGACATGGTCAGGTTGCCTATAAATCTTGTTTTTAATAGGCAGACTGTCCCCAGTGTCCACTTCATGAGTGCACCAGGTGGTCTGACTGGGTGTCAGTGAAAACATATGTCTAAACTGATTGATGACTTGCCTGCAATCAGTTTGTTGCTGGGTAGTGAGGCTGCCTGCCAAGGCTACACCATCAACTGACCCATCGTCAGGGTTCTGTGAGAGCAGGTCAGGGAGTGGGTCACTCTCTTCCTCCTGCCCTTCATCAGTAGCCATGAGCAAGCCCATGTCTGCCCTGTCCACATATGGTTTTAACCTGTTGACATGGAGAACCCTGTGGGGACTCCTGGGTGTTCCTAGGTCCACTAAGTAAGTGACCTCACCCTTCTGCTCAACAATAGTGTGGGGTCCACTCCATTTATCTTGGAGAGCTGCTGGGGCCACTGGCTCCAACACCCACACCTTCTGTCCTGGCTGGTAAACAGTCAGAACAGCTCTTTGGTCATGCCAGGCCTTCTGAAGTTCCTGGCTAGCCTCAAGGTTTTTGGTTGCTTTTTTCATGTACTCAGCCATCCTGGAGCGGAGACCAAGTACATAGTCCACTATATCTTGCTTTGGGGGCTTGAGAGGTAACTCCCATCCTTCCTTCACCAAGCACAGTGGACCCCTCACAGTACACATGAGAGAAACACGGAAAACTTTCTCAATTGTACTTTATTGGAAAGTAAAGTAAGTAGCCACTGGCTTTATCATGTGACTTCTAGACACTTGACTCGGGTGTATATGGAGAGCAATGTGCAAAAATAATTTAAATGAGTTTGAGATAGATTAGCGGGTGGAACACCTGATGCACAGATCTCCGTGTAACACGAAAGGGCACATGTGTCGTCACTCCCGTAAGCCAGCTCTGTGGGTGAATGTGCATGCTGTGGAGATCGCCATGCAGCCTGCTGGCCACGTATTCCAATCTCATATAGGTATGCTCTGTGGCAGATTTTAAAAGATTGCTGTGCGCATACTGCAGGGCACACTGGGCAAGAAGTGCCAAACCTGGCAGGGCCGCTTCCGCCCGTCATCCACCAGCGTTCAGTGAAATGGGCACCATGGAACGTACCTACCAATACCTACGTGATGCGAACATCTCTGTGTGTTCCTCAAAGTGAGGCATTTCACATTTTTCATTGCTTCTCAATAAAGCGTCATTGCAGAGCAAACCTATCCGAAAACACCTCATTCCAAGGATTATGTTGTAGAATAATGGCAGGAAAATGTATGAAAATAAACAGCACAACTTAGATCCTTTTTAACTATATCCGAAGTAATCCGATTGCACATTTCTGCCACCTGTAACTTGATTGGCAAATGGTATGTGCTTTTTAATTCCTTTAATCACTGGGAGATTCTCCCTTCCAGCCCATTTCCCACTTTTATTTTGGGGGCGGGGGCTGTATCAGGCGTTGCTTTCCATTTTTTAATTTTGATTCAAAAGAAGCACCCCAGAGCCTCCTCCCCATTTGTGGTCGGGTGATGTGCCCAAGATCAACCCGTGAATTGTTCTGCGCCCCACCTGCCTGGCACTAAAGGGGCTGAGATGGAAGGAAGTGAGGAGGCCTTATTTAGACAGTTTCAGTTTCCATTTGACCTGTTCTCTTAGCCCCTCCATGGTCGGCACAGCGATCGCTCATTCTCGCTATGAATAGCGAATTGACAGGCCAAGAAGGCGCTATTTCATGTATTGTCTGCAGCAGTCCTGCTCCCACAGCAGGAGCAGTGAGAGAAAGGGGGAGATAGCGGCCCCTCGAGCACTCGAGGCTGCCAGCCCGCGGTCTCTGGCCTCACCCTTGTCACTATGGGTGAGTGACCTTGGTTCTCTGACAGGTCAGCCCGACACCGCAGCCAACGCGTTAGATTACACGCGTCCTGGGAACTTGAGGAGCGTGGAAGCCCCCACAACCTTTCTCTTGCTCGTTTCTCCCTCTCTCCTTCACCTCTCGCCTTCCCTCCCGTTCACCCTCACCGGATTGGCGCCTCTATTTCCATTTCTACCTCACCCTCCAACCCTCGGCCTGAGAGAGTTAAAGGAGGGGAAACTACATGAAGGCAAAAGGCAAAACGAGGCTGACGGAGTGTGTGGCCAGAGAGTTCACCACCGTTTTTCTTTCATTACACCCCTCCTCTCTCCCTTTTATCTTTCTGCTTCCATCACTACCGTCTCTCTTTTCACACACATTCTCTCCCTCGTTTTCTTTCACCCTCTCTCTTCGTCTAACTCTATCAGGTTTTAAACCTTGCTCTCCCCATAGTTTTTTTCCTTCTGGTTTTCCACTCTCCTTTGAGCACTCTGCCTGTGCTGGCACCCCTGCTGTGTATTTTCTACCCCCCCATCCATTTCTGTCTAATTTCTTTCTCTGCTGTGTCCCTCTCTTTTTTTCTTCCACCCTTGGTTTTCCTTCCTCCACACTTCCGAATTTTCTCTCTCCTTTCATTTCACTCACTGCTTTTCTCCCTTTTTGGTCTTCTGTACTTTCCTCTCCTTCCTTCCTCCTCATCTTCACCTGTCACTTCTCCAAGAATAGATATAACGTGCCCTCATCAGCCACGCTGGTGTCCTCATCACCCGCCCTGGTATCCTCATCACCCACCCTGGTATCCTCATCACCCACACTAGTGTCCTCGTCACCCACCCTGGTGTCCTCGTCACCCACCCTGGTGTCCTCGTCACCCACCCTGGTGTCCTTGTCACCCACCCTGGTGTCCGCGCCAGTCACCCTGGTGTCCTTGTCACCCACTCTGGTGTCCGCGTCACCCACCCTGGTGTCCGCGTCACTCACCCTGGTGTCCTCATCACCCACCCTGGTGTCCTCGTCACCCACCCTGGTGTCCGTGTCACCCACCCTGGTGTTCTTATCACCCACCCCGGTGTCCTCATCACCCACCCTGGTGCCCTCATCACCCACCCTGGTGTCTTCATCACCCACCCTATCCCCAATCCCAGTGGCCTCCTTCGAACTTGACTCTCCTGACGCACAAGTGCCCTTGGGAAGTGCCTCTTTCTGCACTTTTCTTGCCTTTTTCTGCACCTCTCTTCCATCTTTCTGCACGTCTGTTGCCTCTTTCTGCACCTCATTTGCTTCTTTCTGCACCCCTGTTGTCTCTTTCTGCACTCGTCTTCCCTCTTTCTGTACCTTTCCTGCCTGTTTTTGCTCCTCACTTGCCTCTTTCTGCACTTTTCTTGCTTCTTTCTACACCTCTGTTGCTTCTTTCAGCAATTCTCTTGCCTCTTTGTGCACTTCCCTTGCCTTTTTCTGCACTTCTCTTGCCTCTTTCTGCACCCCTGTTGCTTCATTCTGCACTTTCCATGCTTCTTTCTGCACCTGTCTTGCTTCTTTCTGCACCTCTTGTGTCTCTTTATGTACCTCTTTTGCCTCTTTCTGCACTTTTCTTGCCTTTATCTGCACCTCTCTTCCCTCTTTCTGCACGTCTGTTGCCTCTTTCTGCACCTCTTTTGCTTCTTTCTGCACCCCTTTTGTCTCTTTCTGCACTCGTCTTCCCTCTTTCTGTACCTTTCCTGCCTGTTTTTGCATCTCACTTGCATCTTTCTGCACTTTTTGCTTCTTTCTACACCTCTGTTGCTTCTTTCAGCAATTCTCTTGCCTCTTTGTGCACTTCTCTTGCCTGTTTCTGCACCCCTGTTGCTTCATTCTGCACTTTCCATGCTTCTTTCTGCACTTGTCTTGCTTCTTTCTGCACCCCTGTTGTCTCTTTATGTACCACTTTTGCCTCTTTCTGCACTTTTCTTGCCTTTTTCTGCACCTCTCTTCCCTCTTTCTGCATGTCTGTTGCCTCTTTCTGCATCTCATTTGCTTCTTTCTGCACCCCTGTTGTCTCTTTCTGCACTCGTCTTCCCTCTTTCTGTACCTTTCCTGCCTGTTTTTGCTCCTCACTTGCCTCTTTCTGCACTTTTCTTTCTTCTTTCTACACCTCTGTTGCTTCTTTCAGCAATTCTCTTGCCTCTTTGTGCACTTCTCTTGCCTCTTTCTGCACCCCTGTTGCTTCATTCTGCACTTTCCATGCTTCTTTCTGCACCTGTCTTGCTTCTTTCTGCACCCCTGTTGTCTCTTTATGTACCTCTTTTGCCTCTTTCTGCACTTTTCTTGTGTTTTTCTGCACCCCTCTTTCCTCTTTCTGCATGTCTGTTGCCTCTTTCTGCACCTCATTTGCTTCTTTCTGCAACCCTGTTGTTTCTTTCTGCACTCGTCTTCCCTCTTTCTGTACCTTTCCTGCCTGTTTTTGCATCTCACTTGCCTCTTTCTGCACTTTTCTTGTTTCTTTCTACACCTCTGTTGCTTCTTTCAGCAATTCTCTTGCCTCTTTTTGCACTTCCCTTGCCTTTTTCTGCACTTCTCTTGCCTCTTTCTGCACCCCTGTTGCTTCATTCTGCACTTTCCATGCTTCTTTCTGCACTTGTCTTGCTTCTTTCTGCACCCCTGTTATCTCTTTATGTACCACTTTTGCCTCTTTCTGCACTTTTCTTGCCTTTTTCTGCACCTCTCTTCCCTCTTTCTGCATGTCTGTTGCCTCTTTCTCCACCTCATTTGCTTCTTTCTGCACCCCTGTTGTCTCTTTCTTCACTCGTCTTCCCTCTTTCTGTACCTTTCCTGCCTGTTTTTGCTCCTCACTTGCCTCTTTCTGCACTTTTCTTTCTTCTTTCTACACCTCTGTTGCTTCTTTCAGCAATTCTCTTGCCTCTTTGTGCACTTCTCTTGCCTCTTTCTGCACCCCTGTTGCTTCATTCTGCACTTTCCATGCTTCTTTCTGCACCTGTCTTGCTTCTTTCTGTACCCCTGTTGTCTCTTTATGTACCTCTTTTGCCTCTTTCTGCACTTTTCTTGCGTTTTTCTGCACCCCTCTTCCCTCTTTCTGCACGTCTGTTGCCTCTTTCTGCACCTCATTTGCTTCTTTCTGCACTCCTGTTGTTGCTTTCTGCACTCGTCTTCCCTCTTTCTGTACCTTTCCTGCCTGATTTTGCATCTCACTTGCCTCTTTCTGCACTTTTCTTGCTTCTTTCTACACCTCTGTTGCTTCTTTCAGCAATTCTCTTGCCTCTTTGTGCACTTCTCTTGCCTGTTTCTGCACCTCTCTTGCCTCTTTTTGCACCTCTGTTGGCTCTTTCTGCACCTCACTTGCTCCTTTCTACACTTCTCTTGCCTCTTTCTGCACCCCTGTTGCTTCATTCTGCACTTTCCATGCTTCTTTCTGCACCTGTCTTGCTTCTTTCTGCACCCCTGTTGTCTCTTTATGTACCTCTTTTGCCTTTTTCTGCACTTTTCTTGCCTTTTTCTGCACCTCTCTTTCTTCTTTCTGCACGTCTGTTGCCTCTTTCTGCACCTCATTTGCTTCTTTCTGCACCCCTGTTGTCTCTTTCTGCACTCGTCGTCCCTCTTTCTGTACCTTTCCTGCCTGATTTTGCATCTCACTTGCCTCTTTCTGCACTTTTCTTGCTTCTTTCTACACCTCTGTTGCTTCTTTCAGCAATTCTCTTGCCTCTTTGTGTACTTCTCTTGCCTGTTTCTGTACCTCTCTTGCCTCTTTTTTCACCTCTGTTGGCTCTTTCTGCACCTCACTTGCTCCTTTCTGCACCTGTCTTGCTTCTTTCTGCACTCCTGTTGTCTCTTTATATACCTCTTTTGCCTCTTTCTGCACTTTCCTTGGATTTTTTCTGCACTTCTCTTCCTTCTTTCTGCACCCCTTCTGCCTTTTTCTGTACCTCTCTTGCCTCTTTGTGCACCCATCCTACCTTTTTTGCACCCCTCTTGCCTCTCTCTCCACCCCTCTTCCCTCTTGCTACACCTCTGTTGGTTCTTTCTGCACTGCTCTTGCTTCAATCTGCACCTTACTTGCCTCTTTCTGCACTTCTCTTCCTTCTTTCTACACCTCTGTTGCTTCTTTCAGCAATTCTCTTGCCTCTTTCTGCTCTTCTCTTCCTTCTTTCTGCACCCCTCCTGCCTCTTTCTGTACTTCTCGTGCCTCTTTGTGCAACTCTCCGACCCCTTTCTGCACCCCTTTTGCCTCTTTTTACACCTCTGATGGTTCTTTCTGCACTGCTCTTGCTTCTTTCTGCACCTCACTTGCCTCTTTCTGCACTTCACTTGCTTTTTTCGGCACCTCTCTTGCCTCTTTCGGCACCTTTGTTGCTTCTTTCTGTACTTCTCTTGCCTCCTTCTGCACCACTTAGTTAGAGGTAGTTTTAATCCCCCTGTCCTATTATGTACCAGGGCCATACAGGGGAGGTCATGCCAATCACAGGGGTACCCCAACCCATAGTGTACCCTAGTGTATGTAGGTGTTTTCACTGTATTCAAAGTGTCTTTCAGCATAGCACTGGCTCCGGGCCTGGTTAGTCAGAGTCAGTTACCACCAGTACCCATCAGCAAAAAGTTGGGGGCACAGGATGACTTTGCAACAAGGCCTCTTTCTGCTCCTCTGTTGGTTCTTTGTGCACATCTCTTGCTTCTTTCTGCACCTTTCTTTGACTTTCTGGACTTCTGTTGCCTCTTTCTGCATTGCTCTTGCTTCTTTCTGCGCCTTTCTTCCTCTTTCTGAACATGTCCTACCTTTGCAGGCATAGTTAGAAATTAGCATTTAAAAAACCTTAGAAATTCACTGAAAAAACCATAGGATTGAGGCACATTATAATTAGAAATTGTCATTTAAAAAACCATTGAAATTCGCTGAAAAAACTATATGTTTCAGGGACGTTATAGTTAGAAATTAGCATTTAAAAACCTATGAAATTCACTGAAAAAACCATGGGTTTGAGGGACGTTATAGTTAGAAATTAGCATTTAAAAAACCTTAGAAATTCACTGAAAAAACCACAGGTTTCAGGGACGTTATAGTTTGTTGGACATTTCACTCGTACAAAACCAGAGAAATTCGGCCGTTATAGTTAGTAGAGCTAACTATAACTTGCGCCCCCGCAATGCACTGCTGATACAATCAGTCACGCAACTACTAAATCATCCATTCAGACACTTATACACCCACTCATTCTTCAAAATACCTTGGCATATATATATATATAAAACATATTTAAACTTTACAGAAACACACATTCACTGGATGATGTCATCAGTGATGTCATTTGAGATGTCATGAGTGATGTCATCAGTGATGTCACTGACCATGTCATGAGTGATGTAATATGTGACGTCATCAGCAGTGCATTGCGGGGGCGCGAGTTATAGTTAGCTCTACTAACTATAACGGCCGAATTTCTCTGGTTTTGTACGAGTGAAATGTCCAACTAACTATAACGTCCCTGAAACCTGTGGTTTTTTCAGTGAATATATATATAGTTATATATGTTTCCCCAAACATTTTGCTTCTTCCTCCTATTTTTCCTGACCTGTTTTCTTTGGCTTTAGGACTCTGGGCACTTTACCACTGCTGATCAGTGCTAAAGTGCGTATGCTCTCTCTGTAAATTATGATTATAATTGATTATCCAAGATTGGCATGCTTGATTTACTGGTAAGTCCCTAGTAAAGGGCACTGAGTATGCCAGGGCCTGTAAATCAAATGCTACTAGTGGGCCTGCAGCACTGATTGTGCCACCCACATGAGTAGCCCTGAAAAGGTATCTCAGAACTGCCACTGCAGTGTCTATACACAGGTTTAAACTAGCCATATCAACCTGGCAAGTGCACCCACTTGCCAGGCCCTAACCTCCCCTTTTCTTACATGTAAAGCACCCCTCTGGTAGGCCCAAGGTACCCCCATGGGCAGGGTGCAGTGTATGTGAAAGGTAGGACAATTACTGGTGCGTGTGACATGTTCTGATAGTAAAATACTGCCAATTTCGTTTTTCACTATTGTAAAGGCTATCTGTCCCATAGGAGAGCATGGGAGATACTTTGTAACATCTTACAAGTATAACCTCCCATTGGGACAAGATAGAGGAATACAGTTTAGGCTCTCTGAACTGAGAATTTAATAATACATCTTTTAGTAAAGATGTTTTGTATTTTGTGCGTTTGAAAATGCCACTTTTAGAAAGTTTGATGAGACCAGTGCGACATGCGTACTAGATTCAAGGTGCACTGCATATTAGGCAAAGCCAAACAACATCAACTTTGACACCAATAATTTCACCAAGTAATCCAAGTATTCCAAGTAGTCCAAATTTCTTCAAGATAAACACGAAGGCATCATCATTTCGAAACCTTTAATGTTGACGACATGCCCATCCAGGCCTTATCTTACAACACGGTCAATCATAATTCATCCTGGGCGTCCTGAAAGTTATATTTTCACCCAATGCATTTCGGACTCTGTATAGTCCTTCATCAGGGGTAACTACGGTGTAAGAACAAACAACGCATCAGCTATTTTGCTATAAATTATATGCAATGGCCTATAGAAAATACTTTATACCTATAATAAAATAAAAACAATCCACAAAATCATGTCATCAACATTAAAGATTTCGAAATGATGATGCCTCCGTGTTTATCTTGAAGAAATTTGGACTACTTGGAATACTTGGATTACTTGGTGAAATTATTGGTGTCAAAGTTGATGTTGTTTGGCTTTGCCTACTACGCAGTGCACCTTGAATCTAGTACGCATGTCGCACTGGTCTCATCATTTGTTCTACAAAAGCGTGCCATAGGGGTGGAGCACGCTTCAAGTGTGCACGCAAACATTATGCCATTGAGCTAAATAAAGATTTGGATGAAATTTTGACATTGGAGTGCAATCGATTCATAATCTTCACTTGTTTAACCATTCTGTGTGCCTCTGCCTGTTTGTTGATTGATTGTATGGTTTTGGAGTGATAGGGGCTGGGGATGTGCATTTAGTGTAGACAGCCACTGGGGGGTTGAGGTGTGCCTGGCCCTTCCTGGATGACTCAGGGCTGAGCTGAATAGACCTTGGCTGCATTTAGAGTAGTGGGAGGAGTTTCCCTTTCACCTTAATAGGGCCTGTCTCCCTTGCACAATGCTGTCTCCACTCCCTGTGGTCATACTGCAACCAGTGAAAACAGAACTGGTTTGGACTGGGCTCAAAGACCATTGCACAAAGAAGAACAAAGACAAAATGGGGTACAAGTAGTGCACTTTAAACCCCAGAACTTTAGATCACTTCTGGACTCAAGAGGAACCTTTGGCAAGGAGAAGAGCTGGAGAGCTGTGAGGAGGAGTACTGCCCCTTTTCTGTGTGCTGTGTGGGGTTGGCCTACAGTTGCTGCTTCTGCCTAGGAAAGGACAAAGACTCAAACTTTGCTGAGAAACCTGCTTGAAGAAGAATTTCCAAGGGCTTGTGTGTGATGGCCCCCTGTTCTAAAGTCTCAGGGACACAAAGACACCCCCCCCAGCTCCCCTGTACTCTATTACTGAGAGGTCTGGCCTGCCAGGAGGTGCTTGATCCAGTTTTGAGCCTCTGGAGGTTGTTCCTGCTGTTAGGAGCTAGAAGAAACCCAAGAGAAGCAAGAAAAGCAATCTCCGATGCTGTCAGTGACGCCGCACATGCACTGAGAACAGGGGCACAGCTTGTGAAGTGCATGACGCACCACCCAGCCTGCACCGCAGCTCTGATGCCCTTCAACGCCTGCCGACACCTGCAGTCATCGGCATTCCTGATGCCAGCAGTTGCACTGACTCACCGCCAGCGCTTGCATCCTGGTATTGCGACTCCGATAACCACCAATGCTGACTCCACGAACTCGCCGACTTCGCATTGTCACCGGAACCGACGCCTTACCAACCAATTTATCCTTTCCTGGATTCGACACAGTGCCTTCTCATGGACACAATGCCTCTCCTCCCCCGTAGCAGGCAGGGAGACGGCCTCAACCTCGGCACCGACGCCTCACCTTCACAACGCCATGCATCATCATAGACTTCATTTTCCAAAGGCACTGTTTGTTTGGGGGTCCGTGTGACTCCGTGCCCGATGCCGCACACCTTGCGGTCGGCGGTGTTTCTACAAGCTTTATTTTTGAAATAACTATTTTTAAGTGCTATTTTACAACCTGTATGCTGGATTTTTGTCATTTTGGTCTTGTTAAGTTCAGATAAAGATATTATATTTTTCTAAACTGCTGTGGTGTCCATTTGTGGTGTTATCACTGTGTAACTGTGTGTTTTGAGTACAAATACTTTACACAATGCATTTGGGATAAGCCTGTCTGCTCGTGCTAAGCTACCAAGGGGGTGAGCAGGGATTATCTAAAGTGTGTATTCCCCTTACCCTGACTAGAATCAAGGCTCCCTATTTGGATATTTGAACAAAGGCGCATACCTCTGCCAACTAGAGAGCCCCAGTTCCAACAATAAATATTTACTGAAAAAACTAAAGATCATAGGTACGTTATGGTGAGGCTCAGGTTTTACTCATACAAAACCAGTGAAGTTATAATTAGATGAGCTACGTATAACTCATGCCCCCTGCAATGCACTGCTTATGACCTCACATATTACATCACTCATGACATGGTCAGTGACATCACTCATGACATCACTGACATATATATATTGCATACTGGCGATAGCCAGTAGGTAGTTTAAGTTAGGATCAAAGTTGCCATAGGAAAAACATTTTTTATTTTGCCAATAACTTTGGTGTCACTTGATCAATCTCCACAAACTTTTCACAAAGCTTTCCCTTTTTGATTCGACTCCTGTGTTGAAAGTTTCAGGGTGATCCGTAAAAGGGTGGACCAAGAAAAAGGAGGGGTCCCAAAATGCATTTTCCCTATGTTAAGTCTACGGGGGTTTTTCATTTTTTGAACACAACAGAATTTCACCAAATTTGGCAGAAAGCTAGATGTTGGTACAGAAAGTAGTTTTTCAGATATCTAACTTATAGATATCTGGGGTTGTGAGTCCTTAGAGTGGGTTTGTGGATCCTACAAAAATTTGATTGGCTGCCAAGTGTCAACAGTTCAACCAGTTGTTGGCAGCCATCTTGGGACTCACCTTGAAGCTGATTCCAAAAACAAAGTAAAAAATAAAGAAAAGGGTGCTGGGTATGAATACCCTGGCCCCCCAGATATGGAGGGGGTTCACTCAGGGACCCCGCCGGGGGTAAAAAAATGTTTTTTTAAATGTTGCTGTGGACTCGTGGGTGGATCTGTGGCAAAATAAAAAAAATACTTTTTTACAAAGCCCCTGGGTGGGCCAAAATCCCAGGGGCATGAAGGAGAGGGGCTCATGGAGCCCCCCTGTCAGGCTTATAAAAAAGCCTGGGGGACCGCCACCTCCCCTGGGCTATAAACAATAAAAATATGGGGGGCCCGCTCATCCCCTCGCAACCCTGGGAACTGCCACCTCCCCAGGGCAAATGCTGTAGAAGAGGAGGGGCCTTCTCAGCCCCCCTGCTGCACCGGGGACCACCACCTTCCCAGGGCAATTTATAGTGTAAATGCGGGGGAGGCCATAAGGCCTCCCCTGCTACCCTGGGGACTACCCCTTCCAGGGCCACTTTAGAAAAGGAATGCAGGGGGGCCCAACCAGCACACTGGTTTTTTAATTTAATGTGGGGGAAGCTCTAAGGCCTCTCCCTCTGCCTCGGGGATTGCCATCTCTCTGGCTCAAATAGCATAATTAAGGGGTCTGCAGCAGACCCCTGGGAACCACCACCTCCCCAGGGCAAATTTGAAGAAAGGCGGGGGTTATGTGGCCCCTCCAGGAGTCTTGGATGGCCCTGGGGACCGCCACCCCTAGCACCAGTTTCAGCAATGTCCCAGGGTCCCCACCCCCAGGACATTGCAGCTTGCTATGGCTTGGTGGCAGCATTACTCCCACCAAGGCGTAGCAAACTCTCTGTTTTCAGCAAGCAATAGAGAAATGTTACTGCTTGCTGAAATCAGAGCAGTGTCTGTTTCCCTGCCCACTGTGAAGCGATCAGGGAAACAGACACATTGCTTTGGGACCCAGGGAGTAGCTGACTGAGTCCCAAAGCAATGCCAGCTCCGCAGAAGGCAGGGAGTCGGCAAGGACCACTGGGGCCTTCAGACACCCTCCGCGGTCCCCAATGAAGTGGTCAGGCCCTGGGGTATGAGGTCCCCAGGCCAAAAACGGCCCGGGAGGGGGGCCACTTGGCCCCCCTCCTTTGAAAGATTTATTTTTTTTCTTTTTTTTTAAAGAAAAGGCCTGGCCCTTGGGGATGGTGTCCCCAGGGCCGAAATAGGCCTGGGGAGGGGGTGCTTGGCCCATCTACCTTTAGCTAAAAAATATATGAAAGCCTGGCCCCAAGGGATGGGGTCCCTGGGGCCAAAATAAGCCTCAGGAGGGGGGCCACGCGGCCCCCCTCCCATGTTAAAAAAACATAATCAAATAAAGGGAAAGCCATGGGGATGGGGTCCCCGGGACCCAAAACGGACCAGGGAAGGGGGGGGGGTCACGTGGCCCCCTTTCTAAAGAGTAGAAAGAAACAAAAAAAATCTGGCCACTCGCCAGAGGCCCTGCCCCCCTTCTTCACTACTCCTGGCATGCTGCTGGTTGGGGGATGAAGTCTCTTTGGCTGTTGAGGGGTGCTTAGGGACCAAAAAGACCTCCTATTATTTCCAGCAGGCTACACACAGTGGGATTGTTGAGAGGTGGTCAGAGGCCATGCCCCCTTTCTCCACCACTCTGCAAATGCGCCTCTTGGTGCCCTGCTGGTGGGGTAATGAGGTCCCCTTGCTTCCTGCGGACCTCAGGACTAAAGTGGACTTCTTCCCCCAAGCAGCACTGCGCCAGGAGTCGCATTTGCAGAGTGGTGGAGAAAGGGGGCATGGCCTCTGTCAACCTCTCAGCAATCCAGCTGTGTAGGTCTTACTGGAGGTACCAGGAGGGCTAGGTGGCCCCAAAGGACCCTCAAGAGCCAAAGGGACTTCATCCCCCAACTAGTAGTCCGCCAGGAGGTGCTTTTGTAGAGTGGTGGAGAAAGGGGGCGTGGCCACCAAAAACCTCTCGGCAAACCCACTGTGTGGGACTTGCTGGAGGTAACAGGAGGGGTAGTTGGCACCCAAGGACCCTCAATAGTCAAGGGGACCTCATCCCCCTACTAGTAGTGCGCCAGGAGATGCGTTTGCAGAGTAGTGGAGTCATTAGAAGCCAACGATTGCCCTTGATACCTATATATCTCTTCTGTCACCGTAATTTTATTTTGATCACTCTCTCAGGCTCACTCATTATGTGTTCACCTCTCACAATGAGTAAAACAATAATGCTTTATTTAATATATTAGAATGTTCATCAATGTCTTACAATAACTGGTTGCATAATTTTTCCCACATTTAAAAATTACAATTTGATTACTTTGTCTTTTTTTTCTAAAGGTTTGCTTTGCATTTCTAACATTTATTGTTGGTATGATACATTAACCATATCATTTATCTTTGAACATTTTTATTTATAATGAAATCTTGATGGATATTGGTGTGTGCAATTACTAGTACCCTCATCCATCATCGTCTACGGTTGCTCTTGTAATCTTTAAATTGTACTTCAGCATTCCTTCAACTGTGAAAGCCTGTTTTCAAAATCTCTTTCTTACCTTATCAGTTAAAAGGTGCATGTGCACATGTAAGTCCTGACTCACAAAGGTAAACTTAAACGTTTGTGTAAGTTTCCTTTTTATGGTATTTACAAATTATGAGTTAATAGTAAGTTTATGGCTGTGGATTCTCACAGTTTGGGTGGAGAACTCTGCACATAATAGGATAGGATAGGTCTATCTATTTTTGTGTGCAGAGTTCTCCGCCTCAACTGCAGAGTCTCCGTAGTCATAAAATTACTATTAAGTTGTAGTTTGTGAACACACAAAATACATAAACTTACATAAAAGTGTTTGTTTACCTTTGCAAATCAGGCTCTAGATGCATGATATATGGGGAAATCCCTAATTATTCAGATGGGTACATAAAAAAAATGATATGGGGAATGATGCTATTAGGCACTATTCTTACGTCAAATACAAGCAATACCTCTCAGGTTCTATTAGACAAACTAGAAAAACTAATAAAGAAACAAATTAGAACATCTCTACATGGCCATATGTTGATGGATTACTTGAAGACTGGTATTATTACATTAGGATTACAAATTAGAAGCTCCCCAGCCATCCTCACTGACTATCCTAAATTTTGCTTTGGGTTCAGCCATTTCGACACTACTTGCTCCTGAATCTGGCTAGCACTGGGGATCACAACAGCCCTGAAACATAGTAAAAAGGGACTTGAGGACATTGTGGAGCTGAGGAAACAAATCCTATAATCAAACACAATTTGAGACACCAAAAAATTATTAGAAAGACTAGAAAAAAACAGTAGCACACATTAATAAAATGAAACAAATCAAAAAAATAAATAAAATGCAAAACAACATTAAGTACTATTGGTAAAGAATTAATTTAACCCTATCTTAATTAGGACTCAAATCACTGATCAATAATCACTGTGGGGATGTTCTTCAAATCGAAAATCAGTTACCTTTTTTGAGTCTTTGGCCAGCTCTCGAAGCCCCAGTACAAGCAACCAGACAGGCACCCAGTCAAGACTCCTTTTTTGACCAGCAATTTGACAAGGGGTAAACAGGGGCAGTGGCAGACCCAGGGGCAATCATTACTATAATCATCAAGACAAGAAACAAGCGTGCCACAAATATTACAGATGGGACTACACTCAATTAACAATACAAGCACCACTGAGACAGCATCTTCTGACCACACACAGATGACAACATAACAAAGTGATTCACCTTTAGGGATTGAGACCATATCCATCCTTCATTTATCGAGCCATACTTTATATTCAACAGAAATTGAATTGCTAAGCTAATGCTTATGCTTCTCCCAACAGAACGGTGTGATTCCTTTACTCTCCAGGAAGATCTTTTTACATTTTTCAGACAAATAAAATTAAAGTTCTTCTTTGCAAATCACAAAAACAACCATGTGACAAATCTCACAAGCATTTGGACACCTTCAACCTTTAATCCACCTTCCTCGACCATGCCTGCTGAAGCCCCCACTTTTGAGAAATTGGCCTTGAAGGAAATTTTGGAGCGGAACGAAACCTTCAAGCTTGTCCCACATACTTCAACTAAACCTGAGCTTCTCTCCCTCAATGATTTGAAACACAATATACAACTTATAATTAAATCTACAGAAAAGAGTGCTAGAATTGTCAACATGGTCTTAGTTAATTATCGGAACCAGATTCTAAGACAACTTTCCAGTATCACACATTACACTCTCCTGAAATACACAACCCCCTCAAACTAAGCTAAGCAGATATCTTGAAAATTACTAAGTAAGCTGATAATATGTCGAATGCTGTACCATGATGAATTTCTATTTCTAAATAACAGGACTCCCCGCACACTGGTCATTAACATGATTGGACTTGGCTGTCTCTGCAGGGTCACCCCTAAACTGTTGCCTTCACCCCTCCTATTTTTCAGAATTTTGTTTTGCTGGTCCTAGGACACTGTGACTGTTACAACTGCTAACCAGTGCGAAAGCGCTTGTGCCCACTCCCTAAAACTTGGTCAATTTGGCTTACACCTGATTGGCATATTTAAATTACTTATTAGTCCCTAGTACAGTTTTATGCCATATACTCAGGGCCTGTAAATTAAGTGCTGTACCATGTTTTGTGCCACCCACCTAAATAGCCCTTTAAAATATGTTCCAGGTCTGCCATTGCAGCCTGAATGCAGTTTTAAGCTGCCAATTTGACCAAATAACCCACTTGCTAAGCCTTAAACTCCCCTTTTATTACATATGTCACCCCTAAGGTAGGCTCCAAGCAGCCCATACAGCAGGGTGCATTGTAATTAAAAAGTTGGACATAAATATCCTGGTAGTAAAAAACTCACTTATTCGTTTTGTCTACTGTATGGCATAACTCTCCCATAGGATAACATTAGGCTGCCTTATTGTATTTAATAAGTGCTAACTTCTGAGTGGGAGAAGGTGGAAATTCATGTTTGGTGTCTGAGAAATTGAAATTTAAAATCCTCTTTCATGGTAAAGTTGGACTTTAAGTCACTATTTTGAAAATGGCACTTGTAGAAAGTTGGCATTTTTCACCCATAGCTATTTTGTACCTGCAGCCTGTTTGTGGGTCACATGACTGGGTATAATGGGCAGTTGGACTTTGTTTATACCTCTCAGACAGCCGAACAATATGAGCAAAATGACAAAAATCCATTCAGTAGAACCGGAGATATGCAATTTAAAAAATGTAAATAAAAGTAGCGCCAAAAAGCACAACTGTGGTCATCTGGTCGTGCTGAACCAGGAGAAAGTCACAAGTTCACACTTGCCATTATGGACCACGGCCCGGCTGCAGGGAACCACTTAGGCCCTCTGAACACAGTACCATAATCCTGGTTCTAAAGAGATTCCGCGTTCCAAGTCGAGGGTGCATCGCGCTGCAGAGGTGATGCGAGATCCTGTTGAGGAGATGTGTTCCTCAGCAGCAGTTCAAGGGAGCTCCAAAGTGTGAGGTGATGCCCTTGCGTAAAGATCCATCACACAGCAGCTGTTCCAATGGGCCACGTTAGGCGAGGCAATGTTTTTGCGGTGAGAAGTGTCAGTTCAGATGAGCTGCGATGGACAATGAGAAGTCGCAAGGCAGACGCCATGCATCGGTTCTGAGGGCAATGCGTTGAACAGCAGAGGTGATGCCCCAGTTCTGTGGGAGATGCACCACAGAGGATATGCATCAGTTCTGCTGGATTCACAGATGAGCTGACAGAGCACCTTCCGGCCCACTTCCAAGGGTCCATGACGGCTGGTACCACTTGGGTTGGCAAGACTCACAGATGGCAGGGTCCAGGTGCTGGGTTCAAGGATGTCCCTAAGACTTCTAATGAGGAGGCCAGGTAAATAGCCTTTGCAGTCACAGTGGGGTCCTGGGTTCTGACATGCAGGTCCAGTCCTTTTCACAGGGTAAGAGGGAAGCAGGAAAGCACTGCAAGCCAGCAGACCCTCAGAGTAGCAGTCCAGCAGAGTGGCAGTTCTTTCAGCAGGCAACGGTCCTTCTTCCTGGCAGAGTCCACAAGTACAGAAGTGTACTGAGGAGTTGGGTCTAAGGGTCCAATATTTATATGTGGTGCCCACTTTGAAGTGGAGGAAGCTGCTAGAGATGTATGCTCCACAGAGGTGTCAGGCATCCCCTTCCTCCCTGGCCTGGCCCACGTTTGTCTGGGGTCACAAAACACCAGGGCCAAACCCTTTGTAAGAGTGCTCAGGCAGAGCCTTTGTGATAAGCAAGTGTGGTAGATGAAAGCTCCCCCCTCTCGTTAACTCAGAGTGACCCATCCTGCCAATACATATCTTCCCTTTGTCTCACTGTCTGGGAGCCATACACAAAGCCAACTGCCAGCTACACCTAGTCATGTGGCCCAGGATAAGCTACAGGCATCAAATAGGACAAGAAAATACATTTCTAAAAGTAGCCTTCTTAGAAGTGGGATTAAAAATACGAACAATTCTTGAGAAACCAAACTAGACCTGTCGAACTGTTCCCAATCAGAAGTTACATCTTCTTAAACAAAATAAGGTAACTTAAATGTTATCCTACAGGAGAGGTAGGCCTTGCAGTATTGAAAAATGAATGTAGAAGTTTTTACTACCAGGACATGTAAAACTTAAAAGTATATGTCCTACTTTTTAATTACACTACAACCTGGCATACAGGCTCTTCAGGGCCTACCCTACCTAGGGTCATTTATATGTGTTAAAAGGGAAGGTTTAAGCCTGGGAAAATGTGTATTTTACCAGGTTGAAATAGCAGTTTAAAACTGCACCCACAGGCTGCAATGGCAGGCCTGAGACATGTTTAAGAAACAATTGATGGGCGGAATGCTGGACAATGCAAACATTCACAAGGATCTGGGTTAAATCCATCATCCTTTTGCTCTCCGCACCACCCCAGTTTGGACACAGCCACCTGGAAATCAGTCTTGACCCTGTTCCTTGTGGGAACAGTCCAGCCCAAACTGTCAAGCCAGGTTCTCCCTGGACCGGAAACAAGCATCCTGGTACTGGTTTCAGGGCATCACCCTTCATCAGCCAGGCTTGCTTGAATCCAGTGGTGTAGTGAGCACGGGACCCATGTCTGGGCATACCCTTCCCACTTAGGGTGACATGTGCAAAAGAATCAATTGATGGACGGAATGCTGGACAATGGAAACATTCACCCCCAGTCACAAGGATCTGGGTTAAATCCATCATTATTTTGCTCACTGCACCACATCAGTTTGGACCCAGCCATATGCAAATCAGTCTTGACCCTGTTCCTTGTGGGAACGGTCCAGCCCGAACTGTCAAGCCAGGTCCTCCCTGGACCGGAAACAAGCATCCTGGGACCGATTTTAGGGCATCACCCTTCATCAGCCAGGCTAGCTTGAATCCAGTGGTGTAATGAGCACGGGACCCACGTCTGGGCATACCTTTCCCACTTAGGGCGACATAGGCAAAAGAAACAATTGATGGACGGAATGCTGGACAATGCAAACATTCACCCCCAGTCACAAGGATCTGGGTTAAATCCATCATTCCTTTGCTCACCACACCACCCCAGTTTGGACCCAGCCATATGTAAATCAGTCTTGACCCTGTTCCTTGCGGCAAACAGACCAGCCCGAACTGTAAAGCCAGGTCCTCCCTGGACTGGAAACAAGCACTCTGGGACCGGTTTCAGGGCATCACCCTTCATCAGCCAGACTAGCTTGAATCCAGTGGTGTAGTGAGCATGGGACCCACGTCTAGGCATGTCCTTCCCACTTAGGGTGACATATGCAAAAGAAACAATTGATGAACAGAATGCTGGACAATGCAAACATTCACCCCCAGTCACAAGGATCTGGGTTAAATCCATCATTCTTTTGCTCACCACACCACCCCAGTTTGGACCCAGCCATATGCAAATCAGTCTTGACCCTGTTCCTTGTGGGAACAGTCCAGCCCGAACTGCCAAGCCAGGTCCTCTCTGGATCGGAAACAAGCATCCTGGGACAGGTTTCAGGGCATCATCCTTCATCAGCCAGGCTAGCTTGAATCCAGTGGCAAAGTGAGCAAGGGACCCACGTCTGGGCATATTCTGCCAACTTAGGGCGAACAAAGCAAACACAAGGAGATGATGGAGGGAGCGCAGAAACTTTTCAGGCACTCACCCCCAGTCACAGATCTGGGTTGAATCCATCATCATTCTTTAGCTCACTTTGCCACCTCAGTTCAGACCCAGCTATATGCAAATCAGTCTTGACCGTGTGCCTCATGGGAACAGTCCAGCCTGAACTGCCAAGCAAGGTCTTCCCTAAACTGGAAACAAGCATCCTGGGAGCGGTTTCTGGGTAACACCCTTCATCAGCCAGGCTAGCTTGAATCCAGTGGCAAAGTGAGCAAGCGACCCACGTCTGGGCATACCCTGCCAACTTAGGGCGAACAAAGCAAACACAAGGAGATGATGGAGGGAGCGCTGAAACTTTTCAGACACTCACCCCCAGTCACAGATCTGGGTTGAATCCATCATCATTCTTTAGCTCACTTTGCCACCTCAGTTCAGACCCAGCTATATGCAAATCAGTCTTGACCCTGTGCCTCATGGGAACAGTCCAGCCCGAACTGCCAAGCAAGGTCTTCCCTGAACCGGAAACAAGCATCCTGGGACCAGTTTCTGGGTAACACCCTTCATCAGCCAGGCTAGCTTGAATTCAGTGGCAAAGTGAGCAAGGGACCCACGTCTGGGCATACCCTGCCCACTTAGGGCGAACAAAGCAAACACAAGGAGATGATGGACAGATGATGAGGATGCTTGTTACCGGTCCAGGGAAGACATGGCTTGGCAATTCGGGCTGGACTGTTCCCATGAGTCACAGGGTCAAGACTGATTTGCATGTAGCTGTGTCTGAACTGGGGTGGCGAAGTGAGCTAAGAGAATGATGATGGATTACACCCAGATCTGTGACTGGGGGTGAGTGTCTGAAAAGTTTCAGCGCTCTGCCCATCATCTCCTTGTGTTTGCTTTGTTCACTTTAAGTTGGCAGGGTATGCCCAGATGTGGGTCCCTTGCTCACTTTGCCACTGGATTCAAGCTAGCCTGGTTGATGAGGGCTCTTAGCCCGAAACCTGTCCCAGGATGCTTGTTTCCGGTCCAGGGAAGACATGGCTTGGCAATTCATACTGAACTGTTCCCATGAGGCATAGGGTCAAGACTGATTTGCATATAGCTGTGTCTGAACTGGGGTGGCGAAGTGAGCTAAAGAATGATGATGGATTCAACCCAGATCTGTGACTGGGGGTGAGTGTCTGAAAAGTTTCAGTGCTCTGCCCATCATCTCCTTGTGTTTGCTTTGTTCACCCTAAGTTGGCAGGGTATGCCCAGACGTGGGTCCCTTGCTCACTTTGCCACTGGATTCAAGCTAGCCTGGCTAATGAGGGCTCTTAGCCCAAAACTGGTCCCAGGATGCTTGTTTCCGGTCCAGGAAAGACATGGCTTGGCAATTCAGGCTGGACTGTTCCCATGAGGCACAGGGTCAAGACTGATTTGCATATAGCTGTGTCTGAACTGGGGTGGCGAAGTGAGCTAAAGAATGATGATGGATTCAACCCAGATCTGTGACTGGGGGTTAGTGTCTGAAAAGTTTCAGCGCTCTGCCCATCATCTCCTTGTGTTTGCTTTGTTCACCCTAAGTTGGCAGGGTATGCCCAGACGTAGGTCCCTTGCTCACTTTGCCACTGGATTCAAGCTAGCCTGGCTGTTGAGGGCTTTTAGCCCAAAACCGGTCCCAGGATGCTTGTTTCCGGTCCAGGGAAAACATGGCTTGGCAATTCGGGCTGGACTGTTCCAATGAGGCACAGGGTCAAGACTGATTTGCATATAGCTGTGTCTGAACTGGGGTGGCGAAGTAAGCTAAAGAATGATGATGGATTCAACCCACTTCTGTGACTGGGGGTGAGTGTCTGAAAAGTTTCAGCGCTCTGCCCATCATCTCCTTGTGTTTGCCTTACATTCCATATGATCAGAATATACATTTGTGGAAACTATACATTGAGAACATGTTATTGTTTTTGAGGGGCATAAGTAAGAGCCTTAATTGTTTCATGAACAGGCCCAATGACACACTTCACATTCACATTTGAATTTCAGAAAGACGTTTTACCTTTCTTGTATTTGCCAATTTAGGTTTACCACAGCAAATTATGTGTCAACCTATATCGGAACCCTACCAAACTAAACTCTCTGTTTCTGTATAGAAGCAATCACCCTAGAAGTATTGAAGATAGACTGCCATAAGCTCAATTTGTACACATACACAGAAGCATCAGCTATAAAACTGCCCACCTCGGGGAGGCAGCTTTTCTTTCCAAAAGATTGACTGATAGGAGATATCCCAGATGCCTCATATCTAGAGTGCTCAAATGGCCATGGTATTGCCCTCAGGTCACCTCACTAACTCCACAAACTAGAGTTAAAATCAATCCATCTCTTGTGTGACCACCTTTATCCCTGTTTGAACAAGGTTTGTAAAATAATCAAGAAACTCTGGTCGATTCTCAGAGCCAGTAATGGTCAATGAGACCCCTTTGTTTTTCTATAAGAGAGAAAAACCTTCATGTCCATTTAGTCATGCATTGGAAATCTCGGGATGACTTTCTCTCCACACACTTACTAACAGGTGAGGTTTGCCGTGATTAAAAGGACACTAAAAGTGCCAGAAATGCTCTGTTTATTCACTGACTAAAAATACCAAGGAACTCAAAAATAGTCCCATTACCCATACCTTGGGACAATATACAAATTGTAACCCATGTTATGTGGCTGTCTCTCATGATGTGTCACCTCTAGTTCCTTATGTACTTTGGGTTTAGTAATTATTTCCTCCATTTGTAAGATCCACTCCTTATGACAGATTTGGTTTTATTCACACATCGATGGACACCACTGTACTCTGTTCTACGATTGCCTTTCTTCCTCTCTGTATGCCACCTATATCACATGGTAGGGCAACGTGTCTCTCTTCCTTGTTTTCTGTACTAACACTGGCTCTCCGTGGTCGCCTGGCCTAATGCCATGCCAGCGATCCATCACGATCACTGGTCGGCAGCTCGAGAAACTACTTATTAACCAGAAAGAAGCAGTTTTTTCCCCTCATTTTCTGTCGGTAAAGTGACAGGTTTCCCTTTTGTCTCCGGATCCACGCCAGCCGTGTTTGAGACTGACATCCTTCCCCTGAGTGGCACTTCATACACACTTATGGGGGATCCTCACACGTTCCACTTCTATTCTGGATTGATTGCCTGTCCCTAATTGGCCTTGCAAACCCAGGATTTCTCTCACTGTGGTTTCTTGCACAAGACTTTGCAGCATGTAGCCTTTGAATGTTGTCCTTGACATTAGCACAGTCTTTCACGGCCTAGAACTCTCCTCTGCATTGAGGGTTTTGTAAGACTTTGTACAGTCCTGACTCCCCACTGGTAGATTTGGGTCAATTATCTTCCTCTCTTCTCTGGTTAATGATTATCACAGCAGTTACTCTTCATGAGTATTTATGATGGTAATTTCTTTAACACGTATGATTGCCATCACTTGACCACTGTGTTGTGAATCTTTTTCCTTCTTTTCCTCTTACTCTCACTGATTTACTCTGTATTTTTCAACTTCTCTGCAGATACTCATAACTCCATTTCTAATTAATTCAAGATACTCATTTATGTTCATGACCATGTTTTCTTCATTTCAGTTATTGTTCTGGATCTTAACGTGATTATTTCACTATCATTCATTTCATGGTTTAGTTCACAAGTTTGCGCTCAGTCGAACTTTCTGGCCCTGTGGATGACCTCTGAATCGCCTAAGGTTAAAATGCTGTCTAGACCAAAAGGCTCCAAAGACATTTTTAAAAACTATAGTACTGTACACCAGAACAGAACAGAAATCACTTTATTCGATCCGTTTTCATACAGATCATAAAAGTTCGGATATACATAATTCATTAATTTTCCGCAAAAGAATATAAAATATTCAATTAAATCAATCATTAAAAACAGTTATAGATGCTTATAATTCGTTTCAATCAACTGTGCAATTTCCTGGTCTTTAAAGAAAGGCTTAAAAAGGATGCAACACAGTAACAAACGAGGTGATCATACATACAACATACGTAAGAAAAACATTGCTGGACGACATTGTCTGAATTTGTGTTTGCGCTTAGTTGGCAATATAAACCTTTTGCGATGTTCCAAATAAAATTTACAGAAAAAAAAGATATGTGAATCAGATTGGGGGGATACCCCATCACATGGCCAAAACAGTAGAGCTTGTATAGAAAAAGTACCCGATGGGTAACCCAACAAACAGGGTATAAGGTTTAGCCGGAACCTAGTTAAAATAAATCTATGGCGTAAATTTGTCACCATCGACAAGTATGTGGCTTGCCACTCATTAGGGACCGTTCCTTCAAGATAAGCTTGCACCATATATTTGGTACTATTAGTTTTAAATCTTTTTCCAGCCATATAATTTAAAAAGCGATTTTTATTGCTTTTTTTAAAAATGCTTGAGCAGTTACATAGCGTTTCGAATAGCGTTTCTAAACCCAAAGCAATTACGGTATTTTTAACGTACATTATCCAAGGGATTCTCTGTACATTTTCCAGTGCGAGACAATCTAGAATGAACTGTTTGGTAAGATTAATGGATTCCCTTCTCCAAATGGAGTGCCATAGGAGAATTGGTGCCAAACATATCTGGTCTGATATATAGGGCACTTTCCACTCAAGATGACAATTAAAATTGAGCAGCTTTTAGGGACACCCACCATTTTTTTCCAAAAAGTATCTTCTATCGATTGAATAGCTGCAGGATTAATATATCCCCATACACCCCTCCATAGATGGCTACTGAGGTAAACTTGGCCACAGCGTCTAGTTGTTTCAACCCTAACTTTTTAATAAACGAGTTAAGGGCATTAATATTTCTTTCCTACATTAAGCCTCAGTTAGTCACCATATGGGACCATGTTGTCATTCTATCCAATGTCACTGTAGTAATCACACTAAAACGCTGTTATGGTTAATCTTCATTTATTAAGTTCACAGGTTACAAGGTGCATGTAGCGTAGTAGCAGGGTGACCTCAGAATGAGGAAAATCATCCCAGAGCCCTACAGAGATACCATTCTGATGACATGCAATAATTCTACATTCCAACCCCACAACATTAATAAAGAAACCATGTTACTACACATCCCCCCTTCTTTATGCAAAACAAATAAATGATAACAAGAAAGTAAAAATATTTAATAACGAACAAACTCCTCAAGAGTTTTAGGGGTTTTAATACGTCTGCCAAATTTACTGGATCTCTCGGCAGGACTAGTCTCAACACAAGAGCCAGATTCACCACCAAGAAATCCAGCGCCTTCCAGACGACCTTCATACTCAATTCTAGAATCACTTTCAGCTTCATATTCAGTTCCAAGTTCAGGTACATGTGAAACTGGGACAGCATCAATAGAATGTAAATTCTTATCCAAGTCTTTCCCCTTTCCAGCAATAGGTAAAGCATCCATCCACCAATAATTGGTACTCTTAACCTTCGTACGGCCTTCCTTCACAGGAATAGGACCACACGAAATAGAGATACGACTCATATGATGAACAGTACCATCCTCCAATTCAACAGTGTTGCGCATGACTTTAGTCACCCTTTTAGGTTCAGAAAACCGAGAGTGCAATTTGGCTACTTTCTTACCACACTTAACCCTGACAAGTTCTCCAACCTTAATGCACGCTTCTCTTGTGGCATGCTTGGCATCAACATAATTTTTGTTCTTACTTTGAGAGTTAGAAATACACTCCCTAACGTAATTACAGTCCCAATCATACTTTTTACTTCTGCCCATCCATCCAGGATTAATTCTGCAATACGGAAATCTGCCACGCATCAATCCAAAAGGAGTTTCCCCCACAGTGTCATGCACAGTCACCCTGTAAGACCAAATCAATTTATCCAGTTCATCGTTCCAATTTTTATTTCCTTTGCTAGCCAATTGTAGAACACCCTTTAATACTCTGTTCACTCTCTCCACAACAGAGTTACCTCTGGGATGATATAAGGCTGTAAATCTCTGTTCAATACCAGTGAAATCCATACATTTTTTCATCATGTCAGACTTGAATTGGACACCATTGTCTGTCAAAATAGATGCAGGAAAGCCCTCTCTTAAGAAGCATTTTTCAAAAAAATTAATAACAGCTTCAGAGTCTACTTTCTTGACCACTTCCACTTCAATCTACCTAGAAAAAAGGTCAACTAACACCAAAATGTACTTGGTAACACCATCTTGCCACAAAATAGGTCCCATAATATCTAAAGCAACTTCTTCCCAAGGTAGTTTAGGGCAACCAAGAGAAGACATAGGAGGATTGAGGGTTTTTGAGTCTTGCCTGCACATTCACAATTAACACAAGAACGAACAAATCTTTCAATTTCCAAATCTACTCCTGGCCACCAGTACAGTGCCTTAATATTTCTTTTGGTGCGAGACACACCAGGATGTCCTTCATGACCAATAGATACAATCTTATGCCTCATACCTACAGGAGGAATAATTCTTCCACCTCTACAGACAAATTCACCATCCACACTCAATTCGTCCCGAACTTCCCAAAAAGCTCTTAACTCCGGTTTGCACTTGCAGTCACTAGACCAGCCATCCATAATCTTACTTTTCACAGTAAGTAAAATTTCATCTTTTTTATACTCATCTTCCCATTCACTTTTGCTTACTCCTGAAGTGTCCGAAAACACACTAGCCACACAAAAATCGCTCCAGGGGTCCTGGTCAATTTCCTTTAGAGTTAAAGAAAGTCTACTAAGAAAATCCGCAATCACATTTTTGACCCCTGGAACATATTGTACCTTATACACAAAATCTTGGAGTCTCATTGACAATCTAGCAATTCTTGCTGAAGCCCTTGAAAGGCCCTCTGTAGTGAGTAATTTAGTCAACGGTTTATGGTCAGAACGCAAAACAAATTTCTTCCCCCAAATTAATTTCCTGAAATGTTCCATGGCCCATACGCACGCCAAAGTTTCTCGCTCAATCACGGAGTATTTTTCCTCCGTAGGAGACAATGAACGTGACGCAAAGGCCACCACAACTTCATTACCACGCTCTGGCATCTGTGACAACACACCCCCTAATCCAGTACCACTGGCATCAGTAGTGACAAATGTGTCAGCAAAAGGATCAAATCCTTGTAGTGTAGGAGCATTAGAGATGGCCATTTTGATATCCACAAAATACTTTTGACATGCACCACTCCATGAAAAGGTAGCTTTGTTTTTCATCAGTAATCGCATTTCATACATTTTTTGAGAAAAGTGATTAACAAATTTTGAATAAAATTCGGCTAAACCGAGGAACGATCTAAGTTCATCTTTCGATTTAGGTGCTGGGGCATTAATAATAGCTTCAACAAGTTTGTTCTTAGGCTTGATACCAGTGTCACAAATTTCGTGTCCTAGGTACGTAACAGACTTTTCTGCAAACTTACATTTACTACCCTCAGCAGCCAAACCATTGTCCCTGAGGATGGTAAGAACCTCCCTGAGAATGGCATCATGATGGGTTTTATTCTTCCCCATCACTAAGATGTCATCCTGAAAGAACACTACTTCAGGAATATGACCAAAAAGATTTGACATTAACCTCTGAAAAACTGCAGCTGCTGATGCCAACACAAAAGGCATACATTTAAATTTATAACACCCAAAAGGTGTACAAAAAGTAGTCAAATGTCTGCTTTCGGTATCCAACACTACTTGGTGGTAAGCAGCGGAAAGGTCCAATATGGAAAACCATTTAGCATTTCGTGTTAAGGACAACATTTCATCAATTCTTGGAAGGGGAAATTGATCCACCAGTATATTGTTGATGAGATACCTAAAGTCCACACACAAACGGGCCTTTCCATTGGATTTACGGGCAACGACCAATGGAGAAACCCATTCGGATGCTTATACTGGTTCAATGACATTAGACTTTAATAATTTCTCTAGCTCAGACTTGACTTAATCTCTGACTATAAAAGGAATATTCCGAGCTTTGTGTACCTTAGGAATAGCATCTTCCTTTAAACGAATTTGGTGGGTAAAGCCTTTAAGTTTGCCCATACCGCCTGCAAAAACTTCAGGGAATTCTTGTAGAACCCACTTTTTGGTGTCCTCCCCATCACATGATACCAAAACTTGCTCCTTACTGTTAGGGTCAAGAATTATGTTCAAACTTTTCTGGTCCTTCCACCCTAGAACTGATGGCCCCTCTTTAGCAATATACAACTTACCCGTAGCATGTCTCTCTTTGAAACGAAATACCAATGTTCTGTATCCCAAGATATCAATTTTTTCCCCCGTAAAACTCTCAGGAGAAATATCATTAGGTTCCAACCATACACCAATACTGCTAATGAAATGCTTTTCCCAAATATTTTGAGAGACAATGGTGAATAGAGACCCTGAATCCGATGCAAGTTGCACAGTAATGCCACCCAGGGAAACCAAGCATAGTGGTTTGGAGGAAGAACTATCAGTAATGTTCAGTACAACTTTTTTCTTTTGAATGAATTTGACTTGTACATCTTCCTCACTAGAACTAGAGTAACTATCATCATCCACTTCTTGTATACAAGCAACTTTCTCTTTGTTTTTTTTCTTTGGTTTTCTTTTGCACACCCTGCTAAAATGCCCAATGATACCACATTCAAGGCACTTTGCCGTTTTTGCAGGACATCTTTCATATCTGGCAGAGTGTGAGAAACTACCACATCTGTAACATATCAAATTACCAATTTTCTTTTGCTCAACATTTTCTCCTTTCTTTTTGTCACATTTAACATCACGGTTCACCTTATGCCCCGACTTACTGTCTAAAATTTTCCCCACCACTTCAGAGTCCTTTTTATCGTGAGATAAGGTGGCTTTAGCACAACGCTCAGAAAGTTCAGCCTTTTTAACCATAGCTACAATATCCTTCAGACATCCTTCACCCTCTACCCATAACCTATCTTGTATGGTTTTGTTTTTTGTGTACATAACTACTTGGTCACGGATGAACTCATCATGCAGTTGAGCAAACCTACATTTACTCGCCAACCTTTTTAAGGCAGAAACATATTCTTCAATGTTCTCATGTTTTTCTTGTTTTCTCTGAAAAAAACTGTGTAGTGACCGCAATACAAACTGAAGGGGAGAAATGATCATCAAGGTCCAACATTGCAGCTTTAAACACATCAATATCACCATCAACCCTCTCCAGTTTTTGTAATTCATTATAAACCCGCAAACCTTCAGGACCTAAAGAATACATGAGCATCCTTTTTTTTCTCTCTGGAGAAAAGTTACCATTAATGTCTTCCAAATTGGCAATATAATTGAGAAAGTACTCTTTCCAGTCATTCCAGGCTATCAAAGGTTCTCCTGGTGCGGGTAAAAATTCCTTCGGGGAATTAATGTGCATTGAGGAAGAATTGGGCTCACCCACAGCTGTGCTGGTTCCACTAGTAGACATGACTAGAGCAGCAGAAGTAAAAATAAGATTATATTCCAACCAGAAAGAATATAAGACTGAAGTACTTCCAAGAAACGAAGTGGAGAAAACCAAGTCAGCAGAAAGGTAAAGTGTTTTCCTTTAAAAACACTTTAAACACGAAATGTATATGAGAAAGTAAAACAAAACGCTGCACACACCTTTTCTGTGAAAATGTTCACGGAATAACGATCAACTGAAGAAATTAAACACTTCTTCACTTCAGGAATAATGACTCATGAAAAACGATGGACAGGATCAAATAACGCTCCTTCTCTTCCCGAATATACACAGCACTCAAAGATGGCCGCTGTGCGTGCTGTTTAACGCATTGACGTCACGAAGATTGGTCCTTCTCCTCTGTTGCTGTACGCGTTCGTAGAACACTTCGCCCTGGACACGGAGGAAAGCGCAGCAGGAGAGACGCATGTAGAAAATGACGACAGCAAAAGAATGGTGGAGCGAGGCAATGCGTGTTTTGAATCCAATGGAAGTCGTTACGGATGTCCGTTGGTAAGTAGTAACAGAATAATGGTTACACTTACTTGGAGTTAGGAGAAATAGAGTCAATGGCACAGCCGATGTCTCACACGATATTCAACCACGGCAAGCTATCGCAGAAAGCAGAATTCCTCCGAGGAAATCACTCGCGAGTTCCGTTTTTTCTGGTGGCTGAATCCGAAAGGTGGTTGAATGAGAAGTCCTTATTCCATGGGTTCTTAGAGTAAACAGCTCGTCGCCAAAAATAAGTGTAGTAATCACACTTATACGCTGTTATGGTTAATCTTCATTTATTAAGTTCACAGGTTACAAGGTGCATGTAGCGTAGTAGCAGGGCGACCTCAGAATGAGGAAAATCATTCCAGAGCCCTACAGAGATACCATTCTGATGACATGCAATAATTCAACATTCCAACCCCACAACATTAATAAAGAAACCATGTTACTACAGTCACCCCTAAATAAGTGAACATATCTGTCTGTGCCACTTTCCGTCCTGCTATGTAAAAAGATGGTACTTTCTTCGCCTAGTGACCAGTTACTAAAATAAAAGAATTTGCCTCGTTAGTTTCTAAATCTAATTTTTGCATAAAATTCACATAAGTCTCTAAAAGCCTCTTGAGTGCCAGGCCTGTGCGTGCAATTAGGACCGCATTGTCAGCATAAAGGATTATGGGTATGCGGAACCCTTATTCATTGATGGGACATCCGGCATTAATTCTAACAGGGGGCCTCCACTCCGTTAGTATAAACTGAGAAGAGAAAAGGGGCGAGGACGCACCCCTGACAAACCCCCCTATTGATAGGGAACCATCTGGTGAACTCTCCCTGCTTCCCATAGCTGATGCAAGCCACTGCTTTTGTATATAGCTGTCTAATAAAAGAAATAATTGCTTCATCAATACCCATCTCCTTCATAATTTCCCACAAATGATGATGGGCAACACAGTCAAAAGCTGCGGATAAGTCCATAAAAGCCAGGTAGAGGTTGCCTTGTTTCCCTTGTGTGTATTTAGCAATAAGCAAGCTCAAATTGAGGCACTGGTCCTGTGTGTCTTTTCCCTTCTTAACCGCTTAACCGCGGCAGCAATTCCGCCGCGGTGCGGCGGTTTAGCGGAGTGGGCGGGGCCGCGTCGGCCAACGGACGTTCGCAGCACTACAGAGGTAGTGCTCGCGACGGCCGTTGGCCGACGGGCGCACGCAATGGGTTAAAACGATATTGGATCAGGATCATAACATTATTAGTAGTGGCCCATTCCTCTAGCCTGTTCAATAGAACTCTACCCATAAGTTTGGCCATGCTGTCCAAGAGAGAGATGGGCCTATCATTTTTTGGCTCCGATTTATCACCCTTTTTAAAAATTGGTATTTGTTGGAAAGTGGATTATTGGTAGGGGCAAATGTAGGTCTGCCACTGGCAATAAGGCCACTAACACATGATAGGACTCAGCATAGGTCTTAGAAAATTATTCCTATGCTCAACCCTTGGTAACGTGGCTGCGAGCAGACAGGCTTAACTTCAAAGACAGGTATGTAAAGCATTTAAAAACACCAATTCAGTAAATAATTAAGACACAACACATAATAAAAATCCCACACCAATTTATAAAAATAGGAAATAGTTTTATCTTTGAAATGACACCAAAACTACAAAAATCCAATGTAGGGAACCGGAGATATGAATTTTCAAAGATTTAGCAAAATATAGCACTTAGAAACTTATAGCACCATATTGGGATACAGGCTCGCGATAGACTGACCCAAAGTCAAAGTTTCAGGCCGACCGCGATGGAGCCCTGAGCGGCTACACCTCGTGGTAGGTCCCGGTCACAGTTTTTACCTTCGGACTTAGAAACTTTTCTGAAGCTTTTCTTCCCGGGGTCCCTTGAAGCTCTCAGCCAGTCCGGAGCCGGTGAGGGTTCGCCGGATTGCCTTGTGATGAGCTCCCGGTCAAACTTATAGAAGTCCGGTTCCAGCGGGGCAAACCCAGGATCCAGGCCGACACGTGGTTGAAGGCAGGCGGCTTGGCTTCCGCGGTTGCTCCCGATCACCTTTTCTTCGTTCGGACTTAGAAACTTTTACAGAGCTTTTTCTCGCGGGGTCCCTCGATGCTCTTCACCAGGCTGGATTCGGTGAGGGTTCGCCGGCCTTGGATTTCTTCTACTCCCGGTCAAACTCTGGAAGTTGGACCGACAGAGCTTTTAGCTGGACGAACCTGGATGGCTTGGCCGGCTCGCGGTTGAAGGCAGGCGGCCTGGCTGACCAGGTTGAGTCGGTCCCCCTATGGAGCTTTCTTTTCAAAGTTCCTCCAAAGTTCTCCAAACTTCTGGAACTTCTTCCTGAAGTTCCCCAAAGAGTCCCAAAGTGTCTGAAACTCACTCCAAGGGTCTGGAAGCTCGAAGATGGTCCTTGAAAGTTGAGGGCTTCAGTTCCCACAATCCACTTGGAGATCACCCTTACAAATCCACTGCTAGTTCTTCCAGTTGATGATCCTTGGTGGTGATGGTCCAGGTGAGCTCTGTTAACCTGTAGCTTGCAGGGAGTCCACTCTTTAGTTCTTTTGCAGCAAGGTAATCCACAGGACTGTAGTTTCAGCTGGTGCAGTCTTCAGAGGACAGGCCTTAGAGTTTTGCACCCCCAACTTCTCAGCATGGCAACGTCTTGCTTCCTTAAGTTTCAAGCAGCAGATCTGGAGGGCTCTGCCCTTCTCAGATACTTATTCCAAGTTCTCTGGGTCAGGCAGGAGGTCACTCCTGACCAATGGGAGCAGGGTAACTCCTCAAAGAGATGACCACATCCTGTAGAGTGTGGCATTATTTTGTCCCAGAGTGCATCAAATCTTCCAAATTCATAATGGCCGATTTTCCAGCAGGGAGGTAAGAGCTGGCTAAACACACCCCTAGGATGGCTAATTTACTTAGACTCTCCCCCCTGCATCTGCTCATACCTTCCTTAATCCTACCATCTGCCTGAGGTGGAAAGTTCAGAGTTGTAAATGACACTGGTTTCTGTTCTCCTCTTTGAAGACCATGGTTTACGACTCCTCCCCCTGGCCTGGCATTCCTCTGGAACAGCACACTGCCCTGCCAGCAGAGCTGGTTAACCCCAGGGGCTCTTTACCACCTCTTCAAGGCAGCCTGGTTAATCCACTTAACTCTGACCAATCAGGGCAGACCACTGGAAGGCTGAATCTGGACCTACAAACAAGAAAGTCTTATAACTTCTTCTATGTACACTTTAGGAGAAATTCAACAATATCATATTGTGGGATTTATTAATACCATTCGAGAATTCTTTGAATAGTACTTCTAGCCCTCTCCTATCAAGAGTTATTAGTTAATAACTTCCTACCATGTTAACCTATGTAGCAGGGGATTTGCAATGGGAAAAATGACTTGGGCCATTTTTCCAGCACCAGGACTTACAAATACATATTTTATAAGTACTTTGCTTATATCTACAGGACCCCCACCCCATGAGACACTTAGGTGAGACTTTAGGGATTCTGAATCTGTAGAAATATTGCAGATCCTCACTTCACAGTGCTCCTAGCATCAAAGTCGAATTTGGGCAGCACTTTATCACAATGTGGGGAGTGAAATGTGAAATTTCACTTAACCCAGGGCATATAAAACTCATTTTATAAGGGTCTACCTTATAGATACCTGACCCTCCACCCCTGGGACACCTAGGGGAGACCCTGAGGGTTCCTAATATGCCATAACATTGTAGGTTGTCCATTCTTAAGTGCCCCAAACACCAAAGTCGAGTTTGGGCACAATTTACTTTTTAAAAGCAGTCATGGCACCCAGGGCTGCTTTTAAAACTGACCTCAGGCCTCAGCAGTGCACACATGCAAGTGCAGAAGGCTGCTGGCCTCTAAACTGCCATGCCCTACTATATACTAGGGACTGATAGGTAGTTTCAATTCCCCTGCCCTATTATATACTAGGGGCTTATAGGGTAGGTCATGCCAATCACAGGGGTACCCCAACCCATAGTGTACCCTAGTTTATCATAAACTAGGGTACACTATATTCTAAGTATTTTCAGCATAGCACTGGCCCTGGGCCTGGTTAGGCAAAGCCCAGGGTCAGTCAGAGTCAGTTACCACCAGTACGAGTCAGCAAAAAGTTGGGGGGTGCCCAGGGCACAGGATGACTTTGCAGCAGTATTAAAATAGATTTCGGCCATGACTCCGGCGGGCCTACACTGGCTACCACATTAAAAACATTAGCCAGAACTGGACCTCAAAGATCCGGATGCTCGGTAAAAAAATCTATCGGGGTTCTGGACCTGGGCCCTTATTACTAGAACACTGGGAAAGTGCTTCTCTGATCTCTTGGAGATTGAAAATGAGAACAGGGTTAGTAGTTAACATGTTATCTTTTGTGGGCAGATGCCTTCTCACTCCGTTACCACCAAATATTTTAGTAAAGTGGGCCACCCAAGATTCTTCGTCCGCATAACTGTCTAAATTAGGATCAGAGGATGCCTTCAGGAAAGAAGCATTAATTATCATCCAGAAATCCCTAGAATTTTTTGTGGTGGAAGTCTGATAGAGTTGTTCCCAGGCCTCCTCCTTCAGTATTTTTAGTCTACCCTTCCTTGCTTCTCTGTACCACTGACGGAGAGCTTGACCAGAACCACGTCTCTTGGATCACTCCTAAGGGCATTATGTAAATTTGATAGTGATCTCGTGCAATTGTGGACAAACCACCTCTTGTCAATTTGATTTGGGGCTGAACCATTATTTATTAAGTTATTTTTTACTTCAAGCAGAAGTGACTCAAAGGCGGTCACGACTCTAGTTGGATCATTATTTTTTCCAAGACAGGTCATAATTTCGCTAGGTCTATTTGCTACAACTAGAGGGACAATTTCCTCCTTATTAATTTTACCCCACTTTAATGCCATCCCATTTTTCCTTGCTACAAGGGGTTTTATATTCTTTGTCTGCTGAGCATGAATCCCTTCCCAGAACAATTAGCAGGATATATCCGCGTGATTACTAAATCGAGAGAAATTAACTTTAATGTCTGTGATAGACCTTTTAAGGGATGCTGATGCTATTAAAAAATCGATGGTTGAACTGTTGGCACTAGAGCCAAAAGTTTTTTGTAGTAAGCCTGTGCTCGCAGAGATGAGATTAATTATTTCTAGATCTTTTATAATGAGAAGTCTGTTAAGTGCATCATCGTGCAGTTTATGGGTAAAATGAGGAGTAGCCTCTCCTTCCTCATCGGTTATGCCACATGTCAGTTTGATTGAAAAACAACAACTGTGCTTATTAGAATCACCCATCCATAAAATACTAGGTGTCTTCTTGTAGTTGGTAAGTAATACATTCATTTTCCCTCAAGTAAGTCTACGACCTTTGACATCTCATCACCAAAAGTATTGTTATAGTAATTCATTAAAATTGCTGTATTGCCCCCTGGGCCTTTAAGGTGTAGTAGATTATAATATGGGGAAACATTATGGGAGGACAGGGTTCCCAATCTGAGGGTATTCTTCACCAGTGTCAGAATGCCACCCCTCGCACGACCCGATTTTGACTGGATGGCAAGTGTGTGGAACTTGCGATAGCCATCTATATGATTAGGGCCTATTTCCCATGTCTCTTGTAAAAAAATCAAGTCGAAAGAGGTTATATATGTATTCCACTCTTGATCAGTCAGATTTGGGCCTAGCCCAGCAATGTTCCACCTGATTACCGAAATCCAGTCCTTATCCATGGTGGGTTGCATGGAGTGCTCCAACCCTTCTATGGCCCTGCTAATTACTGTGTTGGAAATCGCACCCTTCGTTCTCTGCCAATCGCAGGCTTCCAAATCTGCCAGTACGGTAAATTGGTTGCTAGTTGGTAAGGGATTAGATTCTTGCTTCAAATGGGGCTGATAAACCATTGCATGAGGGCGAATGACATGATCTCTAGACCCCTCTCCCCAAGGGCTTTGAATTACTGGTTTAAAGAAAAAGCCTAACGGCAATACAAACATCTGAGACGCTGATGCTGGGGCCTTAGGTAATAGGTTTTAGAGATTTCGGGCCATAAAGGGTGACTTAATGGTTGTTGCAACTCAGTCCCCTGTAATTGTTTTTTATGAATATCCCCCCAGCCAACCCTTCTCGCCATTAAGATGCTAGTGAGGACTTCCGTCCGCACATCTATGTGCTTGTTGATCCAATGGCATACTTTAAGGATTAGATGGTCAGTTGTTTCCTTTTGGGTGCTTTTTAACTCAGGGGTGTTGGCCAGGATAATCACACAGGGACAAGCTGTTGGTGGCAAGTCTAATCTTGTGCGGGGGGACGTCCTTTATACTCTTCTCGGCCTCTCCCATTGATGTTACTGATGCCCAGCGACCTTGGGGCTGGGTTAGAGGACCCCATGTCCCATGATGATCTCTGTGACAATCCTCAGATGGGTTGGTAGCATGAAAGGGATGCGAGCGGGTGACAGAAGCCACTGAAATTGATGTCGATACCTTTTGAACTCCTTGACTAGGGGGGAGTGGATAACTAGGTATTTTGCGGCCCAATGACTTGCTTGCTGCATCTGTAGCAGAAATATGAGATGTTTGAGCTGCATCTTGGAAACTGGCATCAGGACTCACTTCTTTCAGCTGCCGCAGTGACTTACTAGCTAATAACTCCTTAACTGCATTGTCAATTGCCACAAAGCGTCGGAGAATTGGTTGTAATAACAATGACATTTGTTCATAAAATTCATCCCAGTTCAGTGTCATTTAGTTCGGCTCTTGTGGCTGAGCTTAAGTGTCTGATGTTAACGAGGTTGGCTTAACTTTTCTGGCTCTTTTTGCGCTATTTAGTTGAGAGACTGTGTCGGTGCCTCTTTTCCTTTTGCCAATTGGGTCAGTAGCAGAGGCAGTTGAGGGGAGTGTTGTATGGCCTAGAGTGAAGTGGGGGAGTGAGGACGGGTCAGCAGGGAGGGCATTAGAAACAGCCTCTTGAATTGGTAGTGACTGTGCCTCAAAATTAACAGGCAAGAGGCAGAGCTTGGGAACATGGCGGCCCGCTAGGAAGCCGGCCGTGAGCTGCTCTCCACCAACCGTTCAACCATGGAGCCCCACTGATTCACTGATTCTGGGCATACCGATGGGCTAGAGCGGACGCCCGCTTTCGTGCTGTGGAGGTACGCCCGTCTGCTTCTCGGCCCCCCCACCGCGTGTATCGCGCCTGTGTGAGCCTGTGCTGGGCCCGTCTGCCTCCCGAGGGGTTATCTTTACGTCTTCTTTTTTTTGTTTTTCTTTGTTTTTCTTGTGTGGCCCCTACACGGCTGTGTGCCCTGCTGTCGCTTTCGTTGGGCTGCGAAGTGCGCACATTATCTGTTCCATTTGCCTCGCTAGTCCTAATGTGCACTCTGCTTCTGTACTCCGTATGCTGGTTTGACGTCCTCCTACCTCCTGCCACGCTGAGGCGTTCATCCGGACAACTGCCTGCAGTAGCGTCTTCGCCCGTATCTTGTTTGGATGTGTGTGGGCGCAGGCTTGGTGTTTTTCAGGGCTGCTAGCATGCTCGGTGAATCCCGAGCAGCGCGCCGCACCGTGCCTCGACCTGCCGAATCAGCCTCTTGTCCCAGGGTTAGTACTGGCAGAGTCAGCACATGCTGTTTCGTGGAGGAGCCCCAGGGAGGCAGCTGGAAGTTTGCCGATTGCGGTCTGCCTGTAATAGAGGCTCAGGAAGGAGTTTGATCTAAAGACTGCCAGTTCAAGGACTTAAACCAGGTAAAAGAGGGTAGATTGAAGCATGGTTTGGACTCTATGTATACAGAGTTACTATTTCACCTACCTGTGGGTAAAAAGCAGGTCTCTAAGGGAAGTGAACTATTAGCACAGCATAAGGCGCTCTCTTCTCTATCCACCATCTCCATCCCTGATAGTGAGGCATTACTTGGTAAAAGGTATAAATTGAGATCTAGCACTTTCCTTGGAAGGGAATCTACCTCCCAATTAGATCTGCAACCAAGACAACCTCCAGGGACTGCACTTAGTAAACATACAAATTGAAACCCTCCTGTGAAGCCAGGGAAGGTCATCCCTTTAAAAGAGAGAAAGAAGAGATTAGCCCCAGTACCTCTGAGAGCGACTCCCTCACTTAAGGCTTACTTCAAACTGAAACCGCAGTGCAATATAGAATCTACAGTAGCCCCGTCACTACATCCAGCCATACCCACTCTAAATAAATTTTTGGTAGTAAGTGACCCGGTTTCAGTATCTGGAACTTGTGTGTTGGAGGGGGGGCCTTGACACCAAGTACACTTTTAGAGGGGGCCCCCAAGGCTATTCCCGGCCTGGACTCGGTACAAGGGATGTTGAGCCAGCTGTCGCTAGAGACCAAGGAGCGTTTCTCAACCTCAGAAACCAATCAGAAGAAAATCCAGGATACGTGCAGCAGCCTGGAGGAAAATCTCTCAGCATTGGCACAGCGCATGGATGAGCTGGAGAATAAGGTGGGAGAGCTGAGGTCAGATGTGAAAGATAATACCCAGGAAGTGGTCAGGCTTAAGCTGAGGGAGAGGGATCTATCTGACAGGTTAGAAAGGCTGAAAAACAACTCCAGAAGAAATAATATCAGGATTCTTGACATAAAGGAGGGGTTGGAAGGGGATAACGTTAAAGCTTTCGTCATAGATATCCTGACTAAAGCCTTCCCGCAAGTTACTTCCTCTTCAATTTGGGAAGCAGAAATCCAACGGGTGCATCGGGACCCTTTCAAACTCAACCCTGTCGGAAGAAGTCCAGGAAAATTCTGGTATATATACAATCATTCCCCCTTAAGGAACAACTACTGGGGGCAGCCCTTAAACAAAAGATCACCCAGGTACAGGACGTATCATTTAAAATAAGGTCAGACATTTCACGCGTGACAGAGGACAGAAGGTGGGAGCTGGGTAAGCGGATTGACCCTTTGAAGGAAATGGGTGCCCAAGTGCAGCTAAGGTTTCCTGCTTTCCTCAAAGTGATGTGGGCCAACAAGATGTACAACTTTGGATCTCCAGAGGAGGTAGACAATTTTCTGGTGCATAATAAGCCTTCAGCTAGCTAAAACATTTACTTCCTGTACGGTGGGAGCTTAGTGCTTCGTTGTATGAGACTAGTTTGTCGGTTGGCGGATAGCAGCTCGAATTGGCATTCGCCAATAGGTAGTCAGGGAGGGTTCCCAGGGGAGGGGATGGGGAGGTGGGGTCGGGGGGTGCACGAGTGGTGGTGGGGAGCATTGGGAAAAATAGAAAAAAAATGAAAAAGTGTCCTCATTTTATATAACCTTTTTTTAATGGATGCATCGTGACCTGGGAACATGATGACTGGGGATAGAGCGGGTCTTATGGGAGGGGACTGTTTAGAAATTTTGTGTTGGAATGTGAACTGCCTGAGGGTCAAAAGAAGACAGTTTCTGGTCCTTCAATATTTGAAGGACAGCCCAGCTAGGATTCTCATGCTTCAGGAGACGCATTTGTTACGGTTTGAATGTATGGCACTGTTTGATAGACAAAGGTGGGTGGATAAGGTCGCAGCCACAGACCAACAATGCTGCTCTAAAGGAGTTGCTATAATATTCAAATCAAACTCCGGAGTAGAGTTGAGCAAATCACAAACAGACGAGAAAGGACATTGGGTGGTAGTGGAAATTAGGAGTTGTGTTACTTTCTACAAGTTGGCCAGTTATTATGGCCCAAACTGAGACGATATCACACCCTTGAATAGTCTTTGCCTTTCCCTGGCTGATTTTGAAGCTCCTCTGATATTCGGCGGGGATTTTAATGTCCTTCTAAACAATAGACTCAACAGATCCTCTCCCCGTACCCAAATTGCTGCACCACGGGTCAAAGCCCATCTTCTCGTTATGCTAAGCAATTTAAACTTATGTGATGTGTGGCGGAAGAAAAAGGGTGATGTCAGGGACTATTCTTTTTTTAGTTAAAAAAACGTCCATTACTCAAGGATCGATTATATTTTTATGGAGCTCTCAGAAATAGGGAAAGTAAGGAAAATAGGGTATTTACCCATTCACCTTTCTGACCATGGTGCAATAGCTTTAAATATAGAGCTCCCCTCAAGGTCTCCACCCAGAAGGTGGACCTTGAATAGTAGGCTTGTTCTGCAACCACATATTTCGGACAAGATAAAGAGGGAGACGGCTGTCCTTTTCAATCAAAATTTAGACTCTGCGCCTCGACATGTAGTATGGGATTCCTTCAAGGCCTGGTAGAGGGGGATTTTGAAGGGTGCAACTGATTGCTGGGCCAGATCTGAAATAAGAGAGATTGCTGCATTAGAGGAGCAGTTAATAGCGGCCGAAGTAGCCTTAAAGGCCGGGCATGTCTGTGGTGTGGAAAAAGAAAGCTTAGTGGGGAAGGTTGAAGACCTGCAGTGGGAATTTAGACTTAAGACTGAAGAAATTATGTTGCAGAAATGGGAAGTCAGTAAAATGAGGGACTTTGATCAGGGAGAGAATTGTGGCAAAGTACTCGCAATGAAGAGTAGAATAGATAGATCCCATAATTATATCAGTAAGATTAAATTGGGTAATGGCGGCCAGTTTATTGAAGAGAAAGATGACATTGAGCTGTCTTTTACTAAATTCTTCCAGGACTTGTACCGGGAGGATTTAGTGGTTGACGAAGGCGCCCTAGATCAGTGGCTCGCTGGAAAACAGCCCCCAAAGCTGAGTTTAGATAGCCTAGCATTGCTCACCCAAGATATAACAGGGAGCGAAATCCTTACTGCCCTTTATAAAATCAAGAAAGGGAAAGCTGCTTGGCCAGATGCGATCCCTAACGAGATCTATGTCTTACTGGCAGATGAGATTATCCCTATTTGGTTGAAGCTGTTTAATGAAACTCTGAGAGACACCTCCCCTTTACCAGACTCGTGGAGTGAGGCTGTTATTACATTAATCTTAAAGCCCGGGAAGGATCTTACACAATTCCAGTCTTATCGGCCAATATTCCTATTGAACTGCGATTATAAGATCTTCGCTGGGGTACTAAATGCCCATTTTTGTAAGATCGTGGGGCCGATAATTCACGAAGACCAGAAGGGTTTCCTCCCAGGGAGGCAGATGAAGGATCTGGCCCTCACTCTAATTGGCTCAATAGACCTGGCAATGGCGCATGGTGCTCCGCTTTCAATCATCACCATAGACGCAGCAAAAGCCTTCGATCGAGTTAACTGGCATTACCTGAATAGAGTATTGTTGGCTTTTGATTTTGATGAGACCTTCAGAGAGGTCCTCAATAAAATCTATAAATCTCCCCGTGCGCAGATTGTGGTTAATGGCAATCTCACAGCAACTGTGTAAATAGAGCGTGGCACAAGACAAGGGTGACCTCTGTCACCTATTCTCTTTGATTTATACATCGAGCCTTTGGCTCAATGTTTAAGGCAAAATAAAAAGATCTATCCTTTTGTCATAAATGGTTTCACAAGGAAGCTAGCCCTGTATGCCGACGATTTGATTATATTGTCATCCAATGTCAATCAAACCCTACCAGAATTACTAACTGAAGTACAGGCTTTCGGGAAACTGTCTGGGTATGAGGTTAATAATGACAAGACCAAAGTTATGGCTTGGAACGTGGCAGTTCAGGGGGTAAGGCTATCTAAGGAGATAAGATATCTTGGTGTCACCATAATACAGGAGCTAAGAGAAATCCCTAAAGTAAACCTAGTTAGAGTCTCCAAGGAGGTTGATGCACTTCTGAAAAGATGGCAGAACCTCTTTGGGCGGATTAACTCGATTAAAATGTGCATGCTCCCCAAGTTTGTCTACCTATTTAATAATATCCTGTTGGCATTTGATAAAGGCCTTTTAGCTAAAATCCAGGGAAGGATCTCTGCTTTCATATGGGCGGGCAAGGGGATCAGGCTGTCTTGGAAGAAGCTAAGAAGTAAGCTTTCACATCGCGGCCTGGGCCTACCTGACCTCCAGCTGTATTGTTGGGCATATCAACTGAAGAACTGCAGGATGTTACTTCTCAGGCCAGACAACACTTTGATTGGCTGTATGTTCAAGGCTATGCTGATAGACAGACCTGAGGAGGGGTTTATGTATACATTTGGTGCCCCTAAACACTTTTAAAAAGTCTGGCTGATGGTTTTATATGCTGCTGCCAAACTGTGGTTTGACTGCCGCTCTAGTTTAGCTTTATCCTACTACAGTGAATGGGCCCCCATGTGGGACTCCCCAGGAACACCCGAGTGCCTCTTGGACGCTTTAGTTCAGCCATTAAAAGATGCGGGTGTTGCATGTTGGATGGACATAGTAGATAGAGACACATGTCTGCCATGGGATACCTGGAAACATTTAACCAATGGCACATTATCTAGATTCAAATATTACCAAATCTCAATGTGGCGCAAGAACCAGCACTGGCATCCCCTTGTGGACAACTCAATGGAGGACGACTTGCAAGATCAAAATCCGAAGAAGAAGGAAGTAGCACTCTAGTATAATTATCTCCCCTCTGCAGCAGACAGGAAGCTGCAACATGCTTACCTGGTCTGGGAGAAATACTTGCCTGATGAGGAGCTGAAAAGTTTATGGTATGTATCTTCAGACATGCTTTACCCGTTGATCAAATCTGCTGCACTAAGGAGAAACCATTTTTTCACACTCCACAGGATATACTGGTCCCCACTCAAACTGTCCAAAATAAGGGGCGGTGGAGAATCCAGGTGTATGAGATGTGGTGCCCAGAAGGCGGATGACATTCACATGTTTGCCACCTGCCCCTGTCTAAAGGAGTTCTGGGGCAATGTGGGTAAGACCTTGTCAGACATTTTGGGTAAAGATGTGGAGCTCCTCTGAAATTCTCTTTGGTATTGTCTTGTTGCCTGATGGGGTGGAAGGCCTTTCGGGGTTGCAGAACAAACTAGTGTATTATTTAACCCTCTTAGCAAGAAGGGAAATCTGTAAGAACTGGCACCAGGCGGCACCTCCTATATGGAGAGGCTGGTGGAATTCAATAAGATACTTTAGGGATTTAGATCAAAAGGTCAATGCTTATAGGGAAAGAACTGAGCTTGGGCTATTCTGGAAGCTCTTGGATCTTGAATAGTGGTGTTTGGTAGGAATAATGCGTCCAATGATCATACCTCTTGGTCAGCTCATGATGTGCTCTGCGGCCTCGCTCTCGTAAGAACATCAGCTGAGACTGGACCCCCAAGTTATGAGCAGCAGGGGCAGACTAGACTAAGAGGTTGCTTATTCTATGGCGGTTATATGAGGACCAAAAAAAAAAAAAAAAGATATTAACAGGCAATAAAGGCCCTCTGTCACTTCCCACTGGGCCCATCGAATGTCTCCTTTCCCTGAGGGCTATCACTGTAGTTGCCTTAGCCAAAAAGGAGTCTAAAGAAGTTAAAGTTACCTCCTCAGTAGGCGGGTGGGGTGTCTTCTTCTTGCCCATCATTAAATGTTGATCCTTGTGCAGATGTTAGAGGGACGGCCCAGCCTCCTCCGGGCTCCGACAGGATCGTGGCGTGCTTTTGAGTGCAGAGAGGAGGCTCCGATGCAGAAGTTGTCGGGAGCTGTAGTCTCCAACAGTGCACGGCTTCACCCCTCCGGGGTCGGGAACAGCAGGGAAGCAGGTATACCCCTGCAGGAGCGTGGCACGCTTTTGAGCGCAGACAGCAGGCTCCGATACAGAGGTTGTTGGGAGCTGTAGTCTCCACCAGCGCATGGCTTCACCCCTCCGGGGTCGAGAACAGCAGGAAAGCAGGCACTGTACACCACATTAGAAGCCTTAGGAATTTTACCTACAATGAGTGCCCTTAACCCCTTCGCTGCTAGGCCTTTTCCCCCTGTGCTAAGCCTTTTTTGGCTATTTGGGGTAGTTCGCGCTAGGCCCCTGTAACTTTTTGACCACATAAGGTATCCACACCAAATTTGTGTCCTTTTCTTCCAACATCATGGGGATTCTAAAGGTACCCAGGGTTTGTGGATTTCCTGGAGGGGACCCAGAACTTAGCCAAAATACAGCTAAATTTTGTTTTTTTGGGAAAAATGGGAACAAAGTGCTGCAAATGAAAGCGTCTGGCTTTTTCCCTGCAAATGGTATCAAAAAAGGGTTTGTGGGTCTGAAATCACAATTTTCCCAGATTTTAGGGAATGACAGACTTTTGTCAGAAAACCAAAAATGTTTACACAGTTTTGGAATTTTTCTGGGACATAGCCTATTTTTGCTATTTTTTGTGCTTTCAACCTCCTTCCAGTTAATGGTAGAAATAGGTATGAAAGCAATAATGGATCCTGGAAAGCTATACATTTTAGTAAAGTAGACAAAAATCTGAATTCAGCAAGGGGTCATTTGTGTAGATCCTTCAAGGTTTCTTTATAGAAACTAACAGTTAAATATAGGAAAAATTGAAAGTTAGTTGAAAAAAACAGCCTTTTGTGTTAACGTTTTCACCTGTAACTTCTTCTAATTATGACAGCTCTGTGAAAGAAATATATCGTTACATCCATGGGACGTTACTGGTTGTGGGGATATATAGGACTTGTAGGTTCACCAAGAACCCCACGAACTCAGAGCCAAAAACTGAGCAGCGACTTGCAATGGTTTTTATTATGTACCGGGTATATAGCAATTATTCTGTGAAAATGTATACATGGAAAAATTGGTATGAAAGACACCTATGTATTTCTGAAATGGGAACAAAATATAGAGTTTATAAACAGTAGATATTTGCACATTTCCGAAATTGGGAATACTCATACTAGCATGAGAATTATCGGTCATTTTTCAAAATGACTTCTTTTTTACATATTGTCTTTCATTTGAAGGCAGAAATGCATTGAAAGTCAATAGGTAATAACAGTTGCTTTACAAATCTGAACTACCCTAAGTCTCCCGATAAAAATGGTACCTCACTTGTGTGGGTAGGCATAGTGCCCACGACAGGAAACGGCTCAAAACGCAACGTGAACACACCACATTTTCACAATGAAAAATTACCCTTTTTTGCAAAGTGCCTAGCTGTAGTTTTTAACCCTAGCTCTGCCGGCACCTAGGAAACCTAGCAAACCTATACATTTTTGAAAACTAGACACCCAGGGGAATCCAGGATGGGGTGACTTGACTGGCTCCCACCAGGTTCTGTTACCCAGAATCCCTTGCAAACCTAAACAAATGTCCAAAAAACCAAATTTTCCTCACATTTCTGTGGTGGAAAGTTCTGGAATCTGTGTGGATCCACAAATTTCCATGCACCCCGCGTTCCCCAAAATCTTTCGAGAAAAATGGTACCTCACTTGCGTGGGTAGGCCTCGTTCCCGCGACAGGAAGCGGCGCAAAACACAATGTGGACACACCACAATTTCACAGTGAAAAATGACGCTTTTATGGCAAAGTGCCTAGCTGTAGTTTTTGAACCCTAGCTCTGCCGGCACCCAGGGAAACCTAGCAAACCTATACATTTTTGAAAACTAGACACCCAGGGGAATCCAGGATGGGGTGACTTGACTGTCTCCCACCAGGTTCTGTTACCCAGAATCCCTTGCAAACCTAAAAAACTGTCAAAAAAAACACATTTTCCTCACATTTCTGTGGTGGAAAGTTCTGGAATCTGCGTGGATCCACAAATTTCCATGCACCCCACGTTCCCCAAAGTCTTCCAAGAAAAATGGTACCTCACTTGTGTGGGTAGGCCTAGTGCCCGCAACAGGAAACGGCGCAAAACGCTACGTGGACACACCACAATTTCACAGTGAAAAATGACCCTTTTTTGGCAAAGTGCCTAGCGGTAGTTTTTGAACCCTAGCTCTGCCGGCACCTAGGGAAACCTAGAAAACCTATACATTTTTTTAAACTAGACACCTAGGGGAATCCAGGATGGGGTGACTTGACTGGCTCCCACCAGGTTTTGTTACCCAGAATCCCTTGCAAACCTAAAGAATTGTAAAAAAAAACACATTTTCCTCACATTTCTGTGGTGGAAAGTTCTGGAATGTGCGTGGATCCACAAATTTCCATGCACCCCGCGTTCCCCAAAGTCTTCTGAGAAAAATGGTACCTCACTTGCGTGGGTAGGCCTAGTGCCCGCGACAGGAAACGGCGCAAAACACAACGTGGACACACCACAATTTCACAGTGAAAAATGACCCTTTTTGGCAAAGTGCCTAGCTGTAGTTTTTGAACCCTAGCTCTGCCGGCACCTAGGAAACCTAGCAAAACTATACATTTTTGAAAACTAGACACCCAGGGGAATCCAGGATGGGGTGACTTGACTGGCTCCCACCAGGTTCTGTTACCCAAAATCCCTTGCAAACCTAAACAAATGTCCAAAAAACCAAATTTTCCTCACATTTCTGTGGTGGAAAGTTCTGGAATCTGTGTGGATCCACAAATTTCCATGCACCCCGCGTTCCCCAAAATCTTTCAAGAAAAATGGTACCTCACTTGCGTGGGTAGGCCTAGTTCCCGCGACAGGAAGCGGCGCAAAACACAATGTGGACACACCACAATTTCACAGTGAAAAATGACCCTTTTTTGGCAAAGTGCCTAGCTGTAGTTTTTGAACCCTAGCTCTGCCGGCACCTAGGGAAACCTAGCAAACCTATACATTTTTGAAAACTAGACACCCAGGGAATCCAGGATGGGGTGACTTGACTGGCTCCCACCAGGTTCTGTTACCCAGAATCCCTTGCAAACCTAAAAATTGTCAAAAAAACACATTTTCCTCACATTTCTGTGGTGGAAAGTTCTGGAATCTGCGTGGATCCACAAATTTCCATGCACCCCACGTTCCCCAAAGTCTTCCAAGAAAAATGGTACCTCACTTGCGTGGGTAGGCCTAGTGCCCGCGACAGGAAATGGCGCAAAACGCTACGTGGACACACCACAATTTCACAGTGAAAAATGACCCTTTTTTGGCAAAGTGCCTAGCGGTAGTTTTTGAACCCTAGTTCTGCCGGCACCTAGGGAAACCTAGAAAACCTATACATTTTTTAAAACTAGACACCTAGGGGAATCCAGGATGGGGTGACTTGACTGGCTCCCACCAGGTTTTGTTACCCAGAATCCCTTGCAAACCTAAAGAATTGTAAAAAAACCCACATTTTCCTCACATTTCTGTGGTGGAAAGTTCTGGAATCTGCGTGGATCCACAAATTTCCATGCACCCCGCGTTCCCCAAAGTCTTCTGAGAAAAATGGTACCTCACTTGCGTGGGTAGGCCTAGTGCCCGCGACAGGAAATGGCACAAAACACAACGTGGACACACCACAATTTCACAGTGAAAAATGACCCTTTTTGGCAAAGTGCCCTAGCTGTAGTTTTTGAACCCTAGCTCTGCCGGCACCTAGGAAACCTAGCAAAACTATACATTTTTGAAAACTAAACACCCCGGGGAATCCAGGATGGGGTGACTTGACTGGCTCCCACCAGGTTCTGTTACCCAGAATCCCTTGCAAACCTAAAAAATTGTCAAAAAACTCACATTTTCCTCACATTTCTGTGGTGGAAAGTTCTGGAATCTGTGTGGATCCACAAATTTCCACCCACCCCGCGTTCCCCAAAGTCTTCCAAGAAAAATGGTACCTCACTTGCGTGGGTAGGCCTAGTGCCCGCGACAGAAAACGGCGCAATACGCAACGTGGACACACCACAATTTCACAGTGAAAAATGACCCTTTTTTGGCAAAGTGCCTAGCTGTAGTTTTTGAACCCTAGCTCTGCCGGCACCTAGGGAAACCTAAAAAACCTATACATTTTTTAAAACTAGACACCTAGGGGAATCCAGGATGGGGTGACTTGACTGGCTCCCACCAGGTTCTGTTACCCAGAATCCCTTGCAAACATAAAGAATTGTCAAAAAAACCACATTTTCCTCACATTTCTGTGGTGGAAAGTTCTGGAATCTGCGTGGATCCACAAATTTCCATGCACCCCGCGTTCCGCAAAGTCTTCTGAGAAAAATGGTACCTCACTTGCGTGGGTAGGCCTAGTGCCCGCGACAGGAAATGGCGCAAAACACAACGTGGACACACCACAATTTCACAGTGAAAAATGACCCTTTTTTGGCAAAGTGCCCTAGCTGTAGTTTTTGAACCCTAGCTCTGCCGGCACCTAGGGAAACCTAGCAAAACTATAAATTTTTTAAAACTAGACACCCCGGGGAATCCAGGATGGGGTGACTTGACTGGCTCCCAACAGGTTCTGTAACCCAGAATCCCTTGCAAACCTAAAAAATTGTCAAAAAAACCACATTTTCCTCACATTTCTGTGGTGGAAAGTTCTGGAATCTGCGTGGATCCACAAATTTCCACCCACCCCGCGCTCCCCAAAGTCTTCCAAGAAAAATGGTACCTCACTTGCGTGGGTAGGCCTAGTGCCCGCGACAGAAAACGGCGCAATACGCAACGTGGACACACCACAATTTCACAGTGAAAAATGACCCTTTTTTGGCAAAGTGCCTAGCTGTAGTTTTTGAACCCTAGCTCTGCCGGCACCCAGGGAAACCTAGCAAACCTATACATTTCTGAAAACGAGACACCCAGGGGAATCCAGGATGGGGTGACTTGACTGGCTCTCACCAGGTTCTGTTACCCAGAATCCCTTGCAAACCTAAAAAATTGTAAAAAAAACCCACATTTTCCTCACATTTCTGTGGTGGAAAGTCCTGGAATCTGCGTGGATCCACAAATTTCCACCCACCCCAAGTTCCCCAAAGTCTTTCGAGAAAAATGGTACCTTACTTGCATGGGTGGGTCAAGTACCGGCGACAGGCAAGGGCCCAAAACCTATTGAGGCGACATCAAAATTACCTATCACAAACCAACCTGGTTTTGCAAGGGAGGTCCCATTGCTTTTGGCCCGGGGCTCGGCGGCCACCTAGGGAAACCTACCAAACCCACACATTTCTGAAAACTAGACACCCGGGGGATTCCAGGGAGGTATGGCTTGCGTGGATCCCCCAACGTTTTCTTACCCAGAATCCCCTGCAAACCTGAAATTTAGTTGAAAAAATCACTTTTTTCTGAAATTTCTGTGTGGGAAAGTTCTGGAATCTACGTGGATCCACAAATTTCCTCCCACCCAGTGTTCCCCAAGGTCTCCCGATAAAAATGAAACCTCACTCGCGTGGGTGGGTCAAGTACCCACGACACGCAAGGGCCCAAAACCTATTGAGGCGACATCAAAATTACCTATCACAAAACAACCTGGTTGTGCAAGGGGTGTCCCATGAATTTTTGGCCCCGGGCTCGGCGGCCATCTAGGGAAACCTACAAAACCCACACATTTCTGAAAACTAGACACCCGGGGAGTCCAGCGAAGTATGGCTTGCATGGGTCCCCCAACGTTTTCCTACCCAGAATCCACTGCAAACCTCAAATTTAGCTGAAAAAATCAATTTTTCCATACATTTTTGCATGGGATCACCGTACCGGCACAAATGTCCTACCACCCAGCGTTCCCCTTGTTCTCCTGAGTAAAATGATACCTCACTTGTGTGGGTGGGCCAAAGGCCTGTGACTAGGAAGAGCCCAAAACATAGGGATTTAGAGTATAACACCGAGAATTCTAAGCGCTACATTTTTAAAAAAAATCGTTTTTAGCCAGTTCTGCTTTGGACACCCACACAAGTGAGGTATCATTTTACTCGGGAGAACAAGGGGAATGCTGGGTGGTAGGACATTTGTGCCAGCACGGTGATTCCACGCAAAAATATGTGGAAAGTATGTTTTTGTCAGCTAAATTTGAGGTTTGCAGGATTCTGGTAGAAAACATTGGGGGATCCACGCAAGCCATATCTCTTGGACTCCCCAGGGTGTCTAGTTTTCAAAACATGTGGGTTTGGTAGGTTTCCCTAGATGGCGGCAAGCCGAGCCAAAACCAGGTGCTCCCCAAAACCAGGTAGTTTTGTTATAGGTAATTTTGAAGTCTCCACAATACGATTTGGGCCATTTTCTGTTTCAGCCACTTTGCCTACCCACACAAGTGAGGTACCATTTTTATCGGGAGACCTGGGGGAACGCTGGGTGGGAGGAAATTTGTGGATCCACGCAGATTCCAGAACTTTCCCACACAGAAATTTGAGAAAAAGTGATTTTTTCAGCTAAATTTGAGGTTTGCAGGGGATTCTGGGTAGGAAAATGTTGGGGGACCCACGCAAGCCATACCTCGATGGACTCCCCCGGGTGTCTACTTTTCAGAAATGTGTGGGTTTGGAAGCTTCCTAAGATGGCCGCCGAGCCCGGGGCCAAAAACCCAGGTGACACCCTTTGCAAATCCAGGTTGTTTTGTGATAAGTAATTTTGATGTCTCCTCAATATATTTTGGGCCCTTGCCTGTCGCGGGTACTTGACCCACCCACGCGAGTGAGGTACCATTTTTATCGGGAGACCTGGGCGAAAACTGGGTGGTAGGAAATTTGTGGATCCACGTAGATTCCAGAACTTTTCCACACAGAAATTTGAGAAAAAAATTATTTTTTCAGCTAAATTTGAGGTTTGCAGGGGATTCTGGGTAGGAAAACGTTGGGGGACCCACGCAAGCCATACCTTTCTGGACTCCCCCGAGTGTCTAGTTTTCAGAAATGTGTGGGTTTGGTAGGTTTCCGAAGATGACCGCCGAGCCCAGGGCCAAAAACCCAGGTGACTCCCCTTGCAAAACCAGGTTGTTTTGTGATAGGTCATTTTGATGTCTCCTCAATACGTTTTGGGGCCTTGCCTGTCGCAGGTACTTGACCCACCCACGAGAATGAGGTACCATTTTCATCGGGAGACCTGGGGGAATAGTGGGTGGTAGGAAATTTGTGGATCCACGTAGATTCCAGGACTTTCCCACACAGCAATTGGAGAAAAAAGTGATTTTTTTTCAGCTAAATTTGAGGTTTGCAGGGGATTCTGGGTAGGAAAACATGAGGGGACCCTCGCAAGCCATACCTTGCTGGACTCCCCCAAGTGTCTAGTTTTCAGAGATGTATGGGTTTGGTAGGTTTCCTAAGATGGCCGCCTAGCCCGGGGCCAAAAACCTAGGTGACTCCCCTTGCAAAACCAGGTTGTTTTGTGATCATTTTGATGTCTCCTCAATATGTTTTGGGCCCTTACCTGTCACGGGTACTTGAAACACCCATGTGAGTGAGGTTTTTGGCCCCGGGCTCGGCGGCCATCTTAGGAAACCTAGCAAACCCACACATTTCTGAAAACTAGACACTCGGGGGAGTCCAGCAAGGTATGGCTTGCATGGGTCCCCCAATGTTTTCCTACCCAGAATCCCCGGCAAACCTCAAATTTAGCTGAAAAAAAAACACTTTTTTCTCAAATTTCTGTGTGGGAAAGTTCTGGAAAATACGTGGATCCACAAATTTCCTACCACCCAGTGTTCCCCCGGTTCTCCCGATAAAAATGGTACCTCACTCGCGTGGGTCGGTCAAGTACCCATGACAGGCAAGGGCCCAAAACGTATTGAGGAGACATCAATACGGATTCTGGGTAGGAAAATATTGGGGGACCCATGCAAGCCATACCTCGCTGGACTCCCCCGGGTGTCTGGTTTTCAGAAAAGTTTGGGTTTGGTAATTTTCTAAGATGGCCGCCGAGCCCGGGGACAAAAACCCAGGTGACCCCCCTTGCAAAACCAGGTTGTTTTGTGATAGGTCATTTTGATGTCGCCTCAATAGGTTTTGGGCCCTTGCCTGTCACGGGTACTTGACCCACCCACGCGAGTGAGGTATCATTTTTATCGGGAGACCTGGGGGAACGCTGGGTGGGAGGAAATTTGTGGATCCATGTAGATTCCAGAACTTTCCCACACAGAAATGTGAGAAAAAGTGATTTTTTTCAGCTAAATTTGAGGTTTGCAGGGGATTCTGGGTAGGAAAACATTAGGGGACCCACGCAAGCCATACCTCGCTGGACTCCCCCGGGTGTCTAGTTTTCAGAAATGTGTGAGTTTGGTAGGTTTCCCTAGATGGCCGCCGAGCCCGGGGTCAAAAACTCATGGGACCCACCTTGCAAAACCAGGTTGTTTTCTGATAGGTAATTTTGATGTCGCCTCAATAGGTTTCTAGCCCTTGCCTGTCGCGGGTACTTGACCCACCCACGCGGGTGAGGTATCATTTTTATCGGGAGACCTGGGGGAACGCTGGGTGGGAGGAAATTTGTGGATCCACGTAGATTCCAGAACTTTCCCACACAGAAATTTGAGAAAAAAAGTGATTTTATTTCAGCTAAATTTGAGGTTTGCATGGAATTGTGGGTAGGAAACCGTTAGGGGACCCACGCAAGCCATACCTCGCTGGACTCCCCCGGGTGTCTAGTTTTCAGAAATGTGTGGGTCTGGTAGGTTTCCCTAGATGGCCGCCGAGCACGGGGCCAAAAACTCAAGGGAACCCCCTTGCAAAACTAGGTTGTTTTGTGATAGGAAATTTTGATGTCACCTCAATAGGTTTTGGGCCCTTGCCTGTCGCGGGTACTTGACCCACCCACGTGAGTGAGGTATCATTTTTATCGGGAGACCTGGGGAAACACTGGGTGGGAGGAAATTCGTGGATCCACGTAGATTCCAGAACTTTCCCACACAGAAATTTGAGAAGAAAGTGATTTTTTCAGCTAAATTTGAGGTTTGCAGGGGGTTCTGGGTAGGAAAACGTTGGGGGACCCACACAAGCCATACCTCGCTGGACTCCCCTGGGTGTCTAGTTTTCAGAAATGTGTGAGTTTGGTAGATTTTCCCTAGATGGCCGCCAAGCCCGGGGCCAAAAACTCATGGTACCCCCCTTGCAAAACCAGGTTGTTTTTTGATAGGTAATTTTGATGTCTCCTCAATAGGTTTTGGGCCCTTGCCTGTCGCGGGCACTCGGCCTACCCACGCAAGTGAGGTTCCATGTTTCTCGGAAGACTTTGGGGAACGCGGGGTTGGTGGAATTTTGTGGACCCACGCAGATTTCAGAACTTTCCACCACAGAAATGTGAGGAAAATGTGTTTTTTTGGACAAATCTTTAGGTTTGCAAGGGATTCTGGGTAACAGAACCTGGTGAGAGCCAGTCAAGCCACCCCATCCTGGATTCCCCTAGGTGTCTAGTTTTTAAAAATGTATAGGTTTGCTAGGTTTCCCTAGGTGCCGGCAGAGCTAGGGTTCAAAATCTACAGCTATGCACTTTGCAAAAAAAGGGTCAGTTTTCACCGTGAAAATGTGGTGTCCACGTTGTGTTTTGGGCCATTTCCTGTCGCGGGCACTAGGCCTACCCACGCAAGTGAGGTACCATTTTTCTCGGAAGACTTTGGAGAACGCGGGGTTTGTGGAATTTTGTGGATCCACGCAGATTCCAGAACTTTCCACCACAGAAATGTGAGGAAAATGTGTTTTTTTTTTACAAATGTTTAGGTTTGCAAGGGATTGTGGGTAACAGAACCTTGTGAGAGCCAATCAAGTCACCCCATCCTGGATTCCCCTGGGTGTCTAGTTTTTCAAAAATGTACAGGTTTGCTAGGTTTCCCTACGTGCCAGCTGCGCTAGGGCCCAAAATCCACAGGTAGGCACATTGCTAAAAAAAAGTTGGAGCCTAGTGGGCTTTCTGCCACCCTGTGGGGGAATCGGGGGAGGGGGGTTTGTCCCGATATGCCCCCAAAGGGGGGCAGAAAGACTGTGGCTATTTTTTGTGGGGGTGGGGGCATTGGTATGACCATTTTGGGCAGCCCCTACCCCCACACGTAATCGCTGGCGCCTAGTGGGCTTTCTGCCCCCTCCAGGGGGCAGATCAGGGGCCACTGCCCCCATCTGCCCTCCCGGGGGGGCAGAAAGACTGGAATTTCTCTGGGGTGGGGTGGGGGTATTGTCATGCCCATTTTGGGCAGCCCCTACCCCTACACGAATAAAACAAAAAAATCTGTGGTTTCTAGTGGGCTTTCTGCGACCCCGGGGGGGTCAGATTGGGGGCTACAGCTCCCATCTGCCTCCCGGGGGGGCATAAAGACTGTAATTTTTGTGGGGTGGGGATGGGGGCATTGGTGTGCCCGTTTCGGGCAGCCCGCACCCTGAAAAAAATTGCGCCCAAAAAAATCCCTGGTGTTTAGTGGCCTTTCTGCTCTTCGGGGGGGGAGATTGGGGGCTACTGCCCCCATCTGCCCCCCAGGGGGGGCAGAAAGGCTGTAATGGTGGCGGGGGGTGGGGACATTGGCATGCCCATTTCGGACAGCCCCCACCCTAAAAACAAATGCGCAAAAAAAATCCCTGGCGTCAAGTGGGCTTTCTGCCCCCCCAGGGGGGGCACATTGGGGGCTACCGCCCCATCTGCCCCTCAGTGGAGGCAGAAAGGCTGTAATGGTGGTGGGGGCATTGGCATGCCCGTTTTGGGCAGCCCCCACCCTAAAACAAATTGTGCAAAATAAAATCCCTGGCATTTAGTGGGTTTTCTGCCCCCCCGGGGGGGCAGAAAGGCTGTAATGGTGGCGGGGGGTGGGTGCATTGGCGTGCCCGTTTCGGGCAGCCCCCACCCTAAATAAAATTGCACACAAAAAAATCCCTGGCGTCAAGTGGGCTTTCCGCCCCCCCGAAGGGGCAGATTAGGGGCCAATACCCCATCTGCCCCCCAGGGGGGGCAAAACGTCTATAATGGTGGCGGGTGGGTGGGGGCATTGGCATGCCCGTTTCGGGCAGCCCCACCCTAAACAAAATGTTCAAAAAACGAATCCCTGGTGTTTAGTGGGCTTTCTGCCCCCCCCGGGGGGGCAGATTGGGGGCTACTGCCCCCATCTGCCCCCCAGGGGGGGCAGAAAGACTGTAATGATTGCGGGGGTGGGGGCATGGGCATGCCCATTTTGGGCAGCCCCCACCCTTATTTTTCTATTAAAAAAAAAATCCCTGGTGTCTAGTGGGCTTTTTCCCCCCTCGGGGGGGCAGATTGGGGGCTACTGCCCCCATCTGCTCCCCAGGGGCGGGCAAAAAGACTAAATTTCGGCAAATTGAATTGGGGGGAGTAAAGGCCCTTGCCCAAGGGGCCGCTCCCCCCTCCCTGGTGTCTAGTGGGTGGATCCCTGCTTGGGGATCGCCCTCCTGTGGTGATCCCCAAGCAGGGATCCACTGAGGAGGGGTACCATTGGAACGGGGAGATTCTCCCCTTTCCAACGATACCTCTCCCATCTTTCTACGTGCTCAGCGGGCTGAGATAGCCCCCTGAGCACGTAGAAACTGAAACTGAAATGAGCCTAAAGGCTCATTTCAGTTTCGGTTTCACTGAAATGACGTCAGCGCGACGTGCGCGCCGATCGTCATTTCAGGGAAACCAGGGGGGGGGGCTCGGGAGGTGGGGAAGCTCTTCCCCAGCTCCCGAGGCTCTTTTGGTGTAAAGGGAATCCCTCTGGTGCCCGCACCAGTCATAATCTTTGTGAATATTTTTGGGCAGATCTTATACCAAATGGAAGAATACGGAACTGATAATGGTTCCCAAAAATACAAAATCTTAGATATTTCCAAATGTAACAGCCAATGGAACATAAAAATAGGCCCTTGTGTTTTATATGCTATCTGTCTCATTGCAGTCACCCCTGAGGAAGGTCATATGCTCCCCGAAAAATGCATTGGGTCCTACAACAAAATTAATGCCACACTATAAGGAGGGGTGAATCCCCAGGTGTTGTTTAGAAAGGCTTGGATAGGCATTTGTTGAATATGGATTAAAATATTTGAATCACGCATGGACATAAATTGATTACAAATCGAGATCTGGAAGTAATAAATTGGATTAAAATGAAGAAGAAATCTTTGGAATTCATTTATTAGTGATATTCTGTCTTGGCAGTGCACCATGTGCTGGGACCTGATGAGGCTCCACTATTATTTCACTATTCGAAATTTTACATTTTCTTATCTTATCCAATTGGCGCCTGGAGTCTGTATCCTGGGTCACATGACTAGGTGTCGCTGGTTTTTGCTCTCTGTATATTGCTCCCAGACATTGAGACAAAGGAGAATAGCTTTTCGCTGGATGGGGTATCTATGACTTGATGAGGGGGAAGAGATGTCACCTACCACACTTGCATATCACAAACGCTCTGCTTGAGCACCCTCACAAAGGGTTTGACACTAGTTTTTTGTGACCCAGACAATCTGGGCCAGAGCAGGGAGGAAGAAAATTCCAGAACTGTCTACTACTAAAGTGGCACCAGGTATAAATAATAGACCATCTGACCCAACAATTCATTACACTCTGGACCTGTGGAAGAGTCAGAAGAACTGCTGTGATGCTCTGCAAGAAGACTACTAGCCTGTTGCCCTACTGGCCTGCTGCCTGAGTGAAAGGACTCAAACTGCACCTTGATCCCAGGAACACCAGAGTGACACCAAGGGCTAATTGGCTGGCCTCCCGATCAGAGCCTCAGGGACAGAAAAGGCTCCAACCACCTTAAACCCAGCACCTGGACTCTGCCTGCTGTGAGTTTTGCCTCACCAAGTGATGCCATCCTAGTCCTGAACCCTTGGAAGTGGTCCTGAAGGTGCTCTGCCAGCCGAGCTGTGGTCCTGTAAGCAGAACTGACACAGTGTGACGCATCTCCTTGCAGCCGCATCGGAACCACTGCAGTGGGATGCATCTCTGACGCGGGACCTCGCATCGCAGCCCTTAGTTCCTCGGAACTGCCATTTCACAATGCATCCTTGATGCAGGCCTTTGCTTCGCAAGTCTTTTGTTGATGGTATCCTTGATGAAGATGCAGCACTTCGCATCACAGCCCTACAGCTTTTTCTGAACTACTGCGGCGCAATGCATCTTCAACAAAGCACTTCGTCTCACAAGTCCCTCATCGACGGCATCCTCGATGATGATGCAGGACTCTGCATCACAGCCATGCAGCTTCCTCAGAACCTCAGCTGCATGGTGCATCCTCAGCACGGGATCATCATCTGAGCATGTGTTATCTATTTCCCTTCACTGATGTGTGTCCTCTCAGCTAGGGCTAGAGACCGCGTCTGCGCTCATTTGTGATCCAAGGCCTTGTGCTGTGTGTCATCCAGTCTGGATATTCCGACATCCGAGCTGCAAGAACATATCTCTCCTATGCTCTCCTAACTGCCTTTTTCCCCATAACATAACATAACATGTATAATTAACTTTCGAGACCACACTAATGGCGTACACATTTCTTATAACCTGACATAAAACATGACATAACATAACACAACATAACTCAGATAACCAGAAATTTAGCATTTAAAGTCAGACACTCCTAACATGAATGCTCTCTCCAAGAAAACCTAAAAGGACAATTTGGTGAGCTGATTTTTATTCCGAAGAATGTGCTCTTTCTAACTTGATGTCATTAGCAGTAACGAAGCTAGAAAGTGTCTGCAGCATCCACAGACTATACATTATAGGAGTTTTTAGCTCTAACCTGCTAGACGGGTGCGGACGTAGTTCATTTGCAAAACACATTACTGCTTTCTTAACTATTAAATCAATCACTGAAAAAATTTAATATTTAATACATACCGAGTTACTTAGTGGCTACCTTTACAGTAAATTATGTTTATTTCATTCCAGTACATTTTGCAAACATTGTTTCTGTTGCATGATGGTTCTATGTTGGAAAAACGGTTTTCGATTTTTTTGTTGAGGCAAAGCATTCCTTAGGTAAAAAACATGCTTCATGGTTGGTGTAAAATTGTAAACTGCCTTCTTGAATTATTAGCTCCAGTGATTAAAGTCGTAGCTGCCTGGTGGTTAACAATTACCTTTGGAAATAATTACCTGTCTTTTAAGGTTGACTAAGATTCTGATCTAATAAATTAAAGTGAAAATGAACGGATATAGCAGACCAATGCTATCTAACATGATATGGAATCACAGCTAGAGCGCCTCGCTCTGAAATTGTGATTACCTTCTGATTTCTCTATAGCATAACAGTCTGGCCAGAGAGGAGCTGGCAACACTGAAAAGAATGCAGCTTATTCACAGAGATGTGCCCCGTGCTCTTCGATTTACAACTTTAGATGGACAGAAATGTGGAATGGGAGTTCACTCACTGTGGACGGAAAGAGACATCAAGGCAACCTGGTGTTCAGGCTTGTCAGAAGTATTTGCAAAGCTTGGGGCAAAATCTTAATGGGGGAGCCCTCTGAATGCTTCCTGGGTATTTGCCAGGTGCCATACCCACTTTTTTCTAAATATCAAAAAGGAAATGTTATCTAGAAAAATTAAAAACATGGCATCTAACAGCATCTATTGGTATGACAATGTAAGCTGCCTCTTAATTAATGAAAACGATGGGCTTAGGGCCTTACTATAAGTTTGGCGGTCCTCCTGCGGCCCGCCACAACAGTGATCCGCAGGAGGACTGCCAAGCCCCTAGTGCGACCACCCTCTGGATTGCGATTATAATCCTTAGTGGGCAGGCGGTGCTGTGGCGGTGTCACGACGGTGCCTGTCTAAGGCTCATAGGAGAGCCTTACACAGGCACCGCTGTGACACTGCTGCAGGTCGTTCCTGCACGGTATGGAATGCACCATGTTGTGCATTCCATCCCATGCAGGAACTGGGGATGCATTTCCAAGGGGGCACAACATGTGCCCCCCTGCATGCAAACCCTGACCCTGGAGTGACAGGGGGCCCTATTAGTGCCCCCTTAGTTTCCTCACCGCCACCTTTTTCATGGCAGGCTCGCCGCCACCCTTTTCATGGTGGGCTCACCGCCATGGAAAGGGTGATGGTAAGGCAACGTGTAATATGCTCGGCCATGCCACAGCAGCACCACCAGCATATTACTCAGCCTGTCCACCAGTGCCACGCTGAGGGATCCTGAATTCCCGGTGGTCGCAGCAGTCCCGTGGCCATCCAAATGCCACACAAGTAATACTGCGGGCGGGCCCGCGGTGTGGCAGTGGACGGACTGCCACAGGCCACAAGTCTCAATAGAAATTCTATGTTTACTAAACAAATGTGAGACCAAGGATCATGTCCCTGCTCCCCCCACCCTAATGATGGCCCTGAATGGTTTTCGGCTTCTGGGCTGTCAAATGTTTAATTGATAGGCAAAAACCAGTGGTACTCTGAATGGTTTAAATTCAATGAAAAAAGTGGGGGTGGGCAGGCACTAAAAGGTGTTTGAAAAAGAAATATACATTGGTTGGGTTTTTTCTATGTTCGACTACAAAGGGTGTGGCCTCAATGGTCTTACTCCACAAAGAATAACCAAAATCAGAGGGCACCAAGATATTTATTCAACAGTAACTTAGGTCATGGAATTCCATTAATAAAATCTTCCTCTTCCTTTATATGCAAACATTGGGAGACACAGGTTGAATTCAGTTAGTGATTGGTTCTGAAAAAACCTTGAGATGATCCCCAACAAGGTGGTTAATCCACTGGGGTGGCCAGACTACATCTCCCTCTCAGTTGATGTGGTCTTGTATATTTTACACCTAGTGCATGATGTATGAAAAAATACCTGTTTGTGAATAGTATTAAAGGGATATACAATGTACTGAGTTGTGTTGAATAAGGAGTCTATAGAAATGTATAGAGAGCTAAAAGACTATGTGCCATATTATCAAGAACGGCGCAAACATTCTCGCCGCTTTAGCGGCAGGAAACTGCCGCTAAAGCGGCGATAAGGGGCTTGATAATATGCCCTATAGAATTCCAATAGAAGCCCAGGTTTGATGTCCTTGACACCAGAACCTGGGCTTCTATTGGAATTCTCTAGGGCATATTATCAAGCCCTTATCACCGCTTTAGCAGCAGTTTCCTGCTGCTAAAGCGGCGATAATGTTTGCGCCGTTCTTGATAATATGGCCCCAAATACAAAAAATTGACATCATAATGCAATTTCTAAATGCAATTTGTCAATAACGATTTGATATTCATTTGAGTAATAAGGAGGGATACCTTCCACATCAAACAAAAAGTAACAGTTGTCCCAGCCGGGGGCCCTCCCTGAAAGTGATGTCACTTCCAAGGGGGTCGAGGGAGGGTCACATGACTGTGTTGGGTCACGTGTGTTGTGGCATCCCCCTTGTCATGTGCTAGTCACCTGCTCATGGTTGAGCAACGTGGTTAGGGCTATGTGACAGCCCTCAACGAACCAGAGCCCATGGAGATCCGGTGACCATTATGTGATGTAGAGGAGTACGCTCCATTTTTGTTTATGCTTAGAATACATATAAAGAGCCCCTAAGCAGTCTATGCCAAACCCAGGAGCCGCACTTCAGAAAGAGATCGCTCTGTCAATATGAAGAGATATAGGCACCTCATCAAAAAGACGCCCTCTGATGGTGGTTTGAACACTATCAATAGATATTATTGTAGCCTGACACCAGTGACAATGGAGCAGAATGCACAGCAGAGCGACCTTAAAGAGGGTTGTCACGACATCACCGGTTTTGACGAGAAGCTCTGCTGGAATTTGGAAACACTCGGCCTCAAGGAATTGCCACAACTGATATCCCCTATTAAGGGCTCCACCAGCGAAGCCTCAAGTAAAGATTCAAATGCTGGAAACAATTTCATCGACATGGAAGATGGAAAAGAATCTATGAAGATATGGGATTTCTGGAGGAATCATCGAGCAACAGCCGCGTGCAAACTCCGATGCCGGTTATGCCTCACTGGACCGGAGTGACTCTTAAGATTTCAGAGCCGCCGCTGAGTCTCACGAAAATGTGTTGGAGTAGAAAAATATGCTTTGGCATGGTTTTACATAAGTTAGCATTTGCTGCACCATTTTGTGTAAGGGCACCATTTTGTATCATGATCGAAACTAATTCTTTGCCATTTCCAAGAGACGGCCTTCTCTAGGTTATGTTTCTTCGGAGCTGAGTTTTTGCTACACTAATGAATGCACTGTTCTTATTAGCGCATACCTTTCCTCTAGATGTAGGCCCTCTCCCACTTGTCTAGTGCCGGGCACGGGCAGAATGAACTTGACTGTTAGATAGTGTGTGCCCAGCTGCAGAATCGTAACTTATTTTCTGTATTTCACTGTTCTGTTGTATCTGCTTGGAAAATTCCATTGTGGGTGTGCCTTCATTGGTTCCAAATTGTACATAAAGTATCTCTATGCTTGCTGATGCCAGTCCCCTCTGCAACACTCCTAGAGACTGGGCAGATTGGGCTCCGCTCTGAGTGTACTCTGAATAAACAGATATTGGTTTGTATTCTCTACTGTCTGACCGACTCTTCATTTGGTATAGAAGGCTGAGAGGTGGTCGTGAGTGACCTGGGTGACCCTTAACGGGTCACTTCCTTCAAATGATGAGGTTAGTAAAAACCGTTATAGACATTTACTTATACCGTATATATGGCTATATTTTACTTTTAACTAATAGTCTGTCTTTATTTATTTTTTGAACAGTAGTTCGCATCAGCAAAAGGAGCTGTGGTAGAGGGGATGTCGCTAAAGGTGAACGCCATATATTTTTACTGCTTATGCTGCTCAAAACAGACTGAAAGTTCCACAATCTGAGGGGGGAGCATGGCTAGCTGCGAAACAAGATGGCCACAAACTAAGGGAGCTCCGCCGGTCGTTCCCGAAAGTCCCCCCATAAATCCGGAAAAACTGGCTGGATGAGACTCCAAAATACTAATAGTGAGGCGGAGTGCAGCTGGGAAATCAGCACTCTGAAAATGGCAGTGATCAGGCCGGTGCAGTGCCCTGGATCACGGCGGATCTAGGCCCGTACATTGTGGACCCCAGTGTGGCGGTTGGAGCGAAGCAAAGCGCCAGGAGCGGGAAGACGAGGTAATCCCAGCGGGCGCTGGGGGAAGAGCTGGAGCCCGGCCGGACGGGAACCGCGCTCCAGTGGCTCAGACAACGAGCCCATAAAGAGTGGAACACAGCGGACCGATAGTGAGAGCAGTGTGCACAGCTGTGACTTGCCGGGTCTGGGAGAGCTAAGACGCAAGGCTGGGGGAGGAGGCATCTGAGGCGCGAGCCTAACGATGAGGTGGAACGAAAGAGTACAGGGGCATTTTAGGAATAGTCGGGCGTGGCGCTCGACTATGAACATGACACATTGCTGAGGCACCGGACGCAAAGCAATCTATATCCTTCCTGCAGCTTCAGTTTACACCCTGCAACAGCCAAGTAGAACTACAGCGTGGCAGGCCCCTATCACTGGGCCCATGCAGATAAAAGAAGCAAGCCACTTCCACGAGTGCTAAAAACTGAAGCTTGGAAGCCACCTGGCCCCCCCTCAGGCGGGAAACCCGACAGACCGCCAGGAATAGAGTCTACGCCTGGGCAGGCGGCGGTGAGTACTGAGAGAGGCCCCATGGGCAGTCCCTCACGAGTGAGTTTCCCCCGCCCCCCGCCCTACCCTACACCTCAAGTAAGAGATCACCTGGATCAGAGTGAAAGGAACAGAAAGGAGCACAACAGCAGCACTATGACGGGCGGGAAGGGGCCTAGAAGTACCCAACAAACCAAACTGGGCAAATATACACAGCCCAAAGACACAAAGAGTGGGAAGTTCGCCGAGATGGAGCCAGACCCAGGCCTGCAACCCTCCATGGCAGCGACGGGACCAACGCTACAGGACATAATGATGGTTCTGCAGGGAGTGAAAATGGACCTAGCTGGGAAAATTGACACTGTTAACGTAGAGGTTTCATTGATAAGGGCAGACCTCCGTAACCTTGGATCCAGAGTACGGTAAGTAGAGAAGGTGACAAACACTCTGGTGGAAGTCACTAAATCACTTCAAAAGCAGGTCCAAGAGCTAACTTACACGACAAGGACATTAGAGGCGAAGCTGGAAGATCAGGAGAGTCGATCTCAACGGAACAATGTCAGTATCATTGAAGTCCCGGAGTGAACGGAAGGGGCTGCGGTGGACCTATATGTAGAGGACCTCATACTGAACTCGCTCCAACCCAAGGGTTTGTCCAAATACTTTTCTGTGGAAAGAGCGCACCGAGTTTCGGGTAATAGGCCAAGAGCCGGGGCTCCCCCGCACCCCATAATTGTGCGCATTTTCAACTACTGAGATAGAGATGTAATCCTCCAGACCGCCCGTAGTGCTCTGCCACTCAAAATAGATAACGCAAACATAACCTTCTTCCCGGAATTCACTACGAAAGTGCAGCAAGTTCGGACAACTTTCCTCGAAGTCAAAAGGGCAATGCGAGCAAAGGTGATGAAATACTCAATGCTCTTCCTAGCAACACTGCGAGTGTCAGCAGAAGGTAAAGTGTGGAGGTTCTCCACCCCGGACGAAGCATGGGAGTGGCTCGACGGGTGGCAAATTGTGGGAAGGTCCAGACACACCTATGGAGGTACAAGCAAGCCCACAATTTGAGAGTCGACTGAGATAGAAGATGCTGAGCAGGTACCCCTGCAACAAAGAGACTCTCCATCCCACTCTGGTGACTGAGAGATTACAAGAACACTGTCCAAGTGAAGCGATTGCCCCTGAAGAACTGGGACGAATGCGACGAGGTCGTCTCCTCTGAAGACGGACTATAATTTATGTATATTACTCATTTTATGGTCCCAGACCTTGAAATGCATGGTTAGAAGACAGAACATGGGGCTACACAATGGGTCTAGAAATACTTGTAAGGGGGGATGAGGGTTAGTGACCGGCGGGCCCAGACACGACTTAAGCCCACCCGAAGTCTGTTGGTTTAGTTAAAGGGCGATAGGCACTCTGCTGAGTTGGGGAGGGTGGGCAGTTATGTACCCACCGTGCAGGAAAGCAGGGAGGGGGGAGTTTTACGAGTTCAATTTGTTGTTTGCATGTTTAACTGCTCAGTATTCTAGCTGCGCAGATGCACCACACTCCGGGAAGGAGGGAAGGGGAACAGAAAAGGTCAGCCACGAACCCGAACACATAGCCGGGGTAGTGACAGATATGCTGAACATGACTCCATTAGATGGTAACAATGGCATCGCACACCTCTGACACTTTAACCCAAATGTCTACCTCTACTCACACACACATCGAGCAGGACCTAATAATCCTGACCTTTAATGTAAATAATCTTGGGACTAAAATCAAGCAAACAATGGTGATGCAATACATTAAACGACACTACCCAGACATTGTCCTGATGCAAGAAATGTATTTGAAGGGTTATACCTGCAAGGCACTAGATAGATTCGGCTATAAATTAATGGCACATGTGGGGTTCACCTCTGGCTCTAGGGGGTGGGAATACTAATCAAAACAACGCTGCCCTACGTGCCCCAAAAGACATGGCATGATCAATTAGGTAGATATGTGGCACTTACTGGGGTATGGAAAGGATGGAACATCAGACTCTGCTTGGTATACGTCCCACCTCAGATGCACTCTGGAACATTCCCTGAGATAAGTTCCTTAATCGTAAAACTCCCTTATGGAGCACTGATATTAGGTGGAGACCTTAATGCACCTAACGTGGATAGGGTAACAAGTTCAGTGAGAGGAGCAGATGCTTTACAGGCATTTGTTGAAGCAATGGGATTAGTGGACCTGTGGCGATTACATAACCTGATGTCTAGACAATACACGTATTTCTCGGCACCGCATCAAGGGTACTCCAGGCTAGACTACATCTTAATGCACACCATCAATGCAGGCATGTCCAAGGTGCAACCCATAAGGCAAGAGGCATATCGGACCATTCACCAGTAGAAGTGAAACTGCTAGGGCCCCCTAGAACCCATGTACTACCACCCCAAATTGACCCCTGGCTCTTAAACGATAAAAAGATCCAAGAGAAAATACGCAAACGCACAAAGTTATACTTCCAGAAAAACTCAGGGTCAGTGGATTCACTTTCTGTACTCTGGGAAGCAAATAAAACAGTTATAAGAGGCTATGTACAGGTGCTGGCAGGGGGCAAAAAGAAAGAACAGAAAATACACTACGAACATATTGAAGGGGACCTGCTTAAATTGGAGGCAGCGGCAGCTACCTCCGTCCTCAGTACCACCCCTTCTGCATGGGCCGGCACCTGGTGGCCGATCGCCCTCGGAAGCCCACCTACCCCCTCAGACCACGCCAAGAACCTCAGCATCGTACTCGACTCATCACTCACCATGAACCGACAGGTCAACGCCGTCACCTCCAGCTGCTTCAACACCCTCCGCATCCTCTGCAAGACCTTCAAGTGGATCCCCCCTGAGTCAAGGAAGACAGTCACCCATGCACTCATCACCAGCAGACTGGACTATGGAAATGCACTCTATGCCGGCATCAACAAGTCCCTACAACAAGTCCCCGCAAACTCCAGACAATACAGAACACCGCCGCCTGACTCATCCTCGGCATCCCCTGACACGAACACATCAGCCAACACCTACGAAGTATCCACTGGCTCCCTGTGGAGAAAAGAGTCACTTTCAAAATCCTCACTCATGCCTACAAATGCCTACACATCAACGGACCCAAATACCTCAACGACAGAATCAACTTCCACGTACCCAAACGAAATCTCCGATCTTCCAACCGCGCACTGGCCGAAACCCCGCGCATCCACAGAGCCAGAACAGGCAGAAGATCCTTCTCTCACATTGCAGCCAAGACCTGGAATGAGCTACCAGCAGACATCAGACGCGTCCCCTCCCTGAACACCATCAGGAAGACCCTCAAGACCTGGCTCTTCGGCTAAACAGATCTGCGGACCCCCCTCAGCGCCTTGAGACCCTCACGGGTGAGTAGCATGCTTACAATTCCCTGATTGATTGAATTGCCAGACCCACAGACCAGTCACTTAATCCTCCTTAAACAACAGGAGATACAAGACATTGTGGAGGGTAAAACCATGGAATATGCAAGGGAATCTCAAAGGAGAGTCTATGAAATAGGTGACAAAGCCATGAAACTTATGGCGTGGCTGGAACATAGAGACAGGGAAAGGAAATGGGTATTGGAGATAAAAAACGCTGGGGGACAAACTCATACGACTGGTGAGAACATAGCAGAGACATTTGCAACATACTATGAACAGATATACAAATCTACCCCGACGCGAACCAAAATGGACTGTATTGAACTGGTAAAGGAGATTAAACTCCCCGCACTATCACGGGAGGAAAGTGATGAATTGGATGGGGACATAACTATTGAGGAGATATGCAGAGCGATTGGGGCTCTCCAGTCGGGCAAGGCGGATGGGCCACTGAACTATACAAGGGAGCTGCTACACTAGTGGCCCCGTATATGCTAGAGATGTTTAAAGTGTCAGTAAATCGAGGTAGCTTGCCGGAGGACCAAAGATTAGCTACAATTGTTGTTATACTGAAACAGGGTAAGCCCCCAGCTGACTGCTCCTCATACAGGCCAATCTCCCTGTTAAATACAGAGGCAAAGGTCCTGGCAAAAGTCATATCAAATAGACTCACCAAAGGAATATCTGCCCTAATACACCCAGATCAATCTGGATTTATGCTAAGGTGCAGCACTAGACTAAATTTAAGATGATTATATGCTGTGCTGCAAGCTACAAAATCCCAACCGGAAGAAAGCGCAGTGTTACTCTCACTGGACGCCTGAATGGTTTTCGATAGTATAGAGTGGCACTATCTATTTGTGGTGCTCGAGCGACTTGTATTTGGTCCCAAATTCCGGGCCTGGGTGCGGATGCTATATATGAACCCCACGGCCAGAGTAAGAGTAAATGGTACCGTGTCCAGACTGGTGACGCTGCACAAGGGTACAAGGCAAGGCTGCCCGCTCTCGCCCATGCTCTTCGCTATAGCGCTTGAGCCACTAGCGGCATGGGTCAGGAACAACCCAATCACAAGAGGCATACTGCTGGGATGATAATGGGGGGAAAGAATCTCATTGCATGCTGATGATGTACTATTGTATGCCACGAGGCCCCGCTCCACGGTGCACCGCATACTCCATATATTCCAGCTGTTTGATAGCTTCTCTGGGTATCGAATTAACTGGGACAAGTCACTTATGTTTGTATTGGCAGGAGAGACACCAATCATACCGACCACCCGTGATGCCCTCATGGTTAGAAATAAATGTAAATACCTAGGTATAGTTATATCGCTAAATGAGAACGAATTTATGGAAGACAATTTGTTTCCCCAACTGCATAGACTGCAGAGGGATGTAGCACATTGGAGAAGGTTACCACTCTCACTGATGGGAGGAGCGGCCATATTTAAAATGATGGCACTACCGCGGTTATTGTATGTCCTTCAGAATACCCCAAATAGGATACTCGTGGAGTTTTTCCATCGGATAGACTCCGAAATAAGACAGCTATTGTGGGATGGTGGGAGTGCAAGAATCACACTACATAAACTGCAGCGGGGAGTGTATGAAGGGAGACTTGCCATCCCAGACATCCGCAAGTACTACTGGGCTTCACAACTAGTAACGATAAATGACTGAGTATTTGCAGGAAGGGAGGAGCCTGCATACCGAATTGACCACTAGTCGATGGGGCAAAGAGGATACTTAGAGGCACTGTATAGCAAACAAGCGATCAACAGACTACCGACACATACACAAACGACTGTTAGAATATGGCGAGAGGCTACTAAATTCCTAGGCTGGGAAGGTAAATTAACGGAGCGCACTCCACTCTGGGATAGTGGGCTGCTGAGCGAGGTGAGGGAATTAAAGGGATTCTATGCATGGGCGCTTCTAGGAATTGAGTTTCTAGGGGATGTATGGAAGAATCAAAAGATGGTAGAGTTCCCGAGTATGCAGTCGGACCACCAAATACCTGACTCTGAGCTATTCCGCTACATGCAACTTAACCGCTTCGCTGCGGCTGGAATTCCCCCGCTGTGCTGAAGAATTCCACGCGTGCGTGGTTTGGACGGCCCTCGGCCGTCCTCCGCACAGCCCACCGTGACACATGCAGCGGGTTAAGCATGCTCTAGCGGCTCACGTTAAAAAGAACAAACATCTACCAGAATACGCACCACTAGAAGACAGGGTACTAATGGATCAGATAATGGAAAAGGCCACCTCTCTCATTTATAAAAAAATTATGAATAACATCAGGGACACCCTGATAGCACTAATAGAGGCTTGGGAGGGAGATTTGGGTATCCTGGAGGAAGATGATTGGCTGGAGGTCTTGCAGAGCCCTAGGGAGGTTGCTATAAGAACATGTTTTTGACTGATACAACTCCGAATCATACATAGATCCCACACAACTAAAGTGAGACTGCACCAAATGGGTGGGAGTGCTTCACATAATTGTTTAAGGGGTTGTGGGGAGGTTGGTACCTTTTTCACACAATATGGAGCTGCCCAGTGCTTCAAAACGTTTGGAGTAAAGTCACTAGAGTGATGTCAAGAGTGTTGGGACAGAAGTTCCCAAAGGATGCCAGATGGCATATACTGTGTGTTACAGGAGATGTTACATGGCCAAAATACACTAAATTGTGGCTAATGCTAGCAGATATAATAGCCAAAAGAAATATAGCCCAGGCATGGGGAAAAGCACAACCCCCTTCAGTCAGGGAATGGGAAAATGACCTAGATTGGTGCTGTGCAGCAGAAAAGATCATTTACCCGAGCCAAGGAAGCCCTCGGAAATGGAACAATATCTGGAGGAAATGGGTGAAATATAGGGGGCCTTGAATGAACACAAGAAAAGAAATCAATGTGTGATAAGAGGTAATGATATTAGACGCTGGCCTGGAGCGGGAGGGGAATGACGTTGGAAAGTGCAGGGAATTGCATACACCAAAGATCTATATAAGTGGTGGAGAACCCTGTTCAGAATATGTAATGAAAGAACCAAAGCTTATGTCCTGGATGTTCTGATATGCAACTGTATACTTAATAAAAAGACATTTAAAAAAAAAGAAAGTTCCACAATCCAAAACAAAGAGCTGCATAATAAATGTGTTTATACCTATAATATTGAAAATTTTGAAAAGGAAACTCAAGGCGTACCCTATGACGCTATATGGCCTGTTAAAGGTTTTTCTGCAATTGTTGTGAGCGCATATGTCAAACGTGATTATTATAACCTCTGCCACGCCCATAAAATTCATCATCCACAGCAGGAGACTCACAAGTGTCTATATTACTCACACACTTCAAGAACAATCCGTCATATATGTAGGTTGCTAGACCTGAACAAAGTATATAAACTGTTAAGGTTGGAGTATGGTTTGTCTGAGGAAAAAAATGTCCACTCTGATATGATTAAGGTCTTGTCGACCATCCTCAAAGAGATCCAATGTTCAGGTGAGCCAAGTTCAAAACTCTGTTGTATGCAAGATTTGTGTACATATTTTGTTAGAAGGATGGAATGAAGTGCTATAGAAAGACGTGCTATATTTATTTTAAAAACAGACGAGTCTGCTCTTTAGCGCCACGAAAACTGTTTAAAAAAATGTTGAGTCTCCCCGCATTGTGTCATTATTGTATTATTTAATGTTACATACTTACTTACTTTTAGGCAAAGCATCAGACTGTTGGCATGCAATATGCGTCTGAGTTATGTTCAGGATATATATGTATTGCTAGATTGGTATATGTGTTACTTAAAGAAAGAATAGCTGAAATACAACTTGTAACTCTGCGCTATCTGAAGCTTGGTGAGCTGCCCATGGCAAAGCAGTGTGACAGTCCTACATGCATAGCCAACTGGTGTATAAATGCGGAGCTACCTACAACAGAAGAATACTGGAGCGCTTTGAAAAGCTGTATTAAGGAGTTAATACTATCACCGACAACCAGATTACCTATTGCCTTGGAGCTTGTGACCAAAGAATATTTTAGAAATAAAGGTTCTGGATTGTAAGACAGAGAATTGTATGATCTTTTGAATGCTGTCAGTATCCTGAGTCTACAAAGTTATAGGCGACATGAGCGGGAAGTCCTGTCTAGAGCCGATGAGTTTATAGCTGTAAAAATATCAAAAGCTGTGATGCTGAGGCAAATTATCTGCTGGGCCCCTAGTAATGTATGTAGCATGTCTTACTATGTATACATAGTGAAAAGTCAGCAAACTGTCCAACAACAATGACAAGACATGTACCATGAAACTGTAAGGTATGCCCTGTTTATGTGTTGCTAACATTCTTTATTTTTGATAAAATGCCCTTACACAATGCTCTGTTTAGTAGGGCTCTAGTTGAAAATGAGCTGGAAGAGGTGTATTCACTCCACAAGCCAGCCAGGAGGCGTTTTAAGAGAAGACCGACCATCGTTAATGCACAGCTAGATTATCAATGACAGTCGGACATAATCAGTCTTCAAGATCTAGCCAAGCATAACAAAGGAGCATGATATATATTAGCAGTATTAGATGTATTGTCCAGGTACGCCTTTGCAGAAGCGCTAATCAATAAGAGTGGTGTTAGCTTCACCACGGCATTTAAAGCCATCTTCAGAAAAAGGCTAACCCCTCAAAAACTGCAAACAGACGCTGGAAAAGAATTTTTGAACAATTTGTTTCAGAAATTATTAAAACAGCACACTGTTCATCATTTTGTAATGCACACGAAGGTGAAGGCTGCTGTTATAGAGCGTTTTAACAGAACTTTAAACTCTAAGATGTGGAGATATGTCATGGCCTACAACACCTACCGATATGTGGATGTTCTACAGGTGTTTATAAATGCTTATAACACCAGTTGTCACAGGACCATCAAAACGTCTCCTGTAGAGGGAACAACCGATAATTCCTTAGTGGTGTAGAGAATGGTGTACACGAGTCATTTTGCTGCCAAGGTAAAGAAGCCTCTTTTAAAAGAAGGTGATCATGCTAGGGTTTCAAAGGTATTATCATGGGTTTTGTTGACAACACGGCTTTTAGCGGGCCCTATAACTCAAACCCTTTCAATTTCAAACACTACAACATCAACTACATGGCGCTGTTTTATGAGGGGTCTGTGATTCCTGCAAAACTGTACACACCCAGCTTTGGTCATGCTAATTTTTTTAGGGAATAGCTGGCCTTGGTTTCGATAACTGGGAAGCACCCGCGTGACTTGAGAGTCATAATGTCAAGAGAAGGATATGGGATGGGCTACATGCTGTTCGTTTTCGATCTGACCCTTGACATGATAGACGACGATCGGATATGTGATGTTGTAACACATGCCATTACATCGCATGCCATTGCAACGCCAAACTTTACCCCGATTTTCTGTCGGGGGAGCGCTGGAAGTTGGAATAGATTAATTTTCTATTCCAACTCCAGTGTGTGCAAAAGTAGGGAAGGTGTTGGAGTTAAATCCAACACCTTCTACCCACTGCTGCACACCTTTTTCGTTGCAACGGCATGCGATGTAACTGCATGCATTGTAACGGTTGCGTTATAAAGGCTGCTTCCCACGACGATCACTACAGCGTGATCAAAAATGGAAATCTAAAAGAAGAAATACATTTTAGTCAGCGCTTGGCTACGAATAAGGCCATGGTTGTATTCTCTGTATTCAACAATGTCATTCAGATCAAACATACCTGGCAGATTTCGTTTGACTATCTTTAAATTATTGGCAAATGGACACTGTTCAGATTCAGGATTTCTTAAGCCATCATAAATATGGTAAGAAATACTTTTTAGGTGTTTTTCCAAGCGACAGTCTACTTGCTGAAATAGGGTCTGAAGGACCCTGCATGCTCATCTTTAACACAGATCCAGACTACGTGGAAGGAAGCACTGGGTGACCCTGTTTGTAGATAAAGACAAAGTTACAGTATTTGACAGCACAGTGGCGTTCCCCGAGTATATCATCTATACAAAACCTATATTAAGTATGTAAAAAATGCTGCTCCGAGGGTGGAGTATAACAAAATGCAGGTACAGAATTCTCTTTCTGTCACATGCAGGGAGCATTGTATATATTTTATTAGGAAAATGTCTGAGGGCATGGTGTTTAGAAATATTTTAAATCTATATTTGAACCACCTAGTTAACAATGACAGTATTGTTATGAAATATGTGAAAGAAAACTCTAGGTTTACATCAAGCGCTGTTAAAACAGAATACACAGTTTGTCAACAGTGTAAGGTTGGGTAACCCCTCTTCTGTGTAATGGTGACTATCTAAAATTAAAGAATAAAAATTTGAATGCAGACTCAGTATATTTATTCTGATGCAAGGACACACATTTAAAATGTTTTTAAAAGATGACAGAAAGACTTTGAAAAGTTAAGAGGTTTATTTTAAAAAGTTTTTTTTGTAGTACAAGCATCACACTGATAAACTTAGTAAAGAAATAAAAGAAGAACAACCTAAAATTTGTAACTATGCCAAAATTAAACACACAAACACATGTGCTTATATACATAGGTTCAAAAGTCAGAAGAATCATCAGACATTTAACCATGTGTTCATTTTAGGCAATGTCTTTTTTTGAGGTTCCTGAGGCAGAGCATTGGTGTTCCAAGAGGGGAATAGCCGGGGAAAGAAAGGGGATGCTGGCATCTTAGGGAGGGGGTTAAAAACAGCAGGTGCTGGCATTCTTGGGGGGCCAAAAGTCAATTCTTTCAAACTTTCAAGCAGCCACTTGTGTTCAGCATTACTGATGATCATTGAAGGAATGTTAAGTTCTGCACAGGCTCGCAGAAACTGTTCCCAACCTCTAGGAGCTTTCTGGAGCGATAGTCTTTTGGGGCGTATAAGACCTTTCACTAGGTTGTACATGTGGGATCCAACAACCAGTTGACCTTTGTAGAGGAATTTGCCTCTCTCATTCCATGAGGACAGATCTTTAGAACCTGCCATTTTACTTAGCAACATTTGTGTGGCCCCTCTATACCTTTGACTTATCTTTTTTAATAGGTCTTCAATAATGATGTCTGAGGATGGTGGTGGTTCTTGAGGTGTTGAAGGGGGTGGTGGAAGCTGTTCAGTTTCAGAGGCATATAGAATCAACCTGTTTTTTTCAGCATTCCATTGCCCATAATAAGTTTTCAAGTTTTGAAGAGCACTGGAGTAAAGACCTGCTTTGTCATAGGGATTTAGATCAGTATGGTTCAAAATGTCTTTAATCTAGGGACGCAGGTACTATGCCTCATTTTTCCCAGGCATCGCCCGTAGACGTCTCCAACTATTCCAGCTGCTGCCGTCGTAACAAGTACATCTTTTGGGAATAATCCATCAGTTACCGGTTAGGAGGCTGGTAATTAGAGGTATAGCTATGCCCAACAAAGAACCTATAAAACCTCCCGACTGCTTTACCAGTTTCTTCTTAGAAATGAGGGAAGCCCTTTTATGACTAAGCTTCTTCAAAACATGGAACTGGCTCTCTGGTATAGGGACATTACCTTGTAAGGTGTTTAGGGCGATTTCTGAAATGGCAGACACTAAATTGTCCAAAGCCACACACAGCATGGCTTTTCTTTGCTGGGGCTAGCTCTGACTAGCATTTTTAGGAGGGCTAGATTACTGTATAGAAGCGCCGACATGGTCAATACTGGACATTATAAGGTATAGAGTGTAAATGTTATGGGAGACTCTTTAGTGATTCTGTTTAAAGGCTTTGGGCTTGGTTTTAAGTGTGTAAGTGATGGGGAGATCAGGTGGGAAAATACCAGCACGCAGTCTGTAGTCTTCTAGAGTATTGGGTTGTAAGTCTACTAGTAAGTAACCTTGGGGTTTCTAGGTAGCATCGTTAAAGGCTTCCAAGAAAAAACGGGTGTTACCTGTTTAGCTATAATGGATATCTGTTGTTTGTCTCAGGGTTTTTTCAATAGAACCAGGTATGAGGTGTTAAGAGCTATAGAATGACTGCTCTTACCCTTGTAATACAAGTTCTGCACGATGTAACATATGCTTAGATTGAAATGATGTGAATATTGAGTAAAAGCTTTCTCTATCTCAGGGTGATCCCCACCTATGCTCATAAGGTCATCTACAATCACCATGTTTACAAGCCCTGTAGGTAACAATGCATTTTCTTTTAGATTATTTGGTATGCCGTCTATAAATTTGATGTGTGGGATCTTTTGGGATAGTTCCATATAAATATCTTGCCAGCACAAATAAAGCCAAAAAATATTGTTAGGGGTTTGGGATAAAACACTGGGAGCATTTTCTAACAGTTTCTTTATAAAATAGCTTTTACTGCAATTTGAGGGGCCTGCTAAAACACAGGAGAATGGGTGCTGCAACCTGGTGTCCATAGTCTGGGTTGTAAGAATCTAATGCTCCTTCAATTACCGTACAATAGGGTTTTGTAGTGTCCAGTCAAGACCCTTTTAGCAAACACTACACACAAGGTTTTATGCAATGGCTGGGTTCTAATTTCCCACCTTTTACCTTACATGTAAGGAGAGGGAAGGTTTGGGCTGAGCAAGTGGGTGGACTTGCCAGGGCAACATGGCAGTTTACAACTGCGCTCGCAGACACTGCAGTGGCAGGTCTGAGATACATTTACAGGGCTACTCATGTGGGTGGCACAACCGGTGCTGCAAGTCCACTAGTAGCATTTGATTTACAGGTCCTGACACACACTGTGCACTTTACTAGGGAACTACCAACAAATCAAATGTGCCAATCATGGATAACCAATCATATCACAATTTATACAGAGGGCATATGCACTTTAGCACTGATCACCAGTGGTAAAGTGCCGAGAGTCCTATAGCCAGCGAAAACAGGGTGAGAAAAATAGGAGGCTAAAGGTTTAGGGATAACCCTGCAAAAAGGGCCAATTCGACAGCTGGGTTGTAATTTCCCGCCGTTTTTTGGACCAGACTAAGCTAATTTGTTTTACAATGATTGTTTTATCATTTTCACGGTTGCTTGAGGTAGAGTATTCGTTCACCAGATCCTTTAGACTGTCAAAATTGATTTTGACACTGTGGTTTACATTTAATGTGATGCCTTTGACATTCATACATACTGCATTGTTAGATGTTCTGTAAGAATAGGTCTTGGGCCCAAATGACGTGAACTGGACCATGTACTCATTCTTTTCTACCTTGCTGGTCAAATACCCTAGATAATCACTGAGTTGGAGATCTTCATCCCCTAAATAACAGCATCAGTATTGTAATACAGACACTGTCCCTGAAGTTTATCCATCACATTGTAAAGCTCTAAACGAGCGTGAGCGGTTGTGAAACAGGCTATGAAGATGTTTATATTGTTACAACTTGTGGGGTACTCTTTTGTGTATTTCCAACACAGCACTGTGGATTCATCATCGATAAACTCGCAGAAGGACACCTCGTAACATGGCTCAAAAATATATTTAAATGGTTTGTCAGGATCTGTGATTATGGTCTTGTTTGACAAGTTTATATACTGTGTGAATTTTCCCCATAAGGAATTGAGGCAGAACTTGACTAGCTGTTATCTGGCGGGGTTTACTTCAATGAATTCGGGTCTTAAGCATATACTCTCATGAGCATAGTAATCATCAATGTATTTTTGCTTTGAGGCCTTGTTAATGCACCATTCTGGAAACCTTGATGCCCCCTGCTTGTCTCTGAGAAATAAGTTAAAATATTCAGAAAATAGTTGGGTTGTAGTCCTCTCAAAGTGCCAAATTTTGTGTATTTTTCCAAGTCGGTATACGTTCTTTAGTTCCGCTTGTACCTCAATGCTACACCAGGTCTAGGTGAGCACCCTTTGCTCATCAGTGTGACTGCACTCGCTAGTCTCTTTACTTTCAGTGCATGTGCGACAGAGGGGGAACATTAGCCTACCATTGACTCTGTACGGTAGACTCCGAGCTGGGCAGACTAGACATTTAACTAACCCAAAGTATTTGTCTATGGCCTTAAAGTCCCTACATATGATGCTGGGGTGACCTATGGGATATAACTTCATCTTGTTCACAAATGGTTACAGACTCGTGAAATCTCAGGAATGTATTTTCTCACCCTCCCCCACAGCCTTGTAAAACAGTACAGCTTTGTAGGACCCCAAAGGAAGGCTCCAAAGGTTCGGGTAACTCATTGCTTTTAAAGAAGGAGCACAGTTCCGTATCTGATGTTAACATATCCAGCCACTCATGCTCCCCGAGGGATCTCAGAACATAACAACAGTTTTCAACATATTGCACCTTTAACAGAGTAGCCTGTGCAAGTGTTCAAATTTGGTACCCAACAGATTATTAAACTCGTGGGGTTTGTAGCAGTGGGAACAACAGTGGTAAAAACAACCGTTGCATTCAAAGGCTGTTCACAACCATCCAGGAAATAAGGGCCCACACGGGATTCAACATCTTGCAAGGCGTGTTGGATGAAGATGTTTTCCTTGTCAGAGACATACATGAGCTATTGAATAGAGGGTGTAGAATAACGTTTCTGTTTACAGTTATAGAGGTCGGGTGGCGCTAGGGCTATGCTTTCAGGTTGTAAAAACATGTTCTTGTAAATAGACATACACATAGAAGCCAGCATGACTTGTTGAAAAGGGACAATGTACTGGTGCTATTGGCTTTCAGAACCTTTTCTTGTTTTGTCTTCTCATCAACAACGTCTCTGAAGAGATTGCAAGCTTTTCTCAAGATCATTACATATGCCTGACAGTAAGCCTGCAATTCGGTTTGAAAATGAAATGTATTTTCGTGGTTTTTGCCATGCCACTGTAGAAACCTCTCTTTCTCCTCAGGCATCATATACTCAACACCATAGCTGTAAGGCGAAGGCATTGGGACCCTCATAATTCTGATTCACCCAGGTATTAAAAAGTGGGGAAATAACCTTTACAAAGGCTTTTGGCAACTTGCTCAATTTCATGGACAGAAAATTCAAAGTATCTATGAACCTATACATGTAAAGGTACAGCCATTAGCAGCATCAGTTTGGAGCACTAGGTGATGAGTTCTACAGGCATCTTTTCACAAATTATATTTTGCTAAATAAAGAATGAGTCATACGCTTTTGAGTTATGGGCCATTAGGGTATGCCCTTTGAATTTTGTCTGAAAGAATGCTAAGGAATTTGTTCACGCAAGAAGGGCCTTCAAACTGCCAGTTTTCATTGGAAGTTAGATGGTGCCCAAAAATATAGTATGGCTGGTGCACTTCGGTCTCTTCGGTACACTCTATATCGAACACTATGCAGTCTTCTGTTTTGGTCTGGGGCCATCCTTTAGTCATTTAACACGTGTTCTGTTACCAGAGGAAAAGACGTCCCACACTGGGGGCATTCCATACCTTTGCATTCGTGATCAGTGGCTGTGTATCGCCCGCAGCCCACACAGTCTGCTTTAGGGATGCACTGAATAACCTCAGTGTGTATGCTCAAGCAGTTTTGCGAGCAACAGAATAGATTACATCTAGGACCTCTCACCTTCTGATCCATGACTACAATGCAGTCATCCCTTTGACACATTTTACAATGCATTTCACACTGATGAGCTGTCTGTGTGTTATAGATGTGAACGCAATAGGTGCGCATGTAGTTGGCTCCTAGACAACCCTTCAGGTTCAAGATACCGTAAAAGTAATTTTCATGATGGAGAATGTAAACCATCTTACTTTTCACAGGCTCTCCGGATGTGAAGAAATTCCATGATCTGCTGTAGTAGAGAACTTTTACCATGACGGCAAAATAGTTCTCAAAAAGCCAAAGCCTACCAGTCTGTTGGGAGGTATTTCAAGTGCAGCAGTGGCTTTAACCGCTCTAGACAGGACGACCGCATTGGTAGTTCTGTGATCCATTAGTAACCCAACTATGCTAGTCACCAGACAAGTGTTGGTAGTGCTGGTGTAAATGTTGTGCAACCACCGCTTTTTTTTTCAATGGCTTTACTGTGAAAGATACTTTTTAAAGGTCTGGAAAATACCCCTTTGTGACCCTGAAAAATGAGAGCAACTATTCTGAAGGTCCCAAATGCTGCTATTTCTGCTTTACTCTGTAAAAGTTTAGAGAGTTTTTCTAAAAATTCCACAGCATCAAACACATTGCAGGGCGTTTGTCTGGTGAACACAGGCTGTAAATACCCTGCCGGTGGAAGCAGAGATGAAAGACATCATTTGGCCCCATGTCGTATAACAACCGCTCTACGAGCATTGCCTGATGTATTGCGTTTATGCGTTCTAAGTTAACAAACCTGAATTCTTTGTAATACTCTGTAGCATTCAATCTCTCTACATTGCGCTGGGACCTTCTGATGTTCTCTTGAAAACACTATCTGTGAATCCTCAGTTTGGGAGTTTGCGTTGAATGTTGAGCTCTCCGGCGAATCATTTTGGGGGGCTCACTCTGATTCTCAGGCAGTGTATTTTTAAGCCTCCTTGTAGCACAAATTTTGGCTTTCTTTAATTTAATGATTAAAAGCCTACGCTACTTGGTTCTATCAGCCCACCTTTGTTTCTTACCGGCCCACCCATTTTTAGGCAGCCCCCTGGAGCCAGTTTGAATGGTCTCAGGAGTATTTGCTGAAGATGCCCTCACTGATCCCCCGGCTACAGAATTTACTTTGAGACCATCTTTGTGTTCAATGTATCCGGGTCTCTCAGCTTTGAACTGTGAGCACTTGAAATGCCTGAAGTGCCTGCAGTCCTCTCCTAACTTTGTGTTTGAGATTCCAATCCATGGCATTTTAGGATGCGCTGTCATGGTATTTGGAACTTTTAGGCCATATGTACAGAGTTCTAACTTCTTTTTGGCCATCGTACTTGTAAAAACCATCACATTTTAGTAAGGATGTCTTGTACCTTCTTTTTATATTTGAAACTTTGGACTGAGTTATTAATAAAGCTGGATCCCTGCTCTGCAGACCTTGTCAAGATAAAAGAACCTCTACATCTGCAATGGCTGATTCGTAAGATTGTAACACCTCTCTTTTACACCTTTGTGGCCTCTGGATTATCTCCCTCAGTGCATCCCTCAAGGGTCAGTTCTCAGTATCTGTCTTCCACAGTTATATGACCTTATAGCTTAGATTGAATTTTAGTTTTCTGACAACCTGGTGCATGACTTTCACATATGACCCTAGTAGACCTTTTTGGGCTAGAAACCCATATTCCGGGACATTATCTGTGACAATAGGAGTGAGGCATATATTTCTCTGAAACTCCGTGAGCACCGCTCTTGGGCTACCCCCACTAACACCGTTCTGAAGGTCTGGAATTGGGGGATAGAAAAACAGTTCCCAATCCGAACACCATGTTGTGTATCTGCCACCTGCTCCTGAGGTTGCCTCGCCACTATACTCTGTTATAAAGCTCTGATTATGACATCCACTCCAATCTGTACTGCTGTCGGGGTATGGTGAGGTGGGTGGTGGAGGTTTTACACTTGATGTGGTGCTGGCAGGATTGTATGTGCCTGCAGCTGTAACTGGTGACATTGTGAATTTAGATGTTGATCATAATAGCTCTGTGTGGTAAAGGGTGTAGCAAGTGCTAGGGCTAGGAACATGAGGTTGCTGCCCCTCAGGGTGTACATTAGAAAAAACACTGTGAGCGGCTGCAGTGCTGGCTGGTGTTTCAGAACTCGATGGCACCCCTTTAATGACCTTGAGAAACCCTGTACCTACATAAGAAATGTCAGTTTGGGAAGGATGGTTTTCAAGCCTTTCATCAACTAGGCTTCGTGAGATTTTTATATGTAGTTGTGGCTCATCGGTTAGACCTCTGAGAAGCCCTATACATGCAGAATACGGGTCCTGGTCTGGATGCTTGTTGTCAAGCCCTTCGACAAATAGAGTATGTGTGATTTTCATAGGTGTGTCTGATTTTGGATGATCATTTTCAAGCCCCTTGTGCCAAAGGCTATGTTAGATATTTATAGTCAGTTTTGGAGATCCTCTTTGGAGGACATTGACATTCACCCTCTTTGATGGTGAACATTTACCTGCATGAAGATTATGGGGACATGGCTGTGTGGTAACTGTGTTTTTTAAGGCTAGATCTAAAGGGACGGTTTGTAGATCTAGGTCCGCGGGTTTCCTCTTCTTCTTTAAGGAAAGGCGACTTGATTATGGTTTGTTTAGCATGAGATCTACTTCCTGGTTTTTACGTGACCCTGGCTGCTGTGTCTCTGTGGCTGGAAGTATGCACACTTTGAGGTCTACACCCCTAGCCAAAAATGGCCTACCTGTATCTATTTTCGCTGTATTGGTTGTGGGTTTTGCTGGTAAAGCAGTGTAGGAGTAAGGCGTGTCTCTAAGGCCTGCATTTGCGAGACCATGCATGGTTTGTTATGATGCACTGGGCATCTCTCACCGGTTGCTGGTGTGGAGTCATTTTGACAGATTTGTGTGATGTTTTTTATCAGCATCAATGTACGCTTAAACTTTCGTGGTGCTACGGCACTAGTCTTTTGTGTTGGCTCTACGATGGAAACAAAAAAATAAATTCACGTTGGTGTAAAAAAAAAAAGGTCTGAACGGCTCTTTACAACCTTATGATTGTAACCGCCTGCCTAAATATTGCTTTACATTTTGTATAGCCCTTATTAGATGCTGGAGGAACACAATGCTTGAGACAAAAATACATTAAGGTTCTTTTGGTGCTAACTTTTGTAAAACACACCTTCTTTGCCCCTTTGTAGAACCCCTTCCTTCATAGCAGGTCTGTCTATAGACCCCGAAGACTTCCTTTTTTTGAACAATGTCGCAACCTTTCTAGAACTCTGGCCAAAACTTTTGCTTTAGGGTCTACCATTTGCTGCAATTTGCTAGAATTATGAGCTTCCAGGGGAACTGTGAAGAAAAATGAATCGCTGTTACATTTCCGATATAATACACCAATTTTGTACACTCGATGATGTTTTGGAGGTTTTGGAATGTACAAGATTGCCCCCACTCCTAGGGCTCACAGGGCACTCGTGACAAACCATTTATACAACAAGACCATCCCTTTATTCACCTGTAATAGCAGGATTATACTGGACGCTGCCTGATGTGTCTTTAGACTTTAAGATTTGTACTAGCTCTCCAATAGCTAGCTGTGCTTCTGCTTCATAACCTGTAAAAACACATACACAAGAATATTTTTTTTTTTTAAAGTCTGCGATGTTGAGACAATAAGGTTAGAAATGGTCTCAGAACTATAGCCCTCTAAATATCTGTACCTTGCTGAAATTCAACCGTTTCCTCATGGCTCCATGTTAATTCTGGGAGATCATGTGTGCAGAGCAGAAAGATTTACTTTAAAAACAACTCTAACAAACAGCACACATCATAGTTTATTGAGTCATTTAAAAAAAATGATTCTAGGCATGTGTTGTTTCACAATATAATAAATCATGTAAAGTCCTGGATCCGGCATTCTTATAGGATGTTACAGCACAAAGGGCTAATTAATACTGGGGCTTTGAACCTGCACTAAACAGTTCAGGCATCTAAACACAGGGGTTGTGTTAGATCCTTAACCCCAATATTACAGAATTGCTCAAAGCATATTAGAAATAACTTGTAATCAACACTTGCACTAAACACATACAGTTTTCTTTCTCCTCCTCCGCCCCTCCTGCCCTGATCCTGTTGCTCTGGGCTTTTGGAAACACATTCAAAGCATGCTGCTGACCTTTAACCTCTGGTAAACCCTTGTTTTAAAAAGCATATTTTATTTGTACATTTTTGTAAATACAGATTTTCATGTAAGCAATGCAACACAATGCAACAAAGGATATGGTTCAGCTGCCGTTCCCTCAGCTGCGACAGTGGTCCTTGAGCCATTGCAGTTAAAACGAAATAGCTGTCCCTCTGACACCCCTATTTTACACATGCATTTTCTTAATGACACGATGCTACCAAGGGCTGCCTTGTCAAAATATACACTTTTACATAAGGCTGTTACATAATTGCTCAAAACATATTAGAAATAACTCCTAATCAACGCAGACACTAAACACATACAGTTTTCTTTCTCCACCTCCGCCCCGCCTGCCCTGGGCCTGTTGCTCAGGGCTTTTGAAAGCATATTCAAAGCATGCAGCTGACCTTTAAACCTTGCCAAACCCTTGGTTTAAACAATAGATTTTATTTGTACATTTTTGTAAAACACAGATTTTCACACAAGCAATGCAACTCAATGAAACAAATTACATGGTTCAGAAAACAGTTTTTTTTTCAAACCATAAAAAAAAGCTGACACAGTGAAATGCAATACATTTTAAAAATAAATAAACATGTAAATGCTATAAGCTAGCATTGTTTTTACCTGCAGCAGAAGTTGTCCTGTATAACTCCGCTGCTCCCCACACTTCATCTCAAAGCTGTGCTCCATGTTGTGTGCTCCCCTCAGGCCACAGGCTTAAAATAAGCGTTTTGCTGTGTCTTGTTCCCAAGGTAGGCCTGGTAGGAGTTAGTGCAATTCTTACATGTACACAATCCTTTTTCCTAAAGTTGCCTTCTCTTTGCCACATCGACGTTTGACATACATTTGCATTTCTGACGCTTGGACTAGTTTAGTAAAAACACCGACCTTGCTGACGTGGAACATTTTGTGATAATACTATCACACTGCCTAGGCATTAGGTGCCTTTCACATGCATAATACAAATGGGTTTATTATTACATCCATATGCCTAGACAGCTATCTGTCGAACACAAACAATGGTTGCCTGATCACAATCTTGGCCTGAGGAAAAAATGCCATTTTCTACATAAAGCCATTTATTTCCTAGCATAATCAGAGGAGACACTTCTGCTGATTTTGAGGGGTCCCTGCATGCTGAAGCTTTCTCCCAGCAGCTGACTGACATGTCTGTGATGGGTGTCCAGTTTGTGACCAAGAGCGGGTCATACACTCTTACCCACCAGGTAAAGGGTTTAAATCATCCAGAAGGGGGTTTTCTTGGCAGATAATACCTTCACACCCTAGACACATAGGTTAGGGTTGGCATCATAGGGGTACGCTTGATTGTTATAATCTTTTATATGTATGCATATATTACCTGTCTCAACAAGATGGTGGAACTCTTTGTTTTATTCACTGTGTTGACACTCATTATAACTTATGTCTGCTTCTGTCTATTTATTATCGCAGCCCATATTTTCTATACAAGAATCACTACAGGTCAATAAATAATGAAAATGCTGCTTCGTGTATTCTTGGTATATATCTCTGCCCGAAAGAAAGCACAAGTACCTGAGCGAAAAGTTTGAAGTCTGTCACCACATTTTCTGAGGGAACAGAGTTGTTATGTTCAGTGGCTGCCTGAACCGTTCGCTCCCTGTTCAGGTTTAGGAGGCTAATGGTGGCACTGCGAGCTAGCTGATCCAAGGGACACCATATCCCATGTATGCATGGAATCAGTTTGGCACCATCCTTAGTTTGGGTCGTCTGCAAACGTCCAGTTCCTACTGATTAGTGGAAACTACATGACAGCTGCTGCTTCTGATTTTGTGTGTGTGGCCTCTGGGGTGGCATTTTATACTTAGTAGAGCTTGCCAATTATGCATGGGCCTACTTAGCTGAGGTGGAGCAACCATCTGCGTTTGGGTTCCATTTCATAGCAGATGTCTGCTTCTGATTGTGTGTGTGGCCTTTGGGACGGCGTTTTATACTTAGTGGAGCTTGCTAATTATGCATGGGCCCACTTTGCTGAAGGGGGGAGAAACCATCTGCATTTGGGTTCAATTTCACAGCAGATGTCTGCTTCTGATTGTGGTTGTGGCCTTTGGGATGACATTTTATATTTAGTAGAGTTTGCTACTTATGCAATGGGAGCACTTTAGGGAGTTGAGGAGTACCAGCCATCTGTGTATGGATTCCATTTCATAGCAGTCTTGATTCAATTCTGAATCTGTCTAGATTTTTCTAACAGAAGACTTTTTAAGTCAAATATGCACCATCCAAGATAAGACAGATTGCTTAGGGAAACATGGGGCCTGGGGGTTCCATCTGTGAATTTCCCGAGCTTCTCATTGAGGAGCCCTCCATCTGTCTCATGACTGCGGCTGTCTGAACATGCCTGGGCTTGCTTTGTTAGAGACTCATATTCTGTGCACCCGACAGTGTTGCAATTTTGCCTGTGACAGAGCCCTAGACACAGGGCAATGGGGCCCGTACCAGTTTTGACAGCATCCTAACCACATTTTAGGACCATGAACACATGACTAGCATGTGACCAGGTGGTGTCACAATACATGTGACCCAACACGGTCATGTTACTCCACCCTAGGAAGTGACATCACTGTTGGGGAGGGCCCCCAGGGGCTCAGAACCTATGGTAATGGAAGGGACCAAACTTCCGGGACGGGACAACTGTCTCTTTTTGTTCGATGTGGAAGGTGTCCCTCCTTACTTCTCATTTGTACTAAAGAGTCGCAAATTTTCCATCAAGTGCAAGTGAGTGGTAACCAGGTGGAAGGTATACGAGGGCACGTAAAAACAAGTTTAAACTTTCACAATGGCTGCACTGTGACGCTGGTGAGGAGGAATGCTCTGGGATCTCTACAGCTAGAAGGAAAAGACTGAATATTATTTTTGGCATAAAGTCATCCTGTTTGGTCAGACAAAGGAGGGGGTGTATTTTAAATACAGGGTGAGTAAGGCTGTTACACTTCATTTAATTATTGAAGTGCTATGCTATAGAGGCAGACTGAGCACAGTCAATCCATTCCAGCCCCTGTTCAGGTCTTATGCTCCCTGTATATCTTCTAACATCAGAGAGTTATCAAGGCTCTGTTGCAGTAGCAAGAGACAGTTATAGACTACACTTTCAAAGATATTTTCATATTTTCTGGATGCAATGTTGACCATGATTAATGTACATATTAATTTTCCACATACCACAGGCGAATTACAAAATATAAAAACAGAAATGTTATATTTCATGTTTTTCTAATGTCACTGGATGTGTTTGTGGTACACACACAATCGTGTGTCCTCTCCCTGCTACAGAGTATATTTCCAGAAATTTAAAAAACAGCGTTCCTTTAACCATGAGATGGTGTGGAATGCTGAATACATCAGTACAGATATTGTTGCCTATTACTAAGGGAGAACTCATTACTTTTTCATTTTTCGTCTCTCTAGACTTAACAGTCACTTGGCAAGGGAAGACATGGGACATGGATTGTTGCTTGGTGGGTATCACAAAGCATGGTGCTATGTCATATTTAAAAAGTTTTCGGAAATTACATTCATACCTAGGTTTGCATGTTACAGGGGACAGTGAGTATGCCATTCCCCACAGATTATCACTCCATATCTTAATCACAAATTCAAAGTGAGCATCAAATCAATTCAGCACCAAACAAGACCAGAGGAGTAATAGAAAGAAAATTTGGAATTTTAAAGGACAGATTTTCCTGTGTGAACAAATGTGGTAGGGCATTAGAGTACATCTCTGCAACTTCCTATAAAAATCTTACAGCATGTTCAATACTTCATAACATTGTTATGTGCAGGGGATTGCCTGATGGAAAAATGGTCAATGATTCAGATGACGAAGACGATCCACATTCAACTCATCCAACATATGGATTAGACACTTTGCTGAAGGAAGAGCAGACAGAACACAAATTATAAGTAATGATTTTTTATTAAAAATTGTTGTTTTATGTAATGATAATGAATATGAAATTAAATATACTTTTCATTTACTACAGTACCTTTATGGCCTGGTTTAGAGTTTGGTAGACAGACTGTTATTCCTCCATCATGAAGAGACAGAACTGTACATCTGGTTGAACGATTTCTGTCTGTGGTATTTAGAGTTTGGGCTGAAGGAATGCCATCCATCATGATGGAGGACGGTCCTTCTGCTGATTCTCAGTCCTCCGTCATTGGTCCCACCGTCCACTGTTGACTAATACAAATCTGTCAATATTGGTATGGTGGAAATGCATATTTAGTTATTCACCATCAGAGTGGTGTGGAGGGATTCTCATGCAGAGGACAGCAATGGCATTTAGGGTTTTTGATGGTGGACATGTCCATCAACATTTAAGGACGTGTCTGTCAACACACACATGCTCAAAATCAACTCATCAATTACACCTGCAGCTCCCAGTATAAAATACATTCCTCAAACCACAACTCGCAGCACAGCTGCTTGCTACAAAAACCAAAGGTGGCTGAATGAAGACAGCACATATTCTCAGAAAAAGAGTTACCTGTTATGGAACTACAGTTGTTTGGCCCCTTGCCTAGATAACAACCAGGGGAGGGAAATGTGGGCTGTTGGACCTGGCCCTCTCGGCAGGGTTACCCCAAAATGTTTTGCATTCCCCCCTCCTGTTTATGAATTTGTTTTTCTTGGCATTATGTCTCGGGCCTGCCACTATAGCCTGAAGTACAGTTTTGCACAGCCATTTCGAGCTTGCAAAATAAACCTTTTTGCCAAGCCTAAATCTTCATTTTTTAACACTTAGAAATCACCTCTAATGTAGACCCTAAAAGCTTGTTGGGGCAGAGTGAATGGCATTAAAAAAAATAGAACATGTGTGTTTAGGTTTTACAAGTCCTAGCAGTGAAAACTTCTAAAGTAATTTTCCATTGCTGCCAGGCCTATCTCTCCCATTGAGTAACATTAGGTTACCTTATTACATTACACCTTATTGACACTGAACCGGAATTCAGGAAAGCGTTAAAAGTCTGGCTCTTCACCGAGTCATGAGGGCCAGCTTGAACCCCTTGCTAGTCTGGTACTAGCACCAGAACACCTCTTCCGAGGTATCCGCGCGCTCTAGAAATATCATTATCATTATCAAGTGATAGCTTTAGATTGGGATCAGATAGACATATGGTGTTTACCTTCAAATGAATTGTAATTTAAAATCCTCTGTAATAGTAAAGTTGAATTTTAAGTGCCAATTCTGAAATGGCACTTTTAGAACATTGGCATTTTCTTGCCTTAACCATTTGTGCCTTCTGCTAGTATGCTGGGTCACATAACTGTGAATAGCTCTGCTGGTGGGGGTTGTGTAATTCTGCCAGACAGTGACACAAAATGGGCTAAGTGTGGACAGGAGGGGCCATCCTGCCAGGATCTCTTGAGCCACTCATTACTACACTCCTGGACCTGTGGGCATTACAGAAGGACTGCCCCCCCAGAGGACTGCCCTGCTGCTACCAGAAGACTGCCCTGCAGCTTGAGGACTGTCTTGCTTCCTGACAAGGAAGACTGGACCTGCTCTCTTCATCCCAGGCTGGCCTGAGTGACTCTAAGTGTCAGTTGGCTGATCTCCTGTCTGAGCTAAGGGGACACAACAATCTTCAGAGGCCTCCCTCCAACTGTACAGCTGGCCTGTTGCACCAGACCTGCAACTGGACATACCTGAGTCCTGCTGGCCTCTGATGGAGTGAGTTACGGATGCCTCTCCAGGTTCTGGGCCCTTGGCTGGCATTAGTTGATCTCCTCATAAGACAAAAGGTGAAATCTTGATTTTTTGGTCTCCATCCGACTGCAAATAGGTCAGTTTGTGATGAGACTCTGCAGCCAGCGACGACCGCCAATGCAAGCTCTAGTGAACCTGACTCCAGCAACGTGAGATCTGTACTTGGTGCTACAGCATTGACAGTCCGGGGTGACCACCAATGTGAATCTCCAGCAATGGTTGTCAGTGACACCTGACTGGATCTTCGTGCTGCAGCGATGACAATATGCAACTCCAGGCCTACTCTTTGCACTACTGTGATGACCATCTACAATACTCTCCCTGCTCCTTGTTGCCTCCTCCACCACAAACCGATTCTTTGTGCCAGACTTTAGGAAGGTAACTTTTTCAGTGGGACTTACCTGATTCCTGTATCCGGCTCTTGCTCCATTGTGGTCAGCTTGAACTTGTGACTTTCCCCCGGTATAGCACGACTAGATCATTGTTTGTGGTGTTTTGTGAGTTAGGCGCTATATGTACCTAAAACTTTTAAATTGCATATCTCAGGTTGAACTAATTTAATTTTTTGCTATTATTTTAATTATTAATATGTCCTCTATTTATCTAAATTGTTTTGGGATTTTTCTTCTGTGGTGTGTTCACTATTTCAGTGCTACATAAATACTTTACACTTTGCCTCTAAGTTAAGCCTGACTGCTTTTGTGCCAAGCTACGAGAGTGTTAAGCACAGGTAAATTTAATAACTTTTGTGGTTCGTCTTGACAAGGATTGTGGTTGTTGCCTGAGTGATGCTCACTGCCCTAAACCAACAACCTAATGTCTTACATGGGCCATAACTGTGGATAAAGCAAATTTTTCTCGAAAGCTCACAGGAGGACATCCACGAGTGGTGGAACAATCTGTAAGGGAGAGATCATTCTCTCACTTCCAGGGCATACTAAGACACTGTGGCAACTGGTGTTGGTTCTTTCAGGCCCCTCACCTTCATGCATTGGCAGGAGAAGGTGTTGTCCATACTACACTGAAGGCAGTGTGGGAATTTGAGGTTGAATTCCAGGTGGAGCAGAGACTGGAAAGGACAAACACTACCTGTCTATCACCAAAAAATAAATCCTTTAATAAATCCTTTATCCACTCTGCCACCCTGTTCCCTAACTGAAATGTTTCCACTAATGCCAACCTGCTTTGCTATATGGGGGGAATAGCCAGGTGCCCAAAACGATGGTGGCATTCATGTAGAGCTCCTCAATAGCCCGCTCTGGGTGCACTGACACAGCGGCTGAACATTGAGGGTCCTCTACCTTGCAATTAAATGTGTGAAGTGAGCAGAGAACACCAGAAAATCACAGGTCCATAAGAAATAGAAGTAGAAGTTCAGCGGAGAAGGACCAAGACCTGCTGCTGGGGAGAACTGCCATAAGTATATAAATATTTATTGAAGTGTGTTAGATCTGGCATCCTTGGCATGGTTTGTCCTCTTCCTAACTTTCTGCCTTCAACCCTCCTGTTTTCCTGACTTCGTTTTGGCTGGCTGTAGGACTCTGAACTCTTTACCGCTGCTAACAAGTACGTGTGCTCTCGCCTTAAAACATAGTTAGATTGTCTTATACACAGTTGACATATTTAACTTACTTGTAAGTCCCTAGTAAGGTGGAACTACCTGTTCCCAGGGTATGTAAAATAAAAATGTTACTATTGGGCCTGCAGCACTGACTGTGCCACCCACTTAAATAACACTTTACTCATGTCTCAGGCCTGCCATTGTTGCCTGCGTGTACAGTTTTAAACTGCCATTTCGACCTGGCAAAATAAACCTTTTGCCAGATACAAACCTTCCATTTTAATACATGGAAGTAACCCCTAGGGTAGACCCTGGACAGCCCAGAGGGCAGGGTGCTGTGTATTTAAAACGTTGGACATATAAGTTCTGGTTCTATATGTTCTGGTAGTGAAAACTCTTAAATTCATTTTCACTACTGCAAGGCCTACTTCTCTCATAGGATAACATGGGGTTTTCTTACTACATTTAATAAGTGATAGCTTTCAATTGGGAGTAGGTTGACTGATCAAGTTGGGTGTCTAAAAATTGAAATTTAAAGCTCTTTTCATTGATAAAGTCGGATTTTAAGTAACAATTCTGAAAATGGCACTTTTAGAAAGTATTCTTGTCCTAACCATAAGGCGCCTGAAGCCTGTCCCTAGGTCACATGACTCGGTATAGCTGGCAGTTGGTCCTGGATAGTGGGACAAAAGGAAGACAGGTGTTGGCAGGATGGGCCCCTCAGACTTAACGAGAGGGCAGAGCTATCACTTACCACACTTGCATATCACAAAGACCCTGCCTATACACACTTACAAAGGGTTTGTCACTAGTATTTTGTGTCTCCAGACAAACACTTAAATTCATTTTTCACTATTGCAAGGCCTACCTCTAACATAGGACAAGATTGGGGTTACCTTATTACATTTAATAATCTGTGATTTTCAAATGGAAGCAGGTAACCAGTTTATGCTTAGTGTCTTTTGAATGGTCAAGGACACCATGGCTTTTATTCAACAAATTGATTCAGTTAGCTTCAGATAATTTTTGACATTGGTTATTAAGCACCATAGATGTGAATTCTTTGTAGACCTTGACAATGAGGGAATGGAGGCAGTGGAATGGGCCTTAATACAGCAAGACCTGATTGGAGCCAACAAGATTTTTCTCTTAGAATTGCTACACTTTGCCTTGTACCACTGCTACTTTCATTGGTAAGGGGGATTCAATCTTCAAAAGAATGGCACCTCAATGGGTTTTCAGGGACACCCAGCTACGCTAATATCTTTATGGCTAAATTTGAAGATCCATTTGTATTTAAGAATGAGCCTACGCAGTAACATCTAATTCTGTATACTCGCTTCATAGATGATATCTTTTGATATGGAACAGCACCCAACAAGCTCTCGAGAGCAACATCATTAATGTAAATTCCAGAAATAGTCACATTCAATTTACTAATCAGATTCATACAAACAAAATTGCATTCCTGGACATGCTTGTAAGATTAACATCTACTGGTATCCAAATCAGTGTGTACAAGAAACCTACAGATACAAACAACAGTTTACATTTTCAAAGTTTTCATCATTTAGATCTGACGCAACATTTACAATGATGCTAATTCATCAGGTTGAAAAGAATCACCACTGATCAAGAAGACTTGAGATTGGCATGTGAATCATTTCAAGCCAGAATGTTGAATAGAGGTTATCCTCAGACAGTGTCGGATCAATCCATACAAGGAGTACAAACACTAAAAAGGGAGAATTTATTTGAGACAACCATTAAACCTCACTCAAAAAGGATGGTTTTCATTTTGAAAATTTCCACTAAATCACAGGCCATGAAAAAATATCATAAATAAATGATGGGAAATCTTACAAACTGAACTGAATTTTCAAGGATTATTTTCTGAAAAAACACTAATCATGCATAGCCGTTTGCAAACAGAATGTTTGGGGTAAAGAAATTGAATACCATGCTACCTTATGAAATGAGTGACAAATTAGGCTATTCCTGTTTCTTATGAAATGCAGTTTTATGCATTGAATGAGCTGCATTAAGATGCCTTTCACACATATTTATTTTTATTCTCATATTGCTCTGCACAGTTCTTTGAATACTTTTTAATGTTGTTGAGTTCGTTTTCACCTGTCTCATTTATGATTTGATATTTTGGGTTATGCTCTGGGTCTGTTGTTAGAATTTCTTGTTTAACACAACAAAGCCAGTAAATTCTGTTTTGCGTGGAAATACCAGCATGTTATAGTATATTTTAAATTATGTTATATTTTTGCGTGAATTCGCTTATTAGCCATTCAGACGACAGTGGCCTTCACTGCATCATCATTCTTTCATGCTGTATATTTTGTCAGGTCCTAACCATTTTATTTACATATTTTGTTGTTGTTGTCAGCTCAATATTTCAGTGTTATGCTCGTTTTATCCACGTGGTGCAGATTCATTTCACTACCATAGCTTCCCACAGTGGTGCTAGTAAGTACGGGGAAGGGTAGTCCTTCCACACTTTCTGGTGTGTGAATGTGCATTGTGCCCTTTTAGAAGAAGCCCATCTGGGGAATGGACTTTTACATCGGGGTGAGTGCACGCAGAGTGTCGGGCTCTAAGGGACGTTTCACATTCACTGGCATTAATGGCACTGAATGAGTTATTCACGTAAGTGCATGTGCACTTTTAAACCACTGTCTACCTTGCATGAGCATATACTGTCACTTTTGAAACCCACGTGATTCGACTGTTCCCTGTGTTTCATATAAAACAGGGTACGTACCGGTACACTTTTCTGATTTGCGCCCGCATTGTAATTGATCGGCACAACCCCATATTGGGATCATGTACATATAGGCACACATTGAACCTTTGTTCTCTTTGTTAGTCACAATTTTATCACGGATTACGCATGATAACATGGTTGGAGCGTGATCTGATTTTGCTTTTAAAGTGTTACCTATTTATTTTGCATGATCGTATATTGTCATTTTTGGAGCCCACAGGAATCGAGCATTTACTGCAACACATGCAAACTAGTGCACATACCGGCACACTTGTTTGACCTGCGCCAGTCAGCACGAGTCCGCATCGGGATATTGAAGTTAAAGCATGTATATGCATGCACTCAAGCCACGTTTGTTTTGTAATGATGGAGCACGATTTTTGTATTAAAATCTGCTCAATGAAATCCACCTGTCAACATGTATTAATTTACTAATGTTTGGAAATGATAAATACTAACGTGTAACCAAATAGTGTACAACAAGTAAATGTGCAAAGGCATGACAACAGGATACCCTTAGTTAGTGTAATGAGAAACGAATGAGAGGATTACATGGAATTAATATAGTTTCCATGTGTTTTCTAATATCTGTTATTCTGTCTCCCTTACTGCAGAAAAATAAACAACAAGGGAAATGCATTATTCTTCATGAAAGTAGAGTGTAGGCCTTATAGAAAATAATTTTCTCTTCTGCTAAAATAAATGCAGGCCTTAGAAATGTTAGGGGATGTGCTCCCGTGCTCCTGTGCTCCCATCCTTCAAAATGTATCAAGTGTTTCCTTAGAGCGTCTGTCTTCCAAATGTTTCAAATGCTTCCTTAAAGTGCAGATTTTTAGCCTATTTCTTAATTAAACTTTAGATTTCTTTCCTGTCATGGCAAGGGTTGTAGAACACATGAATGTAACTGTAACAGAAATTGAACACATTAGTAGCTAGATTATTTCCTTTTCCGCCTAAGGACGTTGTATAGTGATTTAGACAAAGAGTGTTTAGAAATACTAGTTAGGTCATTGTCAGTAGACTGCCACACCAACGTGTTTAGCCAATGAAAATGTTTGTAGAGAGTAGAGAATGCAACATTTTACCCAAAGAAAGGAAATAGCGGTGTATAAGAAGTCCAGTGAGAAAGTGTTCATCGGCTCGTTCACAAGATCAGTGGCCTGTCCCTGCATTCATGGTATGCTCTATGCTGTGCTGATTCCTGATAATCTGGCTGGCGTTACCTGCAGAAGACCTAAACTTTCTGAGAGACTTTGCACATCACCGGCTGGTGATGCTGCCTCTGCCATTCCCTATCGGCCGTGGGGTTAGCTTTTCAGACTAATTGCACGCTGTGCATTAGTATTTTCCGCTACGTAAGTGAAAGTATTTCACTGATGTTTTCTCTTTCTATCACTCCTCTATACCTGATGTTCTGATGTTTCGAGAATTTCTTATGCTTATTGTGATTTAACCTGTAAACTTTGAGAAACTAAAGTGATGACATTCTATTTTGTACTTGTGTGATTGACCATTCATATTTTGAATAACAAAGAGAATTACTTTAGAAAAGAAAGGTGTTTGTTTTCATTCATGAGTTATTGAGTTATTTGACATGACAATGTTATCTACTGATGTTTAGCTTATTTCTTCATTGTTGGTCCTCATGGGGAAATAGCATTCCGTTCTTTCATTATTTAGTCCCTTTTAGCTCTACCAAAGATCCTTTGGAGGAACTTTGATATTGCTAACTGTGTAATAATGTCTTATGGGCCCGACATTAGAGTTATGTTTCCGTTTGTTATCTAGTGGTTGGTGTGGATAATAAGTGACAAAATCCCCCAACCACTTCTGCTGCATCAGTTTTTGGTAGCAGAGGATGGTAATGTTTAGAATAAAATACTAGGTAATGAAGAGGCGGAGTTTAAAGACAGGACAGATTAAAAAAGTTTCATGATATTTGTTGAGTTTGTACCGTTATGTCACGTTGAGGTTTGTTGAATCTCAATGGAAAGAAGTTGACGGGTCCGTCGTTGGCCTGAAATCCCGGGATAAGCCTACGGGATGTCTTAGTGTGGCATACACTAAGCTTTATCTGCGTTGTCTGCTGTTGATGCGGTACTAGGCGGTCATCGAACTGAAAGTTACTGCACAGGGAACTTTGTTGAATGTAGTAGTGGAGGTTTATTTGGGTCACTTCAAAGGTGCAACTGGGGAAGTCCCAAGAATTTTCCGCTTGCAAGAGAGCAGAAAATCACGCTGGTCGAGGTTTATTGCTGGAGTGTTTAGATTTCTTAGAGTACATGAAAATACTTTCGAATTTCTTTTAGTGGAGCACACAAGCTGTGTTTATGTAGTTTATCAAAAGACTTGAAAAAGACGCTGGCGATGATTTTGTAAAGGGAGGGTCAGTAGTAGGAGTAATACTGACATAACAAAAAACTGCACTGGTATTAGTCAGTGGTGAGTATACGTCATCAAAGGTGCCGCGCTGCTATAGGCCAGTTGGTGTGAGTAGTGCTGAGATTGGACAGCTTGGAATAACATTGATTTGAAGCAGAAAAATATAACACGGAAGGGAGATTGTAGACTTATTTACTAATACGATCTTTATAGATTTAAAAAGAAACATGAAGATAATAAAATTGTTAAAAACATTGTTTAGCAAGGATCAGCCAATAGTAGTTAGAGAGGGAACTCATATGGCTCCAGAGGGTTCACCTGCAGCATTTATGGCAATAGAAAGGGGATATCATACTTGTACTTGGCTAGAAAATTGGATGAAATATAAAGAACAGGATAATAATTTGGCATTTCCAGAAAATGATACCTTTAATACTAAGATTTATAAAATTTGAGGAGACGAATGAATAATTTGAGTCCAAAATCATGACCTATGCAGTACGAAGCTCTTGAAGAATGGGATTACAAAGCATATAAAAGAGAAAGAGACAGGCAAAAAAAAGATATAAAAACACAGTGAGTAGGTATTTTGAAGCAAAATGGGATGTTCATAAGAAAATGTGGAGGAGAGATACTGTTGAAGGAAGATAATGTTTCCGGTTAGAGAGGCTGAAATGACAGAAGGGGGAAAAAGTTAAAAGAAAAAGAAAAATAGTGAGCCTCATGAAAAAGAGACAGGTCTAAATGTTAGTACAGATGAGTTTGATGAGGATTTCCTGAATGAATTATTAATGAATAGACCTCCGCCATATCATGAAGAAGAGGTTAATACGAATATGAGCAATTCAAGTGTTTCACCAAATGCTCCTTTAATTCAGATAGAAGAGCCAGTAAATAGGCCTTTCGAAGATGTGAGTCTGATTCAAAATGTAAATAGAGAAGAAGTAGTGAGAATGAAAACGACAATGAATCCAGTAGTTTTATCTGTTCCAGTGACACTCGGTCCGATAGTCCCAATGTATAATGAAGGGCAAAGACTTACTCAAGTACATGCCTTAACTGTTCCAGTGAGGAATAATGAACATCCTCATACAGTTTATAGAGAGATGACTAGAGCAAATGAAAATAGTGCTACAAACATGAGTATAGGTACGGGAGAAATGGGACAATTGATTGATGTTTCAGAGAAGACAAATGAGACACCAAAACGGGTTATACACTTAGACCCCAAGAAATTAATGCAAGTTGAAAGTAGAATGAATTCACAGACACCTAATAGATCAAGAAGTGAGACAGGTGAAGATGTACAGAGATCATTAGGTCCATCGCCAGAAGAATTAGATGAATGGATAAGAGAAATAGCTCCTGGATGTAGTGGGCAAAATGAAGATGCATAAATAGATGTGAGTAAATTGAAAGGAGATTTGGAAGAAATTATTGCAGGTACCATTAGTCCAGGGAGATTGAGCAAATATCAGGATGATGAGTTGTTATTTTTGTGTAAAAATATTACGAGAAAAGCAAGAAGTTTGCATGAGACTTTTGCTGAAGTTGCACAGATGTATGGAGTTGATATTGAAAAGTCTAAGGCTTTACAAAAGACTTATAGGCTAGATTTCACAGACAAAGATTTAGAAAATCTGAATGCATCAGGGAAGTGATTGCAGATTAAAGAATTAATTACCACAATGAGATGATGGGAAGAACTGGATAGATGGAAAGGAAGATGGGCTAAAAAGAAGGAAGATGAGAGTACAAAAGCAAATTTTGCTTCACCATTGTATCCTGTGAGAGAAACAGAAAAAGAATCAGTATCGGATGATGCTGTTTCAGTATACCCAATGAGAGAGGTACCAGGAGGTGGTTTTGTGCATGTTCCATAGTCAAGACAGGATATATTGTCATTTACGAATGATTTCCCTAGATTGAGGGAAAAACCTGTTGAATGGTACAGACAAGTAGACACATTCGTAAAGGTTTCAAAGGTTTTGTGGGTGGATTTGGAAGGCCTTTTTGATATTGTTGTCCCAGCAGATTTGTGGAGATTGGCCTAAAAAAGTTTGTGCTTGCTTTGTTCGCCCTAAGTTGGCAGGGTATGCACAGACGTGGGTCCCTTGCTCACTTTGCCACTGTATTCAAGCTAGCCTGGCTGATGAGGACTGTTAGCCCGAAACCGGTCCCATGATTCTTGTTTCCGGTCCATGGAAGACATGGCTTGGCAGTTCGATCTGGACTGTTCCCATGAGGCACAGGGTCAAGACTGATTTGCATATAGCTGTGTCTGAACTGGGGTGGCAAAGTGAGCTAAAGAACGATGATGGATTCAACCCAGATCTGTGACTGGGGGTGAGTGTCTGAAAAGTTTCAGCGCTCCGTCCATCATCTCCTTGTGTTTGCTTAGTTCGCCCTACGTTGGCAGGGTATGCCCAGACGTGGGTCCCTTACTCACTTTGCCACTGGATTCAAGCTAGCCTGGCTGATGAGGGCTGTTAGCCCGAAACCGGTCCCAGGATGCTTGTTTCCAGTCCAGGGAAGACATGGCTTGGCAGTTCGGTCTGGACTGTTCCCATGAGGCACAGGGTCAAGACTGATTTGCATATAGCTGTGTTTGAACTGGGGTGGCGAAGTGAACTAAAGAACGATGATGGATTCAACCCAGATCTGTGACTGGGGGTGAGTGTCTGAAAAGTTTCAGCGCTCCGTCCATCATCTCCTTGTGTTTGCTTTGTTCACTCTAAGTTGGCAGGGTATGCCCAGACGTGGGTCCTTTGCTCACTTTGCCACTGGATTCAAGCTAGCCTGGCTGATGAGGGCTGTTAGCCCGAAACCGGTCCCAGGATGCTTGTTTCCGTTCCAGGGAAGACATGGCTTGGCAGTTCGGTCTGGACTGTTCCCATGAGGCACAGGGTCAAGACTGATTTGCATATAGCTGTGTCTGAACTGGGGTGGCAAAGTGAGCTAAAGAACGATGATGGATTCAACCCAGATCTGTGACTGGGGGTGAGTGTCTGAAAAGTTTCATCATCTCCTTGTGTTTGCGAGGTTGATGGTAATGCCATTACATTCCTCGTAGATACTGGTGCTACCCGTTCCACTGTGCGAACTGTGGAATTCTCAAACCTACCCCTCTCGGGAGAAAGTATCCAAGTTGTAGGAGCCTCTAACAAATTGATTAAAATACCAATAACAAAACCAATGAAGGTTCAAATTGGTTATTTCCAGGAATTACACAAATTTGTTGTGTGTGACACAAGTCCAGCTAATCTGTTAGGAATTGACTTGCTTTGTAAAATGAATTGTTCCATGTATTGTACCCCTGATAGAATAGCATTTCATACGAAAGACGAAGATGTCATCTTCAAAATGTCGAGGCAGGGAACAGAAGTGAATGAATTATATCCACTATTTACAGCAAATGATTTGCCTGCTGAATTGAGAGATACAGTGTTGTCTGATGTGTGGGATTTTACAGGGAAAGACATAGGAATAATGAAAGGAGTAGCTCCGATTCAAATTACAGTTAAGCCCAATTCAGAGTTTCCAAGAATACCACAGTACAAAATGAGTCCTGAGACAATTGCAGGAGTAATACCTGTGATTGACAAGTTGATTGAGCAAGGGATATTGAGAGAAATCCTTGGAAGTCCATGCAATTCATCTATAATGGGAATTCGCAAACCGAATGGAAAAAATAGGATCGTACAGGACCTGAGAAAGGTGAACCTAATTGTTATATCTTGTTGTCCAATTGTACCAAATACGGCTGTGATCCTATATCAAATCCCATGTGATGCAGAGTGGTTTTCAGTAATCGATGTGTGTAAAGCATTTTTCTCTATACCCTTACCCCCGGATAGCCAATATTTATATGCGTTCCGTTTTGGGAACGAACCATGTTTTGGCATAGTGCTGAGTTCCTCAAGGGTATACAGAGAGTCCCTCTATCTTCAATCAGATATTGAAGAAATGTTTGGAGTCATTGGTAATGCTTAAAGATTCAGTTCTGGTCCAATATATCGATGACCTATTGGTAGCATCGAAAACCAGAGAAGACTGTATGACAGATACAATTGCTCTACTGAACCATTTGGCAATAGGTGGGCATAAAGTGTCACCAGTGAAACTACAGTTCCGTAAAAAAGAAGTTCTCTATTTAGGCCATATGATTGAAAAGGGAATTTGGAAAGTTTCTCAAGATCGGATCAATGCTATTATGTGAATGAATCCTCCAAAAACACAGAAAGAAGTTTGAATGTTTTTGGGAATGGTTGGATATTGCAGGCAGTGGATAAAGAATTTTTCACTGATCGCCAAGCCACTACAGAGATTGACACACAAAGATGTGACAGGCCCAATACATCTTGATGTGGAATGCATGAAGACATTTTTGCAGTTGCGAGACAGTTTATGTTGAGCACCCTCATTAGGAATGCCAGATTTTGACAAAGATTTTGAGTTGTTCTGTAATGAACGTGATGGTTGTGCACTGTCAGTTCTAACACAGAGTCACGGAACAGCACAAAGGCAAGTGGCATATTTTTCTGCTACTTTGGATCCAGTCACTGCAGCATTACCAAGATGTTTAAAAGCAGTTGCTGCTACATGTGTGAGTCTTGAGCAGAGTGAATCGATTGTGATGGGACAAGCTTTAAAGGTGTATTTGCCACATTCAGTTGAGATTTTGTTAACACGAACTCGCACACAGCATCTTACAAGCAGTCGGTTAACAAAATATGAGCAAGTGATATTGGGAGCTGAGAATGTGACAGTAGCAAGATGTACAACTTTAAATCCAGCAACTTTATTACCAACTCCAGGTTGTGAAGTGGTTCTGGATGAGGCGGATCATGATTTCTTGGATGTGACTGAGTTGTGTACAAAGCCAAGGCCTGATATGAAAGATACTCCATTGGCTGAATCAGATGTTGTCCTCTTTGTGGATGGATCATGCTTGAGAGATTCAGAAGGATGTTTGCGAGCAGCGCTTGCAATTTACACAGTGGCAAATGTGATTGAAGCATCATGGTTGAAGAGAGTGAGTTCTGCGCAAGTGACAGAGTTGGTGGCTCTTACTAGAGCTTGTTGCTTAGCAAAGCAAATGAGAGTTACAATATACACTGATAGCCAGTATGGTTTTGGGGTTGTTCATGATTTTGGGCAGTTGTGGTCCCAATGTGGATATTTGACCTCTTCGGGTTCACCAATCCGAAATGGAGAGTGTGTAAAAGATCTACTGATGGCACTACAATTGCCGGCACAAATTGGGGTGGTAAAATGTTCAGCATACACGTCCGGTTGGAAGTATATCACACTGGGTAATAGGTATGCTGACGAAATTGCACGATTTTGTGATTTGAATACACATTCGATTAATGTGAGAGAACAAAATGAACAGATTGGCCAAACAGAATGCAGGTTGATGTTCTCATCTGTTGAAACTTGGGATGAGGTGAGAGAACTACAGGAAGAAGCAAGTGACTCAGAGAAAGAAGGGTGGATCAAATCAGGTTGCACACGCAGATCAGATGATGAAGTATGGATTTTCTCAGATGGGAGACCAGTAATGCCAGACAGTCTGTTATCACTGATGGCAAGGGTTTACCATGGTCCAACACACATATGGAGAGATGCAATGATTAGGTTGTTTCGTCAAACATGGTTTAATCCTAAATTTAGGGTTATAGCAGAAAGTCTCTGTCAAAGATGTGCAGTATGTCAACAACAAAATGCAGGAAGGAACACAGTGGTTAGTATGGGACAAATTGGCAAAGCTGCAGGTCCATTTACAAGGATGCACCTGGATTTTGTTGAGATGCCTCCTTGCTAAGGACTAAAATATGTTCTTGTAGTCATTTGTCTGTTTTCTTTTTGGGTTGAGTCATATCCAACAAGACTTAATGATAGTTTACCAGTTGCTAAATTGCTTCTTAGAGAGAGTATTCCTAGATTCGGTTTTCCAGTCTATCTGATAGAGGAACACATTTCAACAATGAAATAATTCGGATGATTTGTGCAGCATTACAAATTGAGCAAAAGTTTCACTGTGCCTATCGACCTGAGGCTTCAGGTGTAGTAGAGCAGATGAATGGCACAATAACATCTAGATTGACTAAGGTTTGTGCATCCACAACACTGAAATGGCCTGATGCACTGCCATCGGTGTTAATGAGCTTGAGAAGTATCCCAGACAGAAGAACAGGACTGTCCCCACACAAAATAGTGATGGTCAGGGCTATGAGACAGCCGTCAGTCCCTGCAAAACAACTGATGAACATTACTGATGATATGGTACTGGATTATTGCAAAGGATTGGCTGATGTGGTGCATTCTGTGTCTCACCAGGTTGGAGAAGTTGCAACAACAACACTGCAAGAACAAGGGCATGATCTGTGCCCTGGGGACTGGGTGCTGAAGCATGTGAGGAAGAATTTCCTAGAGCCACGTTGGCATGGTCCCCATCAAGTAATTCTGCCGAAGACAACTGCTGTTAAGTGTGGTGGTTTGCCAAATTGGATACACGCAAGCCACACGAGAAGGGTCCCAAGTCTACTTGAAAGTGAAGAGCTTGCTGAAGAAGATCGACGTGAACAAAGAAATGTTCCCAGGCAGGTTGAAAATGAAGTAGAGTTGGCACAAGTTACTGGGACTTATGAAACTGATGCTGTTATTGTCAATGCTGAGAATGAAGTGATCCCTATAAGCAGCAATAACAAACAAAAAAGAAAAAGGGATTCATCAAAAGAAAACACTGAATCTATTGAAAGTGAGCTTGATAATGAAAATGGAAAAAGAATAAAGAAGGGTGACCAGTGGCCAAAAGGAGTAAAAAGAGTAAAATACACTCTTAGCAAGAAAGTTCCAGAAACAGTAATTGAAATATCTAGCCACTCTGAACAGAGTGAAGTTGAAGAAGAAAAGATCAAGTACGAAGAACAAAGAGAGTTAAAGTACCAAACAAGAAATACACAGCACCTGAATGGACATACTTGGTGACTGCCTCAACAAATGAATGGGAAAAAGAATTTCTTGAATTCTGGTCAAAAAGCAGTTGCACATACAAGCCGCCCTAAATGAACTGTTTTTCTGAAAAGGGTGCAGAAAAAGAGAGAGTAGATTTAAGGAAATAAATGAAGGAAAGCTCAGAAGAAGAATAATAAAAAAAAAAGTGTTGAAGAGATGAAGGCTCGAAAGTGTGGAGTGCACAAACTAAAACTAGTCTAGCAAAATTTAGTTTAGTAATTTTCGATTTTTTTATTTTTATTTTTGACTAATTTATTTTTTTTTTTTTTAAAAACAATTTTTTTAGAATGGATAGAACTAAAACTGAGACTGGCAAACAGAATCAAGGTATATTTAAGCGAAGGTGTTTTAACGTTTGTTGTTCATGTGTCCTTGTGATAATGTTCATATGGTTGGTACTAACATTTGTATTACCATGTTTTATGTATATTAATGTAATTAATATTACTTCTTCTAATAATAATGAGCATGTAACTATTGATGCTAAAAGAGATCTGAAAGTTCCAGAAACTAATATTAAGGAATTAACCAGTAGTGTACTTCATGTGGACAAATCAATTAACGATTTCTCATTAAATGTCTTTACTAAACTCCTCTATGAGTACGTTGACACTATGGTTGCGAGAGATTGTTATGTGTGCATGCAATTACTTATGTCTGTGTCCGAGGGGGGTGACATACGATCATATACCCTTAACTTATGGTATTTCATGTAGTGTACTAACCAGTTTATTCTATGCTAAGGATGCCTTTCAGTACTATTATTCCAATTTTGATTTAGTATTTTCAGAAGTTCCTATTAGAAAGAATATGAATATAGTGTATAGTTCAAGATATGCCGAATACATGTGAGATTTTTTCATACTACTAAAACAATTGATACAGTATATGCACACCAAAATAATCTAACTTGTAAATTACATAGAGTAGAAATAGAATTTATCAACACAGTAGTAGATAGACGTAGAGATTTTAAGCAAAGGCCTGCAGAGCAGAAAAGTAAAGTACCACCATGGGCACATAAAGAAGGTAATTATAAACAGGGTGAGACTTATGCTGCAATGACTCTAGATTGGCCTCATAGAAAAAAGCTTTCCTTACTTAGGCAGAGGACAGATTATAATAACCATTTTGTTGGTTCCAGTGAATGTGAGCATACTTTTCTAATTACAGGGGGTTGGGGATTAAGAGGAGGTACTGATCCTGTATTCCCTGGTGTTTATTATGTGTGTGGTAAAAATGCCTACTATAGGTTGCCACTGCATTGATATGGGTGTTGTTATATGGGTATTGTCTTTCCAAAGATATACCACGTGGGAAATAAAACTGGAACCAATGAAAGTAAATTAACACAGAGTAAAAGACGTTTGATATATTTGGAGCATTGATACCTTCATTTGGGGTGATTCTAAATTCACAGAAAATTCGAAAATTGTCTAGAGTGGTTGATCATTTATCAACGGATACTGCTGGTGGGTTTTTGATCGTTGACACTAAAATGGTTGCTATGAGGACCATTGTTTTACAGAATAGACTTGCCCTAGTTGTAATATTGGCAAAAGGGGGCGGAGTCTGTAGTATGCTGAAGATTCAACAATATTGCACATATATACCTGATAAAAGTAGAAATCTGGAAGGATATATCAGCAACATTACTCATTTACATGATGATTTGGCAAAACTGAAGGTCGATGGTGCTTGGGACAAACTTGGTAAGGGTTTCTCCTCTATTGGCAATTGGTTTTCAACTTTTGCTAACAGCTTGTTAGGGAGGATACTAACTCCAATAGTTGCTGCTGGCATACTAATGATTTTTCTGCTTTATAAATGTTGCAAGAGTAAGACAAAAGAAAATAAGCGTAAAGAGAGAAAAAAGGAAGAGAGGAGAAATAGAAATGGAAGACCGAAAGGGTGCTTATTATAATGTCATGCGAGATTTAGAGGGTGTTAGGTTAAAACAGATGAGAATGAACAAAACTGTATTTTGAAATTGATATCAGATAGTAATCTGATAAGGGTAGTTGTGATGGTTTCTGAAACCATCAGATGGGGGATTAAAATCTGCTCAATGAAATCCAACTGTCAACATGTATTAATTTACTAATGTTTGGAAATAATAAATACTAACGTTTAACCAAATAGTGTACAACAATTAAATGTGCAAAGGCACGACAACAGGATACCCTTAGTTAGTGTAATGAGAAACAAATGAGAGGATTAAATGGAATTAATATAGTTTCCATGTGTTTTCTAATATCTGTTAGTCCGTCTCCCTTACTGTAGAAAAATAAACAACAAGCAAAATGCATTATTCTTCGTGAAAGTGTAGGCCTTATAGAAAATAATTGTCTCTTTTGCTAAAATAAATGCAGGCCTTAGAAATGTTAGGGGATGTGCTCCCATGCTCCTGTGCTCCTGTGCTCCCGTCCCTCAACATGTATCAAGTGTTTCCTTAGAGCCTCTGTCTTCCAAATGTTTCAAATGCTTCCTTAGAGTGCAGATTGTTAGCCTATTTCTTAATTAAACTTTAGATTTCTTTCCTGTCTAGGCGAGGGTTGTAGAACACATGAATGTAACTGTAACAGAAATTGAACACATTAGTAGCTAGATTATTTCCTTTTCCTCCTAAGGAAGTTGTATAGTGATTTAGACAAAGAGTGTTTAGAAATATTAGTTAGGTCATTGTCAGAGGGCTGCCACACCATCGTGTTTAGCCAATGAAAATGTTTGTAGAGAGTAGAGAATGCAACATTTTAACCAAATAAAGGAAATAGCGGTGTATAAGAAGTCTCGTGAGAAAGTGTTCATCAGCTCGTTCACAAGATCAGCGACCTGTCCCTGCGTTCGTGGTACGCTGTATGCTGTGTTGATTTCTGATACTCTGGCTGGCGTTACCTGCAGAAATTCTAAAGTGAGCGTCCTCTAGCTACACAGTATTCCTTCACAGACAACATTTTCATTCATTCAACAATCCTTACCCATTCAATCAAGAGTATCACTGTAAACACCAATGATCTACGTGTTGGCACAGAAACCTACAAATGATGCATTGAAATGCTGACTTTATTAAAACTAAAATAAAAACATTTCATATGAAGAAAAAAACATAAAACAATGAATCAACAATATCACAATATATTCATAAAAATTACAACACGAGAGATAATAAAGACATTACATTTTTGTCATTGGGTACCACAACCAAAGCCAGAGATCTATACACAACCACCCCAATGTTTCAAAATTCATCAATATTTGGGGTGGATTGGAAGCGATGGTTTTATGGTGAACGGGCGTCGACGAGTTTCGAAGGTATAGTATTGTTGGACCTTCTTTATCAAGACTCTAAACGATTGTACTCTCGGTGGTTAAAATATCTATGGTACATATTTCTTTAAAACCAAAGTGCTAATTGGCCACTGTTACGTAGGTCCCAATATCTATATGGGTGAACCGGAACTGGTTTCACCTGTGATATATATTTTATCAGGTGAAAGCTCTTTTGTACATTTAACAGTGTTTCATCATGCCTAGTTAGAGACGACACTGAACTGTATTTGATCTCAGGTCAACTCCTAAGGTTTAACCTCTAACCGAATTCCCTTCGTGCACGGTGGTTGTGAACCAGAAATTCCAGTTTTTGAATTAACACGTTTGTTCTTTGGCTCCTTTTGTTTATGTGGCCCTTTCAAAGACTCGTGCAGGGAACCGGAGTATCTTCTAGGCTTCTGTCTGTTTGTACTCTGGCTGGCGTTACCTGCTGAAGACCTAAACTTTCCTAGAGACTTTGCACATCACCGGCTGGTGATGCTGCCTCTGCTATTCCCTATCGGCCGTGGGGTTAGCTTTTCAGACTAATTGCACGCTGTGCATTAGTATTTTCCGCTACGTAAGTGAAAGTGTTTCACTGATGTTTTTCCTCTTTCTCACTCCTCTATACCTGATGTTCTGATGTTTCGAGAATTTCTGATGCTTATTGTGATTTAGCCTGTAAACTTTGAGAAACTAAAGTGATGACATTCTATTTTGTACTTGTGATTGACCATTCATATTTTGAATAACAAAGAGAATTACTTTAGAAAAGAAAGATGTTTGTTTTATTCATGAGTTATTGAGTTATTTGACATGACAATGTTATTTACTGTTGTTTAGCGTATTTCTTCATTGTAGGTCCTCATGGGGAAATAGCATTCCGTTCTTTCATTATTTAGCCCCTTTTAGCTCTACCAAAGATCCATTGGAGGACCTTTGATATTGCTAACTGTGTAATAATGTCTTATGGGCCCAACATTAGAGTTATGTTTCCGTTAGTTATCTAGTGGTTTGTGTGGATAACAAGTGACAAAATCCCCCCACCACTTCCGCTGCATCAGTAATTTACAATAATACCGAAGATAACTAAAGACAACACTAATAGGGTCACGTTCGAGGTATAGACTCACATTAAGCTTATGGAGTATATCAGCATGATTCGTGATATAAATACATGATGGCATAGCATTTTCACCACTTTATGAGTTTTTTCACGGATTGAGGTTGCACTTGTTAGACTCATTTAAAAAAAATGTTTACGCATCGTAGGCATGTTGTCTACATTTGTTTGTTCCCATTGTGCTATACATTTATTTCTTTTCGTTGGAGTTACCCCTTGATGAAGGGTTTTCTGGCCCGAAATGCATCCGGTGGTTGACAGGATTGGTTTGTTAAATGGATTCTATTTGTGGAAATGGCCATCTCGAGAATGTAAGAGATGGCATTTCAATGCTAATGGAGATTGAGGAAACTTCATTTTGAAACATTGGATATCACGAGAAACATCTTTTATTAAAAGAACAACCAACAGCAGCAAACTTGTTTGCATATCATTTTAAATTCATTGTCACAGGTTTTGGTGAACCTACAGGTCACACTTATAGTGCGTCTTGGGAATGGGAAGTGGGGTCACTACCAGTGCTCGTTTCCCTTTTAGAAAGTTGGCATTTTCCAGGGCATGGCTTGGTGAGCGGCTAAAATGGCTGCTCATTGCTGAACTCTGTTCACACGCTGGCACAGAATGCTGTTCTGGACACCTGTATTGAAGAAATAACCACGCATACAGGTGGTGAACTATTGTGGGACCTCGGAGATGTGTTTAAAATACCTCCGTACTTCGTGTTGGTCTGCGCTTTCATCACTTTCCAGCTCTCGCCGACGAGCACACCAAGATGGCGGCATCAGACCGCCACTCTGGCCTAGTGAGCTGCACCATGGGGGCGAACCGCTGCTCTGAGGAGGGACGGCCTGCACACTAAAAGAAGATCCTCACCTTCATCCAGCAGTAAGCATCACTTTATTCTAATTGAGCATGCTAGTGGCTCTCTCAGTCCTGAAACGTGGCTCCTCTGCATTTCAAAATGTCGGCAGCATCATTTTCCAGTCAGACCTGACTCCCGCTGACATTACTCTCATAGTTGCGGTCCCGCCCGATGATCTTGCCGGAATGCTCGAGTTCTCTAGTATAACCCACATGGACATGTAGGTCCTTATAATCTGGTGCGTAGGGTTCACGTCCCTTGCTTCAAAGGCTGGAGTCCTGCTGATATAGACGCCTGTCATGCCAATGGCCCGGTTCTCCTGTTGACCTTCTATTGAAGCAGACAGCGGTGGGCACTTAATACAGGCTTTAACCATATCTGAGGAGTCTTGAAGTGTTCTCTAATTAAACTATCAGATGAATATAAAATTGACAATCAAATAATGTGGCAGGCAGCTTAGTATACTCTGTGTCAATTTTAATAAGCTGTGCTTAGCCTTATTTACTGAATAAGGAGCAGCTTGTCGGTCTAACCCATTGTTTATTGGATACAGTGGTGAGCAGTGACAACCAGTGAAATCCAGTGTAAGTCAGTGGAATCTGTTTAATCAGAGTTGTTTATGAGGTCCAGTGTGTGCCAGTGGAAGCAACTAGATCAACCAATCAATCATGTGTTTGTTAAGCGTGACTACTTACCCATAAGGGTCTCAAGGCGCTGGGGAGGAGGGGAGGTGCAGGTTCCAGTCCATCAAGGAGGGGGTCTGTCGAAGAGCCAGGTTTTGTGTTTCTCGTGAAGATGGGGAGCGATGTTGTCTGTCTGAGGTGGAGCGGTAGGGTGTTCCAGGCTCTGGCCGCGAGGAAGGAGAAGGAGCGGCCTCCCGATCTGGTCTTTCTGGCATGGGGGACCACGGCGTAGGAGAGCTGGGCTGATCGTAGGGTCCTTTGGGGTGCGTGGAATTTGAGTCGGCTGTTCAGGTATGCTGGTCCGGTGTTGTGGAGGGCTTTGTGTGCGTGGGTGAGAATCTTGAAGGTGATTCTAGCCTCGATGGGGAGCCAGTGGAGTGTGTGCAGGTGCTGGGAGATATGGCAGTGTCTTGGCAGGTTGAGGACCAATCTTGCGGCGGCGTTCTGGATGTTTTGTAGCTTGTGGATGAGGTTTTTGTTTATTCCGGCGTAGAGTGCGTTGCCGTAGTCGAGTCTGCTGGTGACGAGGGCATGAGTGACGGTCTTTCTGTGCTCGAGGGGGATCCATTTGAAGGTCTTACGTAGGAGGCGGAGGGTGTGAAAGCAGGAGGATGTGACAGAGTTGATCTGGCAGTCCATTTTGTGCTCGGAGTCCAGGATGATTCCAAGGTTGCGTGCGTGGTCCGTGGGGGTGGGTGGGCTTCCGAGGGTGGGGGGCCACCAAGTGTCGTTCCAGGCATCGGGGTGTGGGCCCATGATGAGTACTTCTGTTTTGTCAGTATTGAGTTGTAGGCAGCTGCTTTTCATCCATTTGGCGACAGCTTCCAGGCCTTCTTGAAAGTTGTGTTTGGCTGCGTTGGGTTCGTTGGATAGGGAGAGGATGAGTTGGTTGTCGTCTGCATATGAAACAATATTGAGTCCGTGGGTTCTGGCGATGGGAGCGAGCGGGGCCATGTAGACATTGAAGAGCGTGGGGCTGAGGGAGGACCCCTGGGGGACTTTGCAGGTGGTTGGTGTAGGGTCCGAGAGGAAAGGAGGGAGTCTGACCCACTGCGTTCTGCCAGAGAGGAAAGAGTGGATCCAGTCGAGGGACTTGTCCTGGATCCCTGCGTCGTGGAGTCTGCGTGTTAGGGTGCAGTGGGAGACTGTGTCGAAGGCCGCTGAGAGGTCAAGGGGGATGAGGGCTACTGTTTCTCTTCTGTCCAGGAGGGAGTGGATGTTGTCTGTTGCAGCGAGGAGGGCGGTTTCTGTGCTGTGTTTTTTTCTGAAGCCGGATTGGGAGGAGTCGAGGATGTTGTGCTCTTCGATGAAGGTGGCGAGTTGGCTGCTGATGGCTTTCTCGATGACTTTCGCTGGGAATGGGAGCAGGGAGATGGGTCTGTAGTTTTTGAGGTTGGTGGGGTCCACCGAGGGCTTCTTCAGGAGGGGGTTGATCTCAGGGTGTTTCCAGTCATCGGGGAAGGAGGCGTTCACCAGGGAGCGGTTGATGGTATGTCAAACTATGGGTGCAATGGTGTCTGCGGCTCTGTTGAAGATGGTGTGGGGGCAGGGGTCCTTGGGGGCCCGGGAGTGGATTGTCTTCATCGTCTTCAGTATGTCTTCAGTGGTGAGGGCTGTCCAGCTGTCAATCGTTGGCTTCAGGGTGTCGGGGTGGCTGGTGAGGGTTCAGTGTGTTGGTTGTCTTCATCGAAGTTGTCGTAAATGTTCTTGATTTTGTGGTGGAAGAAGGTGCTGAGTTTGTTGCAGAGGTCTTGTGAGGGAGGAATGTCAGTAGCCTCGCTGGAGGGTTGGGCAAACTCCTTGATGATGCTGAAGAGTTCTTTGCTGTTGTGCGCGTGTGTGGAGATTCTGTCTTTGATCACTGTTTTTCTCATATTTCTGATGAGTTGGTGGTGGGCGTTGGTGGCGGCTCTGAAGTTGTTGTGGGCTTCTATGGATTTGGAGTTCCTCCAGGCCTTTTCGAGGCGGTGGCATGTGTGTCTGGACTCTCGAAGTTCGGTGGTAAACCATCTTGCTTTCTTGGCATGTGTGTTGTTGTTCTTCTTGAGGGGGGCTATGGTGTTGGCACTGTCGGAGATCCATCTGTGCAGAGTTCGGGCTGCGGTGTTGGGGTCATCGTCTTCCGCGATGATTGGGGTGGAGTTGCCGAGTGAGGAGGTGAGCTGGTCGTCGATGATTTTGGTCCAGTTTCTTCGTGGAAGCAGGTACTGGTGTCTGTGGATGGTGGGTGTTCTGAAGGTGAAGTGGATGCATCGATGGTCTGTCCACGAGAGTTCGGTGGTGTGGCTGAAATTGATGGAGTTTCCTGTTGTGAAGAGGGGGTCAAGGGTGTGTCCTGCTGAGTGCGTGGGTTTCGTCACGATCTGGTGGAGTCCAATGTTGTGGAGGTTGTCCAGAAGGGGTGTAGTGTTGGGGTCTAGTTGGTTGTCGAGGTGGAAGTTGAGGTCTCCCAGCAGGGTGTAGTTGGTGGATGTGATGGCTTGCGGGGAGATGATGTCCGGAATGGAGTTGGTGAAAGGTCCGCGAGGTCTGGGGGGTCGGTAGAGGAGAGTTCCTCGGAGGGTGGTGGTAGGGCTGGCTTGTATCTTGAAGTGTAGGTGTTCCATCAGGTCTGTGGGCTCATCGGGGAGTGTGCTCAGCCAGAGAGTGGATTTGTGGACGATGGCGATTCCTCCTCCTGGGCGGGTGGGGCGGTCCTTCCGGGAGATCTTGTATCCTTGGGGAATGGCGATGGCGATGTCCGGTCCCGAGGTGGTGTTGGTCCAGGTTTCGGTGAAGAAAGCTACGTCCGGGGTGGTTCTGTTGAGGAGGTCCCAGATTTCTGTGGCGTGTTTGTGGAGTGATCGGACGTTGAGGAGGATGCATTGCAGCGTCTTCGGTTCGGTTGTGTTCTTGTGGGCGGGTTGTGCTGGGTCCGTGGTCCTAGTGGTGCTGCAGGTGTTTCGGCATCTGTGACAGCTGAAGGGTCCGTGGGTGTCGGCTGGTGATGTTAGCTTGCAGTTGTTGTTGCGGCCTGGGTTGAGTGCGTGGAGTGCCGCTGGGTTGTAGCGTTGGTGGTGCGGAGGTTCAGGGTTCCTGGCGCTGGTCGTGGTCAGGTCGCGGACGGGGGCAGACAGGCTTGCCTTTGGCACGCCTTTGGCGCGCCAGCCCACGGCTGCACAACGGCCGCCATTAAGTAGGGGTCGGGGAGGGCTGGACAGCTGGGAGGCAGCAGCAGGGAGGGGAAACTGGCTTGGGCTGGTCCTGCAGGGGGGAGGGGCCGCGGGGGCAGCAGCGGCAGGAAGAAAAACGGGCGCAAAAGTGGGAAAAAAAGGAAAAGTGAAGGAAAGTGGAAGAAAGAGTGAAAGGGTGAAAATAAAAGAGAGTGAAAGGGTGAAAATAAAAATGAAGAGTGAAAAACGAGGAAAAACGGAGCAGAAAGGAGAGGATAGAGTGGAGCGAGAGAAGGAGTCAGAGGTCCACTGGACCACCAGGGATGAGGCGCAGGTATAACCTGCTGGTGGAGGAGGGCCTCGAACACCAACACAGAGTGCAGGAGGGCCTCACTTAATGGTGGAGCTGCGAGGGAGGGAGAGCAATTTCACTGACAATGAGTCAGTGGTCTTGCTCTAGATCAGTAACTCAGCGGAAGTTCTGTTTACTTCTTCGTCACCCATGGATATCGCTGCTCTCATTTCACTGTTAGGCTACAAGGCATTAATCTGATATGCAGGCCAGCATTCAATTGTTCTCTAGTCCTCAAGATCGCAGGTGATACAGCTGTGGGATTCTGATCTGCCACTGACAAGTGGCTTTGTTTGTTTTACTTTTCAACTTATTGAGAGTCTTCTAGAGGCCAAATAGTTGCTCCTGGTCTACAAGCAATAATCGAGCTGCTCGCTTTGTTTGTTACTCTTCCGACAAGAAGTGGTTTCAGTCACTGCGGGTCACATGGCGAAGGGTGCGAATGGAAACATGAAGGATAAAGACACTAAAGGGACCCTGAAATGGTCAAAGCAATCCCCACCCCTCCCAGAGTCCCTGATCAAAGGTAGCCCTGACTCTGCATCTACTTTGGAGGCCATTTTGCTCAAACTCAATACTGTACATGATATTGCTCAGAGCACTAAAACAAATACTGATCAGCTTCAATTGGAAGTGGCGGCCATCCGCAAGGAGTTTAAGGATGTGTCAATAAGAATGTCCAATGCTGAGACCAGAATTAGTACGGTGGAAGACTACACAAACTCTCAAGCCAAGCAGATTCAGCTCTGAGGAGAGATCTCACTGATCAGGAGGACCGTAACCGTAGGAGCAACGTACGTATTTTTGGGTTACCAGAGGGAATAGAATCTTCTGCCCCTTCGGTTGCTGATTTTCTGATTACTTAGTTACTAGGCCTGGGCGGTGAACTCCGCTCCGCTCGCAGAGTTTGTGGAGTTTTCGGAACTCAACGTTACGCGGAGATCCGAAAAACTCCGCCCCGCGTAGCGTAGCAGAGTTTTTTTCCTCGCTCGCGTTCGTCAACGTCAAGTTGGGGAGCGCGAGCGAGGAAAATCCACCTCCTGGCAAAATTTCTCAACGCGGGGGGTCAGTTTCTCATTGTGAGTGGTCGCGTATGCTCGCGACCGCTCGCATTGAGAAACTGCCCGTTTGCGTTGAGAAAGCTGCTGCTCGAATAAAAATCGCAAACGGCATTTTTCTATCGCACTCCGCCACTTGCAGAGCTCTGCGTAGGGCGGCTGAGTTTTTTTTCCACTTCGCGGAATTTCACGTAGCGCAACTCCGCGAACTCCGCCCAGGGTTATTAGTTACCAGAAGCCCTTTAATTGTCTTTCAATAAGGACTTTGAGATTGAAAGAGGCCATAGGGATCCAACGTTCAAACCCAAAAATCTGTCATATCCGAGTGCCTTGATCATTAAACCCTTGCGTCATCAACACACAGAGCAAATTTTAGCTCACATGAGGAAGATACAGTTGTTCCAGTGGCATGACCACAAAATCTCGATTTCGCAGGACTATGCCAAGGACACTGTTATTCGTCGCAAAGGTTTTCTGAACCTGCGGAACTTATTGTTGGATTTGCGTATCCCTTTCTCTTTTTCAGAAATTCCGAATAACCTTTATAGGCTAATCAAAAACCTTTGTAGAACCTTTGGACTTGGTAATGTTCCTGGATAGCCAATCTGAAACACAGATGGAAGCAGACGCTCTGCCAGGTGTTTCTTCTCCGCATTGCTGTGCTTGAGCTGCTGCATGTCCTATTTTTCTGGTTCTTGGGTCACAGTTTATATCCTCTTGGAACGTCTTGGTGCTATTACTGTTGGTGTCTTTCTGGGGTCATTGGGTCCATATACATTCCTTCTTAGCTGTGTATAACTGTTATTACTGTGGCCATTCTTGCATCAGTTGCTTTATTCCTTTAGTTATCTTTCATAATCATAATCACAATCGCAATCCCACAACTACATACACAATTACCTCACATTTCTGTACCATGCGTCTTAATCTCTGTTATCAGCACTTACTGCCATTACATCGCTATTCATTGTCACTACATATTGTCACTACATATTGATGTTGATACTCCTATTGTTTCCTTTAGTGTTACCTATTTAGAGTGCATTTATTGACACTACGCATTGTCATTAGACATCGTCATCTCCAGGATTTAGTTATTTCAGCTTTTATATATCTCCTGGTCTTCTATACATTTTTGACTCATTCCACTCCTTTATTTTGTGGCATTCTAGGTGTCTTTACTGTTTCCTCCTACACCTTGAGTAGATGTTTTTATTCTTATTTCACATGTTCACTTATTCATGGCTCACTTTGCATTATTCATGATTTAAGTCTGGTTAATTCTACCTAGAATCAAATACTGTTCTACATATTACATATATGATATAGCATGTTTTCATCCTTGTTCCATTTTTACCATGTTTACCATTTGTGCCTATGATGGCATTGCATACTTTTGTAATACTTGGTATTCTTCTAAATGCCTGCTTTTCTTATTGCACTTGCTGTTCCTCATGACCTGCCACCTGTGCTAGTTATACTTTCCGGTGGTATTTCCGGCACTATCTTTGTCAGCCCTTGCTGTACATTGTCCATGTCTTTTTGCCCATGCAAGATGTCTCTTACAGACATTCCCTGGTGGGAGGGGGGTCTCATCACCACTCTGACCTGGTTTGGGGTAGGTATGGGTCCCCACTTTTCGTTTTTCTTTCCTTGTATAGTCCTCCTTTTTCCTTTTTCCAGTGGAACATCTGCTTCACTTCCAGCATTCTTCTTTGCTCAGTTTCACACTGAGCTCCTTACAACCCATTGTGCATCCAGTGCTCTTTTGTTGTTGCCCAAATGCCCCCCCTAGAGATTGTTTCCTTAAACACCAAAGGGCTGGACCACCCTGTGAAAAGAGCCAACATTTTGGAATATTTCAAAGGTCTGAAGGGGGATGTTGTACTCCTCTAGGAGACCAAGATAGGTTTTTAAAGAGGATCTGCTCATGAGGAAGGGTTGGGTTGCGGACATTGCCTGCTCTGAAGCCTTAGGGAAGCGTAATGAGGTTCTTACCCTTATTTCTAAACAATCGGGATTGTCCATAGTCACAGCTGAACATGACACTAATGGGAGATGGCTACTTACTAGACTGTCCAATGGTTCTCAAGAGTTATATGTCATGAATATTTATGCTTCTAAAGAGAAAGAGGAGAAATCAACAGGTTGTGCAGGACTCGGGCATATGCACGGTGGCAGTCAGCAGGACTGCTTTATGTTGCCCTCACACATCCCAAAGAAATAATAGCACTAACAAGTGTGACCACACACACTAAATTATATTGTATTTGTTTGTACTAGTATTTCAACCACAACAATGTCATGTTTCACTGATGTTCTTCTTGCTTCTTTGCTTTTTGTTGCACAAAAGAGGAGGAGACAACATCACCCATTTTGCTGCCAGACAGAAGGTCTGCGCCCTGCGCACGATGTCACATGACGGTGACCACAGAAAGACATCTCTTCAACTTGTGCCACTGCGTGCTAACTGACATCTTCAAGATGGCCCCAAAGAAGGTCCAATACCAAGAAAGTTGCCAGTGAGAAGAAGAAGGCACTGCCACTTACCATCACTGGTTTGTCACCCAAGACCTTTTTCGGGAAACCAAACATTGCGCCTGCAGCAGCGGTGTATGGGAGCAAGCTGGGAGCAGAACCCCCACATCAGTGGACCCACCCCACCAACCTAGGCCCAAGCCCATGTCTGTCGCAGAGGCAGCCAGTCTAGTCACAATGACAATGCCAACGAGCAGTGATGTTGAAATTGACTTATCAATATCGCAAAGTTGTACACAATCAAATTTGCAGGAAACTTAGATAATTGGGCAACAACAGCCGCAACCACCCCAAATGGTAGTTGTTCCTCCCGAAGTAGGGGCAGTTCAGGAGATCAAGCTTCCTGCTGAGGAAGAAGAAGAGCAAGCTACTCTTTCAGAAGATCCATTGTCTTCCAGATCCCCAGCAAGGAAAAGGAGTCCATCAACTTCTTCTGCAAGCCCCCGTTCTGATCATCTAAACGGCACTTGCAACCCACCTCAGTCTGAGATTGAGGCATGCCACACGAGGCCCGGGAAATGGAAGGTTCCAGAAAGCCTTTGAGTTATGGAAGTAGATGTAGAAGAGGAGGATGATGATGACAAGCCAGTCATCATGAACATTAGCCCATGCCAGTGGAGACCGACATTACCCCATCCCTAATTGCTGTGAGGGATGTGGCACGGATACCACCTACACAGATACCACCAACACCACCTACAACTGCCATATTTACAAAGTTCCAGCAGCGACCTATATCCACCACAACAACCACCTCAGTAGAAGTAGGTACTGCAGGGAGTCAAACGTTACGCCCACCTACCAGTTCATCCTGACATTTCAAGTGGCACCAGCAGCATGAGAAAGTTGGCCTCCACAGTTTGAGACTTCTTTTCGGCTAGCAGGAAGGAGGTGAAAATTGCTATATGCTCCATTTGTGGAGTAGGTGTTAGTCGGGGTAACCTTGGTACAAACTATGGTACCGGAGGCCAAACAACCCATCTGAGAAAACACCACTTGATCCAGTGGGAGGAGCACCTTAATGGCCAAAAAACTGCAAGTGTTGTTGGTGGAGGGGATGAAGAAGATCCGATCACGGTGGAAGGTGAATAAGAGGGTGACATTTTCTCTGGTACACAAAACAGTCCTGTCCCCAGCAGTGTAGTGGTACTACCCACATCATCATCAGCAACATCGCAATGGCACAAGAGTCAGGCTGAGACACCAAGGGGGAGAAAGGCAAGAGAGTACCTCAATGAAAAAACGCGCATTGAGCCTAACATCTGGTGTCAAGAAGTCACCTGCTTCAGTGGCACCAGAAAAGAAAAAAATACAGGCTATCATTCTCAGCATGTTTAGGTCGGAGGGGCAGTACGAACGCAACCACCCAATGGCAAGTTGGCTAAAATGTTAGCACTCAACCTCCTCCCTTTTTATTTTGTGGAAGTAGTGGGTTTTCTTGAATTTGTGGCAGCCATCTGCCCGAAATGGAAGGTTCCCAGCCGGTCCAATTTCGCCAGAGTTGCTATTCCAGCACTATATCACGACGTGCTGGAATTGCTTGGACAAGCTTTGCAGCAGAGTGCTGTTCACACTATCCACCTGACAACAGACATGCATACCAGTTGCCAAGCCACTGCTTACATGTGCATTACTGCACACTGGATCTCTTTTGTGGGGGTTAGAGAAAAGATATCTGCAGGTGTTGACACTGCTGAGATTTTAAATGCCGCTCGGAAACATGCAACTGTAGCCATGTTCGCCATGGAGAAATCTCATACTACTGCAAACATTTTGGAAGACTTTGACAACAAGGTCTTTGAATGGCAGTAAACAAGAGGGCTTCACATTTGTTTTATTACCACAGACAATGGCAGTAATATAGTTAAGTCCATGGCTGATGGTGGCTATTTCTGGGCCCTGCATTAACATAATTGTTCAAGACTTTCTGAAAAAACAAGAACGAGTCAGCAACTTACTGACACCTGCAGAAGAATCTGCACACATCTTTTTAGCCATTCTTTTAAAGCCTGCTAGAAGCTGAGGATCATTCAACGTGATAATAGAATGCCAGTTACAGCACCCATCCAGGAGGTGCCAACACGTTGGAACTCAACTTATTACATGCTTGAACGTCTGTTTGAGCAGTACAGGCCAATCAATGAATATGTCATGCAAAGAGGGGATGCTACTGTGAAAGGCATGATCATTGAGATGGACCAATGGGGCCTAGTTAAATGCCTGACAGAGATGCTGCTTTCTTTCGAGGTCTTCACACGTGAAGTCAGCAAGGAGAACTGTACTATGGGGCAAGCTACACCATTGTTGCACATGGTACAGGAACAGCTGAAGGAGGTGTCTGCAATGTACGCAGGTGTGGAGGAAAAAAATGAAGCATATGAGTTGGTGGAGAGCTTAACCCTTCGCTTATTTGAAAATACAAGGGTGCAAAGAGGCATTGTGTCATCCAACCATTTCATTTGTGCCACAATTCTTGATCCACGGTACAAACAATTACTGCACACTTTCATTACATTTCAGACAGGGATGTTGCCAGCTACAAAACTTGGATAGATGTGCAAGCCAGTCAGCTAGAAAAAGAATGGCCAGGAATTAGAGGCCCACTCCTACAGGGCAGCCTTCAAGTTCAACTTCAGAGCCTGAGGGCAGAGTAGTTGGCTCACAGCAGCCAAAACCACCAACAACACCAAGAACAACATCAACAACTACAAGAACAAGAGCATCAGCCCCAAAATTGGCACAGGATTGGTTTCTATAGGCAGGGCTTAAGTCCAGTGCTGAGGCAAAGGCAAAAGAGGCTGAGCAAAGCAGAGAACACACGACCATTGAGCCGATGGTCCAGGCCTATCTGGATGACCCAACAGAGATTTACTTTGATCAAAACCCATTGCTGTATTGGTATGGGAAAAGACGCCAATGGCCAGTGCTCAGTAGGCTGGCGATAAACCATCTGGCTTGGCCCGTGGCAAGTGTCTCTGCTGAGTGTGTTTTCAGTGCTGCTGGTGCCGTTCTGACAGTGAGAAGGACCAGTCTCTCGTCCCAAAATGTGGAGAGGTTCACCATGATAAAAATGAATCAGCAATTTATACCACCGGCTTACACCACACCTGAAGTAGCACAGCAGGAAGATGATGACTGCGACTCAGGTCATGGAAGTAGTGTGTTAGGTGACCTATTTCTGGGCAAACCAACAGAGTTTGAGGACGAGCTCTACTTCCCTGACAACTACTAGGCTCTTTCTTTTTCCAGTTACTTTCTTTCTTTGACGCCCCCCCCAAAAAAATAAGATATAGCTGTGGAACATTATTTACTTTATTATTTGTGTGTATCACTATCTTTCTAGTAGGCCTGGGCGGTAAATTCCGTTAAGCTCACGGAATTTGCGGAATTTGGGTAATTTCGCGTTCCGCGGAGAACGCGGAATTGCCAAAAATTCCGCGATCCACGGCTTCGCGGAATTTTTTGCTTGTTCGCGCTTTCAAAGTGCGTGTTCGCGAGATATTTCCCCCCGAGCATGGAAACAGCATTCGCGAACAGGAAAACAGCATCACGAACGGGCGGAACAAGCAATTCCGCGTGTTCGCTGAACTTTTGCGTGCTTACGGAGATTTTTTACCGTTTCGCGGAACTTTGCGTAACGCGACTACGCAAATTCCGCCCACCCCTACTTTCTAGTTCAAAACAAATCCACTCCCACTATCTTACACTTTTATTGCCGTATTGGAATTGCTTCTGTGTGCAGTCAGTGAAGAAGTAAGTCAACTCCTGACTCGCCCTAAAGCCATTTCCCTCAAGCCAGACATTGGATGGAGAATACAAATGTGAAATGTGTGCCTGCCTCCAAATATGGGCCCTGACTATATATCTATCCTTTCCAAGCCTAGAGGGATTGCCCCAGAAGAACAGGTAAATGATTGCATGCATTGCACGCTGAGTGATTGTTGTTTGTTGTGCATGATGTCTACTATTCTACACACAAAAAAAGTGACTCAATCAATCTTTCCCTTCTTGTTGTTCAATAACAAAATTTGTACTACTGCAGGCTGATCCATTATATTTTGAGTCGGGACGAGTCTGGACTCACTCAGGACACTTTTGGTACAGAGTTTGACACCATGACCATACCATACTTGCAGTCAGAGTCAGGAGGATCGGAGTTGATTGAAGGAATAACTCAGGGCGTGAAGTGGCCTAAAGGTAAACAACAACACCAGACCTACATGTCTGTGTAGTGGTGGTGGCAAGTGTGGTTTGACTGACAGGGGTGCATTGATTTTTTACTTAATTTTGAAAATGCTATGTTGCTGTGTGTGTGCTCAGTGCTGTCTGGCTCAAATTCGAAGCTAAGTGGAGGTTGGGTGGGGGCACCAGCTCCTGTTGTTGGAGGTAACTGCCAGAAACAGACATGATTTAGCCATGCCACCTCTGAAAGTCTTCTTGTTGCACTCCTCCAGGTTAAATTTCCTCCTTGATTTTTAAATATCCTTTTTGTTTTTCCATCTACAGGCCCGGCCTTTACCCTGCGCCATACTGGAAAAAATAACTCACACTTACCTTACCAAACTGCATCCGTCAGGCACCCAAGATTGATGGTCGGACAGTCCAATGAAGGACCAAGAGGAATGCAGAGATACAACTCCCAATTTGACAATAATATAGTGTCATTTCATTTGATTTATTTTTTCTCTTCAATCATTACGACTGTGTGTGTTGTTTATGTTTGCTTATATTTGACTCCTACAGATATTTTTTAACTTTATTTGCTATCTTTCAAAGGAAGCACAGTACAACAGAGCATAAAATGTATGTAACTTGGGTCTCTCTGGGGGCAGACAGGCAATTGCATAATTCATATACTGCCCTGTACTAGTCTAGTACTACTCATCATCATGCATGCATTTCCTTTTTCTCCCTTAACAGATTTATGATGGTCGGCTGCCAAGATGAATGTGTGTTGTCCATGTGTAGTGTTTGTCTTAGTCAAACCTTTCCCAAATCCCCCTTCCCAACCATTCCTCAAACCCTAACCCTCTTCCATGGGGCTTTGTGATTTATTTTGGGGTGTGACTGAATTAAATTTACACCAATAATTGATCACACACTTGCTGGGGCAGATGTGGTGAAAGCAACACTAACTCAAGGCAGGGCGAGGATCTTCTTCTGCTCTAAGTATATATACCATAGCCCACACTGGCAATATATAGATTAGATTGCCCACCCATGCACAGTATTCGATTTTCAATTTTTTTCCGGAGGAACATAATCCATCATAATTAATTGCCAGTATCGATTCATCATCTTAGTTGCAGCACTAAAGGTTATGCTTGTCCACTTCATAGCTCGAGTTGACTTCGGTTTCTATTGTAACTTGTACTAGGCTAACCCACCATTCTGTTTTATTTTACTTTAGCATTGCTTATCATCATGGTTTCTTGTTTGCAGTCTTCTTCTTGTGTACTGTACTTCTACTACTTGTTCCCTAGTCTCCCTCAGGTGATTGACTGTCTCATTTTCTTTTTTTGCAAATGCTACAGCCATCACTTCGCCTAAACAAACATCAAACACAGGTGAGAGAAGAAGTGAGGGGGAGGCATAATGTATATAGTATGGGAATTAATTAATTCACACACCCTTCTGAGTCCATAGGGGTTTTATTTGTAGACTGCATAGACTAGGAGGAGAGACTGACAGTAGTAGGACAAGTGAGGGTCCACAGCGCCATGAAACCGCATGGTCTACGTGCTCTTTATAAGTATTTTTAACAAAACATAACATAACAGGGTACCGCATCTATCTGTTGGTGTGTTACACTAGCGGCAGATTTCAAAAACTGGCTGCGGTCCTGCAGCAAAGGAAGCAGTGCGGAGTAAAAGAGTAACCCCCCCAAAAAAGATTGAGATCATATGTAAAAAACAATAAATAATTTTCCCCCTAAAAAATAAACTAGAATGAAAGAAAGAAACCCACAACACCTGACCCACCCCTCTCCCTAACCCCAACCAATGTCCAGTAAAAAAGTCAAATTGTCCATAAATGTCCATAAAAAAGAACACCCAAGTTTTCCCCAACTCCCACATTCCCATCCTCTCCCCAACAAGTTCCACCCACCAAAAAAGATTTAAAAAGTTAAAAAAGGGGCAAGGGTCAAGAAGACCGAGGTCTAGCGGCAGGCTTGCCATATCTTGCGCTTGGGCATGGAACCACTCCTCAATCCTGGCCTCTAGGTGCGCCATCCGGAGGAGCATGCAGCGCTGAAATGTTTTGCAGAAACAACAGGGGTGGGCAGCAGTGTTTGAATTGTGGCAGGCGGCTGCCAGACCATGGTGCCGTACCATCGGAGGCACTGGGGGGGCCAGGCTGGGGCCCGGGGCATTGGAGGCTGCAGCTGCTGCCGCCTCCTCCTCCGCCAGAACCACCAGCCGCCGATCTTCGTCCCTGATTGCCTCCAGCTTCCGTTGCCGGGCCCTGGCTGCTAACTCCTGCCTGTTGGGTTGGGAAGGAGTAGCTATATCAAGAAAGAAAAAAGACATTTGTGACCAATACTCTTAGCAAAACAGTAACGCAAAATTATACACATAAAATTATAGTGGCACTGTAGCACTAGCAGTATATAACATTTGTGGTATCCTCACTTCCGCAGCCTGTAAGATTTTGATGTGATTAGAGTTTCAGGCATTAGGCACCTTGGAGTAGACAGGTATTCTTCATCTCTCTCTCTTGTTTGAATAAATGAATGAATGAAAGAGCATTTATAGAGTGCGCAGCTACTTAGAAAGAGTGTCCTGGCGCTGAAAGATTCAATCAGACCTGCTGCTGCCCCACAAGGTGGGAAACCAGGAGTTAGTTATGGAAAAGCCAAGTTTTGAGCATTTTCCTGAACACAGTTACATCGGACACCTGCCTGAGTGTCAGAGGCAGGAGGTTCCAGGCACGGGCACCATGCAACTGGAAGGGACTGCCGCCGGTGCGGATGCAGTGTATCTTAGGGATGGAAGCCAAATTCAGAGTGGAGGACCTCAAGGTTCTTGGAAGCACATAGTGTGTGACTCTCCTTCTGAGGTACTGCACTCCGTTACCCTGAAGGGCCTTAAAGAAGAGTAGCAAGGCCTTAAAACACATTCTCTCTTTTACAGGAAGCCAATGTAAGGCCTTGAGGTGAGGAGAGATATAAGTCCTGGGCATAAGCAAGAGGACCGCGCGTGCGGCCGCGTACTGGACCACCTGTAAGCGGTTAAGCAGATATTCGTGGAGGCCTAAGTACAGGACGCTAACATAATCCAGTCTGGAAATAATCAATGCCTGGACAACGGTTTTCCTGTGGTCAAGAGGCAAGAGGGGAAGAAATTTCCTAAGCATCCGTAAAAGCCCAAAACAGGAGCCTGTAACTGACTGGACCTGTGATCTCATCAAAAAGGTGCTGTCCATCTTAATGCCCAGATTTTTGACAGTGCTTAAAGAGGAGTGGGGAGTTGACGTCTGATGGCCACCACAGTTTGCACTCATCCACAGGTGGAGAGCTGAAAAAGATGACCTCAGATTTCTCAGGATTACATTTAAGTGGTTCAACCTCAGCCAGGCAAACACCTTTGAAAGACATAGGTTAATCTTTTCACCTTCCCTCCTTTGTCGCAGGTAAACAGAAGCTGCGTGTCATCTGCGTAAGAGATCATTTTAGCGCCGCACACCTCTGCCAGTAGAGCCAGGGAGGACATGTAAAGCTTGAAAAGAGTGGGACTTAGTATCAAGCACTGAGGAACTCCCACATTCAGGATAGGGATGGGAGCTGCGAAAGGGGGAGTCCAAACTTCCTGGCGTCTGTCCTCCAGGAAGGAGGAAAACCACCTCAGAACCGTGCCAACTAGACCAGAGTCCCATAACCTGTTTAAGAGTCTGTCATGCAGCACGGTATCAATGGCCGCAGAGAGGTCTAATAAAATCAGCATGGCTTTCCCACCCTGATCGAGCTTCTCCTTAATAAACTCAGAGACTTCAAGTAGAGCCGTCTCCGTACTATAGTTGGTTCTAAAACCCGACTGGCTCTGGTGTAGGAGATTATTTTTTTCAGCATAATCAGAGATCACTGAGTTGATATATTTTTCCAAAGTCTTGGAGAAAAAAGGCAAAAGTGAAATAGGTCTATAATTTGCTGACACAGAGGGGTCAGCTGAGGGCTTTTTTAGCAGCTGGAGAATTTTTGCGCTTTTCCAAATACCGGGCACAAGGCTGGCCGTAAGAGAAGAATTAAGAACCTTGTTCACCATAGGGTTGATAGACTTGGCCACCGAGGCCAACAAATTGGCTGGGCATGGGTCAGAGGGAGAGCCTGACTTCAAACTCTTAATGATCTCCAGGGATACTTCCGGTTTGAGTAGAGGAAACTGTAGTGTTGGGCCGTCAATAGGGGCCGCAGGAGCTAAATTGTCGGCATGGGCAGAGTCCACAGGGGGCCCCCTGTAGATGTAGAACTGAATGGTCCTGATCTTGTTGTGGAAGAAAGACCCAAGTTGATTAGTCCATTCCAAAGATAGTGGTAGAGCCCTGGCGACAGAAGACGGAGAGGAAAAGGCTTTCATGATTTAAAAAATTTGCTTGCCCTTATTGCAGGACGTCTCTATTTTGGCTGCCAAATAGCATATTTTTGCATCCCGGATTTTAGTATAATGGGCCTTCTAGGCCTGTTTGTGATCAATTTTATCCTCCGAAATATAACTTTTGTGCCATAACCTTTCAAGGCGTTTGAAGGAGCTTTTGCTCAGTCTCAGAGCCTCATTAAACCAGGGAGCAGAGAGTCTGCTCTTCTTGGGGGTGCGAGTGGGCATAGGGGCAAGCCCATGAGTGCATTGCTGCACCCAGGTCTTGAGACCAAGAGCATCGCTCTCAGGATCACCACATAGCAACGGAAGGTGGATTTCCAGCACTTCACTCAGATCAGATGAAGTGATCCGATGGAAATGTCTTTGAGTATTTACCCATTTTGTGATAGGGGACTGGAGGCCCCTTGCAGACCTGTGGATCTTGAAACCAATAAGGTAGTGATCAACCACACTAAAGGAAGGGACGGATCCACCTCGATCTCTGAATTTGAAAAAATTTGGTCGAGGGTGTGGCCCTTAATGTGCGTAGGGTGGAAAACATAAGGGGACAGGTTGAAAATGGCAAGGGACTCAGTCAAGGAGATAGGCTCGGGTTCAATGGGTTTGTCCAAATGGATATTAAGGTCTCCCAATACCAGAAAGTGGCTATACCTGAGAACCAGGGGGGAGATTGCCTCATTAATGGATTTTAAAAATTTACCAGCTAGACCGGGAGGACTGTATATTAGAATTCCGGCCAAGGATTGGTGTTCAGATAAGGTACAATGAAAGCCGAGGCATTCTGCAGCATCCAATTCCCCAATGGGGATTGTGTTGCAGGTATATTCCTGCTTAAAAATGATCGCTACACCCCCTCCTTTGCTGACTGAGCGATCCCTCCTTAGAATCTTATATCCGGGAGGGATAGCAGTGGCGATGGTAGGATTGGAGGATTGAGTGAGCCAGGTTTCAGTAAGAAACATTAAGTCAAAACATGGAGTTTGTGTTTTTCAAGGGGGCGAGTATTCAGTAGAAGCGCTTTCAACTTCCCACCCTGATTAACATTTGTGTGGCCCATCCCAACATAGCCCACCTCAGTGGGGAAACATAGGTCCCTGCCAGTTAGCTCCCAGTTACAATGTACACAACCTCCCTCGCCCCCTACAGCGATGTTGTCCTTGCAAAGAAACTCCTTACCGATACTGAGCCGCGTGGCTCTATCATAGTAAATGCGCTGCCCATGGTTTGTGACAAAACCGGCAGCATGGCCGTCGCCGGCCGCCTCCGGGACGCTGATGGGTGCAGACGGGCTTGCCTTAGGTGCGCCTTCGTCCGCGCAGCGCCTCTGTTTTTATTCATTTAGGAAGAACTAGAGCGCGAACCTAAGGAAAATGGCACCGCTCAGTGTCCTCCCTCGAATAAAGACTCAATGAGAGCCTAGACGCGAGTACGATTCCCACCAACCCACCAAAATCAGATTCAAGCCCCCAAAACAGTAAGTGGCAAAAATCGTTTTGTTAAAATGTTTTTAAAACAAGAATACTTCAATTAAAAAGCATGCAGACAGATTTAAAAGAGCTGACTGGTAGCGTGACTGACAGCGGGGGGAGCAGGCAGCAGACTAGAAAGAGGCCATTTAGCTAAATTAACCTTGTAGGCATGCCAGCTCAGTCAGCTTGCGCCCTAGACAGACATACTTGTGTCGCAGACTCACGTTACTTTACTACTGTCTGCAGGTGGGGCAGCTGTACTACACAATTATCTATTTTTCTATTATGGCCATACTCTGTTAAATCAATGGCAAATGCTTAATTTCACTTTCACCCTGACTTCTACAACAAGGCAGATGATATGATTAGATACTAATATGAATGATGATATACGGCACGACATGAGGTACTACTATTGTTTGATTGTAACCATGCAACTGATAGGCCACCCATGGCTGGCACGGTCGAAATGACATGGGTAGGGAGCGGGAGTGGACCTCAGAGTTGGAGGGAGGCTATTGATGATGGATGGGTACATACTCAATATATATGTTGTGCTTGCAAACTACTGTGAGTCAAGGAAGTATTCTGAAATACAGCCTTGAATCTTAAACCTTGAAAAACAATCAGTCCATGTTTATTCTTCTTCCCAGCGATTTTTCCATTTATCATTGCATTGCTCTTCTAGCATTATTTTTTTTATTCTTCACCCTTGGCTTTACTGGTCTGTCACAGTTTAATTTTCTTTTACATTCTCTTCATCCAGTCTCCACCTATGCTATGATTGAATATCATCCAGGCATCCATCCATTCAAACATGGCTATCATTCTCAATCTCAACAAATCTTTCACCAACAACATACATTTGTCATTTTAACCACCATCCATTCGTGCTTGCTTGCCTTTGAGTTTGACCCATCAAACTCCCGGAGGATTCCTTTCACCCATACAGTTACACCCCGCCAGGCACTGGCAGGCATCCTTTATTTCACCTTTTACCCATCCCTCAACCATCCATGCATCCTATCAGCCACCTTTATGCATCCCGGACCCCTTCCTTCACTCATGCATCCTTCTCTGCCAGTCATATATTACATATCACCCGTCCTTCCTCCTTCCATCCTTCTTTCCCTTTTCCATCAACCCATCAAGGTCATCTGACTCTTCTTCATAAAACATTCTCTGCTGCTGAGTTGAAGATAGAAGAGACCATTAGTTACTCAACTCCCGCTAATGCTAAGTAAAGGGTGTCTTCTTCAACTGTTCACAACAACTTAGTCTCAACAGTACAGAGTGTACACCCTTGCAGCCAGTGTATTGTCAGTAAGTAAGGAATATGACTTACAACCATCTGCCACTGCTGCTGTCTCACCCCCTGCAGCTGCTGCATCAGCTCCCCCCTGACTGGCATTGCCTTCGCCGCTGGCCCCAGCACTGGTGGTCGGTACGACTAGAAAAAACATTTCACATTTTTTAGATGCCATATACGCCTCCCCCTATTTATTTTGTTCACTAACAAGATTAAAAATACAATAAATACACCACACACATCACTACAATTCGGGTACTACTAGAGTAGTAGTGTAGACAGTATGTCCTATCAAAAATAATAAAATATCCGGTTGGGCATTTTGTTTGTGGCAATTTTTGAAAAGCCTCTCAAGAAGAGGACAACCCAAAGGGCTGGACTCAGTGGCTAAAGCTATTTGAGAATCTGAATTTTTGAAAAGAAAAAGAGTGGCCAACTGGGCGGACAATCGGACATGAGGTCTCTCTTGGTTGGAAAATATAATGATGCCATCCTCCTCCTCATACTTCCTTCCAGACATGGTGCACGGTAATCAGTTGTTCACCATCAACTGCTGCTAATAGAAATAGTACTAGGCCTAGATGAGAAAAAGTAAAATACACCACTTTGGGGTGTCCAACGTGACCATCATTTTATTTACTGATTGATCATGAAAAAGTAAAAGCAAGCCTTCACTCATCGAAACAAACATGCATACAGTACCATACATGGGCATGCAATCTGCACAGAAAAGTAGTAGTACTAGTACTAGTAGTAGTAAGGACCAATGGGTTCTCTGAATCTTACAGTACCACGACTAAGCAGTCCACAAAATATATAAGGGGAGAGGGAAAGCTGACTGAAAAACCATAAGAAAGCAAGCTACTGAAAGATTAATACAGAGTCAGAGTGATTTTATGGACAAAAAAACAGACACTAGAAATATAAATAACTAAGGGCCCGATTCCGATGTGGTTAGGAATGGCTCCGACCCTCGGTCGGAGCCATCCTGACCGCATCGGACTTGCCCGTTCGGATTCCTTTCCAACCAAGCCATTCCGATGGGCTCGGTCAGAAAGGAATCCGACTCGGTTTTCTGAATTGCTTCCGACGGGCTCGGAAAGCCTGTCTGCCATCCGGAAACCCTTCAGTACTCCCCCGGCCGGCTCTTTCTGGCTGAGGGAGTACGATGGCAGTTTCCCACTGCCTTTCTGTGCCGGCCTTTCCGACGCAGAAAGGCATTAGGAAACTGTCTTTGGGGGCACCCAGCATGGCCCCCATAGTTGCGAGGCCGCCAAGTGGCGGCCTAGGGGGCACCGAGGGTGCCCCCCTGTTGATCCCTGCAACCGGTTGCAGGCACCTTCCACGAGGTGCAGGGATGAACTGCACCTCTGCACTTAACTATGCGAGCATGCATTCCATTCAGAATTCGGTAAAATGGATTTTGTAAAAAATAAAATTAGGAAATGGAAATAAGGTGCAGTAAAAGTTAGGGAAATATATATTAACAACAGGAGGACATACTGGGGCCAGCAGAGCCATCAACAAAGGAGCTTTCCTGCTGGGAGGCACCTCCAGCTCCTGCACCCGCCTCAGCAGACCCCGTCCTCTTCTTACCCCTGGATGCAGGAAATAGCAATTGCAATAGCATTGACCTTTCTAATCAGATCAACTAGTAGTAGAATAGTATCGTGGTCGCAGATCATCCTTATTCCACAGTTCCATTCCGATTCCTGAATCCTGGACCTAGACCTACCTAGCCTGCCTATTCCAAAGACTTTGGAATGAATTGCAAAAAAATTATATTTGCTTCTCTAAGTTCCAATCTTATTCGCAATCATCTCAACCCCCTTTGATGGGCCAATTCACTAAGTCTGCATTTAGTCTTCTTAAATGCATAAGTGGATGCATGCATATTGCATACACCAAATTGGTTGGTTGCTTGCTATATTCACTCACTATACAAACTACAAAAGGTTCTACGAAGGACTAAGGAGTCAGCACGTGAGAGAGGAGGACGTGTCACGCAGGCCGCTAAATTACCAACTAATACTAAGTAAGTAACTAACTAACTAACTTACTTCCACTATCTTAGTGACAGGACAAAGGAAAGGAGTCTCTCTACTAGTCTGCATTACCTAACTTAAGTTCTCTAACCTCTCTTACAGCCCAAGCGAGCGCAAAGTTGCAAGCAAGTAAGATTAGTAGCGCCAAGCACCTGTCTAGAAGAATAACAATCACATAATAAAAGATTTTTAAACGTAACTTACCTGCATGTAAGCAACAGCAACATTCTTGCTATTTAGGTAAAAAATAATATTCGCAATAAGACAGAACACACAATAGTAATAAATAATTAGCTACTCACTAAGCCCCATGACCTCAACACCTAGCAGGTCCAGCAGGTCCTGCTCTTGGTCCAGGATGTCGGGCCACCGGTGGGTGAGTTGGTTATTGGTGCGCCAGACCTCAGAGCAGCAAAACACTGCCCGGCGCACCCTCACCCACTGCCGGTGACGCTCCTGGATCCTTTACCCAGACCCAGGCCTTACGCCTGCTGCCAGGGTTAAGAGGAGGTGGCACTGCACAAAAAAAACCAGTGCAGCCACCACCACCTCAGCAAATAAGGCCCGGGGCTGCACCCCTGCCGGGTGACGCCTCCCGCAAGGAAGGCGGCTCCTGGCCACACTCTGCATCATCTTCTTACTCTTAGCCATGGTTCTGGGGGGCAGGGGTCGGAAAAGAAAATGTAGAAGTAAAAAATAAAGTAAGGAGAAAAAGTAGGGAGGTAAAAAAAATAAAAAGCAAGTAATAGCAAAACAATACAAAAAGCAGTAAAAGCAGAAAAAACCCCGCAAAATATACATTTAGGAAGAAAGAGGGATAGATAATAAATAAAAAACATCAGAAAAAAAGTTTTAGAAACAAAGGATGGAAAAGATATAGGGAGGATTCAAAACAGGCCCCAGAACCGTAACAAAGAGTAGAAAAACAAGAGGGCCATGCCCATTGCGACCGCGTATTGAAGTTCACGCAATATTTCCCCTGAGCACGCAATCCGCATTGCCAAACAACAAAAACGTCTTGCGATGAGGTGCAAAAAGGCCGAGCATGCAACTCCGCCCGCTCTCTGAGTTTTTTTTACCGCTTTGTGGAGTTCCGCGTAGCACCGCTACGCAAACTCTGCCTAGGCTTAGTATTTAGATGAGTGCATGGGCTGTAAGTTGGTGTTTGGATGAGTGCATGGGTTGTGCTTGGGTCTTTGAATGACTGCATAGGTACAGCCTTGGTGATTGTATAAGTGAATGGGTAGTGCCTGGGTGATTCAATGCATGCATGGGTAGTGCTTGCATAGTTAAATGACAACATAATTAGTCCCTGCATGATTGTAAGAGTGCATGTGCAGTGCCTGGGTAAATGAATAAGTGTGTGGAGAGTGCATGAGTGATTTGATGACTGCCTGAGTAGTGGCTGGGTGATTCGATGAGTGTCTGAGTAGTGCCTGGCTTACTGTGAAACTACCTCCATTGCTGTTAGATACATAATAGTTGTGACTGTATCTGTGACTCCTTGTTTAAGTCCTTCTGTCAGTCTCAAACTACCTGCTTTAGTGTATTTATCCTTCTCTACTGTGCTATTGTGAGTGAAGTCTAGATATCACATTTGATATATAGTTGGATATATGGCTGTCTAGGAGCATACATTGCTCTGCTACTCAGCGTGCATATACATCAGTAAGCTTCTAAAACTGAAAACAACAATTCTCACTTTTTCAAAGCACAAAACCATTTCTTAATGGCATACCTACATCATTTCTCAAATATTTCTTGTGTCTTTAAAACATATATTCAGTATTTTTCTATGAAAAGTTGCACACCAAGTAAAGCTAGCACAAGAACTCTCAAGAGACATTCTGCACTATTAACGCTCCTCAATTTTAAACACAGCATGTTTAAAGAAATACACCACCCTTACCATATACATGAAAATTTCAACAGCCTTAAAGAACATAGATCACCATGTCAACATATATGCAATTTCATAACAGATATACACCTTCAGGCCATCTTTCCAAAAATATGTAAGTTCTCTACATCTTTATGTAAACTCAAGAGTCTCATCGTACATATAACTATCTGAAACCAGAAAAACCATATCTCACCATCTAAACTCATGCAAACCGGTCATATAAGTTAAAAAGCACATCGACAAACACTTCCTAATACATACCTAACAAGTATTACTACTTTATAATTCATATACACAGGCAGCACATTTTCTTATCTTTTATTCATGACTACACTACTTCCTGTTTAATAATGTCACTAAAAGTACTATAATTCCCAGAATGCAAATAACATAGATCTGTCTGTTCTGCACATGATGCTTAGACATTTAAAACATTGTCATTTTTAAAGCCATTGCTCATTGCAACTTTCAACAGTACTAACATCTTTCACACATACCCTTTGCCAGATACAGTTCATCTGATATATTTATTTTTATATCACTGTGATTCTCTTTTTTATCAAACTCCCATATACATCTTCATTTCTAATATAATTTTTTTAAATAATTAAAAAGGTATGTACATACCAATGAATTGAATTTGTAGATTATATTGTTGTTTTAGCCCGTTCTGGATAGTTTTGACACTGTTAAGATTTGTGAAAACTAAGTACAAGAATGATACATCACTCTCATACAATGCAACCATAAAATGGCAACCTCTTCAACTTTACACTCTATGATCATGAGAAAGGTAGCAAATTAAATGATGTCTTTCATGTTGTACAATTCTGTCTCTACTTGTGAATGGTTAGCATCTGGTTAACCCTTTACCTCTCTTTCAAAACGAGATTCCTGTCTCCGCGTATTCGCGATATGTTCGCGATAATCGTGGAGTAATCGCAAAAAAAAAACTATATTTAGCTTCAGTTTTTTTAATTTTAAATATTGCACAAAAATTATTACATAGTCCTGAATTGGAAATTAAAGTTTACCATTACTTAAATTGTGTCATAACTCCTCAACTTTAAAAAAAAAAATTCTGTCTCTTTAACAGCCTTCCCCAATGCACTCTTATCTCAGTGTATCTACCAACCCAGTGGAACCAGTAGGTCACAAGTTCACAGCACATTCTAGAAGGTACATGCTACTTCTAAATGAGATACAGCAGACGTGGTTTAATCCACATATTCAAAAGCATATCCATGTCTGTATTACATTTTTTTTTGAGCAACAGCCAATAATAGGACTTCTTGCTAATGCATCTAACACCCTACCTAATTTTATACACTTACATGCTGACAGCATCCAATGAAATATATCTTGTTAAAAAATGGAAAACACCTCCATTTTAACTGATTTTCATTTGAAAAACTACCTCATTCAGCTCCATCTTCTACTGACTGCTATTGCTCCTTCACATCAAAATGCTTAGAGTATGGATTGTTGGCCACAGCTATGTCTATTGGGCTATAGAGGCTGCAGAAAACAGAGTTATTGACAGGTACCTGGGTTTGCCAAATGTGGAGAATACTTTATTTGGTCAGAGAGCGTTAAAGTGTCATCAGTTTTTGGCTTTGGTTAAAATCATTGTGGACTGCCGAACTCTTCACCTCATGATTGAGCACTGTGGTGGTAATGACTTAAGCACATTAACTGGGGTAAGACTTGAATTCCTAATGAAAGATACCTTTGCAGAACTGATGTCGCTTTTCCCTCACACTGTCTTGGTGTAATACAATATATGCCAAAGACAGAAATGGAAGTGGCCAAATGAATTCTGTCCACAGATTGACAAAGCCAGGAAACATGTTAATAAAACTGTTTCTCCATTCCTCAGAGACCATAACATGGGCTCAATCTATAACAACAACCTGCATTTTGACATGCATGGAATTTATAAAAATGATGGAGTGCACTTTATAGACAGGGTATTTCTAAGTAACCTGAAACTCTGCATCCCGTCTTATGTGTAGCTGTCTGATACACACAATCAACACAACAGCTCTTGTCAGAGCCACCTTAGTATCCAAAATCTTGTTATTTTTTTCTAAAGATCCTTTTTTTTAGTTGTTGGAAATTTTCGCGATGATAGTGCGATAGTTGCAAATAAGTCACAAAATCAGAAAACAAAAGCAGACATTCAACTGCCACTAGCACATGCAAAAATAATAACTAAAATTCTATACATTGCACTACACATATTACTATGTAAATGCTTCTTTAAAAAACATGTTTAAACTCATGTTTTTGTACAAACCATCTTTAAAACCTATTTTCCGTGTTCGCGGTTACACAGGGCATCACGGTGATGTCGTTAACTGCGATGATCGTGCTTTTTTTGTAAAGTGTAAGACACATATATGCACACATTTTACAGTATTTTACACACTAGGGGTTTGCTACTGTAGTCTAAATTCATATTTTTCTACTGAGTTTCTGTAAAAACCATCTCTAAAACCTATTTTCCATTTTCACGGTGACGCAGGGACATGTGATGACGTCGGTACCCGCAATCACCGTGAACACATTGTGGAAATTCAAAGCGAAAGAAATAATTCAAAGGCCACCTCCACAGTCAAAATGTATAACTATATCATTGATTCTGAGTGGGTATGTGAATGGGCACATGATTCTGTGAGTGGATCTATGAGTAGGTGCATAACTGTATTAGTGGGTGTGTGAGTGGAAGCACAAGTGTCTCAGTGCATCTGTGAGTCAGTGCATGAGTGTCTGAGTGGGTCTGTGACTGGATGCATGAGTCTCTGAGTGGGTCTGTGACTGGGTGTATAAGTCTCTGACTATGGATGTGAGTGGGTGCATGAGTCTCTAAGTGCATCTGTAAGTAGGTGCATAAGCCTCTGAATGCTTATATGAGTACACACATGGGTCTCTGAGTGAGTCTGTGAGTGGGTGTATGATTTACTGAGTGAAATATGCGAGTAGGTATATGAGTCTTTGACTCTGGTCACAGTCTGTGACTGTGACCACTGAGGGTGTGTATAGAGATATAGATATTTTTTCTAAATTTCCACCAATATTCGCAAAGTCCCCACAATAGTTGCAACATCCCCACAACGGTACACAGGGGCCACGCTGGCGGTCTCAGTGTCATCGCAAATATCGCTTGCAATGAAAAAAAACAATTTTGGAAACATGACTTGTGTCACTAAAACCCCCATAAACTTTTTAAGACACTCACAGTCACTGGATGATGTCATCCATGATGTCATTTGAGATGTCATCAGTGATGTCACTGGCCATGTCATGAGTGAGGCAATATCTGAGGTCATAAGCAGTGCATTGCGGAACGTAAGTTATAGTTAGCTCAGCTAACTATAAATGCTTAATTTATCTGGTTTTGTATGAGTAAAATGTCAGCCCAACTATAACGTCCCTGTAGCCTTTGTTTTTTTTCAGTGAATATATATAAATATTTATAAATTAGGATATTTTTTCAGTGAATATATATAAATATTTATAAATTAGGATCGAGTTTGATGTAGATTTTGATTCTAGTGGGGATGATTCTCTGGGTCCAGTGCATCTCAGTACTGTGCAGGATTTAGAAGGTTATATTCTATATTCTATATAGTGTGGTCTCCACTTGAGCAGTCTCTTCCTTTGTTCACCAATCTGTTTATATATAGTCCTTTGCATACAGTCAGTTGTATATATATTTTTTGACATTAGAATGAATCTGTTTGCATCCTTCTCTCTATAGGTTCTTTTTTAAGTTTATTCATTGCACTTTTTGCACTTTTCTAGCGATTTTTTGCACATGTGTACAGTCTATTGAATTTTGTGGGTAGTATTTTAAGGAGATATGAATGAGGATAATATGTTTTTTTATTGCACCTTAGATTAACTAATATCTATTTAATAATTTAGATTCATTGATTAAAATTAGATATGGGTTTTTTACATGGACAGCCCCCTGCAGGATTGTGATTGACGTTTCCCGTTTGTGATACCGGAGGTGCTCGCATCGCGTCGGAGGACTCGTGGGGACGCCTAGGCTGTCACAGTAAGTCGGGAGTATATGTTATCACATTGCAGGTGGGGAGGTGCTGTGAACTGCAGAGCCAGTGGGTATAAACTTTACAGATTGCCCAATTTGCATTATAATTACCTTTAATTGCAAGTGCAATGTCAGACGATGCGTTGCAAGAGAGAGAGAAGGCAGCAGATGAGTTGTTCAACAATTTACCCAAAATCACTGACAACAGCAACCGGAGATCAAAGGAACCGGAGCAGGGCTCTGATGTGAAAAGTCTACTAAAGGCTTTAGAGAAAAATAACCGTAGCGAACTCACTAAGTGGTGGGAAATTAAAAGCTTGGAAAAATATCATGAGGCTGGACGAGTGCCGAGAGGGCTCAGAATTATGTTGGCCCCCAGCTTCGAAAGTCCGAATCCACTTCTCTTGAAAGACTGGGCTGATAGAAATCTGGAAGCCTCAATGCGTCTTGTTTGTCTTCTAGTTAAATATGCCAAAATAGACAGAGCTGTGAATATTCAAGAAATTGCACGCATTAAAAATGAAATAGAACTGCTCACGACGCCCAACAACAAGGAGTTGATTGATAAAAGCATCAAGGAAATGTCGGACCGAATTAAGAAACAAGAGGAAGTAATTAAAGCCAGAAAAGCTTTTAAATTCGCCCGTGACAAAAATGACTATGAGCAAGGACAAGTATTCACTTTTGCACGAAAGTATGATTTTGTCAAAAAACGTAAAGGGATTATTCAGACACAAAAGCAATCCCAAGTGAATTTTAATGTATCAGAAACCGCCATGGCCTCCATTTCAGATGTCAGTTCTATACCCAGTGATACTGAATCAGATCCCAGTGGAAGTATAGAAGGAAATACGACAACAATGGGCCCTTTATCCTATGCAGAGGAAATGGATTTTATCAGAGAACAGAGAAAAATGTCACTACGACCGAGGAATTCAAATCCACAATCCACAAGAACAGAAACCAACGGAGGAGGCAAAGGCGTAAATGCGCCAAACTCAAGAGGCAGAGGTCAGCAGAGAAAGAAGAAAAACTGGCAATGACACCCAGCACAATTGATAAAACAATTGTGAACCTCACTGATATTCAACTCAATGCAGCGGAAAAACAACTCCTAGCGTTGGGATTAAGCTTTTGTCCTGAAAGCAATTTTAATTATGTGGAAAAAAAGAGACGACGTTTATAAATTTATTCGTAAACTCAAGTTGACAAAATTTTTTACCATCAAAAATCATGGGAAGACCACACAAGACAAGCCTCCAAGGGCCACACATTCTGGACTTACTGTGGATCAAATTCTGTTGCTTTCCACACTACATGCTTTGCAAAATGAATCCACAGACAACAGTGAACCTATGCCCAATACACAGGAAGTGGCGGACGCAGAGGATGTTATTATTTCGGCCCCCGGAAATAGTCCATTCAAGGCACCATCTTCGTTTGTGCCTATCATGCCCCGGGATGCGCTGGATATTTTCCATGAACGTGTCACAGATGAACTTAAAGCACTATACCGCAGAACCAAAAGCGTGAAATCCAAATCAAAGCAAAAAGTACCCAGCAATATTTTCAACTAATGGACAAACTAAAAAATAATGCATCAGTCGTGATCAATAACTCCGACAAGGGAGGCAATATTGTCCTATGGGATAAGACAAAATATAAGATGGAAGCATTCAGACACATCAATGACATGGAGTGTTATGAACTTTCCAATGCGGCCTACGTTAGAAAGATCAGTAAGGAATACAAAGACGACCTTAACATCTGGAAAAGGGAAGGGCTTATCACGAAAGATGAACTTAGTTTTTTATACAAAGAATTTCCTATTCTGCCCACTTTTTATCTAATTCCCAAAATCCACAAAGAAATGGACCCTGTTCCAGGACGTCCTATCATATCAGCAAAAGATAGTATTTTTGAGAACACATCCAGATATGTGGATCATTTTTTGCAAGAACATGTTGTCAATTTACCTTCGTATCTAAGGGACTCCAAGGATTTTTTGGTTAAATTAAATGCTCTACAGTGGTCCAGTGAATTTATGCTTTTGACTCTTGACATTACTGCCCTATATACGAGCATAAGACACAGTGATGGTTTAAATGCAGTTAATTATTTTTTGAAGAGACAATGCATTTCCATGTACAAACACAATATTATGTTATTGAAAATGATACACTGGTGTTTACACAACAATTTGTTTATGTTTGACGACAAAATTTACAGGCAGAAACAGGGAGTGGCCATGGGGGCATGCTTCTCCCCTAGCTATGCGTGCTTGCACGTAGGCTGGTGGGAGGAGCATGTCCTCAGGGCGAACCACAGAGCATTATATGATGAACACGTTATACAAATGTGGAGGTATATTGATGACGTGTTCATTATATGGAAAGGAACATCTTCTCAGGCAGAAAGGTTTGTGGAGGCAATTAATTGCAACAATTTAAACTTGAAATTTACCGCACACATTGATCCTACTACAGCTAACTTTCTAGATATCTCTGTGTATATACAAAACGGAGTCATAGAGACATGTTTGTATAGAAAACCGACGGCTGGTAATGTTTTATTGCACGCCACCAGCTTTCATCCCCAACATACCATCTCCAGCCTTCCATATGGGGAATTTTTGCGTATCCGCAGAGCATGTAGCACCAGTGAGACATTAGCAGTAGCTCAAGAAGCACTAGGTTTCTGGAGAGAGGATACAATGCCAAGAAACTCGATATAGCCCTTAAAAAGGCCAACAATAACGACAGACAGTCACTACTGCAAACGAGATCAGGAACAACTGCTAATACTATCTTGTTTCCAGACAACTCAGAAGATACAGAGAGCCTGGGTAATTCGAGGAAGGGCACCTGTAGATTTATATCAACTTACAGCAGGCAAGCCAATGCCATAAAAAGCATTATTAACTCACAGTGGCCTATAGTTCTCACGGATGCGACGCTCCTGCAGATACTACCCAACAAGCCGAACTTTACATATCGCAAAGCACATTCAATGCGCAGCGATCTAGTTAAAACTAGCCCTGAAGTGGAGACGAAAAGTAGGTGGCTTTCCCCCAAGAAAGGTTTCTTCAAATGCAGCACATGTCGTGCATGCAAATTTGGGGTGAACACAAAAACTTATTCCACCATCTTTTCAGATGTTCCTGTTAATCTCAAGGGACATTACACTTGTCGCACAGATTACGCTGTATATATTCTACAGTGCATCTGTGGACTTCGCTATGTAGGGAGTACGAAGCTGCAGGTTTATGTGCGAATCCTGCAGCATCTACGTGCGACAGTCAATTCTGACCCCTCATATCCAGTCGCCCGTCATATAAAGTTGGAACACGGTAATAACTTAAATGTGCTCCAATATTATGTCATAGACAGTGTTTCTGTGAACAAACGAGGGGGCAACCGTGAGAAACTACTGAGACAATTAGAGACCAAATACATAGTAGAGCTGGACACTAAGGCCCCGAGGGGATTGAACATTTGTGAAGATTTACATTATTATCTTTAAATATACATCCAGCCTCCACACAGTAGTCTCCCATCTCCCCATTTATAAATTAGGATCGAGTTTGATGTAGATTTTGATTCTAGTGGGGATGATACTCTGGGTCCAGTGCATCTCAGTACTGTGCAGGATTTAGAAGGTTATATTCTATATTCTATATTCTATATAGTGTGGTCTCCACTTGAGCAGTCTCTTCCTTTGTTCGCCAATCTGTTTATATATAGTCCTTTGCATACAGTCAGTTGTATATATATTTTTTGACATTAGAATGAATCTGTTTGCATCCTTCTCTCTATAGGTTCTTTTTTAAGTTTATTCATTGTCCTTTTTGCACTTTTCTAGCGATTTTTTGCACATGTGTACAGTCTATTGAATTTTGTGGGTAGTATTTTAAGAAGATATGAATGAGGATAATATGTTTTTTTATTGCACCTTAGATTAACTAATATCTATTTAATAATTTAGATTCATTGATTAAAATTGGATATGGGTTTTTGTTTATCAGTATGTGTATAATGAAATGAATTTTACATATTACGATGGCAGTCCTTTAAATCATGAACCCGTAATTCTAACTTCATTTTGGTCCATTGTGCTAATTGTTTCGTAGGATCTTGATGCATTTGTGTATTCATGAACATATAAGTTAAGTTATTATCCTACGATATACGAGGAGTATGATTTAATTACTCAAATATCTCCACATTGCCAATTAGGACCGGATATTTTTGTAAGGGTCTAAAATAGTAACAGTATTTTATTTGGACTTTGATCTAAACAGAACGAAATTTCATATTAATCATCATTATATCTTTCGTTTTTATGTGTATATTTCACCTGTAAATAAGATGTCTATATTTCTATTGAGGTGTGTACTTACATTTGTATTTATTTATTGCAAATCAGTATGATTTGTTAATCTAGGTGCTATCTAATGCATGTAGGCTCTGTTTATTATGTAGAGTATTCTCTCTATGTCTATGCAGGTAGTAAACACCAAGTCACATGGTCAATCAATCACTGTATATATACGTCACTGTCTTGCGACGCATTTATGTGATCAAGGCCACTCTGTTGGCCGAAACGCGTCATGTTCGAGTTTTGCACTTGTTTGGAACAATAAATATGCTACTGCGGCCGGCAGTATCAGCATAGAAGCAGTTGTCCGTCTCTCCTTTCGGTGCCGGAATGCACCTTTGAGTGGTAATTGGATATATATATATATATATATACATATTACCTACTGGCGTTCGCCAGTAGGTAGTTATAGTTAGGACCTAGTTTCCATTGGAAAAGCGTTGTTTGATTTGCCAATATCTTTGGCGCCGTTTGACGAATCTTTGAGAAGTTTTCAAAACTAATGGCCCGCTCCGGTCAGCTCCTGTCTTGAAAGTTTCGGGGTGATTCGTCAAGCGGGGGAGAGACAAAAGGGGGGTCCCAAAACGCGTTTTCCCCATGTTAATTTCCATAGGAACTTTTGTCGCTGCTACAGCCGAACTGCTGAACGGAATTACACCAAATTTGGCAGAGAGGTAGCTGTTGTTCCAGAGTGCACTCTTTCCTTTAAATGGTGTAAATCCGTTCAGTAGTAACAGAGAAATTTAAAAATAAAAAATATTGATATCTGAGCACCGAGAGCGATTCGTGAACCCTCCCGAGCACGAGCTTCATTCTGATGGGCTGCCAACATTCCAAACCAGGAAGTGTTGGCAGCCATCTTGTGACTCGGTAAAACTGAGTCACAAGACAGTAAAAAAAAGATTGAAAAACAAGAAAAGGGGGATAGGGTAGAAACACCCTGACTCCGTAGGCCTGCTCAGGGCCAAAAAAAGCATTTTTTTTTTTTAAACGGCCTAATTCGCGCTGGGTGTGCGAATCCGACCGAGAAAATTAAAAAAATGAAGTGCTTTGTTTTCTATAAGCCCCCGGGTGGGCCAGATCCCGGGGGCAATGTGCAATAAATTAGCTGGGGGCACGGGGGCCCCTGCAGCCCTGGGACCGCCACCTCCCCGTTGCTTATTTATAAAAAAAATGCATGGGGGGTTCCTTCCCCCCCACGCTGCGCTGGAGACCTCTACCTCCCCGGGGTTTTCGTTTAATAGGGGTGGGGGGCCTCACAGGCCCCCCAAGCCTCAGGGACCACCACCTCCCCCGGGCTCCAATGATATTAAAGAAGTGTTGGGGGCTTCTGCCCCTCCCCCACTGCCCTGAGACCACCACCTCCCTGGGGCACTAATTATTTAAAAACGGGGGTCTGTTGTGGACCCCCGGGCCCCGGGGACCACCACCTCTCTGGGGATTAAATCAGTTGGGAGGGGGGCTGCGCAGCCCCCTCCTGGAGCCCTAGATGGCCCTGGGGACTGCCACCCCCCAGGGCCAGCTCCGGCAATGTCCCGGGATGGCCACCCCCGGGACATTGCCATTTGCCATGACAGGGCAGGAGCTCCCACCCTGTCATTGCAAACTCTGCTTTGCTTCATGGAAGCGAGAGCAGGAAACCTGCTCTTGCTTCCATGAAGCAAAGCAGTATACATGTCAGCAGCTCCCCTTGTGCAAAAGCAATGCCGGCTCCCCAGGAGGCGGGGAGGCAGCAGGGACCGCGGGGGCATTGGGGCTCCCTCCATGGTCCCCAATGTGAGGGCCGGCTCTGGGAAATGGGATCCCCGGGCCAAAAGTGGCACAGGGGAGGGGGGCCACGTGGCCCCCCTCCGGAGAAAACTTTTTTTTTTTTTTTTTAAATGAGGTAATGCCTTGGGGTATGGGCTCCCTGGGGCAGTAAAAGCCCATGGGGGTTGGGGGGGTAGTTGTTTTAAAAAAAAGAAATATTATGAAATGGCTGGGCCTTGGTGGGTGGGGTCCCCGAGGCAGAATTTGAGTTGTAAGAATGAGGGGCATTTTTTTTTTCTCGCATGCTTGGAGTCGCAACTCTATCACAGCTCTCAGCGGGCCCCCCTGTGTAACCGCGGTGGGTTCGCGACTCCAAGGAAAATTTAAAAAAAGAGTATGTATGTTTAAAAAAAAATAAGATTCACTGTTGGGTTATAGGGTGGCTCTAAAAAGAGCCCTTGTTTTCATTCTGACTTTGTTGCAGCTGCATGTAAGTGCGTATGCACAGCTTAAGGTTGTTGAGGAAGACTCTGTTCCTTGATATGTGAAGTGCACTCCATCACTTCTGTAGTTGTCGTCCATATCAAAACGTAGATTGTTGTTGTAGATGGACCCCATTCTATGATCTCTGAGGTATGCAGAAACAGCTTTATTTACAATCTTCCTAGCTTTCTCAAACTGTGGACAGAATTGTTTTGACCAGTTCCATTTCTGTCTTTGGCATATGTTAGAGTATACAAAGACAGTTTGAGGCAAAAGCAACATCAATTGTGTAAAGGTTTCCTTCATTATCATTTCTAGACCTACCCCAGTCAATGTGCCTAGGTCATTGCCACCACAGTGCACAATCATGAGGTCAGGGGGTTGGAGACGCAAAAAGGTTTTAACCAAAGACAACAATTGGTGCCACTTTAACCCTCTCTGTACAATCCATTTAATGTCCACATTTTCCAAACCTAGGTCTTTGGCAATACCTCTGCGTTCAGCATATCCTTTGCACCAGAAAAGATAGCTGTGCCCTACAATCCACACTGTGAGCATCTTGAAGGGATGTCTGAAAGTAATCAAAAGATGTCTGTAGCTCAGGTAGTCAGTTGGTAGAATGAGAGGTTTCTAAAATGGTGGAGAACAATGTGTTTTTTAAAAAGTTGATAAGTGATTGCCTGTTCATCAAGATTGTGCACCCAAAAATAGGATGCATGTTACTTTGCTGATGTATCATGTTTGAGATTCGTTGTTAGAAAATGTTTGAAAGGTACAGTTGATACCAATACCATAAGGTAAGATTTTGCAAAAGTCAACCACACCTGCTGTATGTATTAGTAAGCTTGTGTGCTGAACTTGAAACTACGTTGAACTTGTGACCTGCCAGTACAGTTGAATGTTCCTTGAACTGTTACTATGGAAACTGGCAATAAGTAGAATGGGGGAAGGGTTGAAACTTAACTGTGGACGTAAAATGTGAAATGGATACTTAAATATAAGTGAAAAGTTAGTAAATTAAGGTTTTTAAAGACACTAGTATGTGTAGAAGTTGTGTGTTGCTGAAAAACTATAATAGTATTATTAAAAATAAGTTTTTGAACTCCTGTGTGGATTCGCGGCTCCACCACGGTGGAGTCGCGACTTCAGAAAATTACAGAAGCAGTTTGGGCACCATTTGAAGACAGTTAGAAAGGGTTAATATGTCTAACCAATAGAAATGTGTTTTACAATTTGAAATAATGATGGAAGCAATGCGATTTGAGTGCAAAAAGAGAGGGAAAGTTTGCCATTTCTGGTTTCACCTTTCTGAGAGAGGTGCATTACATTTTTTGTGTGGAAAAGAAAATCTTTTAAGAGTTTCTGATATTTGGTATGCTGCAATACTACCTCAAACGTGAGTAACTAATTTGTAAGGTGTATTATATATTATTCAGCACTGTTTTATTGTTTCGAGTGATATCTATATATATTTTTAAAAATCCAAGTGTGTATGTTTCTTTGATATATGATGCCACTTTTAAAAGGTACAGACATGCATGCGTGCTTTTTGGAATATTGTGAGATTTTTAATAGATAGATTGATAAGGTTGCTGCTTTGTATTTGCTTAGGCCAAACACTCTGAGTAGTTGCTGAATAGTGAAGGTGCAGACCAAAAGTGAGGTTTCAGACATGTTGGCAGAGGGATTAGTGATTAGCTTAGCTTGTATTGGTTTGTCGAGATGTATATTTGAAATATGCTGCATAATTTTATGTGTTTTTCAAGTTTAATGTACTTTTTAGTATTATGACTGAAGTATGTGTCTGTTTGCACATCTAGTCTCTCACATGTTATGACTTAATATATGATAGAGGTATAAAACTATAGTATACATGTATCTGTATGTTTCTTTTATATATGATGCCACCAGGAAAAGGCACACACACATGCATACTATGCAATCCCTCAGTCATTTACCATAGATTTGTGCATTCATCCAGGCACTACTATCCCACTCAAAAATTCAGTCAGGCACTACCCATGCTCTCATCTATTCACTCTGATACTACTGATGCAGTCATAGAATAGTCCAAGCATCACTCTTACACTAATATTTTCTCTCAGGTACTTCCCGTACACTCATACAATCACCCAGCTACTACCACTGCCGTCATTGAATCACTCAGGCAGTACCTATGCATGTTTTTATTCTTTCAAGCACTACTCATACACTCTTGTCTTCAACCATGCATTAGTTTTGCACTCATGGTTTGTCTAATGTATTTTCCCTGCACTGTTCTAATCACCCATTCAGTACTGCTGCGCTCATGCAATCACCCAGGCAGTACTGTTGCACTGAACTATTTAGTGTGGTGCTAGCCCATACAATCATTCATTCTCTCAAGCACTAATCACTACCAATGTATTTGTATGTTTCTTTGATATATGATTGCTCTATTAAAAGATACAGACACATGCATGCGTACTTTCTAGAATATTATTCAAAAGGTTGCTGCTTTGTATTTGCTTAGGTCTAACACTTTGAGTAGTTACTGAATAGTGAAGGTGCAGTCCAAACCTGAGGTACTACTGATGCACTGATAGAATGTGCAGCCCAAAAGTGAGGTTTAAGACATGTTGGCAGCGGGATTAGTGATTAGGTTAGCTCGTATTAGTCTATGGAGATGTACACTTCAAGTATGCCGCAAAATTTTAGGTGTCTCTTTAAAATGGGAAGTGTAGTCTGTCAAGTTTAAGGGACTTTTTAGTCTTATGAGTAAGGTATGTGTCTGCGTGCACATGTATTCTCTCACGTGTTATGTCTAGACAGATGGTATAGGCATAAAACTTTGGTATACATGTATGTGTATGTTTCATTTATATATGATGCCATTAGGAAAAGGCACAGACACATGCATGCCATGTAATCCCTCAGACATTAAGCATAGATTTGTGCACTCACCTAGACACTACTATCCCTTTCAAAGATTCAGTCAGGCACAACCCATGCTCTTGTCTGTTCACTCTGGTACTTCTGATGCACTCATAGAATGGCCCAAGCATTACCCTTACACTCATATTTTCTCTCATGCACTTCTCATACAGTCATACAATCACCCAGTTACTACCACTGCAGTGATAGAATCACTGAGGCAGTACTCATGCACTTTTGTATTCTTTCAAGCACTACTCATACACTCTTGTCTTCAACCATGCGTTAGCCTTGCACTCATGGTTTGTCTAAGGTATTTCCCCTGCACTGATCTAATCACCCATTCAGTACTGCTGCTATCATGCAATCACCGAAGCAGTACTCTTGCACTGAACTATTCACTCAGGTGCTATCCTTCTAGTCATCCATTCTCTCAGGCACTACCCACTACCCATGTATTTGTATGTTTCTTTGATATATGATGCCACTTTTAAAAGGTACAGACACATGCATGCATGCTTTCTGGAATATGATGAGACTTTTACTAGACACATTGAAAAAGTTGCTGCATTGTATTAGGCTAGGCCCAACACTCTGAGTAGTTGCTGAATAGTGAAGCTGCAGCTCAAAAGTGAGGTTTGAGACTTGTTGATAGAAGGATTAGTGATTAGGTTAGTTCGTATTGGTGTATGGAAATGCATACTTCAAGTATACTGTATAATTTTAGGTGTCTCTTTAAAATGGAAAGTGCTGTCTGTCAAGTTTAAGGGACTTTGTAGTGTTATGTCTCAAGTATGTGTCAGCTTGCACATATATTCTCACATGTGTTATTTCTATAGAGATGGTAGAGCTATAAAACACTGGTATATATGTATTTGTATGATTCTTTTACATATGATGGCACTAGGAAAAGGTACATACATATGCATGCTTGTTTTTAGGAATATAGTTAGCTAGACACTAGTATTCCAGTCAAACATTTACTCAGCTAGTACCTATGCACTGATGTATTCACTGACAGTACTGATGCACTTATGTAATTGTCCAAGCATTACGTTAATACTCATAGTTTCTCAGAGGTATTTCCCATATGTTCATACATTGATCCAGGTACTACTTCTATAGTGATAGAATCACACAGGCAGTATGCGTACATTCATGTATTATCTCAAGCTCTACCCATACAGTTATGCAATAAACCATGCTTTAGACTTGTAGTCATGGTTTCTGTCAGGTATTTTTGATGCATTCTCCCTGGCAGTATTGGTACACTCATTCTATTATCGAGGCTCTACTCTAGCATTGAACTATTGACTTAGGTAGTAGCCATTTAGTGATACATTTTGTTAGGCACTACATATGAATTTATGCAATGATCTTACTGTTACTGTTACATTCATCCTTTTACTTAGGCACTACCATGCAGTCATACAGTTAAGGAGAAACTACCTATACACATACTACTCGTCTTCCCTCTTTCAGCATCTCTCTAGCCTCTTTGTGCAGTTCTATTAGTTGTTTTGCACCTCTCTTGGTCTTTCTGCACCTCTGTTGCCTCTTTCTGCACTTCACTTGCTTTTTCTGTACCCCTCTAGTCTCTTTTGCACCTATCTTGTTTCTGTACCTCTGTTTCCTGTTTCTGCATCTCTCTTATCCCTTTCTTCATCCCTGTTCCCTCTTTCTGCACTTCTTTTGCCTCTTTCTGCACTTGTCTTGCCTTTTTCTGCGCATCTTTTGTTCCTTTCTGCACTTTTCTTGTTTCTTTGTGCTCTTCTCTTGCCTTTTTCTGCACTTCTCTTGCCTATTTCTTCATTTTTCTTGATTGTTTCTGGAGTTCTCTTGCTTCTTTCTGCAACTATGTTGTCTCTTTCTGTATCTCTGTTGCTTCTTACAGCACTTCTCTTGCTTCTTTCTGCTCCTCTCTTGCTTCTTTCTGTACCTGTGTTGCCTCTTTCGGCACTAGTCTTCCTTGTTTGTGCACCTCTCTTGTCTCTTTTTGCACCTCTGGTGTCTTTGTCTGTATCTCTTAGCTGCTTTGGGCACTTCTTTTGTGTTTTTCTGCACCTCTGTTGCTTTTTTCTGCACTTCTCTTCCTTCTTTCTGCAAGTGTTTTATTTCTTTTTGGAACTCATTTTGCCTATTTCTGCACCCCTTTTATTTGCTTTTGTAGCTTACTTGCATTTTTCTACAACTGTTTCCTCTTTCTGCACTTCTTTTTCCTCTTTCTGCACCTGTATTTTTTCTTTTTGTGCATCTGTTCCTTCTTTCTGCATTTCTTATATTTTTCAGTAGTTGTGTTGTTTGATTATTTCATTTTGCTGTTTGTAAACCTTTTGTTTTTTTTCCTTTCTCCTTTTGGCTGTGTGACCACCTATTCTTCTGTTTTTGCAGGTGTTTTGCTCATTTTTATACTTTTCTCTTCTTATGAGATATAAATGCAATAGAAATGTAATTGTAATGTTGCGCTTAGTTGTTATTTTCAAAATTAAAATGTTATTAATTTTGAAATTTGAATTAATGTACTAAAATAATTATAGTATTATTTGTTTTTTAGGAAGATATTTTATTTGGGTTAGAAATAAAAGATGGCAAGAAAACATGAAAAGAGAAGAGAAGAAAGGAAACAGAAGTACTTAATGAAAACTAAAACGAGTGAAGTAGAAAAACACCAAAAAGATGCTGAGGATAAAGTGACTTCTGGTAAGAGAACTGAACAATTTATTAAAAAAGTTGTGGAGAGATTGAACGGTCAAAATACTAATCAAATGAGGATAGAAATTTTTTGAACAAAGGAGAAGCAAATAAAGAAACACAATAGAAAAGAAGCGCATGTGACAAAAAGACAGAAACAATTTAAGGACATATGTGTACGTATGTTTCATAATAGATTAATTCAAAATGTATTAAAAGATTGTAGAGAGTATAAAAAAAGATCTGTAGCATTTAAGAAGAAGCAACAGATTGAAAGTGTAGTAGATACTGCTTTTGAATTGAAACAGAAATTATTTATATTGGTATTGAAGAGAATGAAAACATTGAATAAAACAATGCACTTTATGAAGGAGAAAAGCAAAAGAAAAAGACTGGTTAAGAGAAGTAACTTTTGCAAAGCTTTTTCTGGTGAATGGAAGCATACTTCTAGTACTGAGCCTTTTTTTAATGAAGAAAGTTATTTTCAACAAAATACATTAGTTCACGCAGTTGGTACCTGTGCTCGTTGTTACGAGATAAAGGCTGGTTGTCCAATTGAAAAAGAAAAGATGGTTCCTAGAAATGTGGAAGAAGTAATAACTGAAGAAGTTCAAGGGAGACGTGCACATGCTCCAGTGTATAAGTGTGATTATAGTAGTATTTGTAGTATTCAACAGGAATCTATTGATATATTACGTGTTTTCTTGCGACAATATGCAAAGAAAAGTGTTAAACAGAAGATTAAGATGTTGCAAGGAATAGATCCTTGTAAAGTGAGAAAATATAGTAACTTGCAGGGTCCTTCTCTGGCTCGTCTTTCTAAAAAAGTGTGTAAAAGTACTTTTCATCATTTAAGAATGTCAGGAGTACATCATACAGAAATGCGGAAGTTAGTAAGGAGATTGTACTACGTAAAAAGTCCTGCATTATCTTTAAGTGAAATGAACACAGCTCTTTTGCATGGTTCAGTATCGGATGTAAAAAAAGTTTGTGATGATATACAGTTTCGTTTCTTTGATTCACAAGAGGAGTGTAGAGAAAGTGAGAATTTGATAAGTGTAGGTGTTGAACAACAGTTGAAAGATATTAGTACTGAGAAGTTTGAAGAAGAAATTACAAATTTTAAGATACTTTCATGTGAAAAACCAAACTGTTTGTATTTGTTGTCGACGTACTCACTATAGAAGTCAAACTAGGAATGTTGATGTGTATTTAAAAAGTGAAAAGGAAAATAATCATAAGTGGGAGCAATTTGGTGCTTATTTGTTGGTGGAGGGTCGATTTGAGTTGGGTACTGATCAACGTATTTGTAAATATTGTTACAACAAATTAGAAGAGAACAAAATGCCAGCTAGAGCACTACATAACAATTCAGAGTTGGTAGCTATTCCTCTGGAACTGACAGATTTAAATACAAATTAGTCCATTCTTATTCAATTTGTGCACCCGTTTCAGGCTATTATTCGTATGGAGCCTAAAACAGGTAAGCTGCCTCCAACAGATTTACAAAGAGGTCTGAAAGGAAGAGTTGTGTACTTACCTTTAGATTTAAAAAAAAATATTGACACTGTTGATATAGAGAGAGAGGAAAGTGAGCCTGTAGTTATTCTGGTTAATGGTGTACCAACAAAGAGGCAGAAAATATGGCAAGAGTTAGTAGATGTCAGCAAACTTCAAAAGGCTATATTATATCTTGTACAGAACAATATTTATTATTAAAGTGTAAATGTGGAAGACCAGGAAATATGTTTAGAAGAAGATACAGAAATTTCAACTGGCCAAATAGAAAAAGTGGACAAGAGCAGGAGTGAAGAGATTTACCAACATTACAGTATACATCCTTTACATTCAAAAGAAGTGATTGGAAACACTTTTGAATTACTTCAAATGAAGAAAGCAAAGGGAAAGTTTAGAAGCTCATTGTTTTCCACAGCTGTTCCCCACTGGAGAAGGTGGACGATATGTACAACGAGCAGGTGGAACGAGCAGTACAGATTACAGCTTCAGAATACCGGACGACAAGATTGTACTCAGAAGATCCAAGATTTCGACAGTGCATTCCATATATATTTCATCTTCTATTTGAAAGTGACTTGTCTGGACTTTCATATGCCGTGAATCATATATTGAAAACAGGAGTTCATCTTACACATGTTTCTGCAAAGGAATTTATGGACAAAGTTCAACAAAGAGACGATCATTCGGAATCTCACTTAATTAATTTGATGGCGTGTCAATGTGGTACTAATGAGTATTGGTATCATCATCATGGTGAACTTAAATGTATGTTAAGAAACTTGGGCACTTCTACGTGGTTTCAAACACTTAGCTGTGCTGAATATGCTTGGAACGATTTACTTGAATTTCTTCGACTAACAAATTCAAATGTCAAGAATAGTGAATTGAAGACAGCTGGAGAATTGTGTTCTTTGGATCCTGTGAATGTGTGCAGATATTTTAATCAATAAAAATAATCTGCCTCTTGGAGAAGTTACTGATTTCTTTTGGAGAACGGAGTACCAAGCCAGAGGTGCTCCTCATATACACATGTTATTATAGATCAAGGATGCACCTAAATTTGGAACCGTTTCTAATGAAACTGTTTTGTCTTTTATCGAAGAGTATGTTACCTGTGCCATTCCAGGAAAAGGAGGAGAAGAGAGCGTAAGAGAACAAGTTTTATGTTTTCAAAGTCATCGATGTGGAAAATACTGTCGACGAAAATACAAGTCAAAGGGAACATTTTATACAAAATGTCGTTTTGGATTCCCACGTCCAGTAATTTCAAAAGGAAGAGTCAATAGTTTTTTGTCAGCAGTAAGACATACTATTACACGAAAATCTCCGAAGAATACATACAACATAAGAAGAACTGAAGATTCAAAATATATTAATGACTACAATACAGTGATTTTGACAATGTGGAATGCAAACATGGATATCCAGTATGTTGCAGATAATTCAATTGCTGTTGCTCGCTACGTTACGTCATATATAACGAAATCTGAAAAGACAGAGTTGAAGGAAATGTGGGAAGAAATTTCACAAGAGAAGAGTCTTAGTAACAAATTGTACAGCTTTAGCTTGAAAATGCTTTCACATCGAGAGATTGGATCCTATGAATGTTCGGATCGGTTGAGCATTGCGAGTTTATATTCAAAGTCAAGAGGAATCATTTGGGTAAGTCTAGGTCTTGCTGCTACACGAAATAGAGTTTTTAAATCTGTACAAGAAATTGAATTCTTAGCATTGAATGAACCAGAACGTACGGATATTGTTAAAACTTATATGTTGGATACGTACTATCCCAAAAGGAGTCCACATCTGGAAAACTTATGTCTCTATGAAGTACTGCAACATTACAGCTTTAAGAGAAATGTTACTGAAAATATAAATGAAGAAAAATATGCAGTAATTGGATGTGATGGACGTTTGGTAAAACATGCCAAAGGAAATCTTATTAATCACAGAAAACTCAGTTGTGAAACTCCAGAAAAAGGGAATTTTTCTATTTAGCTCTATTGCAATTCTTCAGGCCTTGGTGTAGTGGAGCGGAATTACTTGGAGATTTCGACTGCTATGAAGATTCTTTTAATGCATGTAAAGATAACATTCAATGCACAATTTTCCAACTTATATACAAATGTTAAATGAAGAGACTGAACAAGAAACTAAAATTGCAGCTGAAATAGCTAGAGACAGTTCTCAAGATTGTCAGAGTTCTGCTCCACTAAGTCAAGATCCACTAGGACAACCAATTATTGAAAATGAAGCAGCAATAGCCATGAATGAAGTAGAAACAACAATGCAACAAGCACAACAGGATATTATTGATTTGAGAAAGTTGGAAGAACAACTAAATATTGAACAAAAAGAAATATATGAGTGACATTACAGATACAGCATGGTTTGCTACATGAAAAAAAGAATGCCAATGCACATCATTTAAACCTATTCGAATGTACATCAGTGGTCAAGCTTGAACAGGAAAAAGTTTCTTAACTAAAGTTTTCACCAGTTATCTACACAAAACTACTGGATGCTATTTATCTTGTGTTGTAACAGCACCAACTGGATTAGCAGCAAACAATATTAAAGGGATTACTTTACATCGATTACTCATGGTACCAGTTGAACATGAAAACAAATTGGAATATCACAAGCTATCTGGAGAAGCTTGTTATGAAGTGTCAAGAGTACTGAAGAAAATGAAACATCTAATCATTGATGAAGTGAGCATGGTCTCAAACTTAATGCTTGCCTTTGTACATTTAAGAATGCAACAGATTTTAAAAACAGATTATGATGTTCTATTTGGAGGAAAACATGTAATTGTATTTGGCGACCTACTACAACTTACTCCTGTGTAAGGGCAACCTGTTTTCAAAACACTTGTCCATGAAGACACTACAAAATCTTTGGGAAGTATTGGAAATGTCAACATTTGGTGTGATTTTGTATATAAAGAACTTATTAAGAATATGCGACAAGCAAGTGATGAACATTATGGAAAAATTCTTCAAAATACAAGAACTGGTGTTTTGACAAAACATGGCAAAGAAGCTTTACAAAGTTGTCTTTTAACTAAGTTGTTTGCAAATGAAAACATAGCACCTGAAATAATATATAAAAAAATTGGTGAAAAGAAGTCTATAGTTTGCCTAATTCAAACACTGCAAGAGTGTTCTACATTCAATCAAGAACTTTTGAAATTGGAAAAACAACCAAAAGTGAAAATGGAAGCTATTGATAAAATGGAACATGAAGGAGTTACTATTCTTCTCTCAGAGAAATTACAGTCAAAATTAGATACCTGGAAAAGTCGGTGTCTAAGACTGCAGGTTTAGAAAAGACTTTATATGTATGTGTAAACTGTCAGGTAATTTTAAGGCGCAATTTAAATGTAGAAGAAGGTTTAGTAAATGGAGCAATGTGTAAAGTTGTTGATTTTGTAAAATTTCAGAACAGAGATGGAATTGAATTTTTGAAGATTAAATTTGATCAGATTGAAGAGGTAAAACAGATTGGACGTTGTGCTGTTCGTTTTTTGCTTGTAAAAGACTTGTATGTTCGTGGAAAACAGTTTCCTCTTTCTTTAGCAAATGCAGTAACCATTCATAGATCTCAAGGTTTAAGTGTAGACAGTGCTTTGGTAAATATTGGAAGTACAGTGTTTAAAGAAGGCATGGCATACGTTGCATTGTCTCGAGTAAGAACTTTATCTGGTTTGTATTTGATTGATTTTGATGAGAAAAAGATTAGTGCTGATGTACATTGTGTAAAAGAGAACAATCGGTTAAGAAGACTCTATGCTCCTAACTTAGGTGAATATCCTGTGTATGAGAAATGTGTAGTGTGTCCAAAATGAAAATATGAGAAATATTCTACTGAGATTCAAAAAAAGAAAACAATTCAAGAGAATGATGAAACTGCAAAGAAAATGAAAATGGACACTGTTGATGACATTGTAGGATACCAGTTAGAAAATAGTTCAGGAATCAACTGCTATGCTAATGTAATTGTAAATGTTGTCTTTTATCTAGAGGATCTTCATCATGAAATTATGGAAAATTGAGAAAAAAGATTCTGTTCTTTACTACATTATATTTTTCAAAAGTTGGTAACTGATAGAACTAAAATCCATACTGCTTCTGGCATTCGGCACCTTTTGGATATATCTACTGCTTGATTGAAATTTACATTGAATATACAACAAGATGCACAAGAATTTCTTATGTTTATGCTTGGAGTATTGGAAGATGAAGGAATAGAAATTGAAAATTTATTTGGACTAAGTTTCAGATGGGATCATAAATGTGAAGAGTGTTAATTTTCTTCTACCACTGAAATAGACACTGAACGATTCATATACTTGACGATACCAGATTGAAAATCAGTGTCTTTTAACAAATTAGTAAAAACAGCTAATCAAGATATGAAATGTTCTCGTAGTAAATCAGAAATGTTGTCAACATTATATATAGAAAGATAAGGAAAATATGTCATTTTAATGCTACAACGTTGTAGAGCAAATGGAACAAAATTGGAAACCAAAATTAAAAATGTTGTGGCAAGTCAAGTATCAATTTCAGGAAGAATTTTTAAAGCAGGGGCTATTATTTTCCATGATAGACCTACTACAACATCTGGACACTATACTGTGTATTTAAAGTGCTATAAAGGATGGACAAACTGCAATGAATTACCAAATTCATATCTCATATTTTTGATGCCAAAGTTTTGAAAACATCATTTGGCCCATTAGGAAGATGTAAACACAAATTAATGAATTTATTTTGGATATTTTCAATGCAAATGGATTTGGAAACATTATTCGGCCTATTGGGAATTTCTGTTTGGATTATTGTTTGTGTTAATGGATATTGCATTTAGAAATTTGTGTTTGAAAGAAGTAGTTTATATATTTGAACTTTATATTATTCGCAATGTAAATGAGAGTGTATATTTTACAAAATGTAGTTGACAGAAATAAAAGACTTACTGTGGCTGAAGAATGTAATTTAGAAACTGTAGATAGGTAAACAGATAGGTATACTTGTAAATAATGCTCAACGCTGATTTTGTTTTTTTTTACAATCTCATTGATTGTTTTTTTTCCCCCGCTGTTGTATGATGATCTACATTGAAATCACTGTGTATGGTGAAATTCAGTAGAATCTGAGAACAGCAAAAAAGGGAAACTGAAAATGTTATGTAATTCTAAAATTATGTTGTGATCTTAAATCTATAATATTATATTCAATAATAGTTTTTCTTCTTCTTTTTACAGAAGGTAATGGTGAAGTTTGAAAAGATTTTAAATTCAGATTACAATAAAACTACTGTAAAATAGTTTCACTGACTTTTGTATCTACATTAGTAAAAAAGGTAAGATAAAATAATGTAATACGCATGATAATATGAAATAATGTTTACAGCTGCTTTTACTGCACTCATCCATTCCTTCAAACACTACTGATGCACTCATGTATACAGTTAGGCACTATTACCACACTCCTCCAATCACCTTAGGTAATATCCGTGCATTTCTCCAATCACCTACCCAGTACCTCATTTGCTGAAGATACGCAGCTTATCTTCTCATTCAATAAATCTACTCTTTCTGCCCAGTCCACTTTCTCCTTAGGCATGATAGCAATATCCAATTGGATGAGGAGTAACTTCCTCCAACTCAACGTAGGGAAGACCGAGATCATGCTCTGTGGAGAGGCTCTGCTGATGTGGTCACCGGACTGGTGGCCAGGGGATCTTGGTGTCCCCCCTGCGACTAAGACGGTTGTCAAAAATCTAGGAGTACGCCTAGATTAGGCACTGACTATGAAGGAACATGTGACCCACACTGTCGGTACCTGTTTCCACGTGCTCAGTTTGTTGAGGGGAGTCTTCCCTTTTATCCCAGATTCTACACGGAAAACCCTTATCCAGACATTGGTACTAAGCAGACTGGATTACTGCAACGCTCTGCTGGTATCAGCTAATGAGTCTTCGTTGGGCTGTCTGCAGGAAGTCCAGAATACTGCGGCACGCCTGGTCTTAAATGTCCCTCCAAGAACCGCCTCTCTTCCTCTTCTCCAACAGCTCCACTGGCTCCCGGTGCGCAAACGCATTAATTTTAAAATCTGCTGCACCGTCCATAAGGGGGTGTATGGCATGGGCCCTGTCTACCTCGCCGAGAAACTCAATCATTACACCCCCACTAGGGATCTACGCTTGGGAACAAAATCCCTCCTTGTGGTTCCCTGGGTCAAGAAGTCAAGGATAGGTGGGAATGCTTTTTCGCACCTCGCTCCTCTGTATTGGAATCAGCTTCCCACTCCGCTGAGGAAATGTCCGGATCATCTCCAATTCAGAAGGCTTCTTAAAACTGTTTTGTTCTAGATGCTTTTCATGTCAGCTTACTCCTGCATTTCCGCAGCGCAGAGATACCCCTTCGAGGGTGATTCAGGCGCTATACAAAACTCATAAATAAATAAATACCTATACACTTATAATATCACCCAGACATTACCCCTGCACTCATGCAATCACCCAAACATTACTCAAGCACTCCTCCAATCACCCAGACATTACCTTTCAACTCATGCAATCATCTAGGCATTACCTATGCACTCCTTCAATCACCCAGGAACTGTTCCTGCACTTATATAATCAATCAGGCAGTACCCTTTCACTCCTCTAATTATCCAGGCACTACTCTTGTACTCATGTAATCACTCGGGCACTACCTGTGCAGTCATACAATAACCGAAGCAGTACTCTTGCACTCCTCCAATCACCTAAGCACTATCAATGCCCTACTCCAATCACCCAGACATTACTTCTGCAGGCATGCAATCATCTATGCATTAGCTATACACTCCTCCAATCACCCAGATATTACTCCTGCACTAATGCAACCACCCATACATTAGCTATGCACTCCTCCAATCAGACAGGCACTACCCTTGCACTCCTCCAATCACCCAGGCAGTATCCATGCACTTCTCCAAACACCCAGACATTTCCCCTGCACACATGCAATTCCCCAGACATTACTCATGCACTTCTTCAATCACTCAGGCGGTACCCATGCACTCTTCCAATCACTCAGACATTACCCCAGTATTCATGCAATCACCCAGGCACTACTCATGCACTCCTCCAATCACCCAGGCACTACCTATGCACTCATGCAATAAACGAGGCACTATGCTTTCATTCCTCCAATCATCCAGGCACTACTCATGCACTCATGCAATCACCCAGTCATTACCTGTGCACTTGTGCAATAACCCAGGCACTACTCTTGCACTCTTGAAATTGTGCTGGCACTATCCATACACTACTACAACCACCCAGGCACTACCCATGCACTCATGCAATCACCCAGACATTACTCAAGCACTCCTTCAATCACTCAGGCAGTATCTATGCACTCGTCCAATCACTCAGCCAGTACCATGCACTTATAAAATCACCCAGACACTACTTATGTACTCCTCTAATCACCTATGCACTACCATTACACTCATGCAACCACTCAGACATTACCCCTGTACTTATGCAATCACTCAAACATTACTCAAGCACTCTTGCATTCACCGAGACATTACCCTTGCACTAAAATAATCACCTAGACATTACCCCAACACTCATGCAATTACCCAGGCATTACCTATGCATTCCTCTAATTCCCCAGACATTACCCCTGCAGTCACGCAATCACCAAAGCATTATGTAAGCACTCCTCCAATCACCCAGGTAGTATCCATGCACTCCTGCAATCACCCAGACATAACTCCTACACACATGCAATCACCCAAGCAGTACTCATGCACTCATTAAATTATTCAGGTAGAACCCTTGCACTCCTCCAATCTCTCAGACATTACTCCAGCACTCATGCAATCACCCAGGTAGTACTAATGCACTCTTTCAATCACCCAGGCACTACCTATACACTACTCCAATCATCCAGGCACTACACAACACTCATGTAACCACCCAGACATTACTCTTGCACTCATACAATCACCCAGCCATTAGCTATGCACTCATAGAATAACCCAGGCACTACTCTAGCACTACTGCAATCATCCAGGCACTATCCATGCACTCCTCCAATCATCCAGTCGGTACCCATACACTTAAAAAATCACCCAGGCACTAGTTATACACTTTTCCAATCACCCAGCCACTACCACTACAGTCATGCAATGACCCAGACATTAGTCTTGCACTGATGCAATCAGCCAGACATTACCCATGCACTCCTCCAATTACCTACACATTACCCCTGCACACATGCAATTACTTAGGCATTACCCAAGCACTCCTCCAATGACCCAGGCATTACTCCTGCACTCATGCAATCACCTAGCTATTACCCATGCAGTCCTTCAATCACTCAGGCATACCCATGCACTTATAAAAACATCCAGAGACTACCCATGCACTCATTTAATCACCCAGGTACTACCTATACACTCATAAATAACCTAGATAGTACTGATGCACTCCTCCATACACCTAGGCATTACCCATGCACTCCTCCAATCACTGAAGCACTATCCATGCACTCCTCCAAGCACTCAGGCACTACCGTTGCACTCCTCCAATCACTCAGGCACTATCCATGCATTCCTCCAATCATTCAGCCAGTACCCATACACTTATGCAATAACCCAGGCACTACCCATACACTCTTTCAATCACTCAGGCAGTACCCATGCGCTCTTGCAAACACCCAGGCATTACCCATGCACTCCTTCAATCACTCCTCTAATCATGCAGGCACTAGCCCTGCACTCATGCAAACATCCAGCCAGTATCCATGCACTCTTGCAATCACCCAGGCATTACTCATATACTCATGCAATCACTCAGGTAGTATACATGCACTTCTCCAATTACGCAGGTACTACACATGCACTCATGCAATCACACATGCACTACCCATGCACGTCTCCATATATTACACTTGCCGCAATTCATACAACACATAGAAATTTGTCTATTTTTAACCAAATAGGCAGTTCTAACAAGAACCATTTTTTTTCTTTTATAATTTTTTTGGTGTTTTTTATACAAAACATTTAAAAAAACAACAGAATAAACTGAGAAAACTTTCTCTAACATTTTGCAATTGAAAAATAATTGCAAAAAAAAAAACAATGGTGGCTTTTTGCTGCAAAAACAATTGCATGAATTGACTGCTCACCATAGCAAATAACTTGTTTGCATTTGATGCAGCGTTGTTCAAGACCAGCAAACTCTGGTCTAATGTCTGGTCCTCTGCTTGATGTTGATGTACCAGCTGAGTTCCTCCAAGTCATCTTCTTCACCAAGGATGTTGTCAGGTGGATTTGAAGATGCCATTGAGAGCAGTAAACACAAAAGGTGTGTCTCCTTAGGATGTTGTTGGAGGAATATGAAATTTGGGTGGGGTGCTGTAAATTCAAGAATAAAAAGCTTCTTAACCAATGAAAGGCTTTCTTTTGAAGTCACATGGGATTCGCGCATCCGGCGCGCAACCGGCGCGCACCAGACGCGAATCCCTAAAAATATATTTAACAATAATATATTTTTATTCCAGTTACAAATATACGATATTTACAATTATGTTAAATAATATTTTGGTATAATATACATATTAAAGTTCTATACATATAGTTTTAAAACTTAAACATTTGCGGTGGATTCACGCACCTGGCACGACCCCCGGAAATACGTAGGTGACGTTACGCGGGACCCGAGAACCGTGCACCCTTCGCATACCGAATGCGCATCATACACGACTTAACCAATATGGTGGCAATATTCTTTGATTCACGCAACCACTGGGACTGGTACACGATCGGTACGCGAATCCACTTTTAAAATAAGTAAATAAATAAAAACATGTAAATACATATATAAGAAAGGAGAAAACATCACATTATTTTTATAAAAGTTTAAACATTTAGAAAAAGCATTTTTTGGACATTATAGATAGAAATTAGCATTTAAAAAACCTTTGAAATTCACTTAAAAAACTAAGGTTTCAGAGACGTTATAGTTAGAAATTAGCATTTAAAAAACCTCTGAAATTCACTGAAAAAACCATAGGTTTCAGGGACGTTTTAGTTAGTAATTAGCATTTAAAAAACCTTTGAAATTCACTGAAAAAACGATAGGTTTCAGGGACGTTATAGTTAGTAATTAGCATTTAAAAAACCTTTGAAATTCACTGAAAAAACCATAGGTTTCAGGGACGTTATAGTTAGAAATTATCAGTGATGTCATCAGTGATGTCATTTGAGATGTCATCAGTGATGTCATCAGTGATGTCACTGACCATGTCATGAGTGGTGTAATATGTGATGTCATCAGCAATGCATTGCGGGGCGCTAGTTCTAGTTAGATCAACTAACTATAACGGCCGAATTTTTCTGGTTTTGTACGTGTGAAATGTTCAACTATATCGTCCCTGAAACCTGTGTTTTTTAGTGAATTTCAAACGTCTTTTAAATGCTAATTTCTAACTATAACGTCCCTGAAACCTATGTTTTTTTCAGTGAATTTCAAAGGTTTTTTAAATGCTAATTACTAACTATAACGTCCCTGAAACCTATGGTTTAACAGTTAAAACTACGTACAATGAATTCTAGCTGAGAATATTGGCTTGGAAAAGTGCTGGACTATTGAGCATGGATTAATATAAATTTCGGAAAAAAGAGCATCCTGTAACGCCAGTGATCTATTTTGTGCCAAAAGTCCATAAAAATGAAAGCCAGCCACCGGGAAGACCAATAATTGCAGCATGTGATGGTTTGTTAGAAAACACATCACGCTACATCGACTACTTCCTGCAGGACTACGTACAAGGTCTCCCGTCCTATATAAAGGACACAAGTGACTTTTTACGAAAAATAGACAATCTGGCGTGGCAAGAGGATTATATTCTGATGTCTATGGATGTTGCGGCGTTATATACAAGCATAAAACACAAAGACGGCATTGGAGCAATAGAATATTTCCTCCACAATAGGCCGGCATGCATGGCACAACATACTAAAATGCTCATAAATATGATTATGTTCTGTTTGGAAAACAACCTGTTCTCATTTCAAAACTAGATATACCAACAATTGAGACGTGTTGCCATGGGGGCCAGCTTCTCCCCAAGCTATGCATGCTTACACATGGGCTGGTGGGAGGAGCTGGTCCTCAGAGGAGAACATCAGCAGGCCATGGCAGATCATGTTGTAGTCTGGCTTAGATACATAGATGATCTATTTGTGGTGTGGAGAGGAACTGAGGACAGCGCTATACAATTTGTGTCTCTACTAAACGAGAATGAAATCAATCTGAAACTCACAGCTACAGTTAGCTCGGATTCAGTTGATTTTCTTGACGTAAGAGTCAGCATTGCTAATAACAAACTAGTCACATCACTACATCGCAAACCAACAGCAGGAAATACAGTGCTTCACGCCATCAGTTCTCACCCTGTCCACTTAATAAAAAGTATACCCTATGGAGAGATGCTGAGGCTTAGGCGAATATGTAGTGATGAGCAAGAGCTAAGATGTACACAACAGGCTAGCAAGATAAGATTCTTAGAAAGAGGCTACTCTCCCAAAACAATAGACACAGCTATAACTAAATCCAACCAACTAAGCAGAACTGAACTCCTATTTGGCAAAGACATCACACATGAAGAGGATATGAACACTAGGGCCGATAAGAACAACGACCCCATTAGAATCATTTAACCTATTGCAGACAGGAAAAACAGTTACGAAGTATCCTTAAACGCAACTGGCCCCTAATATTAGACGATCGGGTTATAGGACATCTTCTACCCAAATCTCCCGCCATTTCCTACAGAAAATCCAAATCTATGGGAGAAGCTCTGGTTAAGAGCAGCCCGGAAGTGGAGGAAGGGGCCACATGGCTATGTTGTATTCCTCTTAGGGTGTCCCTACATGGGTTTTCCTGTATCATGTCCTTATATAGGCACAATTCGCCCTGCCCTTATATAGGCATAAAATCCCAGTCCTTATTTAGGCATTAAACCGTGCACTCCAAATACAGGCATGGTCTCCGACATCCATCCACCCTAACGTCACAACGAGTTCTTGAAGAACAGACCCTTAGGCTTTGGGAGTTTCCCTAGCATAGGACTATTGATTCCTTCAAGGACTCATCTATTATGCATGAACCGTTATACCTTAGGGGTTCATTCATGACGTCTTCCGCTGTCCGATTCACGTCAATGCTAACATTCTGAGGTACCTCTCAGGTATAAATATACCTTCCCTAGCCCTTGTAAATCAGAGGAGACCTCGACTTCAGAGGAGCCCGTTTCCTGGCCTGACGCACTGAGAAGATGCTGTCATCCCTGCACACAGAGAGTCCAGCTTCCAGTGATCTGACTTCCCTCGTGGGGTGTTGGAGTTCGAGTCTGGCAAGAGATTCCCACCTCTCTCATTCTTAAGGTATGGAGCTGACTAGAAACCTAGAGGGACTCTTGGCATACTAGGCATACTAGGCTTAACATACTCTTAGTATACCATAGTAAGGAATACTTCACCTACTTCATACCTCTCCCTACACCTAGGTTAGGTTAGGTACATTGGGGTAGAACTAGCTTAGAAACGCATCGTATGAGTACTCGCATTTTTAGTCTATGTTATTTATGTAAATGAATATCTACTAAAGATCATGCTAGCGCAGTATTATTTATTTCTACTGCTTACGCTGTACATTATTTATCTTGCATACTGCCTTGTGATCGTAACAGCACATATCACTTACATGAGAAACAAGACTGTTCAATAAATCTTTTATTGAAACGCCCGTCTATTCTTTCTGTGTAACTTTGAGGAAAACTAAGTATGCACGAGTGAGCTTAGTGAAATAGTTATCTATTGTTTCCACGACTCTGGGACACGTTCTGATTCTAAAAGGGAAACAAGGTTGTCATGTTTTGCGGCTGCCAGAAACTACTCCCTTCTTGTTATCCAAGGAGTTTCTAGTGGCCTCTGAGCTAGCTGGCACAAGTAATTAAGTTTAATATACTCGATAGGGACATATTGACCTTAGTCCTATGTCAAACCTATAGGGTATATTATTCCAATGCGCAGAGCCTATTAGGGAAATAGGAGCTACACTACATGGCGCCCAACGGTTTGGTAAGGCGGTCATTTAACGTTAGATACTGAGTAACTCAGCCGTGCTTTTTCTCTCAGAGACCCCTACCCATATACTCCAAAAGACGTCTGGAGTGGGCAGGTTTAAGTATCCGCCACGGCTACATAGGGAAGCACCCTATATATTAGCTGTTTGGTTTGCTCAACGTTGAAGGATACAGTGTTCCAAAATATTGTGCACCTTATCTTTGTTTCCTTGAAACTTGTTCTACATTTTTCAAAAAAGAAATGTCCATAAACGGGGACGATGCCACCGGAAACGGTGGAGCTGCGGCTGACCCAGTCATAGCAGCTTTTAACATTACCGGTTTAAATGAAACCGAGGAGGGTGTTATAGACATCCATCCAAACTTAAGAAGAACCATCACTCTAAAACTTATATAACATGGCCTACCACCAAGAGGCGGTACAGCAGTTTTCGTGATAGAGGCACACAAATCCTTTCAGACAGAGGTATTCTATTCATGGGTAATATTTCCTGAATCAAATTCAGTTACAAAACTGTTTCACTTCTACAAAGAAGATGATCCACCAGAGGAATACATTCCTTTCGAGGATATAGAAATTCCATTAACATACCAGGAGCATCAGCTCTGGTTTAAAGGCGCCCTAAAACATCACAGAAACATTACCAGGCTCGGTCCACTAGGTAGACCAGGAGCAACATGGCCGATTCTAGCCGGCTACACTCCTCATCCTGAACTGGATATAATGTAAAATGAGGAACTACTTACTCAACTTACAGAGTTAAAAAAAATCTACAGACAATTGGTCCAATATGTCATGCGGACTTTCACAGTCCAACCACCATTGACACTTCCAAATCAAACCCCTCAACCGGGGAATACACTAAAAATTACACCACAGACTCTATATGCAGTCATGGGTAAAATGCCCACAAAACGTGAGCAAATTCCATTCTGGATAGCTCAAAAAATTACTCAAATCGAAGCAGTATTTCCAAATACTAGCCCGTATGAGAAACAAAGAATCCTAACCATCTGTTTACCTATGGGGATCATACCACAACTGGAAGACTGCACCACTTGGGGCTCAGTCTTTGCTGCCATCTATACTAAAACACATGGCATTCCGTCAATTGCGGTAATACCTGATGTCCTGAAACAAATTCCAAACGAATACGGGGCAGAGCCTGCTCTGAATTTAGGCATGAAATTACTGAAAAATTTTGACCAGGTCTCAACAATAATATTATCTAATATTAAAGGGGAGGCAGCAGCAGTGGCGATCCGCCAACGATTAAGGGAATTCGATGTTACAGAACATCAAGCTGAGCTACCCAGAATAATTGAACAATCTTATGCAGAATTAGGCAGAGATAGTTTGGGTGGAAGACCAGTGAAGCCGAAACTATCTGAAAGTCCTAAGAAGGACTCTATTAAACAAACTCCTACATCTTCTAAAAAGAAGTGGGAGACTAATAAACAAAATTCAAACGAGAAACGTTCTCAATCCCGAGGTAGGTCTCCTCAAAAGGAGCCCTCTGAAAGGAGGTATAACCTCAGGAATAGGGATAATTTGAGAAAACCTGACAGGTATCAAGATACTGATACACGTTCCTCTCGTACCTTTCAGATCTCGTCACAGACTTCGGAAAGAAGAGGACGGTCAGAACATAGAGAAGAACGCGTGAAATCCAAGGAAGAAAAACACGCTACAAAAAATAAAACAAAACCTCAATTCTCCAAAAGAAAGTAGCAGGTCTAAAGATCAGACATGCCGAGAATACTGAGAACACAACTCAAGAACGGAGAATGGGCTCAGACAATGCTGGACAGTGCAGCAGAAGTCACAATAGCTCGCCAGAACCTGAAGGAACTTCTGGAGATAGTGGACTTGAATGATTACATTACAGTTGAGACTGTAGACACCATGGTTAGTACTCCACAAAAGTTATATGAAATAACACTCCGGATGGAGGGAGACATACCTAGACAGGTGAAAGCACTCTTTTGGGAAAAACTTTCAAGGGGCTATGACATACTTCTAGCAGAAAAAGACTGGCCACCACAATTTGTCAGGGAGTGCCCACACGGCGAGGACATTATTATGCCCGCCTTCTCCAACCATATTCCAATTCACCTAAAATATACATATGCCAGGAAATGGGCAGTAGCCCAGGCCCCAGCATTATATAAAAATCATGTAGGATGGGATGAGGAATCACTTCACCATAAAATACATCTGAAACATGAACCAACTGCACAAAGGCAGTACCCAATAAAGCAAGAAGCTAAAAAACAGGTCAGGGAGATCATAGATCAACTTGAATACCAAGGGGTGATTGAAACATGCACCTCCTCAATGAACAATCCTTTGTTTCCTGTCTCCAAACCAGACAATACATATCGTCTAGTTTTGGATTACAGACACTTAAACACTTGTTCTAAAACTTTTGCAGTGCAAAATGCACATAGCACAGCATTAATGAATAACATTGTGCGTAAAAAATATAAAACTACATTAGACATCTCAAATGGTTTCTTTTGTCAAAACATAGCACCTGAAAGCAGGTACTTAACAGCTTTCTCCATAATGGGGACCCAGCGTCAATTTTGTCGACTCCCACAAGGGTTCAAGAACAGCCCGGGGTTATTTTCAGCGAGGGTAACGGAGTTACTACAAATTTATGACAATGAGGCATTGTCCTATGTCAATGATATTTATCTGACAGACGATGACCTGGACAAACTCTTGAACAGGGTGAGCACCATTATATTGGGATTCGCCTCTGAGGGCTACAAATTCAACTTCAAAAAATCCAGAATTGCCCATCTCAATGTCCTATTTCTAGGATATGAACTTTCAAGTGAAGGCAAGAGCTTGGCAGCTAACTTTCTAGAGAAATGTGTGCTGCTCCAACATCCAAAAACGCTAAAAAACTTACAATCCATCCTGGGTTTCCTAAATTTTGGAAGAACATACATTCTAAACTACGCAGAAAGGGTTAAACCTCTCTACGCATTAATCAAACCTGATTTTTCAATCAGAAATTGGACACAAGAACACACAGAAATCTTGCGTTCACTCCAGGCTAACATGTTAGCAACAAATCACTTACAAACACGCGTAAGTCAATGCAACCTGGTGATCCGAATAATTTCGGATCAATGCGGATTCACCTACTTAACATTCAATGAGGGTGAAAAAATACCAATTGCATACAAATCTCATTTGTATACACAAGCGGAAATGCGCTTCACTTCAACTGAAAAAATTCTGACAGCAGTTCAAACCGCTGTAGCAAAAGAAAGAGCCCTAGCCCAAGGGAAACGCATTATTGTCGTAACCCCAGTACCAGCTTTAGAAGCGGTCACAAAAGCAAGCATTCCAAATGCTAAAGCATTACATCCAAGATGGATACAATGGGTTAATTCTCTTGCTGCAACAGATGTTGAATATGTTTTTGATCCCGATTTAAAAACACAAGCATTCCTGCAATATGAACAAGAATGTCCTCTGCCCACTGAGATTCTGCCTCTCGATCAGTACGAATTCATAATTTACACTGACGGATCCGCACAGCCCGCAACAGGGAGTAAGCATGCTTACAGTGCAGCGTGTGTAATCGTTAAAGGTCGCATGCGAGATGGCATCTTCAGACCTATGGTCACAAAAACTCAATCTCTAGGAGATTGTACAGCTCAGCGAGCTGAACTACAAGCATTCAAACTGGCACTTGAAAGTACAGATCGAGAATTCCCCACACTAATAGTGTGCGATTCCTTTTACTGTGTTCAGTCGTATAATAAATATATACAAAACTGGCTTGAAAATGGTTTCAAAGATGCGAAAGGTGGCACAATAAAGCACAAAACGCTTTGGGAACAAGTAGTTCAGTTGAAAAACGAACTACCAAAGGCTCACGTGATCCACACACTGAGTCATCAACGTGATGGCGTTCACGTTGCAGGGAATTTATTGGCTGACGAAGCCGCAAAGGGGGCTGTTCAGACGGCTTCCATAGCTGCGATCAATCGTTCAAAAACAAAAATAGACAGTGAGATAATGTTGGCTGTCAATGCTACAAGCAAAGGCAGTGGTGCAGCGTTACCAAAAAAGTTTCCACTCAAGTACTCTTATGTAATTGATGCGAACAGCGTTCCTTTTGCTCGAATCCCTGGAGTGGGGGATAGGATAATTCCAAACATGGAACGTAGAGCAGCTTTGATTTATGAAGCACATTTGGGGGAGGGTCTGTCACATCTAGGGATCTCTAAAACAATTTTGACGTTAAAAGAGATGTACTGGTGGCCTGGGATGAATACAGAAATCCACATCTTCATCAATAACTGCATAGACTGTAAATTACAGCGAGAAAGCCACCAGACACCATGCTACGAATGTAGCTGCCCAGTACAGACACCACTGTTAGACAGCATTAGACTATCTACGCGCATGCGTCCTTCTGGACAAATGCAATCCCACAAATACTGAATCAAGGTTCCTATGGATATGGCCTCAGCGCTCGGCTGACGCTCGAACTGTTATAAAAGATTTGCGAGTCTTTATCGGCACATACACAATAGGCACGCTACATTCTGACCAGGGCCCTGCGTTTAGCTCTCGAGCTTACAAAGAAGCCATGGCCAGTCTGGGCGTTGCATTGCGGTACTCCTCTCCATTCTATCCTGAGGGAAATTTGGTTGTGGAAAGGAAAAACCGGGACATAAAGCAGTCTATAACAGCTAGGGTATTAGGTTCGGGTGATGGGTGGGTCAAACATCTTTATGGGGTCCAACGCTCATTAAATAACCTGCCAAGAAGTTCTCTAGGGGGGCTCACTCCATATGAGGTCCTATTTGGGACAAGAATGTGGGTACCAGACCTCGATCACGTAGGCACAGTGGTGGAAAATAAACCGTTTGATATCAAAGATCGTTTGGCTGTTTTACAGGAACTCAATGAACTAAGATTGAAACAAAGCAACGTATTCCTGCAGCCAACCACCACTGGGGAAAAACCGGCGGTCCCAGCAAGGCCTGTCTGGATTCCAAAAGTTGTGGATCTAGTCAGAGAAAAAATTGCGGACAAGAAGGAATTTGGACCTTCTTACAGACAACCAGTACCTGTCCTAGCAGTTCAAGGAACTAGAACAGTACTTCTGCTGCCCCTTGCTGGAAGAAAGGAGAAAAGATTTGTGTCCATCGACCTCATCAAACCACAGTATGTGGCCAATACTAAATAGTAGACCACGTGGACTCCGACCTAGTAGCAGACGCACTCCTCTCGCTACTATCCAAGAGGTTCAGACTGAAATACTGATAAACATCGAGAATTCAGCTGTAACAGATGAAGGACTAAGCAACAATGCAATGGAACTCATCCCTCTTGAAAATCAAGTAACAGTTTGTCCAAATACACCTGTCTACACCAATGTAGCAAGTGATCAACTGGTTCCAGCGATTTCTACAAATCCTGATGCAATTCCAACAATTGACAGAACTGCTTCTGGCTATTTCATTAACTTTGATACGTTCTCAGAAGATCCAAGTGAACCTGAAACGACGCCAGCATCAATCAAACTCAAGCAGCAAGTACAAGACTTTCTTCACTTTCTGAAAAAGACTTATCTGGTTTCCCCATGGATTGAGCTCTGGATTATTTCTGGAATATTTGTTTTCCTGCTTTGGCTAGCTTTGGTTACAACTATGAGCGTGCTTATAAGTGGCAGATACATCCATGTGAACACTGAAGGAAAAGATGTGAACATACTTTTGAAACCTCATAAATCTTCCCGTCGTGAAGCAAGAGACTTGTCAACATTGAACATCACAGCCGTTCCTATACAGGATGGTATAGTGTGGGACAAAACAGAATATGATATCTTTGGCCCGACGGAACAGTTGAACATTCCACATTTGTTTAAAATTTCACTAAGTGATCTCATTTCGTCCAGTACCTATTCTGATGATTGGGACTTTGAGACTGTGAACGACATAATGTTTGACCTAGAAAAATCTGCTGCATTTTCTAAACATGAATATTTAGAGGGTTCATCAGACTATGAACAGCTGTATTGCTATAACCACTATGGTCATCATTATTTGCATAAATCTGCATACCCTAGAAATGTGTTTATGTTTAACCAATGGGAGCATTGTCCTACACCACCACAAGGTAGTTCAAAAACATTTGCTAACAAGTTTCCATATTTTTCAAGTTACAATACATCTGATCCAGGGGGGCGTGGCTAGCCGCCTAAGATGGTGGACGTGTGCCGGTATAGCTCCGGACCCTAGGGGGATGTATCATGCAGAATCGTTGCCTTGTGGGGCATCCACGCCACCCAGGGGGTCCAGGGCTGCATTACTGCCGACCCGGAGGGGTCTGACCGGGAGGAGCTGCGGCGGCACGAAGATCGGCAACGCCTGCTGGTGGCCGCAAGGAGGGTGGCCTAACTGCGACGCTCCGCTGGGCCTGTCACGCTGCGACCCTTGCCGGCCCCCCATGCGTTGATGCACCGAGAGGCCCCCTGTGCTGCCGGTGGGGGTCCCTGTGTGCCCGGGAGTGCTGCGCAGATATTGCGGCCCTGCTGAGATCGGACCTGCGGAGGCGGGGGCGGCATCGGCGGGACTGCTCGGCCCACGCCTGGAGGAACCGGACGGTGCTGGTAAGCCTAGCCCGGGGGGGCTGCGCCGGCGTCGGGAGCCTGTAGCTATATGACCCAAGGGGCCCGGACGGCGCTGGTGGGACTGCTGGGCCCGCGCCCCTGAGAGTAGCGGTGCGCTGGTACGCCTGATGACCCCCACTGTGGTGGTGGGGGGGTCCCTGCTTTCCCGGGGGCGCAGCACTGACGCAGAGGGCCCGCTGCGACCGGTCTGCGAGGCCCGGCCGGCATCGGCGGGACAGTTTGGCCCACGGCCTAGTGGCCTGGACTGTGACTGGGGGCGGGCCTCCTCTTCCCTCTTCTGGCCGCATACATCGCCTGGGTGCTGGTGGAGCGGGCCGAGAGCCATGACATCCTACGGCCTGTGGGGAGTGAGTTACCGTTGCTGAAGGGCCCGGCCGCCTGTGAGGGGTCGGCGGCTGAACACTGATCCTGCTTCTACTCTCCCCCCCGGGGCAGTATCACACGCCGGAACTCGGCTGGATGGCAAGTGGGCACGCAGGACACACCTCTATGGCCTGAAGCCCGTCAGTGCACCAGAAGGGGGCGCTGCCAGGAGGACGCGGCGGGTCCGGGTGAGGGGTGGTTGGGATCCGCCTTGGAACGATCCGGGCTGGGGATGGTGTGCCCCCCCTCCCCCGACACATGATGCCCTCACACTGCGGGGATACAGCGACATCACGAGGTGCGGAGTTGGCTGCCATGTGCTCCTGAGCTTTGTGTCGCACTGAGTGGCGGGCGGGTGTACACCGCCCATGGTGAATAGCGACCCTGGACCATCCTTTACACTGCTGTGAAGATTGGGGTGAGTGGTGAGGCGGTGCTGTCGGTGTCCTGGGAGGCGCACGTCCCATTGACCGGACCTCACTTCAACAACAGCTCTACCGCGCCCCAGCCTAACCGGGCGTGGCCCGGGAGGGACCTGCGCGCCTTCCCTGCGCCCATCTGGCCTACTATACGTGAGGGCAAACATGGGGAGACCCAAGGGAAGGCCCATGGACAGCAGCTCCAATGTGGGGGGACCTTCCGGGGACTCTGACAATGCTACTGGACCCAGGATGCCAGACGATTCCTCCCTGGAGCCTGTTGGGGCCCCCCCGGACAAGCTCAACCTTATCCTCAAGGAGGTCATAGACTCTCGGAAAGCGATAGAGTTACAGATCGGAACCCTTACGAGTGGCCTCACCCTCCTCCGGGCAGATCATGGGAAACTCGTAGACAAAGTCCAAGACCACGAAAAGGCCCTGACCACTATGGAGCCCCTGCTAACAGACCACACCACTCAAATAACCCGGCTCCAGCAGCAAATCAATAGGCTACAGGACAGAGTCGAAGACGCGGAGGGCAGGAATCGCCGGAACAACATCCGCGTGATTGGTCTTCCTGAACGCAGTGAGGGCCCCAAGCCGGCGGACTTTATGGAAACCTGGTTCAGAGACCATGTCGCCTAGGATGGTCTCTCCCCCTACTTCTGCGTGGAACGGGCGCACAGGATACCCACGGGAGCGCCGAGAGCGGGAGCGCCCCCACGACCCCTGATTGTCAAAATCTTAAATTACAGGGACCGCGACGTGCTGTTGCAAAAAGCGAGGGAACAAGCACCGATCCAATTCGAGAATCAACGGATCTCGCTCTACCCCGACTACACCATCATGGTACAGCGTCAACGGACCTCCTTCCAAGCCGTCAAGAAAAAACTGCGAGAGGCTCAGTTGAAATACGCTCTCCTATTCCCGGCCCGGCTAAAAGTCCTACACGAGCGAAAATCCTATTTCTTTGATAGTCCAAATGATGCAGAGGAGTGGCTGGTGGTGATGGGGCCTGCATTGAGCCAGGACAGGCCATCGGGCTTGTCACACCAGGGCCCTACCAATTCTAGAACACCCGGCGCCCACCGGCGCGCGACGGGCACACAGGACTCCGGCATAATTGGGCCGACCCATGACCAACAGAGGTCGGGCAGAGCGGAGGCATTGGCTGTCGCTGGGTCCTTCCGTGATGGACATTCCAAGGCTGCAACTGATTCAGAAGATAGCATTATCCAATTGGACTCTGAAGGCATAACTCTTTTCCCCTCAGTGACACCTCAAACTGCGGACGATCTGGTGGACAGCTGATGAGACCGGTTTCGCCGTCTCGCCTCCTCCTGCCGGAGTGGTTACTTCGGCCTGGTCGCTGGCCTGCCAGTTACCCTCATATCCTTTACTAATACCTATGTGTAGATTATATTGTTGAATTACACTGGAGGGTGTATGCTTTGCACTGTCTTGGCTTTGTGTGTCCACCATTGGTGTACGGAGGCCCCCGGGGCCGGTACCCGACCCCTGGTCATCTCCCCTACGGACTCCCCGCCCCTTGCTCAACCCCTAAGTCTACCCCTATGGCGACGATCTATTATGCATAACATGATCCGACTTCTATACCCCCCTGGGTCCCGTTGAGCCACTGGTGCTCTCTATTCAAGCACGTAACAATATGACTGGCGGCTCCACTCCCTCGCAAAGCGAACGCACCACGTTATGGGTTTTGAGTGTTGGAAGTTATGGTTTGGCGCAGCATAGTTCAATGGCTGCGCCTAGCATTTTTGGTTCAAAGGGAATGGGGTACTCCTGGTCTGTAACATCCACACGGCTCCGATTTAGGGGGAGCTCTTCTTATAGCGATAACTCATGCCTCTTTGTAGTCCCACTTTAGGCACATATAATCTGCTGACCTGGAATGTGAGAGGACTAGGGGCAGTACATAAAAGACATTGAGTCCATGCACATCTCCTTAGGCAGAAGGCACATATTGTCTTCCTCCAGGAATCCCACCTCATGGAGTCAGAGGCCTTAAAGATCCGTAAAAAATGGGGGGGCCGCGTGTTCTCCACTAATTATTCGGCCTTCGCACAAGGGGCAACCATATGGATTCGTCACGGGGTCCCATTCACAGAGTTAGAACGCCGAGTAGATGACCAGGGCCGTTATATTTTACTGAAAGGGACCCTGGATGGACTACCGGTCGTATTGGGAAGCATATATGCTCCGAATTTCGACCAGGACAAGTTTTTTCAGCGGTTAAGTGTGGCCCTGACAGGGTGGGATATGATCCCTTGGATCCTGGGCGGCGACTGCAATGCTGTGTTAGACGTGGCGCTCGACAGATCCCATCCCCCCCTACATGGCGCAGGTGCCCGTAAGCAAGCTGACCTCCTGAATACATGGCTAGTCGGGTGGCGGCTGAGGGATGTGTGGCGCCAGCTGCATCCTACACATCGGGAATACTCATTCTACTCACCAGTTCATCAGCTACACACCCGGATTGATAGGTTTTTATGCTCCCCCACAATTGCTACACAGATACACCACTCCACTTATTTAGCCAAGACCTTTTCCGACCACAACCCCCTGGAGCTCACATTAACATGGGGTAGAGTCCCCACCCCTGTCCCCACGTGGAGGTTATGGCCTCAGCTCTTAGAGGACTCTCCGTTCCGTGCCACATTAGCTACGGTCATTACAAATTATTTCTCAGAAAATTGGAACACAGCTTCCTCCCACCTTATTGAATGGGATGCGCTAAAGGTGGTGGTGAGAGGGTCTGCAATTGGGGCCATAGTGGGGGCTAGACAGGAGATCCACCGAAACCTTCTTAGCATTGAGAACCTCCTGACTGACTTAGAACACGCGGCGGTTATGGATCCCAGTAAGCGGGATTCATTGAGTGAAACCCGTATCCGTCACGCCGAGACCCTAGAAACACTCCGAGTTATTGACCACCAGGCCTACATGCAGCAGAAGCATGCCGAGGCTGACAAATCTGGCCCCTTGCTAGCCCGGATACTGCACGACAGCCCGGCCACGCCTGGCATCACATGCATATGTTTACCAACTAGGGGCTTAGTGCACACACAACTCGAAATCAATGAGACCTTTCGCACTTACCTCAGGGACCTGTATGCAGCACAGCTCCACACCACAGACACGCTCACGGATGAATTTCTTAACGACCTTACCTTCCCTTGTCTCACACCGGACGCGTGGAAAGGCCTCTCGGGCCCCATAACCCAGCATGAAATTAGAGCGGCATTAAAAGACCTTAACCGCAATAAAACCCCAGGTCTGGACGGTCTGCCCCCAGAATTTTATGCCACCTACTCGGACATCCTGATCCCCAAACTAGAGGAACTTTACAAAATGGCCTTGTCTTCCGGTCATTTGCCACAATCCACCATGAAGGCCCTGGTTGTCTCCCTACCTAAACCGGGAAGAGACGCACAGACTTGTCCAATTACAGGCCCCTGTCCATGCTAGCGACCGAATACAAAATCCTCAGCAAGGCCTTGGCCAACCGACTGCTCCCTGTTTTAAACACACTCATTCATAAAGACCAATGCGGATTTCTTCCCACACGCAGCACCTCCTTAAATCTTAGATGCCTACATCATGTCATGCAGGCCACTCTGGGAAGGTATGAGAGCGCCGGCTGTCTGGCGTTAGATCTACGACAAGCTTTTGACTCCATAACATGGAGCTACATGTTTGCGGCCTTGCAACGGTTTGGCCTGCCTCCTGATTACATCCAATGGATCAGGCTACTCCACTCGGACCCCACAGCTAGGGCGCGCACAGGGAACCATATCTCCGGTGAATACACTATACACAGGGGCACGAGGCAGGGGTGTCCCCTTTCGCCCCTACTGTTCGTCCTGGCGTTGGAACCGTTAGCTATTGCTCTGTGAAAGTCAAGTGACCGACTCGGGATACCAATAGCTGGCACCGCACATTTAATTTCCATATATGCCGACGATATCCTTATTTATTTACGCGACCTCACAGTCGGGGCAGAACCTCTTCCCAACATCTTCTCCACCTTTGCACGTATATCGGGTCTCGCCATTAATGAAGGGAAATCTAATGCATTTTTCTTTCAGGAGGGACCCCACCCAGACATATATCGATTTGGCACCTATGGACTGCCAGTGGCACATCAGACCTTTAAATACCTGGGACTTCACATATATCAGTCCCAGCCAGACCAACTGGACGGTAACCTTACGAGAGCTATAACTGCCCTCCGCTCGAGTGTCGCCTTTTGGGTATCCCTCCCTTTATCCGTCATGGGTCGGATCGCCATCTCTAAGATGGTGATGCTGCCCTCCTCCTCTATTTTTTCGTAAACCTCCACCTGCTGGTTCCACAATCCACTTTCTGCCTTCTAGACACGATTCTCTTGGACCTCATCTGGGGGAAGGGCAGACGTAGGATAGGCCTCAAGAAGTTACAACTCGCATCCCATAAGGGAGGCCTGGGTGTTCCCGACTTTCGGGCGTACTACTATGCTAGCCAACTCCAATGGCTGTCCTATTGGACGGCTGGCAGGAACCTGCAGGAAATAGGATATGACCCCCACGACCTGGATCGAGGGGCCCTTCACACTTTAGTGCTCCCGAAGGTGGCGATCCCCCCGGATGCCCCCCCACTACTTAAAACGGCACTGCAGTGTTGGAAGAAGGCGCTGCGATATACCCCACATGTGGTTCCCTACGCAGATAATGTTCCCCTCCTGGGGATCCCAGCCCCTGGAGGCAGACTTACTAGGACTCAACTGCGAGACTGGGAGGAGGCTGGAGTGAGGGAGGTTGGCTCTCTTTTCAGTGATGGCACCTTACTAAATCACGACACTTTTGTACAGGTCACGGGAGTGCCGGATCGTCTGTACTTGTTGCAAGCAGCGGTAACGTATTACATCAAGAGGATGTGGGCGTCCCAACGCGCTGAACCCTCCCGACATGAGCTGGTGCATATGTTGTATTACATGGGGGAGGGAGGCCACCTAGTCAAATGGTTGTATACTAGTATCAGGGTACAAACCGCCGTTTCGCTTGCGGCCCTTCGTGCAAAATGGTCCGAAGCCTCAGAGACGGAGCTCACTGATAAAGCATGGGAAGATATCCTAGAGCACCCCAAGCGAGTATCTCGCAATGCTAAACTTAAATTTATCCAAACTATGATACTTCACAGATCCTATCTCACCCCAAAGAGAATCCAGCGTATGTTCCCTGAGGCCCAACATAGCTGCCCTCAATGCAAAGCCGATGAGGCCGGTTTCCTCCACATGCTCTGGGCCTGCCCTCATCTTAGGGATTACTGGGACACGGTCCGCTCCGTACTAGGGGAGATAACACATCTTACAATGCATAGCAACCCTATAGAGTGCCTCCTGGGCCTACGAAGAAGAACCAGCGACCTGAAGGTACAGCTTCACTTCCTAGACTTGGCCCTCATATTAGCTATAAGGGCGCTCACCATGAGATGGAAATCACCCAGACGCCCCCCGTTATCTGTGTGGCAAGATGATATGGTTAGCTGGGGTAGGGCTGAAGGCACGGCACTTAGGCAGGAGGAGGCACGGGGCTTGAGGAAACATCCCATCTCCATGGAATGGGACATCATGCTCGAAAGCTTCAGGCAGAAAGACCTTGTACCTGCATGCAATGCCCCCAGCACATGAGGGACCCAGCTGCGGGTGGGGGGCCGCGAGGGGGGAGGGGGGTAGCACAGGCTACACCATTACCCTACGAGTAGGTCGGCGGTGGCGGACAGCTCCTGACATTTTACAGTGGGAACAGGATGACAGATCTACAAGCACAAACAGACCAGGAGGGAGGGTGGGAGGGAGGGAGGGAGGGCTTATGTTATTGGGAATGTTTTGATGATTGCGATTGGTGATTTCCCTAGGGATATACTGGCACATCTGTTTGAATATATCAACCGTAATACCTCTGTGTTGATTATTATATGATGTATTGATTGTACACTTTGAGGCTTGCATGTGCTAGCTGGACACTCATACATGATTTGAAAACTTCGAAAACGGACATGCCATAATGCCCTAGATGGGACATGTGATTGTTGATTATGCAGATATCAATAAAGTTTGTTTAAAAAAAAAAAACAATACATCTGATCCAGAAACGTTTTACTATAAAAATATAAACAAAACAGGACTGAAAATTATGTTAACTAATACAAAACAGATTTACTCTGCAGCATTTATTGCCCAACTGTCTGGACAGGGTTTCGACTTATGGAAAGACACAGTAGACACAAAAACTGTCTGGGGTACTAAAGATTGGCAAGTGCAGGGGATAGAAGCTTTATTTAGAGCCTGTGTCATCCCTGAACAAATAATGTTTTTGAATGAAACTGTCCAACAAACATCTTGTCTTGGACTAGCCAAGATCAAAGAGATGAAAACACCTTCTGTACCAACACCTGCAAGTGATAACAATACACAGGCAGCGGTGACAGTTGACCAAATACTACAACTCAACAGATCTAATCCTGATTGGAGAAAATGGTTGATCTGGTCCACAGACATGAACAACTGTCAGGAAAGATTCCTGAATAAAACTCAGGGCTTTACTATTCATAGGCCAGACCCAAAATACGTCCAAAGACAGCATCCGGGGGTAGTAACAACATACAGTGTAGGAAAATTATGCCTCGATCGGCTGCAGAAATCTACACTACAGGATGTGAAACAACACTTATCCTTACTTAAAGAAGACGCAGACCTTAGGGAATTCTTGCTTGGATCAAGAAAACAGCGTCAGAAACGTTTCATATATGCCGGCATTTATGCTGCCTATAATGAAGTATGGAAAGTGTCACAGATGGAGGCCGCAGAACGAATACGTGAACTTGATCTTATTAATTTAGAGAAAACACTCACTGTGGTCGACAATGGGTTAACAACTTTGTCCTCCAGAATATATTCATTGGACAACATTGTATCCTCTGCTATCGACATACTAGAACAAGATTTGGCGATGTTACAGCAAGGCCAATCTCAATTACGTTCTATTGTGTTATTAAGCTGGACGCTGCAATCTTTGCGTGCGGGCTATGTGCCTTTGCGTTTCATCAACACGTCGGCTCTGTTTGCAGAATACAATCTAACTGATAAACAGATCGAACTGGCACAAAGGGGAGCAAAGTATACAGTGCTGAGCATTGAAAAACTGGAAAGATTACCATTCACAGTGGCAGAAAAACCAGCAACAGAATGGCTCATTCATGGCAAAATCACACTACTTTTCAGTTTCAGTATTGCCTCAAACAAATGCAAGCAGGCAAATATGAAAGGTTGGGTAAGGAATACATTAAGACATCTTGGAATTTACCGTATACATATAGATGTTGGAGTGGGGATCGTGAAGTGTTTTTGAGCGGTACACACTGTAAAAGTGCACTGAGCGGTTCACTTATATGTCAGGACATTTCTTTACACGGGGCTTGCAATGGTTCTGTGGCAAATTTGTCTTGCCATCAGAAGGGTACACCAGCTGCTGTGATTAATCCAACATTTCGACAACTTTCTAATGGGAGTTACCTCATGTTGAATGATCAGAGTTGCTGCGGCATGTTGCCAGGCATCCCATATCTAGTAACGGTCAACTCCAGGGTCACTTGCTGTATGCAAGTATTGTTTGCCCCAATAGACACAGTCAGGGAGTCGCCTTTGTGGCCTTCGCTGAACGTCTCTTTTATAAGATTTGATACTTTAAGCAGAAGGAAAGCCATGCTTTTGCAACAATCAGTGCCTTTAACCTCGGTCAAAGAAACCTATGATCTACAAGTAGCAAGGACTTCGGCTGAGATACAGACTTTAATACGTACAAACTGCCCTATACATTTCATGGAAATGATAGGACGTATCTTTAACATGTCTGATACAAGCGGAATTGTAAATGTATTTAAGGGCATCTGTTACGGTCTGTTAGCACCTTTAAAGGTAATACTCGGAATCATCCCGAATTTTGCACATTCGGTGTTTGGTGGCATACCATTAATTCTAGCACTTGTTGCCGGGATTCTATTTCTCTTCCTGCTATTACGCAATGGAAAGCCTATTCACAGACATCACTCCGAGCGAAATGGAGAAAGCTCTCCTTGAACGAAAGTGCCGTGAGCGAATAGTACAGCTTTTGGGCATGACTCGTCTACGGGACGTTAATACCACGTAGATCCTGTAATTCAGACCAATCTGGCAAGATTGCACCTGACCTGTTCTACGATGCCTGCTATGCGGTGAAGAATGCGTGTTAGACACCTGTCTAACATTTCCATCAGCAACGCCAACGGATATCGATACTCTGCTGGACCCGATAACGGCCCATGCTCTGTGTTGTCCCCAGAGGCTACCAATCCTGATGACGGCATTCATTGAGATCTCACAGACGCTTCCAGCTGCTGCTGAGGTACGAGATGGATCTACAGGCACACAGGTAACATTGGACGTGCACATTGCTGCTGCATCCTATGCTGAGAGCAATGCTTCACATCTCTGTGCAATTAATCTACTACACGAGGTGTTCCAGCTGACACCAACTTCAGTGGACGATATTTTGCCTACAGAAATAGATGATCTCATGTTTACACCAGACCGGTACACTGACTCTGATTCAACCCACAGTGTACCAGAGACGCAGTAAAATTTGGCCTTCATATTTCAAAAACTTGGAACTCTTCCCAATTTGAACTTTTTTCCATTTTTCGAACTAAATGGCAATTCAATCTGCTTGAAGTAGAACTAGCCTTATAGTACGGACTTCGCGGTACTTCCTCAGACACTTTGTCATCTTATTTGTTTAAAAAGTTCATTAATTTTCATGACATGAAATGACTTTGATTTTTTAACAACTTATCGATCATTTTCTGTCATATGTAAATATTACTGCTTATTTTCATTCAAATTGCATTTTATTTCCAAATATATGCCTGCAATGAAAAGCAATGCTTGAAATGTACAGTACCTTTTGCATTTTAATAGGTTTTTAAATGCTTTTTAATGCTTTTAAGAAATATTCTTAGCAATATGCGGTACTCCATTTTATGTTTAGCATATTAAATGTTTAGCATTTTATTACTATCGTACACACGAAAGTGGAGTGGGTGTTGTATTCCTCTTAGGGTGTCCGTACATGGGTTTTCCTGTATCATGTCCTTATATAGGCACAATTCGCCCTGCCCTTATATAGGCATAAAATCCCAGTCCTTATTTAGGCATTAAACCGTGCACTCCAAATACAGGCATGGTCTCCGACATCCGTCCACCCTAACGTCACAACGAGTTCTTGAAGAACAGACCCTTAGGCTTCGGGAGTTTCCCTAGCACAGGACTATTGATTCCTTCAAGGACTCATCTATTGAACCGTTATACCTTAGGGGTTCATTCATGACGTCTTCAGCTGTCCGATTCACGTCAATGCTAACATTCTGAGGTACCTCTCAGGTATAAATATACCTTCCCTAGCCCTTGTAAATCAGAGGAGACCTCGACTTCAGAGGAGCCCGTTTCCCGGCCTGACGCACTGAGAAGATGCTGTCATCCCTGCACACAGAGAGTCCAGCTTCCAGTGATCTGACTTTCCTCGCGGGGTGTTGGAGTTCGAGTCTGGCAAGAGATTCCCACCTCTCTCATTCTTAAGGTATGGAGCTGACTAGAAACCTAGAGGGACTCTTGGCATACTAGGCATACTAGGCTTAGCATACTCTTAGTATACCATAGTAAGGAATACTTCACCTACTTCATACCTCTCCCTACACCTAGGTTAGGTTAGGTACATTGGGGTAGAACTAGCTTAGAAACGCATCGTATGAGTACTCGCATTTTTAGTCTATGTTATTTATGTAAATGAATATCTACTAAAGATCATGCTAGCGCAGTATTATTTATTTCTACTGCTTACACTGTACATTATTTATCTTGCATACTGTCTTGTGATCGTAACAGCACATATCACTTACACGAGAAACAAGACTGTTCAATAAATCTTTTATTGAAACGCCCGTCTATTCTTTCTGTGTAACTTTGAGGAAAACTAAGTATGCACGAGTGAGCTGAGTGAAATAGTTATCTATTGTTTCCACGACTCTGGGACACGTTCTGATTCTAAAAGTGAAACAAAGTTGTCATGTTTTGCGGCTGCCAGAAACTACTCCCTTCTTGTTTATCAAGGAGTTTCTAGTGGCCTCTGAGCTAGCTGGCACAAGTAATTAAGTTTAATATACTCGATAGGGACATATTGACCTTAGTCCTATGTCAAACCTATAGGGTATATTATTCCAATGCGCAGAGCCTATTAGGGAAATAGGAGCTACACTACAGCTAATTGCCAGAAAAGGTTTTTTTAAATGCTCAAGCTGCAAGGCATGCAAACTAGGGGTGGGCGGAAATTGCGTAGTCGCGCTACGCAAAGCTCCGCGAAACGGTAAAAAATCTCTGCGAGCACGCAAAAGTTCCGCGAACATGCGGAATTGCTTGTTCCGCCCGTTCGCGATGCTTTTTTCCTGTTCGCGAACGCTGTTTGTGTGCTCGGGGAGAAATATCTCGCGAACACGCATTTTGAAAGCGCGAACAAGCAAAAAATTCCGCGAAGCCGTGGATCGCGGAATCTTTGGTAATTCCGCATTCTCCGCGGAACGCGAAATTACCCAAATTCTGCAAATTCCGCGAACGGAACGGAATTTACCGCCCAGGCTTAATGCAAACATGGGATAAACAGAACCACATATACCACTGCATTCTGTAATGAGGCAAAGAAAATAAACAAACACCTCACATGCAAAACAGAGTATGTCATATATATATTGCAGTGTACATGTGGTTTGCAGTACGTGGGCAGCACAAAATTACAAGCCCACAAGCGGGTACTGCAACACGTCAGGGCCATCAAATACTCAGACCCCACATACCCTGTAGCAAGGCATTTTAATGAAGTGCATAAAAACAACATTAATGATCTGCAATACTACCTCATAGATTCAGTCCCCACACACAGAAGAGGAGGCAATAGAGAATGGAAACTGAGAAGGTTAGAGACACGGTGTATCTTGGATTTAGACACAAAGAGCCTCAGAGGTCTAAATGCCACTGAAGATCTGTATACCTGTTTGTAAACTGTTATTAGGGTGTATGCATATGAGATTTCAGATACATGATTTTACCTTTTAATGTAACTTGTAGGTCATTCCCATATATAGACATACATATCTATATTATACATCATACACAAAATCTCCTTAGGAAGATAATATTGTATAAAGGATACAATTAGTATTAAGCAATATAAGTTATAACTATAAGAGAGATACAAAGATATGTGGGATGGAACACCCTAGACAGACTTCTCCTTATCCTCCATTTCCTTCTCACTATATGGAGCATCATGCGTATGAAGACATGTACAATACTGCACATTGATGACTTTTACAACGGACATATACATACATAAATATATGTTGATATAAATTTTTCACTTCTGCTTCTATCTCAATAATAACAATTGTCTTTTGACAATCGCACTTTACACACAGCACCATGCACTTTATTTATGGTTTTAGGATTAGGAGGTGACACATTCTTTTTATATATATGCAGAAATTGTATGGATTTTATGGAGGCTATTTATTATCTGTATTTTATCTTAACTTCAATGCAATTATAATTGAGAATTTCTTTTTTTTACTGCAAATGTATAACTATATATATCATAAAAGGATGACAATACACATTTATGTATGTATTTACACAATTGTCCAAATGCATTTAAGCAGCTATTCAAATTCCTATGATATTTTTAAATACAGAGCAATGGTGGTAATACACATATATTATATATCATATTATATATCATATTATATTATATTATATATTTTACCTATGATGGCCAGAAATACTCCTCGGAATGATGGATCAAATGAATCCATACAGTCTGTTTTCTATGTTGGTCAATGCACTGTTTGCACATATCACTTTAAAAACCAATGATCTGCAAAAGCAGCTTGTCATGTGATCAAGGCCGAAGTCGGCCGAAACGCGTAATAGCGGACTGCTCACGTCAATAAACCGATACAAAAGGGGATGATGGACGGAACGTTTGAGCCAATCAAACACTCACCCCCAGTCAACTGATCTGGGTTTAATCCATCATCATTCTTTAGCTCACTCCACCACCCCAGTTCAGACATGGCCATATGCAAATCAGTCTGACCCTGTGCCTCATGGGAACAGTCCAGCACGAACTGCCAAGCCATGTCTTCCCTGGACCGGAAACAAGCATCCTAGGACCGGTTTCTGGCATTCCAGCCGTCATCAGCCAGGCTTGCTTGAATCCAGTGGCAAAGTGAGCAAGGGACCCACGTCTGGGCATACCCCCGCCAACTTAGGGCGAACAAAGCGATACAAAAGGGGATGATGGACCGGAACGTTTGAGCCAATCAAACACTCACCCCCAGTCAACTGATCTGGGTTTAATCCATCATCATTCTTTAGCTCACTCCACCACCCCAGTTCAGACATGGCCATATGCAAATCAGTCTGACCCTGTGCCTCATGGGAACAGTCCAGCACGAACTGCCAAGCCATGTCTTCCCTGGACCGGAAACAAGCATCCTAGGACCGGTTTCTGGCATTCCAGCCGTCATCAGCCAGGCTTGCTTGAATCCAGTGGCAAAGTGAGCAAGGGACCCACGTCTGGGCATACCCCCGCCAACTTAGGGCGAACAAAGCGATACAAAAGGGGATGATGGACGGAACGTTTGAGCCAATCAAACACTCACCCCCAGTCAACTGATCTGGGTTTAATCCATCATCATTCTTTAGCTCACTCCACCACCCCAGTTCAGACATGGCCATATGCAAATCAGTCTGACCCTGTGCCTCATGGGAACAGTCCAGCACGAACTGCCAAGCCATGTCTTCCCTGGACCGGAAACAAGCATCCTAGGACCGGTTTCTGGCATTCCAGCCGTCATCAGCCAGGCTTGCTTGAATCCAGTGGCAAAGTGAGCAAGGGACCCACGTCTGGGCATACCCCCGCCAACTTAGGGCGAACAAAGCGATACAAAAGGGGATGATGGACGGAACGTTTGAGCCAATCAAACACTCACCCCCAGTCAACTGATCTGGGTTTAATCCATCATCATTCTTTAGCTCACTCCACCACCCCAGTTCAGACATGGCCATATGCAAATCAGTCTGACCCTGTGCCTCATGGGAACAGTCCAGCACGAACTGCCAAGCCATGTCTTCCCTGGACCGGAAACAAGCATCCTAGGACCGGTTTCTGGCATTCCAGCCGTCATCAGCCAGGCTTGCTTGAATCCAGTGGCAAAGTGAGCAAGGGACCCACGTCTGGGCATACCCCCGCCAACTTAGGGCGAACAAAGCGATACAAAAGGGGATGATGGACGGAACGTTTGAGCCAATCAAACACTCACCCCCAGTCAACTGATCTGGGTTTAATCCATCATCATTCTTTAGCTCACTCCACCACCCCAGTTCAGACATGGCCATATGCAAATCAGTCTGACCCTGTGCCTCATGGGAACAGTCCAGCACGAACTGCCAAGCCATGTCTTCCCTGGACCGGAACAAGCATCCTAGGACCGGTTTCTGGCATTCCAGCCGTCATCAGCCAGGCTTGCTTGAATCCAGTGGCAAAGTGAGCAAGGGACCCACGTCTGGGCATACCCCCGCCAACTTAGGGCGAACAAAGCGATACAAAAGGGGATGATGGACGGAACGTTTGAGCCAATCAAACACTCACCCCCAGTCAACTGATCTGGGTTTAATCCATCATCATTCTTTAGCTCACTCCAGTCAATAAACCAGCAAAAGCACCAATTTTGGGTTTGTGTCCGTTTTTCCCTAAAGTGGAGGTGTGGAAGTGGATTTTGTGGATATATATATATATATATATATATATGTGTATATATGTATGCATTCACTGAAAAAACCACAGGTTTCAGGGTTGTTATAGTTAGGCTGAAATTGTACTCATATAAAACCAGAGAATTTCGGCTGTTATAGTTACCTGATCTAACTATAACTCGCGCCCCTGCAATGCACTGCTGATGACATCACATATTAAATCACTCATGGCATGGTCAGTGACATCACTGATGACATCAATGATGACATCATCCAGTGACTAGGTGTTTCTAAAAAGTATAAGAATGTTATATATATATATAAAAATGCCAAAGTATATTGAAGAATGAGTGGGTGTATGAGTGTCTGAATGGATGATTTAGTGGGTGCATGACTAACTGTATAAGTGAGTGATTAAACATTTCTTAGTGAATGTATGGGTGAATGACTAATCTGTGTGAATGTCTGTATCACTCTGTCAGTTGGTGTGTAAGTGGCTGCATGGGTTGGTGAGTAGCTACATGAGAGTCTATATGGGTTAATGATTGGTTATCTGAATACCTGTATGGGTGCCTGAGTGTCTGTGTGGGTGGGTGGGAGTGGGTACGACTCCCTGCATGGACGTGTGTGTGGATGATTCACTGGGTGTATGTGTTCATGAGTGCATCTACGAGAGCCTGTTTGGGTGAGTGAGTGTGCATATGGCTTTTTGGTGAGTGTATGGATGTCTCAGAGGTACATAGGTGAGTAACTTCATATGTGAAAGGCAGTATATGTGAGTGTTTGAGTATATAAGTGACTGTATGTGTGAGTGAGTGAGTGTGAGAATGGCTATATGGGTGAATGTGTGCTTGTTTCAATGATTGTAGAAGAGAGTAAGAATGTCTTACCTTCTGTATGAATAGGTGAGGTGGTGTGTGTATAACTATATAGGTAAGTAAATGGAAGTGTTATTTATTCTTTGGGTGACTGACTAGGTGTGTGAGAAAGTCTATGGGTGAGTGGTGGTGTGTGAGTATCTGCATGAGTTTATGAGTGGATATATCAGTAGCTGTATTTATGAGTGACTGCATATATGAGTGAATGTATGGATGAGTGAGTGCATATCTGTAGATGTATGAATGAGTGAGTGGGTATGTACTAACTGGTATTGCTGTGTCTATTGTTTCAAAAAGGTAGTCTGTATTTTAGAGTGGGTGTATGAAAGGTGATATTAGGGTGTGAGGAGGTGCAATGGATATTAAGTGGATGATGTCATCAGTGATGTCATTTGAGATGTCATCAGTGATGTCATCAGTGATGTCACTGACCATGTCATGAGTGATGTAATATGCGACATCATCAGCAGTGCATTTGCGGGGGCGTGAGTTATAGTTAGCTCAGGTAAGTATAACAGCTGAATTTCTCTGGTCTTGTACGAGTAAAATGTCAGCCTAACTATAACGACCCTGAAACCTTTGTTTTTTACAGTGAATTTCTAAGGTTTGTTAAATGCTAATTCCTAACTATAACGTCCATGAAACCTCTGTTTTCTTTAGTGAATATATATATATATTCACTGAAAAAACCATAGGTTTTACAGACGTTATAGTTAGAAATTAGCATTTAAAAAACCTTAGAAATTCACTGAAAAAACCATAGGTTTTACAGACGTTATAGTTAGAAATTAGCATTTAAAAAACCATTGAAATTCACTGAAAAAACCATAGGTTTCAGGGACGTTATAGTTAGTTGGACATTTCACTCATACAAAACCATAGAAATTCCGCCGTTATAGTTAGTTCAGCTAACTATAACTCGCGCCCCCGCAATGCACTGCTGATGACGTCACATATTACATCATTCATGACATGGTCAGTGACATCACTGATGACTTCACTGATGACATCTCAAATGACATCACTGATGACATCACTGATGACATCATCCAGTGACTGTTTGTTTCTGTAAAATTTAAATTTGTTTTATATATATGCCAAGCTGTATTGAAGAATGAGTGGTTGTATAAGTGTCAGTATGGAGGAATTACTAGGTACATGACTGACTGTATAAGTGAGTGATTAAATGTGTCTTACTGAATGCATAGGTTAGTGACTAAACTGTGTGAAAGTCTGTATCAGTCTGTCTGTTGTTGTGTAAGCTGCTGCATGGGTTGGTGAGTAGCTGCATGAGTGTCTATATGACTTATTGATTGCTTGCCTGAGTATTTGTATGGCTGCCTGAGTGTGTATGTGTGTGTGCGTGGGAGGTGTGTGACTGTGCATAGATGTGTGAGTGGTTGATTCACTGGGCGTATGGATTCAAGAGTGAATGTGGAAACAGCTGTATGGGTGGGTGAGTGTGTATGGGTGTGTTGGTGAGTGAATGGATGTTTCAGTGGTACATGTGCAATTAACTACATATGTAAAAGGCAGTATATGTGAGTGATGGTGTATATAAATAACTATATGTGAGAGTCAGTAATTGTGAGAGTGGCTGCATGGATGAGTGTGTATTTGTATCAGTGATTCTATAACAGAGTAATTATGTGCTAGTATCTGTATGAATAAGTGAGCTGGTGTCTGTATAACTGTTTAGGTTAGTAAATGGAAGTATGATTGATTCTTTGCATGACTGACTAGCTGTGCGAGTAACTCTGGATATGTGGCAGTGTGTGAGTGTCTGTATAGGTGTATGAGTGCATATGATAGTGTTGTATTGATGTGTGACTACATGTATGAGTGACTGTATAGGTGAATGAGTGGATGTGTGTGTAGACCTAGCAACCAGTCAGTGCGTATTTAGTAACTGGTATTGATGTGTCTATTTTTTCGAAATTGGTAGTCTGTATTTTAGAGTGGGTGTATCAAAGTTTATATTCAGGTGTGAGGAGGTGCATCAGATTTTCACATGGATGATGTCATCAGTGATGTCATCAGTGATGTCATTTGAGATGTCATCAGTGATGACATCAGTGATGTCACTGACCATGTCATGAATGATGTAATATGTGACGTCATCAGCAGTGCATTGCGGGGTCGCGAGTTATAGTTAGCTGAACTAACTATAACGGTGGAATTTCTATGGTTTTGTATGAGTGAAATGTCCAACTAACTATAACGTCCCTGAAACCTATGGTTTTTTCAGTGAATTTCAAAGGTTTTTTAAATGCTAATTTCTAACTATAACGTCTGTAAAACCTATGGTTTTTTCAGTGAATTTCTAATGTTTTTTAAATGCTAATTTCTAACTATAACGTCTGTAAAACCTATGGTTTTTTTCAGTGAATTTCTAAGGTTTTTTAAATATTAACCTACTATTCTGCTATTTGTCATTAGTACTGTTTTTTCTAACTTTTCCACTACAGAAAAGAAAATAAACTGTAAAACTGTTGTGTAATGTAATATATTTCAGAAATGACAGTGTTACTTAGCAAATAATACAACATAATTTAACATTTTGAAAACATATTTTTGTCCCTTTTTCTGCTGTTTTCAGATTCTACTTAACTTCACTATTCACAGTGATGTCAGTGTAGTATCATCATAAACAGCTGGGAAAAAAACCAATCAACTAGATTGTTAAAAAAAAAACAAATGACTAATTCTTGCAACCACAATACGAAATCAACACAAATAACACATTCAATACTATTTCCAATTTTTTAATCTTACCTTTACTCTGTAGTTTCTGTTCACATTTTTCCCCAAAGCCAAATAATGTGTAGAATTTTTTTTCGAAATCATCCAGTATAAATTCCTTAAAGCATCTTCCCATTTTCCCTCTAGGCCGAATAATGTATCTAAAATTTTTGCTTAAGAAATATCAAGTATGAGTTGGGTAATTCATAAGGCAATCTCGATTTTATTTCCAAGTGTGTATCATTGCAGTGACTCCAACCATTATTACATTTTAAATATACTGTATAATGTCCACATGTGGTAGTAGCTCCAGCATGGAAAACAATAGCCAGTGTTGTGAATGTTCTTCCAGAAATAGATACTTGACTAGCAACGCAATTTTTAATTTTCGTTTCCACTTTTCTTCCATTTGGTCTACAGCGTTGTAGCATTAAAATTACATATTTTCCATATCTTTCTAGGCATAATGTAGATAACATTTCTGATTGACAACGAGAACATTTCATATCATGATTTGCTTCTGTTACTAATTTTGGAAAAGGTACAGATTTGCAGTCAGGTATTGTTAAATATAGAAATCGTTCTCTGTCAACTATAGTACTAGAAGTTATTGAATACTGTTCACATTTGTGATCCCATTTGTAACTGAGTCCAAATAAACTCTCAATATGGATTCCTTCATCTTCTAATACTCCAAGCATAACCATCAGAAACTCTTGTGCATCTTGTTGTATATTAGGACTGAACGTTAAAGATCCAGTACATGTGTCCAACAGTTGTCGAATACCAGAAGCAGTATGGATCTTACTTCTGTCAGTTCTCAATTGTTCAAGTAAAGTATAAAGTGCAGAACATAATCTTTTTTCCTGACTTTCCATAATTTTACCATACAGATCTTCTAGGTAAAATATAACGTTTAGAATAACATTACCATAGCAGTTGACACCAGAAGCATTTTCTAATTGGTATCCCACAACATCATCACTTGTTTCTATTTTCTGTTTCTTTGCATCTTTTCTTTTCTCTTGAATTTTTTTCTGCTTTTCAACCACACTTGATTCATCAACATGTTTTGCGTTTTGAACACACAGCACGTTTTTCATAAATAGGATATTCACCTAAAGTTGGTGCATAAAGTCTTCTTAAACGATTATATTCTCTTACACAATTTACATCAGCACTAACCTTGTTTTCATCGAAATCAATTAAATACAAACCAGACAATATTCTAACTCGAGATAATGCAACGTATGCCATTCCCTCTTTAAGCACAGTTCTTCCAACATTTACTAAAGCATTATCTACACTTAAACCTTGACATTTATGAATGGTTATTGCATATGCTAAACAAAAAGGAAACTGTTTTCTACGAACATACAAGTCTTTCACCAGCAAAAACGTACAGCACAACTCCCAATTTGTTTCACCTCTGCAATCTGATCAAATTTAATTTTCAAGAATTCAATTGCATTTCTGTTTTGATATTTTACAAATTCAACAACTTTCCCTAGTGCTCCATTCACTAAACCTTGTTCTATATTCAAATTACGCCTCAAAATTACCCGACAGTTTATACATACATCTAAAAAAATTCTAAGCCAGCAGTTTTTGATACAGACTTTTCCAAAGAATGCAATTTAGTGTGTAGTTTATTTGAAAGAAGAATTGTTATTCCTTGATGCTCGATTTTATCAATAGCTTTGATGTGAACTATTTCTTGATTTTCCAATTTCAGAAGCTCTTGATTAAATGTATAACACTCTTCCAGTGTAGGCATTAAGCAAAGTATTGACTTTTTTTCTGTGATGTTCTTGTACAGTACTCCTGCTGTTGTGTTTTCAGTTGTAAACAAGTTCTTTAGTAGACGACTTTGTAAAGCTTGTTTACCATGTTTGCTTAGAACACCAATTCTTACATCTTTCAGAATATTTCCATAATCTTCATCACTTGCTTGTCGCATATTCTGAGTGAGTTCTTTATATTCAAAATTTACCCTGAGATTCACATTTCCAATAGTTCCCAAAGATTTCCTAGTGTCTTCATGTAGAAGAGTTTTAAAGACTGGTTCTCCTTTTACAGGAGTTAGTTGTAGCAGATCTCCAAATACAATTAAATGTTTTCCTCCAAAGAGAACGTCGTAATCTGTTTTTAATACCTGTTGCATTCTTAAATGCACGAAAGCAAGCATTAAGTTTGAGACCATGCTCACCTCATCAATAATTAAAAGTTTCATCTTCTTCAGCACTCTTGACACTTCATAAGAAGCTTCTCCAGACAACTTCTGTTATTCTAATTTATTATCATGCTCAACTGGTAACATTAGTAATCTATGCAAAGTAATTTCTTTAACATTGTGCGCAGCTAATCCAGTAGGAGCTGTTACTACACAAGATAAATGTGAACCAGTAGTTTTTTTAAGATAACTGGTCAAAACTTGAATTAAAAAACGTTTACCCGTTCCAGCTTGACCACTGGTGTACATGTGAATAGGTTTAAATGATGAACATACTCATTCTTTTTTTCATGCAACAAACCATGTTCTATCTGTTCTCTCACTTGTACATATATTTCTTTCTGTTCAATATTTACTTGTTCTTCTAACTTTTCCAATGTAATATTCTCCTCTTGTGCTTGTTGCATTGCAATTTCCACTTCATGCATAGCAATCGCTGCTTCATTTTCCACTATTGGTTGTCCAAGTGGATCTTGACTACATGGACCAGAACTTTGACTATCTTGAGAACTTTCATTTGCAACTTCAGCTGTAATAGTCTTTTCCTGTTCAACTTCATCATTCAACATTTTTAAATATGTAGGAAAAATTGAATATGCAATGCTATCTTTACATGCATTAAAAGAATCTTCGTAGCAGTTGAAATCTCCAAGTAATTCACTTTCGGTACGCCATGGTTTGAACAGTTGGAGAAGTGCTAAATAGTAAAATTCTCGCTTGTCTGGAGTTTCAAAACTGAGTTTCTTGTGGTTGATAAGGTTACCTTTTGTGTGTTTTACTAAACACCCATGACATCCAAGTACTGCATATTTTCCTTGTTTTAAATTCGGTTTAACATTTCTTTTGAAGCTGTAATGTTGAAGTACTTCATACAGACATAGCTGTTCCAGATGTCGACTCCTTTTCGGATAGTATGTATTCAACATATTAGTCTTAAGAATTTCTGTACTGTCTGGTTCATTTGCTGCTAAGTATTCAATTTCTTCTAATGATTTCAACACTCTATTTCGTGAGCAGGCAAGACCTAAACTTACCCAAATGATCCCTCGTGATTTTGAATATAAACTTGAAGAGGGCAAGCGGTCTGAACATTCATACGATCCAATTTCTCGGTGGGAAAGCATTTTCAAAGTAAAGCTGTACAATTTTTTGCTAAGGCTTTTTCTCCTGTGCAATTTCTTTCCACATTTGTTTCATCTCGGTTTTTTCTGATTTTGTTATATATGATGTAACGTAGCGTGCAACAGCAATTGAGTTGTCTGCAACATACTGGATGTCCATATTTGCATTCCACATTTTTAAAATAATCGGATTGTAGTCATTAATATACTTTGACAGTTCTTTGACAGTTCTTTTAAAGTTGTAGGTATTCTTTGGAGATTTCCGAGTTATTGTGTGCCTTACAGAAGAAAAAAAAGAATTTACTCTTCCTTTAGAAATTACTGGACGTGGAAACCCAAACCGACACTTGGTATAACATTTTCCTTTAGACTTGTATTATCGTCGACAGTACTTTCCACAATGGTGACTTTGGAAACGTAAAACTTTCTGTCTCAAGCTTCTATCTCCTCCTTCTCTTGGAATCTCACATGTCACATACTGTTCAATGAAAGACAATACTATTTAATCTGAATCAGTTCCAAATTTAGGTGCATCCTTGATCCACAATAGCATATGTATATGAGGAGCACCTCTCGATTGGTACTCCTTTCTCCAAAAGAAATCGGTAACTTCTCCAAGAGGTGGATTCTTTCTATTGCAGATGAAAGACATCATAGCTTGAAACCTATGATTAAAATATCTGCACACATTTACAGGATCCAACAAACACAGTTCTCCAGCTGTCTTCATTTCAACATTCTTTATATTGGAATTTGCTTCTCGTAGAAATTCAAGCAAATCTTCCCATGCATACTCTGCACAGCTAAGTGTCACAAACCATGTTGGTGTACCTAAGTTCCGTAACATACACTTCAGTTCTCCATGACAACGATACCAATACTCATTTGTTCCTCGTTGACATGCCATCAAATTAATTAACTGTGCTTCAAATTTTCATCTGTTTCTTGAACTTTCTCCACAAATTCTTTCGCTGAAAGAAGTGATTGATGAACTCCAGTTTTCAGTATGTGGTTCACTGCATAGGACAGAGAAGACAGATCACTTTCAAACAAAGGTGAAATATATATGGTATACACTGCCGGAATCTAGGATCTTCAGAGTATAATCTTGTTGAGCGATATTCTGAAGTTGGAATACGTACAGGTCGGTCATCATATCGTCCACCTTCTCCAGTAGGAAACAGCTGTGGAAAACAACGAGCTTCTAAGCTTTTCTCCCATACACTCATTGGAGTTCCCTTTGCTTTTTTCATTTGAAATAACTCAATACTGTTTCCTATTACTTCTTTTGAATGTAGAGGACATATTGTGTAATGTTCATAAATATCTTCACTCCTTGACTTCTCCACTTTCTCTATTTCACCACTTGAAATTTCAGATTCATCTTCCAAACGTATTACCTGTTGTTCCACATTTACACTTTTATAATAAATATTATTCTCCACAAGATATAACGTAGCCTTTTGAAGTTTTTTAACATCCACAAATCCTTGCCATATTTTCCTACTCTTTGTTGGTACTCCATTTACTAGAATAACTACTGCTTCATTTTCATCTTTATCTCCACCAACAATGTCAATATTTTTCTTAAAATCCAAAGGTAAGTACACTAATCTTCCTTTCAGCCCTCTTTGTAAGTCTGTTGGTGGCAGTTTACCTGTTTTAGGCTCCATGCGAATTATAGTTTGAAATGGATGAACAGATTGAATTAGAACTGACTCATATGTATTCAAATCTGCCAGTTCCTCCGGAATAGCTACTAATTCTAACTTATTATGTACTGCTCTAGCGGGCATTTTGTTCTTTTCTAATTTGTTATAACAATATTTACAAATACGTTGATCACTGCCTAACTCAAATTGACATTCCACTAACAAGTAAGTTGCAAATTCTTTCCATTTATCATTATTCTTCTTTTCAGATTTCAAATACAAATCAACATTCCTAGTTTGAATTTTATAATTAGTACGTCGACAACAAACACAAACATAGTTTGGAATTTGAGAGCACACTATGTTAAACTTTCCAATTTCTTCTTCAAACTGATCAATTATAATCACTTTCCCATCTTCTTCAACATCTGTAATTGTCAAACTTTCACTTTCTATACACTGCTCTTCTGAACCAAAATATCGGAACTGAATATCATTACACTTTTGTGTACATCTGATAAAGAACCTTGTAAAAGAGCTGTATTTAGTTCACCTAAACATAATGCAGGACTTTTTACATAGTACAGTTTCCTTACAAACTTCCGCTTTTCTGAATGGTGTACTGCTAACATCCTTGAGTGATGAAAAACACTTTTACACACTTTTCTTGAAAGACAAGCCAGAGAATGCCCATGTTTCTCAGTATATTTTCTTACATTACAAGGATCAAGTGTTTGTAACAACCTAATCTTCTGTTTTACACTTTTCTGTGTATATTCTCGTAACAAATTTCACATTATATCAATAGATTCCTGTCGAATACTACAAATACTGCTACAACCCCACTTATACAAAGGAGCTTGTGTGCGTTTCCCTTGCACTTCTTCAGCTATTAACTGTTCTGCACTAATAGTAACCATTTCCTCTTTTGCAACAGGACAACCATTCTGAACTTCGTAGCAACGACCTCCAGTATCAACTGCAAATGGTAAACTATTTTCTTGGAAGTAACTCTCTTCATTAAAAAAAGGTTCACTATTAGATGTATGTTTCCATTTTCCACTGAAGATTTTACAAAAGTTGCTTCTGTTCACACGTCTTTTTTTTACTTTTGTTTTTCAGAATCTTCATTGTTTTATCCAACATTTTCATCCTCTTCAAAATGAAAATTAATATTTTTTGTTTTAACTTAAAAGCAGTATCCACTATGCTTTCAACACACTGTTTCTGTTTCAATTACAGCACTTTCTTTTTATATTTGCGGCATCCTTTTAATAAATTCTGAATTACTCTATTTCGAAAAACTCTTTGACGAATTTCTTGAAATTGTTTTTGCCTACGGGTAACAAATACTCTTTCCTTATCATGTTTTTTTTTCTTGCAATTTGAAGTCAAAGTCTGCTTCTCCTTACTTGAAAATTTTTTATTTTTCCTTTGTGCGATGTTATTTTCATTAAATGTTCGTAGTACTTTTTTTAGAAATTGTCTAGTGTTTTTACCAGAAGAAACTATTTTTGTAATACTCTGATTTTCTTCTAATGCACATTTTTGACTTTTCTTTAAGTAGATTGCCTTTTTGTTTTTCCTTTTTTTTTTCAGTTCTTCTAGGCATTTTCAATTTTTAATCCAAACAAAATAATTTTCTACAAATGAAAAAAAAGTTTCAATTATTTGTTATATCTGTTCAATATGTCAAAATAATCACATACAATTATATACATTCCAGTGGCGGCTTGCAGAGGAAATGCTGCATGGTACTGGAGCGGAATAAGGGAACAGTAGGGTGGCAGGTAGTGTCATCCGACATACAGCATGTATTTATTGAATTATTTAGATTCACCTTCCCATTTTATATGTGACTCCACTACCTCCTACTTTTCCCCTTGCCCCCCAGCCCCACCCCTCTGTCCCATGCACCCCACCGTCCCACGCCACTTCCTCTGCAACCCACTACAGATAACTTTGTAGATGCTATTTTGTAAAATTGTTATCTGTATACTTAAGAGTGATATTCTCAACTAAATGGCACATGTAAACGTTACCCTTATTAGTTTAACACTTCTATCGGCAACTTAGCAAGCATAACACTGCACCATATTAGCAAAAATATGGTACAGGCTTACATTTTATTGTGGATGTACTTAAGCAAGTACAGATCAACTGTTAGACAGCAACAAAAACCACCGACATGGAGATGGAGAGGGGGGAAAGATTAAGGGACATATTTACAATGAGCCTTCGCCGAATTAACGGCACTTTATCGCAGCCAAACTCATGATAAATGAAGCCCCCCATTCACAAGCCGGTGTTAACAGCCCACAGCACCAGTATACCCTCGATAGCAGCCTCAAAAAACATCGCCACAGACGACCCTTGCAAATATCGCTAATGAGATGCAGAGTAGGCGTTCCCGTGACAAAAGCAGAGACAACAGCACACCTCAACATTCACAACGACCAGCCACATCCCCGATACAAACACAAAACGGGCAATAAGGCGCGTTAGCACCAGGAAATTTACACCTGCTCTGACCTGGTGTAAAGTTGGATGGCAGCCAGCACCACAAAAGGAAGCATAGCCCAGGGCCACATCCGAAGGGCAACAGATGCCATGGAGCAACTCATCATGCGGCCCGGACACCCAACAGGGCCACAATACCCAACGCCAACACCCCAGGACCCCATCCCACACCCGGAACACCCCCCGGCACCACCCCCAACACCGGACTACGAAATTGCACACCAACACAACCAACCTCAAAACATACATCTTGCCTCATATCGCACAAGCAGCAAAATAAACATACATGCGTGACCAGAAAATGGAGAATCAGTCATACAGCAATGCAACCACCAACACAAAACACCACACAAACAAAAGCAGAAACAACCCCTAGGATGAGTCCTAGCTGCTCCCACTGGACAATCCGTAGCACACAGCCCGGTAGACCAAATCCAAGACAAGATGGTGTGCCATGCGCGCAACAAACGAAACAGAGGGAGAGAGCGAGGGAGAGAGACAGAGTGAAATAGCACAAGCAGCGCAAGGACGCACGGGCACCTGGCTCCACATGCCAACATATGTGTGTGCATCGCCATCCGTACACCATGAGCCCAAGGCCGTGTCCCAATCTCAGCGCCAAAGCCACATCACATTCCCAAAATGAAAGTAGTAGTGAGACAAACATCAGGGATGAAAGCACCATTGTCCCAATGCAGAAGCCAGGAGGACACCTGCACCTCTGACCTTGGTCCCGAATGCGCCTGGAACACCCTGATAGAGATACAATGGCAGATGGGGACGACTCCACACCACGCATTCTGCAAATAAACCATCCGACTTATCCACAGCCCACACATAGAAGCCCCTGCCTGTGGTACCCCCACATGGGAAGGCCTTGACAGCCACGGAAACAGCAACCCATGTCCCACAACGTTGTACACACATTCAAATTATTGCTCAGAGCTGTGGCATATCCTCCACACAACAGCCGCAGTCCAGAAGAGTGCCTGTTCACGAGATGCACCAACGCAATGGCAGGCCATACCGGGCACATGCACAACACCCGTCACGTGGAACAGTACCGTGCACGTATGCTGCATTTACTGGGCGCACTGCCACTGGCAGTGCTGCGGATCAGTTACAGGCTCAGCTTCCGCATTGCCCACGTCACCTGGGTCCAGCCCTGGTTCCACTGCCGAACATGCACATTTGAGTGTCCCATGGATCTCTGCCTATCCAACACAACTGTTGATGAATTGGACTATGACTTGTGTTTGCGCCCCCTGTTGGATCACGAACAGGAGTGTAACCGAGACAGCCGTGCATGGGATGCCTTGACATACTGCATATGTAGTGGTAGTTGTGCATGGGAGACGGCACAATTTCTCGTCTGCAGTGACCACATCGAGGTGCTTCCCTATTGGGCTGTGTTGCGGATTGGTGACACGGCGTGGGCTGAGCACACGTGCCCGGACCACCTAATGGATTGGCTCACCCTGGTATTCCTTGAACACGACAACGACGTACTATTGGAACACATTGCACATGAAGCTGCACGGGCATTCATGGACGAGTAACTACGTACCTGCAGCCACATCCTATTGCCACCCACAGCACATGGCCCAACAACTTGTTGCACAGTGGGGATTGCTCACATATTCCACCAAATCAGAGCACACGTCTCCCGTCGGTCGGGCTCTGGATGCATTTGCATGGAAAAACGCGTGTGCACACACACCTGTCCAAGGCGACGCAGGTCCATGGTCTGAGCAACACAGCATCGTTTTGCAACGTTGCCAATTGGGACACACTGCTGGGTGAGAGCACACACATGGCGATGTAGCACGACATGTGAACCTGTCGGACCTTCACACCTGATCACTGTCGGCAGAGCAGACAATTGCCGCACCCCGGAGGCAGAGCATTATGCAGACCCCACGTACAGTCAGTCGTGCCCCCTCACATGGGGCACTGTGCAGACGCCAAACAACACATGACTCGTCCAGCAAGGCAAGGTGGGCTGTGAGCGTTGCCATATGTGATCAATATTGTCCATTTGAGCCCCAACGTCATCTGCCCCTCGACATGTACCCATGCTGCGTGTAAGTGTCTTAAGCATGTCTGTGCCTGTTGTGGCTGTTGCCTCGTCCGTACTGACATGCACATGCCAATAAAGCCTATGCCACTCCACTGGTGTCTAACTGTGAGGTGTGTTGTAAAGATTGTCCACTCGTGTGCCACAATGAGCCTCATCCCAACACAGGGAAGAACTGACTGTCGCATGTGCAATGGGGGTGTATCCCTTTGGCAAGCTCCGCCTCTGTGAGCCAGACATTGTTTTTGCATAGGTGCTGGACGACATCTGATGCAGCCCCATCATCACCCCGCCATACACACCGGACACAGAACGCGTATGAGGGGAGTTTTGTACCACATTGCCATGATTGCTGATGTTCTGTGATTGCTATGTGTGTGGGCTGCATTGTGGGGGAATTGCCCCTGCACCTCTGATTTCGTGTAGCCTTCTCCCCTTCAGATGGGGTGCCTTTGGATTGTGTGCTTTTCGGGGCCTGTTTTGCTTTTCACTTGGGTGATGTGTGCTTGCGGACTTATTTTGTGGCCTGGCGCATTGTTGGTCTGCTGCGTGTATTGTAAGGCATGGGTTGTGGTTGCACGCGGACACGTCGGAGTGTGACCTGCTCCTTTGAGGATGTGATCCGCACTTGGCTCCGTCCATCTCGCTTCGTGGGCCATGTCATTTTCTTTGCGCAGCTCCTATGCTTTCCGAAATGCAGTGTTACTTGCATAGTAAGTGTGGGTCACGGATCTGCTGGTTTGCTGGATTCAGCATATGTGCAAGGGTAGGTTGTGATATTGGTGATAGGGGGAGGCACTCTCTCCACATTGTGGATGGGGGCCTACTTGGCGTTTGGATGTGTGCTGCAGTGTGCCAAGGCATTCAGGGACATGTTCTAGGGTCATTGTGGGTGTAGTGTGTGCTGCACAAATCAACGCCATATCTGATTTACAAAACTACATACTACTTTAAACATAACAAACTATACTGTTTATTTGTTACCTCTATACCTTACTCCTAAAACCATGTCATCTTTCAAACATATGTTACGTCACTTTTGTACCATTGAAACTGATTACCACCTTTTCTTTACACTACAGATCCCATGAACATGCTAATAAAGGTATAAGTGCAATTTTCATACTAAATAAAGCTCTCTTACTTAATTTTTCTAAACACTACTGTTTGTTGCACAAAATGGGGATGACACATGAGGAGAGGAAACGGGGGTGTAATCCCTAAACTTTTATTGTACCATTCCTTTAATATACGTATATTGAGGGTTTTAAGTGGGATGACAAAAAATGCGGGTGTCTAAAAGGGGTAGCAGTGTTCGCCACCGGTAACACCCAGTCCACTTAAAGTCCTGCGTATATTCAGCACAGAGACACACCCTAACAATTTTCATCACTTATAATCACAGTTAGTTTACTAGTATGAAAAAATCGTATAGAAAATTTACTAAGAACATTTTTAATTGTTTTTTTATCTCTCACACATTTATAAAATATCTCTTGTAAAGAAACGCCCCTCTCCACCTTTATTTCGTACAAACGAGCAATAAATAATACCTTTACCAGCATCTAGTCACTAACTACTAACACTGTGCACTGTACCCAATTGTAAAGCAGAAATAGTGTTTAGATTATGTCTTAAAGTATCATCAAATGATTCAAACTATGCATACATACACAAAGCAACGTGCAAGTTTACTTTGTCCATTTACTCTCTATGTAATCTGTGCACATTCTGAACGGGCTCGCAGTATATCACCTGTTTTCACTTATACTCAAATGTACCTTACAGTAAAAAATGACATCACAACCTATGCATATGTAATATTCCTACATAATACAGTGCATTTTTATACCATTGAAACTGATTGCAACATTCTTTATATAGTACAAATTCTACCAAAATGCCAATAAACCTATAAGTGCTATTTTTATAATACAAAAAGCTGTATTAGATTATTTTTATAAACAGTACTGCTGGGGGCACAAAATGGGGCTGCAAGGTATACAGAGTAAATGAAGGTATAATTCCAAACTTTTTATGTATCGTCCATTTACTATACGTATATTAACACCTTTAACTGGGATGAAAAAGTTGGCGGATCTCTTAAAGGGGTGGCGGAGCCTACTACTAATAACACCTGGACCACTTAAACGCCTGCGTATATTCAGCAGAGGAACACACCGTGAGAATTACTATCACTAATAATCACATTTACTTTACCACTGTGAACAAAATCGTACAGAAAATATACAAAGAACATTTTCATTTATTTTTTATCTCTCACATATGTAAAAAAATGACTTCTGAAGAAACGCTCCCTAACAACTTAGATTTCCTAAGAACACCCAAATGCAAAGCCTCGCAGTACCACACCAGCCTTGACTGACATTGAAATCTAACTCTCAGTGTAAAAAATGAGACCACAAACTGTGTACATAACATTTCTTCTTTTTTTCCATCTCTGTTAACTTAATAACACATGAATTTTCTACTGTGACCCCTTCTCCACTATTTCCAGACTGAGCATAATTTCCAAACCTGCGACATTCTGTTTATCTCGCCGACATAGATATACAAATCGAAATTAACGCTACATGGAATTTCCAAACCCATACAGGGCTATATATTCACAAGAATGGCGATAACATTATCGCCGCTTTAGCGGCAGGAAACTGCCGCTAAAGCGGCGATAATGTTATCGCTCAGTCTTGAGAATATGGCCCACAGTCTTTACAGATAACAACTTACACTTTTTCTTTGCGAAAACTCCTAAACATATATAAAGTACTTGTTTAACAACTAGTTACACATTATGCATATTTTGGAACCAATAAAACACCAGACTTTACTAACACTATGTTATTTAGAAATAAAAAATACTTGTAAAGTTAAAAATATCGTCTCAAATACTTAACTACTACGAGACACATAACACACCTTCTTAATTTCTAATTTACCTTCGTAGTTGGTATGCAAACTTCAAATCTCACAAACGCATGCAATTCTTTTCTTGTCACACAGTACATGTAATGCACCGCTTTCATCAAGAATAGAACCAGTAATTGCACAATTTCCCTGTTGCTCCACACATAAATACATGTAAAGAACAAATCAGAATAGTTCCTTTTTTTTTTCAATTGCAAAACCTCTCTTTATTGATTATTTTTGAAATTTCCATATAAACACTTTTTTTAAGGACACATACAGGTGAAAAGTTCAACGTATTGTATCAACACTTTCTAGAACATTCTACGACACGTGCAGGTTAAAAGTTCATCATTTTTTAAACCAACTGATATTTTTTTTGCAACATTTTCTCCAACATTTAACGGCACGTGGAGGTCAAAAGTTCACCATTCTTTCAAGTTTGAACTGCACCTTCCAAATACAATTAGCAGGTGTGGTTGAGCTGACCAAATTTCATCCTATAATATGTACTCCACGTATAAACTGCTTTTTTATTAACCAATCACAAAGATGCTTTTCATCAAAACTAATATACACCCTACTTTTTAGGACACAATACATTTAATCTCCCAATCGGTTAAGGTTTTGTATGTAAAAAAAAAAGTTCTTCCCCATGTTTAAACATATCTCTCATTGTACGAATGCAGTGCATGAGCTACAGACATTTATCTATATAATCTAGCCATACCTTCAAAATGCCAGTGTGGATTGTAGGACATAGCTATGTTTTTTGGTGCAAGAGGTATACAGAACAGAGACGTATTGACTTAGACCTAGGTTTACAAAATGTGCACATTAAATGGTTTGCACAGAGAGGATTGAAGTGGCACCAATGGCTCCCTTTGGTTAAAACCTGTTTGCATCTCCAACACCCTGATCTCATGATTGTGCACTGTGGTGGTAACGATCTATGCACATTGACTGGGATAGGTTTGGAAATGCACACAGAGCTGCGACCTAACGGAATGGCTTCTAAAGGCATAGCCGCGAGCTGGTGATGTGGGGAGAGGGACCGTGAAAGCGGTATATCGCACACACAGAGCTGCGGTATATTTTTAGTTAGAACTACGGACCTACCACTCGCAGACACAGAGCTGTGACCCGACAGACTGGCTACTAAAGGCATAGCCGCGAGCTGATGATGTGGGGACAGGCAGCGTAAAACGAGCTAACGAAGTGGCTCACAGAGGTAAAGCGGGGGAGGGAGCATAAAAGGAGTATCTCGCACAGACAGACCTGCGGGATATTTTCAGTATTGCCTCACAGAGGTAGAATTACGGATCCGATGCCTTTTAGAGTGAGAGATGCGAGCTGACAGACTGAGTCACAAAATGGCTGACAGCTCACATTTGCACAGCTGCGAGCTGACGGACTTGCTTCTAAAGGCATAGCCGCGAGCTGGTAATGTGGGGAGAGGGACCGTGAAAGGGGTATCTCGCACAGACAGAGCTGCGGTATATTTTTAGTGTTGCCTCGCAGAGGTAGAACTACGGACCTGATGCCTTGTAGAGGGAGAGTGGTAAATAACAAAATGGCTGCCAACACTTCCTAGTTTCAACAGTTCACAGCCAATAAGCCGCAAGCTCGTGCTCGTAACACCTCAGCCAGTCAGATGTCAGAATTCTCAAATATCGATATCTGGAAATTTGATATTTCTCAAAAACTACTGAACGGATTTACCCCATTTAAACAAAAGCGTGCTTTCTGGACCAGGACCTTTCTCCCTGCCAAATTTGGCGTAATTCCGTTCAGCAGTTTGACCTGTAGCCTTGTCTAAAGTTTCCTATGGAAATTGCATGGAGAAAACATGTTTTGGGACCCCCATTTTTTCTTAGCCCCCCCTTGACGAATCCCCATCAAACTTTCAGGATAGGAGCTGACCTGAAAAGAGGAACTTTTTGGAAAATTTCGTAAAGATTCGTCACATGACGCCAAAGTTATAAGCACATCAAAAATGCTTTTCCTATGGAAACGTGGTCTTAACTATAACCGCCAGTAGATAATATACATACATATATATATATATATATCAGGAACAAGAGATGCTTCCGGGTCACTAGAAGGTAGCTTCATGCCGCTCGGCCCTGAACTGAAGAGGCCACTGTACCTACAGCCTCTGCTGACCCTCCAAGACTAATAATAACATACAGTCGCCAGCATCGCGCTCTGCGCAATATCTTTAACAAGAATTGGGCAGTAATTCACAATGACCCTTTGATTGGTGAATCCCTGACAGAGGCTCCCAAAGTTACCTTCCGGAAAGTACGCTCCATGAGTGATATGCTTGTAAAAAGTAGCCCGGAGGTGGTGACTAAGAATACTTGGTTACAGACAACTAAAGGATTTATCAAATGCGCAGTATGTAAGGCTTGTAAACCAGGAAAGAGTATAACATCTTACAGAACTCCTTTTCATGATGCACCCCGAATTATATCATCAGTGATGTCAATTGAGATGTCATCAGTGATGTCATCAGTGATGTCACTGACCATGTCATAAATTATGTAATATGTGACATCATCAGCAGTGCATTGCGGGGGCGAGAGTTATAGTTAGCTCAACTAACTATAGCTGCCGAATTTCTCTGGTTTTGTACGAGTGAAATGTCCAACTAACTATAACGTCCTGAAACCTATGGTTTTTTCATTGAATTTCTATGGTTTTTTAAATGCTAATTTCTAACTATAACGTCCCTGAAACCTATGGTTTTTTCAGTGAATTTCAAAGGATTTTTAAATGATAATTTCTAACTATAACGTCCCTGAAAGCTATGGTTTTTTCAGTGAATTTCAACGGTTTTTTAAATGCTAATTTCTAACTATTCCTACAAAGGTAAGACATGTGCAGAAAGAGGAAGAAACACGCAGAAAGAAGCAAAAGAAATGCAGAAAGACGCAACAGAAGTCAAGAAAGACGAAGAAAGGTGCAGAAAGAAGCAAGAGATATGCAGAAAGAAGCAACAGAGGTGCAGAAAGAGGCCTTGTTGCAAAGTCATCCTGTGCCCACAACGTTTTGCTGACTGGTACTGGTGGTAACTGACTCTGACAATCAGGCCCGGAGCCAGTGCTATCCTGAAAGACACTTAGAATACAGTGAAAACACATACATACACTCGGGTACACTATGGGTTGGGGTACCCCTGTGATTGGCATGACCTTTTCATGATAGATTCGAACGGTCGACTGCCAGGATACACAAAGAAAATTAGAAACCAGCTCAAACTAAAACTGAGACTCGACAAAATAAGCAAATAGAGAGCATTTGAACACCGTGCCAGTAAAAGCGGCCGCTCCATCACCTTGTGCAGTAAGATGCCGCAATCATGAAAGGTTTCACTTATGAGGCCAACAAAATCGAGGCTTTCTCTTTCCAGTCTTCAGCCGTGGAACAGCTGTCCCTAATACGTGACAATTGAGAAGCACCAAGAGTGCATCAAAAGAAGCCAAGGGTACACCGTACCCTAGCCCTGACGAAAATCCCGAAAACTAAAATTGGGATTGGAAACGCGTCGGCATTGTTTCTCACCTTACGCCATGATGGATATTAAATGTTCTCTGAGGAGGTTTTAGAATAAAATAGACCCCACAGAGTGTTACCTTATAAATAAATTGTTTTCCCTTTTGGCAGCAGTTCCATAAAAAGCGTCACAAAACATAGAATGTAAGGAACTGCTCATATATAATTGGCACAAACAAACCGCTGGTGTAATTGTATATATTCTTGTAAAAAATGTTTTAGTATGGTTGTGTTTATTATAATCACATTGTCATTTCTTGATATTATTCACGTTTTTGTATGCACTTTATATGTATTATAGCTTCTGTGTATTAGATGTGTATTCGACACAGACATGTACAAACGTGTTGAGAAAGGTGTTACTACATTATAAATAATTGTGATTAAGGCACCTAAAAGTGCAAGAACTTTGAGTTTTGCACTCTTGACCACTTCAAATAAAGTGCAGCCTTGAAAAATAAACAGCCAGGTTCCTCTTTTTTCATATGCTTGCTATACGTCCTACCTGGTGTGTTTTAGGACGAAAACCCCTGTTTCTAGTACATAATAGGGCAGGGGGATTAAAACTACCTCTAAGTCAGAGGTGCAGAAAGAGGCAAGAGAAGTGCAGAAAGAAGCAACAGAGGTGCCGAAAGAGGCAAGAGAGGTGCAGAAACAGGCAAGAAAGGTACAGAAAGACGGTACAGGGGTGCAGAAAGAGGCAAGAGGGATACAGAAATTTGCAACAGAGGTACAGAAACAAGCAAGAGAAGTGCAGAAAGAGGCAAGAGAATTGCTGAAAGAAGCAACAGAGGTATAGAAAGAAGCAAGAGAAGTGCAGAAAGAGGCAAGTGAGGTGTAGAAAGAAGCAAGAGCAGTGCAGAATGAACCAACAGAGGTGAAAAAAGAGGCAAGAGGGGTGCAAAAAGAAGGAAGAGAAGTGCAGAAAGAGGCAAGAGAATTGCTGAAAGAAGCAACAGAGGTGTAGAAAGAAGCAAGAGAAGTGCAGAAAGAGGGAAGAGAAGTGCTGAAAGAAGCAGCAGAGGTGTAGAAAGAAGCAAGAGCAGTGCAGAAAGAAGCAAGAGAATTGCAGAAAGAAGCAAAAGAGGTAGAGAAATAGGGAAGAGGGTGCAGAAAGAGGCAAGAGGGATACAGAAAATTGCAAGAGAAGTGCAGAAAGAGGCCAGACAATTGCTGAAAGAAGCAACAGAGGTGTAGAAAGAAGAAAGAGAAGTGCAAAAAGAGGCAAGTGATGTGCAGAAAGAAGCAAGAGCAGTGCAGAATGAACCAACAGAGGTGCAAACAGAGGCAAGAGGGGTGCAAAAAGAAGGAATAGAAGTGCAGAAACAGGCAAGAGAAGTGCAGAAAGAAGCAAGAGAGGTGCAGAAACAGGCAAGAGAAGTGCAGAAAGAGTCAAGAGAATTGCTGAAAGAAGCAACAGAGGTGTAGAAAGAAGCAAGAGAAGTGCAGAAAGAGGGATGTGAGATGCAGAAACAGGCAAGAAAGGTACAGAAAGAGGGAAGACGAATGCAGAAAGAGGCAACAGGGGGGCAGAAAAAGCAAGACAGGTGTAGAAAGAAGCATGGGAAGTGCAGAATTAAGCAACAGGGGTGCAGAAAGAGGCAAGAGAAGTGCAGAAAGAAGCAACAGAGGTGCAGAAGGAAGCAAGAGAACTGCAGAAAGAGACAAGAGAGTTGCGGAAACAGGCAAAAGAGGTACAGAAAGATGTAACAGAGGTGCAGACAGAGGCAAGAGAGGTGCAAAACAGGTAAAAGGGGTACAGAAAGAGGCAAGAGGGGTGCAGAAATTTACAAGAGAGGTGCAGAAAGAAGCAAGAGCAGTGCAAAAAGAGGCAATTGAGGTGCAGAAGGAGGCAAGAGAACTGCAGAAAGATGCAAGAGAGTTGCTGAAATAGGCAAAAGGGGTGCAGAAAGAGGAAACAGGTGGGCAGACTGAGGCAAGAGAGGTAAAGAAAGAGGCAATAGGGGTGCAGAAAGAAGCAAGATAAGTGCAGAAAGAATCAACAGAAGCGCAGAAAGAGGGAAGAGGGGTGGAGAGAGAGGCAAGAGGGGTACAGAAAGAAGCAAGTCAGGTGCAGAAAGAAACAAAAGAAGTGCAGAAAGAAGGAACAGAGGTTCAGAAAGAGGTAAAAAAGGTGCAGAAAGACATAAGAGGGGTACAGAAAAAGGCGAGAGGTGCAGAAAGAGGGAAGAAAGGTGCAGAAAGAGGCAAGAGGATACAGAAAGAAGCAAATGATGTGCAGAAAGAGGCAACAGACATGCAGAAAGAGGCAAGAGAGATGCTGAACAAGAGAAGTGCAGAAAAAGAAAGAAATGTGCAGAAAGAGGCAAGAGAGGCGCAGAAGGAGGCAAGAGTGGCTTGCACACCATTAGTACCAATTTAACACCCACAGTTAGCAATAAGTAACAGGTGACCTTGCTAGGTTTGCAAAGGGCCTTCCAACACGCTGTAACACTTGTCGCTGCATTTTTGGTAACGTTTGAGCCGTTGGAGCTAGAAACAAGGCTTTTTTTGTTCAAGTCTACAGATTAGGGAGCAGATGATGAATTACGTGGCTAATGCAGAAAGTGTATATTTGTGCGAAAGTCGGTGCAGCCAAACAGTCGCATAATTCCAGTGGCCCTGCTCATACCTCTGACTAGGTCCAGAAGTGCTCCTCAGTGATTCCTTCTTTTTTTGTCTCATTGAGTTCATAGTTGAGCTTCTATGGAAATGAGGAAGACTAAACCTGACATTACCACTCCACAACACAGACTACCATACCACATATTTACTCTCCATAACACATAATCCCACTCTACATAATTACTATACACTAAATACCACATACTTTCACTGCACAACATACCACATAATTCCACTACACACAACGTACATCCACTCCACTCCAAAAAACATTAGTAAAAAACTTTTGCATTTACAACGCCAATAGCTCTAATTCTTGCAAATGCAAAACCTATTACATTGCAAACACTTCTTTAACTAGTAGTCGCGTTTGCAGAGTGGTGGAGAAAGGGTACTATACCTCCGACCAGTGCTCAGGAATTCTGGTGCGTAGGGCTTACAGGAGGTACCAGTAGGGCTTCTTGGCCCCCAAAGTCCCTCAGGAGTAAATTGGACTTCATCCCCCATCCCGTAGTCTGCCAGGAGGTGCGTTTGCAGAGTGGTGGAGAAAGGGGGGCATGGCCTCTGAAGACGTCTTAGCAATCCCACTGTGCGGGACTTACTGGAGGTAACAAGAGGGGTAGTTGGCCCCCAAGGACATCCTTGGGGGTCAACTACCCCTCCTATTACCTCCAGTAAGTCCCACACAGCAGGATTGCTAAGTTCTCAAAGCAGGCCACGCCCCCTTTGCCCACCACTCTACAAACGCGCTCCCTGGCGTACTCTTGGATGGGGATTGAAGTCCCCTTCGCTGCGGGGGGTCCTTTAGGGGCCAACTAGCCTACCTCTTACCTCCAGTGAGCCCCACGCAGTGGGATTGCTGAGAGGTGGACAAAGGCCACACCCCCTCCCTGCACCACTCTGCAAACGCGCCCCGTGGCGCATTGTAAGTTGGGGAATTATTTCCCCTTGAATACTGGGGGTCCCTGGGGGCCAACTAGCCCACCAGGTACCTACAGTATGCACCACAGAGCTGCGTTGCAGAGAGGTGCTCCGAGGCCATGCCCCCTTTTTACACCACTCTGCAAACGCTCCTCTTGGCGCACTGCTGCTCAGGGGATGAAGTCCACTTGTGTCCTGAGGTCCTGAGGACACAAGAGGATCTCATCACCCCACCACCAGTGTGCCACGTTTGCAGAGTGGTGTAAAAAGGGGCGTGGCCTCGGACCACCTCTCTGCAACGCAGCTCTGTGGCACATACTGAAGGTTCCTGGTGGGCTAGTTGGCCCCCAGGGACCTCCAGTATTCTTGGGGAATTAATTCCCCAACTTACAACGCACCACGGGCGCGTTTGCAGAGTGGTCGAGAAAGAGGGCGTGGCCTCCGGCTAGATGCCGGCTTTTTAAAAAATATTTATTTTTACAAGGGGGGCTGTTTGGCCCCCCTTTCTGTTACATTTTTGGGGCCCTGGGGACCCCATCCCCCAGGACCTGACCCCTTTTAATCATTTTTTTTTTTTAAATATCGGGAAGGGGCCGCGTGGCCCCTCTCCCGAGGCCAATCTTGGCCCCCATCCCCCAGGGCATGGGACCCCATCCCCAGGGCATGGCCAAACTTTTTTTTCATTTAATGTATTAATTATTTGGAGAGGGGCCGCGTGGCCCCCCTCCTCAGGCCAATTATGGCCCCGGGGACCCCATCCCCCGGGGCCGGCCTTTCTGTTTTTTATTTTATTTTAAAAATATATTCACAGGGGAGGGGGGCAGCATGGCCCCCCTTCCGGGCCACTTCTGGCCCAGGGGACCCCATCCCCCGGGGCCTGGCCTCTCCATTGGGGACCACGGGGGGGAGCCCCAATACCCCCATGGTCCCGCCAGCTCCCCACCTCCTGCGGGAGCCAGCATTACTTTTGAGCAAGGGGAGCTGCAGACATGCAGCTCCCCTTGCTCAAAAGCAATCCTGCTTTGCTTGATTGAAGCGAGAGCAGGTTTACCTACTCTCGCTTCAATCAAGCAAAGCAGAGTTTGCTATGACAGGACGGGAGCCCTGCCATAGCAAATGGCAATGTCCCGGGGGTGGGCACCCCGGGACATTGCAGGAGCCGGCCTGGGGGGGTGGCGGTCCCCAGGGCCATCAAGGGCTCCAAGAGGGGGTCCGCGCGGCCCCCTCCCTTCATTTCTAAAGACCCGGGGAAGTGGTGGTCCCCGGGGCCCGGGGGTCCGTAACGGACCCCCTAATTAGAATATTTAGTGCCCCGGGGAGGTGGTGGTCCCCGGGGCATGTGGGGGGGCTCGAGCCCACCCACACTCATTTTTAATTCAAAACAATGAGAGCCCCGGGGAGGTGGTGGTCCCCGGGATTGCGTGGCCCCCGCGGGACCCCGCTATATAATCTGGGATCTGGCCCACCCGGGGGCTTAACAATAACGAAGCGCGGGAGACCGCGCTTTTTTTTTTTTTTATTTTCTCAGCAGGATTCGCGCACCCAGCGCGAATTCTGCCGTTTTAAAAAAAATAAATGCTTTTTTTGGCCCTGCTTTAGCAGGCCTAGGGGGTCAGGGTGTTTCTACCCTGCCCCCTTTTTTTGTTTTTTTAATTTTTTTTCACTGTTTTCTTGTGACTCGGTTACTGCCAGTGACGCGTTTCGACTGTCAGGGCAGTCTTGCTCACCCACTGGTGTTTCTGTTCAACACACATTTACATACACATCAATAGACATTGCAAATGGACAAGTTTGCAGTGTCGTCAGATTAAGGATCTACAATGGCATCCATTTTGAAATGGTTACTTATTCAACATAAGCATATGAAATAGTTCATTATTGTAACCAGCACTGTTTGGTTCTGCGCATTTTTCAAATTATATACAGTCAAGTAATACGAAACACAATTAGCTTCTTACAATATTTTCTTCATAGTTTTTTAATTTTAGATATCGATTATGCATGATCTTTGTTCTGACTCATATCTCCCCTTTGTATCAAGGTACCCGATGTAGTTGGGCTATATCTAAGTACTAATACTATTGCATTGTAGATAATGACTATGCCTAGTGGCTTATACGTAACCTCTGTGTATCCGGATCCCCGTGACATCGCATATCTGTTTGTGCCCAGTAGATTGCGTTTAGTTTACATCGGGTTCACTTAAATCTGTGTACGTCTAGTAGTTTCCAGACAATGTGTTCCCCGGTTATTCGTTCAAAGGACATGGCTCGCATGGTGATGCTAGTAGCCAGTGGTTATTGGGCACTCTAGTGGCATTGTGGTTACCGTATCTCTGCATACTTGTCTGCGCCTAGTGGCTAATTGACAGTATTTACGCCTAGCAGAGCTAGTTCAGTCCTTTCCAGGAGCATATGCCAGGTATTCTACGTGAGATGAAGAAATGTCCCTTCCATGTATTGGCTGTAAGAGTGTGTTGATTAGTCACCAAATTGTCACCTTGTGATCCCCATCCATTTTGTGTATCTATGTGTTTATCTAAATACATGTCCAATCTATACAAATGCACTCAGTTATCCACAAAAGGAAAATAAAAACAGAAATGAGAAGAACAGTCTTATCTTATGCTGTGTTTTCTATCACGAAGACGTGACACTGAAGAAAAGGGTAGGGAACCATGATCCTCCTTTCCATCCTGGAGTAGGTCCCTTCCTTTATGAATAGCTAAAAGTAGTGTGCTATGGAGTTGTTCCACAGTGCTAGTGAGCTTTGGGTGGATCCAAGAAATCTTGCACACACACTGGTGATCTAGAGATCTGCACATTGATGGAGTATAAATGTTTTTCATTGTAGTACACTTGCTCTCAGACATGAGCTTGTACCAATGTAAGGTGGGCTCCTTCTATGGGGCAGATTTTGATGTGGTCGGACACGGCTCAGAGCGTCGGTCGGAGCCGTTCCAACCACATCGAAATGTCCCGTTTGGATTCCTTTCTGACCGACCGATTATGATGTGGTCGGTCAGAAAGGAATCCAAACGGGCTTTCCGAATGGCTTCCGACGGGCTTGAAGAGCCCGCCTGCCATTCAGAAAGCCTCCAGGAATTCCTCGGGCAGCTCTTTCTGCCCGAGGGATTACAATAGCAGATTCCCACTGCCTTTCTGTGTCACCCTTTCCGACACAGAAAGGCTGTGGGAATCCGACTTTGGGGGGCCCAGCAGGGCCCCATGGTGCAAGTCCTCTGGATGGTGGCCTAGGGGCACCTATGGTGCCTCCCTGTTGATCCCTGCACTAGGCCTGAGTGGTAAATTCCGTTCTGCTCGCGGAATTTGCGGAATTTGGGTAATTTCGCGTTCCGCGGAGAATGCGAGATTGCCAAAAATTCCGCAATCCGCGGCTTTGCGGAGTTTTTTGCTTGTTTGCGCTTTCAAAATGCGTGTTTGTGAGATATTTCTCCCCGAGCACGCAAACAGCGTTCGCGAACAGGAAAAAAGCATCGCGAACGGGCGGAACAAGCAATTCCGCGTGTTCGCGGAACTTTTGCGTGCTCGTGGAGATTTTTTACCATTTTGCGGAGCTTTGCGTAGCGCGACTACGCAAATTCCGCCCACCCCTACCCTGCACCCAGTGGCAGGCACCTTGAGTGGCCTGCCACGGGGTGAAGGGATGAACTGCACCTCAGGTCTTTGCAATGAGAGCATGCATTCCGGTCGGAATGCATGCTCCCAGTGTGAAGAATAGGAATGCAACCGAACAGTGTTAGGTCTCATCCTAATTGCTGGGTTGGGAGCCACGACAGGAGGTCGTTAGGTCTCAGTTTCCAAACGATGTTGGACAGACTCAGGTCCGTCCGACATCGTAATCAGGGCCTATGACACCAATAACATGTGGTACTCTTCTTAACCATAGAACTCTGCCTTGATGTTGTTGAGCGTAGCATTATCTGTAGGGACTTGGATGAAGTCATTCATATGTCTGAGGATAAGATTGATTACTTGGTTGAAGACAGCTGAGATCATTGGCTGCAACATCCCATCAAGATGCTAACAGTGCACTGAAGGAGCAAGTAGCACAGCAATGTAAAACTGACACTATTTTCACAGTAATTTGAATGGCTGTCTGGATGTTAATTTCAAGTAAAACATCTGAATTCAACTTTAAGGCTAAGGTGTCTTTGATGTCCTAGTTCAGTCTGTACTTATTGATGATGTGCCTTTTCTGCATAGTTGCCAGACCAGGCCTTGGTTTGTACACTCCTTCTCATTGATATATCCTTCACCATCTTCCTTTGGCTGGTGGATGGACATATCTGAAACATATCGGTTTGATTGGTAAATATTTAATGTGACGCCATGGCTGTTGAGCATATTTAAACAATTCATGAATGAAGGACATGTACATTGCATCATTTACTTATTTATTTTCTGTCTTTTTATCATTAAATATTGACCTTCTACTTCTAATTTAAATAATTTCAGCATTTAGCCCTAGCATAATATAACAATAAAAATATTCCTCTGAAAATGCACAATGTTTTATTACACTATTTAATGTCTATTATCAATGTCTTACACTATTGTATGTATGTTCTGTTTTAACTGATTTATTTTCTTATTATTTTAAAGTCTGCGCACAGTGACATATATTACATTATGCAGGGTGTATGCATATATTTATTATTGAAGATGCTCTAATTGTTATTGACAGAAGCAACACCACAATGAGAGATCTTTGCCTCAATAATGCACTTCCCATCTGCCAAATTGTCAGGCATACCATATGCAGACAATGTAGGGTTATGATGGTGTAAGAAACATGGGAGATGCTTGATATATGCCCCTAAGTGGAGTCTGTACATACCTATTCGGTCGTCTACAGTCCTGCATTGGTTACAGTGATCAATGACTGACAGAATTAGTCATTGGACGTGTACACGTATGGTGCTCATTTTCTGCTGGTGGGACCCACCATGGCTGAAGGCTCAGATGCCAGGGACTCCTACTTCAATTCAGAGGAACCGGAAATACCTGTGGAGGGGGACGTTTCCTGCTAAAGCTTACTATATATTCCTGCAGACAGGTAAACACCATACATTCTACACAGTTAAATAGATATGTCTTTTTCAAACTAATATGGTGATTGCTTTAAAAAACTATTAACTGATCCTAAAATGCAACTATCCACCATAAGTCATTCTTATTATAAACCTAATTTCGGTATAATTTAAATAGCAATTCAAGGTAATAGTAAACTCACATGTAATGTTGACCTTGTGTGTCTTAAATATGAAATGTCTGTCTTGCTAAGGCTGAAATTACACTTAGCAATGTTAAAACATAGTGCCCTGGGAAACCTCTAAGCTTTTTTTGTAAATTCAAATGAATGCTTTGAAAAATGTGATGATGGCACATCTCCTGGCTATATTTGATGTTACATCATTATACACCAGCATACCGCATAGGGATGTTCTTATGGCATTATCTGAGGCTCTTACTAAAAGCTGTAAACCAAACTGCTTACTTTGCAAGAGTTAATCCTTAATCCAACAATTTTACCTTCAATGGTAAACTATCTGCAGATACAACAGACTTCAATGGGCATTCAAATGGCTCCATCTTATGCAAATATCTTTATAGGCAAAGTAGAGAAACATATACTTGCTACTTATAGCATCAAACCATTGGTATGGCTGAGATAAATTTATGACATATTTATGGGAAACAGCCTTCACAACGCGGTCGTTACATCGCGTTACCTTTACAACGCGGTCGTTACAACGACCGCGTTGTTACAACGCGATGCCTTTACATCGCAAGTCATTAGATCGACTTGCTCTAGATGGCGCTCCAACCTAAGGAATAGTATAATTTACTATTCCACCCCTTCCCTACTGTTGCGCAGGCTGGAGTTGGAATAGTAAATTATACTATTCCTAAGGTTGGAGCGCCATCTTGAGCAAGTCGATCTAATGACTTGCGTTGTTAAGGTATCACATTCTAACAACGCGGTCGTTGTAACGACCGCGTTGTAATGGAACATGATGTAATAGCATGCGTTGTGACATGCTATATTCCATATTTATAGTATGAAATGTAGGAAGTAGAACATTTGAAGAATTTTATAGCTTATATCAAAAGTATCCATCAAATTCACCAGCAACAATACGAATCAGAAGCATCATTTTCCATTTCTAGATGTGCAATTTACTGTTTTGAACAGAAAATTGTAACTGATCTGTACCTCAAGCCTACTCATTTGTATCTAAACAAGACTTTATGTCATCCACTCCACACTAAACTCAGCATCAACCACAGCCAAGCACTCAGAATTAGATGCATCTGCAGCAATGAGGGCACTTGTAAAGAACATCTACAGGAGCTTTCTACATTATTTCACCTGCAAGGCTTTCTTCACTATATCTTACAGCAACACATTTACTGGTCTTTGCAATAACCCACAGAAGCACATATCTGGAATACAAGCAGCAGAAACAAATGTGGTTGAATCAAATGTGTGGTTGACTTTCATCCATCAGTTCCTAACTACAAAAACATAATGCAAAAACATTTCCCTTATTATCCACCTGTGAAAAGTTAAAAAAAGTTTGTTCCAAAATCGCCAGTCATTGCTTATCGCAGAGTTCCCAACTTATGAGCTCTTATGCTCTTATTGTTAGAGAAGAACTCAAGCAAGCTGTAACAAATACAAGGGTTTTACAAGAAGATTCTACAGCATGAGACAGCTTCTTACATGGCGATCAACATGCAGCATTTTTGTGATACAGTGTCAACACCAAAGTGGTAAAAACACTATGTAGACCTATATCTATATATATATACAACCGAGTACCAAGATGGCTGCCAACACTTCCTGGTTGAAGTGTTGGCAGCCAATCACATTTAAGTAGGAGCTCAGAAGGCTGTTGGTCTCCCAGATATCTATATTTTTAAATGCAAATATCTCTGAAACTACTGAATGGATTTACACCAAATCACAAAAAACACGCATTCTGGATGCTTTCTGGACCAACATCTAGCTTTCTGCCAAATTTGGTGTAATTCCGTTCAGCAGTTCGGGCTGTAGTCGTGTTCAAAAAATAAAAAAATCCCCATAGACATCACATGGGGAAAACACATTTTTGGCCCCCCCTTTTTTCTCGGCCCCTGCTTGAAGGGTCACCCAAAACTTTCAACACTACTAATAAGGGGAACATTTTTTGAAAATTTCGTGAAGATTTGTCAAGTTATTGGCAAAACAAAAAACGCTTTTCCTACGGGAACTTTGGTCCAAACTATATCTACCTTCTGGCGACCGCCAGTAGGCAATATAAAAACATATCTATATATATATAAATATAGATATACATATATATATTTATATATATATATATATATATATATATATATATATAGATAGATAGATGGATAGATAGATAGATAGATAGATAGATAGATAGATAGATAGATAGATAGATAGATAGATATTACCTACTAGCTAGGACCATGTTTCCATAGGAAAAGAGTTTTTGGCTTGCCGCATCATTCAACACCGTGTTTCCTTCTGGTTCAGTTTTGGTTTTCTTTCACTTAGGGCTTATTTCTCTTTCCTTCGAGCAAAATCTTTTATCACTCACATTTTTGTTGAATGTCTTAGATTGCATAACTATTTTCTAAGACAAATTAATTTGGTTCGACTGAATCGAAGTACACCACAAGGTACTGGCTTCTCTCTTTTTGAAATAATGTCTATATTGATTAAATCAAGACAAGAACATTTCTTTCACAATGAGAAGCTTAACCGAAATGTTTATATAGATTAAGTCCATACAGAAAATTCTGTGTCACTACAATTTTTTTCTTTAAATTAGTTCCATGTGAATACTTGCTCCAAGGTTACAAAATGACCAATGGCACAATCTGTATCTCTGGTGAAATGGGCAATACCAATACTATTAGTGAGGATGTTATGATGACCGAAGGCAATTAAAGAATTTTGCATGATCCCAAACGTTTTTGCATTTAGTATGAATACATCTTGCACAGATGTAAAATAGTAGTTTAAAAGGTGGATCCCGACAGACACAAGAAGAACAGTCACCCAGGCCCTCGTCAGTAGCAGACTTGACTATGGGAACGCCCTCTACGCGGGAGCCCCGGCCAAGCTCATCAAGCGACTGCAACGCATACAAAACGCCTCCGCACGCCTGATCCTCGATGTACCACGCCACAGCCACATCACCCCCCACCTGAGGAACCTGCACTGGCTCCCCGTCGACAGGAGAATCTCCTTCAAACTCCTCATCCACGCACACAAGGCACTCCACAAGACTGGCCCAGCCTACCTCAACAGACGACTCCTCTTCTACGTCCCCAACCGCCAACTCCGCTCCGCCGACCTCTCCTCGCCACCGTCCCTCGCATTCGAAGAACCACCACTGGCGGCAGATCCTTCTCCCACCTCGCCGCCAAGACCTGGAACACCATTCCACTAAGCCTACGACAGACCCAAGACCTGCTGACCTTCAGGAGGCTACTCAAGACCTGGTTGTTCGACCAGTAGCAGCACCCCCCCCTTTCTTTTCCCCAGCGCCTTGAGACCCTCACGGGTAAGTAGTGCGCTTTACAAATTCTGTGATTGATTGATTGATTGATTGATTGATTGAAAAGCAATGAGAATGGTGCAGGAAACAACAAGTCAGTCTTGGAGCGACATCGGCGCCAAGCCACAATTAAATTAACTTGACCCCATGCTCTCACCCAACATGCAAAGGAGTTCAAATGTGAATCCAGAATTAAAATCCAGTGAAAGTCAAAAAGTTCTTAGGGTGCAGCGCCAACCAAAATGGGTTTGACCTCACGTTTGCACCAACCGTGCACAAGAGCCGGCAATGAATGAAGATGACTTTAGAGGATTAAAGGGCGTGCATTTTCCTGGGAAGGGCAGGGAAACAGAATGTAACTACTGGTACATTAGAGCAGATCCCACAAGAGACTGTCGTGCTGTGTCAAACTTAAATAGACATGGCCCCATAATTTAATTTAACAAATCACAAAAAAGAAAAGTAAAGTTAAAGGCAGTGAAAGTTACCCAAAGAAGAACTAAAAACACTGGGTGCCATATAGAAACAAAACAGATATGACCCCATGCTGACATGACCTGAACAAGAACACCAATGACAGATGACTTGTTATGTAAAACTGATGCAAATTACTGGAAGAAAAATAGGAGTTCACTAGGGCTGTAATTCTAGTAAAGCAAATTTCACTATAGATTTCTAATATGTTAAAGATGACATGTATTAAAAGAAAGCTCATGTTTTAATGAAAAGTTTCTGAAAAATGAGAAGGGTGGGGGAAAGAGCTTGGCGCCATGTTTGCACATACGATTACAATGAATTCTCACATCATGTAAAATATACATCAAGTCTATATAAACACATCCCAGACGATTTGTGTGTAAAGGTAAGTAAATACTACACAAAATAAAGAAATATGCCATGTAACCTCCAAATGAAAAAGTTAAAGGGAAATGGTAATGTTCGAGTTGTGGCGAAAATAGGGCACCAGTCTTACCCATATGACGTGAAGTATGGTGACTCCCTCGAAAGTTATATAAGCTGCCAATGCCAGCCCTCCGGTCGCAGCGGTTTAAATAACCCCTGTGATCAAGATCACATGTGTGTGCCTTATAGGGTCCCACAAAGAGTATGTGAATGAGGCAGCCATCTTAAAATATATACTGGACTATCACAAACCTCTGAGATGGCACTTGGTATATGTAGTTTCCCTAGAAAAACTTTGGCATTGTTTGACAAATCGTCGCAAAATTTTTATAACTAGTCTGAAGCTCACTTCAGCTTCTCTCTTGAAAGTTTTTGGGTGATCCGTCAAACATGGGCCGAGAAAAAGTGGGTTCCTAAAATGCGAATTCCCCATGTTAATTTCAATAGGAAATTTTAAACAAGGCTACAGACCAAACTGCTGAACGGAATTACACCAAATATGGCAGAAAGGTAGCTGTTGGTCCAGAAAGCTACCTTTTTGTTAAATGGTGTAAATCCATTCAGCAGTTTTGGAGTTATTTAAAGAAATTTCCAGTTGTATATAGAGAGACGTGGTGGATCCGTGACCCCTTCCGATCTCGTGCTGAGATCTGATTGGCTGCCAATAATTCAAACAAGGAAGTGTTAGCAGCCATCTTATGACTCGGTTGAGCCGAGTCACAGGAAAAAACAATTTAAAGAAAGAAAAGGGGGCAGGGTAGAAACACTCTGACACCCTAGGCCTCTTGAGGTGTCCCACAGGGACCACACAAGGCCAAAAAGGCATTAAAAAAAAAATCTGCAGGTTTCACGCTGAATCCATGATTCCCTTGGAATGGTTTTTTTAAACAAAGCCGGTGGGCCAGGTTCCGGGGGCATCATGCAAAAAAGGAGGTGGGTGCACGAGCCCCCCCTACTGGGGCTTACTATGCCCCAGGCACCACCACCTCCCCGGGGCTTCTTTAAATATGGATGTGGGTGAAGCCCATATGGCCTCCCTTGCTGCCCCAGGGACCACCACCTCTGTGGGTCTTATGTATTTTTAAATGGGGGGCCTCTCAGACCCCAAGCCCCTGGAACTGCCACCTCCGTGGGCTTTATTGTATATCAATGTGGGGGCCGCATGGACCCTCCAGCAGCCCCGGGGGCACCGTCTCCTGGGGGCTTGAATTTGAAAAAATGCAGGGGGCTGCGTGGACCCCTATCCGCAGCCCTGGGGACTGACACCTCCCTGGGTATTTTTTATATTGTGTGTGGGGGGGCTGCACAGATTCCCCGCAGCCCAGGGACCACCACCTCCCTATGGAAAACAGAAAGAAAGAATGGGCAGCATGACCCCACCCCTGGAGCCAACATGGCCCTGGGGACCACCATCCCCCAACTCCTGCAATGTCCTAGGGTGCAGTTTGCTATGGCTTGGCGGGAGCATTACTACTCCCATCAAACCATAGTAAACGCTGATCCGCTTCTAGTTAGCAAGAGCCAAAAAAAGGCTCTCGCTTACTAGAAGCCGAGCAGAATTGCTTTTTGACAGAGGGAGCTGCATGTTCAGCAGCTCCCTCTTTCCAAAAGCAATGCTGACTCCCGCAGGACGTGGGTTGCTGGCAGGGACCACGGGGGCTCAGGCTCCCCCCACGGTCCCCAATGTGAGAAACTGGGTGCCATGTGTGGGACTAAGGCGTCCAGTAGTGTTGCCAGGCTGTGGGGATTGGGGTGTCCGGGGCCAAAATCATCCTGGGTGGGTGGCCTCATGGCTCCCCTTCCTTTATTTAAAAATAAGAAAAAGCCAGGCACGGGGGATGGGGTCCCTTGGCCGTAATCAGCCCAAGGACAAGGGGGCCCTTCTTTTATAATTTAAGCAAAAAAAAAGAGGAAAAAAAAGCTACCGGAACAATGTCGGAGGCCCGACCCATTTCTGCCCCACTCTGCAATCAAAACCTCCAGGCGCGCTGCTGGTTGGGGGATGATGTCCCCTTAGCTGCTGAGAGTCCTTGGGGGCCAACAAGACCTCCTGTTTCCTTTAGTAAGTCCCACACAGCAGGATTGCTGAGAGGCTGTCGGAGGCCACATCCCCTTTCTCCACCATTCTGCAAACGTGCCTCTTGACACTCTGCTGGTTGGGGGATGAAATCCCCTTCAATGCTGAGGATACTTGGGAGCCAGAAACCCCTTCCGTTACCTCAAGTAAGTCCCAAACAGTTTAATTGCTGAGAGCTTGTTGGAGGCCCTGCGCCCTTTCTCCATCCATGCTGCAACCATGACTACTAGTGAAAAAACCATAGGAATTCAATGAAAAAACCAAATGTTACAGGAACGTTATAGTTAGGAAATGGAAAAAAGAAACTTAGAAATGCACTGAAAAAACCAAAGGTTACACTTATGCCTTGGTCACTGACATCACTGATGAGATCTCAAATAACATCACTGATGATATCATCCACAGAATCACTGACTCACCCACTCACCTTCCCATAAAACATTTCATAAACCCACTCCCACATAACCATTCACAAACCCATTCACAGATCCATACCAGTACTTACACACCAACTCACTGTTTCATTGATCTGCACACACATCCACTCACTCACCAATACATCCACTCATACACCAACTCACTCACTAATATAGCCACTGACATATCCAGTCATACACCCATACACTCACACACTGAGCCAGTCACCTATTGAGCTACTCACACGCCTAGTCACTCACTCACTCACTCACTCACTCACCCATACAGCCATACCCATACAGCCAATCACACAGCCACTTACTCACCCAATATCCCCATTTAAAAATATTGTGACCAAAATATCAATGTCAAAAATATTTACATTCTATACTTATAATGGTAAGTACAAAAATATCAAGAAAAAACATCAATGTCATAAATATAGTTGTACAAAATATTGTTTTTTATATATATATATGAAATAAATTAATAAATATTAAAGATATTAAAGATCAAAGTTAATTTAATTATTTTTTATTAGATTTAATATACATTTTAACAAATATAAAAAATAAACTTAATTTAAAAAAAATAAACAGACATATATATATATATATTCACTGAAAAACCATAGGTTTCAGGCACGTTATAGTTAGAAATTAGCATTTAAAAAACCTTAGAAATTCACTGAAAAAACCATAGGTTTCAGGGACGATATAGTTAGTTGGAAATTTCACTCATACAAAACCAGAGAAATTCTGCCGTTATAGTTAGTTCAGCTAACTATAACTCGCGCCCCCGCAATGCACTGCTGATGACGTCACATATTACATCATTCATGACATGGTCAGTGACATCACTGATGACATCTCAAATGACATCACTGATGACATCACTGATGACATCATCCAGTGACTGTGTTTTTCTATAAAGTTTAAATATGTTTTATATATATGCCAAGGTGTATTGAAGAATGAGTGGGTGTATAAGTGTCTGGATGGAGGATTTAGTAGGTGTGTGACTGACTGTATAAGTGAGTGAGTGATTAAATGTGTCTTACTGAATGCATGGGTTAGTGACTAAATTGTGTGAATGTCTGTATAAGTCTGTCTGTTGTTGTATAAGCTGCTGCATGGGTTGGTCAGTAGCTACATGAGTGTCTATATGGGTTATCGATTGGTTGCCTGAGTATTTGTATGGGTGCCTGAGTGTGTGTGTGGGTGGGTGGGAGGTGTGTGACTCTGTGCATAGATGTTTGAGTGGTTGATTCACTGGGTGTATGGGTTCAAGAGTGCATGTGGAAACAGCTGTATGGGTGGGTGAGTGATTGTATTGGTGTGTTGGTGAGTGAATGGATGTCTCAGTGGTACATGTCCAAGTAATTACATATGTAAAAGGCAGTGTATGTGAGAGTTGGAGTATATAAATTACTATACGTGAGAGTCAGTGATTGTGAGAGTGGCTGTATGGATGAGTGTGTACTTGTATCATTGATTGTATAAGAGAGTAAGTATGCGTTTGTTTCTGTATGAATAAGTGTGTGGTGTGTGTATAACTGTATACGTGAGTAAATGGAAGTGTGATTGATTCTTTGCATGACTGACTAGGTGTGTGAGTAACTCTGGATGAGTGGTGGTGTGTGAGTGTCTGTATAGGTGTATGAGTACATATGATAGTGTTGTATTGATGAGTGACTGCATGTATGAGTGATTGTATGAGTGAATGAGTGGATGTGTGTGTAGACCTAGGAATCAGTGAGTGCGTATGTAGTAACTGGTATTGGTGTGTCGATGGTTTCGAAAATGGTAGTCTGTATTTTACAGTGGGTGTATCAAAGGTTATATTAGGGTGTGAGGAGGTGCATCAAATTTTCACGTGGATGATGTCATCAGTGATGTCATCAGTGATGTCATTTGAGATGTCATCAGTGATGTCATCAGTGATGTAATTTCAGATGTCATCAGTGATGTCACTGACCATGTCATGAATGATGTAATATGTGACGTCATCAGCAGTGCATTGCGGGGGCGCGAGTTATAGTTAGCTGAACTAACTATAATGGCAGAATTTCTCTGGTTTTGTATGAGTGAAATGTCCAACTAACTATAACGTCCCTGAAACCTATGGTTTTTTCAGTGAATTTCTAAGGTTTTTTAAATGCTAATTTCTAACTATAACGTGCCTGAAACCTATGGTTTTTTCAGTGAATTTCAAAGGTTTTTTTAATGCTAATTTCTAACTATAACGTGCCTGAAACCTATGGTTTTTTCAGTGAATATATATATATAAATGCATAATTATAGAGGAAGATTACCTCTCTTAGCATTTGGTGATGAGATTTGAGGGAGATCCAACCAGAGAAGTTTTTATCTTTATGTGAGATGTTTTCTTTGGGGAAAAGTTATGCCTTGAGCATCCACAGACAATTGGGTTCACTTCACATAAAGGAGTTTGTGCAACAACAACAAAAAGAATATTCTTAGGGGCAGAGTCAACAGAATTATTTGTGATGGGGTTCAGTGGTGTTGGCAAGTGGTTTAGAGCTGAATGAGTATACTAAAGAAGTTCTGGGGTATCATTGTACTCTCATTATACCACAGGCGATTTACCTTTCAAAATGCTATGGAATAGAGTACACAGATGGACTTTCATCCAGGCTCCTTGGGAAATATTTGGTGAGGCAGGAGAAACAAGATATGCATTAGTCAGCAGGGAGAATGGGTCCTAAAAGTCTTAACAACATTTAAGTAGAGAACAGTAAGGAAAAGTCTGTGAATGAGCTGTGATTGAGTGCAGGGAGGGGTTTAAGATCAACAAGCCTTGTGGGGGAAGGAAAGGGATGCCTATGTTTTCTGATCCCTGCACACTAATGCTGATTCAAAGTGGTTAGTTGTTATTGGTGGACTTTAAACCTAGCGGCTGAAGTGGGGAATGTCTGGGATGATGGTATGCAGTGTGAGTGCTAATTCAAGTGAAACTAAGGATCCCAGGGTGGAGATGTTCCTGTGGCTTCTGCACATGAGTAAGAAGCTTATCAGAGGAACCCATATCCCGTCCCCACCACAAATTCCAGTATTTAAGACCACACATTTGTTTGGAAGAGTAAATGTTGCAGTATATTGGCTGATTTCACTTATAAGCTATCTGTCATAGTATCCAATAGTTGATATTGTCCCTCACCCACTGAAGGTGCACTGGTGCCACCTCCAGTTAATCATGCATACAGTGTGGGTGAACCTTGACTTCTGTGGCTGTGCTTCAAGAGTAGCTCTCACAGAAGCCATGTTTTATTATTTTCCGTCAATCAGGAATGCTCAGGGGCCCCCACTTCCAGTGTATGTGCCTCAGTCAGATGTGCTGGGTAAGCCCCCACCTCCAGTGGCTGGGCTTCCCTCACTTTCACTTCATGCTCCCTCCCTGCTGGACATTCACTGGCAAAATTGATCCCTCCTGTCTTTATTTCTGGATGATCCCCGTGGCCTTGTCATCGTGCCCTATTGCACAGCTGCGTTTTCCTGGGTGCTGTCTCTTCCCCCAGGGCTGGGGCTGACCTTCCAGCTGAAGCGGATCGCCTTGTGAGTTGCTCCGAGTCTTGCAGGAGGCTTCTGCTCTTTAATGAACATGTCCTCTCGCTTGAGAGAGGCTGTTGCTGAAGGTCCCTGTATATAACAGGGTTGATGTGTATCAATCTGATACTCCCTAAGTTTGCTCTGTGGACGCCTACGTCAGTATTGGACCGAAGGCATTTGCCCTCGAGGAGAAGTGAGGTACGTTGGCGTGCGCTGCATCCCTGTTTACAATTCATTGGGTAACAGATGCGACTATTAGCAAGTATTACACCACTTTTGCGAACACAAAACGTTCATCATCCCGTAACTGTAGCCTAATTCTCGAACCCTCTCGAGGGTGATGGGATGCTTTTAATCCTGCCTTGGAGGGCGACACGGCCATCCGTCACCCAAGGGCGAGCAGGCGGCTGGGGATCCGGGGCTGAGCTGCCGGGTCCCAGCGAGGGAGCGCGCGGGCCCTATCCCTTCAGACACCGCGCGCCTCAATTAGTAGTGGCCATTATTCTGGGGACATGGCCCTGATGAAGGAAAGGAGGTGAGTGCATGGCCCGTGGATTTTCAGGGGAAGTGTATATTTCTTACTGCACATCGAGATTCGGGTATGCTTTCGCTATTAAGCATACACAAAAATGTGGAAAAGACACGAATGGTAATGGTTTCATACTTTGAAACTCACCGGATTATTGTGTCTTTTTAAGTTTGTATCGCGATGAAGCGCGAACAAGTGCTCATGAAGTGTCCTCCCCGTGGGGTTCATTCACGTCCGCTCCCTCGGTTTGAAATGAAAGTGCGCATGCAGAGAGCCTACAGGTGGAGAGGCCCTTGTTGCAGTCGGTGCAGCCCCTGTCCTGACAGTCAGTAATTTCGTTGAAATGCACTTGCTGTTTTCAAGCCTGCCTCCCTCGATTTGAAATGAAAGTGCACATGCAGAGACTCTGCAGGTGAAGATGTCCGAGTTTTTAGTAGGGGTGGGTGGAATTTGCGTAGTCGCGTTACGCAAAGCTCCGCGAAATGGTAAAAAATCTCCGCGAGCACGCAAAAGTTCCGCGAACACGCGGAATTGCTTGTTCCGCCCGTTCGCGATGCTTTTTTCCTGTTCGCGAACGCTGTTTGCGTGCTCGGGGAGAAATATCTCGCGAACACGCATTTTAAAAGCGCGAACAAGCAAAAAACTCCGCGAAGTCGCGGATCGCGGAATTTTTGGCAATTTCGCGTTCTCCGCGGAACGCGAAATTACCCAAATTCCGCAAATTCCGCGAGCGGAACGGAATTTACCGCCCAGGCCTAGTTTTTAGTCGGTGCCAGCCCTTGTCCTGGCAGTCGGAACTTTCTCTACACTGCAGTTCATGTTTGTACGCCTGCATCCTTGGGTTGCAAATGAAGTGCATGTGCAGCGAGCCTGCAGGGTAAGTATTACTTTGTTGCAGGCGGTTCCAGCTCTTGCCCTGGCAGTCGGCACTTTCTCTTCAGTGCATTTGATGTCTCTACACTTGTGTCCTTGGCTTGGAATGTCCTTGTTGCCGTCAGTGCCCTCTCTGCCCCCATAGGTGGCACGTTCACTACAGTGCATTTGGGGGCCATGTGTACTAAAACATTTTCCCATTGACACAGAATGGGTAACCCCCTTTAATACACCTGGCCCTTGGTGTTTCAATGCTTGCGCCCTTGGGTTGAAAATGAAAGTGCACTTGCGGAGACCATGCAAGCTATGCCCTTGTTGCAGGCGGTGCCAGCTCTTGTCCTGGCAGTCGGCACTTCCTCTCTGGGCACTTGGTGTTGTACTCCGTGCTTCCTCGCAGCCTCTCCGTGCGTCCACGGACCCGCGCATACAACTGCTCACACAGAGCCATTCAAAAAACGTTTTTGGCGAAACCTCATTTGTGAATCTATTATGGAGATTAATAGATTATTTCTCCGTTTTCCAGTAACTTTCGGAGGAGAAATGTTGCCATATGGTGAGTAGAGCATTAGAATTTCATCACATTAGAGCAAAATGTAATCAAAAGAGCCCAGCACCTGAGGCCGGGTCTGAACGGCACAATTCAAATGGGAGCTGAGAATCCCCCTGTGCCTCCCTTCACCCCACAACCACACATGACAGCGAAGGGGATTATTCTGCCACACAGGGACATTTCATGACAATGTTGGGAAATATCGTTTTGCAGATGTCACAAGATCGGAATTCTGCTGCTAAATCCTTTGTGCTGACTGGGCGGGCAGGAGAAGCGCCCACAAGACCGCCCTGCCAGCTTCAGCACTAGCTCTGCAGCCTTTCACCATCAACTGTGACCATGTCGGTGCAAACAAACTGCTCCTTTGCAATACAGGTATGATTTCCTTATGTGGTCTCCAAATATTCGTATTGCCCAACCGGATGTTAAGTTATGTTCCGCGCTATAATCAGAAAAAAGCTCCACGTCCTCTTTGAAAGTTGTCCTTCGAATGGTTGCTCCATAGAAACTAAAGACCACTTTAGTGTTCAAGAGAAAAAGCTACGATTCGTGTACACGCTCATCCACACACACAATGAACCACACACACTTGTCCCTTGACAAGATTGCCCCAGGGGAAGTCATATAACTGGGGTGTATTGTGTATTTAGTGTAGCGCTGACCTGGCTTCAAGTAGCTTTAAACCTCTCCACATAAAGCGCCTTTATCATTGCATGGTCTTTTTCAATGCACAGTAGTGCCCGGCGTCTTATTGCGAGCAGGTTACCGAAACTAGCCTGCAATGTGGAGGAAATAAGTAGGTACGCGAGCATAGCACATTGACATATTTAAGTGAGGCGCCGTGAGATAAAGTAACCTGTCCAGTGGTTGAAATCAGCAGGTACTGCCCGGTACTGGGTGCCTGCACTTCTTTATTTTGAAAGGGACAGTACATGCACTTTTCAGCGCTGCTGCAATGCTTTTCACAGGAGAGTACGAGCACCTCTCTGGAGCAAAAAGGTACTCTAAATAGAGAGGTCCACCCTTACTGTATGTCCATATAAAGCTCTGGATCTGCCTAAAGTCACACATGAAGAGAGTGTACAGGGGTCTGTCTGTAAGAGGTGTGTGTCCTTACTCCTTAGGCCTGCGGAACTCGTGGGTCTTCACCCTCTCCAGCTCTCACACTCTTTGGCCCAGGGTGGGGAAGAGAGCTTTGGGTGCCACAGGAAGAGAACTGTGGGTGCCACAAAGGGTGAACTTCTTGGTTCTCGCCCCAGGAGCCTTCTCGCCTGCCGTCCCAGAAGTGGTGGAGAGGATTGTAGCGCGTGGCTGCAGCAGGGGTATTTAGAGTGAGGCCACCTTGCGGTCCCCCTTCATGGCGACCATTGCGACAGCCAGAGTGGGTCTCTGTGCAGCATCCACGGGAACACCATCTTTGCAAGAAACCCACTCACCCACTTAGGTTAGGGGAAGGTGGGGTGTTGATTTGAAGGCTTCGGCAGGATTGTGGCACACAACAAGAAATTTTCCGTAGGACAGATACATTCTTTTCTGGGGCAGTACCGAGGGGACAGATAATGATCTTCAATCTGCAAGGGCATTAACATAGGTTTGGGGCATTAGCTCCCACTTTATCACTGCAGGGCATGGGGCTGTGGCACCTGGCCTCACAGCATTGTGTGGCCCAATTTTCTGGCTTGATGTTGGGGGAGGGAAGCCAGAGGCTGCTATCAAGTAGCCCAGAGATGGGGGGCCGTCCCTCAGGGATGCAGCTGTGAGATCTGTGTAGAATGAAGGGAGCTTTTGACCTGGGTGCTGTGACATTTCTTCAGGGAATGTAAATGTAAATAAATGTATATGTAGCTTTCCTTATACAGATTTCCATTGTTAGGTGTGTCGAGCAGTACAACAACATTGTAATGTTGTAATATGACAACTATGTTATCCGCCTACCAATGCAATTTTTCATTTTGTTATGTTTAGGAAGCTGACAACAGAAGACTGAGAGCTGTTATTGATCCGGTTGAATTGGGAGGGGGCTGGGACCCAGACTGGGGTCTCTCAGGCCCAGTGTTTGGTGATGGCCTGTTTCGGAATCCAAGTCGCTGAGATCTCATAATGGCGGCATAGTGAACAGACCTCGTTCCTCGTCTTATCCAGGGTGTGTGAGATTCATTAATAAGAGTGTGTGATATGCAGCTCTTGTAACTCATCCTCTTGTTTAAAAAGTTATATGTGTTACGTGTTTACGGTTACCAGAACACCACAGTAGGACCTGCACGTGGCCTTGTTTGCCATGGGGGCATATAACGGACACAGCTGCCCGCTCGCGCTGCCCACGTGAAGTTCACAGTCTGTAAGAAGCTACACACAGTTAGAGGCAAGCATGCTTTTTGCAGCCCTCCAGCTGATACCCAAGTATGCCAAATGTGCTAGAAAGGCTTCGGGGCGCTCTACCGCTGCAGGGAGGAGAAGGTGAGGTACTTTCCTAGGAGCCAGCAGGCTGGTCGTGGGGTAAGGAGTTCGGGCTGCAGTTTTCGCTGAAGGGGGCGAGGCACACCTCCACATTAGAGCGTGCTTTGAGCCTGCTCACTGAGCAGTGAAAGTCGCCACGCACGTCAGGCGCAAGGCAGTTGTTGGGCTACTAACCGGTAACGGCGCCTTGCAAACATATGGGCGAGCTGCGCCCACAGATGGCAGGCAGGAGCGTGGGGCAGACGCCTCCCTGTAAAGCCCTAGCCACCGCTTGCCTGCAGCCGAGGCTGGGGGCCAGCAGCCAGCACCGGTCGGGAGTGTTTGTTACTGCTCTAATCCTATTAATTCAAACGATAACCTGATTGGTTAGAAAGCGGAGTCCCAGCTGGCGAGCCTTCTCCATTATAAACTACTCAGAGAGATAATAATGTGAAAGGCTCCCCCGGCTGCTGATGGCTCCGGAAGCCTCTTGAAGGTGAATCCAAGCAAAATAAGCGCTGCAGTCTCGCATCGGAGTGCCTTGAGGGCTGAGGGGAGGGGAGAGGGGCAGAGCAGGATGGGCGAGCAGTACAAGAGGAAGAGCACAGAGAAGAGTACAAGAAGGGGAGCACAGCGGAGAGGAGCACCACAACCAAGCACACGCAAGAGGAGGAGCAGATGAAAAGGAACTCTAAAAGAGGAGCCCAGAGGGAGGACCTCGTGCCAGAAGAGGAGCAGAACGAGAACGGGAGCACACAAAACTGTTGGAAAACGAAGCAAGAGATCAGCACAAGAACCACATCAAAAAGAGCAATAGGGAAAAAACTTAAAAGGTGGAAAGCAAAAAGAAAAGCACAAGAAGGGAAATAGAAAAAAAAGAGCGGGCACCAGGAGCTCAGAGAAAGGAGCAAGAACTCAAAAACTACATCAAAGCGGAGCAGAAAACGAGCAATAATAAAATAGGGCTTAAAAAGAAAAGAAGTAAGGAGAGAGAGGCACAACCATAAGAGTGACAGGGGGCACAGGCAGAAGAGTACCAGAAGGGGACACAACCAATGGAGCGCAAGAACGAGGCACATCTAAAAGAGTGCAAGAAGGAGGCACACCCAGAAAAGTGCTCGAAGCGGACACAACCAGAGTGCGAGAAGGGGGCAGAGCCATCAGTGTGTCCATTGCCGAGCACAACCAGAGTGCGAGAAGGGGGCAGAGCCAGTAGTGTGTCCATCGCCAGGGCGCAGTGCCCTCATGCACGGGCAGGCTGGTCACTCTCTGCGGCACCTTGGACAGGGGCCTCTTGCTGAAGACTTCTACCTCCACCATTAGAGCTTGGCAATGAAGCGCATGGAGTCCGCTTTCTGCTCTCCCTCCAGCCTGGACCTCAGTCTGCAGCGGGACGACTGCTCGTCCACCCTGGGCTGCTTCGATGCTGTGGAGCCTTCTGAGCTGCTGCGCCCGCACCAGCAGCCGCCTGTATTAAAAATCAAGCCCCGGGGGGTGGCGGTCCCCGGGGCTGCGGGAGGGCTGTGTGCCCTCTCGCATAGTATTATTAACATAGCCCCGGGGAGGTGGCGGTCCCCGGGGCTGCGGGGGCCCCCGCAGGCCCCCACAATTTTTAAATTAGGAATTGGGCAATGCCCCCGGGACTTGGCCCACCCGGGGGCCTCATTTAAATGAAGCGCGGGAGCCCGCACTTCATTTTTTTTATAATTTCGGCGGGATTTGCGACCCCAGTGTGAATTCCGCTGAAATTATATTAAAAAAATGCTTTTTTGGGCCGAGGGGGTCCTTGTGGGACCCCCTGAGCAGGCCTACGGGATCAGGGTGTTTCTACCCTGCCCCCTTTTCTTCTTTTTCACCTTTGTTTCCCTGTTTTCTTGTGAGTCACAAGATGGCTGCCAACACTTCCTGGTTTGGAGTGTTGGCAGCCAATCACAGTGAAGCTCGTGGACGGGAGGGTTCGCGAATCCACCGCTGCCCTAGATATCAAAACTTTTATTTTTTTAATTTCTCAGCAACTACTGAACGGATTTACACCATTTAAAAAGAAGGATGCTTTCTGAACCAAGCACTACCTTTTTGCCAAATTTGGTGTAATTCCGTTCAGCAGTTCGGGCTGTAGCCTTGGCTAAAGTTTCCTATGGGAAATTGATTTTCCAACCTCTATTTTTGAATTTCTCAGGAACTACTGAACGGATTTACACCATTTAACAAAAAGGACTCTTTCTGAACCAAGGGCTACCTTTGCAAAATTTGGTGTAATTCCGTTCAGCAGTTCGGGCTGTAGCCGTGTCTAAAGTTTCCTATGGAAAATAACATGGAGAAAACACGTTTTGGGACCCCCCTTTTTTCTCGGCCCCCGCTTGACGAATCACCCCGATACTTTCAAGACAGGAGCTGACCGGAGTGCCCCGATAGTTTTGAACATTTTGCGAAGATTCGTCAACCGGTGCCAAAGATATTGGGAAAACAAAAATCTCTTTTCCTATGGAAACTAGGTCCTAACTATAGCAAAGGCCGCCACCAAAGGGGGCCTAGAGGGCCGGCGCCATAACCGACGCCGAGCCCCGGACAAAACCGGTTTTCGCGCCAAGGAGCAGGGAAGCTCCGCGCCCCCGCTGCGACCGCCAGAGAGGCACCGCCCCCCGGCCAATGGGGGCCTAGGCGTAATACAAACCCCCCAATGGGGGAGGCCATGCAGGAGGCGGCCCAGCACCTGGGGGATATAAGCACTGCTCCCCCAGGAAAGCTCCTATCTTTGGGAAGCGGGGGAGCAGCACCGGCGATAATCTTTGTCTGGAGTACCGGTTCGGGAGGAGAAGCACTGTCCGGAACCAAGCCCGCCCGGGTGACCGCCGTGCTGCAGAGGACGACCAGGTGCCCACCCCGGTGCCCTTAGCTGGGGGACTCGCCGTCCGTCGACCAGGAACAGCCTTCCGCATTCCCGCTCCCACCCTCGAGGCGGCGGCTTGAAAAAAGACGACCGGGTGCCTACCCCAGCGTCCTGGAACAAGCAGAGCAATTTTTCCGTCGGGTACCAACATTCCCTCGTGGAAGCGTCGCTGCACGCCAGGCAAGCCCCCGGCGGCGAAACCTGGTCCGGGTGTTAGGAACACTGTGGAGGATCGGGAGGCCCGCCAACACGAAAACAACGCAGCGGCAGACGACCGGCATAGCGGATGAGCGGGAGCCCACCCTGGCCTCTGGGGGGCGCCAGGAAAAGGATCGGCGCACAGCGGACGACCGGGAGCCCACCCCGGCCTCAGCGGCCCAGACGGAAGACATCGCGGCGTGCAGGGGGCCGGAGTCGGGACACAGGCGTGGTGAGGTTCGGGAGCGCGTGTACCGGTAAGCCCAACGGTGGGAGTTTGAGGCTGCCGGACATCGGCGCAACTAAACATCCAACTCTCCTCTTCTAAGTACTCACGCTGCAGGCAGTCTCTGGCACGGCACACCCTCAGTCAATCCCGCTACGCTGGTGGCCAAGAGTGTGAATTTCCACGCTAGAGCCAGGAGCGCGCGCCGCCGGAGCAGGCGCAAGAGCAGAGCCTTAAAGGTGCAGGCGCCTCGGTCCCGGCGCCCGGCTGATAAAAAAAAAAAAAAAAGGACACAGCAGAGGCTTACACAGTGCGATCAGCTGGGGGGCTTGGTGCATCAGGCTGCGGCAGCACCCCGCATTAATAAGCGGCCACATCTAACCCCCACAACAAGGGGTGGACAACAGCGCTTGGTGCATACATTGGTGGCAGCACCCCGCAGGAAGCACGTAAGGGGGAGACTGCAGGAGGATCACGAGCGGGCAGCAGCTACGGCGACAAGAGAGATGGCAAGGAAGGGGAACAAAAGTCAGCAAGAGGACATCAACGACCTGCTGCACCGGATCCGGGCGGCATCGGAAGTCCACGGGAGCGAATGGCTGCAGCCCCTGCAGGAGGACGCAGGGGAAGGGCCAAGTCACCAGCATCGGAGCGTGCCCGGCACACCAGCAGCCAAGCGACAGAGGAGGGCACCGGCCAAGCTCGCAGAGGCGGCAGCTCGCAAGAAGGCCCCCCAGAAGAAGGCCCAGCCACCTGTAGCCAGCACGGCGGTGGCGGGACCGAGCAGGGGGACACCGGATACAGCAACAAGCGGTGAGCATATCAGTGCAATTGTGCAGGAATGCCTCAAGACTATAGCGCCACTTTTTATGCAAGGGTTAGGCAGGCAGGCTGGGGCACCAGGGGCGCAGGCAGGAGGGCGGCAAGGAGACACGGGAGGACCAGGGGGGATAGGAGCCCAGGCAGGGGAAGAGTCCTCGGGGTTACCATGGCACCTGGATAGACCCCGGCCACGCGCGCAGGCAGCGCTTAGGGGACCAGATCACCCCGGGGGTGGGGGCGAGCTGGGATCACCCACAAGGGCTTGGGGGCACGCCCCGGCACCCATCCCGCCCACCACACCAGCGGCACCCGACGCATATACACGCCCCTCTCCGGGCCCGGCGTCCTTAACTACCAGGGCCACAGGGCTAGCTAGCCTCATACTGCTGGCAGTCAAGGAAAGAATTTGGAGGAAAGAATTCATTGACATCTTTTCCTTGCTAGAGATACAGTTAGAGGGGCTTGACTTGACCACCTGCGATAAGAGGGACGAGGACAAAAGGGAAAGGAGAAAAGATCGCAAGGATAGGAATTTTGATAATTGGCTAGACACGTTCCGTATAATGGCCTGTATTATAGTGGAAAAATTCCCGCGCTGCGCAGCCGACCTATGGCTGTATGAGTCCAACATCCACAATGCGCAGAGACAATTCCCAGGCGAAGCATGGCTGGAATATGATAAAGGGTTCAGGCTAAAGATGCAAGCACACCCAGAAATGGAGTGGAACGAGGAGGACGTATCGGGATTCATTCACAAAATGATGGTGGCAAGGGAGGCCAAGTCATGGGGGGTAGAAGCGAGCAGTCCTTTCGAGGGTCCTCCCACAAGGGGAAGGGGAGGCCATTTAATAAGCCCAAGCAATTCAACTCGTGGAGAGCACCTCACAACACCGGAACATCAGCTATCTGCTGGAAGTTCGAATCCAACGAATGTACCTACGGGGCAGCGTGCAAGTTCCAACATACCTGCTCCTCCTGCGGGGGGCCACCCGGCGGCAGGGTGCAAGCGCAAAAAGACCACAAGGGAGACAGGAAAGAGAAAAAGAAGCAATGAGCTGAGAGACGGGGGCACGGGGGGACTATGGGTTTCCAAAGTTACATGCTAGCACGGTCCCCCATTAACACGCACCTGTTGCGCAAGCTAGCCAACGGCTACCATAACAGGGCTGATGCCGACACCCTAGTCCACGGCTTTGAAGAAGGCTTTCCCATCCCGTTCACAGGCCGCCTCCCACCAGGCAGTATTAGAAACTTGAAATCAGCGATGCAACACCCGGGGGTAGTAACGAAGAAAATAGAGAAAGAGAGCGTCCTGGGAGGATAGAGGGCCCCCTGCCCGATCACATGATAAAGGAACTGGTGATCTCTCCTTTAGGGGTAGTCCCCAAGAAGGAGCAAGGGCAATATCGATTAATTCATCACCTGTCATTCCCTGACGGCGCTTCCGTAAACGACGGGATTAGCACGGAGGTATGTTCAGTGACCTACTCCACGATAGATGATGCCATCGACCTAGTTAGGGCGACGGGCCCAGGGGCCCTCATGGCAAAAGCAGACATTGAGTCCGCCTTCCGTTTACTTCCAGTCCACCCCTCCAGTTTTCATCTACTAGGTTTCCAATGGGAGGGCAAACTATACTTTGACAAAGCTATGCCCATGGGGTGCTCGGTGTCGTGTGCCTATTTTGAATTATTTAGCACCTTTATGGAATGGGCACTACATGTAAGACACCCGTCAGGCGGAAAACTCCACTACTTGGACGATTTCCTATTCACTGGTCCTGCGGAATCCGACGAGTGCAGAGACACCCTATCAGCATTTGTGAAGTTGGCGGGGGAACTGGGGGTCCCACTCTCAGCAGACAAAACAGTAGGCCCGGCGACCAGAATCACATTCCTGGGAATAGAGCTAGATTCCGTCGCCGGGACATCCAGGCTCCCCAGAAAAGGTGGAAGATTTCAGGGGAAATCAGGAGCCTCCGCGGGAGGGAGAAAGCAACGCTGAGGGACCTCCAGAGACTCATAGGCAAACTGAACTTTGCGGCTAGGGTAATCCCAGCCGGCAGGGCATTCGCCAGGCGTTTGACCCAATTGACATGTGGGCTCACACAGAGACACCACCATGTCAGGCTCGGAGCAGAAGTCAAGAAAGACCTAGCAATGTGGGACACGTTCCTGGCAGACTTTAACAGTGTACTCATCTGGAGGGAAGGCTGGGTGACTAGCAAACAAATCGCGCTATACACAGACGCGTCAGGTAGCACAGGTTTTGGGGCAATCCTGGGTAAGAAGTGGTGCGCAGGGCAGTGGCCTGGCAGCTGGCACAAGACGGGCAGGACCAATAATATCACCTTTCTGGAGCTATTCCCCATCATAGTCGCACTCAGTCTGGAAGCGCGAGTTGCAGAGCATGAAACTAACACTATGGTCCTACAACAAGGGGGTAGTGCAAGCAGTTAATAAGGGGACAGCCAGATGCCCGGATACACTTCGACTAATGCGCAGATTGGTTAAGTTACAGCTGGAAAGCAACATAGACCTGCGGGCGCGCCACGTACCAGGGGTGGACAACGAGGTGGCAGACGCCCTGTCCCGGGCACGGATGGAGAAGTTCAGGGAGTTGGCACTCAGCGCAGAGCAGGAAATGACCCCTTTCCCGGGCCAACTGTGGGACCTGGCGGGATAGATTTGTCGGAGCTGGTCAACCAAGCCCTCACCCCGGAAGCCGCCAGGAGATACAAAACGTATATCAATACTGTAATGCGGGTGGTGGGGATCCAGTCACTGGGCAATACGAGTGCCACCGGCAGGGCAGCAGAACAGTTCATACAGTGGGCATTTAACGCCCAGAAGTCCAGATCATGGACACAAGCCCACCTGTCCGCCGTGGCATATTACGCCAAGCTAGAGACCGGGCTGGACCCCGTGGCCACACACTACACTAAGGCAGCAATGAAGGGGTGGAGGCGCGCGGAGGCGCAAGAAGGGACACCAGACACCCGATAGACTATACAAAGCTGGGGGCCCTGTTGCAGGTGCACTGCGGGGCACAACAAAGGACAATTTTGAGCACCTACTGCTCAGGGCAGCCTTTTCTACCGCCTTCTTTGGGGCATTCCGCATTAGCGAACTAGTAGCGCCTGCAAGGACAGGCCCAGCGGACCACTGCCTACAGGCAGGCGACGTCACACCGAGAACAGGGAGATAGAGCTACTACTCAGGTGTTCAAAGACAGACCAAACCGGTAAAGGGGTGGTGGTGAGGTTACGGTGCATTAAGGATAAGAACTGCTGCGCGGTGTGCTGTCTGCTCGCCTTTATGACAATACGTCCAGCCGGCGAAGGCCCTCTCTTCAAGCACAGCGACGGTACACACCTTAGCAGATTCCAGTTCACCGCGATCATGCGCCTCACACTCAGCAAAGCAGGGCTGCCGCCGGCAGTTTTCGAGTCCCACTCATTCAGGATAGGGGCCGCCACGACAGCCGCACAGCATGGGATGTCTGAGGCTGGGATACAGGCCGTGGGGAGATGGCGGTCTAAGGCATACCGGACGTACGTAAGGCCCCAGCTGATATAAAAGAAATAAAAAAACTGTACCTCAGCGCCGGCCCAGCCGAACAATTAAGTGACATGTTCTCATTCCCCGGCAGGACGGAGACCGCGCTTGGTGTGGGTGGTGGGCCACTCCTTCATAACCCGGATGCAATCCTGGTGGCGCCAAAAGGGGTACAAGCGAGAAGGACGGCCAGCAGACACCTGCATAAGGTGGTTTGGCCAGCCGGGAATGAAATGGGAGCAGCTGCCGGCAAAACTCGCGGATCTACAAGCAGAGACTGTTTGGCACCCAGACATTTTGGTCATACACCTAGGGGGAACGATTTGGCCAAGCGAGGAGGCGCAATCTGCTTCAAGACATACAGAAGGATTTGACCGAGGCAGGCAAGGCGTTTGGGGGCACCACCATCATCTGGTCAGAACTGATCAGCAGGAACGAATGGCGAGGGGCCCAATCACAGAGCGCAGTCGAGAACTCACGGAAAAGCTGAACCTCACCGTGAGCAAGTTCTGCAGAACCAATGGGTTTGAATCAGTTAGGCACGGGCTCATCCACACAGGCCGCCCGGAGTTCTATGCGAAAGATGGGGTGCACTTGTCGGATGAGTAGGGGGGAGCCGCAGGAAGACGGAAGCCTCCCTGGTGGCGTGGCGAGAAACTACGGGGATAATGGTTGGTACGGAGGCACACCGGAGTGCGGTGTGCCGGAATAGGACCACTCACCTTGGGATGCCTTACGGCTGGGTGAGTTGGCCTAAGGGGCGGTGTGTAGGACCACTCACTCTGGGATGCCTTACGGCTGGGTGAGTTGGCCTACCACAAGGGGAGTAGCTAACGGAGACGGCGCTCGCTGCCCAGCCCCAGCCGGATGGCAGGGCACAACAAGAATCGGTAAGGTAGCGAGTTGTGGCCTAACTCCGGGGACGGAAGCTACACCCCCTGCGAGGGCAAATCCAACCGAACTAAGCAACGACCCAGTAGGGCCAAGAGACAATGTAAGCCTGCAAATGACCTGTATAACGAACTGTCAGTCTAATCTGCTATTGTGCAATGTACATATGATTTACGCAAACGCAATGTGTAACGAGATGCAAACAAGGCACGACACAAAGATGACAGCTCGCCAATAATGATGTATGGCAGGATGCACAACAATAGGCAATATGTATATGCGTGTATTCCTAATAAAACTGCGGCCAACAAAGGACCACCACAAGAGAATGTGTATGTTGGCTCATTTATGACAAGGAATACAGGGATGGAAAGTTGGGAGTGGGCAAAGTGCGGGGGTTATAGCAAAGGCGGCCACCAAAGGGGCCTAGAGGGCCGGGCGCCATAGCCGACGCCGAGCCCCGGACAAAACCGGTTTTCGCGCCAAGGAGCAGGGAAGCTCCCGCGCCCCCGCTGCGACCGCCAGAGAGGCGCCGGCCCCCGGCCAATGGGGGCCTAGGCGTAATACAAACCCCCAATGGGGGAGGCCATGCAGGAGGCGGCCCAGCACCTGGGGGGATATAAGCACTGCTCCCCAGGTAAGCTCCTATCTTTGGGAAGCGGGGTGCAGCACCGGTGATAATCTTTGTCCCACCCACCCACACCTAAGGAACGGCTATGTTGCAGTACGGAGGAACGGGCAAGACGCTGGCGAGAAACTACGGGGATAATGGTTGGTACGGAGGCACACCGGAGTGCGGTGTGCCGGAATAGGACCACTCACCTTGGGATGCCTTACGGCTGGGTGAGTTGGCCTAGGGGGCGGTGTGTGAGGACCACTCACTCTGGGATGCCTTACGGCTGGGTGAGTTGGCCTACCACAAGGGGGTAGCTAACGGAGACGGCGCTCGCTGCCCAGCCCCGCCGGATGGCAGGGCACAACAAGAATCGGTAAGGTAGCGAGTTGTGGCCTAACTCCGGGGACGGAAGCTACACCCCCTGCGAGGGCAAATCCAACCGAACTAAGCAACGACCCAGTAGGGCCAAGAGACAATGTAAGCCTGCAAATGACCTGTACAACGAACTGTCAGTCTAATCTGCTATTGTGCAATGTACATATGATTTACGCAAACGCAATGTATAACGAGATGCAAACAAGGCACGACACAAAGATGACAGCTCGCCAATAATGATGTATGGCAGGATGCACAACAATAGGCAATATGTATATGCGTGTATTCCTAATAAAACTGCGGCCAACAAAGGACCACCACAAGAGAATGTGTATGTTGGCTCATTTATGACAAGGAATACAGGGATGGAAAGTTGGGAGTGGGCAAAGTGCGGGGGTTATAACTATCTACTGGCGACGGCCAGTAGGTAATATACATATATATATATATTTACTTTAGAACAATTATTAAACTAATAATTTCAATGTATTTTATAATTTTAAAATTACATAAAAATGTTACAAATAATTGTATATATATAATGAGTGCGGCTCACTCCTTTCGTTGAAGAGAGGTCTGTTGTCATGTTTTACGGCTTGGTCCCGCCGCGAGCTACGCACCACCAGACTAAATGAGCGCCAAACTGCCCGCAAATGGACCCTGTTCGAGGTTTTGTGAAAGCAATTAGGGCAGTGGCAGCCGCCAGGATTGGACCTTGGAATGGCCCCCAGCAACTTCAAAGACAGTATGCATGGGGATTAGGTGTTTGCGCTAACTGTTTGAATTTTACAAGCATCACCCACTGGAGGGAATGAATTGGGAGACTGAAAGCAAACTACTAAGACCAATATGCTCTATCTCAAGTCCATCGTGACGCCACCAGGGGCAAATATTTAAAAACGAGCTATTGTAACAGTTTGCTTTTGCCTTCACAGATGCTTCTGGCTTCCTTTGAAAAAAGGTCTAGGTAGACCAAAATGCATCAGGACTAAGAATGCCAGCGCCAGCGCTTTCAAATTGAATTAAAATCCTTTTCATCTCACCTAATGTGTGCGGCTCACTCCTTTCGTTGAAGAGAGGTCTGTTGTCATGTTTTACGGCTTGGTCCCGCCGCGAGCTACGCACCACCAGACTAAATGAGCGCCAAACTGCCTGCAAATGGACCCTGTTCGAGGTTTTGTGAAAGCAATTAGGGCAGTGGCAGCCACCAGGGATTGGACCTTGGAATGGCCCCCAGCAACTTCAAAGACAGTATGCATGGGGATTAGGTGTTTGCGCTAACTGTTTGAATTTTACAAGCATCACCCACTGGAGGGAATGAATTGGGAGACTGAAAGCAAACTACTAAGACCAACACGCTCTATCTCAAGTCCATCGTGACGCCCACCAGGGGGCAAACATTTAAAAACGAGCTATTGTAACAGTTTGCTTTTTGCCTTCACAGATGCTTCTGGCTTCCTTTGAAAAGGTCTAGGTAGACCGAAATGCATCAGGACTAAGAATGCCAGCACCAGCGCTTTCAAATTGAATTAAAATCCTTTTCATCTCACCTAATGTGTGCGGCTCACTCCTTTCGTTGAAGAGAGGTCTGTTGTCATGTTTTACTGGCTTGGTCCCGCCACGAGCTACGCACCACCAGACTAAATGAGCGCCAAACTGCCCGCAAATGGACCCTGTTCGAGGTTTTGTGAAAGCAATTAGGGCAGTGGCAGCCGCCAGGATTGGACCTTGGAATGGCCCCCAGCAACTTCAAAGACAGTATGCATGGGGATTAGGTGTTTGCGCTAACTGTTTGAATTTTACAAGCATCACCCACTGGAGGAATGAATTGGGAGACTGAAAGCAAACTACTAAGACCAACATGCTCTATCTCAAGTCCATCGTGACGCCCACCAGGGGCAAACATTTAAAACGAGCTATTGTAACAGTTTGCTTTTTGCCTTCACAGATGCTTCTGGCTTCCTTTGAAAAAGGTCTAGGTAGACCGAAATGCATCAGGACTAAGAATGCCAGCGCCAGCGCTTTCAAATTGAATTAAAATCCTTTTCATCTCACCTAATGTGTGCGGCTCACTCCTTTAGTTGAAGAGAGGTCTGTTGTCATGTTTTACGGCTTGGTCCTGCCGCGAGCTACTCACCACCAGACTAAATGAGCGCCAAACTGCCCGTAAATGGACCCTGTTCGAGGTTTTGTGAAAGCAATTAGGGCAGTGGCAGCCACCAGGGATTGGACCTTGGAATGGCCCCCAGCAACTTCAAAGACAGTATGCATGGGGATTAGGTGTTTGCGCTAACTGTTTGAATTTTACAAGCATCACCCACTGGAGGGAATGAATTGGGAGACTGAAAGCAAACTACTAAGACCAACATGCTCTATCTCAAGTCCATCATGACGCCCACCAGGAGCAAACATTTAAAAACGAGCTATTGTAACAGTTTGCTTTTTGCCTTCACAGATGCTTCTGGCTTCCTTTGAAAAAGGTCTAGGTAGACCAAAATGCATCAGGACTAAGAATGCCAGCGCCAGCGCTTTCAAATTGAATTAAAATCCTTTTCATCTCACCTAATGTGTGCGGCTCACTCCTTTTGTTGAAGAGAGGTCTGTTGTCATGTTTTACGGCTTGGTCCCGCCGCGAGCTACGCACCACCAGACTAAATGAGCGCCAAACTGCCCGCAAATGGACCCTGTTCGAGGTTTTGTAGAAAGCAATTAGGGCAGTGGCAGCCACCAGGGATTGGACCTTGGAATGGCCCCCAGCAACTTCAAAGACAGTATGCATGGGGATTAGGTGTTTGCACTAACTGTTTGAATTTTACAAGCATCACCCACTGGAGGGAATGAATTGGGAGACTGAAAGCAAACTACTAAGACCAACATGCTCTAACTCAAGTCCATCGTGACGCCCACCAGGGGGCAAACATTTAAAAACGAGCTATTGTAACAGTTTGCTTTTTGCCTTCACAGATGCTTCTGGCTTCCTTTGAAAAAGGTCTAGGTAGACCGAAATGCATCAGGACTAAGAATGCCAGCGCCAGCACTTTCAAATTGAATTAAAATCCTTTTCATCTCACCTAATGTGTGCGGCTCACTCCTTTCGTTGAAGAGAGGTCTGTTGTCATGTTTTACGGCTTGGTCCCGCCACGAGCTACTCACCACCAGACTAAATGAGCGCCAAACTGCCCGCAAATGGACCCTGTTCGAGGTTTTGTGAAAGCAATTAGGGCAGTGGCAGCCGCCAGGGATTGGACCTTGGAATGGCCCCCAGCAACTTCAAAGACAGTATGCATGGGGATTAGGTGTTTGCGCTAACTGTTTGAATTTTACAAGCATCACCCACTGGAGGGAATGAATTGGAAGACTGAAAGCAAACTACTAAGACCAACATGCTCTATCTCAAGTCCATCGTGACGCCCACCAGGGGGCAAACATTTAAAAACGAGCTATTGTAACAGTTTGCTTTTTGCCTTCACAGATGCTTCTGGCTTCCTTTGAAAAAGGTCTAGGTAGACCGAAATGCATCAGGACTAAGAATGCCAGCGCCAGCGCTTTCAAATTGAATTAAAATCCTTTTCATCTCACCTAATGTGTGCGGCTCACTCCTTTTGTTGAAGAGAGGTCTGTTGTCATGTTTTACGGCTTGGTCCCGCCGCGAGCTACGCACCACCAGACTAAATGAGCGCCAAACTGCCCGCAAATGGACCCTGTTCGAGGTTTTGTGAAAGCAATTAGGGCAGTGGCAGCCGCCAGGGATTGGACCTTGGAATGGCCCCCAGCAACTTCAAAGACAGTATGCATGGGGATTAGGTGTTTGCGCTAACTGTTTGAATTTTACAAGCATCACCCACTGGAGGGAATGAATTGGGAGACTGAAAGCAAACTACTAAGACCAACATGCTCTATCTCAAGTCCATCGTGACGCCCACCAGGGGGCAAACATTTAAAAACGAGCTATTGTAACAGTTTGCTTTTTGCCTTCACAGATGCTTCTGGCTTCTTTGAAAAAGGTCTAGGTAGACCGAAATGCATCAGGACTAAGAATGCCAGCGCCAGCGCTTTCAAAGTGAATTAAAATCCTTTTCATCTCACCTAATGTGTGCGGCTCACTCCTTTTGTTGAAGAGAGGTCTGTTGTCATGTTTTACGGCTTGGTCCGCTTGCGAGCTACGCACCACCAGACTAAATGAGCGCCAAACTGCCACGCAAATGGACCCTGTTCGAGGTTTTGTGAAAGCAATTAGGGCAGTGGCAGCTGCCAGGGATTGGACCTTGGAATGGCCCCCAGCAACTTCAAAGACAGTATGCATGGGGATTAGGTGTTTGCGCTAACTGTTTGAATTTTACAAGCATCACCCACTGGAGGGAATGAATTGGGAGACTGAAAGCAAACTACTACGACCAACATGCTCTATCTCAAGTCCATCGTGACGCCCACCAGGGGGCAAACATTTAAAAACGAGCTATTGTAACAGTTTACTTTTTGCCTTCACAGATGCTTCTGGCTTCCTTTGAAAAAAGGTCTAGGTAGACCGAAATGCATCAGGACTAAGAATGCCAGCGCCAGCCTTTCAAATTGAATTAAAATCCTTTTCATCTCACCTAATGTGTGCGGCTCACTCCTTTCGTTGAAGAGAGGTCTGTTGTCATATATATATATATATATATATATATATATATATATATATATATTATCTACTGGCGGTCGCCAGTAGATAGTTATAGTTACAACCTATTATCCATAGGAAATCCGCGACATTCTATTTGAAATAACTCTCTTGCCGGTTGACGTATCTTCGCGAAATTTTCAAACTTTGTGGCCCGCTCCGGTCCGCTCCTACCCTGAAAGTCTCGGGGGATTCGTCAAGCGGGGCCGAGAAAAGGGGGTCCCAAAGCGCGTTTTCCCCATGCAATTTTCCATAGGAAACTTTAGACACGGCTACAGCCCGAACTGCTGAACGGAATTACACCAAATTTGGCAAAGAGGTAGTTCTTGGTTCAGAAAGAACCCTTTTGTTAAATGGTGTAAATCCGTTCAGTAGTTGCTGAGAAAATCAAAAGTAAAAAGATAGTGATATCTATGGCCGAGTAGGGTCCGCGTACCCTCCCGATCACGAGCTGCATGTTAATTGGCTGTCAGCTGGCTGTCAACATTCCGATTCAGGAAATGTTGGCAGCCATTTTATCCTCGGTAGAACCGAGGGACAGAAACTAAGTGCGCAAAGCGCACAAAGGGAGCAGGGTAGAAACACCCTGACCCCCTAGGTTTGCTCAGGGGTCCCACAAGGACCCCCTGGGCAAAAATATTAATTTTTTTTAAAAAATCGGCAGGATGCGCTCTGGGTGCGCGAATCCTGCCGAAAAAAAAAATCGAAGCTCGGTCTCCGCGCTTTGATTGTATTTTGCCCGGGTGGCCCAAGTCCCGGGGGCATGGTGGGGGTTTAATTTTATGTGTGGGGGCCTCAAAGGGCCCCAAGCCCGGGGACCACCACCCCCGGGGCTTTATTAAAAATGGTGCGGGAGGGCTCTGAGCCTCCGCAGCCCCGAGACCACCACCTCCCGGGGCTTCTTTTATTAATTGAAAAACCTGTGTGGGGGCTCCAGCCTCCACACGCCCGAGACCGCCACCTCCCAGGGCACTAACAAAATAAAATGGGGGTCCGTTTTGGACCCCGAGAGCCCGGGGACCACCACCTCCCCGGGGCTGTGCTGATGTAGGGAGGGGGCCGCGCGGCCCCTCCTGGAGCCCTTGATGGCCATGGGGACCGCCACCCCCCAGGGCCGGCTCCTGCAGTGTCCCGGTGCCTACCCCGGGACACTGCTGTTTGCAATGACAGGACGGGGAGCCTCGCGGCTCCAGTCACTGCCATAGCAAACTGCTTTGGATATTGGAAGAGAGAGCAGGAAACCTGCTCTCTCTTCCAATATCCAAAGCACATTGCTTTTACACATGGGGAGCAGCATGTCAGCTGCTCCCCATGTGGAACTGCAATGCCGGCTCCCAAGGGACGTGGGGAGCCGGCGGGACTGTGGGGATTGGGGACCCCACAGTCCCCAACGGAGAGGACCAGCCCGGGGGATGGGGTCCCCGGGGCAAGTAGTGGCCCAGGAGGGAGGCCACGCGGCCCCCTCCCCCAAAAAAAAAAAATAAAAAAAATGGAAAGGCCGGCCCCGGGAGATGGGGTCCCCGGGGCCTTAAATGGCCTGAGGAGGGGGCCACGCAGCCCCCTCCCAAGAAAAATAAAAAGGCCATGCCCCGGGGGATGGGGTCCCGGGGCCAATACAGGCCCAGGAAGGGGAGCCACGCGGCCCCTTCCCGTTTTTTTTTTAATTAAATTTAAAAAAGGGGTAAGGCCCTTGGGGATGGGGTCCCCAGGGCCCAAAATAGGAAAAAGGAAGGGGGCCACACAGCCCCCTTCAGGGAGACAACATTTTTTTTTTTTTTTAAACGATCGGGCCCGCAGGCCCCGCCCCTTCCTTCACCACTCTGCAAGCGCGCCCCTGGCGCGTTTGCAGAGAAGGACGAATTCCCTTGAATACTGGGGGTCCCTGGGGCCAACTAGCCCACCAGGAACCTCCAATATGCGCCAGGGGCTGCGTTGCAGAGACGTGTAGAGAGGCCACACCCCTTTTACACCTCTCTGCAACGCAGCTCTGTGGCGTTTTGGAGGTATATGGTGGGCTAGTTGGACTCCGGGGACCCTCAGGATTCAAGGGGACTTAATCCCCAGCTTAAAACGCGCCACGGGCGCGTTTGCACAGTGGTGAAGGGAGGGCGGGGCTTCAGGTGACATGTGTGCAAACAGGCCCCGTGGTGCGTTTAAGATGGGGAATTAAATCCCCTTCAATCCTGAGGGTCCCTGGGGGCCAACTAGCCCAACAGGTACATCCAGAAAGCGCCACAGAGCTGCGTTGCAGAGAGGTGTAAAAGGGTGTGGCCTCTCTACACGTCTCTGCAACGCAGCCCCTGGCGCATATTGGAGGTTCCTGGTGGGCTAGTTGGCCCCTAGGGACCCTCAGGATTCAAGGGGACTTAATCCCCAACTTAAAACGCGCCACGGGGCGCGTTTGCACTAGATGTCACCTCAGGCCCCGCCCCTCCCTTCACCATTGTGCAAATATTCTTCTAAAATCATCCGAAATACGAATTCGAGTTTACTCACCTGTTATCAGGAGAGACCTCAGTGCTGTATCTTTCAGCCCAGTACTGGTCCTGAAAAGTAATTTTAACCGTACTTACCAGTAACTTGAATTTCCTTCCATAGGCTAACATTGACTGGTTTCACTTGGAAATTCTTCTAAGTGTGGAGTTTTGGAACTTTAAAATATTCCTCTAAAATCAGCCGAAATACGAATTCCGATTTACTCACCTGTTAAAAGGAGAGACCTCAGTGCTGCATCTTTCAGCCCAGTACTGGTCCTGAAAAGTAATTTTAACCGTACTTACCGGTAACTTGAATTTCCTTCATAGGCTAACATTGACTGGTTTCACTTGGAAATTCTTCTAAGTGTGGAGTTTTGGAACTTTAAAATATTCCTCTAAAATCAGCCGAAATACTGAATTCCGATTTACTCACCTGTTATCAGGAGAGACCTCAGTGCTGCATCTTTCAGCCCAGTACTGATCCTCAAAAGTAATTTTAACCGTACTTACCAGTAACTTGAATTTCCTTCCATAGGATATCATTGCCTGCTTTTTGCTGAAAAAGTTTCTAAGTGTTGATTTTTGAAACATACAAATATTCCTCTAAAATCAGCCGAAATACGAATTCCGATTTACTCACCTGTTATAAGGAGAGACCTCAGTGCTGTATCTTTCAGCCCAGTACTGGTCCTGAAAAGTAATTTTAACCGTACTTACCAGTAACTTGAATTTCCTTCCATAGGCTAACATTGACTGGTTTCACTTGGAAATTCTTCTAAGTGTGGAGTTTTGGAACTTTAAAATATTCCTCTAAAATCAGCCGAAATACGAATTTCGATTTACTCACCTGTTATCCAGGAGAGACCTCAGTGCTGCATCTTTCAGCCCAGTACTAATCCTGAAAAGTAATTTTAACCGTACTTACCAGTAACTTATATTTTCTTCCATAGGAATCCATTGTCTGGTTTTCAGCAAAAAGTTTCAAAGTGTTGATTTTTACAAACTACAAATATTCCTTAAAAATCACCTGTATGACTTAAACGCATTCTTTCAACTGTTTACAGGAGATGCACCAGTGCTGGATCCAGGATCCAACACTGAGTAAGAAAAAGTAACGATAACAGTTTTTACCTGCTAAGTGAATTTCCTTCCATAGGATAACATTGGTGATTCTATGAGAAAAAGTTTCTAAGTGTCAACTTTTAAAATACAATAATATTCCTTAAAAATCACGACTGTAACCAAAACGCTTTTACTCAACTGTTTACAGGAGATGTACCAGGACTGAATCTAGGATCCAGTCCTGTGGTTAGAAAAGTAATCCATAAAGTAACTAATTGCATTTAACTAGAAATTCACATTGAGCTGAATGTTGCATTGTGTTTGAAAATGTGTTGCCCATTGCAACAACTGTAACTACTGTACTTAAAAGTCTATTGCCTATGTGCAAAGTATTTAAACTAAAGTAATTCATTCTGAGAAAGTATTTTTGTAATGTAATGTATAATGTAATTACAATGTAATTTAAAAAATAAAATCTGTAAAAAAATTGTTTCTAAAAATGTAGTAAATCAGTATGAACAAAAATTAATATAACAATTAATACATTTAAAAATTGTCATTTACAAAACCTTTGAAATTCACTGAAAAAACCGTAGGTTTCAGGCACGTTATAGTTAGAAATTAGCATTTAAAAAACCTTTGAAATTCACTGAAAAACCATAGGTTTCAGACACGTTATAGTTACAAATTAGCATTTAAAAACCTTTGAAATTCACTGAAAAAACCATAGGTTTCAGACACGTTATAGTTACAAATTAGCATTTAAAAAACCTTTGAAATTCACTGAAAAAACCATAGGTTTTAGGGACAGTTATAGTTACTTGGACATTGCACTCGTACAAAACCCGTGAAATTCCCACGTTATAGTTAGTTCAGCTAACTATAACTCGCGCTCCATAATGCACTGCTGATGACGTCACATATTACATCACTCATGACATGGTCAGTGACATCACTGATGACATCACTGATGACATCTCAAATGACATCACTGATGACATCATCCACGTGATAATCTGATGCACCTCCTCACACCTAATATAATCTTTGATACACCCACTCTAAATTACAGACTGCCATTCAGCAAAACCATAGACACTCCAACACCAATAACTACATACCCACTCACTGATTCTTAGGTCTACACACACATCCACTCACTCACCCGTACAGTCACTCATACTTACGGTCACTCAGTACAGGACTATCATATGCACTCTTACTCCTATATAGACACTCAAACAACGCCACTCATCCATAGAGATACTCAGACACCTAGTCAGTCATGCAAATAATTAAACACACTGCCATTTACTCACCTATACAGTTATACACACACCAGCTCACTTACTCATACAAATAGTAGCACATTGTTACGCTCTTATACAATCACTGATACAAGCACACACTCATCCATACAGCCACTATCACAATCACTCACTCTTGCTTATAGCTATTTATATACTCCAACACACATATATACTGCCTTTCACATATGTAGTTACTCACACATGTACCACTGGGACATACATTCACTCACTAACACACTCTTACACACACTTACCCACCCATACAGTCTATCACAGATGCACTCTTGAAACCATCCACCCAGTGAATCACCCACTCACACATCTATGCACAGAGTTGCACACACCCCTCCCACACAAACACTCAGGCACCCATACAGATACTCAGACAAGCATTCAATAACTCATATAGACACTCATTTAGCTATTCACAAACACATGCAGCCACTTACACAGCAACAGACAGACGGATACAGACATTCACCCAGTTTAGTCACTAACCCATGCATTCAGTAAGATACGTTAAATCACTCACTTATAGAGTCAGTCACGCACCTACTAAATCATCCATACAGACACTTACACACCCACTCATTCTTCAATACATCTTTTCCTATATATATTAAAAATATTTAAACTTTACAGAAACACACAGTCACTGGATGATGTCATCAGTGATGTCATTTGAGATGTCATCAGTGATGTCATCAGTGATGTCACTGACCATGTCATGAGTGATGTAATATGTGACGTCATCAGCAGTGCATTGCGGGGCAGCGAGTTATAGTTAGCTGAACTAACTATAACGGAGAATTCACGAGTTTTGTACGAGTGCAATGTCCAAGTAACTATAACTGTCCCTAAAACCTATGGTTTTTCAGTGAATTTCAAGAGTTTTTAAATGCTAATTTGTAACTATAACGTGTCTGAAACCTATGGTTTTTCAGTGAATATATATATATATTCACTGAAAACCATAGGCTCAGGTCACGTTATAGTTAGAAATTAGCATTTAAAAACCTTTGGAATTCACTGAAAAAACCATAGGTTTTAGGGACAGTTATAGTTAGTTGGACATTTCACTCGTACAAAACCATAGAAATTCCCCGTTATAGTTAGTTCAGCTAACTATAACTCGCGCCCGCAATGCACTGCTGATGACGTCACATATTACATCACTCATGACATGGTCAGTGACATCACTGATGACATCACTGATGACATCTCAAATGACATCACTGATGACATCATCCAGTGACTGTGTGTTTCTGTAAAGTTTAAATATGTTTAATATATATAGGGAAAGGCGTATTGAAGAATGAGTGGGTGTATAAGTGTCTGAATGGATGATTTAGTACGTGAGTGACTGACTCTACAAGTGAGTGATTAAATGTATCTTACTGAATGCATGGGTTAGTGACTAAACTGTGTGAATGTCTGTATCCGTCTGTCTGTTGGTTTGTAAGCGGCTGCATGGCTTTCTGAATAGCTACATGAGTGTCTACATGGGTTATTGATTGATTGTCTGAGTATCTGTATGGGTGCCTGAGTGTTTGTGTGGGTGGGGTGTGTGTGACTCTGTGCATAGATGTGTGAGTTGGTGATTCACTGGGTGCATGGTTTCAAGAGTGCATCTGTGATGGACTGTATGGGTGGGTGAGTGTGTGTATGGGTGTGTTAGTGATTGAATGTATATCTCAGTGGTACATGTGTGAGTAACTACATATGTGAAAGGCAGTATATATGTGTGTTGGAGTATATAAATGGCTATAAGTGAGAGTGTGTGATTGTGAGAGTGGCTGTATGGATGAGTGTGTACTTGTATCAGTGATTGTATAAGAGTGTAAGAATGTGCTAGTATTTGTATGAGTAAGTGAGCTGGTGTGTGTATAACTGTATAGGTGAGTAAATGGGTGTGTGATTAAGTTTTTGCATGACTGACTAGGTGTGTGAGTACCTCTATGGATGAGTGGCGGTGTGTGAGTGTTTATATAGGTGTATGAGTGCATATGATAGTCCTGTACTGAGTGACTAAGTATGAGTGACTGTACGGGTGAGTGAGTGGATGTGTGTGTAGACCTAAGAATCAGTGAGTGGGTATGTAGTTTTGGTGTTGGAGTGTCTATGGTTTTGAGAATGGCAGTCTGTAATTTAGAGTGGGTGTATCAAAAGTTATATTAGGGTGTGAGAAGATGCATGAAATTATCACATGGATGATGTCATCAGTGATGTCATTTGAGATGTCATCAGTGATGTCATCAGTGATGTCACTGACCATGTCATGAGTGATGTAATATGTGACGTCATCAGCAGTGCATTGCGGGGCGCGAGTTATAGTTAGCTGAACTAACTATAACGGGGAATTTCTATGGTTTTGTACGAGTGAAATGTCCAACTAACTATAACTGTCCCTAAAACCTATGGTTTTTCAGTGAATTTCAAAGGTTTTTAAATGCTAATTTCTAACTATAACGTGTCTGAAACCTATGGTTTTTTCAGTGAATTTCAAAGGTTTTTAAATGCTAATTTCTAACTATAACGTGCCTGAAACCTATGATTTTTAAGTGAATTTCAAAGGTTTTTAAATGCTAGTTTCTAACTATGCCTACAGAGGTAGGACATGTGAAGAAAGAAGAAAAAAACGCACAGAAAGAAGCAAAAGATGTGCAGAAAGAACCAACAGAGGAGCAGAAAGAGGCCTTGTTGCAAAATCATCCTGTGCCCACAACTTTTCAGACGGGTACTGGTGGTAACTGACTCTGACTAACCAGAGCCAGTGCTATGCTAAAAGACACTTAGAATACAGTGAAAACACCTACATACACTAGGGAACACTATGCGTTGGGGTACCCTGTGATTAGCATGACCTCCTCTGCAAGTCCCTAGTACATAATAGGGCAGGGGATTAAAACTACCTCTTAAAACGCGCTACAGGGCGCGTTTGCACAGTGGTGAAGGGAGGGGGCCTGAGGTGACATGTGTGCAAACGCACCCCGTGGCGCGTTTTAAGTTGCGAGATTAAGTCCCCTTGAATTCTGAGGGTCCCTGGGGCCCAACTAGCCCCCAGGTACCTACAGTTAGGACCACAGAGCTGAGTTGCAGAGAGGCGTTCCGAGGCCACGCACCTTTTTCACCTCTCTGCAACGCAACTCTGTTGTGCTTACTGAAGGTACCTGGTGGGCTAGTTGGCCCCCAGGGTCCCTCAGGATTCAAAGGAATTAATTCCCCAACTTAAACGCACCACAGGGCGTGTTTGCGCACATGTCACCTGAGGCCCCGCCCCTCCCTTCACCACTGTGCAATCGCGCCCCGTGGTGCGTTTTAAGTTGGGGATTAGGTCACCTTGAATCCTGAGGGTCCCTGGGGCCCAACTAGCCCACTAGGTACTTCCAGTAAGCACCACAGGCCTGCGTTGCAACGCCTGTAACAAATTGTGCAGTTGTGTTTAGGTAGTGAAGAGGGTCGTGCTGGGGGTAGTGTTTTAGGGTTTAGGGTAGTGCAGTGGTGTTTGTGTAGTGTAGGGGGTCATGCTGGGGGTAGATTTAGGGTTTAGGGTAGTGCAGTGGTGTTTGGGTAGTGTAGGGAGTCGTGCTGGGGGAGTGTTTTAGGGTTTAGGGTAGTGCAGTGGTGTTTGGGTAGTGTAGGGGGTCGTGCTGGGGATAGTGTTTTAGGGTTTAGGGTAGTGCAGTGGTGTTTGGGTAGTGTAGGGGGTCGTGCTGGGGGTAGTGATTTAGGGTAGTGCAGTGGTGTTTGGGTAGTGTAGGGGTACTGCTGGGGGTAGTGTTTTAGGGTTTAGGTTAGTGCAGTGGTGTTTGGGTAGTGTAGGGGTACTGCTGGGGGTAGTGTTTTAGGGTTTAGGGTAGTGCAGTGGTGTTTGTGTAGTGTAGGGGTAGTGTTTTAGGGTTTAGGGTAGTGCAGTGGTGTTTGTGTAGTGTAGGAGGTCGTGTTTTAGGGTTTAGGGTAGTGCAGTGGTCTTTGGGTAGTGTAGGGAGTCATGCGGGGTAGTGTTTTAGGGTTTAGGGTAGTGTAGGGGTCATGCGGGGGGTAGTGTTTTAGGGATTAGGGTAGTGCATTGGTGTTTGGGTAGTGTAGGGGTCATGCGGGGGGTAGTGTTTTAGGGTTTAGGGCAGTGCAGTGGTGTTTGGGTAGTGTAGGGGGTCGTGCTGGGGGAGTGTTTTAGGGTTTAGGGCAGTGCAGTGGTGTTCGGGTAGTGTAGGGGGTCGTGCTGGGGGAGTGTTTTAGGGTTTAGGGCAGTGCAGTGGTGTTCGGGTAGTGTAGGGGGTCGTGCTGGGGGAGTGTTTGAGGGTTTAGGGCAGTGCAGTCGTGTTCGGGTAGTGTAGGAGGTTGTGCTGGGGGTAGTATTTTAGGGTTTAGGGTAGTGCAGTGGTGTTCGGGTAGTGTAGGGGGTCGTGCTGGGGGTAGTGTTCTAGGGTTTAGGGCAGTACAGTGGTGTTTGGGCAGTGTAGGGGGTAATGCTGGGGTGGTGTTTTAGGGTTTAGGGCAGTGCAGTGGTGTTCGGGCAGTGTAGGGGGTCGTGCTGGGGGTGGTGTTTCAGGGTTTAGGGCAGTGCAGTGGTGTTCGGGCAGTGTAGGGGTGGTGTTTCAGGGTTTAGGGCAGTGCAGTGGTGTTCGGGCAGTGTAGGGGGTCGTGCAGGGGTGGTGTTTCAGGGTTTAGGGCAGTGGTGTTCGGGCAGTGTAGGGGGTCGTGCTGGGGGTGGTGTTTCAGGGTTTGGGGCAGTGCAGTGGTGTTCGAGCAGTAAAGGGGGTCGTGCTGGGGGTGGTGTTTCAGGGTTTAGGGCAGTGCAGTGGTGTTCGGGCAGTGTAGGGGGCGGTGCAGCGGGTGGTGTTTCAGGGTTTAGGGCAGTGCAGTGGTGTTCGGGCAGTGTAGGGGGTGCTGCAGGGGTGGTGTTTCAGGGTTTAGGGCAGTGCAGTGGTGTTCGGGCAGTGTAGGGGGTCATGCAGGGGTGGTGTTTCAGGGTTTAGGGCAGTGCAGTGGTGTTCGGGCAGTGTAGGGGGTCGTGCTGGGGCTGGTGTTTCAGGGTTTAGGGCAGTACAGTGGTGTTCGGGCAGTGTAGGGGGTCGTGCTGGGGCTGGTGTTTCAGGGTTTAGGGCAGTGCAGTGGTGTTCGGGCAGTGTAGGGGGTTGTGCTGTGGCTGGTGTTTCAGGGTTTAGGGCAGTGCAGTGGTGTTCGGGCAGTGTAGGTGGTCGTGCTGGGGCTGGTGTTTCAGGGTTTAGGGCAGTGCAGTGGTGTTCGGGCAGTGTAGGGGGTCATGCTGGGGCTGGTGTTTCAGGGTTTAGGGCAGTGCAGTGGTGTTCGGGCAGTGTAGGGGGTCTTGCTGGGGCTGGTGTTTCAGAGTCTAGGGCAGTGCAGTGGTGTTCGGGCAGTGTAGGGGGTCTTGCTGGGGCTGGTGTTTCAGGGTTTAGGGCAGTGCAGTTGTGTTCGGGCAGTGTAGGGGGTCGTGCTGGGGGTGGTGTTTCAGGGTTTAGGGCAGTGCAGTGGTGTTTGGGCAGTGTAGGGGGTCATGCTGGGGCTAGTGTTTCAGGATTTAGGGCAGAGCAATGGTGTTCAGGCAGTGTAGGGGTTTTGCTGGAGGTGGTGTTTCAGGGTTTAGGGCAGTGCAGTGGTGTTCGTGCAGTGTAGGGGGTAGTGTTTCAGGGTTTAGGGCAGTGGTGTTCAGGCAGTGTAGGGGGTCTTGCTGGGGTTGATGTTTCAGGGTTTAGGGCAGTGCAGTGGTGTTCGGGCAGTGTAGGGGGTCGTGCTGGGGGTGGTGTTTCAGGGTTTAGGGCAGTGCAGTGGTGTTCCGGCAGTGTAGGAGGTCGTGCAGGGGTGGTGTTTCAGGGTTTAGGGCAGTGCAGTGGTGTTCGGGCAGTGTAGGGGGACGTGCTGGGGGTGGTGTTTCAGGGTTTAGGGCAGTGCAGTGGTGTTCGGGCAGTGTAGGGTGTCGTGCTGAGGGGTGGTGTTTCAGGGTTTAGGGCAGTGCAGTGGTGTTCGGGCAGTGTAGGGGGTCTTGCTGGGGCGGGTGTTTCAGGGTTTAGGGCAGTGCAGTGGTGTTCGGGCAGTGTAGGCGGTCGTGCTGGGGCTGGTGTTTCAGGGTTTAGGGCAGTGCAGGGGTGTTCGGGCAGTGTACGGGGTTGTGCTGGGGCTGGTGTTTCAGGGTTTAGGGCAGTGCAGTGGTGTTCGGGCAGTGTACGGGGTCGTGCTGGGGGTGGTGTTTCAGGGTTTAGGGCAGTGCAGTGGTGTTCGGGCAGTGTAGGGGTCGTGCTGGGGCTGGTGTTTCATGGTTTAGGGCAGTGCAGTGGTGTTCGGGCAGTGTAGGGGGTCATGCTGGGGGTGGTGTTTCAGGGTTTAGGGCAGTGCAGTGGTGTTCGGGCAGTGTAGGGGTCATGCTGGGGGTGGTGTTTCAGGGTTTAGGGCAGTGCAGTGGTGTACGGGCAGTGTAGGGGGTCTTGCTGGGTGTGGTGTTTCAGGGTTTAGGGCAGTGGTGTTCGGGTAGTGTAGGGGGTCTTGCTGGTGGTAGTGTTTCAGGGCATAGGTCAGTGCAGTGGTGTTCGGGCAGTGTAGGGGTTCGTGCTGGGGGTGGTGTTTCAGGGTTTAGGGCAGTGCATTGGTGTTTGGGCAGTGTAGGGGGTCGTGCTGGGGGTGGTGTTTCAGGGTTTAGGGCAGTGAAGTGGTGTTCGGGCAGTGTAGGGTGTCGTGCAGGGGTGGTGTTTCAGGGTTTAGGGCAGTGCAGTGGTGTTCGGGCAGTGTAGGGGTCGTGCTGGGGCTGGTGTTTCAGGGTTTAGGGCAGTGCAGTGGTGTTCGGGCAGTGTAGGGGGTCTTGCTGGGGGTGGTGTTTCAGGGTTTAGGGCAGTGGTGTTCGGGCAGTGTAGGGGTCTTGCTGGGGGTGGTGTTTCAGGGTTTAGGGCAGTGCAGTGGTGTTCGGGCAGTGTAGGGGGTCTTGCTGGGGGTAGTGTTTCAGGGTTTAGGGCAGTGCAGTGGTGTTCGTGCAGTGTAGGGGGTCGTGCTGGGGATGGTGTTTCAGGGTTTAGGGCAGTGCAGTGGTGTTCGGGCAGTGTAGGGGGTCGTGCAGGGGGTGGTGTTTCAGGGTTTAGGGCAGTGCAGTGGTGTTCGGGCAGTGTAGGGGGTCGTGCTGGGGGTGGTGTTTCAGGGTTTAGGGCAGTGCAGTGGTGTTCGGGCAGTGTAGGGGGTCGTGCTGGGGGTGGTGTTTCAGGGTTTAGGGCAGTGGTGTTCGGGCAGTGTAGGGGGTCTTGCTGGGGGTGATGTTTCAGGGTTTAGGGCAGTGCAGTGGTGTTCGGGCAGTGTAGGAGGTCTTGCTGGGGGTAGTGTTTCAGGGTTTAGGGCAGTGCAGTGGTGTTCGGGCAGTGTAGGGGTCATGCTGGGGGTGGTGTTTCAGGGTTTAGGGCAGTGCAGTGGTGTTTGGGCAGTGTAGGGGGCCGTGAAGGGGTGGTGTTTCAGGGTTTAGGGCAGTGCAGTGGTGTTCGGGCAGTGTAGGGGGTCGTGCTAGGGTATGTGTTTCAGGGTTTAGGGCAGTGCAGTGGTGTTCGGGCAGTGTAGGGGGTTGTGCTGGGGGTAGTGTTTTAGGGTTTAAGGTAGTGCAGTGGTGTTTGTGTAGTGTAGGGGGTCGTGCTGGGGGCAGTGTTTTAGGGTTTAGGGTAGTGCAGTGGTGCTTGTGTAGAGTAGGGGGTCGTGCTGGGGGTAGTGTTTTAGGGTTTAGGGTAGTGCAGTGGTGTTTGTGTAGTGTAGGGGGTCATGTTTTAGGGTAGTGCAGTGGTGTTTGGGTAGTGTAGGGGGTCGTGCTGGGGGTAGTGTTTTAGGATTTAGGTTAGTGCAGTGGTGTTGGGGTAGTGTTTTAGGGTTTAGGGTAGTGCAGTGGTGTTTGTGTAGTGTAGGGGGTCATGCTGGGGGTAGTGTTTTAGGGTTTAGGATAGTGCAGTGGTGCTTGTGTAGTGTAGGGGGTCGTGCTGGGGTAGTGTTTTAGGGTTTAGGGTAGTGCAGTGGTGTTTTTGTAGTGTAGGGGGTCATGTTTTAAGATGCAATGCTCCAATACCTGACCAGTCTGCACTACATAAAACTGCAAAAAAACTATAAATAAAAAGTGTTTTGCACACTTTTGTCATTGGGCTATATGTGGGCTACATCTGGGTAATATTTGTGCTACATTTGGGCTCTTTTTTCACTGGTGGCCATCTTGGAAGACTTCTTTGTTATGAAGTTTCCTAATTTCCTCATTTACTGCAGTCTCCTCAGTAGGAAATGCTTTCAGTTTTTACTTTGATTCCATCAAGAAGGCATTCAGATGTGTCACACATTTGCCATAAATTCAGAATGTTATTACTCTAGTTGTTCATTAGATCACTGTAGTAAAGCTACTGCTCTACTGCTGGTATTGAAAGTGATTGTTTCAGTCTGCATGTCAGAATTTTCTAATGAAATAGAAGAGGATTTGAGATCTCACTTAAAACATGCACTAAATTTTCTTTTTGCAGCACTAACCATAATTTCTATGGCAAAATGAACCCCCTCATTTTGTTCCTTTTTAAATTAAATGTTTTAAATGTTACCAGTTTATTCCAATCAAGATGGCTTCAGGTGTGCCATACTTTTGTCATAAGTAAGGCTGTTAGCACTCTAGTTGTTCTTTAGAACACTCTGGGAAGCTGCAGTAGAACACAAAGGCATCAACTGACAGGCTGCTCCTGTTGAAATATAACAGGAAGATATTTGAGATCTCACTTAAAACATGTCCTAATTTTTCTTTCTACAGCACTAACCATAATTTCTATGGCAAAATGAACCCCCTCATTTTGTTCCTTTTTAAATTAAATGTTTTAAGTGTTACCAGTTTATTCCAATCAAGATGGCTTCAGGTGTGCCATACTTTTGTCATAAGTAAGACTGTTAGCGCTCTAGTTGTTCTTTAGAACACTCTGGGAAGCTGCAGTAGAACACAAAGGCATCAACTGACAGGCTGCTCCTGTTGAAATATAACAGGAAGATATTTGAGATCACACTTGAAACATGTCCTAATTTTTCTTTCTACAGCACTAACCATAATTTCTATGACAAAATGAACCCCATCATTTTGTTCCTTTTTAAATTAAATGTTTTAAGTGTTACCAGTTTATTCCAATCAAGATGGCTTCAGGTGTGCCATACTTTTGTCATAAGTAAGACTGTTAGCGCTCTAGTTGTTCTTTAGAACACTCTGGGAAGCTGCAGTAGAACACAAAGGCATCAACTGACAGGCTGCTCCTGTTGAAATATAACAGGAAGATATTTGAGATCACACTTGAAACATGTCCTAATTTTTCTTTCCAGAGCACTAACCATAATTTCTATGACAAGATGAACCCCATCATTTTGTTCCTTTTTAAATTAAATGTTTTAAGTGTTACCAGTTTATTCCAATCAAGATGGCTTCAGGTGTGCCATACTTTTGTCATAAGTAAGGCTGTTAGCACTCTAGTTGTTCTTTAGAACACTCTGGGAAGCTGCAGTAGAACACAAAGGAATCAACTGACAGTCTCTGCCCTTGTTGGATGTACATGTTTTACTGAGAATGTCAGACTTCATTCTCACATGACTGAGAAAGATAATGTGAATTTACAGAAAATATGCTCTCATTTTAGCTTCTGGGGCACCTTTCAAAACTGTATGGGACAAGCATGTGAAAATAGTTTTCTCTCAAACATGATTCATGATATCCCAGCAGAAGGTTTTTCACAGGGTAAAATCACCTTAGAACACACCACAATTCCTGAAATTAGTATGGTACCATCAACAAATGAATTCTAATGTAACTAAAGTCTGTTATCACCCTTTATAGTTCTCCTTTTGGTAACCCTCAAAATCTTCGATTCACTACAATGCATTTCAATGGGGTACTATCATTTATATTGGTCCCAAGATGGCTGCCAGCAATTCCAGGATGAAGTGCTGACAGCCAATCAGATCTCACGATGACATGTGTGGTTAGGCTCCGCCCAGATATATATGTGTTTTTACTTTTTATTTTCTCAGCAACTACTGAACGGATTTACACCATTTAACAAAAAGGGTTCTTTTTGAACCAAGAACTACCTCTTTGCCAAATTTGGTGTAATTCCGTTCAGCAGTTCGGGCTGTAGCCTTGCATAAAGTTTCCTATGGGAAATTGATTTTTGACTCTTATTTTTTAATTTCTCCGTAACTACTGAACGGATTTGCACCATTTAACAAAAGGGTTCTTTCTGAACCAAGAACTACCTCTTTGCCAAATTTGGTATAATTCCGTTCAGCAGTTCGGGCTGTAGCCGTGTCTAAAGTTTCCTACGGGAAAATGAATGGGGAAAACACGTTTTGGGACCCCCTTTTTCTCGGCCCCGCTTGACGAATCACCCTGAGACTCTCAGGGTAGGAGCGGACCGGAGCGGGCCATAAAGTTTGAAAATTTCGCGAATATTCGTCAACCGACGCAAGAGTTATTTCAAATAGAATGTCGCGGATTTCCTATGGAAAATAGGTCCTAACTATAACTATCTACTGGCGACCGCCAGTAGATAATATATATATATATATATATATATATATATATATATATATATATATATATATATATATATATATATATATATATCTACTGGCGGTCGCCAGTAGATAGTTATAGTTACAACCTATTATCCATAGGAAATCCGCGACATTCTATTTGAAATAACTTCTTGCCGGTTGACGTATCTTCGCAAAATTTTCAAACTTTGTGGCCCGCTCCGGTCCGCTCCTACCCTGAAAGTCTCAGGGGATTCGTCAGCGGGACCGAGAAAAAGGGGTCCCATAACTCGTTTTCCCCATGCAATTTTCCATAGGAAACTTTAGACACGGCTACAGCCTGAACTGCTGAACGGAATTACACCAATTTTGGCAAAGAGGTAGTTCTTGGTTCAGAAAGAACCCTTTTGTTAAATGGTGTAAATCCGTTCAGTAGTTGCTGAGAAAATCAAAAGTAAAAAGATAGTGATATCTATGGCCGAGTAGGGTCCGCGTACCCTCCCGATCACGAGCTGCATGTTAATTGGCTGTCAGCTGGCTGTCAACATTCCGATTCAGGAAATGTTGGCAGCCATTTTATCCCTCGGTAGAACCGAGGGACAGAAACAAGTGCGCAAAGCGCACAAAGGGGGCAGGGTACAAACACCCTGACTCCCTAGGTTTGCTCAGGAAGTCCCACAAGGACCCCTGGGCAAAAAAAAAAAAAAAATTTTAAAATCGGCAGGATGCGCTCAGGGTGCGCGAATCCTGCCGAAGAAAAAAATGTTAATTGGCCCCGGGTGGGCCAAGTCCCGGGGGCATGCTGGGGGAGGTTAATTTTATGTGTGGGGGCCTCTAAGGGCCCCCAAGCCCCAGGGACCACCACCCCCGGGGCTTTATGTATAATGGTGCAGGAGGGCTCTGAGCCCTCCCGCAGCCCCGGGGACCACCACCTCCCGGGGCTTCTTTTAAAATTAAAAACCTGTGTGGGGGCTCCAGCCCCCACACGCCCGGAGACCACCACCTCCCGGGGCACTAAGAAAAATTAAAATGGGGGTCCGTTTTGGACCCCCAAGCCCCGAGGACCACCACCTCCCGGGGCTTTCAAAATGTAGGAGAGGGGCCGCGCGGCTCCCTCCTGGAGCCTGTGGTGGCCCTGGGGACCGCCACCCCCAGGGCCGGCTCCTGCAGTGTCCCGGGGTGCCTACCCCCGGGACACTGCTGTTTGCAATGACAGGACGGAGCCTCGCGGCTCCCGTCCTGTCATTGCTAAACTTGCTTTGGATATTGGAAGAGAGAGCAGGAAACCTGCTCTCTCTTCCAATATCCAAAGCCGACTAGCTTCCACATGGGGAGCAGCATGTTAGCTGCTCCCCATGTGTAATGCAATGCCGGCTCCCGTAGGACACGGGGAGCCGGCGGGACTGTGGGGGCTTGGGGACACCCCACAGTCCCCAACGAGAGGCCAGGCCCCGGGGATGGGGTCCCCGGGGCCATAAGTGGCCACGGAGGGGGCCACGCAGCCCCCTCCCCAAAGTAAAAAGGAAAAAAATTAAAAAAAAGTGCAAGGCCGGCCCGGAGGATGGGGTCCCCGGGGCCTTAAATGGCCTGAGGAGGGGGGCCACGCAGCCCCCTCCAAATAAAAAAAGAGGCCATGCCCTGGGGATGGGGTCCCCGGGGCCAATACAGGCCCAGGGAAGGGGGCCACGCGGCCCCCTTCCCGTTTTTAATTTATTTTAATTTAAAAAAAGGGGTAAGGCCCTGGGGGATGGGGTCCCCAGGGCCTAAAAATAGGAAAAAGGAAGGGGGCCACACAGCCCCCTTCAGGGAAAAAAAAAAAAACGATCGGGCCGTAGGCACCGCCCCTTCCTTCACCACTCTGCAAACGCGCCCCTGGCGCGTTTGCAGAGGGGAACGAATTCCCCTTGAATGCTGGGGGTCCCTGGGGCCAACTAGCCCACCAGGAACCTCCAGTATGCGCCAGGGGCTGCCTTGCAGAGAGGTGTACAGAGGCCACGCCCTCTTTACACCTCTCTGCAACGCAGCTCTATGGCGCTTTTGGAGGTATATGGTGGGCTAGTTGCACCACAGGGACCCTCAGGATTCAAGGGGAGTTAATCCCCCGACTTAAAACGCGCCACGGGCGCGTTTGCACAGTGGTGAAGGGAGGGCGGGGCTTCAGGTGACATGTGTGCAAACAGGCCCCGTGGCGCGTTTTAAGATGGGGAATTAAATCCTCTTCAATCCTGAGGGTCCCTGGGGGCCAACTAGCCCAACAGGTACGTCCAGAAAGCGCCACAGAGCTGCGTTGCAGAGAGGTGTAAAAAGGGTGTGGCCTCTGTACATGTCTCTGCAACGCAGCCCCTGGCGCATACTGGAGGTTCCTGGTGGGCTAGTTGGCCCGTAGGGACCCTCATGATTCAAGGGGACTTAATCCCCCTACTTAAAACGCGCCACGGGGCGCGTTTGCACAGATGTCACCTCAGGCCCCGCCCCCTCCCTTCACCATTGTGCAAATATTCCTCTAAAATCAGCCGAAATACGAATTCTGATTTACTCACCTGTTATCAGGAGAGACCTCAGTGCTGCATCTTTCAGCCCAGTACTAATCCTGAAAAGTAATTTTAACCGTACTTACCAGTAACTTGAATTTCCTTCCATAGGCTAACATTGACTGGTTTCACTTGGAAATTCTTCTAAGTGTGGAGTTTTGGAACTTTAAAATATTCCTCTAAAATCAGCCGAAATACGAATTCCGATTTACTCACCTGCTATCAGGAGAGACCTCAGTGCTGCATCTTTCAGCCCAGTACTGGTCCTGAAAAGTAATTTTAACCGTACTTACCGGTAACTTGAATTTCCTTCATAGGCTAACATTGACTGGTTTCACTTGGAAATTCTTCTAAGTGTGGAGTTTTGGAACTTTAAAATATTCCTCTAAAATCAGCCGAAATACGAATTCCGATTTACTCACCTGTTATCAGGAGAGACCTCAGTGCTGCATCTTTCAGCCCAGTACTGATCCTCAAAAGTAATTTTAACCATACTTACCGGTAACTTGAATTTCCTTCATAGGCTAACATAGACTGGTTTCACTTGGAAATTCTTCTAAGTGTGGAGTTTTGGAACTTTAAAATATTCCTCTAAAATCAGCCGAAATACGAATTCCGATTTACTCACCTGTTATCAGGAGAGACCTCAGTGCTGCATCTTTCAGCCCAGTACTGATCCTCAAAAGTAATTTTAACCGTACTTACCGGTAACTTGAATTTCCTTCATAGGCTAACATTGACTGGTTTCACTTGGAAATTCTTCTAAGTGTAGAGTTTTGGAACTTTAAAATATTCCTCTAAAATCAGCCGAAATACGAATTCCGATTTACTCACCTGTTATCAGGAGAGACCTCAGTGCTGCATCTTTCAGCCCAGTACTGATCCTCAAAAGTAATTTTAACCGTACTTACCAGTAACTTGAATTTCCTTCCATAGGATATCATTGCCTGCTTTTTGCTGAAAAAGTTTCTAAGTGTTGATTTTTGAAACATACAAATATTCCTCTAAAATCAGCCGAAATACGAATTCCGATTTACTCACCTGTTATAAGGAGAGACCTCAGTGCTGTATCTTTCAGCCCAGTACTGGTCCTGAAAAGTAATTTTAACCGTACTTACCAGTAACTTATATTTTCTTCCATAGGAATCCATTGTCTGCTTTTCAGCAGAAAAGTTTCAAAGTGTCGATTTTCACAAACTACAAATATTCCTTAAAAATCGCCTGTATGACTTAAACGCATTCTTTCAACTGTTTACAGGAGATGCACCAGTGCTGGATCCAGGATCCAACACTGAGTAAGAAAAAGTAACGATAACAGTTTTTACCTGCTAAGTGAATTTCCTTCCATAGGATAACATTGGTGATTCTATGAGAAAAGTTTCTAAGTGTCAACTTTTAAAATACAATAATATTCCTTAAAAATCACGACTGTAACCAAAACGCTTTTACTCAACTGTTTACAGGAGATGTACCAGGACTGAATCTAGGATCCAGTCCTGTGGTTAGAAAAGTCATCCATAAAGTAACTAATTGCATTTAACTAGAAATTCACATTGAGCTGAATGTTGCATTGTGTATGAAAATGTGTTGCCCATTGCAACAACTGTAACTACTGTACTTAAAAGTCTATTGCCTATGTGCAAAGTATTTATACTAAAGTAATTCATTCTGAGAAAGTATTTTTGTAATGTAATGTATAATGTAATTACAATGTAATTTAAAAAATAAAATATGTAAAAGAAATTGTTTCTAAAAATGTAGTAAATCAGTGTGAAAAAAATTAATATAAAAATTAATACATTTAAAAATTGTCATTTAAAAAACCTTTGAAATTCACTGAAAAAACCGTAGGTTTCAGGCACGTTATAGTTACAAATTAGCATTTGAAAAACCTTTGAAATTCACTGAAAAAACAATAGGTTTCAGACACGTTATAGTTAGAAATTAGCATTTAAAAACCTTTGAAATTCACTGAAAAAACCATAGGTTTTAGGGACAGTTATAGTTAGTTGGACATTGCACTCGTACAAAACCCGTGAAATTCCCCCGTTATAGTTAGTTCAGCTAACTATAACTCGCGCCCCCGCAATGCACTGCTGATGACGTCACATATTACATCACTCATGACATGGTCAGTGACATCACTGATGACATCACTGATGACATCTCAAATGACATCACTGATGACATCATCCACGTGATAATCTGATGCAGCTCCTCACACCCTAATATAACCTTTGATACACCCAATCTAAATTACAGAGTGACTTTCTCAAAACCATACACACTCCAGCACCAATAACTACATACCCACTCACTGATTCTTAGGTCTACACACACATCCAGTCACTCACCCGTACAGTCACTCATACTTACGGTCACTCAGTACAGGACTATCATTTGCACTCATACTCCTATATAGATACTCAAACACCGCCACTCATCCATAGAGGTACTCACACACCTAGTCAGTCATGCAAATAATTAAACACACTGCCATTTACTCACCTATACAGTTATACACACACCAGCTCACTTACTCATACAAATACTAGCACATTCTTACGCTCTTATACAATCACTGATACAAGCACACACTCATCCATACAGTCACTCTCACAATCACACACTCTCACTTATAGCTATTTATATACTCCAACACACATATATACTGCCTTTCACATATGTAGTTACTCACACATTGTACCACTGAGACATAAATTCACTCACTAACACACTCTTACACACACTCACCACCCATACAGTTTATCACAGATGCACTCTTGAAACCATCCACCCAGTGAATCACCCACTCACACATCTATGCACAGAGTCGCACACACCCCACCCACACAAACACTCAGGCACCAATACAGATACTCAGACAACCAATCAATTACTCGTATAGACACTCATGTAGCTATTCACAAACCCATGCAGCCACTTACACAGCAACAGACAGACGGATACAGACATTCACCCAGTTTAGTCACTAACCCATGCATTCAGTAAGATACGTTTAATCACTCACTTATAGAGTTAGTCACGCACCTACTAAATCATCCATTCAGACACTTATACACCCACTCATTCTTCAATACGCCTTTCCCTATATATATTAAAAATATTTAAACTTTACAGAAACACACAGTCACTGGATGATGTAATCAGTGATGTCATCAGTGATGTCACTGACCATGTCATGAGTGATGTAATATGTGACGTCATCAGCAGTGCATTGCGGGGGCGCGAGTTATAGTTAGCTGAACTAACTATAACGGGGGAATTTCACGGGTTTTGTACGAGTGCAATGTCCAACTAACTATAACTTTCCCTAAAACCTATGGTTTTTTCAGTGAATATATATATATATATCTCACGCTCCACTGTCTTGCAACAGTAAGGACCAGCACTCTCGTTGGTGAAAAATCAGCTTAAAGATTTATTGGTGCACTGTGAATAAACAAACGCGTTTCAGCCTCAGCCTTCGTCAGTGTTTAACGCGCGCCATTAAAGTCAGCATCTAAATAAAGTTTCAAATTAAACACAACTAAAGAAGGACAATTCATTTCACGAAACTCCAGCGCCATCTTGGAATGTGCAAATGTGCATGTTTAAAAAAAAAAATATGTTTACAAGTCTTGTTAAACATAAGTAATCCCCCTCAATACATCATTAATTCATGAATGCTAAATACATTTATTATTATAAGTCACAAAGCATTTAATCAAAATAAACGGCCTAAATTGCATTTTTATTGCCTATCAATGCTTATGATATGTTCGAGTGGGGACAATAGTTCTCATCTTAACTAAAACATGCGCCCACTCTATTACCACATAGAGAAATCCCTTATGGCCTTATATACCTGGCCTCTCACACCAGATATTATAATTGTTGGCAAGAAGACTGTCCTGCCCTGGATGGGCTTTTGGGGACAGTTCGTAATTTATTTAACTTGCCATCAAATACCGCCCTAGATGGGTTTATGTTGTTGATTTCTATCAATCTAGCGCTGTATGTTCCAATTGTATAGTCCCTCTGTCCTTCAGTGAACACTTCTGCATACTCAATGCTCATTTCACAAATGAGTTATTAGCTCTTCTCCACCATTCAAACCTTTCGGGTGCTTGGCCTGGAGATCAATGATGTATCTCGACTCCAGACGTCGCAGTTTCTTCTCCCTGTCCCCCCCCCTGATGTCATTGGGTACATGGTCCAAACAGAAGAACTGTAATAATGCCCTGTTGCTACTATGGCTATTAGCAAAATGGCGCGCCACAGGGTAATTGGCATCCTTATTGGCAATCGCCCGTTGGTGTTCAAGGACCCTTGTTTTTACCGAATGTATGGTACTGCCCACGTAGCGTAAGCTGCATGGGCATACCAGACAATACACCACATAAGTTGTGGTGCAGGTCATGAACTTCATTACTCGCCTTGCTTTGCGGGACCCCGGCACCGAGTATTGGGACACTCTCCTACTGTTGGTGCAGGCTTTACATCTTCCGCAGGGAAAAGAGCCCTGTAGGCCCTGTAAGCTCGTAGCTGGTTTCAACCCAGGTAAGTGGCTTACCACTAAGTGGTCTCTAATCGATCTCGATCTCCTAAACGATATTTTGGGATGTTCCGGGATTTCCTTCCCCACCACACCATCTTATTTTAATATATTCCAGTTCCTGCGTAGTATAGCTCTTATTTTGCCTGCTGCTTGAGAGTAAGTAGTAATTAATCTTAGGTTCCCTGGTTGCCTTTCTACACTCGGTGCACCTGGTTCCTGCAGCAATGCGTATCTTTCTTTGTCCTTGACCTTCATTTGCGCTGTTCTTAGTGTGTGCTGTGAGTAACCCCTGGTCTTGAAGCGCTTAATGCTTCCCTCAGCTGCTTCCTCATAATCTTGAAAACGTGAGCTATTCCTTTTAATTCGGAGTAGCTCACCGTATGGGATACTTTTAATGAGAGTTGCCGGATGACCACTGCGTCCATGTAGGACGGAGTTACCCGCTGTGGTCTTTCTAAAAAGGGCCGTCTGAATGGTTTTCGAACTTACGAAGACCCTGAGGTCCAAGAAATTCACCTCTGTCGTGCTCATATCTCCCGTAAATCTGAGGTTTAGATGGTTATTATTCAAAGTGGAGAGATAGTCTCTCGCTGACTCCTGTGACCCTCTCCAAATAATGAAGAGGTCATCGATATACCTCCGCCAGCAAACCACCTTCTCCAACCAGTTGTCCATCTCATCCGCCCAGGCCACCTGCTCCTCCCACCAGCCGACGAACAAGTTCGCATAGCTGGGGGCGAAGCAGGTGCCCATAGCTGTCCCCTGTACCTGCCTGTATCTTTGTCCCTGGAAAATAAAGATGTTATTATTGAGACAAAAGGAAATAAATTCCAATAACATTGTATTGTGTTCCAGGAACTGGAGGGAACGTCCTTTTAGAAAGTTCGATATCGCTGAAAGACCATCTGTGTGTCTAATACTTGTGTATAAGCTACATACATCAAGTGTGATCATTATAAAATCAGGCTCCTACTCGATTCCTTGAATTTGTTTTAGAAAATCCTTCGTATCTCTTGTGTACGAGGACAACTGAAAAACAAATGGGGAAAGAAAATGATCTATAAATTTTGACATGTTCTCAGTCAGTCCCCCAATGGACGACACTATCGGTCTCCCAGGTGGTCTTACAGCGTTTTTATGAACCTTGGGCAGGTGGTAAAATGTCGGGATTCTCGGGTGTTTGTTCTGTAGGAACATGAATTCTTGCTTAGACAGAATGCCCTTTTTGTACCATTTATCAACAAGTTCAGCATACACTTGAATGCTATGGACATAGTCCTCTTCCGTGGTTAGAGCATAGTTCTGTTTGTCATTCAATTGTCGAAAGGCTTCATCACAATAATCATCTCTAGTTTGCAAAACGACATTTCCGCCCTTATCGGATGGTTTTATCACGATTAGTGAATCTTGCTGTAAACTCCTCAGAGCTTGTCTTTGTTTAAATGTAAGGTTCCATTTCCTTCCCTTAACATCTTGTTCTTCATTAGCTCGTAGAGTTAAAAGTTCATTGTTCACAGTTTCTGAGAAGACATCTATTGCATCGATAGCCATTTGGGGGCAAAATCTAGAAGGTGGTTTGAATGGGCTATCAGCCCCTCTTTGAGACACCCCTAGCTCCAAAGCTCTTATTGCATTGTCTCTTAAAGGCTCTTGTTGAGTACTACTCTCCGCACCTAATTCTTCAAGGATTGCCAGAGTATCCAGGTCACGTATGTTTATTACATCTGGTTCCCGTGGGGCCATCGTCCTTGCTTGTAACGATTGAGCTGGTTGTTTCAGTTTGAAAAACTTCAGTAATTTGATTTTTCTAATAAACTTAAATAAGTCTATTCGCGTTTGTGTATATTCGTAGTTACTCGTGGGGCAAAAGGTCAAACCCAGTTTCAAAACTGTCTCCTCATCAGATGTCAATTCCTTTGATGTCAGATTCACTATCGTCAAGTTATCCTCTAATCCTTGTAGTTTAAAAACGAGCTATTGTAACAATTTACTTTTTGCCTTCACAGATGCTTCTGGCTTCCTTTGAAAAAAGGTCTAGGTAGACCGAAATGCATCAGGACTAAGAATGCCAGCGCCAGCGCTTTCAAATTGAATTAAAATCCTTTTCATCTCACCTAATGTGTGCGGCTCACTCCTTTCGTTGAAGAGAGGTCTGTTGTCATATATATATATATATATATATATATTCACTGAAAAAACCATAGGTTTTAGGGACAGTTATAGTTAGTTGGACATTGCACTTGTACAAAACCCGTGAATTTCCCTGTTATAGTTAGTTCAGCTAACTATAACTCGCGCCCCCGCAATGCACTGCTGATGACGTCACATATTACATCACTCATGACATGGTCAGTGACATCACTGATGACATCACTGATGACATCTCAAATGACATCACTGATGACATCACTGATGACATCATCCAGTGACTGTGTGTTTCTGTAAAGTTTAAATATGTTTAATATATATAGGGAAAGGCGTGTTGAAGAATGAGTGGGTGTATAAGTGTCTTAATGGATGATTTAGTACGTGAGTGACTGACTCTACAAGTGAGTGATTAAACGTATCTTACTGAATGCATGGGTTAGTGACTAAACTGTGTGAATGTCTGTATCCGTCTGTTTGTTGGTGTGTAAGTGGATGCATGGATTTGCGAATAGCTACATGAGTGTCTATATGGGTTATTGATTGGTTCTCTGAGTATCTGTATGGCTGCCTGAGTGTTTGTGTGGGTGGGGTGTGTGTGACTCTATACATGGATGTGTGAGTGGGTGATTCACTGGGTGCATAATTTCAAGAGTGCATCTGTGATGGACTGCTTGGGTGGGTGAGTGTGTGTATGGGTGTGTTAGTGAGTGAATGTATATCTCAGTGGTACATGTGCAAGTAACTACATATGTAAAAGGCAGTATATATGTGTGTTAGAGTATTTAAATGGCTATAAGTGAGAGTGTGTTATTGTGAGAGTGGCTGTATGGATGCGTGTGTGCTTGTATCAGTTATTGTATAAGAGCATAAGAATGTGCTAGTATTTGTATGAGTAAGTGAGCTGGTGTGTGTATAACTGTATAGGTGAGTAAATGGGTGTGTGATTAATTTTTGCATGACTGACTAGGTGTGTGAGTACCTCTATGGATGAGTGGCGGTGTGTGAGTGTTTATATAGGTGTATGAGTGCATATGATAGTCCTGTACTGAGTGACTGTAAGTATGAGTGACTGTACAGGTGAGTGAGTGAGTGGATGTGTGTGTAGACCTAAGAATCAGTGAGTGGGTATGTAGTTTTTGGTGTTGGAGTGTCTATGGTTTTGAGAATGGCAGTCTGTAATTTAGAGTGGGTGTATCAAAAGTTATATTAGGGTGTGAGAAGATGCATGAAATTATCACATGGATGATGTCATCAGTGATGTCATTTGAGATGTCATCAGTGATGTCACTGACCATGTCATGAGTGATGTAATATGTGACGTCATCAGCAGTGCATTGCGGGCGCGAGTTATAGTTAGCTGAACTAACTATAACAGGGGAATTTCACGGGTTTTGTACAAGTGCAATGTCCAACTAACTATAACTGTCCCTAAAACCTATGGTTTTTTCAGTGAATTTCAAAGGTTTTTTAAATGCTAATTTCTAACTATAACGTGTCTGAAACCTATGGTTTTTTCAGTGAATTTCAAAGGTTTTTTAAATGCTAATTTCTAACTATAACGTGCCTGAAACCTATGGTTTTTCAGTGAATTTCAAAGGTTTTTAAATGCTAATTTCTAACTATAACGTGCCTGAAACCTATGGTTTTTTCAGTGAATTTCAAAGGTTTTTTAAATGCTAATTTCTAACTATAACGTGCCTGAAACCTATGATTTTTTAAGTGAATTTCAAAGGTTTTTTAAATGCTAGTTTCTAACTATGCCAACAGAGGTAGGACATGTGAAGAAAGAAGAAAAACGCACAGAAAGAAGCAAAAGATGTGCAGAAAGAACCAACAGAGGAGCAGAAAGAGGCCTTGTTGCAAAATCATCCTGTGCCCACAACTTTTTCAGACGGGTACTGGTGGTAACTGACTCTGACTAACCAGAGCCAGTGCGCGTTTGCAAAGTGGTGAAGGGAGGGGGCCTGAGGTGACATGTGTGCAAACGCGCCCCATGGCGCGTTTTAAGTTGCGGGATTAAGTCCCCTTGAATCCTGAGGGTCCCTGGGGCCCAACTAGCCCCCAGGTACCTACAGTTAGGACCACAGAGCTGAGTTGCAGAGAGGCGTTCCGAGGCCACGCACCTTTTTTCACCTCTCTGCAACGCAACTCTGTTGTGCTTACTGAAGGTACCTGGTGGGCTAGTTGGCCCCCAGGATTCAAAGGAATTAACTCCCCAACTTAAAACGCACCACAGGGCGTGTTTGCGCACATGTCACCTGAGGCCCCGCCCCCTCCCTTCACCACTGTGCAAACGCGCCCCGTGGCGCGTTTTAAGTTGGGGGATTAGGTCACCTTGAATCCTGAGAGTCCCTGGGGCCCAACCAGCCCACAAGGTACTTCCAGTAAGCACCACAGGCCTGCGTTGCAACGCCTGTAACAAATTGTGCAGTTGTGTTTAGGTAGTGAAGAGGGTCGTGCTGGGGGTAGTGTTTTAGGGTTTAGGGTAGTGCAGTGGTGTTTGTGTAGTATAGGGGGTCATGCTGGGGGTAGATTTAGGGTTTAGGGTAGTGCAGTGGTGTTTGTGTAGTGTAGGGGGTCATGCTGGGGGTAGATTTAGGGTTTAGGGTAGTGCAGTGGTGTTTGGGTAGTGTAGGGAGTCGTCCTGGGGGAGTGTTTTAGGGTTTAGGGTAGTACAGTGGTGTTTGGGTAGTGTAGGGGGTCGTGCTGGGGTTAGTGTTTTAGGGTTTTAGGGTTTAGGGTAGTGCAGTGGTGTTTGGGTAGTGTAGGGGTCGTGCTGGGGGAGTGTTTTTGGGTTTAGGGCAGTGCAGTGGTGTTCGGGTAGTGTAGGGGGTTGTGCTGGGGGAGTGTTTTAGGGTTTAGGGCAGTGCAGTCGTGTTCGGGTAGTGTAGGGGTCGTGCTGGGGAGTATTTTAGGGTTTAGGGTAGTGCAGTGGTGTTCGGGTAGTGTAGGGGGTCATGCTGGGGGTAGTGTTCTAGGGTTTAGGGCAGTGCAGTGGTGTTCGGGCAGTGCAGGGGGTCGTGCTGGGGGTGGTGTTTTAGGGTTTAGGGCAGTGCACTGGTGTTCGGGCAGTGTAGGGGGTCGTGCTGGGGGTGGTGTTTCAGGGTTTAAGGCAGTGCAGTGGTGTTCGGGCAGTGTAGGGGGTCGTGCAGGGGGTGGTGTTTCAGGGTTTAAGGCAGTGCAGTGGTGTTCGGGCAGTGTAGGGGGTCGTGCAGGGGTGGTGTTTCAGGGTTTAGGGCAGTGGTGTTCGGGCAGTGTAGGGGGTCATGCTGGGGGTGGTGTTTCAGGGTTTGGGGCAGTGCAGTGGTGTTCGAGCAGTAAAGGGGGTCATGCTGGGGGTGGTGTTTCAGGGTTTAGGGCAGTGCAGTGGTGTTCGGGCAGTGTAGGGGGCGGTGCAGGGGGTGGTGTTTCAGGGTTTAGGGCAGTGCTGTGGTGTTCGGGCAGTGTAGGTGGTGGTGCAGGGGTGGTGTTTCAGGGTTTGGGGCAGTGCAGTGGTGTTCGAGCAGTAAAGGGGGTCATGCTGGGGGTGGTGTTTCAGGGTTTAGGGCAGTGCAGTGGTGTTCGGGCAGTGTAGGGGGCGGTGCAGGGGTGGTGTTTCAGGGTTTAGGGCAGTGCAGTGGTGTTCGGGCAGTGTAGGGGGTGGTGCAGGGGTGGTGTTTCAGGGTTTAGGGCAGTGCAGTGGTGTTCGGGCAGTGTAGGGGGTCGTGCAGGGGTGGTGTTTCAGGGTTTAGGGCAGTGCAGTGGTGTTCGGGCAGTGTAGGGGGCGGTGCAGGGGTGGTGTTTCAGGGTTTAGGGCAGTACAGTGGTGTTCGGGCATTGTAGGGGGTGGTGCTGGGGCTGGTGTTTCAGGGTTTAGGGCAGGGCAGTGGTGTTCGGGCAGTGTAGGGGGTCATGCTGGGGCTGGTGTTTCAGGGTTTAGGGCAGTGCAGTGGTGTTCGGGCAGTGTAGGGGGTCATGCTGGGGCTGGTGTTTCAGGGTTTAGGGCAGTGCAGTGGTGTTCGGGCAGTGTAGGGGTCTTGCTGGGGCTGGTGTTTCAGAGTCTAGGGCAATGCAGTGGTGTTCGGGCAGTGTAGGGGGTCTTGCTGGGGCTGGTGTTTCAGGGTTTAGGGCAGTGCAGTGGTGTTCGGGCAGTGTAGGGGGTCGTGCTGGGGCTAGTGTTTCAGGGTTTAGGGCAGAGCAATGGTGCTCAGGCAGTGTAGGGGGTTGTGCTGGGGGTGATGTTTCAGGGTTTAGGGCAGTGCAGTGGTGTTAGGGCAGTGTAGGGGGTCGTGCTGGGGTGGTGTTTCAGGGTTTAGGGCAGTGCAGTGGTGTTCCGGCAGTGTAGGGGGTCGTGCAGGGGTGGTGTTTCAGGGTTTAGTGCAGTGGTGTTCGGGCAGTGTAGGGGGTCGTGCTGGGGTGCTGTTTCAGGGTTTAGGGCAGTGCAGTGGTGTTCGGGCAGTGTAGGGTGTCGTGCTGAGGGGTGGTGTTTCAGGGTTTAGGGCAGTGCAGTAGTGTTTGGGCAGTGTAGGGGGTCGTGCAGGGGTGGTGTTTCAGGGTTTAGGGCAGTGCAGTGGTGTTCGGCCAGTGTAGGTAGTCTTGCTGGGGGTGGTGTTTCAGGGTTTAGGGCAGTGCAGTAGTTTTCGGGCAGTGTAGGCGGTCGTGCTGGGGCTGGTGTTTCAGGGTTGAGGGCAGTGCAGTGGTGTTCGGGCAGTGTACGGGGTTGTACTGGGGCTGGTGTTTCAGGGTTTAGGGCAGTGCAGTGGTGTGCGGGCAGTGTACGGGGTTGTGCTGGGGCTGGTGTTTCAGGGTTTAGGGCAGTGCAGTGATGTTTGGGCAGTGTAGGGGGTCGTGCTGGGGTGGTGTTTCAGGGTTTAGGGCAGTGGTGTTCAGGCAGTGTAGGGGGTCGTGCTGGGGCTGGTGTTTCAGGGTTTAGGGCAGTGCAGTGGTGTTCGGGCAGTGTAGGGGGTCTTGCTGGGGGTGGTGTTTCAGGGTTTAGGGCAGTGCAGTGGTGTTCGGGCAGTATAGGGGGTCTTGCTGGGGGTGGTTGTTTCAGGGTTTAGGGCAGTGGTGTTCGGGCAGTGTAGGGGTCTTGCTGGGGGTGATGTTTCAGGGTTGAGGGCAGTGCAGTGGTGTTCGGGCAGTGTAGGGGGTCTTTCTGGGGGTAGTGTTTCAGGGTTTAGGGCAGTGCAGTGGTGTTCGTGCAGTGTAGGGGGTCGTGCTGGGGGTGGTGTTTCAGGGTTTAGGGCAGTGCAGTAGTGTTCGGGCAGTGTAGGGGTCGTGCAGGGGGTGGTGTTTCAGGGTTTAGGGCAGTGCAGTGGTGTTCTGGCAGTGTAGGGGGTCATGCTGGGGGTGGGGTTTCAGGGTTTAGGGCAGTACAGTGGTGTTCGGGCAGTGTAGTGGGTCATGCAGGGGGTGGTGTTTCAGGGTTTAGGGCAGTGCAGTGGTGTTCGGGCAGTGTAGGGGGTCGTGCTGGGGCTGGTGTTTCAGGGTTTAGGGCAGTGGAGTGGTGTTCGGGCAGTGTAGGGGGTCTTGCTGGGGGTGGTGTTTCAGGGTTTAGGGCAGTGGTGTTCGGGCAGTGTAGGGGGTCTTGCTGGGGGTGATGTTTCAGGGTTTAGAGCAGTGCAGTGGTGTTCGGGCAGTGTAGGGGGTCTTGCTGGGGGTAGTGTTTCAGGGTTTAGGGCAGTGCAGTGGTGTTCGTGCAGTATAGGGGGTCGTGCTGGGGATGGTGTTTCTGGGTTTAGGGCAGTGCAGTAGTGTTCGAGAGCAGTGTAGGGGGTTGTGCAGGGGTGGTGTTTCAGGGTTTAGGGCAGTGCAGTGGTGTTCGGGCAGTGTAGGGGGTTGCGCTGTGGGTGGTGTTTCAGGGTTTAGGGCAGTGCAGTGGTGTTCGGGCAGTGTAGGTGGTCATTCACGGGGTGGTGTTTCAGGGTTTAGGGCAGTGCAGTGGTGTTCGGGCAGTGTAGGGTGTTGTGCTAGGGCTGGTGTTTCAGGGTTCAGGGCAGTGCAGTGGTGTTCAGGCAGTGTAGGGGGTCGTGCTGAGGCTGGTGTTTCACAGTTTAGGGCAGTGCAGTGGTGTTCGGGCAGTGTAGGGGGTCGTGCTGGGGCTGGTGTTTCAGGGTTTAGGGCAGTGCAGTGGTGTTCGGGCAGTGTAGGCGGTCGTGCTGGGGCTGGTGTTTCAGGGTTTAGGGCAGTGCAGTGGTTTTCAGGCAGTGTAGGGGTCGTGCTGGGGCTGGTGTTTCAGGGTTTAGGGCAGTGCAGTGGTGCTCGGGCAGTGTAGGGGGTCGTGCTGGGGGTGATGATTCAGGGTTTAGGGTAGTGCAGTGGTGTTCGGGCAGTGTAGGGGGTCGTGCATGGGCTGGTGTTTCAAGGTTTAGGGCAGTGCAGTGGTGTTCGGGCAGTGTAGGGGGTCGTGCTGGGGCTGGTGTTTCAGGGTTTTGGGCAGAGCAGTGGTGTTCGGGCAGTGTAGTGGGCCATGCTGAGGGTAGTGTTTCAGGGTTTAGGGCAGAGCAGTGGTGTTCGGGCAGTGTAGGGGGTCGTGCTGGGGGTGGTGTTTCAGGGTTTAGGTCAGTGGTTTTCGGGCAGTGTAGGGGGTCTTGCTGGGGGTGATGTTTCAGGGTTTAGGGCAGTGCAGTGGTGTTCGGGCAGTGTAGGGGTCTTGCTGGGGGTAGTGTTTCAGGGTTTAGGGCAGTGCAGTGGTGTTCGGGCAGTGTAAGGGGTCATGCTGGGGGTGGTGTTTCAGGGTTTAGGGCAGTGTAGTGGTGTTCGGGCAGTGTAGGGGGTCGTGAAGGGGGTGGTGTTTCAGGGTTTAGGGCAGTGCAGTGGTGTTCGGGCAGTGTAGGGGGTCGTGCTAGGGGTGGTGTTTCAGGGTTTAGGGCAGTGCAGTGGTGTTCGGGCAGTGTAGGGGGTCATGCAGGGGCTGGTGTTTCAGGGTTTAGGGCAGTGCAGTGGTGTTCGGGCAGTGTAGGGGGTCGTGCTGGGGATAGTGTTTTAGGGTTTAGGGTAGTGCAGTGGTGCTTGTGTAGTGTAGGGGGTCGTGCTGGGGGTAGTGTTTTAGGGTTTAGGGTAGTGCAGTGGTGTTTGTGTAGTGTAGGGGGTCATGTTTTAGGGTAGTGCAGTGGTGTTTGGGTAGTGTAGGGGGTCATGCTGGGGGTAGTGTTTTAGGATTTAGGTTAGTGCAGTGGTGTTTGGGTAGTGTAGGGGGTCATGCTGGGGGTAGTGTTTTAGGGTTTAGGGTAGTGCAGTGGTGTTTGTGTAGTGTAGGGGGTCGTGCTGGGGGTAGTGTTTTAGGGTTTAGGGTAGTGCAGTGGTGCTTGTGTAGTGTAGGGGGTCGTGCTGGGGGTAGTGTTTTAGGGTTTAGGGTAGTGCAGTGGTGTTTGTGTAGTGTAGGGGGTCATGTTTTAGGGTAGTGCAGTGGTGTTTGGGTAGTGTAGGGGGTCGTGCTGGTGGTAGTGTTTTAGGATTTAGGTTAGTGCAGTGGTGTTTGGGTAGTGTAGGGGGTCGTGCTGGGGGTAGTGTTTAGGGGTTTAGGATAGTACAGTGGTACTTGTGTAGTGTAGGGGGTCGTGCTGGGGGTCGTGTTTTAGGGTTTAAGGTAGTGCAGTGGTGTTTTTGTAGTGTAGGGGGTCATGTTTTAAGATGCAATTCTCCAATACCTGACCAGTCTGCACTACATAAAACTACAAAAAAACTAAAAATAAAAAGTGTTTTGCACACTTTTGTCATTGGGCTATATGTGGGCTACATCTGGGTAATATTTGTGCTACATTTGGGCTCTTTTTCACTGGTGGCCATCTTGGAAGACTTCTTTGTTATGAAGTTTCCTAATTTCTTCATTTACTGCAGTCTCCTCAGTAGGAAATGCTTTCAGTTTTTACTTTGATTCCATCAAGAAGGCATTCAGATGTGTCTCACATCTGCCATAAATTCAGAATGTTAGCACTCTAGTTGCTCATTAGATCACTGGAGTAAAGCTACTGCTCACCAGGGAGTTAACTGGTAGTCTGCTGCTGGTATTGAAAGTGATTGTTTCAGTCTGCATGTCAGAATTTTCTAATGAAATAGAAGAGGATTTGAGATCTCACTTAAAACATGCCCTAATTTTTCTTTCTGCAGCACTAACCATAATTTCTATTTAAAAAAGAACCCCTCATTTTGTTCCTTTTTAAATTAAATGTTTTAAGTGTTACCGGTTTATTCCAATCAAGATGGCTTCAGGTGTGCCATACTTTTGTCATAAGTAAGGCTGTTAGCGCTCTAGTTGTTCTTTAGAACACTCTGGGAAGCTGCAGTAGAACACAAAGGCATCAACTGGCAAGCTGCTCCTGTTGAAATATAACAGGAAGATATTTGAGATCACACTTGAAATATGTCCTAATTTTTCTTTCTACAGCACTAACCATAATTTCTATGACAAAATGAACCCCATCATTTTGTTCCTTTTTAAATTAAATGTTTTAAGTGTTACCAGTTTATTCCAATCAAGATGGCTTCAGGTGTGCCATACTTTTGTCATAAGTAAGGCTGTTAGCACTCTAGTTGTTCTTTAGAACACTCTGGGAAGCTGCAGTAGAACACAAAGGAATCAACTGACAGTCTCTGCCCTTGTTGGATGTACATGTTTTACTGAGAATGTCAGACTTCATTCTCACATGAGTGAGAAAGATAATGTGAATTTACAGAAAATATGCTCTCATTTTAGCTTCTGGAGCACCTTCCAAACCTCCATGGGACAAGCATGAGAAAATAGTGTTCTCTCAAACATGATTCATGATATCCTAGCAGAAGGTTTTTCACATGGTAAAATCACCTTAGAATACACCACAATTCCTAAAATTAGTATGGTACCATCAACAAATAAATTCTAATGTAACTAAAGCCTGTTATCACCCTTTATAGTTCTCCTTTTGGTGACCCTCAAAATCTTCTATTCACTACAATGCATTTCAATGAGGTACTATCATTTATATTGGTCCCAAGATGGCTGCCAGAAATTCCAGGATGAAGTGCTGACAGCCAATCAGATCTCACGATGACATGTGTGGTTAGGCTCCGCCCAGATATATATGTGACTTTACTTTTGATTTTCTCAGGAACTACTGAACAGATTTACACCATTTAAGCAAAGGCACGACACTGAACCAAGGGCTACCTCTTTGCCAAATTTGGTGTAATTCCGTTCAGCAGTTCGGGCTGTAGCTGCGACTAAAGGTTCCTATGGAAAAATGAATGGGGAAAACACGTTTTGGGACCCCCTTTTTTCTCGGCCCCCGCTTGACGTATCACCCCGAGACTTTCTGGATAGGAGCGGACCGGAGCGCCCCAACAAGTTGGAAACTTTCGCGAAGATTCGTCAACCGGCGCCAACGTTATTTCAAATAGAATGTCGCGGATTTCCTATGGATAATAGGTTTTAACTATAACTATCTACTGGCGACCGCCAGTAGATAATATATATATATATATATATATATATATATCACGCAATAATCCAAATAAGTGCGCTCTCAGGATCATAAGACACAATCCTGTATATATAACCTATGGTTTTTTCAGTGAATGTATATATATATATATATATATAAATATATATATTTATATATATATATATATATATATATAAATATATATATATATTATCTACTGGCGGTCGCCAGTAGATAGTTATAGTTACAACCTATTATCCATAGGAAATCCGCGACATTCTATTTGAAATAACTCTCTTGCCGGTTGACGTATCTTCGCAAAATTTTCAAACTTTGTGGCCCGCTCCGGTCCGCTCCTACCCTGAAAGTCTCGGGGGATTCGTCAAGCGGGGGCCGAGAAAAAGGGGGTCCCAAAACGCGTTTTCCCCATGCAATTTTCCATAGGAAACTTTAGACACGGCTACAGCCCGAACTGCTGAACGGAATTACACCAAATTTGGCAAAGAGGTAGTTCTTGGTTCAGAAAGAACCCTTTTTGTTAAATGGTGTAAATCCGTTCAGTAGTTGCTGAGAAAATCAAAAGTAAAAAGATAGTGATATCTATGGCCGAGTAGGGTCCGCGTACCCTCCCGATCACGAGCTGCATGTTAATTGGCTGTCAGCTGGCTGTCAACATTCCGATTCAGGAAATGTTGGCAGCCATTTTATCCTCGGTAGAACCGAGGGACAGAAACAAATGCGCAAAGCGCACAAAGGGAGCAGGGTAGAAACACCTGACCCCCTAGGTTTGCTCAGGGGTCCCACAAGGACCCCTGGGCAAAAAAAGAAAGAATTTTTTAAAAATCGGCAGGATGCGCTCAGGGTGCGCGAATCCTGCCGAAAAAAATCGAAGCGCGGTCTCCGCGCTTCGATTGTATATTGCCCCGGGTGGCCCAAGTCCCGGGGGCATGGTGGGGGGTTAATTTTATGTGTGGGGGCCTCAAAGGGCCCCCAAGCCCGGGGACCGCCACCCCCGGGGCTTTTTTAAAAATGTTGCGGGAGGGCTCTGAGCCGCAGCCCGGGGACCACCACCTCCCGGGGCTTTTTTTTAAATTGAACAACCTGTGTGGGGGCTCCAGCCCCCACACACCCGAGACCGCCACCTCCCGGGGCACTAACAAATTAAAATGGGGGTCCGTTTTGGACCCCGAAGCCCAGGGACCACCACCTCCCGGGGCTGTGCTGATGTAGGGAGGGGGCCGCGCGGCCCCCTCCTGGAGCCCTTGATGGCCCTGGGGACCACCACCCCCAGGGCCGGCTCCTGCAGTGTCCCGGGGTGCCTACCCCGGGACACTGCTGTTTGCAATGACAGGACGGGAGCCTCGCGGCTCCCGTCCTGTCATTACAAACTGCTTTGGATATTGGAAGAGAGGCAGGAAGCCTGCTCTCTCTTCCAATATCCAAAGCACATTGCTTTCCACATGGGGAGCTGCATCTTAGCAGCTCCCATGTGAAAAGAATGCCGGCTCCCAAGGGACGCGGGGAGCCGGCGGGACTGTGGGGGATTGGGGACCCCCACAGTCCCCAACGAGAGAGCCAGCCCGGGGGATGGGGTCCCCGGGGCAAGTAGTGGCCCGGGAGGGGGCCACGCGGCCCCCCTCCCCAAAGTTTTCAAAAATAAAAAATTAAAAAAAGGGTATGGCCGGCCTTGGGGGATGGGGTCCCCGGGGCCTTAAAATGGCCAGAGGAGGGGGCCACGCAGCCCCCTCAAAATAATAAAAATAAATATAGAGGCCATGTCCCGGGGATGGGGTCCCGGGGCCAATACAGGCCCAGGGAAGGGGGGCCACGCGGCCCCCTTCCCGTTTTTTATTTTGTAATTTAAAAAGGGGTAAGGCCCTGGGGGATGGGGTCCCTAGGGCCCAAAAACAGAAAAAAGGAAGGGGGCCACACAGCCCCCTTCAGAGACAATTTATTTTTTTTTTTTTAAACGATCGGGCCCGCAGGCCCCGCCCCCTTCCTTCACCACTCTGCAAACGCGCCCCTGGCGCATTTGCAGAGGGAGCAATTCCCCTTGAATACTGGGGGTCCCTGGGGCCAACTAGCCCACCAGGAACCTCCAGTATGCGCCAGGGAGCTGCCTTGCAGAGAGGTGTACAGAGGCCACGCCCCTTTACACCTCTCTGCAACGCAGCTCTGTGGCGCTTTTGGAGGTATATGGTGGGCTAGTTGGACTCCGGGGACCCTCAGGATTCAAGGGGACTTAATCCCCCAACTTAAAACGCGCCACGGGCGCGTTTGCACAGTGGTGAAGGGAGGGGCGGGGCTTCAGGTGACATGTGTGCAAACAGGCCCCGTGGCGCGTTTTAAGATGGGGAATTAAATCCCCTTCAATCCTGAGGGTCCCTGGGGGCCAACTAGCCCAACAGGTACATCCAGAAAGCGCCACAGAGCTGCGTTGCAGAGAGGTGTAAAAGGGTGTCGCCTCTCTACACGTCTCTGCAACGCAGCCCCTGGTGCATATTGGAGGTTCCTGGTGGGCTAGTTGGCCCCTAGGGACCCTCAGGATTCAAGGGGACTTAATCCCCCAACTTAAAACGCGCCACGGGGCGCGTTTGCACAGATGTCACCTCAGGCCCCGCCCCCTCCCTTCACCATTGTGCAAATATTCTTCTAAAATCATCCGAAATACGAATTCCGATTTACTCACCTGTTATAAGGAGAGACCTCAGTGCTGCATCTTTTAGCCCAGTACTGGTCCTGAAAAGTAATTTTAACCGTACTTACCAGTAACTTGAATTTCCTTCCATAGGATATCATTGCCTGCTTTTTGCTGAAAAAGTTTCTAAGTGTTGATTTTTGAAACATACAAATATTCCTCTAAAATCAGCCGAAATACGAATTCCGATTTACTCACCTGTTATAAGGAGAGACCTCAGTGCTGTATCTTTCAGCCCAGTACTGGTCCTGAAAAGTAATTTTAACCGTACTTACCAGTAACTTGAATTTCCTTCCATAGGCTAACATTGACTGGTTTCACTTGGAAATTCTTCTAAGTGTGGAGTTTTGGAACTTTAAAATATTCCTCTAAAATCAGCCGAAATCACGAATTCCGATTTACTCACCTGTTATCAGGAGAGACCTCAGTGCTGCATCTTTCAGCCCAGTACTGATCCTCAAAAGTAATTTTAACCGTACTTACCAGTAACTTGAATTTCCTTCCATAGGATATCATTGCCTGCTTTTTGCTGAAAAAGTTTCTAAGTGTTGATTTTTGAAACATACAAATATTCCTCTAAAATCAGCCGAAATCCGAATTCTGATTTACTCACCTGTTATCAGGAGAGACCTCAGTGCTGCATCTTTCAGCCCAGTACTGGTCCTGAAAAGTAATTTTAACCGTACTTACCGGTAACTTGAATTTCCTTCATAGGCTAACATTGACTGGTTTCACTTGGAAATTCTTCTAAGTGTGGAGTTTTGGAACTTTATAATATTCCTCTAAAATCAACCAAAGTACGAATTCCAATTTACTCACCTGTTATCAGGAGAGAACCCAGTGCTGCATCTTTTAGCCCAGCACTGACCCTGAAAAGTAATTTTAACCGTACTTACCAGTAACTTATATTTTCTTCCATAGGAATCCATTGTCTGCTTTTCAGCAGAAAAGTTTCAAAGTGTCGATTTTCACAAACTACAAATATTCCTAAAAAATCGCCTGTATGACTTAAACGCATTCTTTCAACTGTTTACAGGAGATGCACCAGTGCTGGATCCAGGATCCAACACTGAGTAAGAAAAAGTAACGATAACAGTTTTTACCTTCTAAGTGAATTTCCTTCCATAGGATAACATTGGTGATTCTATGAGAAAAAGTTTCTAAGTGTCAACTTTTAAAGTACAATAATATTCCTTAAAAATCACGACTGTAACCAAAACGCTTTTACTCAACTGTTTACAGGAGATGTGCCAGGACTGAATCTAGGATCCAGTCCTGTGGTTAGAAAAGTAATCCATAAAGTAACTAATTGCATTTAACTAGAAATTCACATTGAGCTGAATGTTGCATTGTGTTTGAAAATGTGTTGCCCATTGCAACAACTGTAACTACTGTACTTAAAAGTCTATTGCCTATGTGCAAAGTATTTAAACTAAAGTAATTCATTCTGAGAAAGTATTTTTTGTAATGTAATGTATAATGTAATTACAATGTAATTTAAAAAATAAAATATGTAAAAAAAAATTGTTTCTAAAAATGGAGTAAATTAGTATTAAAAAAATTTATATAACAATTAATACATTTAAAAATTGTCATTTACAAAACCTTTGAAATTCACTGAAAAAACCGTAGGTTTCAGACATGTTATAGTTACAAATTAGCATTTAAAAAACCTTTGAAATTCACTGAAAAAACCATAGGTTTCAGGGACGTTATAGTTACAAATTAGCATTTAAAAAACCTTTGAAATTCACTGAAAAAACCATAGGTTTTAGGGACAGTTATAGTTAGTTGGACATTGCACTCGTACAAAACCCATGAAATTCCCCCGTTATAGTTAGTCCAGCTAACTATAACTCGCGCCCGCAATGCACTGCTGATGACGTCACATATTACATCACTCATGACATGGTCAGTGACATCACTGATGACATCACTGATGACATCTCAAATGACATCACTGATGACATCACTGGTGACATCATCCATGTGATAATTTCATGCATCTTCTCACACCCTAATATAACCTTTGATACACCCACTCTAAATTACAGACTGCCATTCGCAAAACCATAGACACTCCAACACCAATAACTACATACCCACTCACTGATTCTTAGGTCTACGCACACATCAACTCACTCACCCGTACAGTCACTCATACTTACGGTCACTCAGTACAGGACTATCATATGCACTCATACTCCTATATAGACACTCAAACACCGCCACTCATCCATAGAGGTACTCACACACCTAGTCAGTCATGCAAATAATTAAACACACTACCATTTACTCACCTATACAGTTATACACATACCAGCTCACTTACTCATACAAATACTAGCACATTCTTACGCTCTTATACAATCACTGATACAAGCACACACTCATCCATACAGCCACTATCACAATCACTCACTCTCGCTTATAGCTATTTATATACTCCAACACACATATATACTGCCTTTCACATATGTAGTTACTCACACATGTACCACTGGGACATACATTCACTCACTAACACACTCTTACACACACTTACCCACCCATACAGTCTATCACAGATGCACTCTTGAAACCATCCACCCAGTGAATCACCCACTCACACATTTATGCACAGAGTCGCACACACCCCTCCCACACAAACACTCAGGCACCCATACAGATACTCACACAAGCATTCATTAACTCATATAGACACTCATGTAGCTATTCACAAACACATGCAGCCACTTACACAGCAACAGACAGACGGATACAGACATTCACCCAGTTTAGTCACTAACCCATGCATTCAGTAAGATACGTTAAATCACTCACTTATACAGTCAGTCACGCACCTACTAAATCATCCATACAGACACTTACACACCCACTCATTCTTCAATACGTCTTTTCCTATATATATTAAAAATATTTAAACTTTACAGAAACACACAGTCACTGGATGATGTCAACAGTGATGTCATTTGAGATGTCATCAGTGATGTCATCAGTGATGTCACTGACCATGTCATGAGTGATGTAATATGTGACGTCATCAGCAGTGCATTGCGGGCGCGAGTTATAGTTAGCTGGACTAACTATAACGGGGAATTTCACGGGTTTTGTACGAGTGCAATGTCCAACTAACTATAACTGTCCCTAAAACCTATGGTTTTTTCAGTGAACATATATATATATATATATATATTACCTACTGGCGGTCACCAGTAGGTAGTTGTAGTTAGGACCTTGTTTCTATTCAAAAAGCGTTTTTTCTTTTGCCAATATCTTTGGTTTGACGAATCTTCGCGAAATTTTCAAAACTAATGGGGCGCTCCGGTCAGCTCCTGTCTTGAATGTTTTGGGGTGATTAGTCAAAGCGGGGGTGAGAAAAAATGGGGGTCCCAAAATGCGTTTTCCACATGTTAATTTCCATAGGATACTTTAGACAAGGCTTCAGCCCGAACTGCTGAACGGAATAACACCAAATTTGGCAAAAAGGTAGCTCTTGGTTCAGAAAGCGCCCTTTTGTTTAAATGGTGTAAATCCGTTCAGTAGTTTTTTAAATATTAAAGGAAAAAGAAATGTATATATCTGGGCGGAGCCTAACCACACATCTCATTGTGAGATCTGATTGGCTGTCAGCACTGCATCCAAGAAGTGTTGGCAGCCATCTTGGGACCAATATACATGATAGCACCCCATTAAAATGCATTGTAGTGAAAGGAAGCTTTTGACGGTCACCAAAAGGAGAACGTATAAAGGGTAATAAGACTTTAGTTACATTATAAATCATTTGTTGATGGTACCATACTAATTTTAGGAATTGTGGTGTGTTCTAAGGTGATTTTACCCTGTGAAAAAGCCTTCTGCTGGGATATCATGAATCATGTTTGAGAGAAAACTATTTTCTCATACTTTTCACATAGAGGTTTGGAAGGTGATCTTGATCCAGTGGTAATTTCACAGTAATTTCTCAATGAAAAACATCATTTACCTCTAGTTCACCGCTTTAAAGGTGATGGACCTTTGCCACCGTGTATCACCTTCAGGAGACTTTACATAAACATGAAAAATCAAAATGCAATTAATATTTAAGCCAATAAAGAGAGTTGTGAGTATTTTTAAAGGGTTTTATTTTCTAGTTAAAAGTTAAGATTCTCTGACCATTTATTCATTAGTCAAATATGAATCAGGTTACAGAATTGAAAATAGGAAAAATAGAATTAATACAGAACATATTACAGATTGAATATAAGGCACTCCATAAAGGAAGGGAATGAGGCATCAAATGTCAGTCCGAATTCTTTAAAGAGTTCAGGAAAATATAATCCAAGAGTGAGTTTTGCAAGGCTAATCAATAATTAATAATTGGCAAAAATCTCCCATAAAGAGAAATAAATGCATAAGACAAATAAGTCTTTTCAAAACTAGTTAGTTAGTCAAAGCATAAACTTAGAGTTTTAGCATCTAAATCTAAACCTGTTCTATCAGCTGCTCTCTCTGCCCTGGTCTGTTCATCTGTCTCTCTGTGTCAGGAGCTGCACATGGCCCACAGACGCTGCTCCTGCTTCTCTCTATGGCTTCGCAGAACTTGCCTGGTCCCTTGCCAAAAATAATGAGCGGAGCCTCCCCTCTCTTTCTGTGTTTCCTCGGACGCAATCGCCTCCCAGGATGTACCCGCGACGTTCACGTACCTAACCCATATGATGTCTGGTCAGATCTGCTCCTTCCTCATCTCTCCTCTCAGAATGACACGCCCCCTAAGGGGTCATTATTTATACTCTAATTCTTGGCTGACTATACTAATAATGTTGCAGTTTCAGTAGAAACTCGCACTGTGATTGGTTAGCACAGGTGACATAGGGGTCTCATCATCCTGTTCTCATTGCAAATCCAACCCATACCGGTTCTGACAATGGAAGCGTTAAGGCTTAATACAGTCATATGTATCACCATCAATAATTATACAATATTGCAACATTTATGCGGAAAAGTGTATCAGTCCATTTCCCTCTCGCTTTCACATCGCACGCAGGGATGACGCTCTCCCACAAACACTGTTACATTGACACGGTGACAAGAGTGTACAGTTCATTGTGGCCTTGACCCATGTGTCTTCACTTGAGGCACTTGGCAGTTCATGCAGCTGGCTCTGCACATGCGTCTCTCATTCAGCACACTGCTAACAATTCTCAGCCATGCTGGATTCCTAGGCAGCCATTTTATAGTGGGCCCAAGACAAAAACAAACACAAAAAAATATTAATTTATGAAATAAAACCCATTATGTTTACCTCCCCCATACTAGTACCCTGTATTAGTTTTTACCTAACAATAGCTTAGTTTAAAGCAGATTTTCTATCATTTGTGCACAACATTCAAAAATGTGCAAAGTACAACATAGCATAAACATGCTCTAGTGCAAATTTTCAAAGCGCAAACAGTTAATACATACTCATAGCAATATGCTCTAATGTTTTAGATAGCTTTTAATGCAAAATGCGTTTGCCCCACATGTAGTGTTGGTGCATGGTTGATTAATTAATACACATTATAAGAAGATGTGTTATGAACTGAATATGCATTGTCTAAATATGCAACAAAGCCAAAGTCTCTTGAGACGGGAACAGGGAGTGTTGATTACAAGGAAAAGGAGCTGGGAGAACACATTCCATGCTTATCTTCAAAGCTAAGAGGAAACTGAAATCACGAGTTTCTCTACACTGCAAAAACACATGTTAATTTAGCACAAACATTTCAGACTGAAAGCATTTTGACCAGGCCTCATTTCATGTCTTTCACTTTGCATGCACCAAAAGTGCCATATAAAAATGCAGTCTGTCTGAAACACAAAAATAAAGCAATGCCTGAATCCAGATTAAATCTGAGCTACATCAATCCTCCCTTTGATAAAGTCAAATCATGATACCTCCATTGATTTGTTCTTTATCACACTTATTTAATCTCACAGGTGACATTTGTATTGCAAAAGCTGAGCATATAACAATTTTACCTCTATTTCAAAGGCAACACAAGTTTTGTCTAATCAGATCATATATATCCAAGCTCAAATGTTTAGTGCAGAGTTCTGTAAGTAGCTTCTTGGAACTGTTAGTCATCTCTAAAATAAGTAACTAAAATAATAAAAGGAAAATTTCAACAGGACAGTTCTCTTTTCTATTTTATTTTCTTCTTTTCTTCTTTTTCTTTCATCATTCGAAGATTCTTTTCTCTTCAGCTCTTGACAATTCTCAGTTATTGTTTCAGCCTTTCTTTTTCTCTTTGTCACCAGCTTGCCATCAGAGTGGCTCATACAGTTCATTCAAAATGGCATTTTGTACTTTTCCATACATTTTGACCACTCAGGTGCTGAGAAACTCTGACAGAGCACCATCAATTCTTTGCACTTTTTAATCCAAGCCTTTCACTTTTATTTTCACTTTGATCAGATTCAGATGTTTCAGCTATGGGTGCAAATGATTTTTCAAGGGACCACTGTAGACTTTTTGGATACCCTTTCAGCCAGCTTTTTCCTACCTCCACTCGTAGGCCCACAGCACTAATTTCTTCTTCAGAGGCTGCCTCTGACTCTTTCACCCTTTTAACACCGCTTTCATCTGAGTCAGTTTCCACTTTTTGCTTTTCCAGTGCAACTTCAGTTTTCTCTAGTGCTGCTTCACGCTCTGTGTGTTCCCTTACAGCTTGACTGACCCTCTTCTGTGGACTTTTGACCACTGCTGGCATCTCTTCTTGAAGAGGAGCTGTTTTATCAGGGGGACACAGGACCATACGTGTGTGAGAGGCATGCACCCAATTTGGAAGGCCACCACATTTCACAACAGTCTTTGCCAGGATCATTTGGAACAGGCCTTTCCATTTCACAGCATCTCTCAGATCAAAGTTTTGGCACCATCCATTATGTAGATCTTGTGTAGCAGCTGCAATCTGGTGAGAAACTGCACGCTCTACATCAGTCAGACCTTCACAGCAATGGCTAGTCTTTTTCATCTGTGTTTTTCACAAGTGCATTTGAATTTATATATTCAAGCCACTTCAGTGATGCTGAAACACAGTCTTTTGCAAAGTGTAACTCTGTGCTGTCTTTGTGTTGCTTTATTATGCTTGAAACATCAGGTAGATAGCTACAATCCAATCCTTGTCCAATCTGTGGCTCTGCACACATCATCTTTGAAACCTCATTATGATCTGTTTTCAGAGAAACTGGCAATCTATACCTGGACATCAGTTTTTGCAATAACACATTTGCTACTATGCAGTTGTCACTTTTCTCAACATAAACAGTATTCTTTTCATATTCACCTGTGGAAATCCCATTGAATGTATAGGCTAACAGAATACAATTTTGTGCAACTGAATTAGCATTTCTCTCTCCTATGACAACAGTGACTCCCATTTGAGCAGATATACTGCATGTTATGGTAAGGGCAATCAATTTCGAATTTTGGGCTGAGGTAACTACTGAAAGCCATGAAGCTTTGACAACATAATGTATAGGAAGCACAGCATGTGCTGCTCTTAATTTGTCATTGTTACCTTTCAAATATGGGCCATCTACAAATGGACATTGTTGGGCTGAATCAGACGTTCATCCTTAAAGTCTGATCTTGGCTTTATGCATATTTTCATGACACCTAGACACTCATATTCAGTTTCATCACAAACAAATTCATTTGCTGGCATTTCTGTGACGTTAGGGTCAAAGGTCATTGGGAAATACATCACAGACCTTTGAACACATTCATGTTTTTTAACAGGCACTGAGAGAGCGCAGCCCTCCCTCTCACTGCAAATTGGTGTATTTTCTTTTAAATAAACTTGCATTCCTAGTGCCGGGGCGCAACACTTTTTCTCTTTTAACTCTAGGAATGCTTTTGTGCAATTGTCAAATGGAAGCGGATCAGACACATCCTTGTGTGACAGCCTCAGTAAAGGCTTAGCCACTAGGGAAAGGTTTAGTAACCACTCTCTACAGCAGCTAACCATTCCCAAAAACTTCCTGACTTCTTTCTGGATTTGAGGTGGATTCATCTGGTGAATTATTTCCACTCTCTCTGGTGACACCTTTCTAACTCCCTTTCAAATTATGTGTCCCAGACATTCATCTTCTTTTGACAGTACTCCTGACTATTCTCATGCAATGGCACTGTGACATGAACTTGACAAAAATCAATAACAGTAAGCCATTCTTCAGCACATGGAATGTGAAAACATATATTGGCTGGATTCGGTACCACAGGACAACATAGAAAAGTTATGCTATTAATCTCCTGCACTAATCTGTTCTTTTCATTCTGTGAACCTGTGATCAGAAAGTTACATAAACTTCCAATCAATTCCATCAAAAATCCTTTACTCAGTTTATCTCCAATTATGGGTAAAATGTCTGCAACTGATGGTGTTCTTGAATACATGTCATCTGGTTCTAATTTGAATAAGACATGTTCTGCACATTTTATTAATCTGACATCCTTCTCTGTGAACTCTCTTAATTCTGTGTTTATTATTTCTTTCAAATCAGAAGGTAATTTTTCAACTGTCCTTTCTGAAAACAATGCTACAGCTGTGTCTTGTTGGGCCATTATAAAATGTACATCCTCATCAGGAATCTGATAATTAACATCATCTGGTGTACAGTAATCTGTGCTGTTTAATTTGCAAAACAATTGTTTTCCTGCCAGGCCTGTATCACAAACAGCAAATTGGTAACTTTCCTCAAATGGGCCTATTTTTGCTGCAAATTCTTCTAAAACTGGGTTTGTAATTTCTCTTTTAAAACTCCTACAACTAAGTCTGGACCTTTCACTGCTTTCACAATGGACTTGGTAAATTCAGAATTGTTAGGGTTAAAACTCTCATTTTCAAATGCAGCAAACTGTTGAAATGGGTTCTGATTTTGTTTCTGGAAAGAATTCACATTTGCTCTGGACAACTTATTTAAATTAATTTGAGCATTTTCCATATTTTGTAGGAGCATCTGAGCTTGAAAAACTCCTGCAATTGGTACCTGTTTCTGAACTGACATATGAATTTGCTTCACTGGCATATTTTGCACCTGCATTTCTCTCTGTGTTTGCTCATTTCCATTTTCTGCATCAAGTTTAAATTTACATTTCTTCTTCCAATGCTCAAATCTGTTATAAAGATGGCAAAAGAATACTTTTTCCAGCAGTGCAACATCCATACCTGAATTTGCACGAACCCAAACACCTTTACTTCCATCCTGTGTTCTTTTAATCTGTACCCAATTAATATCATTTGCTGGCACTCTGCCCTTCAGGAAAGTAATCACTGCTACGTTTTTCTCCATAACAACAGAAAATGATGGTGCATTTATGCAAACCTTTTTCATTGTCTCCTCACCTGGCCTTTGCACAGCAACTTTAGATTCAAACCACAATTCATCTTGCATGGCAGTGTCAAAAATCATTTTCAAATTAATACATAACTCCTTTAAAATTTCAACAAATCCATCAACTTGTGGGTACCACAGCATGAGTTTGTCTCTCAATTGTAGGAATGTGTTCAGAAATGCTGCAAGTTCACTTTTGTTCCATGGCACATGAACATGCACTTCTCCCACCTTTTCTCTCAATGAGTAAGCAAAAGCTTCTCCCTCATCCTGTTTATTATTTTCCTCAACTAGGTCTGGTGTTTTCCTATTCTTCCCATGTTTTCTTGCTCACTTGTCTCCTAATTTCTCAAACCCATTGCATTTGAAAATATATTTTATTATTTCTGCAATGTGCTATTTCATTCCTGAAGAATGCATAGTCGTATTTGCCTCATCATCCATATGTACCCTGAAATTTTTCTGAAATGGAAAACTTCCTGAAACATCAATTTCATATTTTTGAGCCAAATCAGTCAGTCTATCATGTGTAGTTACTGCACATGTAGCTGTTTCCTTACTCAGGGAAATTAATTCTTTCTCCTGACACTGGTTCACATTTTCATGATTTAAACAGCAGGGACTGGTAATTTCTTCATGTTCAAATGTTGAATTTAAAACACTAAGCTGTTTCTCTTTTTCAGGGTCTGGGTTAATTTGTTCCCCCATGCTCTATATCTTTTTAAGCACTGCTGCTTCTTCAAAGCAGGTTTGAAAAATCCCATCTTCAAATATATTCATTTTATCCTGGGCTGCAGATGTTGTAAATACCATTTTTCCCCCACCTTTCAGTGCTTGGACTGTCTGGGGTAGTTTCTGTTCAATAATCTGTGAATTCTGAGTTTCTGAAATAAACCCCTACATAATTACTCCTTCTGCAGCTCTTTGAACGTTTTGAGTAGGGGCCATATTAATTGGGACAGTCACAATTTGTCTAGGCACTGCCTGTGCATCTTCAGTTTGTAATATTTTGTCTGAATCAGTCACATTTGAAGCAGTAACACCTGGAGATATCACTGTCAGTGCTGAATCAACAGATAGTGGGTCAATCTGGAATGTCTGCACAGTTCTCTCAATCTGTGTTTCTCTCTGTTTAACAGAAGCAGTAGCCACTGTAGTACTTACTGGTACACTATTTTCAGTATTTTTAATGGGAACCACATAAGTTGGTGAACACTTAGTGAACAATGCATCCATTATTTCATCCCCATAATCACTATTTATTTGAAGCTTTTTGTCATCTTTAATTTCCTTCTCCTGTATCTGGTGCTTTACCTTTTTATCCTCACTTGCTTTGTCTCTTGCTGCCTTTTCCCACATGCTTAAAGCCTCAAATTGTGCAGCTCTAGATGGTGTCTTTATTTCACATAACACTTCCCTTAATTTGTCAATAATTTTCAATTCAAAAGTACCATCTTTTGGAAACCTCAAAGGACCCTCTTTTTCAGTAATCTTGCACCATTGGTGAACCCACATACATGAATTTTGTCCCAAATTGGTAGACATAAAATGCACGGGTGTTCCTTCAGGAGCATCACCAATTAAAAACACATTTTTCACTTTGCCTCCCAACAGTTTCTTTAAACCTTCAAACATTTTCATTTCTGCAATAGTTCAATGCAATTTCTTTTCTCCAATGCTGTCAGTTTCAATTTCAGTCAGTTTAACTCCTACTACTGACCCTCTCAACTGCAATATTTTTCTGAGTTTTTCTTAATCAAAATTCTGTTAGTAACAACATAAAAACATTCACTACTCTGTCTGTTCCACTAAATAAAGGATAGATTTCTTTTCACTGCGAGTAACACATTCTGCTTACTCTTCACAAAGTAAGAACTTCCGTTTACTCTTCAAACACTGCGAGTAAATCCCTTCCGCTTACCCTTCACTCAAGCTTGGAAGAACCTGCTACTCCTTCGGTGTTACCCTTTCTAGGTTATGTAAGAACAAAGTTTCACCAGCGAACTCTTTTGCTGTCACTCAAGCTTGGAAGAACCTGCTACTCCTTCAGTGTTACCCTTTCTAGGTGATATAACACCAAAGTTTCACCAGTGAACTCTTTGCTATCAATCACTCTCACTTTTACACAGAAAATAGTCCCTACTTTAACACTGCCAGCCCTGCATAGCTTCTCAGTGTTATTCCAACAGACGAGTAACCTCAGAGCAGTGTGGATACTTCCACCACCCGCTATTCCTTTCCCGGGAAATTCCAGACAACATAAAACAAGACACTAACTTTTCATATTAAGAACATATAATCAATAATCAAAAATTCTGTCCTATGAAATTACCAATATAATCAATAAAACCATCAAGTCAAAATGAGCAAAATTTTACCAACAGTCAAAACCCTTACTATTTTTCCAACACTTCAAAAAAACAAAACATACCTTCTAGCATATTAACATTTCACAACCCTATTGATACTCACACCACTCCAGCAATCACCTTCTTGCATCACCTTCCAGTACTGCTTTGCCAATCTTCAGGTTCTGAGCATTGGAATCAGGTCTTTTGGAGAATCTGGACATTTATCTAACTTGGGCAATTATTTTTCTAGCGCTATTTAGGCTTTAAACTAAACTATGCTCCTTTTGGTGATGATGTTAACCTTACCTCTGCTACCAGAAACTGATCCAGCGGTAATTTCACGGTAATTTCTCAATGCAAAACATCATTTACCTCTAGTTTACCACTTTAAAGGTGATGGACCTTTGCCACCGTGTATCACCTTCAGGAGACTTTACATAAACATGAAAAATTAAAATGCAATTAATATGTAAGCCAATAAAGAGAGTTGTGTGTATTTTTAAAGGGTTTTATTTTCTAGTTAAAAGTTAAGGTTCTCTGTCCCTTTATTCATTAGTCAAATATCAATCAGGTTACAGAATTGAAAATAGGAAAAATAGAATTAATACAGAACATATTACAGATTGAATACAAGGCACTCCATAAAGGAAGGGAATGAGGCATCAAATGTCAGTCAGAATTCTTTAAAGAGTTCAGGAAAATATAATTCAAGAGTGAGTTTTGCAAGGCTAATCAATAATTAATAATTTGCAAAAATCTCCCATAAAGAGAAATAAATGCATAAGACAAATAAATCTTTTCAAAGCTAGTTAGTTAGTCAAAGCATAAACTTAGAGTTTTAGAATCTAAATCTAAACCTGTTCTATCAGCTGCTCTCTCTGCCCTGGTCTGCTCATCTGTCTCTCTGTGTCAGGAGCTGCACATGGCCCACAGACGCTGCCCCTCCTTCTCTCTATGGCTTCGCAGAACTTGCCTGGTCTCTTGCCCCTCTCTCTCTGTGTCTCCTCGGACGCAATCTCCTCCCAGGCTGCACCCGCGATGTTCACGTACCTAACCCATATGATGTTTGGTCAGATCTGCTCCCTCCTCATCTCTCCTCTAAGACTGACACGCCCCCTAAGGGGTCATTATTTATACTCTAATTCTTGGCTGACTTTACTAATATTGTTGCAGTTTCAGTAGAAACTCGCACTGTGATTGGTTAGCCCAGGTGACATAGGGGTCTCATCATCCTGTTCTCATTGCAAATCCAACCAATACCGGTTCTGACAATGGAAGCGTTAAGGCTTAATACAGTCATATGTATCACCATCAATAATTATACAATATTGCAACATTTATGCAGAAAAGTGTATCAGTCCATTTCCGTCTCGCTTTCACATCGCACGCAGGGATGACGCTCTCCCACAAACACTGTTACATTGACACGGTGACAAGAGTGTACAGTTCATTGTGGCCTTGACCCATGTGTCTTCACTTGAGGCACTTGGCAGTTCATGCAGCTGGCTCTGCGCATGCGTCTCTCATTCAGCACACCGCTAACAATTCTCAGCCATGCTGGATTCCTAGGCAGCCATTTTATAGTGGGCCCAAAACAAAAACAAACACAAAAGAATATTAATTTATGAAATAAAACCCATTATGTTTACCTCCCCCATTCTAGTACCCTGTATTAGTTATTACCTAGCAAAAACTATTAGTTTAAAGCAGCTTTTCAATCATTTGTGCACAACATGCAAAAATGTGCAATGTACAACATAGCATAAACATGCTCTAGTGCAAATTTTCAAAGCGCAAACAGTTAATACATACTCATAGCAACATGCTCTAATGTTTTAGATAGCTTTTCATGCAAAATGCGTTTGCCCCTCATGTAGTGTTGGTGCATGGTTGATTTATTAATACATATTATAAGAAGATGTGTTATGAACTGAATATGCATTGTCTAAATATGCAACAAAGCCAAAGTCTCTTGAGACAGGAACAGGGAGTGTTGATTACAAGGAAAAGGAGCTGGGAGGAGAGAACATATTCCATGCTTATCTTCAAAGCTAAGAGGAAACTGATATCACGAGTTTCTCTACACTGCAAAAACACATGTTAATTTAGCACAAGCATTTCAGACTGAAACCATTTTGACCAGGCCTCATTTCATGTCTTTCACTTTGCATGCACCAAAAGTGCCATTTGAAAATGCAGTCTCTCTGAAACACAAAAATAAGGCAATGCCTGAATCCAGATTAAATCTGAGCTACATCAATCTAGAAGCTAACATGAGATTTTTATGCACACAATGTCATGTGAATTTTTCTGTAAATTCACATTATATTTCTCAGTCATATGAGAATGAAGTCTGACATTCTCAGTAAAGCATGTACATCCAACAAGGGCAGAGACTGTCAGTTGATTCCTTTGTGTTCTTCAGCTTCCCAGAGTGTTCTAATGAACAACTAGAGCGCTAACAGTCTTTCTTATGACAAAAGTATGGCACACCTGAAGCCATCTTGATTGGAATAAAGTGGTAACACTTAAAACATTTAATTTAAAAAGGAACAAAATGAGGGGGTTCATTTTGCCATAGAAATTATGATTAGTGTTGAAGAAAGAAAAATTAGGGCACATTTTGAGTGACTTCTCAAATCCTCTTCTATTTCATTAAAAAATTCTGACATGCAGACTGAAACATGCACTTTCAATACCAGCAGCAGACTTCCCTGGTGAGCAGTAGCTTTACTACAGTGATCTAATGAGCAACTACAGTGCTAACATTCTGAATGTATAGCAAATGTGTGACACATCTGAATGCCTTTTTGATGGAATCAAAGTAAAAAACTGAAAGTATTTACTACTGAGGAGACTGAAGTAAATGAGGAAATTAGGAAACTTCATAACAAATAAGTCTGCCAAGATGGCCACCAGAGACAAAAGAGCCCAAATGTAGCACAAATATCACCCAGATGTAGCCCACATATAGCCCAATGACAGAATGTCCCAGAGTGTTCTAAAGAACAACTAGAGTGCTAACAGTCTTACTTATGACAAAAGTATGGCACACCTGAAGCCATCTTGATTGGAATAAACTGGTAACACTTAAAACATTTAATTTAAAAAGGAACAAACTGAGGGGGTTCATTTTGCCATAGAAATTATGATTAGTGCTGAAGAAAGAAAAATTAGGGCACATTTTGAGTGACTTCTCATATCCTCTTCTATTTCATTAAAAAATTCTGACATGCAGACTGAAACATGCACTTTCAATACCAGCAGCAGACTTCCCTAGTGAGCAGTAGCTTTACTACAGTGATCTAATGAGCAACTAGAGTGCTAACATTCAGAATTTATGGCGAATGTGTGACACATCTGAATGCCTTCTTGATGGAATCAAAGTATAAAACTGAAAGCATTTCCTACTGAGGAGACTGTAGTAAATGAGGAAATTAGGAAACTTCATAACAAATAAATCTCCCAAGATTGCCACCAGAGACAAAAGAGCCCAAATGTAGCACAAATATCACCCAGATGTAGCCCACGTATAGCCCAATGACAGAAGTGTGCAAAACACTTTTTATTTTTTGTCTTTTTGCAGTTTTATATGGTGCAGACTGGTCAGGTATTTGAGTGCTTTACATGAGCATTGGTTACATCACACAAGGACAAATTCATGTTGGTTGTAGACATGGGGAGATTAAGTGATTTGACCAGAATCACAGAATGTCGAGCTGAAGCAGAAACTCCAACCTGGTTCCCCAGTTGCAAAGTCTGCAGCTCTGGAAGTAATACCACATCCTCTCCCCTAAGTGCAACATTTAATCAAGTGGTCAGCTGGATAAAAAACATAAAGATAACAAATAATTTAAAAGTGCTTTGTCGCTATTTGAAAACTCAGAAAATATGTCCTCATTTTAGCTTTTTAGAGCACTAACCATAATTTCGATGCAAATAAGACCCTCTCATTTCTGTAATTTCTAAAGGAAATGCTCTGGGTATTACAGTTTTGATTACATCAAGATGACATCAGGCGTGCCACACTTTTGTAATAAATATAGAATGTTAGCAATCTAGTTGTTCATCAGGATAATGTTGAGAGGCAGAGGCCAGGGGCATGGACTCAGAAAATTGAAGGCAGGTAGGAGGGTGCAGAGGCAACAATTTGACCACACTGGGTAGGCAGGAAGGGCAGTGGTAGCACAACAGACTATGGAGGGCAGTGGAAAGGGGGGCAGGGGCAACAAACCAACAATGCAGGACAGGCAAGAGAGGCTGTGGCAATATAATAGACCATTGTGGGCAGAAGGAAGAGGCAGTGGTAGTACAACCATACATGCCAACAGAACCAATTCAGCCAGGAAACTCCCAATGTTTTTAAGCCCAAATGGGCTTTATTGATTGTCTACAATCTCCTCTTTTTCAATGTAAGTCAATGGATAAAATCAATACCCCAGTTTCTTTTCAAAATCTCCCTCTTACCAAGTTCAAAATGTTAGCAAGTATGGTACATTGGATCATGGAAGGTAGGAGGCAGGAGAAATGGGGGTAGGGACATGGGCTCGGATAACAGAGGACAGGAGGGACATGGACAGGTGCACCAAACTGACCTTACAGGGCAGGCATCAGGGTTTGCAGCAGCACAATACACCACACAGGGCGCAACAATCCATGGAAAGCAATAGGGAGGGGACAGGACCATGCACATGGACAACAGAGAACAGAGGGGAAAGAGGCAATGACAGCTAGCTGACCATAATGGACAGACAGGAGAGAAAGCTGCAGCATAACGGACCATAAAGGGCAGGAGGTAGGGATCAGGGGCATTACAATGGAACAGACAAGCCAGGAGGGAGGGAATAGGGGTCTGCACATGGAAAACAGAGGGCAGGGGGCGGCAAGGGGGCAGGGCAGGAGCAGCAAGCTGACAATGGAGGTCAGGCAGGATGGGCACTAGAAGCAAGACACACCATGGAGAGCAACACTGAGACTATAATGGCATATACACAGACCATGGAGGGAAGGTGGGAGGGGGTCAGGGGCAGCTAGCTGACCACACAGGGAAGGTGGGAGGGGCCGTGGCAGCACAGAAGACCATGCATGGCAAACAGGAGGGTTAGTGGCAGCACAATGGCCATAATGGGCGAGAAGGAGGGGGCAGGTGCATGCAGAAAGGACCATGGAGGATAGAAGGGAGGGGTAGGAGCTGGGCACAGACAAGAGAGTTCAGGGGAAGGGGCCTCACAACAGACCACAGGGGGCAGGCAGGAGGAGCAGTTGCAGCACAACAGACCAGGGAGGGAAGAAGGGTGTGGCAGTAAAATGGACCATGGAGGGCAGGAGTAAGGGGATAGGGGCATGGAATGTGGACAGGTAGGGTGGAGGTGGCAGGGACAGGTTACAGTCATCTGACAATGCTAGGCAGGTGGGAGGGGAGTGGCAGCTCAACAGAACACTCAGAGTAGAAAGGAGGGGCAGGTCCATGGAACATGGTGGGCAAAAAGGATGGAGCAGGGGCATGCACACAGACATCGGAGGGCAGGGGGAAGGAAAGTAGGGACACCAAGCTAAGCACAGAGGCTAAGCAGGAGGTCAATGATGGGGCATAGAATTGGGCAATGGAGGGCAGGAGGAGTGGACTGGGACATCATGCTAAATGGAGGGCAGTGGCAGCACATCAGACCATGCATGGCAGGAGGGAGAAGCCTAGTGCATGGATTCAGACAACAGAGGATAGGGAGGAGGTGGTTGGGGCAGCAAGCTAACTGTTCAGAGAAGGCAGGAAGGCCAGTGGCAGAACAACGGCCAGACAGGGCTGTAATGAGGGAGCAGGGGCATGGACTTGGACAATGGATGGGAAGGAGGAGGGGAGGCAGGAGAAGCAAGCTTGGGTGGGGGCAGCACAATGCCAGGCCAGGCCCTGCTTCCAACCCCCCACCATCCATTGTGATAGGCATCTTACTTAACGTTAAAAAAAAACTAGAAATTCGCTGAAAAAAACAAAGATTACAGGGACGTTATAGTTAGACTCACATTTCACTCGTACAAAACCAGTGAAATTCAGCAGTTATAGTTACTTGAGCTAACTATAACTTACACCCCCGCAATGCACTGCTTATGACCTCAGACATTACATCATTCATGACATGGTCAGTGACATCACTCATGATATCACTCATGACATCTCAAATGAGCTGTGAATGGAATGGAACTATAATCGCTAGAACTTTATTTATGGATAGTGTGTGTATATTAACACCCCTTTTTTCTTTTCTTTCGTGTAAGAACCATTATAATACGCAACGTGCCCAGATCAATATGGCCGATAGCCTTTCACTTTAAAGTAATGTGTAATCCATTGTTTATGTTGATGTTTGCAATCCTAAGTATGTTTATTATGTACAAGTCACGTTGACGAGCATACAGGTACGGCGGTCATGGAGCAAGATATGCTGAAATGACATTGTGTGCATATTAACACTTGTTTTCTTTTCTTCATTGTATCAAGTCCTGAATTTTCACATCGTGACCAGGCCAATATGGCCGCCAGCTTTTTGGATTAAAGTAATATGTAGTCCTTTGTTAATGTTGGCAACTGGAGGCATTTGTACATTTAAATAAGGAAGCTACAATGTCTTGTATCGCTATCAAGGTTCAGACGAGCCGAAACGCGTGGATCGCATTTTGCATTGGAGATGTCATCAGTGATGTCATCAATGATGTCACTGATCATGTCATGAGTGATGTCATATGTGACGTCATCAGCAGTGCATTGCGGCTCCCTCCCTGCCATAGCAAACTCTGCTTTGATTCATTGAACGAGAGCAGGGAAACCTGCTCTCGCTTCAATGAAGCAAAGCAGGATTGCTTTTCCACAAGGGGAGCTGCATGTCAGCAGCTCCCCTTGTGGAAAAGCAATGCCGGCTCCCGCAGGAGGCGGGGAGCCGGCAGGGACCGTGGGGGCATTGGGGCTCCCCCCACAGTCCCCAACGGAGAGGGATGGCCCCGGGGTATGGGGTCTCCGGGGCCAGAAGTGGCCTGGAGGGGGGCCACACAGCCCCCCTCCATCAATAAAATAAAAAAAAGAGGCACAGCCCCGGGGGATGGGGTCCCCGGGGCTAATAGAGGCCTCAGGAGGGGGGCCATGCAGCCCCCCTCCTTAAAAAATGATAAATTTAATAAATAAATATATGGCCATGCCCCGGGGGATTGGGTCTCCAGGGCAGAAATTGGCCTTGGGAGGGGTGCCACGCGGCACCCTTCCCGTTTATTTTTTATTTTATTAAAAAATAGGGGTCAGGCCCTGGGGGATGGGGTCCCCAGGGCCCCAAAAATGGGAAAAGAAGGGGGCCACAGAGCCCCCCTTCTGAAAAAAAAGCCGGCATTGCGCCAGAGGCCCCGCCCCCTCCCTGCCGCACTCTGCAAACGCACCCCCTGGCGCGTTTTAAGTTGGGGAATTAATTCCCCTTGAATACTGAGGGTCCCTGGGGGCCAACTAGCCCACCAGGTACCTCCAGTATGCGCCAGGGAGCTGCGTTGCAGAGAGGTGGTCCAAGGCCATGCCCCCTTTTTACACCACTCTGCAACGCAGCTCTGTGGCGCTTACTGGAGGTACATGGTGGGCTAGTTGGCCCCAAGGACTCTCAGGACTCAAGGGGACTTAATCCCCCAATTTACAATATGCCAGGGGGCGCGTTTGCACAGTGGTGCAGGGAGGGGGTGGGGTCTGAAATTACAAGTGTGCAAACACACCGCCTGGCGCTTTGTAAATTGGGGGACTAAGTCCCTTTGAATCCTGAGGGTCCCTGGGGGCCACCTAGCCCACCAGGTACCTCCAGTATGCACCAGTATGCACTAGGGAGCTGCGTTGCAGAGAGGTGGTCCAAGGCCACACCCCCTTTTTACACCACTCTGCAACTCAGCTCTGTGGTGCTTACTGGTGGGCTAGTTGGCCCCCAGGGACCATCAGGACTCAAGGGGACTTAATCCCCCAATTTAAAATCTGATGCACCTCCTCACACTCTAATATAACCTTTGAGACACCCACTGTAAAATACAGACTACCATTTTCGAAACCATCGACACACCAATACCAGTTACTACATATGCACTCACTGATTCCTAGGTCTACACACACATTCACTCATTCACCCATACAATCACTCATACATGCAGTCACTCATCAATACAACACTATCATATGCACTCATACACCTATACAGACACTCACACACCACCACTCATCCAGAGTTACTCACACACCAAGTCCGTCATGCAAAGAATCATTTACTCACGTATACAGTTATACACACACCACAACACTTATTCATACAGAAACTAACACATACTTACTCTCTTATACATTCACTGATACAAGTACACACTCATCCATACAGCCACTCTCACAATCACTGACTCTCATATATAGTCATTTATATACTTCAACTCTTACATACCCTGCCTTTTACATATGTAGTTACTTGGACATGTACCACTGAGACATCCATTCACTCACCAACACACCCATACACACACTCACCCACCCATACAGCTGTTTCCACATGTACTCTTGAACCCATACATCCAGTGAATCAACCACTCAAACATCTATGCACAGAGTCACACACCTCCCACCCACTCACACACACACTCAGGCACCCATACAAATACTCAGACAACCAATCGATAACCCATATAGACACTCATGTAGCAATGACCAACCCATGCAGCAGCTTAACCAACAACAGAAAATCTGATACTGACATTCACACAGTTTAGTCATTAACCCACGCATTCAGTAAGACACATTTAATCACTCACTTCAGTCAGTCAGTCACGCACCTACTAAATCCTCCATCCAGACACTTATACGCCCACTCATTCTTCAATACACCTTAGCATATATATAAAACATATTTAAACTTTACAGAAACACACAGCCGCTGGATGATGTCATCAGTGATGTCATCAGTGATGTCATTTGAGATGTCATCAGTGATGTCACTGACCATGTCATGAATGATGCAATATGTGACGTCATCAGCAGTGCATTGCGGGGGCGTGAGTTATAGTTAGCTGAACTAACTATAACGGCGGAATTTCTATGGTTTTGCACGAGTGAAATGTCCAACTAACTATAACGTCCCTGAAACCTATGGTTTTTCAGTGAATATATATATATATATATATATATATATATATATATATAATAGTAAACAGTGTGGGTAACAGGATTTCTGCCAGGCGCACAGTATCTCAGATGCTGGTCCCCACCAGTACTTTTTATAATTATAAAGCACCAAACATCACTGAGATATTCACACAATACATCAATAAAAACAAATCTTCTTGTTCTGTTTCTTTTTGTTGTTATTTATTTTTCTTAAGCAGTCAGAAAAAGCCAACAAGTGTTTCGCGCTCCACTGCGCTTCTTCAGGGCTGTTACAAACATAGAATAATACAATTAGAATCTAACCTTACATACAATAATAATCAACATAATAAATCTATTTGACAACACACATGTGGATTTTATCCACGCATTTCTACCAAAGATTTCTTTGTTCCTAGACTCTGTTGGGGCTACAGAGAGTACATTATCTTCATGTGCACACATCTATCATTTAATCCTACTCCCCATAAACCTTATTTCTCTTAAAACTTTTCTTGGGCATGATTTTCTTGTCTCATTTACCTTATGATCTTTCTTGACTCTTGTTATTCTTGTGTCTTCCTTTCTAAAAGCCATACACTTCCATCATTGTTAAGCTTTCTACGAGAAAACAAGTACAAAAAACCCTTATTTTTCTATATGTTTTGGTACTCCAATACTCACTCCACAAGTGCCTATTAATTGTATTCTCACCTCCCAAAATATTATTATTGTACGCCATGTTATAACCTCGTCGCTGTCCAATTTAAATTCTGACACTCCTGCAAGATATTTATGGTTTCCTCCCCTTGATAAGGTCTGTGAAAATAAACATATCACTGGTAGAATCCAATTTATTCTAACCAGACACTAAATACAAACTCTCCCTCCCAAAATAACCAATCGGTTTTGATGGCCAAGATGATTCAGAATTAATACCACTATCCTTTCTACAACCACAAGTATTACCTTTCCCTCCCAACATTACCATTCCATTTCACTACTCTAGGTGCATTCCCAATAATCACAGAACCCGTTTTATTTCAAGCCCAAAATCTGTTTTCCCAGGGGAATTAAGTCCTAACCTAGTCCCTCTCTCTTACCGCAAAACCGGCTGGAAGCCTCCTGGTTCATCTCCCTTCGTTTCCTATCACGTACTGAGCTCCTTGCTCTTCTTTCCTTAAATACCTTTTCTCTGTTGATGTTAATCACCTGGTTTGGCACGAACTGGCTCAATTAAGACTACTCTCCCATAGAGCTCCGTTTTTTACGGCCCCGCTTTAGCCTCTCATAATCTTACTTTGCTATACATTTATTTTAACAATTTCCTTAATAAAAAAACACTTTTCCAAAAAAGAGAAAAAGGGGAGGATCCATGCTATCTTTATAATTCTTTTTCCTACTCAAATTTTTTTTTTATTTAAAAAACCTTTCACATTTATGTTAGTCGGATTTGAACCCTCGGTTCGGGATGTACCTTCTCCCTCCCTTAATCTAGTATGCTATTACTACCTATCAGTTTTTTAACTTATTTCAAGGACTTAATATTCCTTTTCTATTTATAAACCATAAAAAAGAATTGCATTTTTCGTTAATAACACACTGCCCGGATTCAAACCATCATCTCTGAAGTTACCAATTTGGTATCTTAATGCTATGCGCTATCTGTCCCTGTACATTTCTTCTCTAATTTATAACAACATTATGTTGCTGGTGAATTTTAAATATAGTAAGTCAGATAAAGTAATTATATTTTTACCGAGCATCACCGCACAAAATCGAACCCTTGTTTCTAAGTCAAACTTATTACTCCTTTAGTACTTTGTGCTATCATTCTTTCCTCAATTCACCTTTAGAAAGAACACCTGTGAGTACTTCTTACACCGATAATTTCCTACAGTTATAAGTGACCCTATTTATCCCATGGACCGAAAGGGGAGAGCATTTGTTCAATCTCATGCTTCTAAGTCAAACTTCTTACTCACTAAGTACTTTGTGCTAACATTCTTTCTTTAATTCACCTATACTGATAATTTCCTACAGTTATAAGTGACCCTACTTTTCCCATGGACCGAACAGGGGAGAGCATTTATTCAATCTCATGTCTCATTCTGTAGTAAATCCTCCTAATTTGTGGAATGCCCTATTTTTTCATATTTAGTTTATTTTTATCCAATTAAAGTATATAGTTCTCTAACAATATTTAAACCATATTGAACCGTACTTAATTTGTTGATCCAAAAGGTTTCTCTGCTCCGCAGTTTCCCTTCTAAGGGGCCGATTCCGATCTCGGCCGGTAGGGCTCCGAATCGGATTCGGCTTAACCGGATCCGATTCGGAGCCCTATTTCCCGACCGAATCGTACGCGCGTCCGGGCGAGCGAGTACGATGCGAATTCGCCGGCCGACTCGTCCGGGTGTCCCGACCGCTCCGACCGACTCGTTCCCGGGTCGAACCGCACCGACCGACTCGCTCGGACTCGACTCGCACCGCGCAATGGAGACGTTCCCCGGCCGGGTGAGTACGATGCGCGCCGCGAGCAGATTCGACCGAGCCGCGCACTCCGGCTCCAAAGAGCAGTCGGAGCCGTACTTTGGGGTCCCTGTCGGACCCCCTGTACTGCATAGCCGTGCGAGTCGCACACAGGGGGACCCGTGGGTCCCCCTACCTGTGCGTGTACGGCACGAGTCGCTCCGCCGCGTACATGCTGTAGGGGAGCCCTTGACCGCCTCGCACCCATTGAGTCAATGGGAGCCCGCGTACGCGTTGTACGACTGGCTCCCATTGACTTCAATGGGAGTCTGACCGACTCGAGTCCGATGGCATACGTGCGCATCGTACTTGTTCGGTCGGGCTGCCAGAGTCCGATTCGGTCGGAAATCTCTCCGAGTCCGGCTCGGTCGGAGAGATTTCCGGCCCGAATCGGAATCGGCCCCTAAGTCTCCACCCCTCCTATCTAGAGTAATCTATTCAATTCCCATAAATCGAATTCCTCCTATCTCGGTCAATTTATGAGACTCTTTAAAATAGACCGCAATGATATATTTTGAATCACAATTTTTAATGGCACGAATATGTTCCATCCATCTAATCTTTAGTTTTCTCACCGATGACCCTATGCACATCTTCCCACATATACATGTCATTACATACACACAATTGTTGGTGTTACAATTGATAAATGAACCAATTCTAAACACTTTCTGATGTCTACTGTCATAAAACGTCTGTGTCTTATCCACTACATGTTTACAACATATACACTGGTTACATCTGTAAGAGCCTGATGGTAACGCACTTCCTGGCATTGTTACTGTTTTACTCACTACACTGGGCACTTCATAGTTCACTGTGTCACTAGGACTTAACAGGCTTTTTAAAGTCGGTGCCTTTTTACATACCATTGTAGGTTTATTCTGCAGTGTTTTCGCTACATCCTTATCTAAGGTTAGCACATCCCAATGTCTACATAGGGTGTTGAAAATGCTGGCATTTCCTTCACTATACGTAGTGATATAGCATATCACATCATCTTCTCCTCCTTTGGGCTTGCTCTTATCTCCCAGTAATTCATTCCTTGTTACTTTCTGAGCCCTTAGTATTGCTTTATCTGCACAAGTCTTATCATAACCTCTTCTCAAAAATCTCTCAGTAATCTCTTTGGTTACAGCATCATATTCCTTTCCTTCACTACAATTTCTTTTTGCACGTAAGAATTCCCCATAAGGGATATTATCAATTTGTCTTTTCAAGTGTCCTGATCTTGCATGCAATACTGAATTTACTGATGTAGGTTTTCTGTGTAATCTCGATTCCATACGTCTTTCTGTGACATACATTTCTACATCAAGAAAGGCAATACGTTCTTTACTGTAGTCTAAAGTTAGTGTAATGTTATATTGGTTGTTATTCAAGTGATTATGGAATAGTTTTAGTTTCTCCTCATCTCCTTTCCAAATCATAAACACATCATCTATGAATCTTCCCCAATATATAACATTCTCTTCATAGACTTCCCCAAACTTCCAAGCGTGTTCTCTCTCATAATGCCCCATGAATAAATTGACATACGAAGGTGCGAATCTCACCCCCATTGCTGTCTCTGTCACTTGATGAAATAAGTCATTCCTATAGTAAAAAAACTATTCATAAGAACCGGTCTCAATAGATCCAGTACCATATTAGAATGTTGTAAATAGCTTGCCGATTTGGTATACAAAAAGTATCTAACCGCCTCAATCCCTCTCTCATGTTTTATACTAGTGTACAAGCTATTTACGTCCATAGTTACCATGAACATATCCTCTTCCCAACTCATGTCTCTCATTTGTTTAAAAAAATCCTTGGTATCTTTAATGTACGAGACAAGTGTTTTTATGAATGGTGCTAGATACATATCTATGTATTCGGAAATACGTTCTATCATACTCCCAATTCCCGATATTATGGGTCTCCCAGGTGGTACCTTCCCACTTTTGTGTATCTTAGGTAGGAAATATATTATAGATACCGTGGCATTTTCCACCCACAAACAGTTATACTCATCAGTATCTAATAGTTGTGCAGGCCACACCAGCGCGGAGCGGAGTAGGAGGACGCGAGTACGTGAGCTGGAGGACGCCGAAACTGCCACGGCTCTGATCCCAGCTCCCTCTCCCCGCTGACTCTCCCGCCGGTACCAGCGAACCGGGGTTCCACCACAGAGCGGCTGGTCAAACGGCCTTACCAGAGTGCAGAGTGCTAACATTGAGTTAGCCGAGGGACCGCTATCGAGTGCTGCCTCTCCTTAATTAGCCTAATCTGCCCAACCAGCCAGGCCAGTCAAACCACCCATTTTACCCTGCCTCATTAGAACCCGCCCGTCTCTCCACACATGAGCTGTAACAACGGGAGGCGGGCAGCGGCAGCGCAATGTGGCCCTAAAGCTCCTAAAGTGCCAACCAACTAGACCCTGACAGCAGCCTCCCCTCCACACGGACGACAGCATATAGCAGGTGGCGCAGGGCACCCTGAGTACGGAGGAAGGAGACACAACTCACAACCCAAGAGCTCGCCTCCATCTTCAAGGAGCATTGAGGAGCAATCGTGGACCACACAGCGGAGCACAGGTGAGCCTGTTTTAGAGCTCTAGTTTATCAGCAGGCGAAGCAGCACACACAAACAAGGGGCAAGTGCTCTCAATGGGATAATGGAGGCACGCCCATGACTACCCTGCGTGCCTCCCGTGTCCCTGCTCGCTCCACTAGCTCCCATAAGCTCCCACAAGATCCCGGCTCCTCGCATTCCACCCCCTGGCACTTCATTCACCTGCCATCTGGCAAGGGGCAACTTCTTATATATCTACAGGGAACAGTGCATAGACTTTTTCGTCTCATACCCAGCAGCAACAAAATAGTGGGGAACAGTTTTCGTGGCCCCCTGCTGCAAATAAAGCCACATAGAGTGGGCAGCCGAAAGTACAAAGCAGATAAGCAGGAAGAGGGTGACTCAGACCAGCGAGGTAGCTGGAGGGGTTCCCCCGGGGCACATCAAGCTCACCAAGGACAAGACCACAGAAATAAAGCATTGGTTCCGCCCCAGCCGACCCATCCCGACCTAGCAGCGCTGATAAGTTCAACTACAAGTACAATCACCAGGCACCATCAGCGCCCAGAACAGGTGGTCAACCGCCTCCGATATATGTTGAGGGGGCTGTCAAAACTCCGCACGACCACGACAATTAAATTGGGCAAATCCAGCAAACGAAGCCAACGAACATATCGCCCCCTAATCACCAGTTTTACATTACACTAGGTCTATAGTCACAAACCCGAACAAAGATAATAAACATAACAGTCAAGCTAGCCAAGCTTTACCAGCGTCCTCCTTGAGTAAAACTTAGCAAAATGGGACCCAAAAAAAAGGACAGACAACACACGACCTCAGAGGACCCCACCAACAGGCACCCGCCTATTAAAAGGATCACCAGGAGCAAATCACTCACGGAAAGCCTAAATGAACTGCCTCAAAATGCAGAACCAATGGGGTCGATTAGATACTTTTTCAGGACAAAGGGTGCTGCCAACACCGGCCAGGGCAGGCAGGAGCAGGCAACCGAGAACACCCCACAGAAAGGGGGCGATACGAGCATTACGCAAGAAAATAGCACTAAACAGCCTCTAATTCACACCGCCGTACCCAGCGGAGGCACACCTCCTCACCTGGAATTCAGCAATAAACAGGAAATGGCCAATTCAAATTGCAAACAACTCAAAGGCACACTATTAAACGGACTACCCAGCGCACAAAATTCTTTTACACTCACAGATAAAGTTAACAACGCCACCAATGTCTCGGACCACGCAATTGCTCCAAGTGGAGCCGCTGACATCGCAGTGACAAGGGTGCAAATCCATTGGTCAAAAGATCACGATCACAGTTCAGCCAGTAAGTTCATGGATAGCATAGTACCAGCTCCATCCCCCACAAGCAGCCGACAGCAACCAATTGTTCAGCACTTAGACTCTCCAGCGGCAGGGGGTCTTACATCTTCGTTTCTTCAAAATTTAGGTGATAAAATCGAGAGAACACTAGAACTGACCCCAAACCTGCTGTGGTGGGGGCAAACAGGACAAACAGGATCTCCACGGGCTACCAACGCAAAAGTAGATCATTGCACCTTTCATGACAGCCCAGAAGCAGACTTCCGGAGAACACTGATGTCGGAATCAAATAGCGACACCAACAAAGCTCTATTGTGGCAGTCAACCAAAATGGAAGTCCAAATTGATCTTCTGCAATCGATTGCTGGCCAGAGTGGAAGAGCTGGAAAATAGGATCGACCTGCACTTGCTATCCAACCGAGGTGAATGCTCCTGTTCCTGCTCAACACTCATGGAAAAATGGGCGCTACTTCCCGAGATCCTAGCCGATATAGTAAAGACAGTCCAAGGAAGCAGGGAAATACGGCTGGCAGGACTACAAGAAGCGGCAACCTTTCGGCAGTGAGACAAATGGAAGTAATCAATCTCGGCTTAATGTTACCAGCAGGACCGGATCAAAAAGGAGCAGAAAGGAGCGAGGCCCCTGCCCACAATGCCAAATTGGCACAAGGAACACAAAGCCCAAAAAGTAGGGCAACAGAGTGCAATGAAGTCCCGGATATCATGGAAACTGACTTAAAAGAATCTACTCCCTGCAAAATCGGTGTGCCTGAACGCCCGTTCTCAAGAAGAGAAAAAAAGAAGATTAAGAAACAACAGAAAAAAACCAAGTTAAGAGGAAGGCAGCTGCAGTTAAGGAAGACTGATGGCAGACCGTCACAAGGGGACCCCAAAGCTGGTCAGCTTTACCCAATTTTTATAAATAAAAACTGGGGTAAAAAGGCTTTTGACACGGTCCCGCCCCCAGTAGTACAGCAAAAACAGCCAATCATAACAAGTAATCCACCTGCGACAGGTCAAAAGCCGCAAACAAGAACAGGACACTCTCCAGGGAGCCAAACGACAGAGGACACAAGCCACGCACCAGCTGAAAAAACCACACCGCAATCAAGGTCAATAGCACCGCCGCTGACGGAGGATTTAAATCCATTACAGCAAAGCCCCGGGCATCAGCTCAGCATCAGGTACACTTATGGCCAGAGCTCGAATTCCAAAGCAGGATCAGCCATAAGTAAACAAGGAAGTCCAACCATCGGATTAACCCAGGCGGCACAAGATCTAGGAAGGAACAAAACGAGCCATTCGTCAGGAACAGTAACCACCATCCACGAGGTAGTCCTCACCCGAGATTCTATAGCACGGGTCAGCATGACATTTTGAATAGATGTAACATTCTCCGCCTTTTCAAGCACCTTGCTGTTCTAGACCAGCTACAAACAGGTGACATAGAATGGGTGAGATTCTTGAGTATGAAGGGGGACACACACGGCAATTCAACAGTACTGGGTTTGAAGAAAAGGAAACCGTACGAGCCATCTTGAACAATTCTACACAACTCGCCGAGTGGGGCATCGATGCTCAGAATCTACCCAACCCAAAATACCCATACATCCTAGCACCAGACAAGGGGGACATGGGCCCGTGGTCAGTCCTGCAGGGGACAAATAGCTCAGGACTCCCCGAGAACAGAAGGAAGAGATATAAGGACTACACAGGAATCACAATTGCATGTCAAAACAATCAAAGGGTAATTAGTGCCATCTCCTCCCTCTCGGATCAATCCGGAACCTCGGGAAGTACACAGAAGCACTCCTAACAGCAGTGAGACCAGGTCTGGTAGGTGCGAGGCCAAGGGAGGACCTTTTCTTAAAAAGAACCTAACATTAATCTCATGGAACATCGCCGGGAGTAGCAAGATCGGTGAGAAGAAAAACCTGAGGCGATTCATGGAAACAGGAGACATACTCTGCCTTCAAGAGACCTGGGCATTATCTAGCACACCATTGGCAGGGTTCTACGAACATTTTGTTCCAGCAATAAAAAAGAACCTTTTTGGTCGCCCGTCTGGCGGTCTATCAGTTTACATAAAACACGCAAGCCCCCTCGTAGTGACAGGAATAAACCTAAATTCATCTGGGCTGCAAGCCTTACAAATTGAAGGCTTGAAACACACACTACAGCCAATGCGCCTCCTAATAATAAACTGCTACGTCAATCCAGCACAAACCATCATGAAAGATCAGTTGGAGGCATTGACATGGGAAATAGACAACCTCTTAAATAAATATAAAACTCATCAGGTAATTCTAGCTGGGGACTTTAACCTGAAGGACTTCGACAATGCCGCACCACCATATCGAGGGTCGGGAAGGGCCGCACCCTTTCACGACTTACTCGACAACCATAAGCTATCTTCAACTTACGCTGTGAAAGCAATACACTCGAATGGTGGGCAACTACAGCCGACCTTCTGGGACATCTCGAGAATCGACTATATCATGGTCAGTGAAGCAATGGCGGCCAGTTTGGAAGATTTTACAGTCGAGGATAGGTCGGAAAGCAATCACAGGCCACTAATAGCAGTGTTCATGCTGGAAGTTCCATCAGCCTTTAAGATCCAAGCCATCAGAGAGTCCAGAGGGGATGAAAATCACAGCCTCCTAAGGAGAATTAGATGGACAGACGAGACGGGCGCGAAGCTTCAAAACTGGCTGGACCTAAAACAGGATGAGATCCCAGCAATGTCGTCTTCACCGATAAAAAACTGGGAGACCACAGTTGAGGAGATACAAACGAGCTTGGGCGATCCCCAGCCACAACGCTCAAGGTCCAAAAAGAAATCAACAGCTGGAAGCATCCGCCCAACCAAGGACATACGCGATACCAAACGCCTCTTGCATAAGGCACTTGCAATAAAGAAAAGAGGGGGCAGACAAACAGATGGGACACCGATTGCATCATTGAGGGCAGCGCTACGAAAGAAATGGTGGGAACACAAAAAAGCTCACATAGAGAGGGAATGGATCAAAGTTTTCGCTCTGCTTAAACAGAAAATCTTAGCAGGATTATGGAGACACATAAACCGGCTAGGTAGCAGAGGAGTTCAAAAAGAAAATGGTGTGGCAGAGCAAGACTGGCTGGTCCACGTAAAGCAGCTATATTCAATCGCCCATGTAAACACATGTAACACAGAAGATCCTAACCGTGGGGTGAATTATCTCCACCAACCAAGGGCAAAGACCGAAGAAATGACCCTTAGCCCCTGAAACCCACCTGAGGGTCAGCGAGACCAGGCAGAGATGCGTTGCACACCGCCAGCCCAGATAAACCCTCAAATGGTCATCAAGATTCTCAAGAATATGAAGAATGACGGGGCCCCTGGGCCAAACGGGATACCCGCCCCGGTTTTTAAAAAGGCCCTCCATTTCTGGGCAACCATCCTCACTCCTCTTTACAACCACTCCTTAATGACAGCAAAAACCCCTGATTCCTGGAGGGGCTCCATACTAGTCCCAATTTTTAAAAAGGGGATCGTTTAAAGCCATCAAACTATAGGCTCATCGCTCTACTCGACATTGAAGCCAAGGCCTATGCCCGCCTCATATTGAAGGACCTGGAGACATGGGCCGAAGGAAAAGCATCATCCCCTGCCATCAGACTGGCTTCAGACCACAGTCATCGACATTTTGGCGTTAGCGCACCTAGCAACGGAAGCAGCAGAAAAGAAAAACCCTCCACTCTTTTGCTGCTTCATTGACTACAGCACAGCCTTCGATAAAGTGAGTACGAAATAGGTTATGGCGGAAATTAGAAAATTGGGGTGTCCGCCAAACCTATTGAAGGCAATTAGATCACTATACGAAGGCACCTGGGTGCGGGTCAAAACCAGCGCCGGCACAGTGTCCCCAAAATAACAACGAACAACGGTCTGAAACAAGGATGCGTGTTGGCGCCCATCCTTTTTAACCTGTATACCGCGGACTTGGGGGACGCCCTGAAAGGCGCCAGCCTAGTAGCACCGAGATTAGGCAGCATGAGGCTGCCGGTGCTACAATATGCCGATGACACTGCCATAATGGACCACACGAGGGTGGGCCTACAGAGAGCCCTAAATGCACTGAATCAATTCAACAAAGACAACAAACTTATAGTCAACCAAGGGAAAACTAAGGTCGTCATCTTTGGGAGCTACCACCTGAAAAAGAAAGCGCAGTGGCTAATGGGAGACTTACAAATCAGTACAGTGGCAGAGTACAATTATCTAGGGGTTTGGCTTACAGAACGGGCCAAGGCAAATGTCCACCTGAAGCAGCAGTTTTCCAAGGCCAATAAGGCGATATTCCTGTTAAAGCAACTGAGCTTACACCTGATAAGCCCCACTGCCGGACCAATATTAACTGCCTTAAAAGCAAAACTGCTGCCAGCCATTAGTTATGGCCACCAGGCTTTTCCGGGGTCGCAGGACGCCCTTCTCATTGCAACCCAAGCCAAAGCATATAAATCAGTCTTTTCCATCCCAAGGTCGGCAAGGAAGTCGAGGCTAAGATTGGAGCTAGGCCTGGTGAGGCCAGACTTGATGTGCCAAGGGGAGATCATAAAATTATACTTAAGGATTATAAGGGCCCCAACAAACTCCTTAAGACACCAACTGAGAGTCATCTCTGAGGGGCCAAGATCAGTATGGCACACCAGCCTTGGCAAAGCACTCAAGATTTTAAAGATCGAGGAAAAGAGCATACCACTGCCTGAAATCCCACTAAATGCCTGGAAAAAAGCCATAAACAGACAAGTCTGCAAAACCTCATTTGAACTGGATCTTAAATCTCTTCGCTATAGCCCCCACCTAGTCCCGCTGAACGGCTCCTATATGGTAGGCAAGGCACAACCCTACCTAAACGAGGCCCTGACACCACAAGCCAGAACCAAAATCCTCTCCATGAGACTATGCACTTTAGGAATCACCGATTTTAACCCAGCATGGGCTCGCAAGGGGGAAATCACAAGTTGCAGACTATGCCCCTACACGAGGGAATACTGGCTTCACCTTTTATGCTGCTGCCCCGCCCTCAGGAACGAACGTCGACGACTTCTTCGCCCAGTCTGTATCACCAAGGGAACCAAGATATGCCGCGAAGCATCAGCCTTGTGCTTTTCTAGAACAACCACGATGACCTTGGCGAGACTGGGGAAATTCATTTATTTGATTAGAATGGCTCTAAAAGCAGCAAACGAACACAATCAAACCAGGGCTACCTGTGAGGCAAAACAAGGGGGGTAATGCAGCCTCCCCTCAAATGAGGGAAGAGCCCTGATCCTACTCACTCGTCCTACAGAGACCGCACTACATCTACGGCTCTAAATGGAAGGGCCAAGGAGAACGACCTACAGACTGTCGTAGCAGAAAACTGCTAAGGCCTACGCAGCTGTTTAAGAAACTCTGTGCAAGGACTCGTGATAAAGACACTGTGCTGGTAGCCCGAGTGGTTGCAGTGGAGAGGGGATATAATACTTGAACAAAAAACTTTTTAATCGGCAGCCTCTACATTTATAACGTGATCACTTCTTCATTTGCTCGTTTTTATGCTTTTTTACTGTAATGATTGTAATTAATTGTACAGTTAATAAACAGTAATGGGTCACTTATAACTGTAGGAAATTATCAGTGTAAGAAGTACTCACAGGTGTTCTTTCTAAAGGTGAATTGAAGAAAGAATGATAGCACAAAGTACTAAGGGAGTACTAAGTTTAACTTAGAAACAAGTGTTCGATTCCGGGTGTTGATTCTCGGTAAAAATATAATTACTTATTCTGACTTATTAAAATTCACCAGCAACATAATGTTTTATAAATTAGTGGAGAAATGCACAGGGACAGATAGAGCATAGCATTAAGATACCAAGACGGTAACTTCAGAGATGATGGTTCGAATCCGGGCAGTGTGTCATTAACTGTAGATGCAATTATTTTTTATGGTTTATAAATAGAAAAGAAATATTAAGTCCTTGAAATATATTAGGAAGCTAATAGGTAGTAATAGTACACTAGATTAAGGGAGGGAAAAGGTACATCCTAAACCGAGGGTTCGAATCCGACTAACATAAATGTGAAAGGTTTTTTAAATAGCAAAAAATTTGAGTAGGAAAATGAATTATAAAGATAGAATGGAGTCTCCCTTTTTCTGTTTTTTGGAAAAGCGTTTTTATTAAGGAAATTGTTAAAATAAATGTATAGCAAAGTAAGATTATGAGAGGCTAAAGCGGAGCCGTAAAAAATGGAGCTCTATGGGAGTGTAGTCTTAATTGAGCCAGTTCGCGCCAAACCAGGTGATTAACATCAACAGAGAAAAGGTATTTAAGGAAAGAAGAGCAAGGAGCTCAGTACGTGATAGGAAACGAAGGGTGACGGACGAGGAGGCTTCCAGCCGGTTTTGCGGTAAGAGTGAGGGACTGGGTTAGGACTTAATTCCCCTGGGAAACGGATTTTGGGCTTGAAATAAACAGGTGCTGTGATTAATGGGAATGCACCTAGAGTAGTGAAATGGAATGGCAATGTTGGGAGGGAAAGGTAATACTTGTGGTTGTAGAAAGGGTAGTGGTATTAATTCTGAAGCATATTGGCCATCAAAACAGATTGGTTATGTTGGGAGGGATAGTTTGTATTCAGTGTCTGGTTAGAAAAAATTATATTCTACCAGTGATATGCTTATTTTCACATACCTTATCAAGGGGAGGAAACCATAAATATCTTGCAGGAGTGTCAGAATTTAAATTGGACAGCGACGAGGTTATAACATGGCGTACAATAATAATTCTTTGGGAGGTGAGAATACAATTAATAGGCACTTGTGGAGTGAGTATTGGAGTACCAAAACATATAGAAAAATAAGGGTTTTTTGTACTTGTTTTCTTGTAGAAAGCTTAACAATGATGGAAGTGTATGGCTTTTAAGAAAGGAAGACACAAGAATAACAAGAGTCAAGAAAGATCATAAGGTAAATGAGACAAGAAAATCATGCCCAAGAAAAGTTTTAAGAGAAATAAGGTTTATGGGGAGTAGGATTAAATGATAGATGTGTGCACATGAAGATAATGTACTCTCTGTAGCCCCAACTGAATATAGGAACAAAGAAAGCTTTGGTAGAAATGCATGGATAAAATCCACATGTGTGTTGTCAGATAGATTTATTATGTTGATTATTATTGTATGTAAGGTTAGAGTTTAATTGTATTATTCTATGTTTGTAACAGCCCTGAAGAAGTGCAGTGGAGGGCGAAACACATGTTGGCCTTTTCTGACTGCTTAAGAAAAATAAATAACAACAAAAAGAAACAGAACAAGAAGATTTGTTTTTATTGATGCACTGTGTGAATATCTCAGTGATGTTTAGTGCTATATATATATATATATTCACTGAAAAAACCATAGGTTTCAGGCATGTTATAGTTAGAAATTAGCATTTAAAAAAACATAGAAATTCACTGAAAAAACCATAGGTTTCAGGAACGTTATAGTTAGTTGGACATTTTACTCGTACAAAACCATAGAAATTCCGGCGTTATAGTTAGTTCAGCTAACTATAACTTGTGCCCCATAATGCACTGCTGAATACATCACATATTACATCATTCATGACATGGTCAGTGACATCACTGACATCACTGATGACATCTCAAATGACATCACTGATGACATCATCCAGTGACTGTGTGTTTCTGTAAAGTTTAAATTTGTTTTATATATATGCCAAGCTGTATTGAAGAATGAGTGGGTGTATAAGTGTCTGTATGGAGGATTTAGTAGGTACGTGACTGACTGTATAAGTGAGTGATTAAATGTGTCTTACTGAATGCATGGGTTAGTGACTAAACTGTGTGAAAGTCTGTATCAGTCTGTCTGTTGTTGTGTAAGCTGCTGCATGGGTTGGTGAGTAGGTGCATGAGTGTCTATATGGGTTATTGATTGCTTGCCTGAGTATTTGTATGGCTGCCTGAGTGTGTGTGTGGGTGGGTGGGAGGTGTGTGTCTCTGTGCATAGATGTGTGAGTGGTTGATTCACTGGGTGTATGGGTTCAAGAGTGCATGTGGAAACAGCTGTATGGGTGGGTGAGTGTGTGTATGGGTGTGTTGGTGAGTGAATGGATCTCTCAGTGATACATGTGCAAGTAACTACATATGTAAAAGGCAGTATATGTGAGTGATGGTGTATATAAATAACTATATGTGAGAGTCAGTAATTGTGAGAGTGGCTGCATGGATGAGTGTGTATTTGTATCAGTGATTCTATAAGAGAGTAATTATGTGTTAGTATCTGTATGAATAAGTGAGGTGGTGTCTGTATAACTGTATAGGTGAGTAAATGGAAGTATGATTGATTCTTTGCATGACTGACTAGGTGTGTGAGTAACTCTGGATATGTGGCAGTGTGTGAGTGTCTGTATAGGTGTATGAGTGCATATGATAGTGTTGTATTGATGAGTGACTGCATGTATGAGTGACTGTATGGGTGAATGAGTGGATGTGTGTGTAGACCTAGGAATCAGTCAGTGCGTATTTAGTAACTGGTATTGATGTGTCTATTTTTTCGAAAATGGTAGTCTGTATTTTAGAGTGGGTGTATCAAAGGTTATATTCAGGTGTGAGGAGGTGCATCAGATTTTCACGTGGATGATGTCATCAGTGATGTCATCAGTGATGTCATTTGAGATGTCATCAGTGATGTCATCAGTGATGTCACTGACCATGTCATGAATGATGTAATATGTGACGTCATCAGCAGTGCATTGCGGGGCGCGAGTTATAGTTAGCTGAACTAACTATAACGCCGGAATTTCTATGGTTTTGTACGAGTGAAATATCCAACTAACTATAACGTTCCTGAAACCTATGGTTTTTTCAGTGAATTTCTATGATTTTTTAAATGCTAATTTCTAACTATAATGTGCCTGAAACCTATGGTTTTTTCAGTGAATTTCTATGGTTTTTTAAATGCTAATTTCTAACTATAACAGATAGTCTCCTAAGAGAAAAGTATATACTATAATGTAAAATACCCAGGGTTCCCTGTTTTTTAGCATAATGTATGCAGCATTGAAGGCTTGCTGGCGTTTGGATTTGATGCGCATTATAAGATCACACGTTTAATGTGACAAGTAAACTACAGAACCTCTGCCTGCAATCTATGAATAAGCAACCTGTTTTCCTCTAGATACTTTGCTGCAGCAAACTGCAGTTTAAGGGCACTTAAAACAATAGGTGTCACTTTTTGCCCCACTGAGTGCTACTCGTTGTATCGGCCATGGGAAGATGAAAAGCCGAGTGTTTGCTGTTGAACTGCATGCCTGGTAGTGCGGGCTGCGCAGACTCCAGCAGCAGACGGCCAGTGAACTGAACTATAATGTCGGCTACTTATAGACACTAAAAAGTAGACAGGTTGAGACAAGCTCGTGACGTTGCAGTTGGCGACCCCTCCCAATGGCCCTGTGGTCGCCTATTACTCTGTACATCCTGAACGTCTCTTGAAGACATGCCGAAGCAAAACCAGGAAAAGGATGTCACACCTGCCCTTTGGAGACCCTTACCCCCTTCTTAGCCCCTCGCATCCTACCAGTTTCTTATTAACAGTGACAAGCGATTGTGCAAGGGCGGGGCGCCTCCAGCCGTGTGCAGAGGGCAACGGGTCAGTGACACAGTGTTTCCCTGAGCTGAAGAACACTCTTATCTCACCACTTCAGTGAGTCACCTCTCGCAGCCCTGAGGCTGGCTGGCTAGACGCCGGAATACCGGAGGCTTCTTGGAGCTGTTGAGCCTGCACCTGGAGGGAGGCGAGCACTCGTGTTTACTTGTAGGAGGAGGCGAGGCGCTACTTAGCGCTCAAAGCTGCACACATTGAATGTGATGTGAGCGTTTCCTTCCCGTGGGGCACGGGGTATTGCATAATCCCAGTGAGGCTGAGGGTGGCACTGGGAACAGAGCAGCAGCACCATGTACCATTCCCTTCAGATAGGTGGTTGAATTAAGAACCTAGGGTGGTGGCGGGGGAGCAACTAACACCGGGTAAAGGAAAGAGGGAGTGCTGGTCCGGGACAGGGACTACTGAGGACGGATAGGCTAAAGGGACTGCTGAACGGGAGTGAGAAGCGTAGCTCGCCCAGGATAGGACCAAGAGTTATTAATAACTGGGGGTAAGACCAAAGAGGAGCAGGGAACCAGGCAGGGTTAAAATAGCTAAACTGGGCTGCTAAACCATTATAGGAATATGGGCGGAGGTGGGATAGGACCAGCAGAACTGCTGACCCGGGATATGATTGAAGGTGACTGCTGACACGGGTTAGGATTAACAGAAGCTAACCCGAGAAAAGGAAAAGAGGTCTCTCATTACTCGGGATAGATAGAATTTAGCGGGCAGCATGCTCATCCAAGATTAAACATGTGGCGCGGCTGTTAGCCCGGGATAAAACCATGAGGGAATATGTACCATGGAGTGTGGCGCCCCCCATATATGAACCGGGGGCCGCACACTGGACACGGAAGACGCTGGTATGGGATGGGACTAAAAGACACTATATGCTGTGACAGGTTAACAGGAGCTGCTAAACCGAGACAGGACCGGAAGCTGCTAGTCCGGGATATAAAGAATACTATGGACTGATCCGTGATAGGACCCGAATGGACTGCTAACCCAGATGTGGTTGAGGGGGAGCCCATTGCAGCGAGGGGGCTAATGTCAGAGCTAACCCGGGACAGAAGGATGTTGCCTGGAATGACTGTGCGAGAGAGCCCGGTCCAGGAACCGTGACTGGCCACCGGACTGGATCTGGAGAGGCTCCAAGCCTGTGATGGAAGCAAGGAGCAGGAAGGTAGAACCACTGCCCAGGCCCAAGAAGTGGGGGGCTCAAGGCGTGGCGGAGGGGTCTCCGGAGCCTGGCGGGCGGCAGCAGCCCATGGAGAGGGCACCAACCCATACATCACGGTGGGGCCGGGATCCAGCCCAGGAACCCGGTGTTCTCTCAGTCCTGTGTGGTGTAGAAGTGCCGGCGCCGCCTCTGACTCGCCGTATGCCACTCGGCCACCGGAGGGTTGGGGGCAGTGGCTAGGACTGCCCTTGATTTACTGTGCCCCCAAGTCCAGGGGGGGCAATGCGAAGGCTGCCCTTGACTGTGCCCCGCAGACCAGGGGACAATATGTTGGGGCAGCCCTGGGTACAAGCGTATCCCCTCTGCCTCTGGGACTGAGGGAGCCCTGGCAAAAGCCCCCCCAATCTACCCCTTTGACTTGGGGCACAGGGGGCAGCCTCGGCCGTTGCTGCTCTGCGTCCCGGTGCAGCCCGTCTCCGGCTCTTGGTTCCCCCTCATTCAAGTCCAAGGAGATTCAGCTTCATAGAAAGGGATGTGGAGTTAGACGGGCAGCCATGACGTCCGAGACTTCCCGACTCCAGCCTACTGGCCCTCTAGCCTGCTAATCTCAGAGCCGGGTTCCAGCTCTTGAAGTGGACGCTGCCGTCTTTCAGCTAAACTGGGCCCGCTAATTTACTACATATAGCCCCCGGGACTTGGCCCACCCGGGGGATTTGAAAACAAAGCGCGGCAGACCGCGCTTCGTTTTTTAAAAATTCTTTCACCATATGTAAGGCGGGGCACGGCCGTAGGACACAGGTAAACAGCCATTGAAAAAGAGAATTGTACTCGAAACGCGTCTGGCCGCATTTTCCTCTGCTGGGGCTTCTTGAGGCATTGTTGGTTCTGGAGTGCTTTCTTGCCACGTGGGCAACTTGGGAGCTATAATTTACACGCGGCAGGTCCAGCCGCGAGGGGAGCACCACCGCACAAATGTAAGCGGGTCATCAGCTGGGAATCTTCCCAGTTCTTCGAGGGAACCTGAGCCGTAAGAAGATGCTTACAGAGGGGTCAGCCCATCCAGGGCGTGCATGAGGGATCCTGATCTTCCGGCACCCATCCAGGGTTTTATTTTGTGCCGCACTGCATTAACCACAATTCTGTGGGGACTGCTCGTGACACACTCGCCTATCAGGAGGCAGTAGCAGCATATGTAAGGCGGGGCACGGCCGTAGGACACAGGTGAACGGCCATTGAAAAAGAGAATTGTACTCGAAACGCGTCTGGCCGCATTTTCCTCTGCTGGGGCTTCTTGAGGCATTGTTGGTTCTGGAGTGCTTTCTTGCCACATGGGCAACTTGGGAGCTATAATTTACATGCGGCAGGTCCAGCCGCGAGGGGAGCACCACCGCACAAATGTAAGCGGGTCGTCAGCTGGGAATCTTCCCAGTTCTTTGAGGGAACCTGAGCCGTAAGAAGATGCTTACAGAGGGGTCAGCCCATCCAGGGCGTGCATGAGGGATCCTGATCTTCCGGCACCCATCCAGGGTTTTATTTTGTGCTGCACTACTTTAACCACAATTCTGTGGGGACTGCTTGTGACACACTCGCCTATCAGGAGGCAGTAGCAGCATATGTAAGGCGGGGCACGGCCGTAGGACACAGGTGAACGGCCATTGAAAAATAGAATTGTACTCGAAACGCGTCTGGCCGCATTTTCCTCTGCTGGAGCTTCTTGAGGCATTGTTGGTTCTGGAGTGCTTTCTTGCCACGTGGGCAACTTGGGAGCTATAAATATATATATATATATATATAGATAGATATATATATATATATATATATATATATATATTCACTGAAAAAACCATAGGTTTCAGGCACGTTATAGTTATAAATTAGCATTTAAAAAACCTTTCAAATTCACTGAAAAAGCATAGGTTTCAGGGACGTTATAGTTAGAAATTAGCATTTAAAAAACCATAGAAATTCAGTGAAAAAACCGTAGGTTTCAGGAACGTTGTAATTAGTTGGACATTTCACTCGTACAAAACCAGAGAAATTTGGCCATTCTAGTTAGTTGAGCTAACTATAACTCGCACCCCCCGCAATGCACTGCTGATGATGTCACATATTACATCATTCATGACATGGTCAGTGACATCACTGATGACATCACTGATGACATCTCAAATGACATCACTGATGACATCATCCAGCGACTGTGTGTTTCTGTAAAGTTTAAATATGTTTTATATATATATATGCCAAGGTGTATTGAAGTATGAGTGGGTGTATGAATGTCTGAATGGATGATTTAGTAGGTGCGTGACTGACTGTTTAAGTGAGTGATTAACTGTGTCTTACTGAATGCATGGGTTAGTGAGTAAACTGTGTAAATGTCTGTATAGTCTGTCAATTTGTGTGTAAGCGGCTGCATGGGTTGGTGAGTAGCTACATGAGTGTCTATATGCATGTGTGAAGGGCTGTGTGGGTGGGTGAGTGTGTTTATGGGTGTGTCGGTGTGTGAATGGATGTCTCAGTGGTACATGTGTGAGTAACTATATATGTGAAAGGCAGTATATGTGAGTGTTGGAGTATATAAATGACTATCTGAGAGTGAGTGATTGTGAGAGTGGCTGTATGGATGAGTGTGTGCTTGTATCAGTGATTGTATAAGAGAGTAAGTATGTGTTAGTATCTTTATGAATAAGTGAGGTGGTGTGTGTATAACTGTATAGGTGAGTAAATGGGAGTGTGATTGATTCTTTGCATGACTGACTAGGTGTGTGAGTAACTCTATGGATGAGTGGCAGTGTGTGAGTGACTGTATAGGTGTATGAGTTCATACGATAGTTCTGTATTGACGAGTGACTGCATGTAAGAGTGACTGTATGGGTGGATGTGTGTGTAGACCTAGGAATCAGTGAGTGGGTATGTAGTAACTGGTATTGGTGTATTTATGGTTTCGAAAATGGTAGTATGTATTTTAGAGTGGGTGTATCAAAGGTTATATTAGGGTGTGAGGAGGTACATCAGACCAGCACGTGGATGATTGCATCAGTGATGTCATTTGAGATGTCATCAGTGATGTCATCAGTGATGTCACTGACCATGTGATGAATGATGTAATATGTGACATCATCAGCAGTGCATTGCGGGGGCGTGAGTTATAGTTAGCTCAACTAACTATAATGGCCAAATTTCTCTGGTTTTGTACGAGTGAAATGTCCAACTAACTATAACGTCCCTGAAACCTATGATTTTTCAGTGAATTTCTATGGTTTTTTAAATGCTAATTTCTAACTATAACGTCCCTGAAACCTATGTTTTTTCAGTGAATTTCAAAGGTTTTTAAAGTTGAAGTTGGGGGCTAACTACCCATCTGCAATCGCTGAAACCACAGGTTTCAGGGACGTTATAGTTAGAAATTGACATTTAAAAAAACATTGAAATTCACTGAAAAAACCATAGGTTTCAGGCACTTTATAGTTAGAAATTAGCGTTTAAAAAACCTTAGAAACTCACTGAAAAAAACCATAGGTTTCAGGGACGTTATAGTTAGTTGGACATTTCTCTCATACAAAACCATAGAAATTCCCCTGTTATAGTTTGTTCAGCTAATTATAATTCGCGCCCCCGCAATGCACTGCTGATGACGTCACATATTACATCATTCATGACATGGTCAGTGACATCACTGATGACGCCACTGATAACATCTCAAATTACATCACTGATGACATCACTGATGACATCATCCACGTGAAAATCTGATGCACCTCCTCACACTCTAATATAACCTTTGATATACCCACTGTAAGATACAGACTACCATTTTTGAAACCATCGAAACACCAATACCAGTTACTACATACGCACTCACTGATTCCTAGGTCTACACACACATCCACTCATTCAACCATACAATCACTCATACAAGCAGTCACTCATCAATACAACACTATCATAAGCACTCATACACCTATACAGACACTCACACACCACCCTCATCCAGAGTTACTCACACACCTAGTCAGTCATGCAAAGAATCAATCACACTTCCATTTACTGACCTATACAGTTATACACACACCACATCACTTATTCAAACAGAAACAAACACATACTTACTCTCTTTTACAATCACTGATACAAGTACACACTCATCCATACAGCCACACTCACAATCACTGACTCTCACGTATAGTCATTTATATACTTCAAATCTCACATACACTGCCTTTTACATATGTAGTTACTTGGACATGTACCATTGAGACATCCATTCACTCACCAACACACCCATACACACACTCACCCAGCCATACAGCTGTTTCCACATACACTCTTGAACCCATACACACAGTGAATCAACCACTCAAACATCTATGCACAGAGTCACACACCTCCCACCCACCCACACACACACTCAGGCACCCATACAAATACTCAGGCAACCAATTGATAACCCATATAGACACTCATATAGCTACTGACCAACCCATGCAGCAGCTTATACAACAACAGACAGACTGATACAGACATTCACACAGTTTAGTCACTAACTCATGCATTCAGTAAGACACATGTAATCACTCACTTAAACAGTCAGTCATGCACCTACTAAATCCTCCATCCAGACACTTATACACCCACTCATTCTTCAATACACCTTGGCATATATATAATACATATTTAAACTTTAAAGAAAAACACAGTCACTGGATGATGTCATCAGTGATGTCGTTTGAGATGTCATCAGTGATGTCATCAGTGATGTCACTGACCATGTCATGAATGATGTAATATGTGACTTCATCAGCAGTGCATTGCGGAGTGCGCGAGTTATAGTTACCTGAACTAACTATAACGGGGAATTTCTATGGTTTTGTACGAGAGAAATGTCCAACTAACTATAACGTCCCTGAAACCTATGGTTTTTTCAGTGAGTTTCTAAGGTTTTTTAAATGCTAATTTCTAACTATAACGTGCCTGAAACCTATGGTTTTTTCAGTGAATTTCAATGTTTTTTTAAATGCCAATTTCTAACTATAACGTCCCTGAAACCTGTGGTTTCAGCGATTGCAGATGATGCAGTCCAGTAGGCAAGAGACATTGCATCATCGCTGGCTGCGCACATGCTGAGTGCCACACCTACCACTAACTCTATGCAGCTCAAGTGAACGCCACGTGGCTGTGGACTCTTCCTGACCACTGCCTCCGACCTACACTGCAGTCAGCAGGGCTCACAATTCAGATCGAGTCGCGATTGCAGATGACGCAGTCCAGTAGGCAAGAGACATTGCATCATCGCTGGCTGCTCACACGCTGAGTGCCACACCTACCACTAACTGTATGCAGCTCAAGTCAATGCCATGTGACTGTAGGCCCTTCCTGACCACTGCCTCCGGCCTACACTGTGCTCAGCAGGGCTCACAATTCAAATTCAGTCTTCATTCATTAATTTCAGAGTCCAGTAGGCAACTAACTATAACGTCCCTGAAACCTACATATTTCGACAGTGTATTCCATAAATGTTTCATCTTTTGTTCCATACACCTACACTGCGGTTAGCAGAGCTCACAATTTAAATTGAGACATGATTTATTTATTGCAGACAGAATTGTACTCTATGTCCTCGAATTTTGTAAACAGGAAGTGACTAAAAGCATTCTTCGATGTCTGTGCTGACTACTACCTTCGATCTACACTGCGGATAGCAGGGCTCACAATTCACATCGAGTCGCGATTGCAGATGACTCAGTCCAGTAGGCATCAGACATTGCTCCCAGTGCGGCTCGCCTGCACCACTCATCATCGCTGGCTGCGCACACGCTGAATGTTTCTGATGCCCCTATCTCAGTGCAGCACAACTCATGGACCCTTTATGATACAATGTTTTGTGTATAATTTCACATCTGCTGCCCCTACCTCAGTGTACCACAAGTCATGGACCCTTTACGATACAATCTTGTGTGTATTATTTCACATCTGTTGCCCCTACCTTAGTTCAGCACAAATCATTGACCCTTTATGATTGAATCTATGTGTCTGATCCAATGATTACTGTTGTACTTGTTGCCAGCACCAACCATTCCCGGAGGGCTGAGCTTACACTCACCCCACACGCATCCAGCACAGACGTCACTGGACATGTGACCCTGGTAATAAAAATGAGTCGAGCGCACGTGCCCGTACCCAGTTCCACTATCTATCTGTGTCCGTGTGTTCATTATGTATGCAAGATGCCGCCCCTGGGCCCTACCACATTACATTGTGCTGTGGACAGCGTATGCAACCATGTTACCTCTGGCAGTGGGGAATACTTCGGTTATGTAATTTTCTCTCGGTCATTGTACAAGTACGTACGTAGAGACTGGATCATTAGAGTACTGCAAGGAGAGTGTATAGTGAATTTATAAGTGCTTGAGGATTGGCGGAGTAATTCTATAAGTACATATGTTGGTGCAGCCTAACCCCGAACACAAGCTTGGCTCTAATTGGCTGCCCTCCATGTGCCAAAAACTGAAACTTAAACTTTCCATTGCCCTGTATTGCTACAGCTGCAATACTCTACTGAATGTGCACTAAACATTCATATCCACACAGATGTGTCATGTCCACCATCTTTCATGTGTGGAACTATGGATGAATGTAGGGTCAGTGACTCCTCGTACCTTCCATGTTGGCCATGTGGTGGGACTTGGCTCACAGAGTGACACATTGGCGCTTGCGACCCGGGTGACGTCAGCACTACAACAGGGACACCCGCATCAGTTGATTCCTCATACAGCCCAGGACAGAGCCACGGCCATAGCTCCGGAGTCATTCTTCACAGCCTCACGCAGGACTGGCATACGCTAGGCCAGCCCACTCCACTTACGCTTACAGGGAAGAACAACAACGCTACATGGCCCAGATTTTCATTGCAGTGATCTGCTGGTCACACCCTAGTTGTCAGTATGCCACAGCCACTCCCTCACGGCTAGTATACACCCACACCACACCCATCCAGCACACGTGTCACAGGACACGTGACCCTGCCAATAAAAAAGACCAGGCGCATGTGCTCGACGCCATTTCAGAGTTGCTCTCACCGGATACACTGCAGCTGGCACAGGCACACCGGCACAGGACGGTGACTTTCGGTCCACTGAGGTATGGGTACCCTAACTGCTGAGCGGGTGTGCAGCCTGCGGTGATGGCCTGTCCCGGTGGTCTGGACAGCTAGGTTTTGTGTGCTCTGCTGGACCGCAGTGTAGGCCTGAGCCATAAGACAGCGCAGGCCTACTGCCACGTGGTGTCGCCTCGCTGGTCACAGAGTTAGTGGCACCGCAAGGGCTGAGCGGGTGTGCAGCCTGCGATGAAAAGCCCGGTGCACTGATATGTCCTCTGCCATGGCGAAATCAAGACCCAGCACCAAATGTGAGACCTGGTGGCCTGCGGAGCGGGGCTGCATGACATGCAGGGTGCGGTGTCCGCGGGCCCAGGGCTTGGGGCTTGCAGTGACATGTGGTAGGCCCTCTTTTCTACATGCAGGTTGCAAAAGTTGAGCAGAGAGGCTTGTTAGCGCAGCGGCAGGCAGTCACCTCCAGGCAGTGGGAGTGGATGGGGTGCAGCAGCCTGGGTGTGCAGCGGCGGACAGTCACCTCCGGGCAGTGGGAGTGGATGGGGTGCAGCAGCCTGGGTGCGCAGCAGCGGGCAGACACCTCTGGGCAGTGGAAGTGGATGGGGTGCAGCAGTGGCGAGCAGACACCTCTGGGCAGTGGAAGTGGATGGGGTGCAGCAGCCTGGATGCACAAAGGCGGGGCAGAGAATTAGGCGTGTGCAGTTGTATGTACTTACATTACTGATTCCATACTACGTTTCAGATGAATAAGCTTGAGGGCTCCACTATGTCCCGGCACGTGGTTGGAGACACACCGGTGACGGAAAGGTGAGCTGTGAGGGTTTTGTCCACAGTGTCGGCACTCACTGTCCCTCTCCATCTCTTCCTTTCTCTCCCTCACACTCTTTCTCTCTCCCTTCCTCTCTCTTTCACTCTATCTCTTCCTCTCTCTCACACTGTTTTTCTTTCTCTCTCTCTACCTCTCTCTCTCTTTCTCTCACTCTTCCTCTGTTTCTCTCTTCCTCTTTCTCACACTGTTTCTCTCTTTCTCTCTCTCTTCCTCTCTCTCACTGTTTCCCTCTCTCTTCCTCTCTGTCTCACTCTTTCTCTCTGTCTACCTCTCACTCTTTCTTTCTTTCTCTCTCTCTTCCTCTCTCTCTCTCCTTTGATGGACGCATGACGCAAAATCTTATCTTGCTTTTTGTCTAGCAGGCTGTGATTCACAGATTGACGACCCCCGCCCGACACCGACCTCCCGCCACGAGGCGATGACTTCAGTTCCACTGAGTTAGTGCCACCAGAGCTGAGCGCGTGTGCAGCCTGCGATGATGCGTGGCCATCCTGCAATCAACACCCGCTCTGAATTGTGAGCTCGGCTTGACCGCGTGTACGCAACGCCTGAGGAGGTTGCTTCAGCACGTGGTGGACCCTCTTAGACACACGCCGGTGGCAGAAGGTGAGCAGAGAGCCTTGTTTCCGCAGCAGCGAGCAGTCACCTCTGGGCGGTGGGAGTGGATAGTGTGCAGCACCCTGGGTGCACAAGAGCGGGCAGACACCTCCGAGCAGTGGAAGTGGATGGGGTGCAGCAGCCTGGGTGCACAGGAGCGGGCAGACACCTCTAGGTAGTGGGAGTGGATGGGATGCAGCACTCTGGGTGCGCAGGAACGGGCAGTCACCTCCGGGCAGTGGGACTGGATGGGGTGCACCAGCCTGGGTGCACAGCAGCGGGCAGACACCTCTGGGAAGTGGGAGTGGATGGGATACAGCAGCCTAGGTGCGCAGAGGCGGGCAGACACCTCTGGGCGGTGGGAGTCGATGGGGTGCAGCAGCCTGGGTGCGCAGGGGCGAAACAGAGAATTAGGCATGTGCAGTTGTATGTACTCTGCCATTACTGATTCTATACTATGTTTCAGATGACTAAACTTGAAGACTCTACTATGTCCTGGCACGTGGTTGGAGACACACCGTCCTTTCTGTCACTCACACTCTTTCTCTCTCTCTCACTCTGTATCTCTTCCTTTCTCTCTCTCACACTTTTTCTCTCTTTCTATGTCTCTTCCTCTCTCTCTCATTCTTTCTTTCTCTCTCTCTTCCTCTCTGTCTCACTCTTTCTCTCTCTCTCTACCTCTCTCTCACACTGTTTCTCTCTTTCTCTCTTACTTCCTTGTATCTCATTCTTTCTCTATCTCTTCCTCGCTCTCTCACTCTGTCTCTCTTTCTCTGTCTTCCTCTCTGTCTCACTCTTTCTTTCTCTGTCTCTTCCTCTCTCTCACTCTTTCTCTCTCTCCTTTCATGGAAGCATGACGCACAATCTTATCTTTCTTTTTGTCTTGCAGGCTGTGATTCACAAATTGTCGAGGGGTGACACGCCATACCTGTACCTACTTTTATTTTGTTGCTTTGTTTAAATAAAATGTTTCATGTGTAAATCCATAGATGACTGAGATTCTTATTTGTCCAACCACACATGCATCTTCTTTACTATAATTGTGCGACATCAGCCAATTTGTTAAGTTCCAGATTTCCTAACGTTGCTGTCACATTTGATTATGTGGGGGGGGAGGTGAGGGGGGATGACGGACAAGGGTCTGGTGGCGGGGGGTGTCAGAGCAGTGTTGGGTGTCCGCGCTGCATGATCGTTGGCTCCATTGCATCTGTTGTCATTCACGTATGGCTCTGGGTGGGCTCCCTTTCATATTGCAGGTTGTAGTCCAACTTTACACCAGCTCAGAGCAGGTGTAAACTTTCTGCTACTAACGCACCTTATCGCCTGTTTTGTACTCTCTTCGACGATCTTGCTGGTGGTTGAGACACTTGCGAAGTGATGTGTTCGCTGCTTTTTGCACGAGAACGCCTACTCTACATCTCATTAGCAATATTTGCCGGACTCATCCATGACGATGCTTTTTGAGGCTGCTATCGCTGGTAAACTGGTGATATGGGCTGTTTGCTCCAGCTTGTGAATGGTGCATTAAATTTATTACCATTTTGGTTGCGATAAAGTGCTGTTAACTCGGCGATATGTCCTTGAGAATATACCCCTCGGTGTTTGAAAGACTTAAGAAGTACTCGAGTGTCGCGCTGAGAGCCGCGCACCCATTGCTTTCACAAGTTTGCTATGACAGGGCGGGAGAGAGCGAGGGAGAGAGACGGAGTGAGATAGCACAAGCAGCGCAAGGCCGCACGGGCACCTGGCTCCACATACCAACATGTGTGTGTGCATCGCCATCCATGCACAGGCAATTCCCCCACAATGCAGCCCACACACATATCAATCACAGAACATCAGCAATGAAGGCAATGTGGTACAAAACTCCCCTCATACGGGTTCTGTGTCCGGTGTGTGTGGCAGGGTGATGGCTGCATGGCTGTGTGCCCCTGACACATCAGACTGTGTAGGTGATGGGGCTGCATCAATTGTCGTCCAGCACCTATGCAAAAACAAAATCTGGCTCACAGAGGCGGAGCTTGCCAAAGGGATACACCCCTGTTGCACACGCAACAGTCAGTTCTACCCTGTGTTGGGACAAGGCTCATTGTGGCACACGAGTGGACAATCTTTACAACACACTTCCCAGTTAGACACCAGTGGAGTGGCATAGGCTTTATTGGCATGTGCGTGTGAGTACGGACGAGGCAACAGCCACAATTGGCACTGCCATGCTTAAGACACTTACACGCAGCATGGGTACATGTCGAGGGGCAGATGATGTTGGGCCTGAAATGGACAAGATTTATCACATATGGCAACGCTCACAGCCCACCTTGCCTTGCTCCCCAACAACTTAGATTTTCTAAGAACACCCAAATGCAAAGCCTCGCAGTACCACACCAGCCTTGACTGACATTGAAATCTACCTCTCAGTGTAAAAATGAGACCACAAAGTGTGCACATAACATTTCTTCTTTTTTGTGTGGAGGATATTCCACAGCTCTGAGCAATGATTTGAATGTGTGTACAACGTTGTGGGACATGGGTTGCTGTTTTCGTGGGTGTCAACGCCATCCCATGCAGGGGTACCACAGGCAGGGGCTTCTATGTGTGGGCTGTGGATAAGTCGGATGGTTTATTTGGCATCTGCACAGTGCCCTGTGTGAGGGGGCACGACTCACTGTATGTGGGGTCTGCATGGTGCTCTGCCTCCGGGGTGCAGCAATTGTCTGCTCTGCCGACAGTGATCAGGTGTGAGGGTCTGACAGGTTCACATGTCGTGCTACATGGCCATGTGTGTGCTCTCACCGAGCAGTGTGTCTGAATTGACAAAGTTCCCAAACAACGCTGTGTTGCTCGGACCATGGACCTGCGTCGCCTTGGCCAGGTGTGTGTGCACACACGTTATTCCACGCACATGCTTCCAGAGCTCGACCGAAGGGAGACGTGTCCTCTGTTTTGGTGGGATATGTGAGCAATCCCCACTGTTCAACAAGTTCTTGGACCATGTGCTGTGGGTGGCAATAGGATGTGGCTGCAGGTACGTAGTTACTTGTCTATGAATGCCCGTGCAGCTTCATGTGCAATGTGAGCCAATCTATTAGGTGGTCCGGGCAGGTGTGCTCAGCCCACGCCGTCTCACCGATCCGCAACACAGCCCAATAGGGGAGCACCTCGATGTGGTCACTGCACACGAGAAATTGTGCCATCTCCCATGCACAACTACCAATACATATGCAGTATGTCAACGCATCCCATGCACGGCTGTCTCGGTTACACTCCTGTTCGTTATCCAACAGGGGCGCAAACACAAGTCATAGTCCAATTCATCAACAGTTGTGTTGGATAGGCAGACATCCATGGGACACTCCAATGTGCATGTTCGGCAGTGGAACCAGGGCTGGAACCAGGTGACGTGGGCAATGCGGAAGCTGAGCCTGTAACTGATCCACATTCCATCTCTGTTAAGTTAATAACACATGAATTTTTTACTGTCACCCCTTCTCCACTATTTCCAGACTGAGCATAATTTCCAAACGTGCCACATTTTGTTTATCTCGCCGGAATAGATATACAAATGGAAATTAACGCTACATCGAATTTTCAAAACCATACAGGGCCATATTCACAAGAATGGCGATAACATTATCGCCGCTTTAGTGGCAGGAAACTGCCGCTAAAGCGGTGATAATGTTACCGCTGGTCTTGAGAATATTGCCCACAGTCTTTACAGATGACAACTTACACTTTTTCTGTGTGAAAAACTCCTAAACATATATAAAGTACTTGTTTAACAACTAGTTACACATTATGCATATTTTAGAACTAATAAAACACCAGACTTTACTAACACTATGTTATTTAGAAATAAAACATACTTTCAAAGTTAAAAATGTTATCTCAAATACTTAACCACTACTACAAAACACATAACACACCTTCTTAATTTCTAATTTACCTTCCTAGTTGGTATGCAGATTTCAAATGTCACAAACGCATGCAATTCTTTTCTTGTCACACAGTACATGTAATGCACCGCTTTCATCAAGAATGGAACCAGTAATGGCACAATTTCCCTGTTGCTCCACACATAAATCCATTAAAAGAAAAAATCAGAATAGTTCCTTATTTTTTTTAGATTGCAAAACCTCTCTTTATTGCTTATTTTTGAACTTTCCATATAAACTGTTTTGTTAAAGACACATACAGGTGAAAAGTTCAAGGTATTGTATCAACACTTTCTAGAACATTCTACGACACGTGCAGGTTAAAAGTTCATAATTTTTTTAAACCTACCGATTTTGTTTTGCAACATTTTCTCCAACATTTAATGGCACGTGGAGGTCAAAAGTTCACCATTCTTTCAAGTTTGATCTGCACCTTCCAAATACAATTACCAGGTGTGGTTGAGCTGAGCAAATTTCATCCTATAATATGTACTCCACGTATAAACTGCTTTTTATTAACCAATCACAAAGATGCTTTTCATCAAAACTAATATATACCCTACTTTTTAGGACACAATACATTTCATCTCCCAATCCGTTAACGTTTTGTATGTAAAAAAAAAAGTAGTTCCCCATGTTTAAACATATCTCTTATTCTACGAACAGACTGCATGAGCTATAGACATTTATCCATATCTTCTAGCCATACCTTCAAAATGCTAGTGTGAATTGTAGGACATAGCTATGTTTTCTGGTGCAAGAGGTATGCAGAAAAGAGACGTATTGACTTAGACCTAGGTTTACAAAATGTGCACAATAAATGGTTTGCACAGAGAGGATTGAAGTGGCACCAATGGCTCCCTTTGGTTAAAACCTGTTTGCATCTCCAACACCCTTATCTCATGATTGTGTACTGTGGTGGTAACGACCTAGGCACATTGACTGGGTAGGTTTGGAAATGCTTATGAAGGACACCTTTGGACAATTGATGTTACTTTTGCCTCAAACTGTCTTTGTATATTCCAATATATGCCAAAGACAGAAGTGGAAATGGTCAAACCAATTTTGTCATAAGATTGAAAAATCTAGGAAGAATGTCAACAAAGCTGTGTCTGCATACCTCAGAGACCATAGAATGGGGTCGATTTACAACAACAACATACGTTTTGATATCGCTGATATCTACAGAAGTGATGGAGTACACTTCACAGATGAGGGAAACCGAATTTTCCTGATTAACCTGAAGCTGTGCATTCGCACTTACATGTAGCTCCAACTAATAAATAACCCTGGGCGTAGTACTACGCTATGCTCGCGGAGCGTGCATAGTTTGCGCTACTACGCACTATGCGAATTGCACGTAGCACAGTGCAAAAACGCGTAGCGGGCATTTTTTGCTTGCTCGCGGTCCTCAACGTCAAGTTGGCAACCGCGAGCGAGCAAAATCAACATCCCGGCGAGACTTTTTCCTCGTTCGCGATCAGCAACATTAAGTTGCCGATCACGAGCGTGGAAAATAAACCTCCCGGTGAGATTTTCAACGCAGGAAGAGTCAGGTTTCTCATTGCGAGTGGTCGCGTATGCTCGCGACCGCTCACGATGAGAAACTACCAGTCCGCGTTGAGAAAGCTGCCGCTCGAGTACAAATCTACTCGAGCGGCAGAAAACGACCGCTTGCACTGTGCAAGATGCCGTTTGCAATGATTGCACAGTGCGGACAAGCATCCGGCACTGTGCAATCAGTGCGAACAGCATTTCCCAACCGCACTACGCAGTCCGCGTAGCTACGCGTAGCTACGCGTAGCTTGCGTAGTGCGAAGTGCACTTCGCCTAGCTACGCGTAGCGCTACTACGCAAACTATGCCCAGGGTTACTAATAAACAGAAGGGCTTTTTTTAGAGCCGCCTTATATTCCCAATTTCGGTTCGCAGAGTGTCAGCTGCGATTCGGCTAGCAGTGGGACACCTGCGGGCCGTCGGGCAGGCTCACAGAGGAAGAGCTGCGGCCCCTGGGCTCAGCTCGCAGAGGGAGACCTATGAGCCGTTGGCTCGCAAAAGCACAGCACCGTACCGGCTCGCAGAGGGAGAGCTGTGGCCTGACTCGCAGAGGGAGACCAACGGGCTAACAGGACTGCTAGGAGACACACAGCTATCAGTTAATGGGCCGGCTCGCAGAGATACAGCTGTGAGCCCTCCGCCCTGCAACCCGACAGGCTAACTCGCAGAGGGAGAGTATCGGGCCTACGGGCCTGCTAGCACAGACACAGCTACGAGCTAACGAGATGGCACACAGAGGTAGGGCTGCGGGCCCCACGGCTCGCAGACACAGAGCTGCGAGCCGACGTACTGGCTTCTAAAGGCATAGCCGCGAGCTGATGATGTGGGGAGAGGGAGCGTAAAAGGAGTATCTCGCACAGACAGACCTGCGGGATATTTTCAGTATTGCCTCGCAGAGGTAGAATTACGGATCCGATGCCTTTTAGAGGGAGAGATGCGAGCTGACGGACTGAGTCACAAAATGGCTCACAGCTCGCAGTCGCAGAGCTGCGAGCCGACGGACTCGCTTCTAAAGGCATAGCCGCGAGCTGGTGATGTGGGGAGAGGGACCGTGAAAGGGGTATCTCTCACAGACAGAGCTGCGGTATATTTTTAGTGTTGCCTCGCAGAGGTAGAACTACGGACCTGATGCCTTGTAGAGGGAGAGTTGTGAGCTGACGGACTGAATCACAAAATGGCTGCCAACACTTCCTAGTTTCAACAGTTCGCAGCCAATTAGCCGCAAGCACGTGCTCGTAACGCTTCGGCCAATCAGATGTCAGAATTCTTAAATATCGATATCTGGAAAATTTGATATTTCTCTAAAACTACTGAACGGATTTACCCGATTTAAACAAAAGCGTGCTTTCTGGACCAAGACCTTTCTCTGTGCCAAATTTGGCGTAATTCCGTTCAGCAGTTTGACCTGTAGCCTTGTCTAAAGTTTCCAATGGAAATTGCAAGGAGAAAACACGTTTTGGGGCCCCCCTTTTTTCTTACCCCCCTTGACGAATCCACCCCAAACTTTTAGGATAGCAGCTGACGTGAAAAGAGGAACATTTTGGAAAATTTTGTAAAGATTCGTCAAACGACGCCAAAGTTATAGGCACATCAAAAAATGCTTTTCCTATGGAAACGTGGTCCTAACTATAACTACCCACTGGCGGCCAGTAGGTTATATATATATATATATATATATATATATATATATATATATATATATATATATATATATATATATATATATATATATATATATATATATATATATATATATACCATAACCTAAAATCTATTTAAAAAATCATTCTATTATAAATTATAACATCAAACTATTTAAAAATCTTTATACTTAAATCTCCCACTCGAGTCAGTGCAACAGTAGGGAAAATGTTGGATAGCTGAGGGTAAAAATTACTATTCCCTCTCCAGTGAGTGCAACAGTAGGGAAAGGGTTGGATAGCGGAGGGATAAAAATGACTATTCCCACTCCAGTGAGTGCAACAGTAGGGAAAGTGTTAGATAGCGGAGGGCTAAAAATTACTATTCCCACTCCAGTCAGTGCAACAGTAGGGAAAGTGTTGGATTGCATAGGGGTAAAATGTAGTATTCTCACTCCAGTCAGTTCAAAATTAAAAACCAAGAAAATGTCATCAACAGAATTAAAATATTTTTTTTAAAAGTAAGTAAAAAAAATTATAAACATGTTAAAAATTAAACAAAAAATATATTTAATATTAAAAAAGTGATATTATAATGTTAAATACATATTACAAATACCTACAAATATTATAGTAAATAAAATGAAAAAAATATTTTGAAACAAATAAATATTTTTATTTAGAAATTATTTATTAACAAAAACATTAATTATTACACCTGCTCAGCGATAACTGATCTAGGAACGAGGTGGTGCTGGCAGGAAGTGGTGCCTCAGCCCCGGGGGAGCACTGTGAGAGCAGACAGGCCCTAAAAGACGCTATAAAATTGAGCTGGGAGCAGGGACCACAACTCCCAGCCTCCACCGCATTGCCGCACCTGTTTTGCCTGACTCTTCGGCGCCCAAAGGCGCATATAACCATTCTCGTGGGCCCGTCCTTGCCCGTCAGAGCCCGGAGGAGGCTGGGCTGGGCCCCCCCTCTTGGATCTGCTTTTTGGGCCCCCTTTGTATGTGGGTGACAGTGTACCTCGAAGCTGATAGTCCCTTCCTCACTCCCCCCCGTCCATCAAGATCAAGGATCAAGCAACTTCAGGAGAGACGAATCTTACGTCACTGAGGGGTGGACCGACAGGGCACAGCCAATCCCGGTGCCTGATACTGGTGGTGGGGCACCTGCTCAAAATAAAGCATCTCAAGCAGATGTGCAGGAGGGGCGGCCTCGAGGGGATCGGACTTGGGGCCAAGTGTCAGTGTTCAACCACAGGGGCCAGGGCGAAATGCCTTAAAGTGGATACCCCGACCCCCATCACTCAGGGAGCAGTTCCCATCACGAAAGACAAATTGGCAGCCATGCTGGAAGCATGTGTGGGTTCCCATCTTGACGGTTTGGACTCTAAATTTGAACCAATCAAGCAATGATTATCTTCCATCGAGAGGAAATTCTCTAACTTGTCTCAATCTATCAAGAACTCCAACTTCACAGCCAGCACTAGCGATGTAGTTGCATCAATCAGTAACACTCACAATGGCCCAGGTCTCCCTGCCTCTGTAACCGCTATAGGAGAGGCCCACAAGGCATATACCATGTATCTCAGGAGCATCATCCCCCCGTCTTCCTCCCTCCCCGCCCTGGCCTGCGTCTGTCCTCCACAGACAGAACACAGGCGAGGGCATGCTACCAGGATCCACTCTGGTCAGAGGACAATCATCGGAGTGAGTTGACTTTTAGTATGAGGATGGTGGGTGGGGAAGCTTTGATCCATGTTACCAGGGTACAAGGTACACAGCCTCAGGGACCAAACATCATCCATCTACCACCTGAAGCAACTCCATATGTCATGGTCCTGGGTAACGTGCCAGTGTTAAAGCCGGGTGTTACTGAGAACTGTTATCAGTTAAAGAACAAAGTCCTTCACTGACTTAATATCAATACACCCTTGGGTTTTAGAGTGGAGAGGCACATTATCATGGTACGGAGGGTGGCTTGGATAGGAGGATCAAAAAAGTGTAGCGGTGGCGATTGCATAATCATCAACTTTTACCAGCCACATCTGGCAAAGAGAATTCTTCATGCAGTTAGCCGTTGCAATAGCAAGGGTCCGGTTACCTCCATTGTGGACCACCCCTTGGGCTATTTTTATATACCTTTATCCATGGGCCCATATTCCAGGGAACCAGTTAGTCTGGCTCTGTTTGAGTGGCCTCATTTGTCCTCGCCGGTACCACTTTATAGCACATTTGCGCCGCTGGGGCAACTTGACAACTGTGATTGACTTGAAGGGCCAGTATTTATGACCACCAAGGCCCTTTTATTACAACCTGAATCTATGCACCAGCCGGTACAACTAAACCCGAGTGGTCATGACCAGGACATTAACTCTTGCAATCTCATCTCCTGGAATATAGCCGGCCTGACCAGTAAGTTTACAGATCCGGAATGGTTGTGTTTTATCCACAAGTATGACATTATCTGCCTGCAGGAGACTTGGACCATCGACAACTCATTTTTTTTGGAAGGCTACAAGTTGTTTAACATACCGGCAACCCCTTCAAGGGCTGGTCGGCCCGAGGTGGGCCTTGCAGTCTACGTGTCACTAAGGATAAGGGGCTGCATTGTGGACATGAATACTGACAACCCATGCCTTCAGGCCTTATTATTTTCTCTAGGGTCTTGTAGATTACTGCTCTTGAACTTTTATAATGCTACATCTTCCCTTACCGATGTTTGTAACGTTACCCGTTTAGGCACCTTCCTGACAAACTTTCATCCCGCCAACCGTAATACCTGTAACACAGTTTTGTTAAGGGACTTTAACGTTCATCCTTGTGGGGTCCTAAGGCTGCAGGGTCCTGGGGGTATCAAGGGCTCCCTCTGTCCTCGCGCTGCTGATGCACATTTTGGACATAGTGGACAGGGGGACATACTAAACTCTCTAGTTTGTGAGCTGGACCTGCAATCGACTATGGACAAATTAGATTCAGACTGGAGGAACGTAATTCCCACCTTTAAAGGTCCAGTTCATGAACCCTCCTTTATCGATTTCATTCTAGTTTCCACCCCTCTTTTTTACCTGATTTCTGACTTTTCAGTTACAGCCAGTAATCACAGCGATCACAATCCGCTGTGTATTAAAGCTAACTGGCCTATATTGGGTTTGAAAAGGAGGAGTCATGGAGGAGGAGTACTTTGGCCCACTGATGGAGGTAGAAGGCGCAAATGGGTGCAAATTATCCCAGGCTCCCTGTTTGAGTCCCTTTTGGTGAAGTGCCAGAACGAGATTCACATTTGTCGGGACACAGAGGCAGCGCCGGATGAGTACATCATCCGCGCCTTCAAATCTATCTTCTGTTCTTTTTCTCAAACATATGTTTATTTCTCATTTTGTAAAACAGACACAGTGAGGCTCACAACAAGCACAGCAGTAGTTTCACAGAATGGAATACATATTATCAAAAGGTAGCCAGGTGGAGGGCTTGGATATGATTCCTGCTGTACCCATCTGCTGAAGTGGAATCTACAGTGAGCCGTACAGTTTCATAAAAAAAAGTCCCAGGTACAGCATGGCAGAGTCCCCCAAATAGCTGGCCGAGAACCAATGTGTGGTGACCAGTTTACAGTCGGGCCTTCCAACTGGGAAGGTCCGTTTAGGAGAAATCATAATCTGACCCATTGAACCGAAAAAAAGCAAATCCCTCTGCAAATCCCAACCCTCCCCCCTCCCTCCAAGAAACCAGGTGGTCGGTGGGACATTGTGGAAGAACGATGTATGTTCAGCGGGGCATAAATGTAGTATTGTTAAAATTGGAATAGGTGCATGTCTCTAATCAACGGGGGGCATACCGCCAAAGGCAGGCCCTTCGTAAGAAAGGCAACTAAGGGACCCCATTTATATTCAAAGCTTTTGTAATCATCGCGGAATATGTCCGCCATCCTTTCCAAGCAGAGGAGTGTCCATAGTCGTGAGTGCCATAAAGAGAGGGAAGGAGCTGCGTTCTTCTTCCAGGCTGCTGCAATTGTTATCTTCGCCGCACCTATGCAGGTCCACATAATGGCTTTATCTACCTTGGTCTGATGTTCTAGAGTGGGATCTCGGAGGCCTAGGAGGATTCCCTCCATAGTGGTCGGTATTGGGTACCCCAAGATGGTTTTAATTTGGGCCAGAATTTCCTCCCAAAAGGGGCGGATGGCGGGGCAATCCCACCATATATGTTGAAAATCCCCCAGTAACCCACAACCCCTCCAACAGCGGTCAGTCATGTTCGGGAAGATGCGTTTAAGTTTGGAGGGAACTAAATACCAGTCCATTAGAGTTTTTAAGTGTGCTTCCCTAAATTCCAGGGAGTGATTGAACTTTGAGATATCGGACCATAGTGCCGTCCATTCTCTATCCTGAATATCGCGTTGCAACATCCCCTCCCACATAGACATGTAACAGGGTCGGGCTGAGTGTGTGGTGGAGAGCAAATAGTTATATAGAAAAGAGATCACTCCCCTCATGGAGCCCACCGTCCTAACATACTTCTCAAAACCCGTTTTCTCCCTTGTGGCCTGTTTGTGTATGTGAGGAGTGAGTGCCCAGTGTCTCAGCTACAGGTAGTGAAAGTGTTCCTCTGATTGTAAGTGGAAGTCTCGACGGCAATTGTCAAAAGTGAGGATGTCGTGGTTGTGGAACAGATGGTCAAGCATGAGACAGCCCCCCTCTCTCCAGGCGTCGAATGGACCTTCATGGAGAGCAGGCGGAAAGGCTGGGTTAAAATGGATTGGGGTATAAGGGGAGGGGAACGTGGTCCATCCCTCGCCCCCAGAAACAGAGTCCCAAACTTTCAAAACGGTGCCGTTGTGGGTGCTGATGTATGCATTCGCGGGACGGTCTGCATTGGCCTTCCAAATCAGATCCCATATTGTCCTCCCCGCCACTCCCCTATCCATATGGAGCCAATGTTTCCCTGACTCCTTTTTAAACCATTCCGTCACAATGCGCAGTTTAGTAGCTTTGTAATACAGCCCTATATCTGGTAGTCCCACTCCTCCTTTAGCTCTCGGGCGTTGCAGGATGGCAAAGGATAAGCGGGCCCGCCCCCGTTGCCAGATGAACTGTGTAAATAACGATTTAATTTTAGGGAGAAATGTGGCATCAAGAGCGATAGGTAGGGCTTGAAATAGATATAATAATAAGGGCAGTAGTGTCATCTTAATAGCATGGATGCGGCCAAGCAAAGAAATAAATAGGGGCTTCCACCATTGGAGGTCTTTCTCAATTTGATGGAGGTCCGGAGGTAAGTTGGCTTTATACAGCCCCTCCACCCGCGGAGTCAACTGAATTCCCAGATACTGGAGAGAGCGGTTAGTCCACTGCAGGGGGGACTGAGACTGGAGTGGCTGTGCTTCATCGTCCGGCAAAGTTAGATTAAGGACATAGGATTTGTCTAAGTTCGCTTTGAAACCGGCTACCACCTCGAATTTGGCAAGTTCAATTTCCAGGGCTGGGAGGGATCGAGACGGCTCTGCGAGAGTGAGAAGAACATCGTCCGCAAAAAGTGAAATTTTGTGGTCATCTCCACCAAAGGGGATTCCCTGTATCTCCAAATTGTTTCTAATGGACATCGCAAAGGGCTCAATGCTGAGCGCAAAGAGCAGAGGTGACAGGGGGCACCCCTGCCGTGTGCTCCTCATAAGAGAGAAGGGGGCTGATGTCACTCCATTAACCTGCACTTGGGAACGGGGCTTCGCATAATTGGCCTGGTTCATGCAAATGAATTTATCGGCAAAACCGAATGCTTTCAGCGTGCGAAAGAGGAACGCCCAATCCACCCAATGAAATGCCTTCTCGGCATCAAGTCCCACCAATACTGCCGGTAATCCCCGTTTGGTGGCTTTTTCAATGAGATGGATTGTGCGCCTGATGTTATCATGTATTTGTCGGCCTTGTATAAAGCCAGATTGATCGGGGTGGATCAAATCGGGCATTAGGTCCTGTATTCGGTTTGGAAGGATAGTAGAGTAGAGTTTAGCGTCTAAGTTTAGGAGTGCTATAGGGCGGTAAGAGGAACACAGTTGTGCGTTCTTCCCAGGCTTAGGGATTACCGTAATGACCGCCTCGGTCATCGAGGGGGTCACCTCTCCGAGCTCCGCCATCTGGTTAAATAGGCGTGTGAGATGGGGAATGAGATCGGGGGCAAAGGTTTTATAAAAGTGGGCAGTGAGTCCGTCTGGACCCGGGGCTTTATGGAGTTTAAGAGCTGTAATCGAGTCGCCTACTTCTTCTATGGTTATCGGGCCGTGAGTTGATCGTTCATGGTTTGGGATATACGTGGGAACCGCAGAGCCCGAAGGTAGTTATCTTGCAAAAGTGAATCTTTGGGATCCGCGGTATACAATGATTCATAGAAGGAGCAAAAGAGGTTAGCTTTATCCCCGTCTCGGTGGATCTGCTCACCATTCCCATCGCGGAGGCCACCAATATATTCCTTCTCACGTTTCTCCCATAGTTGACACGCAGGATGTCGTCCAATTTTATTCCCCTGCGTGAAGGCGGTATGGCGGAGTTTTAAAAGGGTGTATTCTGCCCTATTGTTATAAATTGCTTTTAACTTGCCACGCAGAGCCGTAAGGGGTCGCAAAGTAACGCTAGAGGGTTTGTGTTTGTGTGCTAGTTCTGCCTGTTCTAACTCCTTCTCCAAGCTTTCCTGTTCCCGTGTCCGTTGTTTATTCAGGGTGGAGTTGAGCTCAATACATTTCCCCCTTATGACCGCCTTGAAGGCATCCCAATTATTGCTCGGGAAAGTGTCTTCAGGCCTATTGGTTTAAAAAAATTCCATAATCGCGTCTCGTAACTCAGTTCGTATTACCCTGTCACGTGTTAGGGAAACTGGGAAGTACTATTTAGGGTTCATGGTGGAAGCTGAGCCCTAGTTTAGGCAGATTGCTAGCGGGCAGTGGTCTGAGAGGGAGAGGGAAAGATCTTAGCCTCCTGAAGCGTGCCCAGAAGCCTTTGACTAACAAATATATAGTCAAGACAGGAGTACGTGTGGTGCACATGAGAGTAGAACGTGTAATCTCTAGTCTGTGGGTGCTGGTTCCTCCATGCATCGTAGAGGCCTAAGTCAAGCATTCTTTGCTTTAAGTCAGTGGAGAAGGAGCCAGTGTCAGCCCTGTGTGGTTGAGTGCTATCTAGATCTGGTTGCCACGTGAGGTTAAAGTCCCCCATCAAAATTATAGGACCTTCTGCAAAGTGGTCTATTGTATCTAGCAGGAGCTGGAGAAAGCTTGTTTTATGTGCGTATGTAGCAATAAAAGTACAAAGTGTGCCCTGTAGGGTTCCCTTAACCAAGAGCATTCTACCTTCCTTGTCGGACTGAAGGTCAAGAGGTTGAAATTTCGTGGAGGAGCTAAAGAGAAGTGCTACCCCTCGGTGTTTGGTGAGAGCAGATGATCTATAAATAAGGGGATATTGCTTGTGTTTAAGCCTCATTTCGTCGGCCCTCTGGAGATGTGTCTCTTAAAGTGCCACTATATCTAAATGGTGGTCCGTGATATATTTCCACACTTTCTGCCTTTTCTGCGGTGAATTAAGGCCCCTGACATTCCATGATGCTATCGTGATTACCATCTTGTCAAAAGGAATTCATCTCCTCCGCTCATGCCCGCCTAACCACACCCCCTCCGCATGCATAGTGAAGCCATGACATTCCCACTGTAGGCCATTGTAGACATGCATCTGCCCCAGCCATCTCCAAGCAATAAGTGTGCAGTATCACCACCTGTATCCCACCCAATAAAAAAAAAAAAGAGGAGAAAAATAAACAATCCCCAACAATACCAACTGGAACTTATGTTGGAAAGAAAATGGTGTCCCACCGTAGGTGAGGTCACCCACGTTGTGTGATTGGCGGATGGCTTGACCCGTAGTCCCATCCGCGCCCATCTCGGGGCGCTGTCCTGCAGAGCAGATCATTAACAGTGCCTAAGGTACAGCTTGGAAGGAGACCAAGCGATCCAGCATGAAGAATTCTAAAGGTCCAACATCGGGATAGGCTCCTTAAAGCAACCAAAGGATTCTCCCAGACTGATTATTAAGGCCGGTAGGTTACCTCGATGCGAGAGAACGAGAGAATGGGTGCTGCTCTCATTTGTGATTCCCTCGGGAGGTTGTGGACCACCCTGCCGAAGAGGAGGCTCCCCGACTGGGGCCCCGTGTAGTGTCCGCTGTGGGGTCCGATTCAGTGACAGGGAGGCCCAGAAGGTGCAGGCCATCCTTCAGCTCGGTGATATGGCGCTGCTTGTTGTGCCATTCGAAGCTGAGGCCGAAGGGATATGTCCATCAATATAGAATATTGTCGTCCCTGAGTTTGGATGTAAGGGGTCGGAACTGCTGTCTCCGCAATAACGTTGCGGGCGCCACATCTTGAAATATGCTGCATTCGTGCCCCTGGAAGGAGATTGAGGACTTTTTCCTGGCGGCTGCAAGGATGACCTCTTTAACCTTGTAAGAATGGAATTTCACCAAAACATCCCTTGTGCGCTTCCGATCCCCAGCTGCTGGACCTCCAACGCTGTGCGCTCTTTCAAGTTTGACTTGCAGGACCTGTGGGCTAACGATTTCTGCAAAGAGGCCTAAGAGAAAGGCTTCGAGGTTGGGCCCTTCTGCCCCCTCGTCCAGGTGACGAATCCGTAGGTTGTCTCTTCGTGCCCTGTTTTCGAGGTCCTCCGTTTTCATTTGGTTGAGGTGTAGCTGGTCTTGGAGAGTGTGGATCGTATCCTGCATTTTAGAGGAGTGCGTGTCAATGTCTTTAGTCCGTTCCTCCAGCTCCACAACCCTAACTCCCACAGAGTCCACATCTCGCTGGAGGGAGGCCACGCGGTCGTTCAGGTCATGTTTCAGCTGATCAATAGAGCCCTGAATGTCCTGGCTCAACTCCTTTCGCAGCTCCGCTTTAAAGTCTCGTAATGAGGCCATAAGGTCTTCTTTAGTGAGGGACATCATGTCGACGTTGTCTTCATTGTGTGTGGATGGGGGCTTGTCTGCTGGAGCGAAGAAACGGGTGACCCCAGTCACTGCTCTGGTGACAGTTTTCTTGGGTGGTATAGAGGCAGGCCTCCCGGGTTCCCCTCCCCAGCGCCCCAGCTCCTCGTCGTCGGCACGCTGTAAATTCCCACAAACTAGTTGAAAGCAAATGCTGACCGTCTCAGTGTGTATGCCTGTCCAGTAGTGCCGTCGTGCCACCAGGAATCACAGCTTTAGGTCCCCTTGCTCAGGTGGGGTCCGGAGGAGGCCACAACCCACCATTCACGGCCCCGAGCACTTGGCGTGCATGTCTTGTGGCTCCACTTCACTCACTCCCATCGTCGCACTGCGCACATCTCTCACCTGGCCCTCTTCAGACTGCCAGTGCACCAATTCCCGGTGGGGTCTTCATCCGTGGCGTGGCGATATATGGGGAGCTCCCGGGAGATCAGTCCTGACTGTGGGGAGTTATGAAGGACGTCGTTTTGGTCTCAGAGAGGGAGCTCTGTAATCTCCGAAGGAGAGCGGGGGCCAACGACCGGCACCGCGGTGCAGCGGTTGGGGCTGGTAGAGAATACCCCCACGCGGCTCTCAAGGCCTATTGGAAGGTAGGCCCGTCTGGGCATACGGCCACCATCTCAGGGTCAGGCATCGGCGCTCTCACGTCCTCCCAGCGGAACCGATTTCCGTGCCTCAGAGCTGCAGGATAGGGAAAGCTCTTCTTCTGGATGCGCGCATAGTGTAGCGGTAGCAGCGCACGACCCCGCACCGTCCTCCTCACTGTGTTTGTCCCGTAGCGGACGCCGAGAGACACCAGGTGCCGTGAGAGGACCCAAGATGGCAGCCAGCGCGAAGCCTCCAGGAGCACTGCAGCGATGTTTCAAAGCGGGCTCTCCACCACCGTCAGAGCGTCACATCGGGATCCCTTGGGCGCCCAAGGTGGTGCATACGCCTCCCGTTCTTAATTCATGGACTGCAGGTACGTGGAGCTGCTAGAAGTGCCCCAAGATACTGGCGCGGACCAGGAGCCGACACGGATCACGTCCGTTCGGCCATCTCGCCTGGCCACGCCCCTATCTTCTGTTCTTTTGCTGAGCTATTAACAGTCCCTGCACCCAAAGTCCAACAGGAAAGGGTACCTAGATGGTTTAATGCAGAATGTTCGCTTGCTGCTAGGAGGCTCAGAATAGCGTTGCAGGCCACCCCCAGGAATAGCTCCTTAGTTAAAACTCGAAGGAAGCATTATAAGATAGCCCTTAGTAAGCGTAAGGAGGCTCTGAAAGAGGAAGCTTGGGGTAAGCTTATCGAAGCAACTACTATTAAGTGTAGTGCCAAGTTTTGGAGTGTTATTAACAGCCCTTTTTTGGGAGTAGAGGCCGCAAATGTCCTAGATGCACGTATTACAGAGAATGAATGGGTCAGTCATTTGGAGGGCATGTTTAAGGGTGCTTCGGCCCAGTTTTTACTACCTGAGGGGGGAACTGAAAACTAACCCTATTGGCAATGGAGGAAAACATGAGGCAAGGCATTACTGGCACGACGCGTAATAACTAAGGCCCCAGGACCTGATGGAATTCCTCCTGATCTGCATTTGTCCGATGTGGAGTTTTGGGCACCATTGCTTACTTCTGTAATTAATGCAGCCACAAGGTCTGGGCCTCCTGCCTCTTGGGCCACTTCCATAATCGTCCCGGTTATTAAAAAGGGGAACAGGGACAGTACTCTTTGTTACAGGCCTATATCCATGTTGGACTCCATGGTCAAAGTGGTCGGACGGATCCTGCTGGGCAGGTTATTGTCTTGGGCCCTTGACAATAACATTCTGTAGGATTCCCAATACGGTTTCCACTCTGGCCGCTCCACGATTGATCAATGTTTAAATCTCTTTATGATATTGAATAAGTACACTGTAGCCTGCTCTGGTACCATCTTTCTGGCTTTTATGGACCTGTCTTCCGCATTCGATTGCGTGAACAGAGGCAAACTGTGTCAGATCCTTCTTTCTCTTGAGGTGGACAAGGACATAGTCTCCTTCCTATATGACCTCCACCGAGACACCAAGGCGGCTGTGTGTTTTTCGGCCGGCCTGAACGTATCACGCTCATTTCCCATCAGGGTTGGAGTCCGTCAGGGTTGTATTTTGGCCCCGTTTTTATTCAACCTCTACATTAACTACCTGGAGAAAACCCTCTTGGAGACTAAGGTGGATTTCCCTCAGGCAGGACGGCGGGGTCTCCCGGTCTTGCTGTATGCAGATGATGCCATCCTGATGGCCAGGACCGAATGGGGTCTGCAAATGCTTATATCTTCCTTTGTGCAATTTATGGGGGACTTGGATCTGACGATCAATAACTCGAAGTCATATATTATGCAAGTAGGGGCACAGCCCAGTATGCCATATACTTTCAGGCTAGGACTTACCCCGATTCCTAAGTCGAGCGTGTTCTCCTATTTGGGGGTACTTCTAGATGAAAAAATGAATTGGGGGTTCCAACTCACTCTCAAGAGAAACAACCTCATCAGGGAGACTGCAGCCATTTTTAAATTCGCTGCCAGACTGGGGAAAAGACCAGTGGGGGCCCTCCTTAAGCTCTACAGGGCCAAGTGTACCTCAAAGGCCCTTTATGGCAGTGAAATCTATGGATACACCGATACAAACGATATCCAAATTGAGGAATACCAATTCCTGAGACGTCTTTTATCTGTTCCTCAGGGTACTCCCTCTTTCGCTGCTCATAAAGAGCTAGCCATGCCCTGCATCTCTGATCTGATAGCATTTCGCCCGGTGTCTCTCTGGTTAAAAATCTGGGCTGGGAAGGGGACCTCCCCTAACAAAGCAATCCTAAAAGATTGTATGGAACTTGATCATGCATCCAGGGTACCATGGCTCAAGTATGTAGAAAGGAGCCTCATGAGTCTGGGAAGAGGAGAGCTTTTCTCCAACCCCGATGCGATGTGCAAGAACGATCTAGCCCTCATTAAGACAGCCTTCCTTAGATGCCAGACCATGGTAAGGGAGGAGAAGGAGCTTCTGAAGCCCAGCGTAAGTCGCTTCATCATGTTAAGGACTACCCTGATGGTAGAGCCATACTTGCTGGGGTTCGCATACTCATACAACCGTTTTCTCCTGACCAGGTTTTGGTTCAATCTTTTCCATCTTCTTCTTGCTCATCCCAGTGGTCAGAATAATGGGCAAACTTTTTCGTCCTGCGGCTGCGATGGTACATCTCCCCAGGACATGGTTCATTTCACGATGTTCTGCCCATTTTATGATACACCTAGAAAATCCTTTTTAATTCCTATTTTGAAACAGGCTAATTTTAGACAAGTACGGCCCGCTTTTATATTTCTTCAAATGTTGATGGGTAACACTGTTTTTTATGTGCTTAAGTTTTTAAAGTCTGTGATTAGGCTTAGGGTGAGTTGTGACTAACCCGCCTGATCCTTGTTACTATTCCTGGCACTATGCACTTTGCCTTGCTCTTCTAGCTTGTTTATCGAGTAATTTGATTAAGTGCAAGGCTTATTGTACCATCTAGAGCGCTATTTACAGTAGGTATCTTATGTGGGTTTGTGGTGATCTGGTAACTATATATTTTTAAGTGTTTACATATTTTTAAACTGTATATAATATGTTAAAACCGGTTACATTCCTGTCTGGATTGTACATATTATCATATTTTATCCTGTGTCTATGCTTTTATGGTTTTATCACATGAAACCGAAGAAAGTTGTTTGAATTGAATTGAATTAATTATTACTTACATTTAGTCTATTTACTTCCTAGCCTATAACACCACACAACTCACAACCCACATTGAAAATAAAAAGAATGTATTTTCATAATTAACATAATTAATTATCAATTAAACACATATTATTAATTAAAAAGCAAATTAAAACACATAAAATGTAATTAACTCCCAATTCTTTACACCTATAATCCTCACAACCCACACCTAAAATGAAACTCAATGAAACTTTTTGCAATTAAATAACTAATAGATTTTAACAACTAATTATAAAGTAAGTAAAATTCATTTACTCCCCACCCTTCACCCCTATAAACCCAAAACCCAATTAATTAAAAATAAATAACTTCCCACCCTGTACCCCTAAAACCCCACAACCAACAACTAAAATTAATTACACAATTTCACATTTAATTGTCAATTAATTATTTAATATTAATTAACAACTAATTATTAATTAATTAAAAATAAATTACTTCCCCCCTTCACCCCTATAAACCCCACAACCCGCACCTAAAATGAATTACACAATTACCATAATTAATTGTCAATTAATTAATTTATATTAATTAACAAATAATTATTAATTAATTGCAAATAAATTACTTCCCACCCTTTACCCCTATAAAGCCCACACCCTGCACCTAAAATTCACCCCAAAAAATCAAAAACACAATTAACATTATACAATCTCAATTAAATAAATATTAATAAATAAAAAAATATCCATTAATTTATTATAATTTATCATAATTAAATTACTTCCCACCCTATTCCCCTATAAACCCACAAGCCACTATGGAATTAAAAAATGCAAAATTTAATTAAAATACAATTAATACCTACTAAAAATGTAACATATATATTAAAAACATAAGCAATACTTATACAAAAAAATACATCACATACATTTAAAATATATACTAAAATACATAACAATAATTCAAAAATCTATATTTTAAACTGTATTTTTGCAAACAATATTAATGACTTCTATATCTTTAAAATCGATATTTCTTACCTTAAAGTCGATATTCTTGACCACAATATTCTTGCTGTTGATATTTGTGTGTCACAATATTTAAAACTCGATATATGGGTAAGTCGACATTTCCAACTCAATATTATGACTAAATAACCTCACTTACTCATACAGATACTAACATGTACTCACTTACCTATACAGTCACTGGCACAAGCATGCACTCACCCATACCACCTCTCTCACATTCACTCACTCACCCATACAGTCACTCATATACCCCATCACTCACCTATACTACCTTTCACATACACAGTTACTCACCCATATACCACTGACACATCCACTCACTCACCCACACAACCATACACATATATTTACTCACCCATACAGCCCCTCACACATGCAATCACTAACCCATGCAGCCACTGAATCACCCACTCACTCGTCTATATAGGCAGTCACACACACCCTCACCCACCCACACAGACACTCAGACAACCATACAAGTACTCAGACAACCAATCACTTATCCATACAACCACTTATGTGCCCACTGATACACCCATACAGCCACTTAAACCTCAACTGACAGACTGTTACAGACATTCACACAACTAGCCACTCACCCATACATTCAATGAGACACCTACTCACCCACTTATATAGTCAGTCATGCACTCACTGAATCATCCATACAGGCACTCATACACCCACTGATTCACCAATACACCTTGGTGTATATATGTTCAACACTCATAAACCTTTTAAAAACGCTCACAGTCACTGGTTAATGTCATCGGTGATTTCATTAGTGATGTCATCAGGGATGTTACTGACCTTGTCATGAGTGAAGCAATATGTAAGGTTATATGCCGTGCATTGTGGGGGCACGAGTTATAGTTAGCTCAGCTAACTAGAACTGCTGAATGTCTCTGGTTTTGTATGAGTGAAACCTGAACCTTAACATCCCTGTAACCTTTGTTTTTTTACTCAACATATATATATATATATATATATATATATTCACTGAAAAAAACCATAGGTTTCAGGTACATTATAGTTAGAAATTAGCATTTAAAAAACGTTAGAAATTCACTGAAAAAAACATAGGTTTCAGGGACGTTATAGTTAGCTGGACATTTCACTCTTACAAAACCGTAGAAATTCCACTGTTATAGTTAGTTGAGCTAACTAACTCGCGCACCCGCAATGCACTGCTCATGACATCACATATTACATCATTCATGACATGGTCAGTGACATCACTGATCACATCACTGATGACATCACTGATGACATCTCAAATGACATCACTGATGACATCATCCACGTGAAAATCTGATGCACCTCATCACTCCCTAATATAACCCTTGATACACCCACTCTAAAATACAGACTATCATTTTCGAAACCATAAACACACCAATACCAGTTAGTACATACCCACTCACTAATTCCTACGTCTACACACACATCCACTTATTCACCCATACAGTCACTCATACATGCAGGCAGCCATCCATACGGCATTATCATATGCACTCACATATCTATACAGACACTCACACACCCCCACTCATTCATAGAGTTACTCACACACCTAGTCAGTCATGCAAAGAATCAATCACACTCCCACTTACTCGCCACAGACCTGCGTTTCAGAGAGGTGTTCTGAGGCCACGCCCCTTTTTACACCACGCTGCAAACGCGGCTTCTGGCGCACTGCTGCTCAGAGGATGAAGTCCACTTGTGTCTTGAGGTCCTCAGGACACAAGAGGACCTCATCGCCCACCAGCAGTGCACCAGAAGCCGCGTTTGCAGAGTGGTGTCAAAGGGCATGGCCTGGAGCATCTCTCTGCAACGCAGCCCTGTGGCATTTACAAGAAGGTACCTGGTGGACTAGTTGGCCCTCAGGGACCCTCAGAGATTGAAGGGGAATTAATCCCCCAACTTAAAACGCGCCACAGGGTGCATTTGCACTTTAGTGCAGGGAGGTGGGTGGGGCCTGATGTGACAAGTGTGCAAACGAGCCCTGTGGCATGTTTTAAGTTGGGTGATTAAGTCTCCTTGAATCCTGAGGGTACCTGGGGGCCAACTAGCCCACCAGCTACCTCCAGTAAGTGCCACAGAGCTGTGTTGCAGAGTGGTATAAAAAGGTGGCGTGGCCTTGGACCACCACTCTGCATCGCAGCTCCCTGGTGCTTACTGGAGATACCTGGCAGGCTAGTTGGCCCCCAAGGACCCTTAGGATTGAAGGGGACTTAATCCTCCAACTTAAAACACGCCACCGGGCGCGTTTGCACACTTGTCAAATCAGGCCATGTCCCCTCCCTGCACCACTGTGCAAACGCGCCCCCTGGTGCATTGTAAATTGGGGGATTAAATCTCCTTGAGTCCTGAGGGTCCCTGGGGTCCAACTAGCCCACCAGGTAACTCCAGTAAGCGCCACAGAGCTGCGTTAGAGAGAGGTGTAAAAAGGGGCATGGCCTCGGACCACCTCTCTGCAAGGCAGCCCTGTGGCGCATACTGGAGGTACCTGGTGGGCTAGTTGGCCCCAGGGACCCCAGTATTGAAGGGGAATTAATTCCCCATCTTAAAACGCGCACACAGGACGCGTTTACAGACTGTTGCTGGGAGGGCGGGGCCTCCCGGCACGATGCCGGTCTTTTAAAAAAAAAATTTTTTAGAAGGGGGGCAGGGTGGCCCCCCTTCTTTTTTCTTTTTTTGGGCCCTGGGGACTCCATCGCCCAGGGCCTGACCCCTTTTTAAAAAATAAAATAAAAATCTAAACGGGAAGGGGGCCGTGTGGGCCCCCCTCCCGTGGCCAATTCTGGCCCCGGGGACCCCATCCCCCGGGGCATGCCAAAAACATGTATTTATTTAAGGAGGGGGGCTTCGAGGCCCCCCTCCTGAGGCCTCTATTGGCCCCGGGGCCGCCCTTTATTTAATTTTTTATTTATTTTTCTTTGGGGAGGGGGGCCAAACACCAAACACTACGACTCCCAGCATACCATTGGGCAAATTCACTCACCAGAGAGGAGGAGCTGGGAATATGTTAAAAGGAAGTGGGTTGGTGATCCTGCTAATGCCAGTTAACCCCATGAAGAAGGAGAAAGGACTCCGAAACGCGTCGGGAAAACAATTACAGCAGATGAGAAGCCGGTTCCTTAATCAAGTTTCAAGATGAAACGGACATGTTGTGGAGTGGCGTCCTTGCTCGAGGGACAACTACGAGAAAGATTTACAGCGCGGCCGGTCCTGCTGCGGAGGATTGCACCGCCCGATAAATGAAAGGGTCTAAACGGGAATGAAATATACATCCCCGTGAATGGCACAACAGTCCTTGAAAATCAGCCGTGCCTTTCTACTGTCTGTAGCCCACTGGAGGGCTGTGAAAGAATTTAATTGAACTGTGGTTAAGCAGGACCCACTGGAGGGTAAATATTAGCACCAAACACTACGACTCTCAGCATACCATTGGGCAAATTCACTCACCAGAGAGGAGGAGCTAGGAATATGTTAAAAGGAAGTGGGTTGGTGATCCTGCTAATGCCAGTTAACCCCATGAAGAAGGAGAAAGGACTCCGAAACGCGTCAGGAAAACAATTACAGCGGATGAGAAGCCGGTTCCTTAATCAAGTTTCAAGATGAAACGGACATGTTGTGGAGTGGCGTCCTTGCTCGAGGGACAACTATGAGAAAGATTTACAGCGCGGCCGGTCCTGCCGCGGAGGATTGCACCGCCCGATAAATGAAAGGGTCTAAACGGGAATGAAATATACATCCCCGTGAATGGCACAACAGTCCTTGAAAATCAGCCGTGCCTTTCTACTGTCTGTAGCCCACTGGAGGGCTGTGAAAGAATTTAATTGAACTGTGGTTAAGCAGGACCCACTGGAGGGTAAATATTAGCACGAAACACTACGACTCCCAGCATACCATTGGGCAAATTCACTCACCAGAGAGGAGGAGCTGGGAATATGTTAAAAGGAAGTGGGTTGGTGATCCTGCTAATGCCAGTTAACCCCATGAAGAAGGAGAAAGGACTCCGAAACGCGTCGGGAAAACAATTACAGCAGATGAGAAGCCGGTTCCTTAATCAAGTTTCAAGATGAAACGGACATTTTGTGGAGTGGCGTCCTTGCTCGAGGGACAACTACGAGAAAGATTTACAGCGCGGCCGGTCCTGCCGCGGAGGATTGCACCCCGATAAATGAAAGGGTCTAAACGGGAATGAAATATACATCCCTGTGAATGGCACAACAGTCCTTGAAAATCAGCCGTGCCTTTCTACTGTCTGTAGCCCACTGGAGGGCTGTGAAAGAATTTAATTGAACTGTGGTTAAGCAGGACCCACTGGAGGGTAAATATTAGCACCAAACACTACGACTCTCAGCATACCATTGGGCAAATTCACTCACCAGAGAGGAGGAGCTGGGAATATGTTAAAAGGAAGTGGGTTGGTGATCCTGCTAATGCCAGTTAACCCCATGAAGAAGGAGAAAGGACTCCGAAACGCGTCGGGAAAACAATTACAGCAGATGAGAAGATGAAACGGACATGTTGTGGAGTGGCGTCCTTGCTCGAGGGACAACTACGAGAATATATATATATATATATATATATATATATATATATATATATATATATATATATATGAAGATGGAGGATCACAAGAAAACAACAGCCAGCCAGGGTGAATACCTTTTACAAACATCATCAGTAACTAGTTCTGTTACAAGAAGGACCTATGGAATAAGACAGCATCTTACATGTCGCTCAACATGCATTATTTATGTGATTCAGTGCCAACAACAAAGCTGTAAAAAACAATATGTAGGCCAAACAGTGAATGACCTCCGTACACGATTCAGGAACCACAAATCGGCAATAATTAATAAGAAAATTGACCAGCCTGTAGCCAATCATTTTAACCTTGTGGATCATTTTACTATCAGATTTGAAGATTTTCCCGTGGAACATGTCTCAAAGGAAGAACTACTGGACTCCAGAAAAACTTCTGGATGTACCGTTTAAAATCACTGCATCCAGATGGACTGAACATTACTGATAATACAACCTGATTACTGCATATCTCAAGAGCTCTCAGGACTGCATTGATTCCACATTCCAAATGGAATCTTCACTCATGATGCTTTTTGAAAATTCAGCTGTGTCATCTGTGCAGCCACTGAGCAAACCATCTTGTACTACCTGAGGAAGGCGGAAGCTGAAACGTTGTAGTTGAAATATATTTTTGTTCTTTGGTGAATCTATCTGTTTGAGTCACTTCTTTCTTTGATATATATATATATATATATATATATGCATATATATATATATTTATATATATATTCCCAAATTAACTTTGATAAGCGATCACTCAGGGGAGTTGTAATACCATCAGTTGGTTTATTCTTCAGTTACGCATTTTGCCTGACCACGCAGGCTTGCTCACACATGGTCTGCGTGGTCAAGTGAAATGCGTAACTGAAGAATAAACCAACTGATGGTATTACAATCCCCTGAGTGATCACTTTATTAAGGCTAATTTGGGAATCTCATGTCCAGCAGGCTCAGCCGGCATCAAGCGATCCAACTGCCTCGGGCGAGTTGAGACAGAAGGAGCACAAACAGTGAGAAAATATATATACAGAGAGGTTATTCACCAAAAATTGTACATGGGGCTGCTTTAAAAGCTAAGAACCTAGAAAGGCAAAAAATATTATTTGAACCATCTAGAACGCAACAGAGAAAGAATAATCAAAAAAATTCACAACCACATTCAGCTAACCACTTATTTATAACTACTTTTAATGTGAGACATAAGGAACTGAGGTCCATTTTAAATAAACATTGGTATCTAGTGAGAAATGATCCAGTAGTGGGCCCGAAAGTGAGTAAACATCCGAATGTGTTTTTAGAAAATCAAAATCATTGAAAGATCGGATTGTGAAGAGTGAATATCAAGAGCAAAGGAGGGGAGCCCCCTCTTGGCTTAAGCAAAAATGGGTTTTGGAAGTGTTTTAAATGTAAGGCTTGCAATCATGGATTGAATCACACGCATTTTTAAACATCTTTTAATAAAACCATCGTGATCAGAGGTTTTTAAGTTGTAGATCAAGTTTTGTGGTCTACATGCTACAATGTCCTGCAAAAGATCTATATAGGTAGTACAACAGTACCTGTATTTAAAGAATATTGCAACATCGGAGGGCGATTGTCAATCAGGACAAAACATATCCAATTGCCAGACACTTTCAAACTCATCATCAAAGTGATCCCGCAGGCTTACAGTATAGTTGTATAGCCGAAGTACCCAGAAAGAAGAGAGGGGAAATAGGGAGAAGGAACTCCGTAGATTAGAAACGTATTTTATACTGGAGTGTGACAGTAAGGAACCCCATGGGTTAAATATAGATGAGGACCTGTACACTTGCTTGTAGTAAGATGATGATGAAACTGAACAAATAATAATGAAATGAGAACGAGCAAGCACATTCAAGTACCATTTATTTTCGAGTCTTTAATTGAATTTTAATTTTTTAGATTAAAAGCAAAAGGAATAGTATAAAGAACATTGTTATAGATTTTTATATATAATACTTTATATCTAATGAAATACAGTGAGAAACTCTTTTAGGAATTATTTGGGTAATGTTATGAAAAAGAAGGAAGGAAAATGAGGAAAGAAATGTGAATTTTTATGCAAAATATATAATTTTATATTTTTAAAGTGTATTTTGTAAAAGTATATGATGATATTTATTATGGTTTTATATATAAATAATATACGATAGAGCACTGGCACTTTATGAAGATCTAATATTGTAGATCAGAATACTGGTTTTCTTTGAAATGAAATTGAAACTAGTATATTTAAGCACTAGCACTTTTTCTAAGAGAGTACTGTATTTACGAGAGCATTAGCACTTTTTGATGATTGGTTATTTATAAAGTAATTGTTTAATTTATGCACTAGCACTTTGAGATGTTAAAAAGTTCTGCCGTACTAATAATTTTATACTGGCATTAAGGAAAATAAGTGAAAATAGCCACTTGGTATATTTAAACAGAAAGAAAGAATGTTATTCTGAAGTTGAATGCAAGTAATTAATTTTACTGCTAAATACAAAAATTCAGAGTGATTTTCTAAATGTAACAGTTCTAGACCGTAAAATATAAAGGTGAATTGTTTACAAACTGGCCTTCAATCAAATGTACAACTGTGAAGAGGTAGATTGCCTTTTACAATATGTATTTTAACATGTTCAAAGATGGCGCCCATTGTGGTAGTGCAATAATCTGATTACAAAACGAAAAAAAAATGTGTCCTTCGCTTATGTCAATTTTTACAATGACTATTTTAATGGGAAAAAATGGCGCGCCTACATCGTGAACAAGGTGGCGTCAAGCCGCCGAAACGCGTAGATGTTGTTTTAAAATAAATAAATCCGAATGATTATTACCTCATGGAGTGCTGGATGATCTTTGCTGTAAGCGGTGATCCTATGTGAGATATATATATATATATATATATATACATATATATATATATATTCACTGAAAAAAACACAGGTTTCAGGGACGTTATAGTTAGTTGGACATTTCACTCGTACAAAACCAGAGAAATTCAGCCATTATAGTTAGTTGAGCTAACTATAACTTGCGCCCCCGCAATGCACTGCTGATGACATCACATATTAAATCACTCATGACATGGTCAGTGACATCCAATGACATGTTTAATGAAAATAAACATACAAACACTTGAATACCTGTGTTTCAAACAGCATACTCTGTAAATCTGTGTAAAAAGAAATGTGTATGCATTTCTTTCTGCTCTCAATACAGGGCACATGGGTATTCAATAGTATATTTGAGGGCTCTATAACACATATATACATAAGACATGTCTTCCTGTGCAACAGAATGACAGAGCAGAACTAAGAAGATTTGACCACCTATAAGAGAAGCTACCCGCTTTTCAGCTACCATCTTCAGATGCATAACAAATGTGAGAATACATGTGCAAGTAGACATTTACCTCAGTCACGAGAGCACGCAGACCTTTCAACTTGACAGCTTGAACTTCCAATTTGAATATAGAAACAGGCGAGAGAAGTACAGAAAGGAGCAAGAGAATTGTAGAAAAAAACAAGAGAGGTGCAGAAAGAGTAAGAAATGTGCAGAAAGAGGAAAAAGAAGTGTAGAAAGAGGCAAGAGAAGTATAGAAAGAGGCAAGAGTAGTGCAAAAAGAGGCAAGAGAGTAATCCTGGGCGGAGTTAGCGGAGTTGCGCTACGCGAAACTCTGCGAAGTGGGGAAAAACTCTGCCGCGCTACGCGGAGCTCTGCAAGCGGCGGAGTGCGATAGAAAAATGCCGTTCGCTGTGATTTTCAGTGCCGGATGCTTGCCCGCACTGTGCAATCATCACGAACGGCACCATGCACAGCGAGCGCTGCTTTCCTTTCTACCACTTGAGTAGATTTTTTCTCGAGCAGCAGCTTTCTCAGCGTGAACGGGCAGTTTCTCAACGCGAGCGGTCGCGAGCATACGTGACCACTCGCAATGAGAAACCCTACCCCCAGCGTTGAGAAATCTTGCCGGGAGTTTTATTTTCCACGCTCGCCAACTTTACGTTGGTGAATGTGAGCGAGGAAAATAAAACTCCCGGCGAGAGCGGAGCGGAGTTCACCACCCAGTGTTACAAGAGAGGAGCAGAAAGAGGCAAGAGAGGAGCAGAGAGGTAAGTGAGGTGCAGAAAGAGGCAAGAGAAGTATAGAAAAAGGCAAGAGAAGTGCAGAAAGAGGCAATAGAGAAGCAAAAAGAGGCAAGAAGGGTGCAGAAAGAGGGAAGAGGGATGCAGAAAGAGGCAAAAGTTGTGCAGAAAGAAGCAAGAGGCGTGCAGAAAGAGGCAAGAGGGGTGCAAAAAGAAGCAACAGAGGTGCAGAAAGAAGAAAGATAAGTGATGAAAGAGATAAGAGAGTTGCAGAAACAGGCAAAAGAAGTGCAGAAGGAGGCAAGAGAAGTGCTGAAAGAAGCAACAGAGGTGCAGAAAGAAGCAAGAGAAGTGATAAAACAGACAAGAGAGTTGCAGAAAGAAACAAGAAAGGCGCAGAAAAAAGAAAGAGAAGTGCAGAAAGAGGCAAGACAGGTGCAGATAGAGGCAGGAGAGGTACAGAAAGAGGCAAGTGAGGTGCAGACAGAGGCAAGAGGGGTGCAGAAAGAGAGAAGAGAAGTACAGAAAGAGGGAAGAGAAGTACAGAAAGAGGGAAGAGATGTGCAGAAAGAGGGAAAGGGGTACAGAAAGAGGCAAGAGAGGTACAGAAAGAAGCAACAGAGGTGCAGAAGGAGACAAGAGAACTGCAGAAAGAGGCAAGAGAGTTGCAGAAACAGGCAAGAGAGGTACAGAAAAAGGGAACAGGGATGCAGAAAGAGGCAAGAGAGGGGCAGAGAGAGGGAAGGAGGGTGCAGAAAGAGGCAAGAGGAGTGCAGAAAGAAGGTACAGAAGTGCAGAAAGAAGAAACAGAGGTGAAGAAAGAGGCAAGACGGGTACAGAAAGAGGCAAGAGAAGTGCAGAAAAAAGCACCAGAGGTGCAAAAAGAGGCAAGAGAGGTGCAGAAAGAGGGAAGAGTGGTGCAGAAGGAGGCAAGAGGAGTGCAGAAAGAGGTAAGAGGGGTGCAGAACGAAGGAAGCAACAGAGGTGCAGAAAGAAGCAAGAGAAGTGATGAAAAAGACAAGAGAGTTGCAGAAACAGGCAAAAGAAGTGCAGAAAGAGGCAAGAGAAGTGATAAAACAGACAAGAGAGTTGCAGAAAGAAACAAGAAAGGGGCAGAAAAAAAGAAGAGAAGTGCAGAAAGAGGCAAGACAGGTGGAGAAAGCGACAGGAAAGGTACAGAAAGAGGCTAGAGAAGTGCAGAAAGAGGCAAGAGAGGTATAGAAAGAAGCAACAGAGGTGCAGAAGGACACAAGAGAACTGTAGAAAGAGGCAAGAGAGTTGCTGAAACAGGCAAGAGAGGTGCAGAAAAATGGAACAGGGGTGCAAAAAGTGCAAAGAGAGGTGCAGAAAGAAGGAAGAAGGGTGCAGAAAGAAGCAAGAGGAGTGCAGAAAGAAGCAACAGAAGTGCAGAAAGAGGCAAGAGGGGTGCAGAAGGAGGCAATAGAAGTGCAGAAAGAAGCAACAGAGATGCAAAAAGAGGCCTGAGAGGTGCAGAAAGAGGGAAGCGGGGTGCAGAAAGAGGCAAGAGGGGTACAGAAAGAAGCAAGAGGGGTGCAGAAAGAGGCAAGAGGGGTGCAGAAAGAAGCAACAGAGGTACAGAAAGAAGCAAGAGAGGTACAGAAAGAGGGAAGAAGGGTGCAGAAAGAGGCAAAAGGAATGCAGAAAGAAGCAAAATAAGTGCAGAAAGAAGCAAGAGAGATTAAAGAGACAAGAGAGTTGCAGAAACAGGCAAAAGAAGTGCAGAAAGAGGCAAGAGAAGTGATAAAACAGACAAGAGTGTTGCAGAAAGAAACAAGAAAGGTGCAGAAAAAAGGAAGAGAAGTGCAGAAAGAGGCAAGACAGGTGCAGAAAGAGGCAGGAGAGGTGCAGAAAGAGACAAGAGAAGTACAGAAAGAGGTAAGAGAAGTGCTGAAAGAGGCAAGAGAGGGACAAAAAGAAGCAACAGAGGAGCAGAAGGAGACAACAGAACTGCAGAAAGAGGCAAGAGAGATGCAGAAACAGGCAAGAGAAGTGCAGAAAAAAGGAACAGGGGTGCAGAAAGAGGCAAGAGAGGTGCAGAAAGAGGGAAGAAGGGTGCAGAAAGAGGCAAAGGGAGTGCATAAAGAAGCAAGAGGAGTGCAGAAAGAAGCAAGAGAAGTGCAGAAAGAAGGAAGAGAAGTGCAGAAAGAAGCAACAGAGGTGCAGAAAGAGGCAAGAGGGGTGCAGAAAGAGGCAAGAGAAGTGCAGAAAGAAGCAACAGTAGTGCAGATAGAGGCAAGAGGAGTGCGGAAAGAGGGAGGAGGGGTGCAGAAAGAGGTATGAGGGGTGTAGAAAGAAGCAAGAGAGGTGCAGAAAGAAGCAAGAGAAGTGCATAAAGAAGCAACAGAGATGCAGAAAGGGGGAAGTCGGGTGGAGCAAGAGGCAAGAGGGATACAGAAAGAAACAAGAGAGATGCAGAAAGAAACAAAAGAAGTGCAGAAAGAAGGAACAGAGGTGCAGAAAGAGGCAAGAGGGGTACAGAAAGAGGGAAGAGGGGTGTACAAGAGGCACAAGGGGTGCAGAAAGAAGCAAGAGGGGTAGAGAAAGAAGCAAGAGAGGTGCAGAAAGAAACAAAAGAAGTGCAGAAAGAAGGAACAGAGGTGCAGAAAGAGGCAAGAGGAGTGCAGAAAGAGGGAAGGGGGTGCAGAAAGAGGCACGAAAGGTGCAGAAAGAAACAAAAGAAGTGCAGAAAGAAGGAACAGAGGTGCAGAAATAGACAAGAGGGGAGCAGAAAGAGGGAAGAGGAGTGCAGAAAGAGGCACAAGGGTTGCAGAAAGAAGTGGCAGAGGTGCAGAAAGAAGGAAGAGAAGTGCAGAAAGAAGCAACAGAGGGTCAGAAAGAGGGATGAGGGGTGGAAAAAGAGGGAAGAGAAGTGCAGAAAGAAGCAACAGAGATGCAAAAAGAGGGAACAGGGGTGGAGAAAGTGGTGAGAGGGGTGCAGAAAGAAGCAAGAGAGGTGCAGAAACAAACAAAAGAAGAGCAGAAAGAAGGAACAGGGGTGCAGAAAGAGGCTAGAGGGGTGCAAAAAGAGGGAAGAGGGGTGCAGAAAGAAGCACAAGTGGTGCAGAAAGAAGCAAGAGTGGTGCAGAAAGAAGCAAGAGTAGTGCAGAAAGATGCAACAGAGGTGCAGAAAGAGGGAAGAGGTGTGGAGAAAGAAACAAGAGAGGTGCAGAAAGAGGCACGAGGGGTGTAGAAAGAAGCAACAGAGGTGCAGAAAGAAGCAACAGAGGTGCAGAAAGAGGGAAGAGGTGTGGAGAAAGAAACAAGAGAGGTGCAGAAAGAAGCAAGAGAGGTGCAGAAAGTAACAAAAGAAATGCAGAAATAAGGAACAGAGGTGCAGAAAGAGGCAAGAGGAGTGCAGAAAGAGAAGAGGGGTGCAGAAAGAGGCACAAGGGGTGCAGAAAGAAGCAAGAGAGGCACAGAAAGATGTAAGATTAGTGTAGAAAGAAGCAAAAGAGATGCAGAAAGAGGGAAGAGGGGTGAAGAAAGAGGCAAGAGAAGCGCAGAAAGAAGCAACAGACATGCATAAAGGGAGAAGAGGGATGGAGAAAGAGGCAAGAGGAGTGCAGAATGAAGCAAGAGCGGTGTAGAAAGAAACAAAAGAGGTGCAGAAAGTAGAAGAGATGTGCAGAAAGAGGCAAGAGAAGTGCAGACAAAGAAAGAAAGGTGCATAAAGAAGCAACAGAAATGCAGAAAGAGGCAAGAGAGGCGCAGAAAGAAGCAATAGTGGCTTGCACACCACTAGTACCAATTTAACACCCACATTTAGCAATAAGTAACAGGTGACCATTCTAGGTTTACTAAGGACCTTCCACCATGCTGTAACACTTGTCGCTGCATTTTTGGTAACGTTTGAGCCATTTGAGCTAGAAACAAGGCTTTTTTTGTTCAAATCTGCAGATTAGGCAGCAGATGATGGATTATGTGGCTAATGCGGAAAATGTATAATTGTGCGAAAGTTGGTGCAGCCAAACATTTGCATAATTCCAGTGGCCCTGCTCATACATCTGACTAGGTACAGAAGTGCTCCTCAGTGATTCCTTCTTTTTTTGTCTCATTGAGTTCATAGTTTAGCTTCTATGGAAACGAGGAAGACTAAACCTGAGGTTACCACTCCACAACACAGACTACCATACCACATAATTACCCACCATAACACATAATCCCACTCTACATAATTCCTGTACACTAAATACCACATACTTTCTATCCACATAATTTCACTGCACAACATACCACATAATTCCACTACACACAACGTGTATCCACTTCACTCCAAAAACCATTAGTAAAAACCTTTTACATTTACAACGCCAATAGCTCTAACTCTTGCAAATGCGAGACCTATTAAATTACAAATGCTTCTTTAACTGGTAGTCACATTTGCAGAGTGGTGGAGAAAGGGGGATAGGCCTCCAACCAGTGCTCAGGAGTTCTGCTGTGTAGGACTTACAGGAGGTACCAGGAGGGCTTCTTGGCCCCCAAAGTCCCTCAGGAGTAAAGTGGACTTCATCCCCCAACCAGTACTGTGCCAAGAGGTGCGTTTGCAGAGTGGTGGAGAAAGGGGGGATGTGGCCTCCAAAGACCTCTTAGCAATCCCACTGTGTGGGACTTAGTGGAGGTAACAGGAGGGGTAGTTGGCCCGCAAGGACAACCTTGGAGGCCACCTACCCCTCCTATTATCTCCAGTAGGTCCCACACAGCAGCATTGCTAAGTTCTCATAGCAGGCCATGCCCCCTTTCCCCACCATTCTGCAAACGCGCTCCCTGTTGCACTCTTGGATGGGGATTAAAGTCCACTTCGCTGCTGGGGGTCCTTAGGGGCCAAATAGCCTACATGATATCTCCAGTATGCCCCAGATAGTGGGATTGTTGATAGGTGGACACAGGCCAAGCCCCCTCTGTCCACCACTCTGCAAACGCGCCTCCTGGCACGCTCTTGGTTGGGGGATGAAGTCTCCTTGCCTCCGGTGGGTCCTTGGGGGCCAACTAGCCCACCAGGTACCAAAAATCAAAAAACGCTTTTCCTATGTAAACTAGGTCATATAGTAGGTAATATATATATATTACCTACTGGCGGTCGCCAGTAGGTAGTTATAGTTAGGACCTCATTTCTATTCAAATAGCATTTTTTCTTTTGCCAATATCTTTGGCGCCGTTTGACGAATGCTCGTGAAATTTTCATAACTAATGGCCCGCTCAGGTCAGCTCCTGTCTTGAAAGTTTCGGGGTGATTCGTCAAGCGAGGGCCGAGAAAAAAGGGGGGTCCCAAAACGTGTTTTTCCCATGTTAATTTCCTTAGGAAAAATTGGAACAGGCTACAGCCCGAACTGCTGCACGGAATTACACCAAATTTGGCAAAAAGGCAGCCCTTGTGTCAGAAAGAGACCTTTTTTTTAAATGGTGTAAATCCGTTCAGTAGTTCCTGAGAAATTAAAAAAAGAAAAAATATTGATATCTGAGCACCGAGGAGGGTTCGCGAACCCTCCCGGGCACGAGCTTCACTCTGATTGGCTGCCAACACTCCAAACCAGGAAGTGTTGGCAGCCATCTTGTGACTCGGTAATCTTGTGACTTGGTAACCGAGTCACAAGAAAAGAGTAAAAAAAGGTGAAAAACAAGAAAAGGGGGCAGGGTGGAAACACCCTGACCCCCTAGGCCTGCTCAGGGGGTCCTACAAGGATCCCCAGGGCCAAAAAATGCATTTTTTTGGTAAAAAACAGCAGAATTCGCATTCGGGTCGTGAATACTGCCGAGAAAATTTAAAAAAATGAAGCGCGGGCTGCCGTGCTTCGTTTTCAAAAAGCCCCCGGGTGGGCCAGGTCCCTGGGGCAATCGCCAATTAATTTGCGGGGGCCCGCCGGGGCCTCCACAGCCCCGGGGACAGCCACCTTCCCGGGGCTTATTTAATTGTATACGGGGGGCTGTAAAAAAAAAGTGTGGGGGGTCCCAATCCCCCACGCTGACCCGGGACTGCCACCTCCCGGGGCTCTGTTTGCCTTTTAAAAATGTTGTTTGGGGAAATAGCCCCCACACGCCCGGGGACCACCACCTCCCCGGGGCATAAACTTATTACCAATGCGGGGGTCTGTAGCGGACCTCGGACCCCGGGGACCACCACCTCCCCGGGGCTTTAAATAGTTGGGAGGGGGGCTGTGCGGCCCCCCTCCTGGAGCCCTTGATGGCCCTGGGGACCGCCACCCCCCAGGGCTGGCTCCTGCAATGTCCCGGGGTGCCCACCCCCGGGACATTGCTGTTTGCTATGGCAGGGTGGGAGCCGTGCTCCCGTCCTAGCAAACTCTGCTTTGCTTCATGGAAGCGAGATCAGGAAAACCTGCTCTTGCTTCGACGAAGCAAAGCAGAATTGCTTTTGAGCAAGGGGAGCTGCATGTCAGCAGCTCCCCTTGCTCAAAAGCAATGCCGGCTCCCACAGGAGGTGGGGAGCCAGCAGGACTGTGGGGGCATTGGGGCTCCCCCCACGGTCCCCAACGGAAAGGGCAGGCCCCGGGGAATGGGGTCCCTGGGGCCAGAAGTGGCCTGGGTGGGGGGCCATGCGGCCCCCTCCATCATTAAAATGTTTTTTTTTTAAAGAAAATAGAGGCACAGTCCCGGGGGATGGGGTCCCCGGGGCCAATAGAGGCCTCAGGAGGGGGGCCACGCAGTCCCCCTCCTTAAAAAAGTATTAAATAAAAACAAATAAATATGTGGCCATGCCCCGGGGGATGGGGTCCACAGAGCCCAAATTGGCCTCGGGAAGGGGGCCACGCGCCCCCCTTCCCATTTTTTTTTTTAATAAAAAGGGGCAGGCCCTGGGGGATGGGGTCCCCAGGGTAAGAAAAATGGGAAAAGAAGGGGGCACACAGCCCCCCTTCTAAAAAATTAAATTAAAAAAAAGCCGGCATCTCACCGGAGGCCCCGCCTCCTCCCTGCAGCACTCTGCAAACGCGCTCCCTGGCACATTGTAAGTTGGGGAATTAATTCCCCTTGAATACTGAGGGTACCTGGGGGCCAACTAGCCCACCAGGTACCTCCAGTATGTGCCACATAGCTACATTGCAGAGAGGTGGTCCGAGGCCATGCCCCTTTTTACACCCTTTTTACACCTGGCGCCCTGGTGGTGGGGCGATGAGGTCCTCTTGTGCCCTGAGGACCTCAGGACTCAAGTGGACTTCATTGTCCGAGCAGCAGTGCGCCAGGAGCTGCGTTTGCAGAGTGGTGTAAAAAGGGGCGTGGCCTCTGACCACCTCTCTGCAACGCAGCTCTGTGGGGCATACTGGAGGTACCTGGTGGGCTAGTTGGCCCCAGGGACCCTCAGTATTCAAGGGGACTTAATCCCCCTATTTAGAACGTGCCAGGGGGCATGTTTGCAGCGTGGTGGAGAAAGGGGGCGTGGCCTGTGTCCACCTCTCTGCAATCGAGCTCTGTGGCACTTATTGGAGGTACCTGGTGGGCAAGTTGGCCCCCAGGGACCCTCATTATTCAAGGGGAATTAATCCCTCAATTTAAAACGTGCCAGGGGGCGCGTTTGCAGAGTGGTGGAGAAAGGGGGCGTGGCCTGTGTCTTCCTCTCTGCAATCCAGCTCTGTGGCGCTTACTGGAGGTACCTGGCGGGCAAGTTGGCCCCCAGGGACCCTCAGTATTCAAGGGGAATTAATCCCCCAACTTAGAACGCGCCAGGGGGCGCGTTTGCAGAGTGGTGGAGAAAGGGGGCGTGCCCTAGTATGAGAAGTTAGCAATCCTGCTGTGTGGGACTTACTGGAGGTAATAGGAAGGGTAGTTGGCCCCTAAGGTTGACTTTGGGGGCTAACTACCCCTCCTGTTACCTCAGTAAATCTCACACAATGGGATTGCCAAGAGGTGTTCGGAGGCCACGCTCACCTTTCTCCACCACTCTGCAAACGCGACTGCTATGTTATAGTTAGAAATTAGCATTTAAAAAACCTTTGAAATTCACTGAAAAAACCATAGGTTGTCAGTGATGTCATCAGTAATGTCACTGACCATGTCATGAATGATATAATATGTGATGTCATCAGCAGTGCATTGCGGGGGCGTGAGTTATAGTTATCTCTACTAACTATAACGGTCGAATTTCTCTGGTTTTGTATGAGTGAAATGTCCAACTAACTATAACGTCCCTGAAACCTGTGTTTTTTTCAGTGAATTTCTAAGGTTTTTTAAATGCTAATTTCTAACTATAACGTCCCTGAAACCTATGGTTTTTTCAGTGAATGTATATATATATATATATATATAAATATATATATTTATATATATATATATATATATATATAAATATATATATATATTATCTACTGGCGGTCGCCAGTAGATAGTTATAGTTACAACCTATTATCCATAGGAAATCCGCGACATTCTATTTGAAATAACTCTCTTGCCGGTTGACGTATCTTCGCAAAATTTTCAAACTTTATGGCCCGCTCCGGTCCGCTCCTACCCTGAAAGTCTCGGGGATTCGTCAAGCAGGGGCCGAGAAAAAGGGGGTCCCAAAACGCGTTTTCCCCATGCAATTTTCCATAGGAAACTTTAGACACGGCTACAGCCCGAACTGCTGAACGGAATTACACCAAATTTGGCAAAGAGGTAGTTCTTGGTTCAGAAAGAACCCTTTTGTTAAATGGTGTAAATCCGTTCAGTAGTTGCTGAGAAAATGAAAAGTAAAAAGATAGTGATATCTAGGGCCGCGGATCCTCCCGAGCACGAGCTTTATGTTAATTGGCTGTCAACACTCCAAACCAGGAAGTGTTGGCAGCCATTTTGTCCCTCGGTAGAACCGAGGGACAGAAACAAGTGCGCAAAGCGCACAAAGGGGGCAGGGTAGAAACACCCTGACCCCTAGGTCTGCTCAGGGGGTCCCACAAGGACCCCCTGGGCAAAAATCGGCAGGATGCGCTCAGGGAGCGTGAACCCTGCCGAAGAAATCGAAGCGCGGTCTCCCGCGCTTCGATAGTTAACTGCCCCCGGGTGGGCCAAGTCCCGGGGGCATGCTGGGGGGTTAATTTTATGTGTGGGGGCCTCTAAGGGCCCCCAAGCCCGGGGACCACCACCCCCGGGGCTTTATGTATAATGGTGCGGGAGGGCTCTGAGCCCTCCCGCAGCCCCGGGACCGCCACCTCCCCGGGGCTTCTTTTTATTTAAAAACCTGTGTGGGGGGCTCCAGCCCTCACACGCCCGGGACCACCACCTCCCCGGGGCACTAAGAAAATTAAAATGGGGTCCGTTTTGGACCCCAGAGCCTCGGGGACCACCACCTCCCCGGGGCTTTCAAAATGTAGGGAGGGGGCCGCGCGGCCCCCTCCTGGAGCCCTTGATGGCCCTGGGGACCACCACCCCCAGGGCCGGCTCCTGCAGTGTCCCGGGTGCCTACCCCCAGGACACTGCTTTGCAATGACAGGACGGGAGCCTCGCGGCTCCCGTCCTGTCATTGCAAACTTGCTTTGGATATTGGAAGAGAGAGCAGGAAACCTGCTCTCTCTTCCAATATCCAAAGCTGATTGCTTTCCACATGGGGAGCAGCATGTTAGCTGCTCCCCATGTGTAAGCAATGCCGGCTCCCGTAGGACACGGAGAGCCGGCGGGACTGTGGGGGCTTGGGGACCCCCACAGTCCCCAACGAGAGGCCAGGCCCCGGGGATGGGGTCCCCGGGGCCATAAGTGGCCAGGAGGGGGCCACGCAGCCCCCTCCCCAAAGGAAAAAAAATTTAAAAAAAAAAAAAAAAGTGCAAGGCCGGCCCCGGGAGATGGGGTCCCGGGGCCTTAAATGGCCTGAGGAGGGGGCCACGCAGCCCCCTCCAAATAAAAAAAAAGAGGCCATGCCCCGGGGGATGGGGTCCCGGGGCCAATACAGGCCCAGGGAAGGGGGCCACGCAGCCCCCTTCCCGTTTTGTTTTTTTATTTTAATTTAAAGTAAGGGGGAAAGGCCCTGGGGGATGGGGTCCCCAGGGCCTAAAAATAGGAAAAAGGAAGGGGGCTACACAGCTCCCCTTCAGGGGGAAAAAATCCAAACAAAAAAAAACGATCGGGCCCGTAGTCCCCGCCCCTTCCTTCACCACTCTGCAAACGCGCCCTGGCGCGTTTGCAGAGGGGAACGATTCCCCTTGAATACTGGGGTCCCTGGGGCCAACTAGCCCACCAGGAACCTCCAGTATGCGCCAGGGGCTGCCTTGCAGAGAGGTGTACAGAGGCCACGCCCTTTTACACCTCTCTGCAACGCAGCTCTGTGGCGCTTTTTGGAGGTATATGGTGGGCTAGTTGCACCCCAGGGACCCTCAGGATTCAAGGGAGTTAATCCCCGACTTAAAACGCGCCACGGGCGCGTTTGCACAGTGGTGAAGGGAGGGCGGGGCTTCAGGTGACATGTGTGCAAACAGGCCCCGAGGCGCGTTTTAAGATGGGGAATTAAATCCTCTTCAATCCTGAGGGTCCCTGGGGCCAACTAGCCCAACAGGTACGTCCAGAAAGCGCCACAGAGCTGCGTTGCAGAGAGGTGTAAAAGGGGTGTGGCCTCTGTAAATGTCTCTGCAACGCAGCCCCTGGCGCATACTGGATGTTCCTGGTGGGCTAGTTGGCCCGTAGGGACCCTCATGATTCAAGGGGACTTAATCCCCCAACTTAAAACGCGCCACGGGGCGTGTTTGCACAGATGTCACCTCAGGCCCCGCCCCTCCCTTCACCATTGTGCAAATATTCCTCTAAAATCAGCCGAAATACGAATTCTGATTTACTCACCTGTTATCAGGAGAGACCTCAGTGCTGCATCTTTCAGCCCAGTACTAATCCTGAAAAGTAATTTTAACCGTACTTACCAGTAACTTGAATTTCCTTCCATAGGCTAACATTGACTGGTTTCACTTGGAAATTCTTCTAAGTGTGGAGTTTTGGAACTTTAAAATATTCCTCTAAAATCAGCCGAAATACGAATTCCGATTTACTCACCTGTTATCAGGAGAGACCTCAGTGCTGCATCTTTCAGCCCAGTACTGATCCTCAAAAGTAATTTTAACCGTACTTACCAGTAACTTGAATTTCCTTCCATAGGATATCATTGCCTGCTTTTTGCTGAAAAAGTTTCTAAGTGTTGATTTTTTAAACATACAAATATTCCTCTAAAATCAGCCGAAATCCGAATTCTGATTTACTCACCTGTTATCAGGAGAGACCTCAGTGCTGCATCTTTCAGCCCAGTACTGGTCCTGAAAAGTAATTTTAACCGTACTTACCAGTAACTTGAATTTCCTTCCATAGGATATCATTGCCTGCTTTTTGCTGAAAAAGTTTCTAAGTGTTGATTTTTGAAACATACAAATATTCCTCTAAAATCAGCCGAAATCCGAATTCTGATTTACTCACCTGTTATCAGGAGAGACCTCAGTGCTGCATCTTTCAGCCCAGTACTGGTCCTGAAAAGTAATTTTAACCGTACTTACCAGTAACTTGAATTTCCTTCCATAGGCTAACATTGACTGGTTTCACTTGGAAATTCTTCTAAGTGTGGAGTTTTGGAACTTTAAAATATTCCTCTAAAATCAGCCGAAATACGAATTCCGATTTACTCACCTGTTATCAGGAGAGACCTCAGTGCTGCATCTTTCAGCCCAGTACTGATCCTCAAAAGTAATTTTAACCGTACTTACCGGTAACTTGAATTTCCTTCATAGGCTAACATTGATTGGTTTCACTTGGAAATTCTTCTAAGTGTGGAGTTTTGGAACTTTAAAATATTCCTCTAAAATCAGCCGAAATACGAATTCCGATTTACTCACCTGTTATCAGGAGAGACCTCAGTGCTGCATCTTTCAGCCCAGTACTGGTCCTGAAAAGTAATTTTAACCGTACTTACCGGTAACTTGAATTTCCTTCATAGGCTAACATTGACTGGTTTCACTTGGAAATTCTTCTAAGTGTGGAGTTTTGGAACTTTAAAATATTCCTCTAAAATCAGCCGAAATACGAATTCCGATTTACTCACCTGTTATCAGGAGAGACCTCAGTGCTGCATCTTTCAGCCCAGTACTGATCCTGAAAAGTAATTTTAACCGTACTTACCGGTAACTTGAATTTCCTTCATAGGCTAACATTGACTGGTTTCACTTGGAAATTCTTCTAAGTGTGGAGTTTTGGAACTTTAAAATATTCCTCTAAAATCAGCCGAAATACGAATTCCGATTTACTCACCTGTTATCAGGAGAGAACCCAGTGCTGCATCTTTAGCCCAGTACTGATCCTCAAAAGTAATTTTAACCGTACTTACCAGTAACTTGAATTTCCTTCCATAGGATATCATTGCCTGCTTTTTGCTGAAAAAGTTTCTAAGTGTTGATTTTTGAAACATACAAATATTCCTCTAAAATCAGCCGAAATCCGAATTCTGATTTACTCACCTGTTATCAGGAGAGACCTCAGTGCTGCATCTTTTAGCCCAGTACTGGTCCTGAAAAGTAATTTTAACCGTACTTACCAGTAACTTGAATTTCCTTCCATAGGCTAACATTGACTGGTTTCACTTGGAAATTCTTCTAAGTGTGGAGTTTTGGAACTTTAAAATATTCCTCTAAAATCAGCCGAAATACGAATTCCGATTTACTCACCTGTTATCAGGAGAGAACCCAGTGCTGCATCTTTAGCCCAGTACTGATCCTCAAAAGTAATTTTAACCGTACTTACCAGTAACTTGAATTTCCTTCCATAGGATATCATTGCCTGCTTTTTGCTGAAAAAGTTTCTAAGTGTTGATTTTTGAAACATACAAATATTCCTCTAAAATCAGCCGAAATCCGAATTCTGATTTACTCACCTGTTATCAGGAGAGACCTCAGTGCTGCATCTTTTAGCCCAGTACTGGTCCTGAAAAGTAATTTTAACCGTACTTACCAGTAACTTGAATTTCCTTCCATAGGCTAACATTGACTGGTTTCACTTGGAAATTCTTCTAAGTGTGGAGTTTTGGAACTTTAAAATATTCCTCTAAAATCAGCCGAAATACGAATTCCGATTTACTCACCTGTTATCAGGAGAGACCTCAGTGCTGCATCTTTCAGCCCAGTACTGATCCTCAAAAGTAATTTTAACCGTACTTACCAGTAACTTGAATTTCCTTCCATAGGAATCCATTGTCTGGTTTTCAGCAGAAAAGTTTCAAAGTGTCGATTTTCACAAACTACAAATATTCCTAAAAAATCGCCTGTATCACTTAAACGCATTCTTTCAACTGTTTACAGGAGATGCACCAGTGCTGGATCCAGGATCCAACACTGAGTAAGAAAAAGTAACGATAACAGTTTTTAACTTCTAAGTGAATTTCCTTCCATAGGATAACATTGGTGATTCTATGAGAAAAAGTTTCTAAGTGTGAAATTTTAAAGTACAATAATATTCCTTAAAAATCACGACTGTAACCAAAACGCTTTTACTCAACTGTTTACAGGAGATGTCCCAGGACTGAATCTAGGATCCAGTAATGTGGTTAGAAAAGTAATCCATAAAGTAACTAATTGCATTTAACTAGAAATTCACATTGAGCTGAATGTTGCATTGTGTTTGAAAATGTGTTGCCCATTGCAACAACTGTAACTACTGTACTTAAAAGTCTATTGCCTATGTGCAAAGTAATTAAACTAAAGTAATTCATTCTGAGAAAGTATTTTTGTAATGTAATGTATAATGTAATTACAATGTAATTTAAAAAATAAAATATGTAAAAAAAATTGTTTCTAAAAATTTGGAAATCAGTATGAAAAAAATTTATATAACAATTAATACATTTAAAAATTGTCATTTACAAAACCTTTGAAATTCACTGAAAAAACTGTAGGTTTCAGACATGTTATAGTTACAAATTAGCATTTAAAAAACCTTTGAAATTCACTGAAAAAACCATAGGTTTCAGGGACGTTATAGTTACAAATTAGCATTTAAAAACCTTTGAAATTCACTGAAAAAACCATAGGTTTTAGGGACAGTTATAGTTAGTTGGACATTGCACTCGTACAAAACCCGTGAAATTCCCCGTTATAGTTAGTCCAGCTAACTATAACTCGCGCCCCGCAATGCACTGCTGATGACGTCACATATTACATCACTCATGACATGGTCAGTGACATCACTGATGACATCACTCATGACATCTCAAATGACATCACTGATGACATCATCCATGTGATAATCTGATGCACCTCCTCACACCCTAATATAACCTTTGATACACCCACTCTAAATTACAGACTGCCATTCGCAAAACCATAGACACTCCAACACCAATAACTACACACCCACTCACTGATTCTTAGGTCTACGCACACATCCACTCACTCACCCGTACAGTCACTCATACTTACGGTCACTCAGTACAGGGCTATCATATGCACTCATACTCCTATATAGACACTCAAACACCGCCACTCATCCATAGAGGTACTCACACACCTAGTCAGTCATGCAAATAATTAAACACACTACCATTTACTCACCTATACAGTTATACACACACCAGCTCACTTACTCATACAAATAGTAGCACATTCTTACGCTCTTATACAATCACTGATACAAGCACACACTCATCCATACAGCCACTATCACAATCACTCACTCTCGCTTATAGCTATTTATATACTCCAACACACATATATACTGCCTTTCACATATGTAGTTACTCACACATGTACCACTGGGACATACATTCACTCACTAACACACTCTTACACACACTTACCCACCCATACAGTCTATCACAGTTGCACTCTTGAAACCATCCACCCAGTGAATCACCCACTCACACATCTATGCACAGAGTTGCACACACCCCTCCCACACAAACACTCAGGCACCCATACAGATACTCAGACAAGCATTCAATAACTCATATAGACACTCATGTAGCTATTCACAAACACATGCAGCCACTTACACAGCAACAGACAGACGGATACAGACATTCACCCAGTTTAGTCACTAACCCATGCATTCAGTAAGATACGTTAAATCACTCACTTATAGAGTCAGTCACGCACCTACTAAATCATCCATACAGACACTTACACACCCACTCATTCTTCAATACGTCTTTTCCTATATATATTAAAAATATATAAACTTTACAGAAACACACAGTCACTGGATGATGTCATTTGAGATGTCATCAGTGATGTCATCAGTGATGTCACTGACCATGTCATGAGTGATGTAATATGTGACGTCATCAGCAGTGCATTGCGGGCGCGAGTTATAGTTAGCTGGACTAACTATAACGGGGGAATTTCACGGGTTTTGTACGAGTGCAATGTCCAACTAACTATAACTGTCCTTAAAACCTATGGTTTTTTCAGTGAATTTCAAAGGTTTTTTAAATGCTAATTTGTAACTATAACGTCCCTGAAACCTATGGTTTTTTCAGTGAATATATATATATATATATATATATATATATATATATATATATATATATATATTATCTACTGGCGGTCGCCAGTAGATAGTTATAGTTACAACCTATTATCCATAGGAAATCCGCGACATTCTATTTGAAATAACTCTCTTGCCGGTTGACGTATCTTCGCAAAATTTTCAAACTTTATGGCCCGCTCCGGTCCGCTCCTACCCTGAAAGTCTCGGGGATTCGTCAAGCGGGGCCGAGAAAAAAGGGGGTCCCAAAACGCGTTTTCCCATGCAATTTTCCATAGGAAACTTTAGACACGGCTACAGCCCGAACTGCTGAACGGAATTACACGAAATTTGGCAAAGAGGTAGTTCTTGGTTCAGAAAGAACCCTTTTGTTAAATGGTGTAAATCCGTTCAGTAGTTGCTGAGAAAATCAAAAGTAAAAAGATAGATATATCTATGGCCGAGTAGGGCCGCGTACCCTCAGCGCACCCTGCGCGCACCGTCCCGATCACGAGCTGCATGTTAATTGGCTGTCAGCTGGCTGTCAACATTCCGATTCAGGAAATGTTGGCAGCCATTTGTCCTCGGTAGAACCGAGGGACAGAAACTAAGTGCGCAAGCGCACAAAGGGGGCAGGGTAGAAACACCCTGACCCCTAGGTTTGCTCAGGGGGTCCCACAAGGACCCCTGGGCAAAAATAAAATAAAATTATTTTTAAAAATCGGCAGGATGCGCTCAGGGTGCGCGAATCCTGCCGAAAATCGGAGCGCGGTCTCCCGCGCTCGATTGTATTTGCCCCGGGTGGCCCAAGTCCCGGGGGCATGGTGAGGGGATAATTTAATGTGTGGGGGCCTCAAAGGGCCCCCAAGCACCGAGGACCGCCACCCCCGGGGCTTTTTAAAAATGGTGCGGGAGGGCTCTGAGCCTCCCGTAGCCCCGGGGACCACCACCTCCCGGGGCTTTTTTTATAAATTAAAAACCAGTGTGGGGGCTCCAGCCCCCACACGCCCCGGGACCGCCACCTCCCGGGGCACTAAACATTTAAATATGGGGGTCTGTTACGGACCCCCAGAGCCCCGGGGACCACCACCTCCCGGGGCTGTGAACTGAATGGGAGTGGGGCCGCGCGGCCCCCTCCTGGAGCCCTTGATGGCCCTGGGGACCACCACCCCCAGGGCCGGCTCCTGCAGTGTCCCGGGTGCCTACCCCGGGACACTGTAGTTTGCTATGGCAGGACGGAGCCTCGCGGCTCCCGTCCTGCCATAGCAAACTGCTTTGGATATTGGAAGAGAGAGCAGGAAACCTGTCTCTCTTCCAATATCCAAAGCACATTAGCTTTCCACATGGGGAGCTGCATCTTAGCAGCTCCCCATGTGGAAAGCAATGCCGGCTCCCAAGGGACGTGGGGAGCCGGCGGGACTGTGGGGGATTGGGGACCCCCACAGTCCCCAACGAGAGGGCCAGCCCCGGGGATGGGGTCCCCGGGGCAAGTAGTGGCCCGGGAGGGGGCCACTCGGCCCCCTCCCCAAAGTTTACAAAAATGTTTTAAAAAAAAAAAAGGGTATGGCCGGCCCCGGGGGATGGGGTCCCTGGGGCCTTAAAATGGCCAGAGGAGGGGGCCACGCAGCCCCCTCAAAAGAATAAAAGTAAAAATAGAGGCCATGCCCCGGGGATGGGGTCCCCGGGGCCAATACAGGCCCAGGGAAGGGGTGCCACGCGGCCCCCTTCCTGTTTTTTTTAAAATTTATAATTAAAAAAAAGGGGTAAGGCCCTGGGGGATGGGGTCCCCAGGGACCAAAAACAGAAAAAAGGAAGGGGGCCACACAGCCCCCTTCAGAGGACAATTTTTTTTTTTTTTTTAAACGATTGGGCCCGCAGGCCCCGCCCCTTCCTTCACCACTCTGCAAACGCGCCCTGGCGCGTTTGCAGAGGGGAACGAATTCCCTTGAATACTGGGGGTCCCTGGGGCCAACTAGCCCACCAGGAACCTCCAGTATGCGCCAGGGGCTGCCTTGCAGAGAGGTGTACAGAGGCCACGCCCCTTTTACACCTCTCTGCAACGCAGCTCTGTGGCGCTTTGGAGGTATATGGTGGGCTAGTTGGACTCCGGGGACCCTCAGGATTCAAGGGACTTAATTCCCCAACTTAAAACGCGCCACTGGGCGCGTTTGCACAGTGGTGAAGGGAGGGCGGGGCTTCAGGTGACATGTGTGCAAACAGGCCCCGTGGCGCGTTTTAAGATGGGAATTAAATCCCCTTCAATCCTGAGGGTCCTTGGGGCCAACTAGCCCAACAGGTACATCCAGAAAGCGCCACAGAGCTGCGTTGCAGAGAGGTGTAAAAGGGTGTGGCCTCTCTACACGTCTCTGCAACGCAGCCCCTGGTGCATATTGGAGGTTCCTGGTGGGCTAGTTGGCCCCTAGGGACCCTCAGGATTCAAGGGGACTTAATCCCCCAACTTAAAACGCGCCACGGGGCGCGTTTGCACAGATGTCACCTCAGGCCCCGCCCCTCCCTTCACCATTGTGCAAATATTCTTCTAAAATCATCCGAAATACAAATTCCTATTTACTCACCTGTTATAAGGAGAGACCTCAGTGCTGCATCTTTCAGCCCAGTACTGGTCCTGAAAAGTAATTTTAACCGTACTTACCAGTAACTTGAATTTCCTTCCATAGGATATCATTGCCTGCTTTTTGTTGATAAAGTTTCTGTGTTGATTTTTGAAACATACAAATATTCCTCTAAAATCAGCCGAAATACGAATTCCGATTTACTCACCTGTTATAAGGAGAGACCTCAGTGCTGTATCTTTCAGCCCAGTACTGGTCCTTAAAACTAATTTTAACCGTACTTACCAGTAACTTGAATTTCCTTCCATAGGCTAACATTGACTGGTTTCACTTGGAAATTCTTCTAAGTGTGGAGTTTTGGAACTTTAAAATATTCCTCTAAAATCAGCCGAAATACGAATTCCGATTTACTCACCTGTTATCAGGAGAGACCTCAGTGCTGCATCTTTCAGCCCAGTACTAATCCTGAAAAGTAATTTTAACCGTACTTACCAGTAACTTGAATTTCCTTCATAGGCTAACATTGACTGGTTTCACTTGGAAATTCTTCTAAGTGTGGAGTTTTGGAACTTTATAATATTCCTCTAAAATCAACCAAAGTACGAATTCCAATTTACTCACCTGTTATCAGGAGAGAACCCAGTGCTGCATCTTTTAGCCCAGCACTGACCCTGAAAAGTAATTTTAACCGTACTTACCAGTAACTTATATTTTCTTCCATAGGAATCCATTGTGTGGTTTTCAGCAGAAAAGTTTCAAAGTGTCGATTTTCACAAACTACAAATATTCCTAAAAAATCGCCTGTATGACTTAAACGCATTCTTTCGACTGTTTACAGGAGATGCACCAGTGCTGGATCCAGGATGCAACACTGAGTAAGAAAATGTAACGATAACAGTTTTTACCTTCTAAGTGAATTTCCTTCCATAGGATAACATTGGTGATTCTATGAGAAAAAGTTTCTAAGTGTCAACTTTTAAAGTACAATAATATTCCTTAAAAATCACGACTGTAACCAAAACGCTTTTACTCAACTGTTTACAGGAGATGTTCCAGGACTGAATCTAGGATCCAGTCCTGTGGTTAGAAAAGTAATCCATAAAGTAACTAATTGCATTTAACTAGAAATTCACATTGAGCTGAATGTTGCATTGTGTTTGAAAATGTGTTGCCCATTGCAACAACTGTAACTACTGTACTTAAAAGTCTATTGCCTATGTGCAAAGTATTTAAACTAAAGTAATTCATTCTGAGAAAGTATTTTTTGTAATGTAATGTATAATGTAATTACAATGTAATTTAAAAAATAAAATATGTAAAAAAAATTGTTTCTGAAAATGTAGTAAATCAGTATGAAAAAATGTATATAACAATTAATACATTTAAAAATTGTCATTTACAAAACCTTTGAAATTCACTAAAAAACCGTAGGTTTCAGACATGTTATAGTTACAAATTAGCATTTAAAAAACCTTTGCAATTCACTGAAAAAACCATAGGTTTCAGGGACGTTATAGTTACAAATTAGCATTTAAAAAACCTTTGAAATTCAGTGAAAAAACCATAGGTTTTAGGGACAGTTATAGTTAGTTGGACATTGCACTCGTACAAAACCCGTGAAATTCCCCCGTTATAGTTAGTCCAGCTAACTATAACTCGCGCTCCGCAATGCACTGCTGATGACGTCACATATTACATCACTCATGACATGGTCAGTGACATCACTGATGACATCACTGATGACATCTCAAATGACATCACTGATGACATCATCCACGTGATAATTTCATGCATCTTCTCACACCCTAATATAACCTTTGATACACCCACTCTAAATTACAGACTGCCATTCGCAAAACCATAGACACTCCAACACCAATAACTACATACCCACTCACTGATTCTGAGGGCTACGCACACATCCACTCACTCACCCGTACAGTCACTCATACTTACGGTCACTCAGTACAGGACTATCATATGCACTCATACTCCTATATAGACACTCAAACACCGCCACTCATCCATAGAGGTACTCACACACCTAGTCAGTCATGCAAATAATTTAACACACTACCATTTACTCACCTATACAGTTATACACACACCAGCTCACTTACTCATACAAATACTAGCACATTCTTACGCTCTTATACAATCACTGATACAAGCACACACTCATCCATACAGCCACTATCACAATCACTCACTCTCGCTTATAGCTATTTATATACTCCAACACACATATATACTGCCTTTCACATATGTAGTTACTCACACATGTACCACTGGGACATACATTCACTCACTAACACACTCTTACACACACTTACCCACCCATACAGTCTATCACAGATGCACTCTTGAAACCATCCACCCAGTGAATCACCCACTCACACATCTATGCACAGAGTCGCACACACCCCTCCCACACAAACACTCAGGCACCCATACAGATACTCACACAAGCATTAAATAACTCATATAGACACTCATGTAGCTATTCACAAACACATGCAGCCACTTACACAGCAACAGACAGACGGATACAGACATTCACTCAGTTTAGTCACTAACCCATGCATTCAGTAAGATACCTTAAATCACTCACTTATACAGTCAGTCACGGACCTACTAAATCATCCATACAGACACTTACACACCCATTCATTCTTCAATACGTATTTTCCTATATATATTAAAAATATTTAAACTTTACAGAAACACACAGTCACTGGATGATGTCATCAGTGATGTCATCAGTGATGTCATTTGAGATGTCATCAGTGATGTCATCAGTGATGTCACTGACCATGTCATGAGTGATCTAATATGTGACGTCATCAGCAGTGCATTGCGGGGCGCGAGTTATACTTAGCTGAACTAACTATAACGGGGAATTTCACGGGTTTTGTACAGTGCAATGTCCAACTAACTATAACTGTCTCTAAAACCTATGGTTTTTTCAGTGAATATATATATATATATATATAAATATATATATATATATATATATATATATTCACTGAAAAAACCATAGGTTTTAGGGACAGTTATAGTTAGTTGGACATTGCACTCGTACAAAACCCGTGAAATTCCCCCGTTATAGTTAGTTCAGCTGTGAAAGGCAGTATATATGTGTGTTAGAGTATTTAAAAGGCTATAAGTGAGAGTGTGTGATTGTGAGAGTGGCTGTATGGATGCCTGTGTGCTTGTATCAGTTATTGTATAAGAGCGTAAGAATGTGCTAGTATTTGTATGACTAAGTGAGCTGGTGTGTGTATAACTCTATAGGTGATAAAATGGGTGTGTGATTAATTTTTGCATGACTGACTAGGTGTGTGAGTACCTCTATGGATGAGTGGCGGTGTGTGAGTGTTTATATAGGTGTATGAGTGCATATGATAGTCCTGTACTGAGTGACTGTAAGTATGAGTGACTGGACGGGGTGAGTGAGTAGATATGTGTGTGTAGACCTAAGAATCAGTGAGTGGGTATATAGTTATTGGTATTGGAGTGTGTATGGTTTTGCGAATGGCAGTCTGTAAATAAGAGTGGGTGTATCAAAAGTTATATTAGGGTGTGAGAAGATGCATGAAATTATCACATGGATGATGTCATCAGTGATGTCATTTGAGATGTCATCAGTGATGTCATCAGTGATGTCACTGACCATGTCATGAGTGATGTAATATGTGACGTCATCAGCAGTGAATTGCGAGGCGCGAGTTATAGTTAGCTGAACTAACTATAACGGGGGAATTTCACAGGTTTTGTACGAGTGCAATGTCCAACTAACTATAACTGTCCCTAAAACCTATGTTTTTTTCAGTGAATTTCAAAGGTTTTTTAAATGCTAATTTCAAACTATAACGTGCCTGAAACCTATGGTTTTTTCAGTGAATTTGTAAGGTTTTTAAATGCTAATTTCTAACTATAACGTGCCTGAAACCTGTGGTTTTTTTCAGTGAATTTCAAAGGTTTTGTAAATGACAATTTTTAATTGTTATATTTATTTTTTTGATACTGATTTACAACATTTTTTTCAACTATTTATTTTTAGATATTTTATTTTTTAAATTACATTATAATTACATTATACATTACATTACAAAATATACTTTCTCAGAATGAATTACTTTAGTTTAAATACTTTGCAAATAGGCAATAGACTTTTAAGTACAGTAGTTACAGTTGTTGCAATGGGCAACACAATTTCAAACACAATGCAACATTGAGCTCAAAGTGAATTTCTACTTAAATGCAATTAGTTACTTTATGGATTACTTTTCTCACCACAGGACTGGATCCTAGATTCAGTCCTGGGACATCTCCTGTAAACAGTTGAGTAAAAGCGTTTTGGTTACAGTAGTGATTTTTAAGGAATATTATTGTATTTTAAAAGTTGACACTTGGAAACTTTTTCACATAGAATCACCAATGTTATCCTATGGGAGGAAATTCACTTAGCAGGTAAGTAGTGTTATCGTTACTTTTTCTTACTCAGGGGTGGATCCTGGATCCAGCACTGGTGCATCTCCTGTAAACAGTTGAAAGAATGCGTTTAAGTCATACAGGCGATTTTTAAGGAATATTTGTAGTTTGTGAAAATCGACACTTTGAAACTTTTCTGCTGAAAACCAGACAATGGATTCCTATGGAAGGAAATACAAGTTACTGGTAAGTACGGTTAGAATTACTTTTCAGGGTCAGTGCTGGGCTAAAGATGCAGCACTGGGTTCTCTCCTGATAACAGGTGAGTAAATCGGAATTCATAGTTCGGCTGATTTTAGAGAAATATTATAAAGTTCCAAAACTCCACACTTAGAAGAATTTCCAAGTGAAACCAGTCAATGTTATCCTATGGAAGGAAATTCAAGTTACTGGTAAGTACGGTTAGAATTACTTTTCAGGGTCAGTGCTGGGCTTAAAAATGCAGCACTGGGTTCTCTCCTGATAACAGGTGAGTAAATCGGAATTCGTAGTTCGGCTGATTTTAGAGGAATATTATAAAGTTCCAAAACTCCACACTTAGAAGAATTTCCAAGTGAAACCAGTCAATGTTAGCCTATGGAAGGAAATTCAAGTTACTGGTAAGTACGGTTAAAATTACTTTTCAGGATCAGTACTGGGCTCAAAGATGCAGCACTGAGGTCTCTCCTGATAACAGGTGAGTAAATCGGAATTCGTAGTTCGGTTGATTTTAGAGAAATATTTGCACAATGGTGAAGGAAGGGGGTGGGGCCTGGGGTGACATGTCTGCAAACACGCCCTGTGGCGCGTTTTAAGTTGGAGAATTAATTCCTCCTCAATCCTGAGGGTCCCTAGGGGCCAACTAGCCCACCAGGAACCTCCAGTATGCACCAGGGGCTGCATTGCAGAGAGGTGTACAGAGGCCACGCCCCTTTTACAACACTCTGCAACGCAGCTCCGTGGCGTTTACTGGAGGTACCTGGTGGGCTAGTTGGCCCCCAGGGACCCTCAGGATTGAAGAGGATTTAATTCCCCATCTTAAAATGCGCCACGGGGCCTGTTTGCACACATGTCACCTGAAGCCCTGCCCCCTCCCTTCACCACTGTGCAAATGCGCCCCGTGGCGCATATTAAGTTGGGGGATTAAGTCCCCTTGAATCCTGAGGGTCCCTGGAATCCAACTAGCCCACCATGTACCTCCAAAAAGCGCCACAGAGCTGCGTTGCAGAGAGGTGTAAAAAGGGGCATGGCCTCTGTACACCTCTCTGCAACGCAGCCCCCTGGCGCATACTGGAGGTTCCTGGTGGGCTAGTTGGCCCCTAGGGACCCTCAGGATTTAAGGGGAAATCGTTCCCCATCTGCAAACGCGCCAGGGGAGCGCGTTTGCAGACTGCTGCAGGGTGGGGGCGGGGCCTCCGGCACGATGCCGTTTTTTTTTTTGTATGGGAGGGGGCTGCGTGGCCCCCTTCCCTTGGCCTCTTTTGGCCCCGGGGACCCCATCCCCGGGGCATGAGGATTTTCATTTAAAAAAAAATTAAAATAAAACGGGAAGGGGGCCGCGTGGCCCCCTTCCCTGGGCCTATATTGGCCTCGGGGACCCCATCCCCGGGGCATGCCCTCTTTTTAAAATTTTTAAATATTTGGAGGGGGCTGCGTGGCCCCCTCCTCAGGCCATTTAAGGCCCCGTGGACCCCATCCCCCGGGGCCGTCCTTTCCTTTTTTTTTCTCAAATTTTTTGTTTTTGTTTTTGGGGAGGGGGGCCGCGTGGCCCCCCTCCCAGGCCACTACTTGCCCCGGGGACCCCATCCCCCGGGGCTGGCCCTCTCCGTTGGGGACTGTGGGGGGGTCCCCAATCCCCCAACAGTCCCGCCGGCTCCCCGCGTCCCTTGGGAGCCGTCATTGCTTTTCCACATGGGGAGCTGCTAACACGCAGCTCCCCGTGTGGAAAGCAATTTGCTTTGGATATTGAGGCGAGAGCAGGTTTCTGCTCTCTCTTCCAATATCCAAAGCAGTTTGCTATGACAGGACGGGAGCCGCGAGGCTCCCGTCCTGTCATAGCAAATCTACAGTGTCCCGGGGTAGGCACCCCGGGACACTGCAGGAGCTGGCCCTGGGGGTGGCGGTCCCCAGGGCCATCAAGGGCTCCAGGAGGGGGCCGCGCGGCCCCCTCCCTTGAATTGCACAGCCCCGGGAGGTGGTGGTCCCCGGGGCTCTGGGGGTCTGTAACGGACCCTCACATTTATTTTCTATGTGCCCCGGGGAGGTGGTGGTCCCGGGCGTGTGGGGGCTGGAGCCCCCCACACATTATTTAAAATTTAAAAAGAAGCCCCGGGGGTGGTGGTCCCCGGGGCTGCGGGAGGGCAGGAGAGCCCTCCCTCACCATTTTTATTAAGCCCCGGGGGTGGCAGTCCTCGGGGCTTGGGAGCCTTAGAGGCCCCCCATATAAACAATAAACCCACCCCCGCATGCTCCCGGGACTTGGGCCACCCGGGGGCAAATTTGCATCGAAGCGCGGGAGACCGCGCTTCGATTTTTTTTTTTTTTTCCAGGATCCGTGCACCCTGAGCGCATCTTGCTGATTTAAAAAAAAAATGCAATTTCTGCCCAGGGGGTCCTTGTGGGACCCCCTGAGCAGACCTAGGGGGTCAGGGTGTTTCTACCCTGCCCCCTTTGTGCGTTTTGCACACTTGTTTCTGTCCCTCGGTTCTACTGAGGGACAAAATGGCTGCCAACACTTCCTGATTTGGAGTGTTGACAGCCAATTAGCATGCAGCTCGTGATCGGGAGGGTGCGCGAATCCGACGCGGCCATAGATATATATGTGATTTTCATTTTGATTTTCACAGGAACTACTGAACGGATTTACACCATTTAACAAAAAGGGTTCTTTCTGAACCAAGAACTACCTCTTTGCCAAATTTGGTGTAATTCCGTTCAGCAGTTCGGGCTGTAGCCGTGGCTAAAGTTTCCTATGGGGAAAACACGTTTTGGGACCCCCCTTTTTTCTCGGCCCCCGCTTGACAAATCACCCCGAAACTTTCAGGGTAGGAGCGGACCGGAGCGGGCCATAAAGTTTGAAAATTTCGCGAAGATTCGTCAACCGACGCAAGAGTTATTTCAAATAAAATGTCGCGGATTTCCTATAGAAAATAGGTCCTAACTATAACTATCTACTGGCGACCGCCAGTAGATAATATATATATATATATATATATATATATATATATATATATATATATATATATATATATATATATATATATATATATATATATATATTCCAACAAAACTCCACACCTCCACACTGCAAGAGTTCCACAGCACCACAGAGCCAAAATCCACAGGTAATTAACCAAAAAGTGCTTTATTAGTATACCATTGTGCAAAGGATGTACGGTCAACGCCTTTCGGCTTCTGCCTTCAACTGGACCATAGAGTCCCGCTATCTAGAATGTCTATTTAAAGTGAACATGTGCATTTAGATCCCTTGTCTGTTTCAATTATTTACAACATACTAGACTGCTGACCCTCATTTTATACAGAGATATGGCAACTTGCGGCTGCCATTTTTACTCATGTTTCTATCAGTAAAGTACCATTATTGCAAGGCAGTAAGAAACAAAATTACATAGATTCATAGTCACTCTTAAGAGGAGATAAAAAACATTTGAATATTTTTGTGCAAAATTACGCAATAGTTCTTTCTATCAGGAGGAGTTAAGGAGAAAAGTGCAATTCTTAAAAGATATTAAAAACGAGCATTTATATTGTATAAGTTCAATACCTTAAATATCTATAAAGTACTCAATCAATCAAGTTATTGTCCTTAATGGTTTCGTTTTCTAAAGTGCAATGTGCAATAAAACTCAGAGCCATGTGCTAATCAGGAGTTCATATTGATTAGTCCGTGTCATAGTGTCTTATTCTTCACTGTTCATGTTTTCTCCAAGTTACATTGATCCAGAAAGTGTTGATGATATGTAAGTTCTGCGAAAAAAGGTGCTTAGTGCTTTATGCAATCTATTTCACAATTGTTTTACTTTTTTCTTTCTTCTTAATGAGAGCTCATGAGTAAACGTTTATCTCAAATTTGGATTCAGCACAATGATGGAGAGATTCAATGGAAAAAAGTCCCATTGCACTTGTCATATTATTGCACAAAAATTCTATTTTTCTTCACTTTTCCTCCTTTTTATAATTTGCATACATTTTTAAAAAAAATGTTAACGGATATTTTCCACTCTTTTATTCTTATTGGATTTTATCATGGTCACAACTTTTTCTCTTGGAAGTCCCATCTTTATTGCAGATGTACATGCAACTCTGCATCCATATTATGACCATACGGGTTTTCGGTCCCAATGGCTAGGATGTATCGAGACTCTGTCTTTCTCAGGTCCAGGGTTCTGTCTCCTCCTCGTTCTTTTTGTTTTACTATTTTCAAGCCGAAGTATGTTAATAATTGGCTGTCACCTGAGTGATGTTCCGCAAAGTGTTTCGCCATGGGATAGGAAAGATCTTTGTTCTTTATGGCTCTGAGATGCTGGAGTACTCGCAGTTTTAATTTATTGATAGTACTCCCTACGTATTGTTTTTTACAGGGGCATTCCAATATGTATATCACATATTTAGATTCACATGTGATGTGATCGATGATCTGTTCTGTTTTCCCATTTTGGAGTTGGTATGAGCGGGTGTTTTGACCATGTTCGCAGGCCCTACATTTCGAACACCTCCAAAATCCAGGTGTACTTAGCCATGTTGTTATTTCCGGTTCTTTAATCTCCAGGTGGCTATGTGTTAGGAGGTCACCTAAAGAAGCTGTTTTCCTATATGTGATGTTGGTACTAGATGGTAACTTCCGCTTCAATGTTTCATCGAGCATTAAAATGCTCCAATTTTTCCTTATGACATTTTTTAGAGTCTTATTTTCGACATTGAAATCCATGATCAGGCGTGTTATGTCATCCTCTTCTCGATCTTCCTTTGTCTCTAGTAATTCTGGTCTTGGTTTGATTTTTACTTTGGCTCTTGCATTTTTGATCACTTCTGATGGGTAGCCCCTCTCCAGGAATCGTGAACTCATCTCATCAAGATTTTGTTCAATACCTGATGGTTCTGAACAATTTCTCTTGGCACGGAGCATTTCTCCATAAGGTGTACTCCACTTCAGATGTTTTGGATGCCCACTGTTGGCGTGGAGTATACTGCTGCAAGCAGTTGGTTGCTGATGCATTTTCGTGCATATTTTGTAATACATAATGAACACTTCCACATCCAAGAATGTTACTTGATGTTTGCTGTATGTTGATGTGAAAGAGAGATTGTAGTTATTATTGTTCAATGTTTGGTTGAAGGTTTCAAGATCTGATGACTCTCCTTCCCATACCACGAAAAGATCATCTATAAACCTTGTCCAGATTTTGATGTTGGATCTGTATTTACTGTTTAGTATCTCTGTTTCCCAAACCGCCATGAGTAGATTTGCATATGTGGGGGCGAATGAGGTTCCCATTGCCGTACCTTGCTTTTGGAGAAATAATTCTTCCTTGAAGAGGAAAATGTTGTGTGTCAGGCAATAATTCAACATTTCGATGAGCATCTCAGAATGTTCCAGAAAGCTCAATGATCTAGTCTTCAAGAATTGTCTGACCACTGCTAATCCATCCAGATGGAGGATCGATGTGTACAGAGATGTCACATCTATGGTGACCATGGTTAGTTGATCATCCCATTGTATGTCCTGGATCTTTTTAGGAAGTCTGTTGTATCTTTCAGATACGAAGATAGAGATGTTACATAGTCCATTAGAAATATATCTATGTAGCGAGATGTTTTCTTGAGAAGGGATCCTATTGAGCTCACTATGGGCCTCCCTGGAGGGTTTATGATTGACTTATGTACCTTCGGTAGAAAGTATATGGTTGCTGTCACAGGATGGTCAACCTTAAGGTACATGTACTCTTCAAAGTCAATCAGTCCCCTGTCCTTCCATGTTTGTAGTTTTGTGTGGTATTCTTTAGTCCAGAGGTCCATTGGATTTTTCTCCAGCTTTTCATAATGTTCTTTGTTTTCTAGCTGTCTTTTGGCCTCTTCGATGTATTGTTCCAGATCTTGCACAACAATGTTACCGCCCTTATCAGAAGCTTTTATGATGATTTTTGGATCATCTCTTAGTTCTTTTAGGGCTTTTTGTTCTCCTGGTGTTAGGTTCCAAGATCTGTTTTTGTTCCTTTTGGATCTTGATAGTTTATTGACCTCTTCCACCACAATTTCAAGAAAAAGGTCTACTTTGTTCCCAGGTGGTAGTTGCGGACAAAATTTCGATTGAGTTTTCAATCCACTTTCTCCACCCTTCCATGTTGCAATGCCCTCATCCTGACATAGTTGTATGTCATCATCTATTTGAGAATACATTGTTGTGTTTATATCCTTGGCGGTTTCACCTAGTTGCAAGATCTCCTTGATTTAATGAAGATATGGCAATGGTTATTTGATTGAGATTTCGTGGGTTTGATGGCTTGTCCTCATAGTATTTTTTAGTTTTACTTTGCGACAAAATTTATACAGATCAATCCGGAAGTTCGCAATGTCCATGTTGTAATTCGGGCAGAAGTTTATTCCTTTGTTTAATAGGCTTATTTGATCAGAGCTCAGGATTTTATTGGAGATGTTAATTACCAGATCTTTTTGGTTAGATTTCTTCATTACTTTTGCCTTTTCTTTTCTCTTCCTTTTTTGGGCTTTGCTCCGCCTTCTGCTTCTTCGGGTTGGGGTTTGCTTTGTCCCCTGCCCCACGTTGTTCCTCTTCCTCGTTGTCGCGTCACCATTTGTGCAAGCCTCATCTCCCCGCAAAAATACAATTTAGATGTGCTCGCTTCTTCTTCTGCTGAGCTGAGATCCGAGCTATCGATTGTGCCAGTGGTCTCGTAGCCCATGCATCTGTCCATTGCAGCTCTATTTCTCAATGAGTCGTATTTCCTTGCAAATGTATAAATTTGGCCATTTGCGTAATCAATTCGATCACGGTTGAATTTATTGGCCTTCCTCTTCTCTACGTCGGCTTCATGTTTATTGATTTTTTTCTCCATTATTTCAAGTAACTCTTTCTTTTCTTCATTGTTCCGAAATTTATCAAGTTCTTCTTCCAGCTGTTTGATCTTAAGAAGTGTGACCTCTAGTTTCCTTTCTGCGTGAATGATCAAGGTTCTCATTAGTTTAAAAGAACATTCATTTGTGTCTGATTGCCACTGTTTGATCAAGTCCAAATCCAGATCGTTTAATGTTGGCATTATTAGAATTCTCAAGCCTCTTGGCACTCTTTTGAATTCTATATATTTTTCCAAGGTCGTTTTCTCCCATCATTTATTGACCTCGATGATTCTGGTTTGTTGTAGTTCTCTGACAACATTCTGAATTGTTCTTCTTTTCCCTTCCGTTTGAGTGTTCTTGGGATTAGAGCTTTCACTGATTGCCATGTTGTCATCCAATAATTCATTGGCTCTTTGAGCTCTGTTTTTGCTTCTTTCTGCCATGATTAGATTTATCTTCTGGTTTGGTGAGGGCTCAATGTAGTAATTCTTCAGCTTGCACTGGTTGTACTGTTTGTTTAAGTATTTTCTTTTGTTTCATTTTTTTTTCTTTTTTCCTTTTTCTAGCGTGGTTATTTCGCTCCTTATTATACTTGTTATTGTATCGACATGTATATTTTTCCAGACAGATGCCACGTAAATTAAAAAGGACTTTCAGTTTCACCGTGCGAGTGCGAAGTCAATCAGGGAGCGGTGTCAACTAAGACCGCTACAGTTTCCCCGATACGGCAACAAGCTGTGGTGGTTTTTGGTGGAATGAGTGTCAGCAGTGAGGCGTGTCTCCCGCGCTGCGCAAGCAACGAGATCGGTCGTCACTCACAATGCCTCCCCCCGTCTCCCGTACTCACCACCACGCTTCTCCGATTTCAATCTCCGTCTCGATGTTTTATGTCGGATGCCTCGCGGCATTCCCTTTCTTCTTTTTCTCGTGGCAGAGGCATCTGTTTGAAAAATCCGTCACACAAAGGGGCTGAATGAACAGTACAAAACTGCTTCGCCTCGGTCTTGGAGTGCTCGTGGTATGCAGTCCAGCCACTGCACAAATATTCCAACAAAACTCCACACGGCAAGAGTTCCACAGCACCATTGAGCCAAAATCCACAGGTAATTAACCAAAAAGTGCTTTATTAGTACACCATTGGGCAAAGCATGGACGGTCAACGCGTTTCGGCTCCTGCCTTCAACTGGACCACAGAGTCCCGCTTTCTAGAACGTCTATTTAAAGTGAACATGTGCATTTAGATCCCTTGTCTGTTTCAATTATTTACAACATACTAGACTGCTGACCCTCATCTTCTACAGAGATATGGCAACTTGCGGCTGCCATTTTTACTCATGTTTATATATATATATATATATATAAAAGTTCCACCTTTGTCCCAAATGAAGTACACTCCCATTAGGAAAACAATATCGTGAAGCAGTTCAAAGCCAGCATGCCGCTTTTCATTATAATTATGCACAACGCGTTTCGGATTCCTTGTATTCCTTGTTCAAGGGCAGCGGTATTGGGAAACAACAATCCTCTAAAGGGACCACCTTTAAATACCCACGTCATCATTTTATGCAACTCAGGTGAGTATGTGGTAAGACACAATGCATGATGGGAAAGGTAGTTCCAAAACATGACGTTTTTACTGATCTCCAATGCCGCTCAATTCAATAATATATGCAATCACCCTGATAAGTTGGAAAAGTCAGCATGGTGCTCAGAATTGCAAATAACACTCCTAGTGCTCTGCCAGACATTATCGTTATAACGTCCCAAAACCGCCCTTACATCACGGGCGGTGTTGGCATAATTATAATGCAAAGCGGCATGCTGGCTTTGAACTGCTTCACGATATTGTGATATCAGTGATGTCATCAGTGATGTCATTTGAGATGTCATCAGTGATGTCATCAGTGATGTCACTGACCATGTCATGAATGATGTAATATGTGACGCCATCAGCAGTGCATTGCGGGGGCGCAAGTTATAGTTAGCTGAACAAACTATAACGGCCGAATTTCACTGGTTTTGTATTAGTGAAATGTCCAACTAACTATAACGTCCCTGAAACCTGTGGTTTTTTCAGTGAATATATATACATATATATATATATATATATATATACATATTATCTACTGGCGGTCGCCAGTAGATAGTTATAGTTACAACCTATTATCCATAGGAAATCCGCGACATTCTATTTGAAATAACTCTCTTGCCGGTTGACGTATCTTCGCAAAATTTTCAAACTTTGTGGCCCGCTCCGGTCCGCTCCTACCCTGAAAGTCTCGGGGGATTCGTCAAGCGGGGCCGAGAAAAAGGGGGTCCCAAAACGCGTTTTCCCCATGCACTTTTCCATAGGAAACTTTAGACACGGCTACAGCCCGAACTGCTGAACGGAATTACACCAAATTTGGCAAAGAGGTAGTTCTTGGTTCAGAAAGAACCCTTTTTGTTAAATGGTGTAAATCCGTTCAGTAGTTGCTGAGAAAATGAAAAGTAAAAAGTTAGTGATATCTATGGCCGAGTAGGGTCCGCGTACCCTCAGCGCACCCTGCGCGCACCGTCCCGATCCCGAGCTGCATGTTAATTGGCTGTCAGCTGGCTGTCAACATTCCGATTCAGGAAATGTTGGCAGCCATTTTGTCCCTCGGTAGAACCGAGGGACAGAAACAAGTGCGCAAAGCGCACAAAGGGGGCAGGGTAGGGTAGAAACACCCTGACCCCCTAGGTTTGCTCAGGGGGTCCCACAAGGGTGCGTGAATCCTGTCGAAAAAAATCGAAGGCGGTCTCCGCGCTTCGATGTTAATTGGCCCCGGGTGGCCCAAGTCCCGGGGGCATGGTGGGGGGATAATTTAATGTGTGGGGGCCTCAAAGGCCCCCAAGCCCCGGGGACCGCCACCCCCAGGGCTTTTTTTGAAAAATGGTGAGGGAGGGCTCTGAGCCCTCCCGCAGCCCCGGGGACCACCACCTCCCGGGGCTTTTTTTATTAAAAATAAAACCAGTGTGGGGTGGCTCCAGCCCCCCACACGCCCTGGGGACCGCCACCTCCCGGGGCACTAAACATTTTAATATGGGGGTCCGTTACGGACCCCAGATCCCCGGGGACCACCACCTCCCGGGGCTGTGTACTGAATGGGAGGGGGCCGCGCGGCCCCCTCCTGGAGCCCTTGATGGCCCTGGGGACCACCACCCCCCAGGGCCGGCTCCTGCAGTGTCCCGGGGTGCCTACCCCCGGGACACTGTAGTTTGCTATGGCAGGACGGGAGAACTTTGGAACAATGTGCTAGTATTTGTATGATTAAGTGAGCTGGTGTGTGTATAACTGTATAGGTGAGTAAATGGCAGTGTGATTAATTATTTGCATGACTGACTAGGTGTGTGAGTACCTCTATGGATGAGTGGCGGTGTGTGAGTGTCTATGTAGGTGTATGAGTGCATATGATAGTCCTGTACTGAGTGACCGTAAGTATGAGTGACTGTACAGGTGAGTGAGTGGATGTGTGTGTGTAGACCTAAGAATCAGTGAGTGGGTATGTAGTTATTGGTGTTGGAGTGTCTATGGTTTTGCGAATGGCAGTCTGTAATTTAGATTGGGTGTATCAAAGGTTATATTAGGGTGTGAAGAGCTGCATCAGATTATCACGTGGATGATGTCATCAGTGATGTCATTTGAGATGTCATCAGTGATGTCATCAGTGATGTCACTGACCATGTCATGAGTGATGTAATATGTGACGTCATCAGCAGTGCATTGCGGGGGCGCGAGTTATAGTTAGCTGAACTAACTATAACGGGGGAATTTCACGGGTTTTGTACGAGTGCAATGTCCAACTAACTATAACTGTCCCTAAAACCTATGGTTTTTTCAGTGAATTTCAAAGGTTTTTTAAATGCTAATTTGTAACTATAACATGTCTGAAACCTACGGTTTTTTCAGTGAATTTCAAAGGTTTTGTAAATGACAATTTTTAAATGTATTACATTGTAATTATATTATACATTACAAAAAATACTTTCTCAGAATGAATTACTTTAGTTTAAATTCTTTGCAAATAGGCAATAGACTTTTAAGTACAGTAGTTACAGTTGTTGCAATGGGCAACACAATTTCAAACACAATGCAACATTGAGCTCAATGTGAATTTCTAGTTAAATGCAATTAGTTACTTTATGGATTACTTTTCTAACCACAGGACTGGATCCTAGATTCAGTCCTGGGACATCTCCTGTAAACAGTTGAGTAAAAGCGTTTTGGTTACAGTACTGATTTGAAAGGAATATTATTGTATTTTAAAAGTTGACACTTAGAAACTTTTTCACATAGAATCACCAATGTTATCCTATGGGAGGAAATTCACTTAGCAGGTAAGTAGTGTTATCATTACTTCTTCTTACTCAGTGGTGGATCCTGGATCCAGCACTGGTGCATCTCCTGTAAACAGTTGAAAGAATGCGTTTAAGTCATACAGGCGATTTTTAAGGAATATTTGTAGTTTGTGAAAATCGACACTTTGAAACTTTTCTGCTGAAAACCAGACAATGGATTCCTATGGAAGGAAATACAAGTTACTGGTAAGTACGGTTAGAATTACTTTTCAGGGTCAGTGCTGGGCTAAAAGATGCAGCACTGGGTTCTCTCCTGATAACAGGTGAGTAACTCGGAATTCGTAGTTCGGCTGATTTTAGAGGAATATTATAAAGTTCCAAAACTCCACACTTAGAAGAATTTCCAAGTGAAACCAGTCAATGTTAGCCTATGGAAGGAAATTCAAGTTACTGGTAAGTACGGTTAGAATTACTTTTCAGGGTCAGTGCTGGGCTAAAAGATGCAGCACTGGGTTCTCTCCTGATAACAGGTGAGTAACTCGGAATTCGTAGTTCGGCTGATTTTAGAGAAATATTATAAAGTTCCAAAACTCCACACTTAGAAGAATTTCCAAGTGAAACCAGTCAATGTTAGCCTATGGAAGGAAATTCAAGTTACTGGTAAGTACAGTTAGAATTACTTTTCAGGGTCAGTGCTGGGCTAAAAGATGCAGCACTGGGTTCTCTCCTGATAACAGGTGAGTAAATCGGAATTCGTAGTTCGGCTGATTTTAGAGGAATATTTGCACAATGTCCTGTACACGGGGCCTGTTTGCACACATGTCATCTCAAGCCCCGCCCCCTCCCTTCACCACTGTGCAAACGTGCCCCGTGGTGCTTTTTAAGTCGGGGGATTAACTCCCCTTCAATCCTGAGGGTCCCTGGGGTGCAACTAGCCCACCAGCTCCCTCCATTATGCACCACAGAGCTACGTTGCAGAGAGGTGTAAAAAGGGGTGTGGCTTCAGAACACCTCTCTGCAACGCAGCCCCCTGGCGCATACTGGAGGTTGCTGGTGGGCTAGTTGGCCCCCAGGGACCCCCAGTATTCAAGGGGAATTCGTTTCCATCTGCAAACGCGCCAGGGGCGCGTTTGCAGAGTGGTGAAAGAAGGGGCGTGGCCTCCTGCGCGATGCCGGTGTTTTTCTTTCTTTCTTTTTTTTTAAGAAGGGGGCTGTGTGGCCCCCTTCTTTTTCTAATTTTTTGGCCCTGGGGACCCCATCCCCCAGGGCCTGCCCTCTAATATTTTGTTTTAATATAAAAAAATTTGGAAGGGGGCCGCGTGGTCCCCCTCCCCAGGCCTTAATCGGCCCCGGGGACCCCATCTCACGGGGCATGGCCTTCTTTTTAAAAAAAAATAAAACTTATGGAGGGGGGGCTGCGTTGCCCCCCTCCTCAGGCCACTTATGGCCCCGGGGATCCCATCCCCGGGGCCCGGCCTTTTACATTTTTTTCATTTCGGGAGGGGGGCCGCGTGGCCCCCCTCCCGGGCCACTACTTGCCCGGGGACCCCATCCCCGGGGCTGGCCCTCTCCGTTGGGGACTGTGGGGGTCCCCAATCCCCCACAGTCCCACTGGCTCCCGCGTCCCTCGGGAGCCGGCATTGCTTTTCCACATGGGGAGCTGCTAAGATGCAGCTCCCCGTGTGGAAAGCAATCTGCTTGGATATTGGAAGAGAGAGCAGGTTTCCCTGCTCTCGCTTCCAATATCCAAGCAGTTTGCTATGACAGGACGGGAGCCGCGAGGCTCCCGTCCTGTCATAGCAAACTACAGTGTCCCAGGGGTAGGCACCCGGGACACTGCAGGAGCCGGCCCTGGGGGTGGCGGTCCCCAGGGCCATCAAGGGCTCCAGGAGGGGGCCGCGCGGCCCCCTCCCTTGAATTGCACAGCCCCGGGGAGGTGGTGGTCCCCGGGGCTCTGGGGGTCAGTAACGGACCCCCACATTAAAATATTTAGTGCCCCGGGAGGTGGCAGTCCTCAGGGCGTGTGGGGGCTCAAGCCCCCCACATAGGTAATTAAAAAATAAAATAAAAAGAAGCCCCGGGGGTGGCGGTCCCGGGCTGCGGGAGGGCCGAGAGCCCTCCCGCATCATTTTTTATTAAAGCCCCGGGGGTGGCGGTCCTTGGGCTTGGGGGCCTCAGAGGCCCCCACACACAAAACTTAACCCCCACATGCCCCCGGGACTTGGCCCACCCGGGGCCAATTACCAAAGAAGCGCGGAGCCCGCGCCGCTTTTTTTAATCGGCAGGATCCGCGCACCCTAAGCGCATACTGCCGATTTTAAAAATAAATAAAAAATGTTTGGCCCTGGGGGTCCTTGTAGGACCCCTGAGCAGGCCTACGGGGTCAGGGTGTTTCTACCCTGCCCCCTTTTTGCGTATTGCACACTTTTTACTGCTTTCTTGTTCCTCGGTTCTACCGAGGAACAAGATGGCTGCCAACACTTCCTGATTTGGAGTGTTGACAGCCAATTAGCATGCAGCTCGTGGTCGGGAGGGTGCGCGGATCCACTGCGGCCATAGATATCGAAACTTTTATTTTGGATTTTCTCAGCAACTACTGAACGGATTTACACCATTTTTAAAAGGGTGCTTTCTGAACCAAGCACTACCTTTTTGCCAAATTTGGTGTAATTCCGTTCAGCAGTTTTTGCTGTAGCCTTGCATAAAGTTTTCTATGGGAAATTGATTTTTTCACTATTATTTTTTGAATTTCTCCGAACTACTGAACGGATTTACACCATTTAAAAAAGGTCGCTTTTGAACCAAGCGCTACCTTTTTGCAAAATTTGGTGTAATTCCGTTCAGCAATTCGGGCTGTAGCCGTGGCTAAAATTTCCTATGGGAATTAACATGGAGAAAACGGAGAAAACGCGTTTTGGGACCCCCCTTTTTTCTCGGCCGCCGCTTGATAAATCACCCCGAAACTTTCAAGACAGGAGCGGACCGGAACGCCCCACTAGTTTTGAAAATTTCGCGATGATTCGTCAAACGACGCCAAACTTATTGGGAATAGAATGTTGCGGATTTCCTATGGATAAAGGTCCTAACTATAACTATCTACTGGCGACCGCCAGTAGATAATATATATATATATATATATATATATTCCAAAGCAGGCAGCCCCGCTTGAGAGGAAAAACGTGAAGATCGAAAACAGCTAGGGAGTGGAAGGGGAACACTAATTCCGTGCGCCTGATGTACTATACAATTGGAGATTATTGCAGCCTGGATTGACCTGGGAGTTCTATGGTGCCTTGTGAAACACTGTACTGAACATGGACAGCCTCATGGATATGTGAGTGCGTGTCCATTTGAAAAATATGCCTCTCATACGAATGCGACCTTGAAACTGATTGAAAAATCAGGGAGCAGGATCTGGAAACTCTTTGTGAGACTTCAATGAAAGCGCATTGCAAAGTGCTAAAAGTAAGTGACTGGGAATGTTTTAAAACACCATAATTTTAAAAGCACACACAATTACTATCTTTCCAATCAAGGCTACAATAAACCGAATGATGGATGTTGAAATAACTAAATGTGAAAGAGATGCATACACATGGAACTATTCAAAATATTAGCAGTTGGCGAGTTGGATATATGTGTGCACTCTCTTTATGTAAGAATTACAAATACAACAGTTCTGTTGCCTCAAGAAAGGAAAAAGAAATGGAAATAAAGTGAAACAATTGTTGTCATATTTGTAATTGCAATAAGGTGAAATAACAATACAATATAGAAACCACAAGTCCCACAATACCCCTGAGGGTATAAAAGACAGTAGCACGCACTTGTAATTGAAAACAGACTACAGTGAACAAGACCCTAATGGCTAAAACGCGTTGGTGGCATTCATGCTATGCTGTTTGCTCATTAAAGAACATGATAATATGAGCTTCCGGGAGTGCAGCGTCCTTCTTTTTGTTTGAATATATACATATATATATATATATATATTACTGCTCCAAGATTTGTCCACCGAGGCAAGAAGCACTCTGGCACCAGCGGCAGTATGACCGCCGTCCTGCATGTCGGTCCATTAATCAGTTGTCCCGTGTTAAAATGCCTGACGCGTTTCGAAATTTTTCATTTCTTTTTCAAAGGCAGACGGTAACTGTCACGTGCATATACACGGCCACATCCACTTTATAAAAGCACAATTGCACTCCCCTGATTGGCTGCCCAAATGAGTCCTGTGCAAAGCATTGTGGGTCTCGTAGTGCCAACAATTCATTCCTCTGATGGATGCACAATGTTCTGTTAGGATAATTTTTCAAAAGCCCTACGATGGGCCCCAGCATACAGGACTCGCTCTCAATCCTTTCCTGATGCCTCCACATCACGGCCCAGTAAATACAGGATCTTGTGGCGCCCTAGTTTCACGGGGTGGTGCTTCTCAGCGGCCGGGAAGCCGCCATATATTACTGCTCCAAGATTAGCCCACTGAGGCAAGAAGCACTCTGGCACCAGCGTCAGTGAGCCCTTCTAGGTATGAGCACCGTCCTGCATGTCGGTCCATTAATCAGTTGTCCTGTGTTAAAATGCCTGACGCGTTTCAAAATTTTTCATTTCTTTTTCAAAGGCAGACAGTAACTGTCACGTGCATATACACAGCCACGCACACTTTATAAAAGCACAATTGCACGTCCCTGATTGGCTGTGCAAAGCATTGTGGGTCTCGTAGTGCCGACAATTCATTCATCTGATGGATGCACAATGTTCTGTTAGGATAATTTTTCAAAAGCCTTTCGATGGGCCCCAGCATAGAGGACTCGCTCTCAATCCTTTCCTGATGCCTTCACATCACGGCCCAGTAAATACAGGATCTTGTGGCCCCCTAGTTTCACGGGGTGGTGCTTCTCAGCGGCCGGGCAGCCGCCATAGATTACTGCTTCAAGATTTGCCCACTGAGGCAAGAAGCACTCTGGCACCAGCGGCAGTGAGCCCTTCTAGGTATGAGCGATGTCCTTCATGTCGGTCCATTAATCAGTTGTCCCGTGATAAAATGCCTGACACATTTAGGGCTCACTGCCGCTGGTGCCAGAGTGCTTCTTGCCTATGTGGGCAAATCTTGGAGCAGTTATCTATGGTGGCTGCCCGGCCGCTGAGAAACATCACCCCGTGAAACTAGGGGGCCACAAGATCCTGTATGTACTGGGCCGTGTTGGGGAGGCATCAGGAAGGGATTGAGAGCGAGTCCTGTATGCTGGGGCCCATCGTAGGGCTTTTGAAAAATTATCCTAACAGAACATTGTGCATCCATCAGAGGAATGAATTGTCGGCACTACGAGACCCACAATGCTTTGCACAGGACTCATTTGGGCAGCCAATCAGGGGCGTGCAATTGTGCTTCCATAAAGTGGGTGTGGCCGTGTATATGCACATGACAGTTACCGTCTGCCTTTGAAAAAGAAATGAAAAATTTCGAAATGCGTCAGGCATTTTAACACGGGACAACTGATTTATGGACCGACATGCAGGACGGCGCTCATACCTAGAAGGGCTCACTGCCGCTGGTGCCAGAGTGCTTCTTGCCTCGGTGGGCAAATCTTGGAGCAGTAATCTATGGCGGCTACTCGGCCGCTGAGAAGCACCACCCTGTGAAACTAGGGGGCCACAAGATCCTGTATTTACTGGGCCGTGATGTGGAGGCGTCAGGAAGGGATTGAGAGCGAGTCCTGTATGCTGGGGCCCATCGTAGGGCTTTTGAAAAATTATCCTAACAAAACATTGTGCATCCATCAGAGGAATGAATTGTCGGCACTACGAGACCCACAATGCTTTGCACAGGACTTATTTGGGCAGCCAATCACGGGCGTGCAATTGTGCTTTTATAAAGTGCGTGTGGCCGTGTATATGCACATGACAGTTACCGTCTGCCTTTGAAAAAGAAATGAAAAATTTTGAAATGCGTCAGGCATTTTAAAACGGGACAACTGATTAATGGACCGACATGCAGGACGGCGTTCATACCTAGAAGGGCTCACTGCCGCTGGTGCCAGAGTGCTTCTTGCCTATGTGGGCAAAACTTGGAGCAGTTATCTATGGTGGCTGCTCGGCCGCTGAGAAACACCACCCCGTGAAACTAGGGGGCCACAAGATCCTGTATATACTGGGCCGTGATGTGGAGGCATCAGGAAGGGATTGAGAGTGAGTCCTGTATGCTGGGGCCCATCATAGGGCTTGTGAAAAATTATCCTAACAGAACATTGTGCATCCATCAGAGGAATGAATTGTCGGCACTACGAGACCCATAATGCTTTGCACAGGACTCATTTGGGCAGCCAATCAGTGGCGTGCAGTTGTGCTTTTATAAAGCGGGTGTGGCCTTGTATATGCACGTGACAGTTACCGTCTGCCTTTGAAAAAGAAATGAAAAATTTCTAAACGCGTCAGGCATTTTAACACGGGACAACTGATTAATGGACCGACATGCAGGACGGCGCTCATACCTAGAAGGGCTCACTGCCGCTGGTGCCAGAGTGCTTCTTGCCTCGGTGGGCAAATGTTGGAGCAGTAATCTGTGGCGGCTGCCCGGCCGCTGAGAAGCACCACCCCGTGAAACTAGGGGGCCACAAGATCCTGTATTTACTGAGCCGTGATGTGGAGGCATCAGGAAAGGATTGAGAGCGAGTCCTGTATGCTGGGGCCCATCGTAGGGCTTTTGAAAAATTATCCTAACAGAACATTGTGCATCCATCAGAGGAATGAATTGTCAGCACTACGAGACCCACAATGCTTTGCACAGGACTCATTTGGGCAGCCAATCAGGGGGGTGCAATTGTGCTTTTATAAAGTGGGTGTTGCCGTGTATATGCACGTGACAGTTACCATCTGCCTTTGAAAAAGAAATGAAAATATGTCGAAACGAGTCAGGCATTTTAACACGGGACAACTGATTAATGGACCGACATGCAGGACGGCGCTCATACCTAGAAGGGCTCACTGCCGCTGGTGCCAGAGTGCTTTTTGCCTAGGTGGGCAAATCTTGGGGCGGTCATCTATGGCGGCTGCCGGCAGCTGAGAAGCACCACCCCGAGAAACTAGGGGGCCACAAGATCATGTATTTACTGGGGTGTGATGTGGAGGCATCAGGAAAGGATTGAGAGCGAGTCCTGTATGCTGGGGCCCATCGTAGGGCTTTTGAAAAATTATCCTAACAGAACATTGTGCATCCATCAGAGGAATGAATTGTCAGCACTACGAGACCCACAATGTTTTGCACAGGACTCATTTGGGCAGCCAATCAGGGGCGTGCAATTGTGCTTTTACAAAGTGGGTGTGGCCGTGTATATGCACGTGACAGTTACCGTCTGCCTTTGAAAAAGAAATGAAAAATTTCGAAACGCGTAAGCCATTTTAACACGGGACAACTGATTAATGGACCGACATGCAGGACGGCGCTCATACCTAGAAGGGCTCACTTCCGCTGGTGCCAGAGTGCTTCTTGCCTCGGTGGGCAAATCTTGGAGCAGTAATCTATGGCGGCTGCCCGGCCGCTGAGAAGCACCACCCCGTGAAACTAGGAGGCCAGAAGATCCTGTATTTACTAGGCCATGATGTGGAGGCATCAGGAAAGGATTGAGAGCGAGTCCTGTATGCTGCGGCCCATCTTAGGGTTTTTGAAAAATTATCCTAACAGAACATTGTGCATCCATCAGAGGAATGAATTGTCGGCACTACGAGACCCACAATGCTTTGCACAGGACTCATTTAGGCAGCCAATCAGGGGCATGCAATTGTGCTTTTACAAAGTGTGTGTGGCCGTGTATATGCACGTGGCAGTTACCGTCTGCCTTTGAAAAAGAAATGAAAAATTTCAAAACGCGTCAGGCATTTTAACACGGGACAACTGATTAATGGACCGACATGCAGGACGGCGCTCATACCTAGAAGGGCTCACTGCCGCTGGTGCCAGAGTGCTTCTCCCCTCTGTGGCCAAATCTTGGAGCAGTAATCTATGGCTGCTGCCCGGCCACTGAGAGTCACCACCCCGTGAAACTAGAGGGCCACAAGATCCTTTATATACTGGGCCATGATGTGGAAGCATCAGGAACAGATTGAGAGCGAGTCCTGTATGCTGGGGCCCATTGTAGGGCTTTGGAAAAAGTATCCTAACAGAACATTATGCATCCATCAGAGGAATGAATTGTCGGCACTACGAGACCCACAATGGGTTGCACAGTACTCATTTGGGCAGACAATCAGGGGCGTGCAATTGTGCTTTTATAAAGTGGGTGTGGCCGTGTATCTGCACGTGACAGTTACCGTCTGCCTTTGAAAAAGAAATGAAAAATTTCGAAACGCGTCAGGCATTTTAACACGGGACAACTGATTAATGGACCGACATGCAGGATGGCGCTCATACCTAGAAGGGCTCACTGCCGCTAGTGCCAGAGTGCTTCTTGCCTCGGTGGGCAAATCTTGGAGCAGTAATCTATGGCGGCTGCCCGGCCGCTGAGAAACACCACCCCGTGAAACTAGGGGGCCACAAGATCCTGTATTTACTGGGCCGTGATGTGGAGGCATCAGGAAAGGATTGAGAGTGAGTCCTGTATGCTGGGGCCTATCGTAGGGCTCTTGAAACATTATCCTAACAGAACATTGTGCATCCATCGGAGGAATGAATTGTCGGCACTACGAGATCCACAATGCTTTGCACAGGACTCATTTGGGCAGCCAATCAGGGGCCTGCAATTGTGCTTTTATAAAGTGCGTGTGGCCATGTATATGCACATGACAGTTACCGTCTGCCTTTGAAAAAGAAATGAAAAAATTTCGAAACGCATCAGGCATTTTAACATGGGACAACTGATTAATGGACCGACATGCAGGACGGCGCTCATACCTAGAAGCGCTCAGTGCCGCTGGTGCCAGAGTGCTTTTTGCCTCGGTGGGCAAATCTTGGAGCAGTAATCTATGGCGGCTGCCGGCAGCTGAGAAGCACCATCCCATGAAACTAGGGGGCCACAAGATCCTGTATGTACTGGGCCGTGATGTGGAGGCATCAGGAAAGGACTGAGAGCAGGTCCTGTATGCTGGGGCCCATCATAGGGCTTTTGAAAAATTATCCTAACAGAACATTGTGCATCCATCAGAGGAATGAATTGTCGGCAGTACGAGACCCACAATGCTTTGCACAGGACTCATTTGGGCAGCCAATCAGGGGCGTTCAATTGTGCTTCCATAAAGTGGGTGTGGCCGTGTATATGCACATGACAGTTACCGTCTGCCTTTGAAAAAGAAATGAACAATTTCGAAATGCGTCAGGCATTTTAACACGGGACAACTGATTTATGGACCGACATGCAGGACGGCGCTCATACCTAGAAGGGCTCACTGCCGCTGGTGCCAGAGTGCTTCTTGCCTCGGTGGGCAAATCTTGGAGCAGTAATCTATGGCGGCTACCCGGCCCTGAGAAGTACCACCCCGTGAAACTAGGGGGCCACAAGATCCTGTATTTACTGGGCCGTGATGTGGAGGCATCAGGAAGGGATTGAGAGCGAGTCCTGTATGCTGGGGCCCATTGTAGGGCTTTTGAAAAATTATCCTAACAAAACATTGTGCATCCATCAGAGGAATGAATTGTCGGCACTACGAGACCCACAATGCTTTGCACAGGACTCATTTGGGCAGCCAATCACGGGCGTGCAATTGTGCTTTTATAAAGTGCGTGTGGCCATGTATATGCACATGACAGTTACCGTCTGCCTTTGAAAAAGAAATGAAAAATGTTGAAATGAGTCAGGCATTTTAAAACGGGACAACTGATTAATGGACCGACATGCAGGATGGCGCTCATACCTAGAAGGGCTCACTGCCGCTGGTGCCAGAGTGCTTCTTGCCTATGTGGGCAAAACTTGGAGCAGTTATCTATGGTGGCTGCCCGGCCGCTGAGAAACACCACCCCGTGAAACTAGGAGGCCACAAGATCCTGTATATACTGGGCCGTGATGTGGAGGCATCAGGAAGGGATTGAGAGCGAGTCCTGTATGCTGGGGCCCATCGTAGGGCTTTTGAAAAATTATCCTAACAGAACATTGTGCATCCATCAGAGGAATGAATTGTCGGCACTACGAGACCCACAATGCTTTGCACAGGACTCATTTGGGCAGCCAATCAGGGGCGTGCAATTGTGCTTCCATAAAGTGGGTGGGGCCGTGTATATGCACATGACAGTTACAGTCTGCCTTTGAAAAAGAAATGAAAAATTTCGAAACACGTCAGGCATTTTAACACGGGACAACTGATTAATGGACCGACATGCAGGACGGTGCTTATACCTAGAAGGGCTCACTGCCACTGGTGCCAGAGTGCTTCTTGCCTCGGTGGGCAAATCTTGGAGCAGTAATCTATGGCGGTTGCCTGGCCGCTGAGAAGCACCACCCCGTGAAACTAGGGGGCCACAAGATCCTGTATTTACTGGGCCATGATGTGGAGGCATCAGGAAAGGATTGAGAGCGAGTCCTGTATGCTGCGGCCCATCTTAGGGCTTTTGAAAAATTATCCTAACAGAACATTGTGCATCCATCAGAGGAATGAATTTTCGGCACTACGAGACCCACAATGCTTTGCACAGGACTCATTTGGGCAGCCAATCAGGGGCGTGCAATTGTGCTTTTATAAAGTGGGTGTGGCCGTGTATATGCACATGACAGTTACCGTCTGCCTTTGAAAAAGAAATGAAAAAATTTCGAAACGCATCAGGCATTTTAACACGGGACAACTGATTAATGGACCGACATGCAGGACGGCACTCATATCTAGAAGGGCTCACTGCCGCTGGTGCCAGAGTGCTTCTTGACTCGGTGGGCAAATCTTGGAGCTGTAATCTATGGCGGCTGCCCGGCCGCTGAGAAGCACCACCCCGTGAAACTAGGGGGCCACAAGATCCTGTATTTACTGGGCCGTGATGTGGAGGCATCAGAAAGGGATTGAGAGCGAGTCCTGTATGCTGGGGCCCATCGTAGGGCTTTTGAAAAATTATCCTAACAGAACATTGTGCATCCATCAGAGGAATGAATTGTCGGCACTTCGAGTCCCACAATGCTTTGCACAGGACTCATTTGGGCAGTCAATCAGGGGCATGCAATTGTGCTTTTAGAAAGTGGGTGTGGCTGTGTATATGCACGTGTCAGTTACCGTCTGCCTTTGAAAAAGAAATGAAAAATTTTGAAACGCGTCAGGCATTTTAACATGGGACAACTGATTAATGGACCGACATGCAGGACAGCGCTCATACCTAGAAGGGCTCACTGCCGCTGGTGCCAGAGTGCTTCTTGCCTCGGTGGGCAAATCTTGGAGCAGTAATCAATGGCGGCTGTTCAGCCGCTGAGAAGCACCACCCCGTGAAACTAGGGGCCACAAGTTCCTGTATTTACTGGGCCATGATGTGGAGGCATCAGGAAAGGATTGAGAGCGAGTCCTGTATGCTGGGGCCCATCGTAGGGCTTTTGAAAAATTATCCTAACAGAACATTGTACATCCATAAGAGGAATGAATTGTTGACACTACGAGACCCACAATGCGTTGCACAGGACTTATTTGGGCAGCCAATCAGGGGCGTGCAATTGTGCTTTTATAAAGTGGGTGTGGCCTTGTATATGCACATGACAATTACCATCTGCCTTTGAAAAAGAAATGAAAAATTTCAAAATGCGTCAGGCATTTTAACACGGGACAACTGATTAATGGACCGACATGCAGGACGGCGCTCATACCTAGAAGGGCTCTTTGCCACTGGTGCCAGAGTGCTTCTTGCCTCAGTGGACAAATCTTGGAGCAGTAATCTATGGCGGCTGCCCGGGCCGCTGAGAAGCACCACCCCGTGAAACTAGGGGGCCCCAAGATCCTGTATTTACTGGGCCGTGATGTGGAGGCATCAGGAAAGGATTGAGAGCCAGTCCTGTATGCTAGGGCCCATCGTAGGGCTTTTGAAAAATTATCCTAACAGAACATTGTACATCCATCAGAGAAATGAATTGTCGGCACTACGAGACCCACAATGCTTTGCACAGGACTCATTTGGGCAGCCAATCAGGGGCGTGTAATTGTGCTTTTATAAAGTGGGTGTTGCCGTGTACATGCACATGACAATTACCGTCTGCCTTTGAAAAAGAAATGAAAAATTTCGAAACGCGTCAGGCATTTTAACACGGGACAACTGATTAATGGACCGACATGCAGGTCGGCGCTCATACCTAGAAGGGCTCACTGCCACTGGTGCCAGAGTGTTTCTTGCCTCGGTGGGCAAATATTGGAGCTGTAATCTATGGCGACTGCCCGGCCGCTGAGAAGCACCACCCCGTGAAACTAGGGGGCCACAAGATCCTGTATTTACTGGGCCGTGATATGGAAGCATCAGAAAAGGATTGAGAGCGAGTTCTGTAAGCTGGGGCCCATCGCAGGGCTTTTGAACAATTATCCTAACAGAACATTGTGCATCCATCAGAGGAATGAATTGTCGGCACTACGAGACCCACAATGCTTTGCAAAGGACTCATTTGGGCAGCCAATCAGGGGCGTGCAATTGTGCTTTTATAAAGTGGGTGTGGCCGTGTATATGCACATGACAGTTACCGTCTGCCATTGAAAAAGAAATGAAAAATTTCGAAACGAGTCAGGCATTTTAACACAGGACAACTGATTAATGGACCGACATGCAGGACGGCGCTCATACCTAGAACGGCTCACTGCCGCTGGTGCCAGAGTGCTTTTTGCCTCGGTGGGCAAATCTTGGAGCAGTAATCTATGGCGGCTGCCGGCAGCTGAGAAGCACCACCCCGTGAAACTAGGGGGCCACAAGATCCTGTATTTACTGGGCCGTGATGTGGAGGCATCAGGAAAGGATTGAGAGCGAGACCTGTATGCTGCGGCCCATCTTAGGGCTTTTGAAAAATTATCCTGACAGAACATTGTACATCCATCAGAGGAATGAATTGTCGGCACTACGAGACCCACAATGCTTTGCACAGTACTCATTTGGGCAGCCAATCAGGGGCGTGCAATTGTGCTTTTATAAAGTGGGTGTGGCTGTGTATATGCACGTGACAGTTACCTTCTGCCTTTGAAAAAGAAATGAAAAATTTCGAAACGCATCAGGCATTTTAACACGGGACAACTGATTAACGGACCGACATGCAGGACGGCACTCATACCTAGAAGGGCTCACTGCCGCTAGTGACAGAGTGCTTCTTGCCTCGGTGGGCAAATCTTGGAGCAGTAATCTATGGCAGCTGCCCGGCCGCTGAGAAGCAGCACCCCGTGAAACTAGGGGGTCACAAGATCCTATATTTACTGGGCCGTAATGTGGAGGCATCAGGAAAGGATTGAGAGTGAGTCCTGTATTCTGGGGCCCATCGTAGGGCTTTTGAAAAATTATCCTAACAGAACATTGTGCATCCATCAGAGGAATGAATTGTCGGCACTACAAGACCCACAATGCTTTGCACAGGACTCATTTGGGCAGCCAATCAGTGGCGTGCAGTTGTGCTTTTATAAAGTGGGTGTGGCCCTGTATATGCACGTGACAGTTACCGTCTGCCTTTGAAAAAGAAATTAAAAATTTCGAAACGCGCCAGGCATTTTAACACTGGACAACTGATTAATGGACCGACATGCAGGAAGGCACTCATACCTAGAAGGGCTCACTGCCGCTTGTGCCAGAGTGCTTCTTGCCTCGATGAGCAAATCTTGGAGCAGTAATCTATGGCGGCTGCCCGGCCGCTGAGAAGCACCACCCCGTGAAACTAGGGGGCCACGAGATCCTGTATTTACTGGGCCGTGATGTGGAGGCATCAGGAAAGGATTGAGAGTGAGTCCTGTATGCTGGGGCCCATCGTAGGGCTTTTGAAAAATTATCCTAACAGAACATTGTGCATCCATCAGAGGAATGAATTCTCGGCACTACGAGACCCACAATGCTTTGCACAGGACTCATTTGGGCAGTCAATCAGGGGCATGCAATTGTGCTTTTAGAAAGTGGGTGTGGCCGTGCATATGCACGTGTCAGTTACCGTCTGCCTTTGAAAAAGAAATGAAAAATTTTGAAACGCGTCAGGCATTTTAACATGGGACAACTGATTAATGGACCGACATGCAGGACGGCGCTCATACCTAGAAGGGCTCACTGCCGCTGGTGCCAGAGTGCTTCTTGCCTCGGTGGGCAAATCTTGGAGCAGTAATCAATGGCGGCTGCCCAGCCGCTGAGAAGCACCACCCTGTGAAACTAGGGGGCCACAAGTTCCTGTATTTACTGGGCCATGATGTGGAGGCATCAGGAAAGGATTGAGAGCGAGTCCTGTATGCTGGGGCCCATCGTAGGGCTTTTGAAAAATTATCCTAACAGAACATTGTACATCCATAAGAGGAATGAATTGTTGACACTACGAGACCCACAATGCGTTGCACAGGACTTATTTGGGCAGCCAATCAGGGGCGTGCAATTGTGCTTTTATAAAGTGGGTGTGGCCTTGTATATGCACGTGACAGTTACCGTCTGCCTTTGAAAAAGAAATGAAAAATTTCAAAGTGCGTCAGGCATTTTAACACGGGACAACTGATTAATGGACCGACATGCAGGACGGCGCTCATACCTAGAAGGGCTCTTTGCCACTGGTGCCAGAGTGCTTCTTGCCTCAGTGGACAAATCTTGGAGCAGTAATCTATGGCGGCTGCCCGGCCACTGAGAAGCACCACCCCGTGAAACTAGGGGGCCCCAAGATCCTGTATTTACTGGGCCGTGATGTGGAGGCATCAGGAAAGGATTGAGAGCCAGTCCTGTATGCTGGGGCCCATCGTAGGGCTTTTGAAAAATTATCCTAACAGAACATTGTACATCCATCAGAGAAATGAATTGTCGGCACTACGAGACCCACAATGCTTTGCACAGGACTCATTTGGGCAGCCAATCAGTGGCGTGTAATTGTGCTTTTATAAAGTGGGTGTTGCCGTGTATATGCACATGACAATTACCCTCTGCCTTTGAAAAAGAAATGAAAAATTTCGAAACGCGTCAGGCATTTTAACACGGGACAACTGATTAATGGACCGACATGCAGGACGGTGCTCATACCTAGAAGTGCTCACTGCCACTGGTGCCAGAGTGTTTCTTGCCTCGGTGGGCAAATATTGGAGCTGTAATCTATGGCGACTGCCCGGCCGCTGAGAAGCACCACCCCGTGAAACTAGGGGGCCACAAGATCCTGTATTTACTGGGCCGTGATATGGAAGCATCAGAAAAGGATTGAGAGCGAGTCCTGTAAGCTGGGGCCCATCGTAGGGCTTTTGAACAATTATCCTAACAGAACATTGTGCATCCATCAGAGGAATGAATTGTCGGCACTATGAGACCCACAATGCTTTGCAAAGGACTCATTTGGGCAGCCAATCAGGGGCGTGCAATTGTGCTTTTATAAAGTGGGTGTGCCGTGTATATGCACGTGACAGTTACCGTCTGCCTTTGAAAGAGAAATTAAAAAATTCGAAACGCGTCAGGCATTTTAACACGGGACAACTGATTAAGGGACCGACATGCAGGACGGCACTCATACCTAGAAGGGCTCACTGCCACTGGTGCCAGAGTGCTTCTTGCCTCGGTGGGCAAATCTTGGAGTAGTAACCTATGGCGGCTTCCTGGCCACTGAGAAGCACCACCCTGTGAAGCTAGGGGGCCACAAGATCCTGTATTTACTGGGCCGTGATATGGAGGCATCAGGAAAGGATTGAGAGCGAGTCCTGTAAGCTGGGGCCCATCGTAGGGCTTTTGAAAAATTATCCTAACAGAACATTGTTCATCCATCAGAGCAATGAATTGTCGGCACTACGAGACCCACAATGCTTTGCAAAGGACTCATTTGGGAAGCCAATCAGGGGCGTGCAATTGTGCTTTTATAAAGTGGGTGTACCGTGTATATGCACGTGACAGTTACCGTCTGCCTTTGAAAAAGAAATTAAAAATTTCGAAACGCGTCAGGCATTTTAACACGGGACAACTGATTAAGGGACCGATATGCAGGACGGCGCTCATACCTAGAAGGGCTCACTGCCGCTGGTGCCAGAGTGCTTCTTGCCTCGGTGGGCAAATCTTGGAGCAGTAATATATATATATATATATATATATATATATATATATATATATATATATATGTATATATATATATCCTACTGGCGGTCGCAAGTAGGTAGTTATAGTTTGGACCTAGTTTCAATAGGAAAAGCGTTTTTTGATTTGCCAATTTCTTTGGCGCCGTTTGACGAATCTTCGCGAAAGTTTCCAAACTAATAGTTCACTCAGGTCAGCTCCTGTCTTGAAAGTTTCGGTGTGATTCGTCAAGCGCGGGCCGAGAAAAAAGGTGGGTCCCAAAACGCATTTTCCCATGTGAATTTCCATAGGAACTTTAGACAAAGCTACAGCCTGAACTGCATAACGGAATTACACCAAATTTGGCAAAAAAGGTAGGCCTTGGTCCAGAAAGCATGCTTTTTTTTAAATTGTGTAAATACGTTCAGTTGTTGCTGAGAAATTCAAAAAATAAAAATGTATATATCTGAGCACCGAGGAGGATTTGCGAACCCTCCCGAGCACGAGCTTCATTCTGATTGGCTGCCAACACTCCAAATCAGAATGTTTTGGCAGCCATCTTGTGACTCGGTAAAACCGAGTCACAAGATAAAGGTTAAAAAAGGTAAAAAAACAAGAAAAGGATGCAGGGTAGAAACCCCCTGACCCCCTAGGCCTGCTCAGAGGGTCCCACAGGAACCCCCAGGGCCCAAAAAAGCATTTTTTAAATATTTTCAGCCGAATTCGTGCTGAGTGCGGTCTTTCTCACTTCGTTTTTCTTAAAGCCCCCGGGTGGGCCAGGTCCCGGGATCAAAATGCAGAAATATATGTGGGGGCTGTGCGGGCCCCCACAGCCCCAGGGACCACCACATCCCCGGGGCTTTCATGAATTATGTGCGGGGGCACACAGCCCCCCTGCAGCCCCGGGGACCGCCACCTCCCCAGCGCTTAATTATTTTTATTTTTTTTAAAAAGCGTTGGGGGGCTCCGGCACTCCTCATGCAGCACTGGGGACTGCCACCTCCCCCGGGCTTTAATTAACGAATGCGGGGGGTACATGGCTCCCCCACAGCCCCAGGGACTGCCACCTCCCCGGTGCTCTTTAAATAAAGCAGTGTGGGGGGGCTTGAGTCCCCCACATGCCCGGGGGACCACCACCCCCTGGGGCACTAATTAAATGAAGCTGGGGGTCCATTGCAGACCCCCAGCCCCGGGGACCACCACCTCCCCTGGGCTATGTCAATGTTGGGAGGTGGCCGCATGGCCCCCTCCTGTATACCTTGATGGCCCTGGGGACTGCCACCCCCTCCAGGGCCGGCCCTTGCAATGTCCTGGGGTGCCCACCCCCTGGACATTGCCGTTTGCTATGGCAGGGCGGGAGCACGGCTCCTGCCCTGCCATAGCAAACACTGCTTTGCTTCTTGGAAGCGAGAGCAGAAAACCTGTTCTCGCTTCCAAGAAGCAAAGCAAAATTGCTTTTAGACAAGCGGAGCTGCATGTTAGCAGCTCCCCTTGTCCAAAATCAATGCCGGCTCCCCCAGGAGGCAGGGAGCCGGCTGGGACCGCGGGGTCATTGGGCCTCCCCCGTGTTCACCAATGTAAGCGCTGGCCCCGGGGGATGGGGTCCCCGGAGCCAATAGTGGACTAGGGAAGGGGGGCCATGCGGCCCCCCTCCCTAAATATTTTTTTTTTTTTTTAAAGAACGAGGCAAAGCCCCGGGGAATGGGGTCCCCGGGGCCAATAATGGCCTCAAGAGGGAGGCCGCTCAGCCTCCCTCCTTAAAAATTATTTAAAATAAATATGTGGCCATGCCCCGGGGGATGGGGTCCCCAGGGCTGAAATCGGCCATGGGAGGGGGGCCTCGTGGCCCACTTCCCGTTTAAAAAAAAAAAAATCAAATAAAAAAATGCTCAGGCCCTGGGGGATGGGGTCCCCAGGGCCCAAACATAATTAAGGGAAGGGAGGAGCACACAGCCCCCTTCAAAAAAGGAAATAAAGAAAAAGCAGGTATCTAGCCGGAGGCCCCGCCTCCTCCCTGCACTTCTGTGCAAACGTGCCTCCTGGCGCGTTCTAGATTGGGGGATTAAGCCCCCTTGAATACTAAGGGGCCTTAGGTGCCAACTAGACCACCAGGTACCTCCAGTAATCCCCACACAGTGGAATTGCTGAGAGGTGGTCTGAGGCCACGCCCCTTTTTGCACCACTCTGCAAACGCCCCTCTTGGCGCACTGCTGGTGGGGCAATGAGGTCCTCTTGTGTCCTGAGGACCTCAGGAAACAAGTGGACTTCTTCCCCCGAGCAGCAGTGCGCCAGGAGGTGCGTTTGCAGAGTGGTGTAAAAAGGGGGCATAGCCTCAGACCACTCTCGGCAATCCAGCTGTGTGGGGCTCACTGGAGGTACCTGGTGGGCCAGTTGGCCCCCAGGGACCCTCAGGAGGCAAGGGGACTTCATCCCCCAACCAAGAGCGTGCCAGGAGGCGCATTTGCAGAGTGGTGGACAAAGGGGGCATGGCCTGTGTCCACCTATCAGCAATCCCACTATCTGGGGCATACTGGAGGTATCAGGTAGGCTAGTTGGCCCCTAAGGACCCCCAGCAGCAAAGTGGACTTTAATCCCTATCCAAGAGCACGCCAGGGAGCGCGTTTGCAGAGTGGTGGGGAAAGGGGTGTGGTCTGCTATGAGAACTTAGCAATGCTGCTGTGTGGGACTTACTGGAGGTAATAGGAGGTAGTTGGCCCCAAGGTTGTCCTTGGGGGCCAACTACCCTCCTTTTACCTCCACTAAGTCCCACACAGTGGGATTGCTAAGAGGTCTTCGGAGGCCACACACGCCCCCTTTCTCCACCACTCTGCAATCGCGCCCCCTGGCACAGTACTGGTTGAGGGATGAAGTCCACTTTACTCCTGAGGGAATTTGGGAGCCAAGAAGCCCTCCTGGTAACTCCTGGAAATCCTACGCAGCGGAATTCCTGAGCGCTGGTTGGAGGCCCAGCCCCCTTTCTCCACCACTCTGCAAACGTGACTAAGAGTTAAAGAAGCATTTGAAATTTACTAGATCTCGCATTTACAAGAGTTAGAGCTATTGGCGTTGTAAATGTAAAAGTTTTTTACTCATGTATTTTGGAGTGGAGTGGATGTACGTTGTGTGCAGTGGAATTATGTGGTATGTTGTGCAGTGAAATTATGTGGATAGAAAGTATGTGGTATTTAGTGTATAGGAATTATGTAAAGTGGGATTAAGTGTTATGGAGAGCAATTATGTGGTATGGTAGTCTGTGTTGTGGAGTCTTCCTCGTTTCCATAGAAGCTAAACTATGAACTCTATGAGACAAAAAAGAAGGAATCACTGAGGAGCACTTCTGGACCTAGTCAGAGGTATGAGCAGGGCCACTGGAATTATGCGACTGTTTGACTGCACCAACTTTCGCACAATTATACATTTTCCGCATTAGCCACATAATCCATCATCTGCTGCCTAATCTGCAGATTTGATCAAAAAAGCCTTGTTTCTAGCTCAATCGTCTCAAACGTTACCAAAAGTGCAGCGACAAGTGTTACAGCGTGGTGGAAGATCCTTTGTAAACCTAGAATGGTCACCTGTTACTTATTGCTAAATGTTGGTGTTAAATTGGTACTAACGGTGTGAAAGCCACTCTTGCTTCATTCTGCGCCTCTCTTGCCTCTTTTTGCATTTATGTTGCTTCTTTCTGCACCTTTCTTTTTCTGCACTTCTCTTGCCTCTTTCTGCACATCTCTTCTACTTTCTGTACCTCTTTTGCCTCTTTCTGCACCTCTGTTTCCTCTTTCTGCACCTCACTTGCTTCTTTGTGCACCCCTCTTGCCTCTTTCTGCACCTCTCTTGCCTCTTTCTGCACCCCTCTTCACTCTTTCTGCACCTCTGTTGCTTCTTTCTGCACCCCTCATGCCTCTTTCTGAACCCCTTGTGCCTCTTCCTGCACTCCTCTTCTCTCTTTCTGCACTCCTCTTGCCTCTTTCTGCACATCTGTTCCTTGTTTCTGCTCTTCTTTTGTTTCTTTCTGCACCTCTCTTGTTTATTTTTGTATCCCTCTTGCCTCTTTGTCCACCCGCTTCCCCCTTTCTGCATCTCTGTTGCTTCTTTCTGCACTTCTGTTGCCTCTTTCTCCACCCCTCTTCCCTCGTTCTGCACCTCTGTTGCTTTTTTCTATATCCTTATCATACTTATTTCTGCACCCCTCGTACCTCTTTCTGCACCACTTGTGCCTCTTTCTGCAGTCCTCTTCCCTCTTTTTGTCCCCCTATTGCCTCTTTCTGCACCTCTGTTGCTTCTTTCTGCACTCCTCTTGCTTGCTTCTTTCTACACCTCTCTTGCTTCTTTCTGCACCACTCGTGCTTCTTTCTGCACCCCTCTGCCCTCTTTCTGCACCCCTCTTGCCTCTTTCTGCATCTCTGTTCCTTCTTTCTGCACCTCTTTTGTTTGTTTCTGCACCTCTCTTGTTTATTTCTGTATCCCTCTTGTCTCTTTCCCCACCCCACTTCCCCCTTTCTGCATCTCTGTTGCTTTTTTATGCATTTCTCTCACTTCTTTCTGCATCTCTCTTGCTTCTTTCTGCACCCTTCTTCCCTCTTTCTTCACCCCTGTTGCCTCTTTCTGCACCTCTGTTCCTTCTTACTGTACTTCTTTTATTTCTTTCTGTACATCACTTGCTTCTTTCTGCACCCCTCGTGCCTCTTTCTGCACCCCACTTTGCCCTTTCTGCATCTCTGTTGCTTCTTTCTGCACTTCTCTTGCCTCTTTTTCCACCCCTCATCGCTCTTTCTGCACCTCTGTCCCTTCTTTCTACAACCCTTGTGCCTCTTTCTGCACCCCTCTTCCCTCTTTCTGCACCTTTCTTGCCTGGTTCTGCACCTCTGTTCATTCTTCCTTCACTTCTTTTGTTTCTTTCTGCACCTCTCTTGCTTCTTTCTGCACCCCTCTTGCCTCTTTCTTCACACTGCTTCCCCCTTTCTGCATCTCTGTTGCTTCTTTCTGCACTTCTGTTGCCTCTTTCTCCACCCCTTTTCTCTCGTTCTGCCCCTCTGTTGCTTCTTTCTGCACTTTTCTTACTTCTTTCTGCACTCTTCTTCTCTCTTTCTGCACCGCTTTTGCCTCTTTCTGCACTCTTCTTCTCTCTTTCTGCACTCCTCTTGCCTCTTTCTGCACATCTGTTCCTTGTTACTGCACTTCTTTTGTTTCTTTCTGCACCTCTCTTGCTTCTCTCTGCTTCCCTCTTGCCTCTTTCTCCACCCCTCTTCCCTCTTTCTGCATCTCTGTTTCTTCTTTCTGCACTTCTCTTGCCCCTTTATGCACCCCTCTTCCCTCTTTCTGCACCTCTGTTGCTTCTTTCTGCACTTCTCTTGCTTCATTTTGTACCCCTTGTGCCTTTTTCTGCACCCCTTTTCCCTCTTTCTACACCTGTCTTGCCTCTCTCTGCACCTTTGTTCCTTCTTTCTGCACTTCTGTTGTCTCTTTCTCCACCCCTCTTCCCTCGTTCTGCACCTCTGTTGCTTCTTTCTGCACTTTTCTTACTTCTTTCTGCACCCCTCGTGCCTCTTTATGCACCCCTTGTGCCTCTTTCTGCACTCCTCTTCTCTATTTCTGCACTCTTCTTGCCTCTTTCTGCACTTCTGTTCCTTGTTTCTGCACTTCTTTTGTTTCTTTCTGCACCTCTCTTGCTTCTCTCTGCTTCCCTCTTGACTCTTTCTCCACCCCTCTTCCCTCTTTGTGCATCTCTGTTACTTCTTTCTGCACTTCTCTTGCCCCTTTCTGCACCCCTCTTCCCTCTTTCTGCACCTCTGTTGCTTCTTTCTACACCCCCTTGCCTCTTTCTCCACCCCTCTTCCCTCTTTCTGCACCCCTGTTGCTTCTTTCTGCACCCCTGTTGCCTCTTTCTGCACCTCTGTTCCTTCTTTCTGCACTTCTTTTGTTTCTTTCTGCACCCTTCTTCCCTTTTTTGCATCCCTCTTGCCTCTTTCTGCAGTTCTCTTGTCATTTTCTGCACCTCTCTTGGCTCTTTCTGCATCTCACTTGCCTCTTACTGCATTTCTCTTGCTTCTTTCTACACCTCTGTTGCTTCTTTCAGCAATTCTCTTGCCTCTTTCTGCACTTTTCGTGCTAGTTTCTGCACCCCTCTTGCCTCTTTTTGCACCTTTGTTGGTTCTTTCTGCACTGCTCTTGCTTCTTTCTGCACCTCTTTTGTAAATTTCTGCATCCCTCTTGCCTCTTTCTCCACCCCTCTTCCCTATTTCTCCACCTCTCTTGCTTCTTTCTGCACTTCTCTTGCTTCTTTCTACACCTCTCTTGGTTCTTTCTGCACCCCTTGTGCCTCTTTCTGCACCCTTAATCCCTTTTCCTGCACATCTCTTTGTTCTTTCTGCACTGCTCATGCCTCTTTCTGCACCCCTCTTGCCTTTTTTCTGCACCTCTTTTACTTCTTTCTGCACTTTTTTTGCCTCTTTCTGCACCCCTCTTGCCTCCTTTTGCACCTCTGTTGGTTCTTTCTGGACTGCTCTTGCTTCTTTCTGCACCTCTCTTGCTTCTTTCTGTACTTCTCTTGCTTCTTTCTATACCTCTATTGCTTCTTTCTGCACCTCGCTTGCCTCTTTCTGCACACACAGGGCTACTTTTATACTGACCTCAGGCTCAGCAGTGCACACATGCAAGTGCAGAAAAGGGCTGCTGGCCTCTAAACTGCCATGCCCTCTTATATGCTAGGGAGTTAGAGGTAGTTTTAATCCCCCTGTCCTATTATGTTCTAGGGCCTTACAGGGGAGGTCATGCCAATCACAGGGGTACCCCAACCCATGATGTACCCTAGTGTATGTGGGTGTTTTCACTGTATTCTAAGTATCTTTCAGCATAGCACTGGCTCCGGGCCTGGTTAGGCAGAGCCCAGGGTCAGTCAGAGTCAGTTACCACCAGTACCAGTCAGCAAAAAGTTGGGGGCTGCCCAGGGCACAGAATGACTTTGCAACAAGGCCTCTTTCTGCACCTCTGTTGGTTCTTTCTGCACATCTCTTGCTTCTTTCTACACCTTTCTTCCTCTTTCTGGACTTCTGTTGCCTCTTTCTGCATTTCTCTTGCTTCTATCTGCGTCTTTCTTCCTCTTTCTGCACATGTCCTACCTATGTAGGCATAGTTAGAAATTAGCATTTAAAAAACCTTAGAAATTCACTGAAAAAAACATAGGTTTCAGGGACGTTATAGTTAGAAATGAGCATTTGAAAAACCTTTGAAATTCACTGAAAAAAACCATAGGTTTCAGGGATGTTATAATTAGAAATTAGCATTTAAAAAACCATAGAAATTCACTGAAAAAACCACAGGTTTCAGGAATGTTATAGTTAGTTGGACATTTCACTCGTACAAAACCAGAGAAATTCGGCCGTTATAGTTAGTTGAGCTAACTATAACTCGCGCCCCCGCAATGCACTGCTGATGACATCACATATTACATCACTCATGACATGGTTAGTGACATCACTGATGATACCTCAAATGACATCACTGATGACATCACTGATGACATCATCCACTTAATCTCTGATGCACCTCGTCACACCCTAATATAACCTTTCATACAGCCACTCTAAAATACAGACTACCAATCTCAATACCATAGTCACACCAATACTCTTTAGTACATACCCACTTACTGATTCATAGGTCTACACACACATCCACTCACTAACCCATACAGTTACTCATTCACGCAATCACTCATCTATGCAGCCACTGATATATGCTATCATATACCCATACAGACACTCACACACCACCACTCACCCATAGAGTTACTCACATATCTACTCAGTCGCGCAAAGAATCAATCACATTGCCATTTACTCACCTATACAATTATACACACACCACCTTACTTATTCATACAGATACTAACATATACAATCATTCACACAAGCACACACTTGTCCATACAGCCACTCTCACAATCAGTCACTTTCACATATAGTCCCTTTTATACTCCAACACTCACATATGCTTCCTTTCACGTATGTAGTTACTCATACATATACCACTAAGACATCCACTCACTCACAGACACAGCAATAAGCACACTCACTCACCTATACAGCCTCTCACAGATGCACTCATGAACCCATACAGCCCCTCACTCACGTACTAATGAACTCATACACTCACTGAAACACCTACTCACACATCCTTGCAGAGAGTCACACACCTCATCCACCCGACACACACACTCAGACACCCATACAGGTACTCAGACAACCAATCATTAACCCATATACACACTTATGCAGCTACTAAGCACCCATGCTGCCACTTACACACCAACTGACAGACTGATACAGACACTCACAGAGATTAATCATTCACCCCTGCATTCACTAAGACATGTTTAATCACTCACTTATACAGTCAGTCATGCACCTACTAAATCATCCATTCAGACACTCATACACCCACTCATTCTTCAATACACATTGGCGTTTATATACATAACATTCTTAAACTATTTAGAAACACTCTGTCACTGGATGATGTCATCAGTGATGTCATTTGAGATGTCATCAGTGATGTCATCAGTGATGTCACTGACCATGTCATGAGTGATGTAATATGTGATGTCATCAGCAGTGCATTGTGGGGGCGCGAGTTATAGTTAGCTCAACAAACTATAACTGCAGAATTTCTCTGGTTTTGTACGAGTGAAATGTCCAACTAACTATAACGTCCCTGAAACCTGTGGTTTTTTCAGTGAATTTCTATAATTTTTTAAATGCTAATTTCTAACTATAACGTCCCTGAAACCTATGGTTTTTTCAGTGAATATCAAAGGTTTTTTAAATGCTAATTTCTAACTATAACGTCCCTGAAACCTATGGTTTTTTCAGTGAATATATATATATATATGTAAGACCCATAAAATGTACTTATATCTGCTGGGAACTTGTTGCATGTTTGAACTGAGTGCACACTGTTCACCCCCGTTTTCTACATCACAGGACTTTTTAGGCCTAAGGGGAATGAAACTTCACTCTGAGGCAGATTTCCTCCTATATGTATTATACAGTGTCACTGCAGATAAAACAGTAAACCATACTGACTTTACCTATGAGGGGCCTACCCCACATTAACGTCTAACCCCACAGAGTCCCATCTGTGCCTGGTTACCTGCGTGCAGTTACCTGGAAGCACACAACGGTAGTCTGACACGTGCAGCCCACACGTGTGAACTCGTGTTCATATGTAACCAGCCAAGTGCTCCTTACCTTAGCTGCATCACAGCAGCCTTATCTTAGGAGGCGGTCACTGGTGGTAAACAACTGCCGTCCATGTGATTAACATGGGTGAGACACAGGTAGTGATACTCACTCACAGTAAAAAGGCCATAACTGGGACATCAAAAAAGCAAAAAATCTGGGCTTACTAACTGAGTGGAACCCACTTTGCAACAACGCCATATCCAAAGGTGAATCAGGAATATGTTGCCATTGGGCCTAACATCCTCCTGCCCCAACCATTAATGAAAATGCACAAAATATCATACCAGCACACTTTAAACATCTTCCGCAACTTTTGTGAATTCACCACTTAAACATTTTGCACACATTTTTAATCAGGCTCTGCAAATTGACTTTTGCTCAGGGGCAAATGGAAATTATGTTTTGCTTATTAATGACTCCTTATAGAATTCTCAGTTTGTTGAGCCAGTAACTTTAAAATATTCTCTACCAAAACACCTTAAATTAGACTGTCAAGTTGACTGCTGCATGAGTCTTATAAAGCAAGGAGAACAACATGCACAAAGCCAAGTACACAATCACTTTATTAGATCATGTAAAAATAACAACCAACAGGTACAACTACCTAACTTGACCAAAGTGGCCAAGCGAAGAGGTTCTAATCAAAACTAGCAGTATCAGAATCAGTCTTTATTTGAGGTTTAAAAGAAAAGTTTATTTATAATGAAACAATATAATTGAAACATTTCAATATTGTGGAGTATATAAGAAGAAATACAGGTTGAATGTATGTTCTGTCCGGAATATGATTATAACAAACTGCATACCAACAAGCTTGAAATGATAGTTGGGTGAGTTTTTGTTCTTTGCTGAAATGCGATAGCCAATAGTAAGTCTTATATTTGTAAATTACCAAAAACCTGTTCGCAGTCCTGAGATAAGCATTCTAGAAAAATGTTTTGTGATGGAAAGTGGTACAGAAGATTGGAAAATTAAATTAATTTGATTCCAAACCTTCAGCCATAAATTATGATCAAAGGGACATGTCAAGAGTTAGGGCCAGATGTACTACCATTCACTTTTGAGAGTCACAAATTGTGTTGAATTGCGACTCGCAGTTTGTGACTCGCAAAAGTGAATGTACAACAGTGTCTCAGACACTGTTTTCGATTCCCAATGGGGTCTCAAATTGCATGCCTCATTAATATTCATGAGGCAAGCGCAATTTGTAACCCAATTGGGAATGGCTAGCACTCCCAGGGATGGTGGCCTGCTGGGGTCAGCAGACCACCATGTCTGTGACTGCTTTTTCAATAAAGCATTTTTTTTTTTGCAGCCCATTTTCCTTAAAGGAAAACTGGATGCATTTAAAAAAGAAAAATTTTACTTTTCAGTTTAATTTTTTAAGGGCAGGCAGTAGTCCCTGGGACCACTGAATGCTCTTAAAAAATATTGTCATACACACTCACAAAGGGGAATGTGTCCCCTGGTGACCCCTTCCTATTTGCAAGTGGTTTACCACCTACTTAAAGTAGGTGGTAAACTGTGAGTATTTTGCTGCCGCAAATACGGTTGCAAAACAATAGTACATGGCATTGAGACTCGCTATTAGGAAGGGACGCCCCTTCCTAATAGCGAGAGTCGTAAATGCTATTTTGCGAGTCAGTGACTCACAAAATAGCATTTGTACATGTCAGGACCCTTTTTTGTGGTCGCAAACAGGCCGATCTCATGTTTGCGAGTGCAAAAAAGGGTCGCACATCTGGCCCTAAATGTTTTATATATGCAGAGTGCGTGTGACAAGACCAACGAGCATCTGAGAGGTCTGGATACATTCTATGCAAAGTTAAGGGTGGTATCAATAGTCTATTATGAACGTAAAAAAAGTTTGTGTAGTATTAGCCATTTGAGAAGTCTGTTTAATTTTAATCCAACTGTTTCTCCATAGTGAGATGGGTCATGATACATTTAAATCCTTTTCTCAGCAGAGCTCTCTGTCTGCTGTGTGCCTATCAGTTCAGATCTGTGTAAAGTGTTCATAAACAGCTGCTTCTCAGGATTAGCAAATAGGACCTCCTTTAATTGTTTATCGTAAGGTGAGGCTATATGATGGGATGAATTATGCTTGAGCTTTAGAAATAATAGTACTTAAAGTCTGAAATTTATGTTGAAAGTGATTAGGGAAACTGCAAAAAAGTTGTGCCAGCAAAAAGTCAATTAAAGAATTATTAGATAATAATTGATGAACCCACATTAAGCCATGTCTTCTTCAAACTTTCCAGTAAATTGTTTTATTATTAATTTGTATAAATGCATTATTCCAGATTGTTGTATTTAGGAATGTATTATAATTTATGGAAGTATGAGATAGTATAGGTGCTAACAATTTACATATATGTTTAACGATGGGAAAAGATATGAGTCTGGGTTTTCTTGAAAATGATAAGTATTCTTAAAAATAAAAGGGGGATAAGAAGGCACATTCCAAATCTAGTCATAAGGGAGAAGTGTTTGGGGAATCTAGGAGCCAGTGTACAGATTGGTTTGCCAAAAACGCTGTGTGATGTTTGTAGAAATCTTGAAAATTGACTCCACCAACATTGGTTGGACATACAAGATTTCCTATTATTCCAGAGAAAAGAAGACAGAATGGAGTTAGGTTTATTGAAATATTTAGAAGGAATATTTAATGGGGTGTTAATTTAACATGTTGTTTGTTATGATAAAAATCATGAAGATTCTCATTTTTTCATAATTTTGATATAAAGGGTTCTAAAGCTAAGTTAAAAAGAAAAGGTAAGACAACCTTGCCGACCAACTCTATTTAAAGTGAAATAGGAGGAAGTAAGGCCATTTATAGTAATGTCAGCTTTAGGGGCAGTGTACAGGAGTGATATAAAATTAATAATTTTGGGGCCAAAACCAAACCAGCGTACAACCTGGACTAAAAAAGGCCAATTGATGCGATTAAAAGCTTGTTCAGCATCTAAGACCTCTGCTGCCAAAGATTTTGCATATTTCTTATACTTGGAGAGAATATTAAAAAGAGTCTTGTGATATCAGATATATATCTACCTTAAACAAAGCCAGATTGTTCATTACCTGGTATGTTTGGAAGGAAAGAATTTAGTCGTAGTGCCAAAACTTAAAAACATTATTTGTAATTGATATTAACAAGGGAAATTGGTCTGTAATTTTTACAATATTGAGGATCTTTGCATTCTTTTGGTGTATGACATATCAGGGATTCTAGGAAAGAACCCCTAGATTTAAAAATGTGTACAAAGTGTTCAATCAGATTTGATAATTTAGGTTACAGTAAATGTGGGAAATGCTTTATCTATTTTGAGAGAGTAAAATGCCGTAAAAGTTCTGTAATGAATTAGAGTGAGGAGAAATCTAAGTGTGTATATCGAAGAATTGTTGTGTATTAGAACAATAATTGAGAATCTGATTATCAGTAGGAGAATTATCTGTTGTACATAACGTATCATAAAAATGAACACATTCACCTAAAATATCTGAATCTTTGTGTAATAAATTATATTTGCTGTCCAGTATGGAGTCAACTTTATTTTAATTTTTATTTATTTTGAAATAGTTTGCCAAGAGTTCTTCAGATTTGTTTTGACCTCCATGCTATCTAGCACTGCATTTAAGAAGATAAGCTGATGCACTGTCAGTTGATAATTTATTAACATTGAATTTGGCACTAATTAATTCTTGTAGGCACTCTTGATTTCAAGGTGTAATAGGTATATTCTAGTATTTTAATGTTGGAGAGAATGTCATTAACTTTAGCAATGGACGTTCTCTGTTGTTTTTAGACTATTGGATTATAAAGTCTTTAGTTAATGTATTAAAAGCATCCCATATGGTATTAAAAGCTATATTGTTATTTAGTTTAAACTGAAAGAGTTCATGAAAAAAATAAGTAAATGAGGAGATAAAGGAGATTTCTAAAATTAAAGGGTTGTTGAATCTCCACCTTTTTTGATTGATTGGGTTTAGATAAAGTATCTAGTTGTATGGAAATCAGTGCATGATCTGTGAGTACAATTGATCCTTTTTCTGTGGGGTGTAATGTCTGAGATAAACCATGTGAAAGAAAAATATGATCTAATCTTGATTGTATTTGATGAACAAGAAAAAAAAAGTGTATTTTCTTGTTATGGGGTGCCATAGTCTCCATGCATCAATGAATGCTCTTTGCTTAATTGTGTTAACAAATGTTATGTGTAGTATTAGCCATTAGTATTATGTTATGTATTTATACAGCGCACGAATACCAAACAGTGTCTTGGCGCTAACAGTCAAGAAGCGAGGTAGAGCACTATTCATCGAACTGCCAGGTCTTAATGGCTTTCGTGAAAGATATCAAGGAGGGAAGATTTCTGATGGCAATAGGGAGGGTGTTCCAGAGCTTCGTAGCCCACACCATAGAACCTCTACCGCCCCAGTTAGATTTAAAAAATCTCTGAGAAGGTATCAATTTTGCAAATGGTGATCAACGGCATTTGTTTGGGGAGTACCAGTACAGTGACCGCCTCAAGAACTGAGGACCGGTTCCTTGTAGTGCCTTATATGTAATGCACAGGGTTTTGAAATTAATACGACTTTTGACTGGTAGCTAATGCAGACTTCGAAGGTGCTTTCCCACTGATTGAAATTTGGGAATCCCTAGGAGGAGCCTTGCAGCCGCATTTTGAGTCATCTGGAGCCTGTGCAGTTGCTTCATGGGTATACCAAGATATAGCCCATTGCAATAATCCAGTTTGGAAGGACTAAAGATGTAACTACAGTTTTCCTGCTTTCTGTTGGAATCAAAGGTAAGATTTTTTTAATCGCTTTGAGTACAAAGAAGCTGGACGATGAGACTGCCTTGACTTGAGCTTCAAAGTCCAGTCTCTCATCTATCACCACACCCAGATTTTTGGCTTTAGGGACCGGAATCGGTGCTGTTCCCAGGTCATCCGGCCACCAGATCTGAGACCAGGCGGGGAAGTAATTACCGAATGGTCTTCCCTAAGTTCAACTTAAGGCAGTGTGATCCCATCCATAAGTTGACTGCTATCATGCAGTCCCTAAATCTTTTTACTGGCGGTGGGGTATTTTTACAGATGGACACCACGATTTGAGTGTCATCCGCATAGGATGTTAATGCCATCCCGAATGATCTTATTAATGCCACCAGTTTGGATACATATACATTGAAGAGCGTAGGACTCGAAGAGGAACCCTGTGGTACTCCACATGGGAGCCTGAAGAATGGAGAGGTGTAGTCGCCCAGGGCAACTGATTATATCCTATCTGCTAAAAAAGAGGATACCAATGCCAATGCCTTTTCTGAAACACCAAGAACATTCAGATGGTTAAGCAGCATCTTATGGTCTCCCGTGTTGAAAGCCGCCGACAGGTCGAGCAGGATTAAGAGCTGCAGCGCCTCCCTGCGTCCAGTACTGCTCTGATTTCATCGGTGGCCTTTATTAGAGCTGTTTCGTTGCTATGTTCTGCCTTGAATCCAAATTAGGACTCATCCAGCAAGTTGTGCTCATGTAAGTATGATGTGAGCTGATTATTCATGACTTTTTCCACCAACTTAGCTGGAAATGGAAGACGCAAGATAAGGCTATAGTTGCCTGGGTCTAGTGCATCAAGGTTAGATTTTTTCAGAAGGGGCAAAATCGAGGCACTCTTCCAAATAGAGGGAAACACACCTTCTGTGAACATTGAATTAAAATGGAGGTTAAACTTGGGCCAAGGGGCTTGTTTAAATATCATAGGAGGGAGGGGATCATGGGGAGAGCCCGATTTTGTTTTTAAAATATGAGTGGTTATCTCATCCACGGTTACTGCTCTAAATTCTGAGAAGGTGGGAGCACTCGGGTATTGTGATCTTATGGTATCGTGAGTATCCGATTTTACCCTATTATCAAAAGTGGTAAAGATTTGCTCCACTTTGCTTTGAAAGTGCTGTGCTAGTGAGTTTCAGAATTTCTGAGAATAATTATTCCCCTTTCTTTCGGGGGGTGTGGACAATTTAGTCACCACCCGAAATAGCTTTTGGAGGAATTTTCTGCCTCCTTGATTTGATTAGGCTTGTTAGGGATATATAGGGATATAGGGATATATAGAAAAGCAGAGTTTCTGTCAATAAAAAGACCTCTAATTTGGTTACAATCACCTGCAACTATATGATTATCATCTGAGTATCATCTTAGTATTGCATGAGTGAGTGGGAAATATTTGATCAAAATTGACAATCTGGTTGTGTTGGGCCTTGTACTTTTAAAATATAAAGTGGTACGTTATCAAGAAGGAAACAAGTAAACCACGATCTACCATCTGTATCTGATTGCTGAAAATTAAGTTGCATGTTAAGGGTAAGCCCGGGCGTAAAGCTTTTTGGCAAATCCGCGTTCCGCTTAGAACGCGAAGTTACCGAAAACTCCGCGCACCGCAGCGGAGCGGAGGTTTTTTTGTGTTCGTGCGCTCAAAATGCATTTTCGCACGTGCGGGAGCGACTTACCGGGATGCCTGCGATCGGCGACGAGATTTCCCATCCGTTCGTGAGCGCCACAAGATTTGGAAGCCGGCCGCAAGGTCCCACGAGAGTGTGCGATCGCGAACACGCCATTCGGGCGCACCATCAGACTTCCGGCGGAAGTTTGTGAAGATCGTGATCCCGAACATGCAGAATTTGCAATCTGGAGAAGAATCTCTCTTGAGCAGCATCAAAACCTTCTCAAAATGATGATTTGGATTAAAAAAGCTCCTCAGATTGACATTTGGCTGTACTTTATTGTGCAAGGACTCCTTTTTCTTTTTTTACTTTATTTTTGAAGAGGAAGGAAGTGCCCCAGTGTTTCCAACTTCCTGTTCCTGTCCTGCAGGCTCCTCCCAGTGCTTTGACAATCTCCTGTTCACTTTTCATTTGGATTTGGAGCTGGAAGGATCCCTTTTTTTGTCTGCTGCATCATATATTATTGGATTTGAGGACTTTTGGATTTGAGATTTCACAAGTAAGCTGGAAAATTGGTGTTGTTTGTTTGATTGGGGCATTGCACCTACATTTTTGGTACTTTTCATTGTTTTTTTAAAAATGTTTTGTGGTGGTTGGCCCGTAGTTTCAGTAGGGGCCTAGTTGTTTTTTGTATGTATTTTTTCTTCTAGTTTTCTTTTATAAAGGAAACATGTTGCAAAGTTCACTACATTTTCTCCAACTTTTGAAATCAATTTGCAATATTTATTTAATTCACTAGCCCAGTAGTCTGCCAATAGGCCTTCCAGCCAGTAGACCCAGAGCTACTTAAGGATGCATGAAACAACTGTTTCTGTGGCGTCTGTTGAATTTAAACATGATTTAAGGCATGGATGGCATTGGATTGAAATGCAAAATGTTTTTTTGGGGGGTTTTTCACTTTTTTTCATGTGTGTTAAATAAATGCCTTTGTTGGATGTGTGTGGTTGTTGTGTAACTTGCATTGCAATTTGCAAACCTTTTTTAGCCCTGTGGATTTTTGTTTTTGGCATTGTAGTCAAGCTGTGTTGTTTAGCTTGCCTCCTTTGTCTGGCCAGTGTGTGAGTGTGTTTGTTTGTAATAGTGGGCCAGCATTTGCCTTGGCTGAGCCTCTCCGTGTGGCCAAAGGCCATTTTGTAAAGTCTGTGTCCATAATAGGCCTGCTTGAGTTCATTGTTTTCCAGGCCTCCTGCTTGTTGGCTGGTGGCCATTTTGTGGTGGTGGTAGTAGTGCTTTTGCCATAGACCTGCATGCCTTCTTTCCTTTGTTCCTCTTGTCTTATTGCTTGTTGTTGTGGCCTGCCTGGCCATGTGGCTGGTGGTCATTTTGTGAAGACAGCCAGTGGGCACTGCTTTTGCCATAGGCCTGCATTGTCTGTCTTCCCTTTCTTGTTGTTGTGGCCTGCCTGACCTTGTGGCTGGCAGCCATTTTGTGAAGGCAACCATGGTGCTTTTGCCATAGGACTGCATTGCCTGTCTTCACTTTCTTGTTGTTGTGGCCTGCATGGCCATGTGGCTGGTGGCTATTTTGTTAAGGAAGCCAGTGTGCTTTTGCCATGGGCCTGCATTGTCTGTCTTCCCTTTCTTGTTGTTGTGGCCTGGCCATCTGACTGGCGGCCATTTTGTGAAGGGGCAGCCAGTGTGCTTCTGCATTAAGCCTGCAAGCCTTCTTTGTGGTGGCCATGCCTTCTTGCTTGTTGCTGTTTTGCAAAATTTGCATGCAATTCTTTCTTCTTTTATGTTTTATCCAGCAAAAAATTTAGCACAGTTCACTACATTTTCTAATAAATTTGCAATATTCTTGAATTGATTTGATTCACTATGTGGCCTAGTCTGCCAATGGGTTTTCCAACCAATAGGCCCAGGCCAGAGCTATGCATGGGTGCATGAAACAACTGTTTCTTTGGCGTCTGTTGAATTTAAACATCATTTAGGACATGGATGGCATTGGATTGAAATGCAAAATGTGTTTTTTAGTTTTTTAAAAACTTTTTTTCATGTGTCTTAAATAAATGCCTTTGTTGGATGTGTGTGGTTGTTAAGTAACTTACATTGCAATTTGCAAACCTTTTTTAGCCCTATGGATTTTCGTTGTTGGCATTGTTGTCAAGCTGAGTTGTTTAGCATGCCTCCTTTGTCTGGCCAGTGTATGAATGTGTTTGTTTGTAATAATGGGCCAGCATTTGCCTTGGCTGGGCCTCTCTGTGTGGCCAGAGGCCATTTTGGAAAGTCTGTGTCCATAATAGGCCTGCTTGAGTTCATTGTTTTGCAGGCCTCCTGCTTGTTGTTGTTCTTGTGAGTGACCATGTGGCTGGTGGCCATTTTGTGATGGTGGTAGTAGTGCTTTTGCCATAGACCTGCATGTCTTCTTTCCTTTGTTCCTCTTGGCTTATTGCTTCTTGTTATGGCCTGCCTGGCCATGTGGCTGGCGGCCATTTTGTGAAGGCAGCCAGTGTGCTTTTGCCATTAGCCTGCATTGTCTGTATTCCCTTTCTTGTTGTTGTGGCCTGGCTATGTGGCTGGCGGCCATTTTGTGAAGGCAGCCAGTGTGCTTCTGCATTAGGCCTGCATGTCTTTCTCTTTCCTTTCTTCCTCTTGGCTTATTGCTTCTATCCATTGTCATCTGCAGCTCCCTGAATGCTGAATCCCACGTGATGCACAATGCCAAACAGGGTCCGTTACATTTGTATTTTTGTTGTTGTTGTTCTTCTTTCCTATCCTTCCTTAGTGTACTGTACAGTTCACTAGTAGTAGTACACTAGCCATGAAAGCCCTTGTTTTTGTCAGTCTCACAAATGTCTACACTGTATTGTTATGGTTTTTTTGATAACTGAGGTAATACATTTAACATTAATATTAATAACTGTGACCACACACAAAGTTATATATTATATTTGTTTGTTTGTACTAGTAGTAATTGAACCACAACAATGAATACCACGTTGACGTTTCACTGATGTTCTTCTTGCTTCTTTGCTTTTAGGTGCACAAAAGAGGAGGAGGCGTCACCAGCCATTGTACTGCCAGACAGAAGTCCTGCTGTGCACGACGCCATGTGACGTGTGACCACAGACACCTCTTCAACTTGTGCCACTGTGTGCTGCTGACATCTGAAGAAGATGGCCCCAAAGAAAGGTACCAGGTCCTCCAGGACCAAGAAAGTTGCCAGTGAGAAGAAGGAACTGCCACTTACCAAGACTGGTGTGCCGCCCAAGATCTTTTTTGGGAAAACAAAAATTGCGCCTGCAGCAGCGGTGTCCAGGGAGCAAGCTGGGAGCAGCACCCCTGCTTCAGTGGACCCACCCCACCAACCTAGGCCCAAGCCCATGTCTGTCACAGGTAGACAGTCTAATCACCACAACGCCGACGAGCAGTGATGTTGAAATTGACTTATTATTATCGCAAAGTAGTACCCAATCAATGCAGGGAACTGAGATAAGTGGGCAACAACAGCCGCAACCGCCCCCTTTAGTAGTTGTTCCTCCCGAAGCAGGGGCAGTTCAGGAGATAGAGCTTCCTGCAGAGGAAGACGAGCAAACCACTCTTTCAGAAGATCCATTGTCTTCCAGATCCCCAGCAAGGAAAAGGAGGGTTAGTCCATCAACATTTTCTGCAAGCCCCCCTTCTGATGATCTAAATGCCACTTGGATCCCACCACCTCAGTGTGAGAGTGAGACACACCACAGGACAAGGCTAGGGAAAAGGAAGGTTTCAGAAAGCCTTGGAGTTATGGAGGAAGATGTAGCGAGGAGGATGATGACGAGCCAGTCATCATCATGGACATTAGTCCTGCCCCAGTGGAGACCGACATTACCCCATCCCAAATTGCTGTGAGGGATGTGGCACGGATACCACCAACACAGATCATACCACCAACACCACCTCCAGCTTCCATATTTCGCCGGCAGCCACGCACATCCACCACAAGTACCACCACAGTACAACGCGCATGTGCGGCAGAGCCGATGGCTGGTTGATCGCATCTCTCTACCTCGAATGGAGCCTAAATGAGGTGGTTCCAGAGCTACGGCGCTTGAAACCAACACAGAGCACAAGTAATCGTAAGATGAGGGTCGGCTGCTTCCGTGAATGCAAATGTTGGTGAATTTGGAATGCGTGTTCGGCTGTGATCTTTAAAGCATTCCTGCTTCGGAACGTAAAGGAACACACAAAATGGCGGATTGCGAGTGCTCCCGCACCAGACCTCCAAGCGCGCTGGTATGCCACTAAAGTTCCGGGATTGCGACTGCATGGATACCTACGGTCCTTGTTCTGTCTGCAGCAAGGTATTTACATTGTGAAATCGATTCCTTTGTGGAAGCGGAGCTTTTTCTCCCGAACGCTGCCTGACTTTAAAATGGCGGTTCGGGCGTGCTGTGAATATTAAACCTCATGGACGCCTGCAACTGCATAGCGTATCTTTTCTTTTTTGATGTTAGCTTCTCGGAACCCCATCTGGCTTCCAGCTATTATTGGGGTGTCGTTACTGCGCCCTTTATGTATGGGTTGATCCAGAATTGGTTGATGCCTGACACTGTGATGGCGGCGCTTGTTATCATGCGCTGATCGTTATTCCGATGGACCTATGCAATGCACGGAAAGGGGGTCACGAGAATCCTGCTGAGCGTCCTGGATGCAAGCAATGTGAGGATCCTAAAGACTGTGTTTCTTGGTCTGTTTTGCGGTTGTCCGTGGATCCTAATATCTTTGCTTCATGCTTCAAATTATGGCTACAAATCGATGTGAGACAGCGCCAAGTATGCTACATGGTGCAATCTGGGAGTGGTAGCACGAACTCTCAGGTCAGCACCTGGTTCTAAAACGAGATCTCCTTATCAACCATCAGTCCCTATAGTCTGTGTCGGGGTAACATCTGATGCCTTGGGATTGAGTCAGTGCTCATTTCTGCAAGGGAGCTACCGATACATAGGACTTTCTATGAATGCTCCCCAAGGTCAGGTCTGTAATGAGGGGCATGAGGGCCACCATGATTTTTTGGCAAGCAAGTTTTAAGCCCTCCCTGTTACTACCTGTTAATCCCTTGCCTGACCCCAAGATGGCTGCCACAATGTTCCCTACCACGTTGTGCTACTCCTCTGAGAAAAAAACGGACTTAGACCAGACATCGGACACATCCCCCATCCGGCCTACCATACAGGATACCGAATCCTGAACCTATCTCTGACCGTGGAGACCTAGCTTTTTGGCCGATGCCCGGTGGAGCTACTTGATAGCTATAGAGGAGATGGGCTGTGGGCTACCCCTTCGAGTGTCACCTACCCAGCCGGACATTGGGCAGACCTTACTTCGTCTCTCCGTTGTACTCTCCTTCCTACCCCTTTACTCCACCCACTTTCTCCTTTACGCTCCATTTATCCCTCCTCTTTGCTCTCTAATTGTTTTCTCATTGAGACCTAGCCGCTTGACTGATGCCCGGTGGAGCTACCTGATAGCTATAGAGATGTTAGGCTGTGGACTTCCCCCTCGGCCGTCACCTACCCAGCCGGACTTTGGGCAGACTCTCCTTCGTCTCTCCATCCAACCTATCTCCATCTTTTCTCCCTCCTACACCATTATCCCATCCCCTTTCCCTTCTAAGCTCCATTTATTTCATCTTCCGACGCTCTTGAAATGTTTTCTTGTAACTGATGTAACTTGTAACTGATGTAATTCTTTAATTTTGTGGATCCTTATGTAAAGCACTCTAATACCTCCGGGTCTAGCCAGCGCTATATAAAACTCAAATAAATAAATAAAAATAAAATACGAAAAAATAAAAGAAGTAGGTACTGCAGAGAGTCAAACTTCACGCCCACCTACCAGTTCATCCGGCATTGCAAGTGGCACCAGCAGCAGCACCAGAAAGTTGACCTCCCTAGTTTGGGACTTCTTTTCTGTTAGCACGAACGAGGTGAACATTGCTATATGCTCCATTTGTGGACACGGTGTTAGTCGGGGTAAGCTTGGTACAAACTATGGTACCAGAGGCCAAACAACCCATCTGAAAAAACACAACTTGATCCAGTGGGAGGTGCACCTTAGCGGCCAAAAAACTGCACCCATTGCTGTTGGTGGGGATGAAGAAATAGAAGATATGATAGCGGTGGAAGGTGAACAAGAGGGAGACATTTTCTATGGTACACAAAGCAGCCCTATCCCCAGCAGTCCAGTGGTACCGCCCATATCCTCATCAGCAACATCGCAGTGTCACAAGAGTAAGAGCCAGTCTGAGACACCAAGGGGTACCAGGCAAGAGAGTACCACAACGAAAAAACATGCGTTGAGCCTAACAACATCTGGCGTCAAGAAGTCACCTTCATCAGTGGCACCAGAAGAAAAAAAATCTAGCCTACCATTCTCAGCATGTTTAGGTCAGAGGGGCAGTACGAATGCAATCACCCAACGGCACATTTGTACAATGCGAAGCTGGTTAAAATGTTAGCGCTGGACCTCCTCCCTTTTACTTTTGTGGAAGGGATGGGTTTTCTTGAATTTGTGACAGCCATTTGCCCAAAATGGGAGGTTCCCAGCCGGTCCTATTTCGCCAGAGTTGCTGTTCCAGTACTACATCACAACGTGCTGGAATTGCTTGGACAAGCTTTGCAGCAGAGTGCTGTTCACACTATCCACCTGACAACAGACATGTGGACAAGTTGCCAAGCCACTGATTACTTGTGCATCACTGCACACTGGATCTCTTTTGTGGGGGTTAGAGAAAAGACATCTGCAGCAGGTGTTGTTGGCACTGCTGAGATTTGTAATGCCCCTCGGAAACATGCATCTGTAGCCATGTTCGCCATGGAGAAATCTCATACTGCTGCAAACATTTTGGAAGACTTTGACAGCAAGGTCTTTGAATGGCTGCACCTAGGAGGGCTTAACATTGGTTTTGTTGCCACGGACAATGGCAGTAATTTAGTTAAGGCCATGTTCAATGGTGGCTATTTCAGGGTTCTGTGTTTGGCGCACTGCATTAACATCATTGTTCAAGACTTTCTGAAAAAAGAAGACCGAGTCAGCAACTTACTGACCACCTGCAGAAGAATTTGCACACATTTCAGCCATTCTTTTACAGCCCGGAAGCATCTGAGGATCGTTCAACGTGAGCATAGAATGCCAGTTAAAGCACTCATCCAGGAGGAGCCAACATGCTGAAACTCAACTTATTACATGCTTGAATGTCTGTTTGAGCAGTACAGACCAATCAATGGATATGTCATGCAAAGAGGGGATGCTACTGTGGGGCCTAGTTAAATGCCTGACAGAGATGCTACTTCCTATTGAGCTCTTCACACGTGAAGTCAGCAAGGAGGACTGTACTATGGGCCAAGCTATCCCATTGTTGCACATGCTACAGGAACAGCTGAAGGGGGTGTCTGCAATGTAAGCAGGTGTGGAGGAAAAAAAAAGCATATGGGTTGGTGGCGAGCTTAACCCTTCGCTTATCTGAAAATACAAGGGTGCAAACAGGCATTGTGTCATCCAACCATTACATTGCTGCCACTATTCTGGATCCACAGTACAAACAAGTACTGAACACATTGATTCCTTTTTTAGAAGGCGATGTTGCCAAGTACAAAACTTGGATAGCTGCGGAAGCCAGTCGCTTAGAACAAGAACGGCTGGGAATTGGAGGCCTGCTACTCCAGGCCACAACAAGTACTGTCATATAGTTCCTATAGTACCCATGCAGGACCTGCACATTTGGATAACATAAACTGTGGGCTTGGTGGCAGACTGGCTCTGTGCACCCCCACCGAGTATTTTAGCCTGTTTTGCATTAGCTAGCTCACAGTGCCACTAGAATCTCCTCTTATCGGGGAGAGATTAGTTTCTGGCAACCTTAGATCATGACAACCCTGATCCCTCAAAATCGTGGAAACAATGTACTACTTTTCGCTCAGTCACTCGTGCTTACTTGTTCGGTTTGTCTCAGAGAGTTACACAGAATAAACAGTCTGGGTGTTTCAATAAGTATTTAGTGAACAGTTGTTATTCTAGCGTGGAATATATGTGCTGCAACAACTAGCGGACAGTAGCAGAGATATATTATCAGCAGTACGATAAAAGTGAAAGGATAGTCAGTTCTACCATATTGCAATAATAATGGTTACATACATGAATATATAAAATGCATTATAAAAGTGCGCATACTCCTATGATGCCTAACTAGATGTACCTAAGTGTACCTAGCATGTGTGTAGGTCTAAAAGTCTAAGAGCCAAGAATCCCTCTAGGATTTAGTCGAACCCCATTACCTGAATAGAGAGAGTGTGGGACCCCGTCAAGGTCTCGAGTTGGACACCCCGCAAGGGCTGTGTTAGACCGCTGTCAGCTGGAGCGACTGCATGCAGGAGCCTCAGCGTCTCTGGTCAGTGTGTCGGCATGGAAGTCTCGGTTCCCTCTATCCTACCGTGGCAAGATGCGGTGTATTTATACCCTAAAGTGTCTCGTCCCTCAGTATGGTGTGTATTGGTCTTTGTTAGACATGAGGAAGACGTCAGGGGTTAACTTTGTACATACACATTATGCAGGAGATGTAGTTGGTGAATGCTCATGCATAATTTATGAGTACATTGTAGGCCTGTGTTCGGGAAAACCCTTCAGTGTTCAAACCACAGGCTAAATAACGTTCAACCCTCAGTGTTCATTGTGTACTGTAGGGAACTAATGTAGGTGAAAGATCATGCCTATATAAGGACATAGGAGATCATGACTATAATAGGACATATATTATTATGACCATAATAGGGCCTATACGATTATGTCTATTTTAGGGCATATATGAACATGTCTATATTAGGGCCTCTATATGAAACATAACACCCACTCCTCTTTTGAATTGGATGACAATGACCATACTTAAAATCTGGACAAATTTAAAAATATTTTTTTAAAAGCAGCCAAAAACATGGTTTTAAAAATCGTTAAAAAAATATGTTAAAAAATGTTAAAAATTAGCTATGCATAGTCGCCACTTGAAAAAGTCAATTCTGTCCCACTTATAAAAGTTGCATCACTACAAGCAGAATAAGGCCATGCTTTTTCAAGCGAAAGTGTCAATTTAGGAAATGTTCCAATTTTTTTTCGTTTATTTATAAAACGAGTGAAGAGGTTGAATTCTTTTCCAGGACGTGATGAGCCAATTTGAGATTAAGTGTCCTGTCTGGAAAATACAGCATTATCGGTGTTAGCTACTGCATACAACGAATCCAAAGCCTCACAGAGAACGTCAATCGCACATAGATGGAATTCAGCACTGCCAACAGTCGTTGCTGTGGCAGTTTGTGCGGCAGTTGTTACCTGGGTGCCTGTGAAGGAGTCACCTAACTCAGCAGGAGCAAACGGCACCTGTGGATTCTCAAGGAATGCGCTCATGAGAATTGGAAGACACAGGGGACAACGCAGAGCATGGGCCTTTAGGGGGTCCAGCATAGCATCCATTACCGGAGGCGTATCTGATGGAAATGTTAGACAGAGATCCAACGCGCATTCTTCTCCGCAAAACAGGCATCGAAGAACAGGTAAGATGCAGTCCACCCAGACTGGTCTAAACGATAGAAACCAAGAGCCGTTCAATTCTCTTAGGCAAGGTATGCCCAGAAGCTGTACCATGCGTTCACGGTATTTCCGCTCCATGAGCGTGTTCGCAATTTCCTCAGAAATTGGGCCGTCCATTGCGTAGCAGTAATATTACAATAAGGACTCCTGCAATTAGGAACAGGATAAGCGGGAGACCTCCAAAGACACTTCCCAATACGGAGTGTATAAAATTTGGGATAACTCTGAGGACTGTCTGAAAGGTGTTTAATAGTCCTGACCCTATGGTCTTAAATAGGTGTACAATACCGCTCGTATTGGACATATTGAAGATACGACCCACCATTTCTGTGAAATGAAAGGGGCCGTTTGTACGTATAAGCGCTTGTATCTCAGTCGAGGTCCTTGCAACTTGAAGTTGGGACGCCTCTTTGCTGGGGAAGCTGTGCGCTACACAAGACATATTAACATAACATAACAAAGTTTCTCGAGCGGAGGTTAAGGGCACGGGTTGCTGTAAAAGCATGGCTTTCAGCCTGCTCAAAGTATCAAATTGTATAAAGGAAACATTCAACGAAGGCCACAGCGGCGCCTCCCTGACTGTGTTCAGTGGCGGAAACAATACTTGCATACCACAAGTAACCCTGGAGTTAACGGTGAACAGATAGGTGACGCCCGGAAGCATCCCACAGCAACCTTGATCATTTAGCATCAAGTAACTCCCATTCGAGAGCAGCTGGAAAACCGGCGTGATCATGGCCGCTGGGGTCCCTGACATGTGACAAGATAAGTTCGCTACTGAACCACTACATGCTCCATGCAGAGAAATATCCTGAGCGTTCTTGCAGTTTGTACCACTCAGATACACTTCTCGATCCCCACTCCGGCATCGATATTTATATGGTAACTCCCAAGTTTCCTTATTGTATCCCTTACCCATCTTTTCATATCTGCCTGCCTTTGCTCAAGGCAATATTGAAACTGAAAAGTAGTGACCGGTAGAGTCATTTGGCCATGAATTATCCATTCGGTCGATGGCGATTCTGCTACAGTGAATGGTAATCTGCCCAGTTTCTCAATAGGCAGCATTGTATATTTGGCTCCCCTTTGTGCCATTTCTGTCTGTTTATCTGTTAGATTGTATTCTGAAAACAGGGACGTGGTGGTTATAAAACGCCAGGGCACATAGCCTGCACGCAAAGATTGTAGTGTCCAGCTTAAGATCATAATAGAACGCAACTGAGATTGCCCGTGTTGTAACAAGGCCAAATCTTGTTCTAATATGTCTATTGCCGAAGATACAATGTTGCCTAAGGAGTCAATCCTGGAGGTCAAAGTCGTTAACCCATTATCTACCACAGCTAATGCCTTTTCTAAGTTAATGCGGTCTATTTCCCGTATCCTCTCTGCGGCCTCTAGTTGGGATATTTTCCAGTTTTCATTGTAATATGCATAAATGCCAGCATATATGAAACGTTTCGGACTTGATTTCCTAGGGCTTAATAAGAAATCCCTAAGATCCATGTCAGGTGTGAGTAAGGTCAAGTGATGTTTCACTTCTGTGAGTGTTGAGGTTTCTAGCCAATCAAGGCTATAGGATGTCACTACCCCTGGGTGTTGTCTTTGTACATAGCGTGGATCTGGCCTGTGGATACTAAACCCTTTGGATGTATTCATAAATCTCTGCTGACATTTGTTTGTGTCAATGGGCCAAATCAGCCATTCTGTCCAATCAGGGTCTGATCTGTTGTAGTGGATAATGTCATATAGTCTTACCTCATGTGTAGTTGAATTCTGCCCCCGCCCATCTGTGATGGTGTTGGAAACCCAGGCGAATTCAGTTCCTTGTTCTTGGCTAGTTCAAGACAGGATGTTTGTTGCACAGTTTCATTTAGAAATATCATCTGCTGCGGAATGAGACATGCCCTAAAAAGCGCTTCTGTTCTCTGGACTTGCCAGTCCCTAGAACCCCAGATTGTTTTAAAATCTATTTTGTCCTTCCATAGGTCGAAACCCTGTGTAGACAACTGGGCCATGAAGGAACAAGAGTAAATCTGTTTGGTGTTTGTCAACATAATTTTCTGAGCTGATGTTTTTGCCACTTTGTAATAAAATGACGTTGGGTCAGGTGTGTTGAACCCTGAAAAATATATACATTTCTGTGCAAAGGTTTGCAAGCTACCTTTCAGTGGTGTTGGGCAGTGTTCCCACTGGTGGTACTCAAATACATTTCTAGGTGTTATAGAAATGATGACCATAATGCTGGTAACAGTACAATGTATCATAATCTGAAGTACCTTCTAACATTTCATTGTTCGGAAATGCTGCAGTTTTTTCTAAATCAGACATTATGTTATTCACAGTTTCAGAGTCCCAATCATCAGAAAATGTACTGGAGGTAATGATATCACTTAAATAAATTTTAAATACATGTTTAAGCTTTAAAAGTTCAGTCGGACCGAATATATTGAAATCAGTCTTGTCCCATACTATACCGTCTGGTATAGGAACTGCTGTGATATTCACTGTAGACAAGTCTCTTGGTTCACGATGTGAAGATTGCTGTGGCTTTAAAATTAAATGAACCTTTTGGGCTGTAGAGCTCTGTTGAAGGTATCGTTCATTAATAAGCATACTAAAGGTTGTAATTAAACCTAGCCAGAAAATGAAAAATAGAATCCCAGTGATATACCATAGTTCTATCCAAGGTGACACTAGGTAAGTCTTTTTAAAAAAGTTCAGAAAGTCAATGAGTTTTTGTTTGTGTGATTTTTTGGCTGGCGTCATTTCTGGCTCGCTTGGATCCAGTGAAAACGTATCAAAGTTCATGAAGTAGCCAGAAGCAGTTCAATCAATTGTTGGAATCGCATCGGGATTTATTGAAATCAGATTTTGCTCTTGACGAGGCATGTTGACGTAGACGTCTGTAGTCAGTCTAATTGCAACTTGGTGGTTAAGTTGATTTTCATTTTTAAGTCGAACTTCTTGTTGAAGTGGAACGAGTTCCATAGCATTGTTGCTTAGTCCTTCATTCAGTACAGGTGGCTCTTCAAACGTGATGAGACTTTCTGTTTGAACTACTTGGATTGTAGCGAGAGGAGGGTGTCTGCTACTGTGGAGTCCACGTGGCCTACTGTTTAGTATCAGCCTCATAGTGTGGTTTGATTAAGTTGATTGAGACAAATTTTTTCTCCTCTTTTCCAACAAGAGGCGGCAGAAGTACAGTTCTTGTGCCTTGGATTGCTAGGACCGGTACAGCTGTTCTGTAAGATGGCCCAAATTCTTTCTTGTCTGCAATCTTCTCTCTGACCAGATCCCCGACTTTTGGGATCCAGACAGGTCTTGCCGTTACTGCCTTGACTTCCTCAGTGGCGGTCTGTTTTAAGTGGACGTTGCTTTGTTGTGTCCTGGATTCATTTAGATCCTGTAAAACAGCCAAACGATCATGGATATCAAATGGTTTTTCATCCGCCACTGCGCCTTCACAATCAAGATCAGGTACCCACCTTCTTGTCCCAAATAGGACCTCGTAAGGAGTGACACCCCCTAGAGAGCTTCTTGGCTGGTTGTTAATTGATCTTTGGACCCCATAAAGGTGACTGACCCAACTACCGCCCTTGCCTAATACCCTAGCTGTTAAAGATTGCTTTAAGTCATGGTTTTTCCTCTCCACAACTGAATTTCCCTCAGGATGATACAGAGAGGAGTACCTCAATGCTACACCCATTCCTTCCATGGCCTCTTTGTAAGCCCGAGAGCTAAACGCCAGGCCACGGTCAGAATGTAACGTGCCAACTGCGTATGTGCTGATAAAGACTCGCAAATCTTTTATAACAGTTCGAGCGTCAGCCGAGCGCTGAGGCCAAACCCATAGGAATCTAGAGCAGGAATCCACTGCAACCATGATATATTTCTTGGCCCCATCTGACTGTAAGGGGCCGCAGTGGTCCAAATATACACAAGCGAGAGGTTTGTCCGATTTCAAAAATGGTGTCTGCGCTGGGCGTGCTACGGTGGAACCTTTCATCTGCTGGCAGATGTCACATTTCAAGACGTAGTCTTTAGTTTGTTTTGTTAACCCTGGCCACCAATAGCGCTGTTTCAATAAAGAAATAGTTGCTGTAACGCCTGTATGCGCAGAGCCCAAACCCTCATGTGCTGGTAGAATTAAACTTTGCCTACGATCCATATTTGGTATTACTCTATCCCCCTCTCCAGGAATCTGAGCATATGGAATGTTGTGTGCATCTAACTTGTAGGAGTATTTGAGTGGAAATTTTTTAGGTACTGCTGTGCTGCCTTTGCATGAAGCAATGACAGCTACCATAATCTCCTCGTCTATCCTCGTTTTTGAATGAGTGATTGCAGCTACGGACGCTGTGCGTACAGCCCCCTTTGCGGCTTCATCAGCCAATAAATTCCCTTCAACGTGAACGTCATCACGCTGATGACTCAGTGTATGTGTCACGCGAGCCCTCGGTAGGTCGTTTTTCAACTCCACTACCTGTTCCCATAGCATTTTATGCTTAATTGTGCTACCTTTTGCATCTTTAAACCCGTTTTGTTCCCAATGATACAAGTATTCATTGTATGACTGTACACAGTAAAAGGAATCACACACAATTAGTGTGGGGAATTCATGATCCGTATTTACAAGTGTCAGTATCAGTGCTTTTAATTCTGCCAATTGAGCGGTGCAGTCTCCTAGAGATTGCATTTTAGTGCAACTTGGATGGAACTTTCCATCGCGCATGCGACCTTTAACAATTGCACACGCTGCGCTGTAAGCTTGCTTACTCCCTATGGCCGGTTGAGCAGATCCGTCAGTGTAAATAATGTATTCATACTGATCTAGAGGCAAAATCTCATTTGGTAGAGGATATTCTTGTTCGTATTGAAGAAATGCTTGTGTTTTTAAACTTGGATCAAATCTGTATTCAACAGCCGTAGCAGTAAGAGAATTAGCCCTTTGTATCCATCTGAGATGTAAGGCTTTCGCATTTGGAATGCGAGCCTTTGTAACAGCCTCTAAGGCTGGTACTGGGGTCATGACTATTATGCGCTTTCCCTGAGCCAGAGTTCTTTCTCTTGCTGTCTGCACTGCTGTCAGGATTTATTCTGTTGAAGTGAAATGCATCTCTGCATTTGTGTACAGGTGTGATTTGTATGCAATTGGAACCTTTTCACCTTCATTGAATGTTAAGTAATTGTACCCGCATTGACCCTCTATTACTCGGATCACTAAGTTGCGTAAATTTACGCATGTCTGTAAGTGTTTTGAAGCTATCATGTCTTCTTGTAGTGAACGTAGGATGTTTGTATGTTCCTGTGTCCATTGTCTGACTGAAAAATCAGGTTTTATTAAGCCGTAGAAAGGTTTTACTCTTTCTGCGTAATCCAAAATGTATGTTCGACCAAAATGTAGGAATCCCAGAATTGATTGTAAATTCTTTAACGATTTTGGAGGTTGGAGCAGCGCACACTTTTCTAAAAAGTTAGCTGCTAGGCTTTTTCCTTCACTTGACAGCTCATACCCTAAGAACAGGACATTGAGATGGGCAATTTTTGATTTTTTTAAAATAAATTTATAGCCCTCAGAGGCGAATCCTATAATAATGGTGCTCACCCTGGTCAAGTGCCTTGGTAAGTCATCGTCCGTCAGATAAATATCATCCACATAGGACAATGCTTCTTCATCCAAATTTTGGAGTAACTCTGTTATCCTTGCTGAAAACAACCCCTGGCTATTCTTATACCCTTGGGGGAGTCGACAAAATTGCAGTTGAGACCCTAGCGCTGAGAATGCGGTCAAATACCTGCTTTCAGGCGCTATATTTTGGCAGAAAAATCCATTTGAGATATCAAGTGTAGTTTTGTATTTTTTCCGCACAATGTTATTCATTAATGCGGCACTGTGTGCATTTTGGACAGCGAATGTCTTTGTGCAAGTGTTTAAATGTCTGTAATCTAAAACTAGACGATATGTATTGTCTGGTTTTGATACGGGGAACAAAGGATTGTTCATTGGTGAGGTAAAATTTTCTATCACCCCTTGGTATTCAAGTTGGTCTAAGATCTCCCTGACCTGTTTTTTAGCTTCTTGCTTTATAGGATATTGCCTATGAGCATTTGGTGAAACTTTTAACGGGATCACGTGGTGGGTTCAATCCTCATCCCAACCAGCATGATTTTTGTACAATGCCGGAGCTAGGGCAACCTCCCACTCCTGTGCATATGCATGTTTTAAATGTATGGGAACAAGGTCGGAAAAGGCTGGAAAAATGATCTCTTCTCCCCTGGGGCACTCCATGACAAATGCTGGCGGCCAGTCTTGTTCTGCTAATAGAATGTCATAACCTGATGACAGATTTTTCCAAAAGAGACTTTTTATTTTCCATCCGGAGTGTTATTTCATGTAACATATGTGGGACACTTACCCGAGTATCAGGTGTTTCCACCATGATATACTCACTCAACTCCGCGGTCACCAGAAAATCCTTCAGGTTCTGGCGAGCTATTGTTACTTCTGCCGTGCTGTCTAGCATCGTCAGAGCCCATTCCCCGTTCAGAAGCTGTGTCCTCAGAATTCTGGGCATGTCTGATCTTGAGACCTGCTACCTTCTTCTTTTTGAACTGAGGTTTTGTTTTTTGTTTATCTTCCTTTTTAGATTCGTAGTCCGCAGCGCTTTGCGTGTCTCTGGACTTTGTACGCTCCTCTTGTCTTTGTTCTGACCGTCCTTCCCTCTCAGAGTTTTTTGATGAACCCTGAAAGGAATGAGAGGAACGTATATCAGTATCCTGATACCTGTCGGGTTTCCTAATATTATCCCTATTCCTGAGGTTATACCTCCTTTCAGAGGGCTCCTGTTGAGGAGACCTGCCTCGGTATTGAGATCTGCTGTCTTTAGACTTTTGTTGCTTTTTATTCTCCCACTTCTTTTTAGAAGAAGTAGGTGTCTGCTTTGTAGTGTCCTTTTCAGAACTGCCCACTAGTTGTGGTTTTAATGCTTTCCCATCTAAACTGTCTCTGCCTAATTCTGCATATGCAGTTTCAATTATTTTGGGTAGTTCGTGTTGTTGATCTACTGGACTGAACTCTCTTAGGCGTTGGTGGATCGCCACTGAAGCTGCTTCCCCCTTAATGTTAGCTAGTATTATGGCTGATACCTGTTCGTAGTTAGCTAGTAACTTCATCCCTAAGTTAAGGGCAGGCTCTGCTCCGTACTCATTTTGTATCTGTCTCAATACGTCAGGTACTACTGCTAATGACGGGATACCATGCATTCTGGTATATATGGCAGCAAAGACTGTATCCCAAGAGGTGCAGTCCTCTATTTGTGGTGTGATCCCCATGGGCAAGCAGATTGTTAGTATTCTGTGTTTATCACAGGTGGTAGTATTCGGGAATACTGCCTCAAGCTGAGTTATTTTCTGAGCTATCCAGAATGGTATTTGTTCTCATTTTGCGGGCATTTTGCCCATTACCGCGTGTAATGTTTGAGGAGTAATTTTATTTCCTGTACCCTGAGGTGGAGTACTATTTGCTGCACCTGGTGCAGGTTGGATTGTTAAAGTCCTCATGACAAATTGTGTCAGGTTTCTGTAGATTTTAAATAAATCTGTGTGTTGTACGAGTAAGTCTCCTGGTGGCATTGTGGCAATGTCATGATGTGGTGTGTAGGCTGCTGATATTGGCCATGTGGCTCCTTCTCCTCCGAGTGGGCCTAACGTTACTCTTCTTCGTACGTGGAGTAGGGCGCCATTAAACCAGTAATAATGTTCCTGGTAAGTGAGTGGAATCTCTATGTCCTCAAATGGACAATATTCTGGTGGTGCATCTCCTTCTATATACTAGTAAAATGTCTTTGTTGTTGCATTTGCTGCTGGGAATGTAACCCATGAATAGAATACCTCTGTTTTGTTTGATTTGTGTGCCTCAATCACGAAAACTACCATGCCACCCCTAGCTTGTAAACCATTTTCTAAAAGTCTTAGGGTGACTGTCATTCTGAATTTTGGTGCAATCTGTATTGCATCCGTAGGATCTTCTCCTTCTTCTGAAAAATTCAGTTCAACTCTCTCTGCCCTTACCTCGGCATCAGCCATGTTTAAAGGAAGAAGTGTTCCAAGGGAACTAAGATAAGGTGTTATGTACAATTTTAGGAACACTATGTCCTTTCAAGCTTGAATAACCAACAGCCAATAAATAGTATTTTTGTACTACTCAGCTGTGGCGGATTTTGTGCCCACCCACTCCAGACGTCTCTGGGGTTTTGTGAGTAGGTTCTCTGAGAATAGCACGACTGAACTATTCAGATTCTACTGTTAAATAAGTACCCAGCCAACGTTGGTGGCGCCATGTCATGTAGTTCCTATAGTACCCATGCAGGACCTGCGCATTTGGATAACATAAACTGTGGGCTTGGTGGCAGACTGGCTCTGTGCACCCCCACCGCGTATGTTAGCCTGTTTTGCATTAGCTAGCTCACAGTGCCACTAGAAGCTCCTCTTATCGGGGAGAGATTAGTTTCTGGCAACCTTAGATCATGACAACCCTGATCCCTCAGAATCGTGGAAACAATGTACTACTTTTCGCACAGTCACTCGTGCTTACTTGTTCGGTTTGTCTCAGAGAGTTACACAGAATAAACAGTCTGGGTGTTTCAATAAGTATTTATTGAACAGTTGTTATTCTAGTGTATAATATATGTGCTGCAACAACCAGCAGACAGTAGCAGAGATATATTATCAGCAGTACGATAAAAGTGAAAGGATAGTACCGTTCTACCATATTGCAATAATAATGGTTACATACATGAATATATAAAATGCATTATAAAAGTGCGCACACTCCTACGATGCCTAACTAGATGTACCTAAGTGTACCTAGCATGTGTGTAGGTCTAAAAGCCTAAGATCCAAGAATCCCTCTAGGATTTAGTCGAACCCCATTACCTGAATAGAGAGAGTGTGGGACCCCATCCTGGTCTCGAGTTGGACATCCCGCAAGGGCTCTGTTAGACCGCTGTCAGCTGGAGCGACTGCATGCAGGAGCCTCAGCGTCTCTGGTCAGTGTGTCGGCATAGAAGTCTCGGTTCCCTCTATCCTACCATGGAAAGATGCGGTGTATTTATACCCTAAAGTGTCTCGTCCCTCAGTATGGTGTGTATTGGTCTTTGTTAGACATGAGGAAGACGTCAGGGGTGAACTTTGTACATACACATTATGCAGGAGATGTAGCTGGTGAATGCTCATGCATAATTCATGAGTACATTGTAGGCCTGCTTCGGGAAAAACCCTTCAGTGTTCAAACCACAGACTAGATAACGTCCAACCCTCAGTGTTCGTTGTGTACTGTAGGGAACTAATGTAGGTGAAAGATCATGCCTATATAAGGCCATAGGAGATCATGACTATAATAGGGCATATATGAATATGACCATAATAGGGCCTATACTATTATGTCTATATTAGGGCATATATGAACATGTCTATATTAGGGCCTCTATATGAAACATAAGAGTACTGCGGTGCAGCTGGCGCCAATTTCAACTTCAGAGCCTGAGGGCAGTACGATTGGCTCACAGCAGTCATAACCACCAACAACACCAAGATCAACAACAACAAGAACAGGAGCATCAGCCCCACCAAAATTGGCACAGGAATGGTTTCTACAGCAAGGGTTGTTAGGTCCAGTGTTGAGGCAAAGGCAAAAGAGGCCGAGCAAAGGCGAGCACTCCTTAGCATTGAGCGGATGGTCCAGGCCTATATAGATGACCCAACAGAGGTCTTGATTGATCAAAACCCATTGCTGTATTGGTATAGGAAAAGGCACCAATGGCCAGTGCTCAGCAGGCTGCCGATAAACTATCTGGCTTGCCCTGTCGCAAGTATCTCTTCTGAGCATGTTTTTAGTGCTGCTGGTGCCGTTCTGACAGTGAGAAGGACCAGTCTCTCGCCCCAAAAGAAGTTAACCATGATCAAAATGAATCAGCACTTTATTCCACCGGATTACACCATACCTGAAGAAGCACAGCAGGAAGATGATGACGGCGACTTAGGTCATGGAAGTAGTGTGTTAGATTACATACTTCTGGGTGAACCACCAGAGTTTGAGGACGAGCTCTACTTCCCTGACAACAACTAGGCTTTTGACTTGTTACTTTCTTTCTTGCTTATATACTTTTATTATTTGTGTGTGTCTCTGTCTTTCTGGTTCGAATCACAACAAATCCATCACCACAGTCTTACTCTTTTATTGCCGGATTGGAGTTGCAACTGTGTGCAGTCAGTGAATAAGTAAGTCCACTACTCCGAGTCCTGCTCCAGTCCACTCCTAAGTCCTGACTCGCCCTGAGACCATTTCCCTCAAGCCACACATTGGATGGAGAATACAACTAGTACAAGAAATGTCATGTGTGCCTGCCTCGTCGAGTCCCTCCAAAGAACCTGACTATAGGTATCCTCCTTTCCGAGCCGAGACGGACTGCCCCGTAAGAACAGGTAAATGATGGCATGCATTGGATGCTGACTCTGAGTGATTGGTGTTTCTGTTGTTGTTGTGCATGATGTCTATTAGTATTTAATCTACACACAAAAAAGTGACTCAAGTCAATGTGTCCCTTCTTGTTGTTCAATAACAAAATTGTACTACTGCAGGCCAATCCATTGCATTTTTGATTCTGGACTCACTCAGTACACTACAGAGTTGGACACCATCATGACCATACCATACTTGTAGTCAGTCAGTAGGATCGGAGATGATTGATGGAATAACTCGGGGCGTTTCATGAAGTGGCCTAAAAGGTAAACAAGTCAACAACAACCACACCAGACCTACATGTCTGTGTAGTGGTGGAGGCGAGTGTAGTGGTATGACTGACAGCGGAGCATTGATTTAGTTACTTAATTTGGAAAATGCTATGTTGCTGTGTATGTGTGCTCCGTGCTGTCTGGCTCAAAATCTAAGCTCAGTGGAGGTTGGGTGGGCACCGCAGGCCTGCTCTGTCCTGTTGTTGTTGTAGGTTAATGCTGGAAACAGAGTAGACATGATTCAACCATGCCGCCTTTGAAAGTGTTCTTGATGCACTCCTCCTTAATTCATGCATTTTTACTTTCCTCCTTGATTTTTCAATATCCCTTTAGTTTTTCCATGTACCCTAACAGGCCGGCCTTTACCCTGTGCTATACTGGGAAAAACAACTCACACTTACCTTACAAATCCGCATCCGCCAGGCAGGCAGTGGCACCCAAGATTGACGGACGGAGTGTCCATGGAAGGAAGGACCAAGAGGAATGCCGAGATGCAACTCCCAATTTGACCATAACACATAGTATCATCTTTTATTTTTCATTTGATTCATTTTTTCTCTTCGATCATTTCGACTGTGTGTTGTTGTTTATTATGTTTGCTTATATATTTGACCCCTGCAGCTATATTTTAATTTTCTTTGCTAGCTTTAAAAGGAAGCCTGGTACAACAGAACATAAAATGTATGTAATTTGGTTCTCTCGACTCTCTCTGGGGGCAGACAGGCAAGGCAATTGCAGAATAATAATAATTAATAATATACTGCTGCCCTGTACTACTAGTCTAGTACTACTCATCATCATCAAGTCATCATCATGCATGCATTTCCTTTTTCTCCCTTAACAGATTTATGATGGCCATCTGCCAAGATTGTGTGTTGTCCATGTTGTAGTGTTTGTCTTTGTCAAACCTTTCCCTCAAATACCTCTTCCAACCATTCATCAAAGCCTAACCCTCTTCCCCCGGGCTGTGTGATTTATAATATTGAGGTGTGACTAAATTAAATTTACACCAATAATTGATCACACACTTGCTGGGGCGGATGTAGTGAAAGTAACACTAACTCAAGGCAGGGCGAGGATCTTCTTCTGCTCTAAGTTATATATATATCTATATCGGCCACACTGGCAACATATAGATTATGGGGCAGATTTACAAGAACTGGTGCATCTCTGCATATTAGCAGAGATGCGTCAGTTCATTTGCGTCCCGTAAAAAATCCCTTGCGCCACCATGGATGCGTCGCATTTACAATGCGGCGCACCGTGGCGCAAGGATAGACAGTTGAGTGACGCATCTTTTGGCGTACAGGCAGTGCATTGCTGGAGTAGTGTTGCAAGCACTACGCAATTCCAGCAATGGTCAAGAATGCCTATTCCTAACATGCTGCGTCACTCCTTTCGCCTGCTTCAAGCAGGCGTAAGGTTTTGACGCAGTGGCATCGTAAAAGTAAATCTTGTAGATTTCACTGCCTCACTTTTATGAGGCTTTCTCATGTCGGAATGCCCACCCTGCATACATTATACCTGACGCAGGTATAATGTAGCGCAGGGCTTTACAACGTGACGCATCACCCTAGATGCGTCACGTTGTAAATATGTCGCAACGTGGCGCATTGTTTATGACGCCGCTGCGTCACAGAAGTGACGCAACGGTGGCGTAAAGTTGTCGCAAGGGGCTTGTAAATCTGCCCCTATATTTTTAACCATAGGATGAACTGGGAACCACTTGTTTAATGCAAGGGTGCAAAATGCGGGCAGGGTTGTCGAGGGGCTTTTTCGCTTTGCCTGTAAATTGGGCCATAAACCAGTGACTGAGCTGGTTACACTTTATAAAGACAAATGTGTGCCTGTTGCAACATATGGAGCAGGAGTGTGGGGTTACCATAATAGCTGCCAATTACAGATCATGGAAAATAAATTTATAAAAAGGATATTGATCATCCCAAACAGTGTCCCCACACTCTTTTGTCACTGTGAGCTGGGGCTTGTCTATGTGGATGATCGTATAGACTTGGTCGCCCTGCTTTTATGGGCTAAAATCTGGTTGTCTGAGGAGCTAGTGTTCTCAAGAGAGGTCATTAAAGACTGTATCAATTTGGATGGAGCATTATCTATCCCTTGGCTCCGATTTGTAAGAAATAACCTCTACAAACTAGGGTTGGGGCACTACTTTGATAACCCAGCTGGTATCCAGGAAAATGCAAAAGACGTCATGAAAGAGGCACACTATACGGGGGCGACTAGACGCCACTCTCAACCGGAGGTGATAGGCTTCCCTTGTTCATTACCTCCCTAGCAGCAATTTTATCTAACATTCACCATAAATGTACAGACACGATTTTATTTAACAAGATTTCCTTTACTTACCTTGCATTTCTTAGTGGCTTTCCCGAAACAGTCGGGATGGGCAGATAAATTGGCGCCTTGCCCTTGTGATAATTTGGCAGCTCAGAACACATTGCACTTTATGCTATTTTGCCCCCTCTATAAAGAGCCAAGAGGACATTTTTTAATTCCAATTTTAAAAGAAATTAGGCCATGCTCTTATATTGAAGGTTTTAATTATCTGTACTCTTTGGCTACTCATGCTATATGTAGTAGGGTATCTAACTACATTAAAGTCACAATGGCTATTAGGAAATGGTACTATATATAGTAGTTGAACCCGAATATTGTAATTTTGTTACACACAATTCAAGCATTGATGTATTCTTTAGGTGGGGGTCATACATTGCTGTGATTATGAAGTGCCTTGTAATATGGATTGCATTTTTTATCAAAAGATTGAATTTTAAGAATTATAGTTTTTTAAATAATCGATCTCTATGAATCCAATCCTATGCTGATTTGTAAATAGGCCACTGGAATGTTAATTTGTAATGTTGGTTTTATAAACTTTTATGGCTTTCTTCTGAAACCGAATAAAGTTATCTTGACTTGACTTGATTAGATTGCCCACCCATGCTCAGTATTCGCTATTCAATTATTTTTCCAGAGGAACATAATTAACCCATCATAATTATTAATTGCCGGCATAGATTTATCATCCTTCCAGCACCAAAGGTTACGCTTGTCCACTCCATAGGTCGAGTCAACTTCATTTTGTAACTTGTACTAGGCTATCCCTGCCACCATTATGTTTTATTTTACTTTAGTATTGCTTATCATTCATCATCATGGTTTCTTGTTTGGCAGTCTTCTTCTTGTGTACTGTACTTCTGCTACTCGTTCCCTAGTCTCCCTCAGGTGACTGACTGCCTCATTTTCTTTTTTTGCAAATGCAACAGTCTACTACTGCTACCACCACCCACCATGGCACCTTAGGAAACCAAACCATCACCATGCAGCCATCGCTTCGCCTAAACATCAATCACAGGTAAGAGAAGAAGTGTGGGGGAGGCAATAATGTATGTACTATGGAAATTTATTAATTCACACACCCACATCCTTCCCAGTACATACTACAAAGGGATTTTAGTTGCAGAATGCATAGACTAGGAGGAGAGACTGACAGTAGTAGGACAAGTGAGGGTACTGAATCTATCTGTTGGTGTGTTACACTATTGGCAGATTTCAAAAACTGGCTGCGGCCCTGCAGCAAAAGGAGGAAACAAACAAGGCGACGTAAAAGAGTAACCCCCAGAAAAGAATGATTTACTTCATATGTATTGTAAAACTATAAATAATTTATTACCCTAACAAATATAAACTATAAGAAGAAACCCACAACACCTTACCCACCCTTCTCCCTAACCCCAACCAATGTCCAGTAAATTTTTCCATGATTGTCCAAGTCAAGAAGTTCAAGAAAACCCCAACTTTCCCAAACTCCCAACATCCCACCCACCAAAACAGATTAAAAAAGGGGCAAGGGTCGAAGACTGAGGTCTCCTCCAGCCTGGCCTCTAGGTGCGCCATCTGGAGGAGCATGCGGCACCGAAAGTTCCTGCAGGAACAACAGGGGTGGGCAGCAGTGGATGATGATAAATGTGATGGGCGGCTGGCGACTGCCAGAGCACGGTGCCGTACCACCAGAGGCACGTGGGGGTCCTGGCTGGGGCCCGGGGCATTGGAAGAAGCTGCAGCTGCCGCCTCCTCCACCTACTCCGCCAGGACAACCAGCTGGTGATATTCTTGCCGGATGGACTCCAGCTTCCGTTGCCGGGCCCTGGCTGCTAACTCCTGGCTGTTTGGTTGGGAATGAGTAGCTATATCAAGAAAGAAAAAAGACAATTGTGACCAATACTCTTAGCAAAAGATTAACACAAAATTACACACATAATACTTATAGCGACACAGTAGCACTAGCAGTTGTGGTATCCTCCTCACTTCCTCTGCCCCTAAGATTTGGATGTGATGATAAGACTTTCAGGCACTAGACACTATAGAGTAGACAAGTATTCTTCTTCTCTCTCTTGTTTAGCACAATTAATCTTATAGGCATGCCAGCTCAGTCAGCATGTGCCGTAGACAGACATACTCGGGTTACAGACTCACGTTACTTTACTACTGTCTGCAGGTGGGGCAGCTGTACTACACAATTATCTATTTTTCCATGATGGCCATACTCTGTTAAATCAATGGCAAATGCTCAATTTCACTTTCACCCTGACTACTACAATAAGGCGCAACATAACATGCTTATGAATGATGATGATATACGTCACAGCAAGTGACTCCATCACCTCACTCACGTGATGATGATGATGACATACTGATTTGTAAGTAGTTACCATGCAGCCGATAGGCCACCCATGGCTGACATGGTCAAAATGACATGGGTAGGGACTGGAGCGTAAGTGGGCCTCGGAGTCGAAGGGAGGTGATTGATGATGGGTGGGTAGGGTACATAATTATAGTCATGCACAACAATATATATGTTGTGCTTGCAAACTACTGTGAGTCAAGGGAGTATTCCATTCTGAAATACAACCTCAAACCTTTGAATCAGATTAAAAACCTTGCAAAAAAACAGTCCTAGTTCTTCCCAGGGCATTTTTTTCATTTATCATTGCATTGCTCTTCTAGCATTATTTTATTCTTTACCCTTGGCTTTGGTACTCTGGCACGGTTTAATTTTCTTTTACATTCTCTTCATCCAGTCTGACTCTTCTTCTCAACTACTATGATACCATCCAGGCATCCATCCATCCAAACATGGCTATCATAAACCTTTCACCGACAACATACATTTGTCATAGATATAACTAACCAACCACCACCCATGCGTCCTTGCTTGCCTTTGAGTTTGACCCCTCAAACCCCCAGGAGGATTCCTTTCACCCATACAGTTTCACCCACCCAGGCAGGCATCCTTTCTGCTTTCTTTTCTTTCACCTTTCACCGATCCTTCAACTACCCATGCATCCTATCATCAGCCACCTATATGCATCCCAGGGCCCCTTCCTTCACCCACGCGTCCTTCTCTGCCAGTCATATATTACATGTCGTCTGACTCTTTGTCTTTGTCATAAAACTTTCTCTGCTGAGATGAATATAGAATCGAATAGGCCATTAGTTACTCAACCCCCACCGCTAATGCTCATGTTAAGTAAAGGGTGTCTTCTTGAACTGTTCAGTATTCACAACAACTTAGTCTCAGCAGAGGTACAGTGTACTACTGAGTGTGTACACCCTTGCAGCGAGTGTATTCATCATTCTCAATAAGACAAAAGTAAGGAATATGATTTACCACCACCCGCCACAGCTGCTGCATCACCCCCTGCAGCTGCCGCATCTACTCCCTCCGGAGTGGCTTGGCCATCACCGCTGGCCCCGGCACTGGTGGTCGGTACGCCTGGAAAAAACCTTTCAAATTTTTTAGATGCCATATGCCTCCCCTATTTTTTTTTTCATTAGCAAGATTGAAAATACATAATTGATAATACATACACCACACACATCACTATCTACAATTCGGATACTAGAGTAGAGTAGACAGTATGTCTTATCAAAAATAACAAAATAATATCCGGTTGGGCATTTTGTTGGTAGCAATTTTTGAAAAGCCTCTCAATAAGAGAACAACCCAAAGGACTGGACTCAGTGGATAGAGCTATTGGTGCAACACATTTTTTGAAAAGAAGAAAGAGTGGCCAACTGGGCAGACAGGAGGTCTCTCTTAGTTGGAAAATAATAGTGCCGTCCTCCTCCTCATACTTACTTCCTGCCATGGTGCACAGTAATCAGTTGTTCAGTGTTCACCATCAACTGCTGTTAATAAAGAAAGTACTAGGCCTGGATTACAAAAAGTAAAATACACCACTTTGGGGTGTCCAACGGGAGTGACCACCATTTACTGATTGAGCATGAGACAGTAGAAGAAAGCCTTCTCATCTCACAAACCTGCGTAGAATACCTTACTTGGGCATGCAATCTGCACAGCAGATTAGTGCTACTAGTACTAGTAGTAGTGAGGAGTCCTTACTACTTCTAGTACTAGTAGTAGCCTAGGACCAATGGGTTCTCTGAGTCTTACAGTACCACTACTAGGCAATCCACATATGAGGGGAGAGGGAAAGCTGAGTGGAAACCCAGACCAAAGCAAGCTACAGACAGACTAATACAAAGTCAGAGGTTAGTCAGAGGCAGTTTGATTTGATGTAAAAAAAAAAAAAACAGACACTAGAAACAATGCTAGTACTAGTAGTAGTAGGTAATAGAGCAAAAACAAGAATTTAGAAACAGATAGATTGGAGAGGATTTTGAAAAAATTAAAATTAGGAAATGGAAATAAGAGTGGTAAAAGTTAGGGAAGTATTAATATAAGCAGCAGAGCCATCTGCGCCTGAGGCTGCTTCCTGCTGCTCCTGGGAGGCCCCTCTGGCTCCCACACCCGCCTCAGCACTGCCAGCAGACCCAGTCTTCTTCTTGCCCCTGGATGCTGATCATGTAAGACATAATTGAAGAGGCAAAAAATGATTTGTGTTAAATAAATAAATATAATCGCTCTAAACAGGAAACGGCAATTGCAATAACATTGACCTATCCTAAATCAGATCGACTAGTAGTAAACTAGTATCTCAGTCACGCACCATCCTATCTTTATTATTCCACAGTTCAATTCCGATTCCTGAATCCTAAAAATACCTAGCCCGCCTATTCCAGACTTTGGAATGAATTGCTAAAATTTGTTATTTACTTAAGTTCCAATCTCCTTCCTAATCATCTCTCAGTCTCAACTCCAACCCCTTTGACGGGTGAATCACTAAGTCTGCATTTATTTTTCTTAATGCATAGATGGACGCATGCATATTGCATTTTTGCATACACCAAATTGGTTGGTTGCTATTCACTCACTATATGAACTACAAAAGGTTCTACTAGGACAGAAGTCATATGAGAGGACGCGTCATAATACTAACTAACTAACTACCACCACTATCTTAGTGACAGGACAGATAGATAATAAGATAGATAATAATTTGTTGTTTTTGATTAACTAAAACCATTACAAAATACACATTGGTAAAAGTCATATATATTAAAACAGGTGGAAATATGTTTCTAAAAACTGAAGGATCTCTGGTATAAGAGAAGCTCTTATTCGCGTTGTATTGGAGACAGTCCAATATCTGTCCTTACAGGTTGCAGTTATGAAGGCTAAAACCCTGTATAGTTTTTGCAATTACTCAGGGTGCCGCTGATCTTTGCTTAGATGCTGCTAATAACAGGAACTTTACGAATTTCCCATTTAGCTGCTGGTCCTTGGGATCGAAGCAAGCAATCACAGCCTGTCTCCGAGTTCGAATCCCACGCTCGTTGAATTGTGCTTTTAGTAGGCCTACCCTTTCCTCTTTTAATTCGGTGCAAGAACATATTAGATGTTCTATATCCTCAGTCCCGTTCCCACATAGCCTGCATGAGTTCCCATGGTTCTCTCTCTGTCAGGGTGGAAGGTGCGGTATGGCTGGCAGGATTCCTAACCTATATTTTAAAAATTGCTCTTTGATCTTCCTTGAATACCCTAATTTAAAATATGCCTGTGGCCCCAGTAGTTTTTAACTGCTTAATGTCATTCATGCATGGCTCCTACGGGCAAGGGCAGCTTTGTCTTCAACAAGAGAGAGCTTCTTGATGACCTTGTTTACTACATGCTTGAAGTACGAGTGGGTAGTTTGGATTTCCCATAGGTCGACTAATCTGATAATGGCCAGTGACTCCTCCAGGTATTTTTTGGCTGGCGAGGTGGTTGTGCTGGACAGTTCTTGCCAGAGCTGATGATTCAATGTATTCGTGGGGGAGTTCTTAATTTTATGCCAACACTTGATGTAAGAACCGCGCCTTGCAAGAAGTTGTTTGGTTAGGCCAAACTCGAGTTGAATCTGTGCAGGCAAAACGTAAGACGTGAGGTTTAACATGACTCTATATGCTTTGGCCAGGGTGGTATCCAGCAGTTTTGCGTCCCTGCCCCTCAGGGCTTCGCTGCCATAAGTGATCGAAGGTGGAATTTTTGCTTGCGCTACCCGAAGAACGGGGGATAATATAGGCCCAGTGAGTTTTGTTTTAAGTTGCCTTAGTGTTGTCGCTATCACCATCCCTTTCCTCTTGATAGCCTCAAATTGGTTGGTGAATTGGCCACCTTTATCGATAATTACCCCTAGATATTTGTACTCGGGGTTGTTCACAATTGGAGTTTTTTCCAAAGACCAGGAGTGAGACCATCGTTTGCCGTTTATTGTCAGGGTTTTTGTTTTATTAATATTTACTTCTAGGTGGTTTTCAACTGCATATTCGTGCATCTTATTGAGTAGCCGTTGTAGACCAACTGGAGTATGGCTTGCCAGGACAACATCATCTGCATATGACATACTGGGGATGGCTTTGCCACCAAGCCGGGGGGCATGCGCGTTGCAAGTGCTAAGGGCTGATATCATGTCTGCTGTATAAAGATTAAACAGAGTTGGTGCTAGCACGCATCCCTGTTTGAGTCCTTTGGTAGTTGTTATGCGCCTCGAAAGATGGGAACCGTTACCTAGTTTGACCTGTATCCATGTGTTGGTCTGTAGATGTATCAAGAGTGTCAAAAGAGATGGGGAGATTCCCCAGAGTGCCAGTTTCTTCCACAGTATTGCTCGATTGACATTGTCAAACGCGGCCTTAAAATCGATAAAGCAGAAGTGAAGTGTTTGTTTAGATGTTTTTGCCTTGTCGATAAGTAGTGACATAGTTAGTATGTTAGTTGTTGTACCAGTATCTTTGCAAAACCCTGTTTGGTAAGGGGGGGATTATTTCTTTCTCTTTTGCCAAGTCCTGTAGCTCTGCGAGTAGAATGCCTGCAAAGTATTTTGCCTCTACATCTAAAAGTGCAATCAGGCGATAGTTTTTGGGTGAAGTTTTTTTTGCCAGTCTTATAAATCGGTGAAATAATGGAGCACTTCCATGATGCAGGTAGGAGCCCGGACTGCCTGACAGTACAGAAGAGGGGGGCTAGTGTTTCTGACCAATATTCTGGGTATTGTTTGAAAAGGGCTGGTGGGATCCCATTTGGTACCAGTGCTCCTTCTTTCCTCCCTTTTGAAATTTGCTTCCTAATCAAAACAGCATCGGTTCCATTTAGTGACAGGATAGGACAGCCTGACAGAACAACGGAAAGGACTGGAGTCTTTCCTAAGTGCATTACCTAACTTAAATTCTCTAACCTCTCTTACATAACCAGCCCAAGAGAGCACAAAGTTGCAAACAAGTATGATTAGTTAGTAGCCCCAAGCACCTGTCTAGAAGTAACAATCACATAATATAAGATTTTTAAACATAGGTTACCTGCATGCAGCAGCAGCATGTTAGCTATCTGCGAAAAAAATTATATTCCCAATAACACAGAACAGAAGAACACAATAGTAATATAATTAGCTACTCACCAAGCCCCGGGACCTCAACACCTGGCAGGTCCAGCAGGTCCTGCTCCCGGTCCAGGATGTCGGACCACCGGTGCGTCAATTGGTTATGTGTGCGCCGGACCCCAGAGCAGCGAAACACTGCCCGGCGTACCCTTTCCCACTGCTGGTGATGCTCACGGAGCTCGAGCCTGGACCCAGGCCTGCAGCCTGCTGCCAGGGTTCAGGGGTGGTGATGCTGCACAAAACAAAACAGTGCGGCCACCTCCACCTCGGAGAATAAGGCCCGTGGCTGCACCCCTTCTGGGCACCGCCTCCCGCAAGGAAGGCGGTTGCAGCTCTCGCTCCTCGTGGACCTCTTCCCCTGGCCCTTAGTCTTTTTCAGACTTTTGGCCATGGTTCTGGGTAGGCGGGGGTGGAAAAGAAAATGTAGGAAGTTAAAAAGTAAGTAAATTTTTTTTTAAAACAAGTAATAGAAAAAAAGTGAAAAACTCACTAAAAAACACACAAAAAGTAGAAAAAAATGAAAAATATACAATCTGGAATAGAGAGGGATAGATAATAAAAAAGATCAGAAAAAAGTTTCCAGAAACAAAGGATCAAAAAGATATAGGGAGGATAGAAAAACAGTCCCAGAACCATAGCAAAAAGTGAAAAACAAGATGGCTGCGCCCATTGGCGACCGCGTGGTGAAGTTTGCGCGATATTTCCCCCCGAGCACGCAATTAGCGTCCCCGAACACGGAATACGCGTTCCCGAACGTCAAAAAGGCATCTCAAACACCCAGGGTTAGTTAAGAGATTTACGACAGAAGGTTAAAACACCATTGTGTTTGTCATTTCCTGGAGAGGAGAAAAGTTTCCTCACCCAACCCCTCTTTAATTTTAAAGATTCATTTTCAGTAAGAGGAGATTCTTGTATAAGTGCAATATCAACATTGAAATTAGTAAAAAAGGTTGACACATTGCCACTTAATAGGAGAACCAAAACCCTTGAAGTTTCAAAATAAATTTTTTAAAGATATAGCAAAAGGAAAACAAAAAAATTCAGACCTAACAATATGTAGAAATGAAGACAGAGTGATGATGAAAGGAAAAGGAATCATGATGCTGAGATAGGAAGACAAAGGTTTAAAAAAAAACAAGTAAATATAAGAAAGTACAGGAACAATAAAAGTGTTTGAAAAATAATTAAAACAACCAGGATGAGAAACAAAAAGATAAACAAGGGAGAAAGTGATAACATACCTAGGTGTACATCAGAAAGGTTGCAGTATTGAGGCCACATGGAATCGATTACACTTCCAGGCTCCTAGAGAGAGGGAGATGGTAGACTTTAATACACAGGACAGAAGATAACATGAGCATGACATTGAAAACATTCCCTGCAAAAATAATATGCATTGGTTAAGAAAAATAACAGAATAAACAGAGAAAAATCAGAAATCAACATGAAGAGGAATATTATTTGGTAAGATAAACATCTTAAAAATATGTTATTTTAGAACTGGACATTTCCATGACTTGATTTTTACAGCTCTGAATAAAATATTTCATTCAGGCTGGGTCCTCATAAGTTGCTGTTTTATACTTTTGTATGTGACTTCAAAGAGACATGGATGCAATAGTCCAAATCGAGTGTTGAGAGATCAAAGCTCCGGTGTCATGCTTGGAAAAGCTGTGTGTCTCTCTGCAGGATCTTTAGCTTAGTCTTATAAGAAATACAGATTTTGTCCTAAATAGGTAACTTTTTTTTCAATTTTGACTTCAGAAAGATCTTTAAGTAAGGCAGTGTATTTTACAAAATAAAGAATAACGTCTCCAGGCTTGTTTGATGATGTTCCAAAGTTAGATTGATGGCCCAAATCTGTGCACTTTTTGTATATAGAGTGTAGGCAGTTCTGTTAAATACAATACTTTTGGAAGGAAAGATTTGAGAAAAACAAACAAATTAGTGCCCTCTGTGCCTTCAGGTATTCCATAAATAATACATAAATAAATTGCAGTAGAAGCTCCATAGAGGTAGGAGGAGGCATTTTTGTTGGAGACAGAGGGTCTTTTTAATCTTTTATGTGAGGGTTTGCTGAGATTGAGATGAGGTGAAGGAGTGCATTCAGATGTGAGTTGGAAGGTGAGAATATTCCTTTAAGCATAAACAAACTTGAAAACTCCATTGGAAAATATGTTTGGTTGAAATGTTACTGTTATTGCCTTTTATAGAGGAAAGGTTGAGAGGCCTAGAGGAAATGGCAGCTATTGTGGAGCAGCTGCAAACAAACAATATCATCACAAGAACAATCCTACTTTGCGTGCCATGTTCATTAGAATAAGGTGTATTAATGGATAAATATGATGTGGAAACGCAAGTAATCTCAGTGATCAATAAAAGAGGTTTAAAATGGCTGCTGTTGAAGGAGTATTAGGAAAAACAAGGGTCTGTGGGAGGCCAATAGGGCCCTCATGTAGCCTAGGCTACTAAGATTTCCTTGGAACAGCGTAAATCAGGAAGAACAATTTTTAGAGAAGTCCAGGCGGGACTGGTTACGCAATGTTTTTGGTATGGTACGCAAGGTTTTGGTATGACATCACATTTATTAAAAGCATAAATGGAGTATCATAATGTATTTCTAGTAATAGTTCCAGTGCTCACACAAAAAGTGAAAGTGCGTGAAGTGAGGGGTGGTCGTGACATTAAAATTTACATCGCATTGTAAACAACAGTAAACAAAACTCCAAATTATTTTAATGCAGTAGTGGAGTTTTTGGTTGTAAAGTCGACGGCGTTTCGATCTCATTAAGGTGAGATCATCATCAGGACAAAACAAGTGTAAGCAGGTGGAATCTATTGAGAAGGAAAGCAAAAATCAAACAATGGTCCCGGGAAGAATAGATATTTAAAATAAAATCAACAGTATAGCTTACAGATCTAATCTGTGAGTCAATGAAGTTAATCTAAAGAGGGAGACAGAATAAGTTCCGCCTCATAGAGAGTGATTTCAGAGAGGAAGAGACCAATACAATAAAGGGGAAGACTTACAGATCTAATCTGTGAAGTGAGTTAATCTTAAGAGGCGGTGATTGGCAGGTAAACCAATTATAGCGTTTAGAAGGGGAGACAGAAATAGTTACGCCTCATAAGGGGGTATAGAGAGAAAGAGGCGGTAACTCCAAGGTAACAGTAAGAAAAGATAAATTAAGGTAAGAAAACCTGGCGCTAAAGTGCAATTGGTGCCAATTAACGTCGCACTCATGGGGTGAGGCCATAACCGGAGAATAACCTGGCGCTAAAGTTCAAATGGTGCCAATTAACGTCGCACTCATGGGGTGATGCCATAACCGGAGAATAACCTGGCGCTAAAGTGCAAATGGTGCCAAATAACGTCGAACTCATGGGGTGATGCCATAACCGGAGAATGGAAGGCTAATTACAGGCGTGCGACTAGTGCAATCCATGAAGGAACAATTAACGCTGGTACTTGCCCTGGAGAATTAAAGTTCCGGAGGAGGATAGGGCGGTCAATTCCGTTGAGCGACGAGTGCTAAAGGGGAAAGGAAGGGAGATTAATGGGAGAATGGAGGGGGAGGTGAGTCCGGTGTAACGCAAGGCCACGAGGAGGACTTACTTGGGTGCCTGGGGTGGCACGAGCGGTGCACCGAATGAACGAATGCTGGGCAGGCCACGGGGGGCCACAGGAGTAGGAACGCGCCGTGGGGCATCTGACGAATCAAGCTTGTAGGTCTCTGAAATTAAGCGAAAGGCAGTTGAGGAAGCGGTAAGGGGGAGAGCGGGGAAAGGGAGCATCTAAGCGATCATGGACTTACTTGTGAAGGGCGATGAACCCAAATCAATTGAGGTGGTCCGGCAGCAATTCACCGAGAGTCCGAGGTATGCGGGAACAAAACACCAGTGGCTGCTCCGGGGCAGTGGAGCGATTTAAGGAGGTAGCGTGCGGGTTCCGCGCATGGGCAGTGGCGCTGGATCAAGTGGTGTATGCCGGAATTAGGAGACTAAGGTGGCAGCCATGTTGGGTGAGTGCCTATGCTGATAGCATAAATAGGCTACCCGGTGGTATATAGCGGTTTGAGTGAGATAAACAGCATAAGAAGGAAAAGAGTATGACAGCATATGAGCATGTAATAAATAGTAATTAAATAGCTGGGCCATAAAGTGCAAGTAGAGAGACGGTCTTTAAGGAAGCTGGCTCACGCTTAGCAGCAATGCTGGGTGAGGCCCTGTAAGGAAGGCAAAAATTAGCAGTAGTGTGAATGTAGTGGACAGATAGCAGAGAGGAAGAGTTAAAAGCCTAATCTAAAGGCAGTATAGAATAGGAGATATATACAAAAATGCATAATATATACAGAGTGTGGAAAAATACAGTCTGAATCTGCAGTTGGACCCGGAGGGTTATCACAAAATCATGTTCCACTCATCCAGAGTATTAAGTCCATTTTCAATGGAGCGACAGTTAAACATCCATTTACATTCGAGCCTGTTAAGAATTGCTTGAGGATCACCGCCTCTAGTTTGTGGGCGAACAATGTCAATCACTTGCCAGCGTAGGTCTTGTTCTGAGTGTCCTTTTTCAATGAAGTGTTCCACCAAAGGTGCAGTTGTGATTCCGCAGCGTATCCGGCTTTTGTGCTGGCTGATCCTCGCTTTTATTTTCTGGGTGGTCTGTCCCACATAGATGAGATCACATGGACATTTGACACAATAAATTACATTGGCAGAGTTACAGTTTGAAAAGAAGGTCAATTTTTGTGTAACAGTGCCATATTCAAAAACTTTCATGTTTTTCGTGAGTGGGCATGCAGCACAGTTTCCACACTTGAAGTGTCCTATTACTGGTGGGAGACCTAGACAGGTTTGTAAAGTGATCTCATTGCGGGACGGTTTGTATGCCCGAACTAGGTGGTCCTTAATGTTGCGCCCACGTTTAAATGAGAACAGGGGAGCTTCGCTGGTGATGTTGATTGAGGTGAGTAAGGGCCAGTGTCTTTTTATCATTTTGGTGATTTTATTGCTAGCAGGGCAGAATGTAGTCACACATGCAATACGTGAAGAAGTTTTCTTTGGTCTGGCTTCCAGTAAGAATTCCCTGTGTGAGAACCAAGCACGTTTCATTGATCTTTTTACCAAACGTCTCGGGTAGCCCCTGTTCATAAGCTTGTCACACAGGATATCTGCTTCCCTGAGGTAGTCTTCTTTTATTTTGCAATTTCTGCGTATCCTTAAGAATTGGCCATAGGGAAGGCCGTCCCTAAGTGCTCTGGGATGGGCACTCCTGTAGTGTAGGAGGGTATTGCATTCTGTGGGCTTTCTATATAAAGTCGTGTAAATCCCTCCATCACTGGGTTTGACAGTGACATCCAGATAGTGTACATGTGCATTGCTTGAGGTATACGTGAATCTGAGATCTGGCTGGCAGCTGTTAAGCCAAGCACAGAAGGTGTCTAATTCGGTTGTGGTACCTTGCCAAATCATAAATACATCATCAATATATCGATGCCAGCTTCTGATGTTATTGTGATGTGGATTGATTTCATTAAGGATAAATGTTTTTTCTATGTCGTCTACAAAGAAGATAGCAAAATTTGGGGCAAAAACTGCTCCCATACTTGTACCCTTGCATTGTTTATAAAATTTGTCATTGAACATAAAGTAGTTCTTAGTCAGTGCTATCTTCAGGAGAGAGATGATGAATTCAGTAGGTACCTTATGGGGTCTTGGCCTGTTGTTCAAATGGTTTTCAATGACTGTAGTCCCTTTATCCTGTGGGATATTGGTATAAAGCGACTCTATGTCCAATGTGACCAGGAGTTCTTGTGTGGGGTCATATTGTTCATGCTCAACCAAGTTAATGAAGTGTGTAGTGTCTTTCACATAGGCTATAGTGTCAAGTACTAGGTCATGGATAAAAAAGTCAATGTATCTGCCTAAGGGCTCAAGGATAGAGCCACAGCCAGATAGGATCGGCCTGCCTGGAGGGTTGTCCTGATTTTTATGGACCTTGGGAAGTGTATATAACACTGGTGTCCTCGGATTTTTATTGTTGAGATATAGAAACTCATTGTGACTGATATAGCCTGATTCCTCGGCTTCTTTAGTGATGGCTTGGATGAGGTTTTTTATCTCAGGTAGGGGGTCGTGTCTCAGTAGTTCATAGTGGGTCGTGTCATTGAGTTGGCGTAAAATCTCATGGTCATATGCTGTTTTGTCTTGAATGACAATACCACCGCCCTTGTCACAAGGTTTAATGATGATATTATCCAAGTTTTTTAGTTCAAGGAGACTTTCTTTTCTTCTAGACTGATATTGTATGGTACAAAGTCATGTAGGTTTTTCAATTTCTCCAGGTCTTTAAGGACTAGATTTTCAAAAGCGATGACCTCTGGGGTAGGGATCCAATTAACGCTGGTACTTGCCCTGGAGAATTAAAGTTCCGGAGGAGGATAGGGCGGTCAATTCCGTTGAGCGACAAGTGCTAAAGGGGCTCAACGGAATTGACCGCCCTATCCTCCTCCGGAACTTTAATTCTCCAGGGCAAGTACCAGCGTTAATTGTTTCTTCATGGATTGCACTAGTCGCACGCCTGTAATTAGCCTTCCATTCTCCGGTTATGGCATCACCCCATGAGTGTGACGTTATTTGGCACCATTTGCACTTTAGCGCCAGGTTATTCTCCGGTTATGGCATCACCCCATGAGTGCGACGTTAATTGGCACCATTTGCACTTTAGCGCCAGGTTATTCTCCGGTTATGGCATCACCCCATGAGTGCGACGTTAATTGGCACCAATTGCACTTTAGCACCAGGTTTTCTTACCTTAATTTATCTTTTCTTACTGTTACATTGGAGTTACCGCCTCTTTCTCTCTATACCCCCTTATGAGGCGTAACTATTTCTGTCTCCCCTTCTAAACGCTATAATTGGTTTACCTGCCAATCACCGCCTCTTAAGATTAACTCACTTCACAGATTAGATCTGTAAGTCTTCCCCTTTATTGTATTGGTCTCTTCCTCTCTGAAATCACTCTCTATGAGGCGGAACTTATTCTGTCTCCCCTCTTTAGATTAACTTCATTGACTCACAGATTAGATCTGTAAGCTATACTGTTGATTTTATTTTAAATATCTATTCTTCCCGGGACCATTGTTTGATTTTTGCTTTCCTTCTCAATAGATTCCACCTGCTTACACTTGTTTTGTCCTGATGATGATCTCACCTTAATGAGATCGAAACGCCGTCGACTTTTACAACCAAAAACTCCACTACTGCATTTAAATAATTTGGAGTTTTGTTTACTGTTGTTGTCAATGCGATGTAAATTTTAATGTCACGACCACCCCTCACTTCACGCACTTTCACTTTTTGTGTGAGCACTGGAACTATTACTAGAAATACATTATGATACTCCATTTATGCTTTTAATAAATGTGATGTCATACTAAAACCTTGTGTCCCAGCATACATTGCGTAACCAGTCCCGCCTGGACTTCTCTAAAAATTGTTCTTCCTGATTTACGCTGTTCCAAGGAAATCTTAGTAGCCTAGGCTACATGAGGACCCTATTGGCCTCCCACAAACCCTTGTTTTTCCTAATACTTAATTACCCCGGGTCTCAACACTGGGGTTCCCTTGTTCTTTGAAACATATGCTGTTGAATGAGGGCAGAGCATGTCCAAGTTGAAAGAAGTCAGCGTAAAATTAACAGCTCTAAATAAAGTTTGAAAATAATAACAACAGTTAACTATTATCAATTAACGTGTTGTAATTATTCCAAAAGAGTGATCCAAATGATTGCTTTCAACAGTTGTGATGACAATGGTGGCCGGCACAAATGGTGTGTGCTCTGAGGTGTCGGGATTCATTGGAAGAGCAAAAGGTAGAACTCGATGTCTGAAGGTTATTAACATAGCGCATTATGATCCTTAGATGCTGCCTGTCCTTGCATATCAAGGGGCACATTATTTGTGACGCTCCGGTGGGGAAAATCACAAAATCATATTCATGAGGCCACGCAAAGCCACTTTTTGAAAGGCCTTGTAGATATGAAGTCCAGCTAGGCAGTGCAAATGGCTGCGTTGCCTTGCTCTGTGCTAGGGAGACGTTCCATGGGCTTTGCAGTGGGTGTTCGCACACATCAGCCATGGATTTTGATACTTTGCCAGATTTACAAGACAATGTAAATCTGGGAATGCACCAACCTTACGCCTCCCCAGGGCAGATGCAACAAAGAGATATAACATTATTCCTTCTAGTTTTTTCCACTCTCCATGTGTGTTGCATTCTGTAGCATAGAAAGAGCAAAAAGCCTCCCGGGATTGTTTTTGTGCAGGAATCCTGCCAACAACAATAGCACCCTTGCACCATTGTGCAAGGGTTCCAAAAGAGCGCCAGCACAGGGTGAAAGAACAGGAACGCACCATTAGATAAATACGGTGCATTCCTGTCCTTTCACTTCAACGTAGGGCAGTGCAGCAAGGCCACTTGCCGAGCTGCTGTATGCCAAATCCCCGTTCATGTGCCCTAATTGTATGGTATTGCCATTGGGTTAAACCTTGGAGTGACATCTGTATATCCCTGTTTTATGCGGAGCCTCAATCGGGAGCCACCATCTTCACAGGATATCAAGCCACTCCCCCAGTATCAGTATAAGTCTGATGTATTTAGAGATATGGCTGGAATTATTTGATTTATATAGCGCTAATTCTGTTACAAAGCAAGAGAGTGCTGCATGTATTATGCTAAGGAGATGTGAATTATAGGCAGAAGGGGTTCTCAAACGTATTGGGAGAAGATAGTGATATATAGAAAGAAGTGACCTCTATGCTCGACATAGGTGAAGAGATAGAATGGTTTTGGCAGAGAGGCACATAGTAGTGTCAATGGCGAGGAGACTAGGATCTGGTGTAAATGAAGTCTTTCTTAGAGAGAACAGCAGCTGGAGGTTTAGAACCTGACAAAGCCTTACATATTTTCTGCCAGATGGCCCATCAGACATCCTCAGTCATTGACTGAAAATTAGCCAATCTAGTTGATAGCCACTATAGAATATTCTGCTAAAGGGCAAGCAGGCCAACTGTGTCAGAGAGGTACCCGAAACAGGCCAGGGCACCAAAATAAAAGTGGTGTCCATAAGCAAATCAAATGGCTACAAAGGTGGTCCACATTTGCACACTGGGGCAGTCTTGATCTTCAAAAGACATGCTGTGTAGATGTTTTGCAAAGTATGGGAGTCTGCATGCATTTTTGTCAAGCTCACCGGTCTATAAAACAGGCCCTCAAGCAGCCAAAATACGTCCCACACACTGATCTGTTAGATGTGCTTCTGGCAATGCCTGTTTGCCTTAAAGGCCTATCCGCTCCTACCATTTGAAAATGTAATTATAGGGAACATGTTGGAACTCTTTTTTGAAAGCGCAATTACCATAGTCAGGCTGAAGAACATTTGAGATATGATAGAATATTCCCTCCTAGTGAGCCTCATTTTCAAACGCATCCAAGGCACATAAATACTGTATGTTGCAATTTGTTTGCATGTCAGAGATGCATGCAGCAATGCAAATTTGTATAATTAGTCAAAGCCAGGGCTGTTTCTGCTGTAGTGGAGATAGGTGGTTGGCATTTAAACTAATTCAACTCTTTCAACCATTAATTTATACAAATAGGCACTAAAGTCATTAAAAAATGACAGGTTCATGGAGCAGAGCAAAATTGGTATCATTCAGGTTGAAAACTTTGCATCCTTATGCTTTATATATTTCGAATTTCATATGATATGAACCATTGGAACATTGGACACAACTGGAACATATAAAAACATGTGCAGCAAAATAAATTTTAGTAATAAGTTAATGTAGCCTTAGAGCCCAACCTAGAGGGCTCTATAGGCCATTAAAGGCCCGCTCTAGCGTTAAAGGCCCGAGCCGAAGGTGAGGGCCTTTAACAAGAGAGCCGGCCTTTAATGGCCGGTAGAGCCCGCAAGGAGGGCTCTAAGGCTATTAGAACATTCCACCCCTAGAGGGCAGATTGTTCTAATTACTAAAAACAAAGGCCTCTCGGAGCCCAAGGGGGTTCAAATCCCCTCGGGCTCCGAGAGGCCTTTGTCCACAGCAACAGCTGTGAACAAAAACATTGGAATGTTGCTCTGCTCGTAGAAGTCCGAAGCACTCCATTGTATTCAATGGAGTGCTCCACATTCCAATGTTCTAATTGGTAAAATACACATCCTTTGAGTACCCACATAATATTTCTTCAAATGAAAACCAGAAAAACAGATTGAACTTAACTGTCTGACTAAAAGGAAAACACAGAAACGCTGTGCATAGTTTTGAACTAAAATAACATGACTAAAATACAGACATAAGATGGCCACAAACCAATTCGTTGACACAAGAAGTGTAGTTGCTCAGAAATGTTTTTCTCTGAGTCAAATAAGGGGTCATTTACTGTTTGCCAAAATGAATGTTCCCCACATCTACAAATTTTTAGGTCCGATGTTATATATATGTATTTCAAAATTGCCCAGGACTCGCTCCCAATAACATCAATCATAGTCATTTAGCAATATTCCACTATTTTAGAGAATATAAATGACATCACAAATGACATCACTGTTGACATCATCCAGTGACTGTGGAGGTTTTAAAAAAGTTTATGAGTGTTTTATATATATATATGTGTGAGCAAGACAGGAAATGCCGAAATATAGATACACACAAGAAGGTGTATTGATGAATCAGTGGGTGTATGAGTGCCTCTATGGATGACTTATTGGGTGCATGACTGACTGTATAAGTGAGTGAATACGTGTCTCAGTCCATGTTTGTCTGTAACAGTCTGTCAGTTGGTGTCTAAGTGGCTGTATGGGTATGTGAGTGAGTACGTGAGTGGCTGTATGGGTGAGTGATTGGTTGTTTGAGTACCTGTATGGGTGTCTCAGTGTCTGTGTGCGTGGGTGATGGTGTGTGTGACTTGTTGTATGGATGAATGAGTGGGTGAGTCAGTGGTTGTAGAGGTTAGTGAGTAAGTGTGTAAGGGGCTATATGGGTGAGTCAGTGTGTGTATGGCTGCATGGGTGAGTGAGTGGATGTGTCAGTAGTATATGCGTGAGTAACTAGGTATGTGAAAGGCAGTATATGTGAGTGATGGGGTATATGAGTGACTATGACACAGTATATAACTCTTTCAGTCAAACCTGTTACTGCATACATCACTGTATCAGTAAGTCTCTCATTCACTGTATAAGTATTTCAGTGGATCTGTGAGACGGTGCATCAGTCTATCAATGGTTCTTTATCGAACTGCGTAACTGTCTCAGTGCATCTATGACTGTGTGCATCAGTGTCTCAATGGGTCTGTGATTTGGTTACATGAGTCTCTCAGTCGATCTGTGAGTAGGTGCATGAGTGCCTTTGTGCATTTGAAAGTAAGTATACGACTGTCTGGAGGGTGGAGCTTGCTGGCGACGAAGATGGCCGCCTAAAAGACGAGCGCCGCACTACTATCACACAATCCTGAAGTTATCCGGTATTGGCAGGAAGCGCCAATTTTCCAACGCGGTGTCGATTGATGCGGGGGAGCTCCGCTGCCGATTGATCTGTCCCTGGCACCTGTAGGTGCGGCATGAGAATAGCAGCTGACATCGGTTGTGCGGAACGGCGGCAAGACCGCAAGCACCGGACTCGGGTAACAGCCTGTGCCTGCCGGAAGTGAGTCCATGCTGGGGAGCCGTGCCCCCGGGAGCCAGTCAGAGCTTCGGTACGATGCGGACCGCCCTCGGAGGCTCGCCATCGGACACTGAGCGGGGAACATTACTGGTGCTTTCCCGCATAGTAGAGTGGAGCAGAGGGACGGCGCATAGGCCTAAGACGGGCCCGCGGACGGCGCACGCTCCGGCAACCGGAGCATTGTCCAGAGGCAGCCTGACAGAGTGGTGAGAGCAGGGAATCGACAGCCGCATAGAGTTTACTACCAGATCCAGAGGCTTTCCCGACTGACCCGATCTGAAGTCTGGTGCTGACAGGGTCCAGCCGAAAGTCAAGGTACATGGGTGTGTTCACCGACCCAGCCACCCCCACCTGCGAAGAAGCCTTCTTTATTGAGCACTGAGCGGGGTCTGACTGTTCCACAGGCCTAACCCCAGTTCTTATGGTGATATTATTAAAGGCGTCACCTGATGCTGGGCCAAAGCCGTTGCTGAGAGATTCCACCGCCCTGGATACTCTATTCCACACCTGCAGAAGCGGAGTGCTCCTCCTGGCTCACATTGCCTGGGGACGGCAGACCCATAATAGCAGGGAATCTGCCAGTATTCCTGGGGGGCGAGTGATATTAAGCGCTGCAACTGGCGAAGCGCATAGAGGTGCGCTTGGACGCATCAGATCCTGCGTAAGCGGTGTGGTGAACATCGGAGTAGCTGTCCTTGCTGGGAAGTTGCCCCAGGGTAGTGCCCACCAGACAGAGACAGATCTGCGGGACTTATAGAAAAACAGCCCTGCTGCACACCGGATTCATACTAGCCGAGACCGCGCTGGTACCTCCTGTATTAGCAAATCCCATCTGGACTGGCAGACATGGGCAGATCGGATAAAACACAGCCGAAATTGTCCTTCAAGCAGCGCAAACCAAGGGAGCAATCAACATCAGCTGATGAAGGAGACAATGGCAGAGGCCGTGAACGGGAGGCACAAGATGGTGACATCAAATCCATGATTGCATCGATGGAAAAAGGCATTCAAAGCTCACTAACAGTATTGGGCACGTAGATTGACTCCCTCTCCTACCGCATGGACAGGATGTCCGAGAGACTTGACAAACATGCAGAGCGCATAGACATGGCCGAACGGCGTATCACGGAGGTGGAGGAGTCGCAGACGGAATTGGACACAGGCCACAAGCAATTGGACAAGGCACTTCAAGTACTGCAAGATAAAGCCGAAGACTTAGAAGCGAGGTCCCGGAGGAGCAACCTGAGAATTACTGGCCTCCCAGAATCGACGCCGACAGGAAATGTGGAACAATTTATTGAGAAATTACTGGTCACGCTCCTTGGTAGCGACACATTCTCACCCATGTTTGTGGTCGAGAGGGCACACCGCTCCCTGGGGCAGCGCCCGCCGCCAGGTGCCCCTCCGAGGCCGATAATTGCAAAGTTACTAAACTACCGCGACAGAGATGCAGCATTGAGAGTAGCCAGGGAGAAACAGACTTTACACTACAAAGGATCTGTCCTCTCACTGTTTCCAGACTTTACTGCAAAGGTCCAGGAGGCGCGACGTCAGTTTACGCCACTCAAGAGGCAGTTGAAGAGCATAATATAGACTACGCCATGCTGTACCCTGCTCGTCTACGAGTTAACCACCAAGGCCAGTCACGTATTTTCACTGATCCCAAGACTCTACAGAAAGCCATGAAGGACTGGACTAGGGAGCAACGTCGCGGCCCCAACAGAGGTGCCTTAACTGGAGCAGATGGAGGTCCCCTGGAAGAACAGGACTGACCGCGAACCTGGCTGCATAACAGATAAGAAATATGCATTAGTGGGGGATAGAACGAGCACTTGTCACATATGTGAAAAGGGGTGCATGGACTTGGTCAACTCCCAGCACATGTACCCATCGCGGGTAGGATATGCGACTCTTACTGCCAATGCGCACTATCAGTTCGATGGAGTGCGGAGGGGCTCGGAAGCTGAAACCCTGCTGTTTGACTGAACTTAGTTGGCAACCTCCGCCTACAAGTGAAACACACTTTTGGGGTCTTGTTATTGTTTCTTTTGGGAGGGTGGGATGGATTACAAATGTTCTGCACTGTATTGCATAAGTTATGTTCAAGTGGGGACCCTGGATGTTTTCCGTCAGGTCATAGTTGGGGATGTCCTGATGTGGGTGGGGGGTGGTGGGTTTATGAGACTCGGACGATTCAATATGCACGACGTCAGACATTCACACCTGTTATACAATAAATCTGCATCATACACACTTTCGCCATGGCGACACTGACTAACTCCAAGACGCACATGGCCAGCGACCGACGGGAGGCACAGTTGGACACGCTCAGAGCACTCACATGGAATGTTCGAGGACTGAATGACTACAGAAAAGTTCGAAAAGTCCTTTCATATCTGAAGAGGCAAGCAATAGACGTAGCTCTCCTGCAAGAAACGCACCTCCCTCCCAGCTCTCCTATGCTGCGCTGCAGAGGTCTGTTAGGCAACATACACAATGCTGGTTTCACCACTCACGTAAGAGGTGTACTCACATGGGTCAACCCTAAGTCAGCCCTCTCCCTTACTCCGGTGGCCACTGACACTGACGGTAGATATGTTATTTCGATGTGTTGTGGGAAGGGCATGGATATACTCATAGTTAACTTATATGGCCCCAACTTTGATAATCCGGGTTTTTTTTCTACATTGGCAGACAGAGTGGGCCGCTTCGGTGGGACGGTACAGTTGTGGGGGGGTGATTTTAATTTGGTACGGAATCCAAGTCTTGTTAGATTGGGTGGACCAGAAAGACGTATTACTATGGCTGCTAAAGCAGTAGAGGATGTGATAGTTCAGTTTGACCTAAGCGATGTGTGGCGCCTGAAGAATCCGTATAGGGGAGGCTACTCTCACTACTCTGCATATCACAATCTGCACACTCGAATCGACTATTGGCTTGCAGATAGGACACTCCGTGACAGGGTACGTTCATGGCAGGTGCTACCCCGTACACTTTCGGACCATTTGCCGATCCTTTTGGTGCTGGACTCCCCCAGCAGGCTAATTCCCCCATTCACATGGCGTTTCCCACCCTATTCCCTACTCAACGCAGTATTCAAAGACGAATTGGCGGAGGCGATCGATACATTTTTTGATAAGAACGTAGGCTCTGTGGATGACTACCAGGTGGTCTGGGAGGCTTTCAAAGTTTACATTCGGGGAGTCACAATATCGAAACACTCGGGGGTCCTTCGGTCCATCCGAAAACGCCTATCGGACTTAGAGGGTAATATTAAGATCCTAGAACGCCGCCAGCTGACAGACCCGTGCGAATCAGTCAGGAAGGAACTCTTGGACTTGTTAAAGGCATACCACGAGGCAGCTGATGATGAAATTAAACATCTGGGTAAATATGCCACTGCTAGGGCATATGGTGAGGGTGAACGACCTTGGTCAGTATTAGCCCAACTACTTAAGAAACATAGGGACAGAGAGCAGACCATTGAAATTGAGTCGGCAACGGGCGAGATTTTAACTGAAGTAACGGAGGTGGCAGAAAGATTCCGCCAATATTATGTGGAACTATATGCTTCCCACAACGCTGCCTCGGAGGAAGAGATTATAGATTACTTGTCTCACATTAAACTCCCATGGCTCACTAACACGCATAGGGAGTTCCTCATGAGACCTATTAAACGGGACGCAATTCTCCTTGCAATATCTAGTATGAGAGCGGGGAGTGCCCCAGGATCGGACGGGCTTACAGTTACCTTTTATAGGGCCTTTCTAGATCAACTTCTTTCACAATTAGCTGCCCTGTTTGATGACATGTGCATTTCCGGTACTATGCTACCCACCATGTCTGAGGCCGTGATAGTGGCCCTCCTTAAATCCGGTAAGCCCTCAGTGGATTGCGCCTCTTATCGTCCGCTGTCACTACTTAATGTGGACACGAAAATATTTGCAAAAATTCTTGCAAATCGTTTATTCCCTCTAGTCCCAATACTAGTAGCTCCGGAGCAAGCTGGTTTTGTTCCGGGAAGGAATCTGACTTATAATCTCTGTACAGTTTTCGGAGCCCTACAGCATACTAGGCCAGATACGCCGGCGGTAGCTGTATTTCTGGACATAGAGAAGGCCTTCGATTCTGTAGAATGGCCGTTTATGACCCAAGTACATACTAGGATGGGGGTGGGCCCTGTCTTCCTTCAATTACTAGGCACACTCTATAATAAACCCACAGCCAGAATAAAAATTGGCAATATAGTGACTGACCCCATACACATTTCGAGGGGTACGTGTCAGGGCTGCCCCTTATCCCCACTGCTATACACCTTAGTGGCAGAGCCCCTAGCTTGTGCGCTTAGGGAATATCACCAACATCGAGGTTTATGCTTCCCGCGCTACCGCCTGGTGGTCTCCACATATGCTGATGACACACTCCTATACGTTAGACACCCGGAAGATAATCTCTCTATGGTTCTCTGTGAGGTGGTGCACTACGGCACACTGTCAGGTCTCCATGTCAATTGGCCGAAATCCATTATATTTCCACTCACACCGAACACTCCCCAAATAGAACCGGACTATCCTCTGCTCTGGACCAAGGATGCTGTGAGATATTTGGGTATTAAAATCCACACAGACTCGGAGATAGTGTTCAGGGAAAATTATGGAACATCCTTCAGCAAACTAGAAGACGATGTTGAGCGGTGGATACGACTCCTGCTATCCCTCCTTGGCAGAATTTCTCTCATGAAAATGGTGGTGTTACCACGTCTCCTGTTTTTATTTACGAATATCCCTATGGTACTCCTGTGTGTTTTTTTTAAACGCCTAACCACGCTGATGGTTAAACTAGCCTTGGCCGGTAAACAACCGCGCGTTCAGTGGAAAATACTGGTCCTTCCTTACCACATGGGTGGGCTGGGAGCACCAGATTTCGATCTGTATTACAGGGCTGTGCAGTGTGCACATGCACACTATTGAATGCATGGCTCACCAGACATCCCACATCTTAGGATTGAAACTGAGGTTGCATCACCGCTACCACTCCCGGCATTGCTGTTTCAGACTGCAGATCGGAGGACGGGCATATTAGACTCGATTAATGCTATGACGCACGCCTGGCACCACCTATTGCATCTACAAGCAGGTGCGATTTTGTATTCACCGTCTACTCCGCTTGAATGGTGCTTATGGCTTCCACCATGTAGGGAAAGAGGGGTCACACAAGCACTGAATACTCTGGGTATACAGACAGTGGGTGAGCTAATTGAAGATGGGATGTCTAAAGCCTGGGAGGATTTTAATTCCACTGAACTGGAACCCACGCTGCTGACACGATTTCAATACCACAGAACACGGCACGCGCTACGCGACACTCTGGGAGATGAATATACTGAGCCCCCAGAAATACTAGCCTTAACGCACAATATACGGGCGAAATCCCCAAAACGAATAGTATCTATTATTTATAATTTATCCATGGCATATAGAGTGAACCATTACACCAAGGCCCGTCTAGCCTGGCAGCGAGACTTGACTATAGAAATGACTGACGACATGTGGTCCTACTGCTGTACCAGCAACAAACGCATCTCACTAAATGGGAGGCACAGACTAGTACACTTTAAATACCTCAATAGAGTATACTATACCCCTGACAGACTCTACAGATATGGACTACGAGACGACCCCACATGTGACCGCTGCGCAACACCAGTAGCCGATTACCTCCATCTCGCCTGGTCCTGTCCAGGAATCGCAGCCTTTTGTGTCTCAGTCTTCAAGGAATTAGGACAAATTGCTAAGCTAGCCCTCCATCCCGAACCAGCATTGGCTTTATTGGGCTACTCCAAACTACTTCCTAAGGGGGTCAGATGTCTGGTTGATATGGGATTATTGATGGCTAAACGTAGGGTGGCGATCAACTGGTCTAGAGGTCCAGTCCCGACGATTGCTCAGTGGACGCGTGACATGACATATTGTAGTACGCAGACGGAACTTTTCAGTGAACTTCTCCCGCCACGCAACAGACCTAAAAATTCTGGGAGCTATACAAAACTCATCTATTCACTATAGCTAGTGACGTTGCCATTTCAACTGATTGAACATAAGACGTGCTCACCCAGTTCTTTACATCACCCGCTGTCTAAACGGCTGTGGTAACCACTCAACCTCCCCGCTAGTTACAGTTTCAACCCGTGGCCTTGTCATACAGATACAAGAAAGTGATGGGTGCGATTCTGGGGAAGTCCGGACCTATTCCATGGTGTCTTGTTGTATACTTTCTTTGCAATGCCTACGTTTTGTTGTAGCTCTGAACAATGTGTGAAATGTACGCAGTTCTCCTGCAATGCTGAGTCTCACTGTTGTATGTTCTGAAAAAGTAATACAAATAAATAAAAAATAAAAAAAGTATACGACTGTCTGACTGGATCTGTGCGTGGATACATGAGTGTCTAAGTAGGTGTCTGAGTGGGTGAGTGAGTGGGTGCATGACTGTTTGAGTGGGTCTATGAGTGAGTGCATAAGTGGGTCAATGACTGGGAGCGTGAGGGTGGTTCTGTGAGTGGGACTGTGAGAGAGTGCGTGAGTCTCTGAGTGTATCAATGACTGGGTGATAAGTCTCTGAGTGGGTCTCTGAGTGGGTGTTTGAGTGTCCGAGTGGATTTGTGAGTGGGTATATGAGTGTCTCAATGGGTCTATGAGTGAGAGCATAAGTCTCTGAGTGGGTTAGTGAATGGGTGCATGCATGAGTGTCTTAGTGGGTCTCTGACTAGGAAGGTGAGTGCCTGGGCGGGTCTGTGAGTTGATGTGTGATTCTTTGAGTGGGTGCATGTATATTTGAGTGGGTCTGAGTGGGTGTGTGAGTCTCTGAGTGTATGAGTGAGTGACTGAGTGCATAAGTCTCTAGAAGGGTCTGTGACTGAGTGTGGGAGTGACTATGGGTCTGTCAGTGGGTGTATGAGTGTCTCATTGGGTCTGTGAGTAGATACATGAGTGTGTGAGTGGGTCTGTAATGGGTGCATGAGTCTCTGAGTGGGTCTTTACGTGAGTGCATGACTCTCCAAGTGAGTCTGTAAGTGGGTGAATGAGTATCTGAGTGGGTCAGTGAGTAGGTGCATGAGTGCCCAGGTGGGTCTCTGAGAGGGTGAATGAGTCTCTAAGTGGGTATGAGACTGTGTGCATAAGTCTATGAGTGAGTCTATAAGTAGGTGCATGAGTCTCTGAGTGGGTCTGTACATGGGTGCGTCACTCTTCGAGTGAGTCTGTAAGTAGGTGATGAGTACCTGAATGGGTATGTGAGTGGGTGCATGAGTATCTAACTGGGTATGTGACTGGATGTATAAGTGTGTGAGTGGGTATGTGAATGGGTATATAAGTGTCTGAGTGAGTTTGTGAATACATACATGAGTCTGTGACAATGAATGATGTGTGTGTATAAATATATAAATATTTTTTTTGTTTTATATTCCCACCAATATCCGCATCATCATCACGAATATTGCACACAATTAAAATAATCAATTTTTCACACATAACTTGTGCCACTAATACCCCCATGTTTCAAACATGGGGTCAGAGTATCTACACCCTGACCCCTTATGCAAGCTTTGACACAAATTTTCAGCCCCGGAACTGTTCCCGATTGATAAAATGGTAGGTCACAACTTTCTGTTCAGGTTGCACCCAGTGAATCAGAGCATTCCCACTAGCGCAAGCATTCGTGATTTACCGCAAAATCGTCGTGATTTAAACATGATCACAGCAAAACCGTCATGAAATACCAGCTTCCAGAGTTATCACTACATTGTTTGGATTTAATTTCACAAAAATTACTGAACAGATTTGCACCAAAAAATAAAAAGCATATTCTGCATAACAACATCTACCTTTCTGTAAAATTTGGTGTAATTCTATACAGTGGTGCGGGCTGTAGGTTCAAAAACACAATCCTATGGGAATTAACATTACAAATGACCCCTTATTTCGTGCCCCTATTTCTCGGGCCCCATTGCACAGAGCACCCCCAAACTTTCCATGACACACAGAACCAACTTTGACACTTTTTGGGAAAATTTCATGAAGATTGGTCAAACGACATAAAAGTTATAGGCAAGTCACAAAATGCTTTTCCTATGGAAACGAGGTCTTAACTATATATATATAAATATATTACCTACTGGCGATTGCCAGTAGGTAGTTATAGTTAGGACCTTGTTTCTATTAAAAAAGCGTTTGTTCTTTTGCCAATATCTTTGGCACCGCTTGATGAATTTTCGCAAAATTTTCAAAACTAATGGTTCACTCAGGTCAGCTCCTGTCTTGAAAGTTTTGGGGTGATTCGTCTAGCAGGGGCCGAGAAAACCGAGTCACAAGAAAACAGTAAAAAAAAAAACAATATAAGGGGGCAGGGTAGAAACACCCTGACACCCTAGGCTGCCAGGGCCCAAAAAAATCATTTTTAAAAATATATTAGGCCAAATTTGCGCTGGGTGCGCAAATTCGGCCAACATTTTTATAAAAGCGAAGCGCGGACTCCCGCGCTTCGTTTCCTTAAGCTCCCGGGTGGGCCCTGTCCCGGGGGCTTCTTTCTGCACCCCTTGCCCTCTTTCTGCACCCCGCTTCTCTTTCTGCACTCGTCTTGCCTCTTTCTGAACCTCTGTTCCTTCTTTATGCACTTCTTTTGTTAATTTCTGCACCTCTCTTCTTTTTTCACCCCTCTTGCCTCTTTCTCCACCCCTCTTCCCTCTTTCTTCACCTCTGTTGCTTCTTTCTGCACCTCTCTTGTATCTTTCCCCACCCCTTTTCACTCTTTCTGCACCTCTGTTGCTTCTTTCTGTACCTCTCTTGCTTCTTTCTGCACCCCTCATGCCTCTTTCACACCCCTGTTCCCGCACCCCTCTTGCCTTTTCTGCACCTGTGTTCCTTCTTTCTGTACTTCTTTTGTTTCTTTCTGCACCTCTCACTTCTTTCTGCACTCCTTTTGTCTCTTTCTGCACCCCTCTTCCCTCTTTCTCCACCCCTCTTGCTTCTTTATGCACCTCTGTTCCTTCTGTCTGCACTTCTTTTGTTTCTTTCTGAAGCTCTCTTGCTTTGTTCTGCACCCACTTGCCTCTTTCTCCACCCCTCTTCCCTCTTTCTTCACCCCTGTTGTCTCTTTCTGCACCTCTGTTCCTTCTTTCTTCACTTCTTTTACTTGTTTCTGCACCTCTGTTCCTTCTTTCTGCACTTATTTTGTTTCTCTCTGCAGCTCTCATGCTTCTTTCTGCACCCGCTTGCCTCTTTCTCTACCCCTCTTCCCTCTTTTTGCACCATTGTTGCCTCTTTATGCACTTCCATTGCTTCTTTCTGCACTACTCTTGCTTCTTTCTGCACCTCTCTTGCTTCTTTCAGTTGGTGTTTAAACGGTTGCATGGGTTGGTGAGTAGCTACATGAGTGTGTATATGGGTTATTGATTGGTTGTCTGAGTATCTGTATGGGTGCCTGAGTGTCTGTGTGGGTGGGTGGGGTGTGTGTGACTCCCTGCATGGATGTGTGAGTGGGTGATTCACTGGGTGTATGGGTTGAAGAGTGCATCTGTGAGGGGCTGTATGGGTGGGTGAGTGTGTGCATGGCTGTGTTGGTGAGTGAATGGATGTCTCAGTGGTACATGTGTGAGTAACTACATATGTGAAAGGCAGTATATATGAGTGTTAGAGTATATAAATGATTATATGTGAGAGTGAGGGATTGTGAGAGTGGCTGTATGGATGAGTGTGTACTTGTGTCAGTGATTGTATAAGAGAGTAAGTATGTGTTAGTATATGTTTGAATAAGTGAGGTGGTGTGTGTATAACTGTGTAGGTGAGTAAATGGGAGTGTGATTGAATCTTTGCATGACTGACTAGCTATGTGAGTAACTCTATGGGTGAGTGACAGTGTGTGAGTGTCTGTATAGGTGTATGAGTGCATATGAAAGTGCTGTATTGATGAGTGACTGCATGTATGAGTGACTGTATGGGTGAATGAGTAGATGTGTGTGTAGACCTAGGAATCAGTGAGTGGGTATATGGTAACTGGTATTGGTGTGTCTTTGGTTTCGAAAATGGTAGTCTGTATTTTAGAGTGGGTGTATCAAAGTTTATATTAGGGTGTGAGGAGGTGCATCATATTATCACATGGATGATGTCATCAGTGATGTCATATGAGATGTCATCAGTGATGTCATTAGTGATATCACTGACCATGTCATGAGTGATGTAATATGTGACGTCATCAGCAGTGCATTGCAGGGCCGCAAGTTATAGTTAGCTCAACTAACTATAACGACCAAATTTATTTGGTTTTGTACGAGTGAAATATCCAACTTACTATAACTTCCCTGAAACCTGTGGTTTTTTCAGTAAATTTCTAAGGTTTTTTAAATGCTAATTTCTAACTATAACGTCCCTGAAACCTATGTTTTTTTCAGTGAATTTCAAAGGTTTTTTAAATGCTGATTTCTAACTATAACGTACCTGAACCCTATGGTTTTTTCAGAGAATTTCAAATGTTTTTTAAATGCTAATTTCTAACTATAACGTCCCTGAATTCTATGGTTTTTTCAGTGAATTTCTAAGGTTTTTAAAATGCTAATTTCAAACTATACCGTCCCTGCAACCTATGGTTTTTTCAGTGAATTTCCAAGGTTTTTTAAATGCTAATTTCTAACTATGCCTACAAAGGTAGGACAAGTGCAGAAAGAGGAAGAAAGGGGCAGAAAGAAGCAAGAGAAATGCAGAAAGAGGCAACAGAAGTCCAGAAAGAGGAAGAAAGGTGCAGAAAGAAGCAAGAGATGTGCAGAAAGAACTAACAAAGGTGCAAAAAGAGGCCTTGTTGCAAAGTCATCCTGTGCCATGGGCACCCCCCAACTTTTTGCTGACTAGTACTGGTGGTAACTAACTCTGACTGATCCTGGGCTCTGCCTAACCAGGCCCGGAGCCAGTGCTATGCTGAAAGACAATTAAAATACAGTGAAAACACCTACATACACTAGGGTACACTATGGGATGGGTAACCCCTGTGATTGGCATGACCTCCCCTGTAAAGCCCTAGTACGTAATAGGGCAGGGGGATTAAAACTACCTCTAAGTCCCTAGCATATAATAAGGCATGGCAGTTTAGAGGCCAGCAGCCATTTTCTGCACTTGCATGTGTGCACTGCTGAGCCTGAGGTCAGTTTAAAAGAACCCCTGTGTGTGCAGAAAGAGGCAAGAGAGGTGCAGAAAGAAGCAAGAGAGGTGTAGAAAGAAGCAGGAGAAGTGCAGAAAGAAGCAAGAGAGGTGCAGAAAGAAGCAAGAGCAGTGCAGAAAGAACCAACAGAGGTGCATAAAGAGGCAAGAGAACTGCGGACAGAGGCAAGAGAGGTGCAGAAAGAGGCAGGAGAGGTACAGAAAGAGGCAAAAGAGCTACAGAAAGAGGCAAGAGGGGTGCAGAAAGAAGCAAGAGCAGTGCAGAAAGAAGCTAGAGAAGTGCAGAAAGAAGCAACAGAGGTGCTGAAAGAGGCAAGAGGGGTGCAGAAAGAGGCAGGAGAAGTGCAGAAAGAAGCAACAGAGGTGCCGAAAGAGGCAAGAGAGGTTTAGAAACAAGCAAGAAAGGTGCAGAAAGAATGAACAGGGGTGCAGAAAGAGGTAAGAGGGATACAGAAATTTGCAAGAGAGGTGCAGAAAGAAGCAAGAGCAATGCAGAAAGAAGCAAGAGAAGTACAGAATGAAGCAAGAGAGGTGGAGAAATATGGAGGAGGGGTGCAGAAAGAGGCAAGAGGGATGCAGAGATTTGCAAAAGAGGTGCATAAAGAAGCAAGAGCAGTGCAGAAAGAACCAACAGAGGTGCAAAAAGAAGCAAGAGGGGTGCAGACAGAGGTAGGAGAGGTGCACAAAGAGGCAAGAGGGGTACAGAAAGAGGCAGGAGGGGTGCAGAAAGAAGGAAGAGGAAGTGCAAAAAGAGCCAAGAGAGATACAGAAACAGGCAGGAAAGGTGCAGAAAGAGGGAACAGGGGTACAGAAAGAGGCAAGAGAGGTGAAGAAAGAGGGAAAAGGGGTGCAGAAAGAGGCAAGAGGGGTGCAGAAAAAAGCAAGTGAGGTGCAGAAAGAGGCAACAGAGGTGCAGAAAGAGGCAAGAGAGGTGCAAAAGTGGAAGAGATGAGCAGAACAATGCAAAACAAGTGCAGAAAAAGAAAGAAAGGTGCAGAAAGAAGCAACAAAAATGCAGAGAGAGGCATACAAGGCACAGAAAGAAGCAAGAGTGGTTTGCACACCATTAGTACCAATTTAATACCCACATTTAGCAATCAGTAACAGGTGACCATTCTAGGTTTGCAAACGGCCTTCCACCACGCTGTAACTCTTGTTGCTGCATTTTTGGTAACGTTTGAGCAGTTTGAGCTGGAAACACGTTTTTTTTTGTTCAAATCCACAGATTATGCAGCAGATGATGGATTATGTGGCAAATGCAGAAAATGTATAATTGTGCAAAAGTCAGTGCAGCCAAACAGTCGCATAGTTCCAGTGGCCCTGCTCATACCTCTGACTAGGTCCAGAAGTGCTCCTCAGTTGTTCCTTCTTTTTTTTGTCTCATTGCGTTTATAGTTTAGCTTCTATGGAAATGAGGAAGACTAAACCTGAGGTTACTACTCCACAACACAGACTACCATACCACGTAATTACTCTCAATAACACATAATCTCACTCTACATAATTCCCGTACACTAAATACCACATACTTTCTATCCACATCAAAGTCAAAGTCTATCCACATAATTTCACTGCACATCATACCACATAATTCCACTACACACAACCTACATCCACTCCAGTCCAAGAAACATTAGTAAAACACTTTTACATTTACAACGCCTATAGCTCTAACTCTTGCAAATTTGAAACATATAACATTGTAAATGCTTCTTTAATTAGTAGTCGCTTTTGCAGAGCGGTGGGGAAAGGGGGCTGGGTCTCCGACCAGCGCTCAGGAATTCCGCTGCATAGGACTTACAGGAGTCCTGTACCAGGAGGGCTTATTGGCCCCCAAAGTCCCTCAGGAGCAAAGTGGACTTCATCCCCCAACCCGTAGTGTGCCAGGAGGCCCCTTTGCAGATCAGTGGAGAAAGGGGGGCGTGGCCTCCGAAGACGTCTTACCCATACCACTGTGTGAGACTTACTGGAGGTAACAGGAGGGGTAGTTGGCCCCCAAGGACAACCTTGGGGGCCAACTACCCCTCATATTACCTCCAGTAAGTCCCACACAACAGCATTGCTAAGTTCTCATTGCAGGCCATGCCCCCTTTCCCCACCACTCTGCAAACGCGCTCCCTGGCGAGCTCTTGAATGGGGATTAAAGTCCACTTCACTGCCGGGGGTCCTTAGGCGCCAACTAGCCTACCTGAACTATCCAGTATGCCCCAGATAGTGGGATAGCTGACAGGTGGACACAGGCCATGCCCCCTTTCTCCACCACTCTGCAAACACGCCTCCTGGTGCATTCTGGGTTGGGGGATTAAGTCCCCTTGCCTCCTGAGGGTTCCTGGGGGCCAACTAGCCCACCAGGTACCTCCAGTAAGCCCCACACAGCTGGATTGCTGAGAGTGGTCTGAGGCCATGCCCCCTTTTTGCACCACTCTGCAAACATACCTCCTGGTGCACTGCTGCCTGGGGGATGAAGTCCACTTTATTCCTGAGGTCCTCAGGACACAAGAGGACCTCTTCGCCCCACCAGCAATGCACCAAGAGGCGCGTTTGCAGAGTGGTGTAAAAAGGGGCGTGGCCTCGGACCACCTCTCAGCAATCCCACTGTGTGGGTCTTACTGGAGGTACCTGGTGGGCTAGTTGACCCCCCGGGACCCTGCGGATTCAAGGGGACTTAATCCCCCAACTTAGGACGAGCCAGGAGGCGCGTTTGCAGAGTGGTACAGGGAGGGGGTGGGGCCTCCGGGCAGATGCTGCCTTTTCTTTTTTTGTTAGAAGGGGTCTGTGTGGCCCCCCTTTTCTTAATATTTTGAGGGCCCTGGGGACCCCATCCCCCAGGGCCAACTCATTTGTAAAAAAAAAAAAAAACAGGAAGGGGGCCTCCTTATTATGGCCCCAGGGACCCCATCCCCCAGGGCCGGCCTTATTTTTTATTTTATTTTTAAAAAGGGTAGGGGGCCAAGTGGCCCCCCTCCCGGACCACTTCTGACCCCGGGGACCCCCTCCCCTGGGGCCGGCCCTCATGTTGGGGACCGCCCCAATCCCCCGTGGTCCCTGCTGGCTCCCTGCCTCGTACGGGAGCTGGCATTGCTTTAGGGCAAGGGGAGCTGCTGACATGCTGCTCCCCTTGCCCAAAAGCAATTCTGCTTTGCTTCTTGGAAGCGAGAGCAGGTTTCCTGCTCTCGCTTCCAGAAGGAAAGCAGTGTTTGCTATGGCAGGGCGGGAGAAACGGCAATGTCCTGGGTGTGGGTACCCCGGGTCATTGCAGGAGCTGGCCCTGGGGGGTGGCAGTCCCAGGGCCATCGAGGGCTCCAGGAGGGGGGCCGCAAGGCCTCCCTCCCATTGTAAAAATAGCCCCGGGGAGGAGGTGGTCCGCAACAGACCCCCACCCGTAATTAAAGTTTGCCCCAGGGAGGGAGCCCCCCCACTTCTTTAATTATTTTTAATCCCCGGGGAAGTGGCAGTCCCTGGGGATTGGGGGGCCTGCAAGGCACATAATTAACGATGCCCCAGGGAGGTAGTGGTCCCCGGGGCAGCATGGGGCGGCAGGAGCCCCCACACTTCTTTAATTATTTTTAAGCCCCAGGGAGCTGGCGGTCCCTGGGGCTGCGGGGGGGCCACGTGCCCCTGCATATATTTAACTAAGCCCGGGAAGGTGGCGGTCCCCAGGGCTGCTAGGCCCCCGCGGGCCCCTGCTAATTAATTGCGCATTGCCCCCGGGACCTGGCCCACCCGGGGGCTTACACAAAACGAAGCGCGTTTTTTTTTTATTTCGTGTTGAATTGCACACCAAGCACGAATTTGGCCGATTCTTTATTTTAAAAAATGCTTTTTTTGAGCCTGCAGGCCTAGGGGGTCATGGTGTTTCTACCCTGCCCCCGTTTCTTGTTTTTCATCTTTGTTTTACTGTTTTCTTGTGACTCAGATTTACCGAGTCACAAGATGGCTGCCAACACTTCCTGGTTTGGAGTTTTGGCAGCCAATCAGAATGAAGCTTGTGCTCAGAGGGTTTGCGAATCCTCCTCTGTGCTCAGGTATATACATTTTTATTTTTTAAATTTCTCAGCAACTACTGAACGGATTTACACCATTGAAAAATAAGGGCGCTTTCTGAACCAAGAGCTACCTTTTTGGCAAATTTTGTGTAATTCCGTTCAGCAGTTCGGGCTGTAGCCTGTTCCACAATTCCTATAGAAATTAACATTGAGAAAATGCATTTTGGGACCCCCCTTTTTTCTCGGCCCCCTCTTGACGAATCACCCCAAAACTTTCAAGACAGGAGCTGACCTGAGTGAACCATTAGTTTTGAACATTTCACGAAGATTCGTCAAATGGCACCAAAGATATTGGCAAAAGAAAAAACGCTTTTTGAAGAGAAACAAGGTCCTAACTATAACTACCTACTGGCGACCGCCAGTAGGTAATATATATAGAACGTCGTGACTGGTTGGTGGGACAGTGAAAAACAAAGGTGCCAGTCGAGTACACTCAAGTCAATCACTGGGGGTTTTTAAACAGCAAAATTGCGGAGCATGGTGGCATGGACTATGAATATGATGGAAGGTAGTACTCTATCTACCATAATGCATTGGGCCACTACAGTGGAATTTAAAGTGCACAGGAGCGCTGAGAGTTTGTCTGCCATTCTCCATCACTTGTGTCAGTGAGAAAGGGCGATTGTTCGCCCGAAACGTGTTTGGCGAAATAACCAACATGCAAGGAGAAATGCTGATAAAAGAGCTGAATGGACAACACTGAACCCTTTGAAACCGTCAATAAAAGGTGAAACGTAACACAACGTGTGTGGCCCTCATTTGGGAGCAGTTTCTTGTGGATATATGTATATATATATATATATGTGATCAAGACTGGGGTAACCCGGTCGAAACGCGTCATGCAGTGGAGATCCTTTGTACAATAAAGCACTTATTCCACTGAAAGCTGTTAGTGGTCCGTACCTGATTTTCCGTCCGTAAGGAAAATGAACTTGGTTCAGGATTTGCAAGCTCATATATATATATATTCACTGAAAAAACCATAGGTTTTAGGGACAGTTATAGTTAGTTGGACATTTCACTGCGTACAAAACCATAGAAATTCCCCGTTATAGTTAGTTCAGCTAACTATAACTCGCGCCCCGCAATGCACTGCTGATGACGTCACATATTACATCACTCATGACATGGTCAGTGACATCACTGATGACATCACTGATGACATCTCAAATGACATCACTGATGACATCACTGATGACATCATCCAGTGACTGTGTGTTTCTGTAAAGTTTAAATATGTTTAATATATATAGGGAAAGGCGTATTGAAGAATGAGTGGGTGTATAAGTGTCTGAATGGATGATTTAGTACGTGAGTGACTGACTCTACAAGTGAGTGATTAAATGTATCTTACTGAATGCATGGGTTAGTGACTAAACTGTGTGAATGTCTGTATCCGTCTGTCTGTTGGTTTGTAAGCGGCTGCATGGCTTTCTGAATAGCTACATGAGTGTCTACATGGGTTATTGATTGATTGTCTGAGTATCTGTATGGGTGCCTGAGTGTTTGTGTGGGTGGGGTGTGTGTGACTCTGTGCATAGATGTGTGAGTTGGTGATTCACTGGGTGCATGGTTGCAAGAGTGCATCTGTGATGGACTGTATGGGTGGGTGAGTGTGTGTATGGGTGTGTTAGTGATTGAATGTATATCTCAGTGGTACATGTGTGAGTAACTACATATGTGAAAGCCAGTATATATGTGTGTTGGAGTATATAAATGGCTATAAGTGAGAGTGTGTGATTGTGAGAGTGGCTGTATGGATGAGTGTGTACTTGTATCAGTGATTGTATAAGAGCGTAAGAATGTGCAAGTATTTGTATGAGTAAGTGAGCTGGTGTGTGTATAACTGTATAGGTGAGTAAATGGGTGTGTGATTAAGTTGTTTGCATGACTGACTAGGTGTGTGAGTACCTCTATGGATGAGTGGCGGTGTGTGAGTGTTTATATAGGTGTATGAGTGCATATGATAGTCCTGTACTGAGTGACTAAGTATGAGTGACTGTACGGGTGAGTGAGTGGATGTGTGTGTAGACCTAAGAATCAGTGAGTGGGTATGTAGTTTTTGGTGTTGGAGTGTCTATGGTTTTGAGAATGGCAGTCTGTAATTTAGAGTGGGTGTATCAAAAGTTATATTAGGGTGTGAGAAGATGCATGAAATTATCACATGGATGATGTCATCAGTGATGTCATTTGAGATGTCATCAGTGATGTCACTGACCATGTCATGAGTGATGTAATATGTGACGTCATCAGCAGTGCATTGCGGGCGCGAGTTATAGTTAGCTGAACTAACTATAACGGGGAATTTCTATGGTTTTGTACGAGTGAAATGTCCAACTAACTATAACTGTCCCTAAAACCTATGGTTTTTTCAGTGAATTTCAAAGGTTTTTTAAATGCTAATTTTTAACTATAACGTGTCTGAAACCTATGGTTTTTTCAGTGAATTTCAAAGGTTTTTTAAATGCTAATTTCTAACTATAACGTGCCTGAAACCTATGATTTTTTAAGTGAATTTCAAAGGTTTTTTTAAATGCTAGTTTCTAACTATGCCTACAGAGGTAGGACATGTGAAGAAAGAAGAAAAAACGCACAGAAAGAAGCAAAAGATGTGCAGAAAGAACCAACAGAGGAGCAGAAAGAGGCCTTGTTGCAAAATCATCCTGTGCCCACAACTTTTTCAGACGGGTACTGGTGGTAACTGACTCTGACTAACCAGAGCCAGTGCTATGCTAAAAGACACTTAGAATACAGTGAAAACACCTACATACACTAGGGAACACTATGCGTTGGGGTACCCCTGTGAATAGCATGACCTCCTCTGCAAGTCCCTAGTACATAATAGGGCAGGGGGATTAAATCTACCTCTTAAAACGCGCTACAGGGCGCGTTTGCACAGTGGTGAAGGGAGGGGGGCCTGAGGTGACATGTGTGCAAACGCACTCCGTGGCGCGTTTAAGTTGCGGGATTAAGTCCCCTTGAATTCTGAGGGTCCCTGGGGCCCAACTAGCCCCTCAGGTACCTACAGTTAGGACCACAGAGCTGAGTTGCAGAGAGGCGTTCCGAGGCCACGCACCTTTTTTCACCTCTCTGCAACGCAACTCTGTTGTGCTTACTGAAGGTACCTGGTGGGCTAGTTGGCCCCGAGGGTCCCTCAGGATTCAAAGGGAATTAATTCCCCAACTTAAAACGCACCACAGGGCGTGTTTGCGCACATGTCACCTGAGGCCCTGCCCCCTCCCTTCACCTCTGTGCAAACGCACCCGTGGTGCGTTTTAAGTTGGGGGATTAGGTCACCTTGAATCCTGAGGGTCCCTGGGGCCCAACTAGCCCACTAGGTACTTCCAGTAAGCACCACAGGCCTGCGTTGCAACGCCTGTAACAAATTGTGCAGTTGTGTTTAGGTAGTGAAGAGGGTCGTGCTGGGGTAGTGTTTTAGGGTTTAGGGTAGTGCAGTGGTGTTTGTGTAGTGTAGGGGGTCATGCTGGGGGTAGATTTAGGGTTTAGGGTAGTGCAGTGGTGTTTGGGTAGTGTAGGGAGTCATGCTGGGGGAGTGTTTTAGGGTTTAGGGTAGTGCAGTGGTGTTTGGGTAGTGTAGGGGTCGTGCTGGGGTAGTGTTTTAGGGTTTAGGGTAGTGCAGTGGTGTTTGGGTAGTGTAGGGGGTCGTGCTGGGGGTAGTGATTTAGGGTAGTGCAGTGGTGTTTGGGTAGTGTAGGGGTACTGCTGGGGGTAGTGTTTTAGGGTTTAGGTTAGTGCAGTGGTGTTTGGGTAGTGTAGGGGTACTGCTGGGGGTAGTGTTTTAGGGTTTAGGGTAGTGCAGTGGTATTTGTGTAGTGTAGGGGGTAGTGTTTTAGGGTTTAGGGTAGTGCAGTGGTGTTTGTGTAGTGTAGGAGGTCGTGTTTTAGGGTTTAGGGTAGTGCAGTGGTCTTTGTGTAGTGTAGGGAGTCGTGCGGGGGTAGTGTTTTAGGGTTTAGGGTAGTGTAGGGGGTCATGCGGGGGGTAGTGTTTTAGGGATTAGGGTAGTGCATTGGTGTTTGGGTAGTGTAGGGGGTCATGCGGGGGGTAGTGTTTTAGGGTTTAGGGCAGTGCAGTGGTGTTTGGGTAGTGTAGGGGGTCGTGCTGGGGGAGTGTTTTAGGGTTTAGGGCAGTGCAGTTGTGTTCGGGTAGTGTAGGGGGTCATGCTGGGGGAGTGTTTTAGGGTTTAGGGCAGTGCAGTGGTGTTCGGGTAGTGTAGGGGGTCGTGCTGGGGGAGTGTTTGAGGGTTTAGGGCAGTGCAGTCGTGTTCGGGTAGTGTAGGGGGTTGTGCTGGGGGTAGTATTTTAGGGTTTAGGGTAGTGCAGTGGTGTTCGGGTAGTGTAGGGGGTCGTGCTGGGGTAGTGTTCTAGGGTTTAGGGCAGTGCAGTGGTGTTTGGGTAGTGTAGTGGTAATGCTGGGGGTGGTGTTTTAGGGTTTAGGGCAGTGCAGTGGTGTTCGGGCAGTGTAGGGGGTCGTGCTGGGGGTGGTGTTTCAGGGTTTAGGGCAGTGCAGTGGTGTTCGGGCAGTGTAAGGGGTGGTGTTTCAGGGTTTAGGGCAGTGCAGTGGTGTTCGGGCAGTGTAGGGGGTCGTGCAGGGGTGGTGTTTCAGGGTTTAGGGCAGTGGTGTTCGGGCAGTGTAGGGGGTCGTGCTGGGGGTGGTGTTTCAGGGTTTGGGGCAGTGCAGTGGTGTTCGAGCAGTAAAGGGGATCGTGCTGGGGGTGGTGTTTCAGGGTTTAGGGCAGTGCAGTGGTGTTCGGGCAGTGTAGGGGGCGGTGCAGGGGGTGGTGTTTCAGGGTTTAGGGCAGTGCAGTGGTGTTCGGGCAGTGTAGGGGGTGCTGCAGGAGGTGGTGTTTCAGGGTTTAGGGCAGTGCAGTGGTGTTCGGGCAGTGTAGGGGGTCATGCAGGGGGTAGTGTTTTAGGGTTTAGGGCAGTGCAGTGGTGTTCGGGCAGTGTAGGGGGTCGTGCTGAGGCTGGTGTTTCAGGGTTTAGGGCAGTACAGTGGTGTTCGGGCAGTGTAGGGGGTCATGCTGGGGCTGGTGTTTCAGGGTTTAGGGCAGTGCAGTGGTGTTCGGGCAGTGTAGGGGGTCGTGCTGGGGCTGGTGTTTCAGGGTTTAGGGCAGTGCAGTGGTGTTCGGGCAGTGTAGGTGGTCGTGCTGGGGCTGGTGTTTCAGGGTTTAGGGCAGTGCAGTGGTGTTCGGGCAGTGTAGGGGTCGTGCTGGGGCTGGTGTTTCAGGGTTTAGGGCAGTGCAGTGGTGTTCGGGCAGTGTAGGGGGTCTTGCTGGGGCTGGTGTTTCAGAGTCTAGGGCAGTGCAGTGGTGTTCGGGCAGTGTAGGGGGTCTTGCTGGGGCTGGTGTTTCAGGGTTTAGGGCAGTGCAGAGGTGTTCGGGCAGTGTAGGGGGTCGTGCTGGGGGTGGTGTTTCAGGGTTTAGGGCAGTGCAGTGGTGTTTGGGAAGTGTAGGGGGTCATGCTGGGGCTAGTGTTTCAGGGTTTAGGGCAGAGCAATGGTGTTCAGCAGTGTAGGGGGTTTTGCTGGAGGTGGTGTTTCAGGGTTTAGGGCAGTGCAGTGCAGTGGTGTTCGTGCAGTGTAGGGGGTGGTGTTTCAGGGTTTAGGGCAGTGGTGTTCAGGCAGTGTAGGGGGTCTTGCTGGGGTTGATGTTTCAGGGTTTAGGGCAGTGCAGTGGTGTTCGGGCAGTGTAGGGGGTCGTGCTGGGGGTGGTGTTTCAGGGTTTAGGGCAGTGCAGTGGTGTTCCGGCAGTGTAGGAGGTCGTGCAGGGGTGGTGTTTCAAGGTTTAGGGCAGTGCAGTGGTGTTCGGGCAGTGTAGGGGGTCGTGCTGGGGGTGGTGTTTCAGGGTTTAGGGCAGTGCAGTGGTGTTCGGGCAGTGTAAGGTGTCGTGCTGAGGGGTGGTGTTTCAGGGTTTAGGGCAGTGCAGTGGTGTTCGGGCAGTGTAGGGGGTCGTGCAGGGGGTGGTGTTTCAGGGTTTAGGGCAGTGCAGTGGTGTTTGGTCAGTGTAGGGGGTCGTGCAGGGGGTGGTGTTTCAGGGTTTAGGGCAGTGCAGTGGTGTTCGGCCAGTGTAGGTGGTCTTGCTGGGGGTGGTGTTTCAGGGTTTAGGGCAGTGCAGTGGTGTTCGGGCAGTGTAGGGGGTCGTGCAGGGGGTGGTGTTTCAGGGTTTAGGGCAGTGCAGTGGTGTTTGGGCAGTGTAGGGGGTCGTGCAGGGGTGGTGTTTCAGGGTTTAGGGCAGTGCAGTGGTGTTCGGCCAGTGTAGGTGGTCTTGCTGGGGGTGGTGTTTCAGGCTTTAGTGCAGTGGTGTTTGGGCAGTGTAGGGGGTCTTGCTGGGGGTGGTGTTTCAGGGTTTAGGGCAGTGTAGTGGTGTTCGGGCAGTGTAGGGGGTCTTGCTGGGGCTGGTGTTTGAGGGTTTAGGGCAGTGCAGTGGTGTTCGGGCAGTGTAGGGGGTCGTGCTGGGGCTGGTGTTTGAGGGTTTAGGGTAGTGCAGTGGTGTTCGGGCATTGTAGGGGGTCGTGCTGGGGCTGGTGTTTCAGGGTTTAGGGCAGTGCAGTGGTTTTCGGGCAGTGTAGGCGGTCGTGCTGGGGCTGGTGTTTCAGGGTTTAGGGCAGTGCAGTGGTGTTTGGTCAGTGTACAGGGTTGTGCTGGGGCTGGTGTTTCAGGGTTTAGGGCAGGGCAGTGGTGTTCGGGCAGTGTAGGGGGTCGTGCTGGGGGTGGTGTTTCAGGGTTTAGGGCAGTGCAGTGGTGTTCGGGCAGTGTAGGGGGTCGTGCTGGGGCTGGTGTTTCATGGTTTAGGGCAGTGCAGTGGTGTTCGGGCAGTGTAGGGGGTCGTGCTGGGGGTGGTGTTTCAGGGTTTAGGGCAGTGCAGTGGTGTTCAGGCAGTGTAGGGGGTCCTGCTGGGGGTGGTATTTCAGGGTTTAGGGCAGTGCAGTGGTGTACGGGTAGTGTAGGGGGTCTTGCTGGGGGTGGTGTTTCAGGGTTTAGGGCAGTGGTGTTCGGGCAGTGTAGGGGGTGTTGCTGGGGGTAGTGTTTCGGGGTTTAGGGCAGTGCAGTGGTGTTCGTGCAGTGTAGGGGGTCGTGCTGGGGTGGTGTTTCAGGGTTTAGGGCAGTGCAGTAGTGTTCGGGCAGTGTAGGGGATCGTGCAGGGGGTGGTGTTTCAGGGTTTAGGGCAGTGCAGTGGTGTTCGGGCAGTGTAGGGGGTCGTGCTGGGGGTGGTGTTTCAGGGTTTAGGGCAGTGCAGTGGTGTTCGGGCAGTGTAGGGGGTCATGCAGGGGGTGGTGTTTCAGGGTTTAGGGCAGTGCAGTGGTGTTCGGGCAGTGTAGGGGTCGTGCTGGGGCTGGTGTTTCAGGGTTTAGGGCAGTGCAGTGGTGTTCGGGCAGTGTAGGGGGTCTTGCTGGGGGTGGTGTTTCAGGGTTTAGGGCAGTGGTGTTGGGGCAGTGTAGGGGGTCTTGCTGGGGGTGGTGTTTCAGGGTTTAGGGCAGTGCAGTGGTGTTCGGGCAGTGTAGGGGGTCTTGCTGGGTGTAGTGTTTCAGGGTTTAGGGCAGTGTAGTGGTGTTCATGCAGTGTAGGGGGTCGTGCTGGGGATGGTGTTTCAGGGTTTAGGGCAGTGCAGGAGTGTTCGGGCAGTGTAGGGGGTCGTGCAGGGGGTAGTTTTTCAGGGTTTAGGGCAGTGCAGTGGTGTTCGGGCAGTGTAGGGGGTCGTGCTGGGGGTGGTGTTTCAGGGTTTAGGGCAGTGCAGAGGTGTTCGGGCAGTGTAGGGGGTTGTGCTGGGGGTGGTGTTTCAGGGTTTAGGGCAGTGGTGTTCGGGCAGTGTAGGGGGTCTTGCTGGGGGTGATGTTTCAGGGTTTAGGGCAGTGCAGTGGTGTTCGGGCATTGTAGGAGGTCTTGCTGGGGGTAGTGTTTCAGGGTTTAGGGCAGTGCAGTGGTGTTCGGGCAGTGTAGGGGTCATGCTGGGGGTGGTGTTTCAGGGTTTAGGGCAGTGCAGTGGTGTTCGGGCAGTGTAGGGGGTCGTGAAGGGGTGGTGTTTCAGGGTTTAGGGCAGTGCAGTGGTGTTCGGGCGGTGTAGGGGGTCCTGCTAGGGTATGTGTTTCAGGGTTTAGGGCAGTGCAGTGGTGTTTGGGCACTGTAGGGGGTCGTGCAGGGGCTGGTGTTTCAGGGTTTAGGGCAGTGCAGTGGTGTTCGGGCAGTGTAGGGGGTCATGCTGGGGGTAGTGTTTTAGGGTTTAGGGTAGTGCAGTGGTGCTTGTGTAGTGTAGGGGGTCGTGCTGGGGGTAGTGTTTTAGGGTTTAGGGTAGTGCAGTGGTGTTTGTGTAGTGTAGGGGTCATGTTTTAGGGTAGTGCAGTGGTGTTTGGGTAATGTAGGGGGTCGTGCTGGGGGTAGTGTTTTAGGATTTAGGTTAGTGCAGTGGTGTTTGGGTAGTGTAGGGGGTCATGCTGGGGTAGTGTTTTAGGGTTTAAGGTAGTGCAGTGGTGTTTGTGTAATGTAGGGGGTCGTGCTGGGGGTAGTGTTTTAGGGTTTAGCGTAGTGCAGTGGTGCTTGTGTAGTGTAGGGGGTCGTGCTGGGGGTAGTGTTTTAGGGTTTAGGGTAGTGCAGTGGTGTTTGTGTAGTGTAGGGGGTCATGTTTTAGGGTAGTGCAGTGGTGTTTGGGTAGTGTAGGGGGTCGTGCTGGGGGTAGTGTTTTAGGATTTAAGTTAGTGCAGTGGTGTTGGGGTAGTGTTTTAGGGTTTAGGGTAGTGCAGTGGTATTTGTTTAGTGTAGGGGGTCATGCTGGGGGTAGTGTTTTAGGGTTTAGGATAGTGCAGTGGTGCTTGTGTAGTGTAGGGGGTCGTGCTGGGGTAGTGTTTTAGGGTTTAGGGTAGTGCAGTGGTGTTTTTGTAGTGTAGGGGGTCATGTTTTAAGATGCAACGCTCCAATACCTGACCAGTCTCCACTACATAAAACTGCAAAAACTAAAAATAAAAAGTGTTTTGCACACTTTTGTCATTGGGCTATATGTGGGCTACATCTGGGTAATATTTGTGCTACATTTGGGCTCTTTTTTCAATGGTGGCCATCTTGGAAGACTTCTTTGTTATGAAGTTTCCTAATTTCCTCATTTACTGCAGTCTCCTCAGTAGGAAATGCTTTCAGTTTTTTACTTTGATTCCATCAAGAAGGCATTCAGATGTGTCACACATTTGCCATAAATTCAGAATGTTATTACTCTAGTTGTTCATTAGATCACTGTAGTAAAGCTACTGCTCACCAAGGAGTTAACTGGAAGTCTACTGCTGGTATTGAAAGTGATTGTTTCAGTCTGCATGTCAGAATTTTCTAATGAAATAGAAGAGGATTTGAGATCTCACTTAAAACATGCACTAAATTTTCTTTTTGCAGCACTAACCATAATTTGTATGGCAAAATGAACCCCCTCATTTTGTTCCTTTTTAAATTAAATGTTTTAAGTGTTACCAGTTTATTCCAATCAAGATGGCTTCAGGTGTGCCATACTTTTGTCATAAGTAAGGCTGTTAGCACTCTAGTTGTTCTTTAGAACACTCTGGGAAGCTGCAGTAGAACACAAAGGCATCAACTGACAGGCTGCTCCTGTTGAAATATAACAGGAAGATATTTGAGATCTCACTTAAAACATGTCCTAATTTTTCTTTCTACAGCACTAACCATAATTACTATGGCAAAATGAACCCCCTCATTTTGTTCTTTTTTAAATTAAATGTTTTAAGTGTTACCAGTTTATTCCAATCAAGATGGCTTCAGGTGTGCCATACTTTTGTCATAAGTAAGACTGTTAGCGCTCTAGTTGTTCTTTAGAACACTCTGGGAAGCTGCAGTAGAACACAAAGGCATCAACTGACAGGCTGCTCCTGTTGAAATATAACAGGAAGATATTTGAGATCACACTTGAAACGTGTCCTAATTTTTCTTTCTACAGCACTAACCATAATTTCTATGACAAAATGAACCCCATCATTTTGTTCCTTTTTAAATTAAATGTTTTAAGTATTACCAGTTTATTCCAATCAAGATGGCTTCAGGTGTGCCATACTTTTGTCATAAGTAAGACTGTTAGAGCTCTAGTTGTTCTTTAGAACACTCTGGAAAGCTGCAGTAGAACACAAAGGCATCAACTGACAGGCTGCTCCTGTTGAAATATAACAGGAAGATATTTGAGATCACACTTGAAACATGTCCTAATTTTTCTTTCCAGAGCACTAACCATAATTTCTATGACAAGATGAACCCCATCATTTTGTTCCTTTTTAAATTAAATGTTTTAAGTGTTACCAGTTTATTCCAATCAAGATGGCTTCAGGTGTGCCATACTTTTGTCATAAGTAAGGCTGTTAGCACTCTAGTTGTTCTTTAGAACACTCTGGGAAGCTGCAGTAGAACACAAAGGAATCAACTGACAGTCTCTGCCCTTGTTGGATGTACATGTTTTACTGAGAATGTCAGACTTCATTCTCACATGACTGAGAAAGATAATGTGAATTTACAGAAAATATTCTCTCATTTTAGCTTCTGGGGCACCTTCCAAAACTGTATGGGACAAGCATGTGAAAATAGTTTTCTCTCAAACATGATTCATGATATCCCAGCAGAAGGTTTTTCACGGGGTAAAATCACCTTAGAACACACCACAATTCCTGAAATTAGTATGGTACCATCAACAAATGAATTCTAATGTAACTAAAGTCTGTTATCACCCTTTATAGTTCTCCTTTTGGTAACCCTCAAAATCTTCGATTCACTACAATGCATTTCAATGGGGTACTATCATTTATATTGGTCCCAAGTTGGCTGCCAGCAATTCCAGGATGAAGTGCTGACAGCCAATCAGATCTCACGATGACATGTGTGGTTAGGCTCCGCCCAGATATATATGTGTTTTTACTTTTGATTTTCTCAGCAACTACTGAACGGATTTACACCATTTAACAAAAAGGGTTCTTTTTGAACCAAGAACTACCTCTTTGCCAAATTTGGTGTAATTCCGTTCAGCAGTTCGGGCTGTAGCCTTGCATAAACTTTCCTATAGGAAATTGATTTTTTGACTCTTATTTTTTTAATTTCTCCGCAACTACTGAACAGATTTACACCATTTCACAAAAAGGGTTCTTTCTGAACTAAGAACTACCTCTTTGCCAAATTTGGTGTAATTCCGTTCAGCAGTTCGGGCTGTAGCCGTGTCTAAAGTTTCCTGAGGGAAAATGAATGGGGAAAACACGTTTTGGGACCCCCCTTTTTTCTCGGCCCCCGCTTGATGAATCACCCTGAGACTTTCAGGGTAGGAGCGGACCGGAGCGGGCCATAAAGTTTGAAAATTTTGCGAAGATTCGTCAACCGACGCAAGAGTTATTTCAAATAGAATGTCACGGATTTCGCGACCGCCAGTAGATAATATATATATATATATATATATATATATTCACTGAAAAAAAACATAGGTTTCAGACATGTTATAGTTAGGAATTAGCATTTAAAAAACCTTTGAAATTCACTGAAAAAACCATAGGCTTCAGGCACGTTATAGTTAGAAATTAGCATTTAAAAACCTTACAAATTCACTGAAAAAACATAGGTTTTAGGGACAGCTATAGTTAGTTGGACATTGCACTCGTACAAAACCCGTGAAATTCCCCGTTATAGTTAGTTCAGCTAACTATAACTCGCGCCCCCGCAATGCACTGCTGATGACGTCACATATTACATCACTCATGACATGGTCAGTGACATCACTGATGACATCACTGATGACATCTCAAATGACATCACTGATGACATCATCCAGTGACTGTGTGTTTCTGTAAAGTTTAAATATTTTTATATATATAGGGAAAGGCGTATTGAAGAATGAGTGGGTGTATAAGTGTCTGTATGGATGATTTAGTAGGTGCATGACTAACTCTATAAGTGAATGATTAAATGTATCTTACTGAATGCATGGGTTAGTGACTAAACTGGGTGAATGTCTGTATCCGTCTGTCTATTGCTGTGTAAGTGGCTGCATGGGTTTGTGAATAGCTACATGAGTGTCTATATGAGTTATTGATTGGTTGTCTGAGTATCTGTATGGGTGCCTGAGTGTTTGTGTGGGTGGGGTGTGTGCGACTCTGTGCAGAGATGTGTGAGTGGGTGATTCACTGGGTGGATGGTTTCAAGAGTGCATCTGTGATAGACTGTATGGGTGGGTAAGTGTGTGTAAGAGTGTGTTAGTGAGTGAATGTATGTCCCAGTGGTACATGTGTGAGTAACTACATATGTGAAAGGCAGTATATATGTGTGTTGGAGTATATAAATAGCTATAAGCGAGAGTGTGTGATTGTGAGAGTGACTGTATGGATGAGTGTGTGCTTGTATCAGTGATTGTATAAGAGCGTAAGAATGTGCTAGTATTTGTATGAGTAAGTGAGCTGGTGTGTGTATAACTGTATAGGTGAGTAAATGGCAGTGTGTTTAATTATTTGCATGACTGACTAGGTGTGTGAGTACCTCTATGGATGAGTGGCGGTGTTTGAGTGTCTATATAGGAGTATGAGTGCATATGATAGTCCTGTACTGAGTGACCGTAAGTATGAGTGACTGTACGGGTGAGTGAGTGGATGTGTGTGTAGACCTAAGAATCAGTGAGTGGGTATGTAGTTATTGGTGTTGGAGTGTCTATAGTTTTGCGAATGGCAGTCTGTAATTTAGAGTGAGTGTATCAAAGATTATATTAGGGTGTGAGGAGGTGCATCAGATTATCACGTGGATGATGTCATCAGTGATGTCATCAGTGATGTCATTTGCACTGTCATCAGTGATGTCATCAGTGATGTCACTGACCATGTCATGAGTGATGTAATATGTGACGTCATCAGCAGTGCATTGTGGGGCGCGAGTTATAGTTAGCTGAACTAACTATAACGGCGGAATTTCACAGGTTTTGTACGAGTGCAATGTCCAACTAACTATAACTGTCCCTAAAACCTATCGTTTTTTCAGTGAATTTGTAAGGTTTTTTAAATGCTAATTTCTAACTATAACGTGCCTGAAACCTATGGTTTTTTCAGTGAATTTCAAAGGTTTTTTAAATGCTAATTCCTAACTATAACATGTCTGAAACCTATGGTTTTTTTCAGTGAATTTCAAAGGTTTTGTAAATGACAATTTTTAAATGTATTAATTGTTATATTTATTTTTTTGATACTGATTTACTACATTTTTTTAAACTATTTATTTTTACATATTTTATTTTTTAAATTACATTGTAATTACATTATACATTACATTACAAAATATACTTTCTCAGAATGAATTACTTTAGTTTAAATACTTTGCAAATAGGCAATAGACTTTTAAGTACAGTAGTTACAGTTGTTGCAATGGGCAACACAATTTCAAACACAATGCAACATTGAGCTCAATGTGAATTTCTAGTTAAATGCAATTAGTTACTTTATGGATTACTTTTCTAACCACAGGACTGGATCCTAGATTCAGTCCTGGGACATCTCCTGTAAACAGTTGAGTAAAAGCGTTTTGGTTACAGTAGTGATTTTTAAGGAATATTATTGTATTTTAAAAGTTGACACAGAAACTTTTTCACATAGAATCAGCAATGTTATCCTATGGGAGGAAATTCACTTAGCAGGTAAGTAGTGTTATCGTTACTTTTTCTTACTCAGTGGTGGATCCTGGATCCAGCACTGGTGCATCTCCTGTAAACAGTTGAAAGAATGCGTTTAAGTCATACAGGCGATTTTTAAGGAATATTTGTAGTTTGTGAAGATCGACACTTTGAAACTTTTCTGCTGAAAACCAGACAATGGATTCCAATGGAAGGAAATACAAGTTACTGGTAAGTACGGTTAGAATTACTTTTCAGGGTCAGTGCTGGGCTAAAAGATGCAGCACTGGGTTCTCTCCTGATAACAGGTGAGTAAATCGGAATTCGTAGTTCGGCTGATTTTAGAGGAATATTATAAAGTTCCAAAACTCCACACACAAGAATTTCCAAGTGAAACCAGTCAATGTTAGCCTATGGAAGGAAATTCAAGTTACTGGTAAGTACGGTTAAAATTACTTTTCAGGATCAGTACTGGGCTGAAAGATGCAGCACTGAGGTCTCTCCTGATAACAGGTGAGTAAATCGGAATTCGTAGTTCGGCTGATTTTAGAGGAATATTATAAAGTTCCAAAACTCCACACTTAGAAGAATTTCCAAGTGAAACCAGTCAATCTTAGCCTATGGAAGGAAATTCAAGTTACTGGTAAGTACGGTTAAAATTACTTTTCAGGATCAGTACTGGGCTCAAAGATGCAGCACTGAGGTCTCTCCTGATAACAGGTGAGTAAATCGGAATTCGTAGTTCGGCTGATTTTAGAGGAATATTATAAAGTTCCAAAACTCCACACACAGAAGAATTTCCAAGTGAAACCAGTCAATGTTAGCCTATGGAAGGAAATTCAAGTTACTGGTAAGTACGGTTAAAATTACTTTTCAGGATCAGTACTGGGCTCAAAGATGCAGCACTGAGGTCTCTCCTGATAACAGGTGAGTAAATCGGAATTCATAGTTCGGCTGATTTTAGAGGAATATTATAAAGTTCCAAAACTCCACACTTAGAACAATTTCCAAGTGAGACCAGTCAATGTTAGCCTATGGAAGGAAATTCAAGTTACTGGTAAGTACGGTTAAAATTACTTTTCAGGATCAGTACTGGGCTCAAAGATGCAGCACTGAGGTCTCTCCTGATAACCGGTGAGTAAATCGGAATTCGTAGTTCGGCTGATTTTAGAGGAATATTTGTATGTTTCAAAAATCGACACTTGAAACTTTTTCAGCAAAAAGCAGGCATGATATCCTATGGAAGGAAATTCAAGTTACTGGTAAGTACGGTTAAAATTACTTTTCAGGATCAGTACTGGGCTCAAAGATGCAGCACTGAGGTCTCTCCTGATAACAGGTGAGTAAATCGGAATTCGTAGTTCGGCTGATTTTAGAGGAATATTATAAAGTTCCAAAACTCCACACTTAGAAGAATTTCCAAGTGAAACCAGTCAATGTTAGCCTATGGAAGGAAATTCAAGTTACTGGTAAGTACGGTTAAAATTACTTTTCAGGATCAGTACTGGGCTCAAAGATGCAGCACTGAGGTCTCTCCTGATAACAGGTGAGTAAATCGGAATTCGTAGTTCGGCTGATTTTAGAGGAATATTTGCACAATGGTGAAGGAAGTGGGTGGGGCCTGAAGTGACATGTCTGCAAACACGCCCTGTGGCGCGTTTAAGTTGGAGAATTAATTCCTCCTCAATCCTGAGGGTCCCGAGGGGCCAACTGGCCCACCAGATACCTCCAGTATGCGCCAGGGAGCTGCGTTGCAGAGAGGTGTTCAGAGGCCACGCCCTCTTTACAACACTCTGCAACGCAGCTCCGTGGCGCTTACTGGAGGTACCTGGTGGGCTAGTTGGCCCTCAGGGACCCTCAGGATTGAAGAGGATGTAATTCCCCATCTTAAAACACGCCACGGGGCCTGTTTGCACACATGTCACCTGAAGCCACGCCCCCTCCCTTCACTACTGTGCAAACGCGCCCCATGGTGCTTTTTAAGTTGGGGGATTAAGTCCCCTTGAATACTGAGGGTCCCTGGAGTCCAACTAGCCCACCATGTACCTCCAAAAAGCGCCACAGAGCTGCGTTGCAGAGAGGTGTAAAAAGGGCGTGGCCTCTGTACACCTCTCTGCAACACAGCCCCCTGGCGCATACCGGAGGTTCCTGGTGGGCTAGTTGGCCCCCAGGGACCCCCAGTATTCAAGGGGAATTACTTCCCTTCTTAAAACGCGCCAGGGGGCGCGTTTGCAGACTGCTGCAGGGAGGGGCGGGGCCTCCAGCACGAGGCCAGTCTTTTTTTTTGCTTTTTCTGACCAGGGGTCCTTGTGGGACCCCCTGAGCAGACCTAGGGGGTCAGGGTGTTTCTACCCTGCCCCCTTTTTGCGTTTTGCGCACTTGTTTTACTGCTTTCTTGTTCCTCGGTTCTACCGAGGAACAAGATGGCTGCCAACACTTCCTGGTTTGGAGTGTTGACAGCCAATTAGCATGCAGCTCGTGGTCGGGAGTGTGTGCGGATCCACCGCAGCCATAGATATCGAAACTTTTATTTTGGATTTTCTCAGCAACTACTGAACGGATTTACACCATTTTTAAAAAGGGTGCTTTCTGAACCAAGCACTACCTTTTTGCCAAATTTGGTGTAATTCCGTTCTGCAGTTTTTGCTGTAGCCTTGCATAAAGTTTCCTATGGGAAATTGATTTTTTCACTCTTATTTTTGAATTTCTCCGCAACTACTGAACGGATTTACACCATTTAAAAAAAGGTCGCTTTCTGAACCAAGCGCTACTTTTTTGCCAAATTTGGTGTAATTCTGTTCAGCAGTTCGAGCTGTAGCCGTGGCTAAAATTTCCTATGGGAATTAACATGGAGAAAACACGTTTTGGGACCCCCTTTTTCTCGGCTTCGCTTGATGAATCACCCCGAAACTTTCAAGACAGGAGCGGACCGGAGCGCCCCACTAGTTTTGAAAATTTCGCGATGATTCATCAAACGGCGCCAAAGTTATTGGGAATAGAATGTTACGGATTTCCTATGGATAATAGGTCCTAACTATAACTATCTACTGGCGACCGCCAGTAGATACATATATATATATATATATATATATATATATATATATATATATATATATATATATATATATATATATATATATATATATATATATATATATACTGAAAAAAACAAAGGTTACATGTTATAGTTACAGACATCACTCTCCAATACAGCCACTCACACCTATATAACCACTGATACACCCACTCACACACGGATACACAAAGTCACACAGCCACTCACATATTATATGTTAGAAGTAGTATCACTCATTAGTAGTAGACAAAGTATACTAATTTAACTTTGGTAGTAGCTTCGTATACATGTTTAACACTCATAAACGTTTTAAAACACTCATAATCAGTGGATGATGTCATCAGTGATGTCATCTGTGATGTCAAAAGTGATGTCATGAGTGATGTAATATGTGAGGTCATAAGCAGTGCATTGTGGGGGCGTAAGTTATAGTTTGCTCACGCAACTATAACTGCTGAATTTCAATGGTTTTGTACAAGTGAAATCTGATCCTAACTATACCGTCCCTGTAACCTTTGTTTTTTTCAGTTAATTTCGAAGGTTTTTTTAATTACTATTTCCTAACTATAATTCACTGAAACCTTTGGTTTTTTTCAATTAATTTCAAAGGTTTTTCAAATTTCATTTCTAAAACTCTAAAATATTATCTCCCTCTAATTTTTAGATTTTTTAGTTAATTTGAGGGGTTCATTTCTTATCCTAAGTGTATTTAGATTAATAATCTCCAAAAGACAGTCAGCAGTGGTGTTACTGGATGACACCGGTCAAATATCCCAATCTTATAGTTCTCTTATGCCAACTCCTGGAGTTCTGACTGCCCACAAAACTCAATCCTTGGTCAATGTTTTCGCAACATTGGGAGGGCAACCTAATTTCCTTGTTCACTTTGAACATCTCAATTCGAATTGCATGTATCTGTACTCACTCTTGTTTTTAATTACTTTCCATATTTCGTTTTTCAATTAAGTTCCAGACAACAAATTGATTTATCCTCCTTTTGAGCAACCTTTCAGCGTGTATGACTTAGTCCTGTCTGATCGATTAGATAGGACTAGGACACACATGCTGAAAGGCTGCTTGGAAGGAGCCAAGACATTTAAACGGGTATTGAATGGAAAAGAAGAATTTTGAGAAGGAGGATAAATCATATTGCCCTGATGAAGTCCCTATAAGGAATGAAATGCGTTGGCTGGGTCTGTTTTAAGTGTGATGGAATTGGATACTTAATAAAAATAACTTTATGGAAAAAGACACCAACGTCTAGAAATTAATTGAAAAACGAACTATGGACCAGAGTGATTACAGATGCATGCAATTTTTATTGGAAAGTTCAATGTGAACAAGTGAAATTAGTATTCCCTCCTAATATTTAGATTATTTAGATTATTTTTTATTTTGAATTTAGATTGTTTTGTTCTGTAGACATTTTTATTTTAAACATGCTTTTTGTACATTTAAAATCCTAAAAATCACATATGTAGTTAATGTAAAGTAAATGCATTTTTTTTATGTAAATGAACACATTTTATTTAAAAAAAAATATTTTTGGGGTTCTGCTGTACTTTCATGGATCTGCAAACATAGACAAATTACTACTCTATGCTTTTTACTCCCAATCACAAGATCTGAAAGAATCTGCGACTGAATTTGTGGAGTCGCCAAACATTTTATAAAGTAGTATATCTGCAAATTTACCGACTGGATTTGGAAGCACCTAAAACAATTCAATGAAGGGTCTACAACCAGATGATGTGAGAGAAAGCAGGTGCAGCAGGACTGCCAGGCACTACAGCAGCCATGGGAGAACCACCATTAACTGCAGTCATTACAATATCAGTTGCCTGCGAGAAATTGAGTGACATGGATATTCACTACGTGAAATGCCACATACTTGTCGCTGTAAAAATGTCTTCTGTGGGTGCATTCTTGGATACATTGAAGAAGCATCGCTGTTAGGTGTTTTTTTTTGCTTCCAGTGACTACTACAAAATGTTTGTTGAAGAGTAAAGCCGGTTGCTTCTTTGTATTTCCTCATCCCTACCCTTTTTACTATATTAATTTTTTTGTTAAAAAAAGAAAACAATAAAAAACCTGTTAAAAAATCCTTCTAGAAAAAAACTGAACTACAATCTGCTCAAACAAAGAACTAACTCTGTGTTTTTAATGTGTCAGTGGCTGTATCGGTGTAAGAGTGGGCGTGTCAGTGTGTGCATAAGTGTATTCCTGGGTGTGTTATTGGATACATTAGTGTTTCGCTGGGTGTGTCAGTGTCTACATTAATGTATGCCCAGGTGTATCAGTGTGTGCATTAGTATCACCCTGGGTGTGTCACTATATGCATCAGTGTGTGTCTGGGTTTGTTATTGGATGCATTAGAGTTAGATTAGGTGTGTCAATGTCTGTATTGGTGAATGCCCGGGTATATCAAAGTCTGTTTTGGTGTATGCCTGGGTATGTCAGTGTATACGTCACTGTATGCCTGGGTGTCTTTAGTGTTTGGATGGGTGTGCAGGGTGGGTGTGCAGGTGTCTGCATTGCTGTATGGCTGGGTGTGTCAGTGTCTGCATTGGCAAGTCCCTGGTTGTGTCAGTGTGTGCATCAGTACTTGCCTGCGTGTAATATTGGATGCATTAGTGTTTGACTGTGTGTCTCAGTGTTTGTACTGCCATATGCCTGGATGTGTCAGAATCTGCATTGGTAAGTCTTTGGCTGTCTCAGTGTGTGTGTAAATGTGTGCCTGGTTGTGTTATTGGATGCATTAGTGGTTGGCTGGGTATGCCATTGTCTGCTTTTCTGTAATGCCTGGGTGTGTCAGTGTCCACATTGTAAGTCTCTGGATGTGTCAGGGTATGCTTCAGTGTGTGCCTGTGTGTGTCAGTTTTTGTGTCAGTGTGTACCTGGGTGTGTTAGTGTATACATTATTGTGTGCCTGGTGTGTTAGTGTATGCATCAGCGTGTGCCTGGGTTTGGTATTGGATGTATTACTGTTTGGCTGGGTGGGTCTGTGTCTGCATTTCTGTATGCATGGGCGTGTCAGTGTCTGATTGGTATGTCCCTGGGTGTGTCAGAGTATGCATCAGTGTGTGCCTGGGAGTGTTAGTGTATGCATTACAGTGTGTCTGGGTGTGTTAGTGTATGTATCAGTGTGTGCATGGGTGTTTTAGTGTATGCAAGAATGGGTGCCTGAGTGTGTTAGTGTATGCATGAGTGTGTGCCTGCTTGTGTTAGTGTATGTATCAGTATGTGCCTGGGTGTGTTACCATATGCATCAGTGAGAGCCTGGGTATGTCAGTGTGTGCATCAGTGTGTGTGCCTGAGTGTGCTATTGGATGCATTAGTGTTTAACTGGGTGTGTCAGTGTCTGCATTGCTGTATTCCTGGGTGTGTCAGTGTCTGCATTGATAAGTCCGTGGGTATCTCAGTGTGTATGTCAGCGTGTGCCTGGGTGTGTTATTGAATGCATTAATGTTTGGCTGGCTGTGTCAGTGTCTGTATTGCTGTATGCCTCGGTCTGTCAGTGTCTGCATTGGTAAGTGTATGGGTGTCTCAGTGTGTGCCTGGGTGTGTTATTGGATGCATTATTGTTTGGCTGGCTGTGAAAGTGGCTACATCACTGTATGCCTGGGTGTGTGAGTGTCTGTATTGGTAAGACCCTGGGTATGTATAGTCTGCCTGGGTATGTTATTGGATGTATTAGTGTTTGGCTGGATGTGTGAGCACCTCTATCTGTGTGTAGCTGGGTGTGTGAGTTGCTATACTGATGTGTGTCTAGGTGCGTTAGTAACTGTAGCAATCTGTCCTTTGGTGTGCAGCCACAAAAACTAAAGTTATGGAACAACACTGCAAGAGATAATTAGTAAAGTACTGTAGGAAAGTAGGATCTGCTTCTTCTGGTTACCCCCACTTTTTGCTGGATGTAATACTGTTTTTGACTAGTCTGACTGGGATCCTGCTAATAAGGACTCCAGTCTATCTGCTTTCTCCCGAAACTGCTGTGTTATGTACATGGTACACATGTACCCAGGGCATAGGTACCCCAGAAGCCTCCCATGGGCTGAAGCATGTATTATGCCACCCATGAGAGTCCATTCAAAATGGAACTACAGGCCTGCCATTGCAGCCTGTGCAAGTTTGTGCATGCACCACTTACTTAAGATATACTAAATCTAAGGGTCACTGCGCTTAAAACCTATAAGTCACACCTCAAGCAGGCCTTTACAATCCTGAGGGCAGGGTGCTTGGTTCTAAGTGAGAGGGTGCCCCTGCATGAGCAGGACACCCCTGCAGCCTATGGAGTCCATTCTCCTGGGTTGGCAGTGAAGCAGCCGAATACTATACACAGAGGGGCATTACGCGAACACGTGATGACCAACTCTAAAACGGCTGAAACAAACCCTATTGTGTTTGGTGTCAAACATGTTGGAATGATACCTCCACCTCTCAGAAGCATCCTTCGTGGAGCTCCTGGTGTTTCTGGTACCAGCCTTCTAGCTCAGGACAGCACAAAATGGTTGCTGCTGACCAGAAACACATTTCTGCCCTCCTGCTGCTTAGCCAAGCTGGAGCAGGGGAAGGCGGAACAATAGGCATTCTGTCACAGGGAGGTGTGACCACCTCCCAGATAGGATTTAGTGCATTAGGGCTGGGTGGGTGGGTGCGCTTGCCAGCACCTGAAAACCTGCAGGAGGGGCACATTTGGTGTCCCTGTGCATAGTCCAGTTCAAACCAGTCCTGGGAGCCGTTGGCTCCCGCTCTGGCATGAAACTGGACAAAGGATATGGGAGTAACCTCCCCCCTGTCCAGACCCTCCCCTGGGAGGGTCACCTGAATCTTTCCAACCCTCTCCTGTGGGTACTTAAGGGCTTACCTGGCTGTAGGACCTTAGCTTCGTCATGGACAAGATTCAGAACTGAAACCACTGCACTTCAACCGTCTGGGCACTCTGGACTTTGTTTGAGCCTGACTTCATCTCCCTCTCAGTCTGCTGCATCATCAGTGCCTTAGCACCATACAGGATCCGTGTAGGACCTGTGGAGCATCCAAGACACCTGACGATAATCTCCATTGGAGTGAAGGAGCCACTCCCCTGCATTCGCAGGCACCGCAACACTGCTGATTGGTCTGCTGATCCAGAGCTCCTCCAGACTCCGAAAGGCTCAGCAACACAGGAGGTGGGTTTCTATGCCCCTCGAGGCCTGAGCTGCCCTCTCACTGAGTTTGAGTACTTCAGTATCCACAGGTGGGGTGGCTCTCCAACCATTTGTCTTCCACAGGGTTTCCTCAAAGTCCACTGGAAGGGTCCTTAATCTTTAAAAATCCAACCGCAACTTTCACATAGATTTGTACGGAGCATGCGGTTGTGTACTCACACTGCACACGCACACCGTGGGGTCCCTATCTACTCACCTCGGTGGTTCCTTGGGGTCCCAGCAATTCTACATCCTCTCGACATTGTCCTGACTTCAGTCGTGGTTCTTATACCATTTTTTTAGTTTATGATTTGGTCCCCCCTGGGGCCCACTGTGTATTAGTGCTCTTTACTGTGATTTCTTTGCTATAGTGTTGTGTGCTTTGTGTATATCCCCATGTAGGAGATACTGGAATGTACTAGACAGTATTATATAATAAATACATATTTTTATAAATACCTTGTGTGCTTCACTTTCATTCAATCTATACTATAAGATTGCATTCTGGTAAAAACAAGCTGCTTTACACTCCTTCAAGACTAAGCCTGAAGGCTGCTCTCCACAGCTACCACTTGGATAGCTTTCTAAGGATGTCTGAGACCTCTTAAATCACCATAAGGATTGTCTGGACTGGTGCAAGGTGCCCACTTACATTAGTGGTCATCATATACCAGGCCAGCCTCTCACAAGTACATTTTCCAATAGATAGTGCCATTGATCTGCATAAAAAGAAAAAAAACAGAAATATGTATTAGTTTTACAATTAATAGAATTACAAAGGCAGCTTACAATTTCAACAATGCATAAAGACATAATTCTAAGAAATAACTGGGCATTTCTAATACTGTAAAGGTATGTATTAATATAAATAAGCATTTTATTTTCCCTTTTTTACTGTTCGCAACTTTTTTTCTCATACAGTGGGGAAAATACAATCATAAAGATTGTAGAGAAAAAAAACTGCACACTATCGCATTGCAATCAAGGAACACTGTGCATTGCACTCACTACAAATGAAAAAAATAAACATAACACAACTTATTTAACTATTTACAAATACAATATTATGCACAACCACTTTGAACGCATGCAGGTATATCTTTACACTAGTGAGCACAAAAACAATTGATGTCTGCAATCATTTTACCGTACCTTCAAGGGGAAAAATCACAGTTAAATATGTGCAGTGTAATATTTGCGGCAGACAGTTACTTAGCAGCACTGTTTAGAGGTATCCACATGCAACAGGTTACAAATAGAAGCACTTAAAAACAATTTATAAAAGGTTGTACAGCTGAATGATGCAGGAGATACTAGGTGCAGCAGAATATTCCAGAATATACCCTTGGGAGAACCGTCATCAGCTGCAGTCATCATAATACCAGCAGCCTGTGAAGAATTGATTGAGATGCTTACTCACTGTGCAAAATGCCACATGTTTGTCACTGTAAAAATGTGTTTTGTGGGTCCATTTTTCCTTCTACTGTTCTCAGGTTGTATACTCATACACTACAAATGATGTACTGTTGAAATAATGAATATTGATCAGTTTAATAAAAACAACCATAAAGATTGCAGTAAAAAAAAACTGTTCACTATGTATATGTAAATAGATGCTTGCATGTGTAAATAGGTCTGTCAGTGACTGTACGGGTTTTTGAGTGGGTGTGTGACAGTGTGTGGGTGTGTCAGTAATTGTGTGAATGACTGTATAGGTGTGTGAGTACATGCATGAGTACCTGTATGGTTGTGTTTCTGACCCTTAAGTTACATTACTAATTAATATATTTACTACTTTACAAGTACATTTTATTAACATATTAGAATAAAATTGAAACCAAACAATTAACAAACAAACGTAACATAACATATTTAACTATTTACAAGTACAGAAGTACACCGAAACTTGAGCTTTAGTTTAATTACTGTCGGAACTCCCCCATATACTCACACTGCTGCTGACAATTTATTTACTTTACGTCTCCAAATTTGTAACAAAGAAGGAATCAGTCAGATTAAAAGTAAAACATGTTATAAAAACACATAATTTGACAAGGAGGCAGAAACAATTTAAGGAAATACAAATAAGAATATTTAGAATAGAATAATACAGAATTTAGTATGAAAAATGAGGGACACTAAGACGAGAAGAGCAGCACTCAAACAAACATAATGATATGGGGAGTGTGGTTGATAAAGTGTTTCCTCTGAAGCACAAACTACTTATTTTGATACTAAAAAGAATAAAAATACTGGATAAAACCATGCGGTCTAAGAAGAAAGAAACCAAAAAAGGATTATTAATAAAAGTAACTTTTACAAAATTTTCAAAGGAGAATGAAAGAGTACGTCTACTACTGAGCCTTTTTTTATTGAAGAAAGCTACTTACAAGACAATGAATTAGTGTATGCAATTGAAACAACTGCATGATGTGATTTTCCAGCCCCAGGGACCATTTCCCAATATATAAAATGGCAGCCGCAACTTGTCTGTGAAGTTGCACCCACCTAATCAGGACCTTGCTTTGCCTCGTGAAGCCACAGAGCCACTGTGGGTGGATTCGCAGAGAGTCAGTGCCCCTAGATACACAAATTGGGGTTTTCTTTAATATCTCCAAAACTCCAGAATGGGTTTAAACCAAATAACAAAAGGTTGCTTTCTGGACCAAAAGCTACCTTTCTGTCAAGTTTGGTGTAATTCAGTCTAGCGATTCGGGCTGTAGTCGTGTCTAAAATCTCTATGGGAATTAAAGTGAGAAACACACTTTTATGATCCCATTTTTTCTCAACACCCACTTGACGGATCACCCCGAAACTTCCCATGCAACACTAGAAACAGTAGGCCAATTGTTTGGGAAAATGTCATGAAGATTCGTCAAGCGGCGCCAAAGTTAGAAGTCTATCTATCTATCTATCTATCTATCTATCTATATGTATATTCATTGAAAAAAACCATAGGTTTCAGGGACGACATCTCAAATGACATCATCCAGTGAGTATGAGTGTTTCTAAAAGGTTTGAGAATATTATATATACATATGCCAAGGTGTATTGAAGAATGAATGGGTGTATGAGTGTCTGTATGGATGATTCAGTGGGTGCGTGACTGACTCTGAAAGTGAGTAATTATACGTGTCCCAGTGAATGTATGGGAGAGTGACTATTTGGTATGGATGTCTGTAAAAGTCTTTCAGTTGGTGTGTAAGTGGCTACATGGTTTGGTGAGTAGCTACATGAGTATCTATATGGGTTATTGATTGGTTGTCTGAGTATCTGTATGGGTGCTTGAGTGTCTGTGTGGGTGGGTGAGGGGATGGGTGACTCCCTGCATGGATGTGTGAGTGGGTGAATCACTGGGTGTATGGGTTCATGAGTGCATGTGCCAGGGGCTGTATGGGTGACTTAGTGTGTGTATGGCTGTGTTGGTGAGTGTATGGATGTCTCAGTGGTATATGTGTGAGTAACTACATATGTGAAAGGCAGTATATGTGACTGTTGGAGTATATAAGTGACTAAATGTGAGAGTGAGTGATTGTGCGAGTGGCTGTATGGATGAGCGTGTGCATGTGTCAGTGTTGGTATAAGAGAATAAGTATGTGTTAGTATGTGTATGAATAAGTGAGGTAGTGTGTGTATAACTGTATAGGTGAGTAAATGGCAGTGTGATTGATTATTTGGGTAACTGACTAGGTGTGTGAGTAACTCTGTGAGAGGTGGTGTGTGAGTGTTTGTATGGGTATATGAGTGCATTTATTAGTGGCTGTATTGATGAGTGACTGCATGAATGAGTGACTGTATGGGTGAGCGAGTGGATGTGTGTACACCTATGAATCAGTGAGTGGGTATGTACTAACTGGTATTGGTGTGTTTATAGTTTCAAGAATGGTAGTCTGCATTTTAGAGTGGGTGTATCAAAGGTTATATTAGGGTGAGGAGGTGCATCAGATATTAAGTGGATGATGTCATCAGTGATGTCATTTGAGATGCCATCAGGGATGTCGCTGACCATGTTATGTGTGATGTAATATGTGATGTCATAGCTGTGCATTGCGGGGGCGTGAGTTATAGTTAGCTTATAACGGCTGAATTCTCTGCTTTTGTACGAGTAAAATGTCAGCCTAACCATAACGTAACTGAAACCTCTGGTTTATTCAGTGAATTTCTAATTTTTTTAAATGCTAATTCCTAACTATAACGTCCTTGAAACCTCTGTTTTTTTCAGTGAATTTCTAAGGTTTTTTTAAATGCTAATTCCTAACTATAACGTCCCTGATACTTATGGTTTTTTTCAATGTATTTCTAAGGTTTTTTAAATGCTAATTTCTTATTATAACGTCCCTGAAACCTATGGTTTTTTCAATGAATTTTATTTATGAAAAGATGTTTGTAAGTATTTTTTTATTTTTTGTCTATGTTTTTTTAAGTATCAGTTTTTAAAAATATTTATAACATAGCTGATCAACCATTTATAGTGTTATTTATTTGAATTAACATTGTTTTCTTGTTTGTAATTTTGTGCAGTGTGATATTATATAACAGAATTTTGAATAAAAAAATAAAAATAAAAAAAAGTTTAGCATATTTTTGTAAGTTTTTTTGCTAAATTAAATTCTGTATGATTAATAGTATGAAACTTGTTTTGTTCTTTTCTTATAACTATCTTCTTTATACATATATATATATATATATATATATATTATCTACTGGCGGTCGCCAGTAGATAGTTATAGTTAGGACCTATTTTCCATAGGAAATCCGCGACATTCTATTTGAAATAACTCTTGCGTCGGCAGACGAATCTTCGCGAAATTTTTAAACTTTATGGCCCGCTCCGGTCCGCTCCTATCCTGAAAGTCTCGGGGTGATTCGTCAAGTGGGGGCCGAGAAAAAAGGGGGGCCCCAAAACGTGTTTTCCCCATTCATTTTCCCATAGGAAACTTTAGCCACGGCTACAGCCCGAACTGCTGAACAGAATTACACCAAATTTGGCAAAGAGGTAGTTCTTGGTTCAGAAAGAACCCTTTTTGTTAAATGGTGTTAATCCGTTCAGTAGTTGCTGAGAAAATCAAAAGTAAAATCACATATATATCTATGGCCGCTTAGGGTCCGCGTACCCTCCCGATCACGAGCTGCATGCTAATTGGCTGTCAACACTCCAAGCCAGGAAGTGTTGGCAGCCATTTTGTCCCTCGGTAGAACCGAGGCAGAGAAACAAGTGCACAAAACGCACAAAGGGGGGCAGGGTAGAAACACCCTGACCCCGTAGGTCTGCTCAGGGGGTCCCACAAGGACCCCCTGGGCAGAAAAAAGCATTTTTTTTTTTTTTAAATCGGCGGGATTCGCTTAGGGTGCGCGGATCTTGCCGATAAAAAAAAAAATCACAAGTGCGCAAACGCACAAAGGGGGCAGGGTAGAAACATCCTGACCCCCTAGGTCTGCTCAGGGGGTCCCACGAGGACCCCCTGGGCAGAAAAAAGCATTGTTTTAAAAAAAAATCGGCGGGATGCGCTTAGGGTGCGCGAATCCCGCCGTAAAATGTTATTTTGCCCCTGGGTGGCCCAAGTCCCGGGGGCATGCGGGGGGTGGGTTTATAGTTAATGGGGGGCCTCTAAGGCCCCCCAAGCCCCGGGGACCGCCACCCCCGGGGCTTTCTAATAAAAATGTTGCGGGAGGGCACTCGGCCCTCCCGCAGCCCCGGGGACCACCACCTCCCCGGGGCTTCTTTTTTTTAAAAAAAACATTTCCTGTGTGGGGGGGCTCGAGCCACACGCCCCGGGGACCGCCACCTCCCCGGGGCACTAATAATGTAAATGCGGGGTCCGTAACGGACTCCCGAGCCCCGGGGATCACCACCTCCCGGGGCTTTAAAGACATGGGAGGGGGGCCGCGCGGCCCCCTCCTGGAGCCATTGATGGCCCTGGGGACCACCACCCCCACGGCCGGCTCATGCAGTGTCCCGGGTGCCTACCCCCGGGACACTGTAGTTTGCAATGGCAGGACGGAGCCTCCCGGCTCCCGTCCTGCCATTGCGAACTGCTTTGCTTCATTGAAGGGAGAGCAGGGAAACCTGCTCTCGCTTCAATGAAGCAAGCAGATTGCTTTTCCACATGGGGAGCTGCATGTCAGCAGCTCCCCATGTGGAAAGCAATGACGGGACCGGGGGGATGGGGGACCCCCCATGGTCCCTCAACGGAGAGGGCCAGCCCCGGGGATGGGGTCCCTGGGGCAAGTAGTGGCCCGGGAGGGGGGCCACGCGGCCCCCCTCACCAAAAAAAAAAAAATTAAAAAAAATAGAAAAATAAAGGCCAGCCCAGGAGGCCTGAGGGGGGGCCACGCAGCTCCCCTCCTTAAAAAAATAATAAAAAGAGTGGCCATGCCCCGGGGGTTGGGGTCCCCGGGGCCGGAATCGGCCACGGGAGGGGGGCCACGTGGCCCCCTTCCCATTTAAAAAAAAAAATGAAAAAAAAGGGGTAAGGCCCTGGGGGATGGGGTCCCCCAGGGCCCAAAAAAAACAACAACAAAAAACGATTGTGCCGCAGGCCCCGCCCCCTTCCTTTACCACTCTGCAAACGCGGCCCCTGGCACGTTTGCAGAGGGGGAACGAATTCCCCTTGAATACTGGGGGTCCCTAGGAGCCAACTGGCCCACCAGATACCTCCAGTATGCGCCAGAGGAGGAATTAATTCTCCAACTTAAAACGCGCCACAGGGCGTGTTTGCAGACATGTCACCTCAGGCCCCACCCCCTTCCTTCACCATTGTGCAAATATTCCTCTAAAATCAGCCGAACTACGAATTCCGATTTACTCACCTGTTATCAGGAGAGACCTCAGTGCTGCATCTTTTAGCCCAGCACTGACCCTGAAAAGTAATTCTAACCGTACTTACCAGTAACTTGAATTTCCTTCCATAGGCTAACATTGACTGGTTTCACTTGGAAATTCTTCTAAGTGTGGAGTTTTGGAACTTTATAATATTCCTCTAAAATCAGCCGAACTACGAATTCCGAGTTACTCACCTGTTATCAGGAGAGAACCCAGTGCTGCATCTTTTAGCCCAGCACTGACCCTGAAAAGTAATTCTAACCGTACTTACCAGTAACTTGTATTTCCTTCCATAGGAATCCATTGTCTGGTTTTCAGCAGAAAAGTTTCAAAGTGTCGATTTTCACAAACTACAAATATTCCTTAAAAATCGCCTGTATGACTTAAACGCATTCTTTCAACTGTTTACAGGAGATGCACCAGTGCTGGATCCAGGATCCACCACTGAGTGAGAAAAAGTCACGATAACACTACTTACCTGCTAAGTGAATTTCCTCCCATAGGATAACATTGGTGATTCTATGTGAAAAAGTGGCAAGATGGCGGCCGGTCGCACGGCTGTGTGAGCTGGTGCTGTATCCTCTCCTGGACAATTCCCCTGATTAAGGTCTTCCAAGCCGGTGATGGAAGTCTAAAAAACGTACTGAGTGACATGTTGCGGGGAGTCCCGCAGCTGAAAAATAATCTTACCGGCAGGATATTCTGGCTGTGGTCATCCCCGCATTGCTTCGGGCTTGGTCATCTCCTTCGCCTGTCTGGCTGCTCGTCAGGGATTATGCCTCCGAAGGTATCGGCGAGGAACCTTACTGCAAAAACCCGAGCCCCCATAGTGCGTGCAGGCAGCCCTGGGAAAGCCGTCGGATCGGGGAAGGAGACGTACGTGGTCCATGGGGGGCCCGAGACGGCTGCTGGAGGTACGGGCAGTAATCAGCGGCATCTGTCTCTGCTGGAAAGGGAAAGCAAACTCTTCCTGCTTTGTTCAAACTGCAAGCTGGGAAGGTGAAGACTCCCGTGAATGCAGGAAGCAATAAGCTGGGGCAGTTGGCGGCATCTGAAATGACTAATGCTACGGTTTTGGAGGTGACAGGTGCTGCCTCTACCCCTACCGACCTTGTGTCGATGGCCTCACTCACTGTTGCAACGGAGGACGGCAATCTGATTCAGACTGAGTTGAGGTCTCAGGGTTCTATCGGGGCCGATATTACAAATGCCAGGTTGTTGCCTGATGGTAGTGGGGAGATCCCTGTAGATCGAGCTGGAGTGAATGAGGAACTTCAGTCAACGCGGTCGCTCCCGGGGAATGGAATTATGGGAGTTGTAGTCCCACATGTTGAAAGCACTGCTATTTCTGCTATTTGTGCTCAATATATTCCTGGAGTCTCTCCCCAAAGTGGTGTGGCGGCAAGCCCAGTGTTGCAAGAGGTGGGCTCTAATGACGTAACTGCGGTTAAAAATAAAAATGTAAAGGAACCTGAAGGGGGAGATAAATTCTATTCATTATCTGATCACACTGGTTCATCAGAGGGCGATGACCTAGACAGAGAGTGGTCAGTTGATGACAGTGATTCTGGGGACTGGCGATCTAATGAAGTATTAAGGGGCGAAGCCTCGCGAGGTCCTCATACAGTCCGAAAAGCAATAAAACTGAAAGATCAAGGGGCTTCTCTGTTAAGCAAAGACCCAGGGTCGTCAGCTTCAATGGTTTGGGATTACTCTTTTTCTACACATTCTGGCTCTGTGGGGAGTGCTATAGTTTTGGCTGGAGGCAGCGTGACTGACCCCCCCCAGGCTCCTCCTGGAGAGATGACACTCTCAATCATCTATCAGACTATTATGGCGCATCGTGAGGAAACGCGTCAGGAGAGTGTTCGTACGCAGGGTGCATGCCGTAGGATGCAAAACTCTATCCGAAGAGTCGCTAAGACATGTTCTGACATTGCTGCTAGAATTGTTGAAGCTGAGGAAAGGATTTCTACGTTGGAGGATGATTTGGCCACTCAGAAGGGCCTTACGGATTTGATTAAAACACAAAGGGATGACATGCTCTGGAAACTGACTGATCTTGAAAATAGGGCCAGGAGGAACAATCTGAGGATTCTGGGGGTTCCAGAAGGCAGAGAAGGGTCGGACATCAGACAGTTCGTAGTGGAACTCTTTTCTGAAGCTTTTCCAGATGTTAAGCAGTGGGATTGGCAACTGGAAGTGCAACATGCGCATCGCTTCCCTTTTAAGCAGAGACAGAGGTCTGGGCAGGCTGGGGATAAGCCTCGGGCAGTTTTAATTTGTTTGAACAACTTTTTGGCTAGGGAGAAGATTTATGACCTAGCTAGGCCAGATAGGAAGAGGGTGGGGAAGGATTGTGAATTCTTCGTTAGGCCAGATTTTTGTCCGGCAACAGTTGAGCGGAGGTGGCAGCTCCGCCAGCTAATAGCTCCGTTTCAAGCGAAGGGATCTCAAGCCTTTCTACTTTATCCCTCAAAATTGAAAATAATTCACCAGGGCCAGACTAGATTTTTTTTTCTGAAGTTCAGGCAAAGGAGTTTTTGGATTGTATCTAGGTAAACTCTGCTGGTCTTCGTTTTCTTTTCTGCCATGTCAGGGGCTTGGAGGCGGAAAAAGCGGGGGTTGAACCAATTGGTATTTTGTTCTATTAGTAAAAAAAGGGATTTTTTCGGGTAGGATTCCAATCGGTTCAATTCTCGGGTGTTGGTAACAATGGGGGAAGGGTCTAGGGGAGAGTGGGGGAAGCCAGCTCCTTTCATCACAAGGACCTCGGTCCTGTTGCCTTACAAGAGGGGTGTAGGGGGTGGGGGGTTGGGGTAGGGGGTTTTAGGGGTTAAGGGTGGAGGTGGGTTGAAGGGGGGTCATTAAGGTCCTGGACTTATGCTATAGTCATGGTAATGTTATTTGTAGTGGTTATGGTATCTCAGTATTTATGATTAAAAAGGGTAATGGTTTGCAGTGGAGAATAAGGTTTTTTTTCATGTATAAATGGGCCAGGGTAAATTGCGGATAAGTTCCTGGAATATTTGTGGCCTAAATGATCCCAAAAAACGGGCTTTGTTTTTCAAAATTGTCCAAACTATGCAACTGGATGTTTTGTGTCTGCAAGAGACGCACATACCTTGGGGTAAGAGGGAGTGTCTGAAAGTCCCTGGATATGACTTAATTGCCTGCTCTCGACAGTCATCTATGATTAGAGGTGTCGCTATCTTGCTGAGGCGAGGCATTGGGTTAAAGCAATGATCCTCAGCTCTGTCTGTTGTATCTCATTCCTTTTTCTCTTTATGGTCTTTTTTCAGTTTTTTTCTTTATAAGCCTTTTTTTCTTTTTTTTTTTCTTTTTCTCTACACTGCATGTATCATGTGTCTGGTTTTTGTATATTAGTATCCGTATCGGCTTTGTATGTTTTTGTAAATATGGCTTATCATGACTTGTTTTGTTTTCTAAAATAAAAAAATATTAAAAAAAAAGGAGAGAACCCAGTGCTGCATCTTTTAGCCCAGCACTGACCCTGATAAGTAATTCTAACCGTACTTACCAGTAACTTGTATTTCCTTCCATTGGAATCCATTGTCTGGTTTTCCGCAGAAAAGTTTAAAAGTGTTGTTTTTCACAAACTACAAATATTCCTTAAAAATCGCCTGTATGACTTAAACGCATTCTTTCAACTGTTTACAGGAGATGCACCAGTGCTGGATCCAGGATCCACCACTGAGTAAGAAAAAGTAACGATAACACTACTTACCTGCTAAGTGAATTTCCTCCCATAGGATAACATTGGTGATTCTATGTGAAAAAGTTTCGAAGTGTCAAGTTTTAAAATACAATAATATTCCTTAAAAATCACTAATGTAACCAAAACGCTTTTACTCAACTGTTTACAGGAGATGTCCCAGGACTGAATCTAGGATCCAGTCCTGTGGTTAGAAAAGTAATCCATAAAGTAACTAATTGCATTTAACTAGAAATTCACATTGAGCTCAATGTTGCATTGTGTTTGAAATTGTGTTGCCCATTGCAACAACTGTAACTTCTGTACTTAAAACTCTATTGCCTATTTGCAAAGTATTTAAACTAAAGTAATTCATTCTGAGAAAGTATATTTTGTAATGTAATGTATAATGTAATTACAATGTAATTTAAAAATAAAATATCTAAAAATAAATAGTTTAAAAAATGTAGTAAATCAGTATGAAAAAAATAAAAATAACAATTAATACATTTAAAAATTGGCATTTACAAAACCTTTGAAATTCACTGAAAAAAACCATAGGTTTCAGACATGTTATAGTTAGGAATTAGCATTTAAAAAACCTTTGAAATTCACTGAAAAAACCATAGGTTTCAGACATGTTATAGTTAGAAATTAGCATTTAAAAACCTTTGAAATTCACTGAAAAAACCATAGGTTTCAGGCACGTTATAGTTAGAAATTAGCATTTAAAAACCTTTGAAATTCACTGAAAAAACCATAGGTTTTAGGGACAGTTATAGTTACTTGGACATTGCACTCGTACAAAACCCATGAAATTCCCCCGTTATAGTTAGTTCAGCTAACTATAACTCGCGCCCCGCAATGCACTGCTGATGACGTCACATATTACATCACTCATGACATGGTCAGTGATATCACTGATGACATCACTGATATATATATATATATCCAAGTACTCTCCAAGTGTGCAATCACGCACACAAAAACAGGAACGGACAACTTTTCTTGCTGCTGCCAAAAGTATTGAAGTTTATTAATTGAAGATAAGTGCACAGCTCATGACGCGTTTCGGGCCTCCTGGCCCTTGCTCACGTGATCACGTTACGCTCGAAGTCAACAATTTATTTAAAATGAAAAACACACCTCCCATCACCTGACGAAGTCCGTGGCACTAAAATAGAGATAAACAACATACTGATTTCTGTAGTTTCCATTGTTGGGCTAGCCACCCGATCGTATTAAGCGACATATAAATACTTATAGTCAGGCAATACAAATAAAACCATACTATAAAAACATACATCGTAATTAATATGATAGCCAAACCAATGAAAATATAAATACGTTGATGTTAATACTTTGCAATACTGTATTTTAATAGGAATACTGGTATTGTGTCAGTTTTTCTTATTTAGTTTCATTTGTCATGGTAAATTAATTTCTAGCTTAAATCAGGGTTCTGGCCACCCAACACTGACTAGCAAAAGTTGCCCAAAGTGAGTCACCATAATTGAGGTTTCGTATGTAACAAATGGTCAGTATGACTTGTACAAATACCAGATGTCATTCGGGGTGTATTTCAATTTACTATCAACTTGCTGAAATAGGATAATAACTACATTTTAAACATGTGCAAATACTGCTAATGTACATCAAGCTACTAATACAATGATCAACTAGTATGGTATATATATAAAGCATAAATGCTAATCAACACGAGCCAACAGAAAAGAGTTGCTGATATTTAAGACCACCTGATCTCCGTGAACAATACCTGTACCAAATATCATGAGTAATATCAACTCGTCTTATGATACCCTATGGACTTGAGATAAGATATGATATCTCTCAATAGTAAAAATATAACAATTGCTTGCATACAAAATGCTATCAGTGCATAACAACTGACCTCGCTTGGTTCGATGGCTCAGTTGGTAATTTTATCTACAGACTTCTAAAGTGCCACGTGCATCAAAGTGCTAAGTGCTAAAGTGCTCAGTGATAAAGTGCTACAAGTGTGAAATAAATAATCAATCTAATAGCTATTGTCTTTTCGAGATAAAGCAGCTCGACAGAAACTGTTAATTTCAATAAAAATTGAAATAATAACCTAAAAGCTAACATTTGTGTATAGGGATCCCCCTTAAAAAACCAAGTTGTATAAAAATTATTTGATGTAAAGTAACAGATGTGTAACATTAAGAACGAGACGCTGGATGTAAAAGAGACTGCTCAACAGGATTACTAGACTAACAGGGATTAGCAGATCTAAAAATTCTCTCTATGGTTCAAATCTAAAGCTTGTATCAACGAGCTACAGAGCGTGGTTAAAAGTAGACTGACTTGTGCGTAACTCTTAAATGTACTGAATTAGAAATGTACCACATTAATGCAACTAGCCGTCAGTGTATGTTAGTGCAGAAAATTTGAAACTGGGCTATATAACTTCTAGAGCCTTCAATATAGTCATATTACTAACCCCAGACGTCTATTTTATATGTGACCCCAATGATGAATTACTGTGGGCCACATCATGGAAATAGCTAGATTCATTCTATAGGTAATTGTGCATATCCTCCCCTGTGTTAAGACCATGGGGGTATTTGGTATCGAGCTCTAAAATGTACCGAGATTCCAATTGTTGTAATCTCTTTTCACGATTTCCTCCTCTTTTAATGGCAGGTACTTAGTCTAAGACACAGTAGTGTAGACAATTCAAATTGTTGGCATGCTCAGATTTAAAATGTCTAGCTACAGGATATGTAGGATCGGAATTGACTATTGCTCGAAGGTGTTGCAATATCCGAGCATGCACTTGCAACTTGGTACTGCCTATATATCTAAGCCCACATGTGCATTGCAACATGTAAACTGCGTAATCCGTTCGACAAGTGAAATGGCCCTTGATTTCAATCTTTTCAGTGGAGAAAGCAGTGGTATAGCTAGTAATATTTTTGCCAAATTTACAGGCGCGGCAAGAGCTACACCTGTAGAAACCCCTTCTGGGGGATAACCAGCTGCTTTTGTACTCTAATTCAGGACTAGTTTTGACCAAGGCATTATACATAGAGTAAGCTCTACGAAAAGTGATAGTGGGCCTGGCTGGAAGTACTTGCTTTAAAATTGCATCGGTCAAAATAATGGGCCACTGTTTAATGATAATAGATTTAATTTCATTTGCCTGCCTGCTGTATGTAGTAATCAGCCTACATGGGACCCTGTCCTGCTCATTATCTTCTGTCTCAGTTTCAGGGCATGTGCTGGGACTATGATTTAAACCACTTAACAAAATTCGTCTTTCTTTCGTGTTGGCCTTGTTTCGTGCTGCCTCCAACTTTCTGGAATTATATCCCCTTTCTAAGAACCTTTGTGTTGCTTCACTTTGGTGGACAATAAGGTCAGAGTCATTGCTGCATGCTCTACGTATGCGCAAATATTCGCCGTATGGGAGACTAGTGATGGTATGGGCAGGGTGAAAGCTATTGGCGTGTAAAATACTGTTGCCAGCGGTGGGCTTATGATACAAACAGGTCTCGATATTATTTTGGTTTATATACACTTTGATGTCTAGAAAATTGGCACAAGCAGCATCTATGTTAGCAGTGAATTGTACATTTTTTGTGTTAACATTGATTTTACTAACAAATTCTTTAGCCTCTTCCTGTGTGCCGTGCCAAATAACAAAAATATCAGCAATGTATCGCCACCATCGCACAATGTGCTTGCGCCAAATATCCCTGTATTCTTTCTGTAGGACATGCTCCTCCCACCAACCTACGTGAAGACACGCATAGCTGGGGGAGAAGCATGCCCCCATAGCAACACCTTGTAGTTGTTGAACCACACTACCATCAAATGTAAACACATTGTTATACAGGCACCAATGTATCATGGACAATAACATCGTGTTATGTGAATAAAATTCGACAGGTCTTTTGTCAAGATAATATGCTGCAGCTTGAATTCCAGCTGTGTGCCTAATACTAGTATATAGGGCAACAATATCCAATGTTAAAAATCTGTACTCCTGTGACCAGACGTGCGTGCTTAATTTGTGTAAAAAGTCTTTACTGTCACGTATGTAAGTAGACAGGCCAGTAACCAAGTCCTGTAGATAAAAATCAACATAACGGGATGTATTTTCGAAAGTGCTTTTCCTAGCAGAAATTATCGGTCTGCCCGGAACAGGATTGACACCTTTATGCACCTTCGGTATGAAGTACATAGTCGGAGGCACAGGATAGATGTTATTCAGAAAATTAAATTCCTCTTTGCTGATCAACGACTCTTTTTTCCACATACTGAGGTCATCTTTGTACTTTTTGTTGATATTGCCAACTTCAGCTGCACTGACTTTTCGATAGCACTCTCGATCGTCAAGATGGCGATAAGCTTCCATTTTATATTCTTTCTTACCCCACAGGACAATATTGCCACCTTTGTCTGATTTGTTTATTATTACTTCCGTATTGCTTTTTAGTTTCTCCATGAGTTGAAAATAAGGGGATAACTTGTTCTTGGAACTCACATTTTTCCTAAAACTACTGTTTTTCGTTTTGTGTAATTTCTTGAGTTCATCTGTTATTCTGTCATGGAAAATATCAATTGCATCACGGGGCATGACCGGTACAAAAGTCAAGATGGGTTTAAATGGGCTTTGGCCTGGGGATGATAAATTGATTTCTTCAGTGCCTGCTATTTCTTGTGTGTTGGCGTGCATACTATTGTCACTGTCACGGTCTGTGCTCAAAAGGTTGAGGGTTTTCATTAGCGATACGTCGCCTGCCGTGAGATCTGTGGTGTGTTTGTTATGAATTCTTGGTTGTTCATGATATATATATTGTTCAACAAAACGCCCTTGAGCTACGAGAGGGCACTCGAGGCTGTTGGAGGAGGAGGCGGAGTGGCCTCGAAACGCGTCGGGCATGTCAGTAAAATATGGAAAGCAGGCAGGCGAGCTGCAGTGAGGGCAACAAACCGGATGGTAGGAACAGCGTTGAGTGCTCTCTCGTAGCTCAAGGGCGTTTTGTTTAACCCTGGGCGTAGTTCGCGAAGCAGCGCTACGTGAAGTGCACTTCGCACTACGCGAGCTACGCGTAGCACTATGCGAACTGCGTAGTGCGCTGTTCGCGATGATTGCACAGTGCAGGATGCTTGTCCGCACTGTGCAATCATTGAAAACGGCATCTTGCACAGTGCAAGCTGTCTTTTACTGCGGCTCGAGTAGATTTTTACTCGAGCGGCAGCTTTCTCAACGCGGACTGGTAGTTTCTCATCGCGAGCGGTCGCGAGCATACGCGACCACTCGCAATGAGAAACCTGACCTCCCGCGTTGAGAATCTTGCCGGGAGGTTTATTTTCCACGCTTGCGATCGGCAACTTGATGTTGCTGATCGCGAACGAGGAAAAAGTCTCGCCGGGATGTCATTTTGCTTGCTCGCGGTCGCCAACTTGACGTTGAGGAACGCGAGCAAGCAAAAAATGACCGCTGCACTACGCTACGCGTGTTTGCACTGTGCTACGTGCAATTCGCGTAGTGCGAAGTAGCGCAAACTTCGCAAACTACGCGAGCGTAGCGTAGTGCTTTGCCCAGAGTTAGTTTTGTTGAACAATATATATATATATTTAATTTTTTTTTTTAAATAACGCGGTGGGTGCATGGATCCGTTATACGAATATCACTCTAAAAAACATATTTAGAACAAATTAATATATTTTTTTACGTAGAGGTTTATTAGTGAGTACATAAAAATAGTAATTAAGAAGCTATAAATTTGTTTTAAAATGTTTTTAACAGATTTTTGTGGACACGATGGTATCGCGTACCGGACACGGACCTACGTGTTGGGTGCGTGAAACCGTTACACGAATGTAACCCTAAAATACATATTTACACTGAAATCATATATTTTTTAAACAAAGAGGTTTATTAATCAATCCTAAAAAATAGTATTAGGGTTCTTGTGCAATACTTTTAAGATGTTTAAAGCACATTTTTGTGTACGCAGCACCATCGAGCACCAGACGCGTAGGGGTCTAGAATCCTGCTGTCACGTATTTGCGGGATCGTGTAGGGGATGCGACTCCGGCGTAATTTCAAAAGTATGAAATATGAATTTTTCAAGTTTAAATATCTGTTTTGCATTAAAGACTTTTCATTGAAATACTTTGAAACACAATATCCTAATAGTAATTTACAGTTTTATATTACATTTAGTACATTTCACAGGTGCGCGACGCATGCATGACGGGTGAACGAACCCCACGCGACTCCATGTCACATAGAAAGAAAGCTTCTTATTAGTTAAAGAGGTTTTCATTTTGTTGGTGGGTGGAACCAAGACCTCTTACAGTCCTTTCAATTTGGGTGTGTCTGGCTTAAAGACTACCTGTTTTGTAGGCTCTGTCAATTTTGTATTTTTTGGGGTGTTTTTCATTTTTGAAAAAAAACATGGCATCAGCGTTCCCTGATGAGCAGGAGGAGGAGATGGAAGAGGTGGAGGACCAGGGTAGAAGAGAAGGGAAAGCATCTTGTAGGCTTTCTTCACTGTGCCTGAAGGTGAGAAGAAGGTGAACGCATGTAAGGTGACATGTACAATTTGCCACAAAGTCCTCTCTAGAGGATCAGAAAAGAAGTACTCTTGCGGTACTTCTTCAATGAAGAAACATCTTGAAGCAATACACCCTGTTTGTCTTGCACGGGAGGTGGAGTGCTGAAGGAGGGAAGAAGCAGCCAAGGATGATGGAACACAACCATCAACATCTGCAGGGGTTGTCTTGAATACTCCACAACCTCTCATTGTTACAGAGTTGGCGGATGCTGCATCCACTGCAGGAAATGTTTGACAACTCTGTGTGTTGGAGAGCTCTTCATTGACGCTATCAAAACACTCCTCAAAGCACACATGTGTTAATTATTTTTTGTTTTGTTGCTTGTGTTTCTTTGTTGAAAAGAAACAGCAGAGTTGGACTGTTTAACTTTTATTTTTTGTTTTTGAAAAATGAAAACACCCAAAAAAATCAAAAAAATCAGAAAATACAAAAAAATATAAAAGTGTTCCAAAACAAAAAGGTTCTAATGGAACCACCTACACTGGTTAAAAATAGAAACATTGTATGCAGTGAAAGTGATTGCTTGTATGAATGTGTGTATGATCAATGTTAGAGTTGTGTATAAGTAGTATTTCAGTGAGTGGATGAGCTCATGCATAATACATAAGTGAATGAATAAGTAAAAGAATTAGGCCTGGGCGGTAAATTTGCGAAATTTTGGCAATTCTGCATTCCGCGGAGAACGCGGAATTGCCGAAACTTCCGCGATCCGCGGTGTAGCGGAATTTTTCCTTGTTCGCGCTTTCAAAATGCGTGTTTGCGCGCGGTAGCGACTTACCGGGATCCCTGCATTCGCCGACGAGTTTTCCTATCCGTTCGCGCGATCCCGCGAGAGTGTGCGATCGTGAACACGTCATTCGGACGCTCCATCAGACATCTGCTTTCGCGAACAGGAAACACGCATCGCGAGCGGGCGGGACAAGTGAAACAAGATGGCCGCGCCACTTGGCGACCGCATGGGCAAGTTCGAGAGATATTTCCCCCCGAGCACGCAAACAGCGTCCCCGAACAGGAAAAACACATCGCGAACGGGCGGAACAAGCAATTCTGCGTGCTCGCGGAATTCTGCGTGCTCGCGGAGATTTTTTACCGTTTTGCGGAATTTTGCGTAACGCGACTACGCAAATTCTGCCCACCCCTAAAAAGAATAGTGCTTGTGTGATTTGATATGGGCATAATTAGTGGTAGAGTGAATGGATGGCTGTGTGCGTAAGACCTGTGTAAATGGTTGAGTGTAAGAGTAGTGTTTGAATGATAGCATGAGTGCATTCATAGTGCCTGGGTCATTGTATGAGTATATGTGTACTGTCTGGGTGATTGCATGAATGCATGGGTACTGCCAGAGTGAAACAATGAGTGTAACAGTACTGCCTGAGGGTTTCTATGTGTGCAGGTGTATTGCCTGGATGATTAGATGAGTGCTGTGGTAGTATCTGAGTGAATTGATGAGTGCATGGGTTGTGCTTGAGGTAATGGATGAGTGCATAGGTAGTGCCAAGGTGAATGCATGAGTGCATGGGTAGTGCCTAGGTGATTGCATGAGTACAGGGGTAGTGCCTGTGTGATTGTAAGAGTGCGTGGGAAGTACCTGAGTGAAAGTATGAGTGCAAGGCTAATGCCTGGGTCATTGAAAGACTGCATAGGTAGTGGCTGAGTGAATGGTTGAGTTTAAGAATAGTGCCTCAGTGATTACATGAAAACATGGGTAGTGCCTGGGTGAATGTATAAGTGGAGAGGTACTGTTTTGGTGATTGGGTGAGTTCATAAGTACTCCCTGAGTGAGTTTATGAGTCCAAGAGTAATGTCTGGGTGATTACATCAGTGCATGGGTAGTGCCTGATTAAAAGGATGACAGTAAGAGTAATGCCTGATCATTGGATGAGTGCATGGGTAGTGCCTGAGAGAATGGTTGAGTGCAAGAGTAGTGCCTGAGTGATGGTCTGAGTACATGGGTAGTATGTCAGTGATTACATGAGTACAGGGGTAGTGCCTGGGTGATTGCATGAGTGCAGGGGTAGTGCCAGGGTGATTGCATGAGTGCAGGGGTAGTGCCTGGGTGATTGCATGAGTGCAAGTCTAATGCCTGGGTCATTGTATGAGTGCATGGGTAGTGCTTGATTGAATAGATGAGTGCATGAGTAGTACTTGAATGAATGAATTAGTTCAACTGTAGTACCTGCGTGATTGGATGAGTGCATATGTAGTGCCTGAGTGAATGGACTAGTGCATGGATAGTGCTTGAGTGAATGGTTCAGTGCAAGAGTAGTGCCTGGGTGATTGCATGACTGCATAGGTAATGCCTGATTAATTGGATGTGTTTATAGGTAGTGCCTTCTTAATTGCATGAGTGCATGGGTAGTGCCTGGGTTATTTCATAAGTGCAGGAGTACTGCCTGGGTTATTGGATAAGTGCATTGGTAGTGCCTGAGTGAATTCATGAGTGCAAGAGCAATGTCTGCCTGCTTAGATCAGTGCATGGCTAGTGCTTGAGTACAAGGATGACTGCAAGAGTAATCTGTGGGTCATTGTATGAGTGCATGGGTAGTACCTGAGGGAATGGATGAGTGCATGGGTAGTGCCTGAGTGAATGGTTGAGTGCAAGAGCAGTGCCTGGGTGTTTGCACAGTTGCGTAAGTAATGCCTGATTGATTGTATGTGTGTATAGTTAGTTCCTCCATAACTGTATGAGTGCATGGGTAGTGCCTGAGTAAAAGGATGGATGTAAGAGTAATGGCTGGGTCATTGGATGAGTGCATGGGTAGTGCCTGAGAGAATAGATGAGTGCATGGGTAGTGCCTGAGTGAATACTTCAGTGCAAGAGTAGTGCCTGGGTGATTACATGAGTGCAGGGGTAGTGCCTGGGTGATTGTATGAGTGTATGGGAAATACCTGAGAGAAAGTATGAGTACAAGGCTAATGCCTGGGTCATTGCATTAGTGTATGGGTAGTGCTTTAGGGAATGGATGAGTGCATGGGTAGTGCCTGAGTGAATGGATTAGTCCAACTGTAGTCCCTGGGTCATTCGATGAGTGCATGGGTAGTGCCTGAGAAAATGGATGAGTGCAATAGTAGTGCCTGAGTGAATGGTTCAGGGCAAGAGTCGTTTTCTGTGTAATTCCATGAGTGCAGAGGTAGTGCCTCAGTGATTGGATGAGTGTATGAGAAGTACCTGATTGAAAGTATAAGTGTAAGGGTAATGCCTGTGCCATTGCAGGAGTGCATGGATAGTGCCTGAGTAAATGAATGAGTGCACAGGAAGTGAATGTTTGAGTGGAAGAGTAGTGCCTGGGTGATTGCATGAATGTATGGTTAATGCCTGAGTGATTAAATGTGTGTATAGGTAGTGCCTGAGTGACTTCATGAGCGCAAGAGTAATGCCTGAGTGCTTAGATCAGTGCATGGGTAGTGCCTGAGTAAAAGGATGACTGCAAGAGTAATACCTGGGTGATTACATGAGTGCATGTGTAGTACCTGAGAGAATGGATGAGTGCATGGGTAGTATCTGAGTGAATGGTTGAGTGCAAGAGTAGTAACTGAGTGATTGTATGAGTACAGGGGTAGTGTCTGGGTGATTGGATGAGTGCATGGGTTGTGTCTGTGTGAAAGGAAGAATGTAAGGATAATGCCTGGGTTATCCTATTAGTGCAAGAGTTATACTAGAGAGAATAGATGAGAGCACAGGTAGTGTTTGCGTGAAAGGATAACTGCCTGGCTGATTACAGCAGCAACATGATGATAGTTTGCAAATAGTGTAAAGGGTCAATATTATTTATATTAGAAACAAATAACATATAAATGAACTTTAAACATGTTTTCACGTTATCATCCATATTATTTTATGTATTCTTACCTTTCAAGTAATTTAGATACATTACTCAGTAGAAGTATTTTAGAGTAGTATTGTCCTAAACAGCATTACAACTCTTTTCAAATTTCACCAGTAGCTACTATAAAGAAGAAGACGAAAAACTATTATTTAATTTAATGTAATGTATTACAGAAATTATAACATTATATTTTTAAGAACATAAATTTAGAATTACATAACATTTTCAGTTTCCCTTTTTGCTTTTCTCAGATTCCACTTAACGTCACCATACACAGTGATATCAATGTAGTATCATCATTGAAAAGCGGGGAAAAAAACAATCAACTTGATTGTAGAAAAAAAAAATCAGCGTAGAGCATTATTTTCAATATGAGTAGCTATGTTATTTTCCTATCTACATTTTGTTAAATTACTTCCTTCAACTACATTAACTCTATTACTTATCTCAAATACATTTGCCAAAATGTAGAATCTCATTTACATCTGGTACAATATAGACAACAAATATATAAACTATTTGCTTTTAAATGCAATATCAATTAGCGCAAATAATATTCCAAACACTAATTATAAATACTAAGGGCCTCATTTATGAAAAGTGACGCATCGCTGCGTGAAAACAGCGATGCGTTACTTTTGATTGTGCCCTCCTTGCGACATGCTGGATGCGTCATATTTATAGTATGACGCATCATGTCGCAAGGAGTTACAGATAAGTCAGTTTTTCTGACGTATCTGTAGGTGCAAAAAATGACGCATTGCTGGAGTGTGTCACAAAAGTGACGCAACTTCAGCAATGGGTCATTTCACATGGGCAAGTCCCATTTCAAATGTGCCTGCGTCAGTCTTACGCCTGCTGTGAGGCAGGCGTAAGATATTGATGCATTTGTGTCCTAGAAGTGGCGCAGTGAAATCTCATAGATTTCACTGCGTCACTTCTACGAGGCTTACTTGCGTCAGAACGCCCACCCTGCGGGCCTCATTTATGAAAAGTGACTCATCGCTGCGTGAAAACAGCGATGCGTTACTTTTGATTGTGCCCTCCTTGCGACATGCTGGATGCATCATATTTATATTATGACGCATCATGTCGCAAGGAGTTACAGATACGTCAGTTTTTCTGACGTATCTGTAGGCGCAAAAATCATGCATTGCTGGAGTGTGCCACAAAAGTGACGCAACTTCAGCAATGGGTCATTTCACATGGGCAAGTCCCATTTCAAATGTGCCTGTGTCAGTCTTACGCCTGCTGTGAGGCAGGCATAAGATATTGACGCATTTGCGTCCTAGAAGTGGCGCAGTGAAATCTCATAGATTTCTCTGCTTCACTTCTACGAGGCTTACGTGCGTCAGAACGCCCACCCTGCATACATTATACCTAGCGCAGGTATAATGTGGCGCAGGGGTTTACAAAGTGACGCATCTACCTAGATGCGTCACTTTGTAAATATGACACAACATGGCACATTTTTTACGCCGCTGATGCGTCACAAAAAGTGACGCACCGGTGGCGCAAAAGTGACGCAAGGGCTCATAAATAAGCCCCTAATAGTTTGCACTCCTGTCTACTTTCTGTTCACATCTTCCCAATAGGCCGAATGATGTACTCAAAACTTTGGCTGCAGAAATAGCAAATAAGAATTTGATAATTCATGAGGCAATCTAGGTTTGAATTCCAAGTGGGCATCATTGCAATATGTCCATCCTTTATTACACTTTAAATACACAGTATAGTGTCCAGATGTTGTAGTAGGTCCATCATGGAAAATATTAGCCACTGCTATAAAAGTTCTTTCTGAAATAGATATTTGACTTCCATTAAAAATTTTAATTTTGGTTTCCAATTTTCTTCCATTTGCTCTACAACTTTGTAGCATTAAAATGAGATATTTTCCAAATCTTTATATATGTAATGTAGACAACATCTCTGATCTACAATGCGAACATTTCATGTCCTGATTGGCTGTTTTTATCAATTTGTTAAAAGGTACAGATTTGCAGTCTGGTATTGTCAAGTATATGAATCGTTCTGTTTGTATTTCAGTGGTGGAAGTAAATGAACACGCTTCACATTTATGATCCCATCTGTAACTTAGTCCAAATAAGTTTTCAATCTGTATTCCTTCATGTTCTAATACTTCAAGCATAAGGATTAGAAATTCTTGTGCATCTTGTTGTATATTAATATATTAAGGGTAAAAGTCAAAGAACCAGTACAAATATCCAAAGATTCCGAATGCCAGAAGCAGTATGGATTTTACTTCTGTCAGTTACCAACTCTTGAAATACATGATGTAGTAAAGAACAGAATCTTTTTTTACGATTTCCCATGATTTCATGATAAAGATCTTGTAGATAAAACACAACATTCAGAATCACATTAGCATAACAGTTGATACCTGAACTATTTTCCAAGTGGTATCCTACAATGTCATCAACAGTTTTCATTTTCTTTTTCTTTACACCTTCAAGTTTCTCTTCAATTGTTTTCTTTTTCTGAACCTCAGTTGAATGTTTGACATACTTCTGTTTAGGACACACTACACGTTTCTCATATATGGGGTATTCACCTAAATCAGGTGTATAAAGTCTTCTTAAACGATAATACTCTCTTATACAATTTGCATCAGCACTAACCTTTTTCTCATCTAAATCTATCAAATACAAACCAGACAATGTTCTTACTTGTGATAATGCTAACACATGCCATTCCCTCTTTGAACACTGTACTTCCGATATTTACAAAAGCACTGCCTATACTTAAACCTTGAGATTTATGAATAGTTACTGCATATGCTAAAGACAGAGGAAACTGTTTTCTCAGAACATAAAAATCTTTTACAAGCAAAAAACGTACAACACAGCGCCCAATCTGTCTTACCTCTTTAATCTGATCACATTTTATAATCAAAAATTCTATTGCATCTGTTCTGAAATTTTACAAAATCAACAATTTTTCCCATTGCTCCATTTACTAAACCTTCTTCTACATTCAAATTACGCCGTAAAATTACCTGACAGTTTATACATTCATGTTAAGTCTTTTCTAAGCCTTCAGTTTTAGATACAGACTTTTCCAAAGAATGCAATTTAGCCTGTAGTTTCTCTGTGAGAAGAATAGTCATTCCCTGGTGTTCAATTTTATCAATAGCTCCAATTTCCACTATTTGTTGTTTTTCCAGTTTCAAAAGTTCTTGATTAAATGTAGAACACTTTTGCAGTGTAGGCATTAGGCAAACTATAGACTGCTTTTCTCCGAGCATGTTGTACATTACTTCAGCTGCTGTGTTTCCAGTTGTACACAAGTTCCTTAAAAGCCGACTTTCTAAAGCTTGTTTACCATGTTTCATCAAGACACCAATTCTTATGTCTTGAAGAATATTTCCGTAATCTTCATCACTTGCTTGTCGCATATTCTTAATAAGTTCTTTATATTCAAAATGTAACCAAATGTTCGCATTTCCAATACTTCCCAAAGATTTCCTAGTGTCTTCATGGACAAGTATTTTAAAAACAGGTTGTCCTCTTACAGGAGTTAGCTGTAGTAGATCTCCGAATGCAATTAAATGTTTTCCTCCAAACAGAACATCGTAATCTGTTTTTAAAACCTGATGCATTCTCAAGTGTACAAAGGCAAGCATTAAGTTTGAGACCATGCTCACCTCATCAATGATTAAAAGTTTCATTTTCTTCAGTACTCTTGACATTTAATAACAAGCTTCTCCAGACAGCTTCTGATATTCCAATTTGTTATCATGTTCAACTGGTAGCATAAGTAATCTATGTAAAGTAATCCCTTTAATGGTGTGTGCTGTTAATCCAGTTGGAGCTGTTACAACACAAGATAAATGTGATTCTGTAGTTTTCTGTAGATAACTGGTCAAAACTTTAATTAAGAAACTTTTTCCTGTTCCAGCTTGACCACTCGACCAGTAGCAGCAACACCCCCCCTCCTCTCCCTCAGCGCCTTGAGACCCTCGCGGGTAAGTAGTGCGCTTTACAAATCTTGTGATTGATTGATTGATTGATTGATTGACCACTGATGTACATTAGAATAGGTTTAAATGATGAACATTGGCATTCTTTTTTTTCATGCAGAAAACCATGCTGTATCTGTTGTGTCACTTGTAGATATATTTCTTTTTGTTCAATATTTAGTTGTTCTTCTAACTTTTCCAACTGAATAATATCCTGTTGTGCTTGTTGCATTGCAGTTTCGACCTCATTCATGGCTATTGCTGCTTCATTTTCGATAATTGGTTGTCCCAGTGGATCTTGACTCAGTGGACCAGAACTTTGAATATCTTGAGAACTGTCTTTAGCTATTTCTGCTGCAATAGTGCTTTCTTGTTCAATCTCATCATTTAACATTTGTAGATTTTGGGGAAAATTGTGCATTAAATACTATCTTCACATGCATCAAAAGAATCTTCATAGCAGTCGAAATCTCCAAGTAATTCCATTTCACTACGCCATGGCTTGAACGCTAAATAGAAAAATTCCCTCTTATCTGGACTTTTGCAACTGAGTTTTCTGTGGTTCATAAGATTTCCTTTGGCATGTTTTACTAAACATCCGTCACATCCAATTACTGCAAATTCTTCTGCTTTTATATTTTCTGTAACTTTTCTTTTAAAGCTGTAATGTTGAAGTATTTCATACAGACATAGGTTCTCCAGATGAGGACTCCTTTTGGGATAGTATGTATCCAACATATTAGTTTTAACAATATCTGTACTTTCTGGTTCATTCAGTGCTAAGTATTCAATTTCTTGTAATGTTTTCAATACTCTATTTCGTGTGGAGGCAAGACCTAAACTTACCCAAATGATTCCTCTTGACTTTGAATATAAACTGGCAGAGCATAAGCGATCCATACATTCATAGGTTCCAATCTCTTGATGGGAAAGCATTTTCAAGCTAAAGCTGTACAATTTCTTGCTAAGACTCTTCTCTTGTGAAATTTCTTCCCACATTTCTTTCATCTCTGTCTTTTCAGATTTGGTTTTATATGATGTAACATAGCGAGCAACAGCAATTGAATTATCTGCAACATATGGAATATCCATGTTTGCATTCCACATTTTCAAAATCACTGGACTGTAGTCATTAATATACTTTGAATCTTCGTTTTTTTTAAGGTGTATATATTCTTCGGAGATTTCCGAGTTATCGTATGCCTTACTGCTGACATAAAACTATTTACTCTTCCTTTAGAAATTATTGGACGTGGGAATCCAAAATGACATTTTGTATAAAATTTCCCTTTAGACTTCTATTTTCGCCAACAGTATTTTCCACATCGATGACATTGAAACATAAAACTTGTTGTCTCAAGTTTTTTTCTCCTCCTTCTCTTGGAATGGCACAGGTAACATACTGTTTGATGAAAGACAAAACACTTTTATCAGTATCAGTTCCAAATTTTGGAGCATTCTTTATCCATGATAGCATGTGTATATGAGGAGCACCTCTGGCTTGGTACTCTTTTCGCCCAAAAAAATCAGCAACTTCTCCAAGAGCAGGAATATTTTTATTGCAGAAAAATTACATCATAATTTGAAACCTATGGTTAAAATAGCTGCAGACATTTACAGGATCCAAGCAACAGAGTTCTCCAGGTGTCATCAATTCAATATTTTTTACATTTGAATTTGCTTCTTATAGAAATTCAAGTAAATCTTCCCACTCATATTCAGCACAGCTAAGTGCTACAAACCATGTAGGGGTACCTAAGTTTCTTAACATACATTTAAGTTCTCCATGACGTCGAAACCAATATTCATTGGTACCACGTTGACATGCCATCAAATTAATTAAGTGAGACTCTAAGTTGTCATCTTTTTGTTGAACTTTCTCCATGGATTCTTTTGCAGAAACATGTTGAAGATGAATTCTTCTTTTTAATCTTGGATCTTCAGAGTACAATCTTGTCGAGCGGTATTCTGAAGCTGAAATCCGTACAGCTCGCTTATCAAAACATCCACCTTTTCCAGTGGGGAACAGCTGTGGAAAACAACAAGCTTCTAAACATTTTTCCCATACACTCATGGGAGTTCCCTTTGCTTCCTTCATTTGAAATAATTCAATACTGTTTCCTATCACTTCTTTTGAATGTAGAGGATGTATAGTATAATGCCGATTAATCTCTTCACTCCTATGCTTGTCCACTTTTTCTATTTGGCCACTTGAAATTTCTGTTTCATCTTCTAAGCATATTACCTGTTCATCAACATTTACATTCTTATAATAAATATTATTCTGTACCAGATATAATGTAGCCTTTTGAAGTTTATTAACATCTACAAACTCTTGCCATATTTTTCGTCTCTTTGTTGGTACACAATTAACTAGAATAACTACTGGCTCATTTTCCTCCCTGTCTGCACCAACAGTTTCAATATTTTTCTTGAAATCTAAAGGTAAGTACGCAACTCTTCATTTCAGACCTCTTTGCAAATCTGTTGGAGGCAGCTTACCTGTTGTAGGCTCCATACGAACTATAGCCTGAAATGGGTGCACAGATTGAATAAGAATGGACTCATGTGCATTCAAATCTGCCAGTTCTGGAGGAATAGCTACCAACTCTTAGTTGTTATGTACTGCTCTAGCTGGCATTTTGTTCTCTTCTAATTTGTTGTAACAATATTTACAAATAATTTCATCAGTAGCCAACTCAAACAGACCTTCTACCAACAAATAAGCACCAAATTGCTGCCACTTATCATTGTTTTCCTTTTCACTTTTTAAATATAAATCAGCATTCCTAGTTTGACTTCTATAATGAGTACGTCAACAACAAATACAAACATAGTTTGGTTTTTCACATGAAACTGTCTTAAACTTTGTAATTTCTTCTGCAAACTCATCAATACTAAGGTCTTTCCCATCTTCTTCAACACCTACACTTACCAAAAAAATTAAACTGTATATCATCACAAACTTTTTGTACATCTGAAACTGAACCTTGCAAAAGAGCTGTGTTCATTTCACTTAAACATAATGCAAGAGTTTTTACATAGTAAAGTCTGCTTACTAACTTCCGCATTTCTGAGTGGTGTACTGCTAACATTCTTAAATGATGAAAAGTACTTTTACACACTTTTCTTGAATGACAAGCCAGACAAGGACCCTGAAACTTGGTATCTTTTCTTATTTTACATGGATCTAGTCCTTGTAACATCTTAATCTTCTCTTTAAGACTTTTTTTGCATACTCTCGTAAAAGAATTCGTAATATGTCAATAGATTCCTGTCAAATACTGCAAATACTGCTACAATCCCACTTATATACAGGAGCTTGTGTATGCTTCCCTTTGAACTACTTCAGCTTTTACTTCTTCCACACTCCAAACAATGATTTTTTTGTTTGGAATGGGACAACCATCTTTCATCTCATAGCATCAACCACTAGTATCAACTGCATGCACTAATGTGTTCTGTTGCAAATAGCTATCTTCATTAAACAAAGGCTCAGTACTAGAAGTGTGCTTCCGTTTACCAGTGAAAGTTTTACAAAAGATACTTCTATTGACCAGTCTTTTTCTTTTGCTTTTCTCCTTCATAAACACCATTGTTTTATCCAATGTTCTCATTCTCTTCAATATTAATATAAATAATTTTTGTTTCAATTCAAAAGCAGTATCTACTACACTTTCAATGTGTTGCTTCTTTTAATACGCTGCTGATCTTCTTTTATACTTTTTACAATGTTTTAATACATTTTGAATTACTCTACTTTGAAACATTCATATACGTATCTCTTTAAATAGTTTTTGTCTTCTTTTAACATGTGTTGTTCTTCCCAAAACTAATGTTTTTTTACCATTAAAAATCTTCTTCTCTCTGTGCTTTGTTGTAAAACTTTTCTTTTTTCTTTCATTATTATTCTCTTTCTTTAATATCTCTGCAACTGTGTTAAGAAACTGTTTAGTGCTCTTACCAGAACAGACTTTATCCTTGGTAACATTTTTGTCTTTTTCTAATACACTATTTTTACTTTTGTTTAAGTAGATCTGTTTTATTTGTTGTCTTCTCTTTTCATGTTTTCTTGCCATCTTCAATTTGTGATTGAAACAAAATAATTTTCTAAAAAACAAAGAACAGTTTCAATAGTTTGTTACATGAATTAACAATTTTAAATTAATTACATATCAATATTCATATTAACTAGTAAGCAATTACTTACAATTACATTGCTATTCTCTTTATTACAAATAAAAAAACAAAAGTGTAGAAACAAGCAAGAGAACTGCAGAAAGAGGAAAAAGGGTGCTTAAAGAGAAAGAAAGGGAGAGAAAGAAAAAAAAGTTTATAAATACACAAAGAAGTACACAGCTACTAAAAAATGTGAGAAATGCAGAAAGAGGCAACACAGATGCACAAAGAGATAATAAGGGATGCATAAATAAACAACACAGGTGCACAAACATGCAAGAGAAGTGAACAAAGTGACAAGAGGGGTACAGAAAAAGAAGCAAGACAGGTGGCGAAAGAGGAAAGAGAGATGCTCAAAGAGGAAAGAGAAGTGCAGACAGAGAGAAGAGGGATGCAGAAAGAGACAACATGGGTGCAAAAAGAGACAAGATGAGTACCAAAAGAACCAAGAGAGGTGCAGAAAGAGATAAGACAAGTGCCTAAAGAAGCAACAGACGTGCACAAAGAGACACGAACAGTGTATAAAGAATGAAGAGATGCACAGAAAGGAAAGTGAGGTGCAGAAAGACGGAAGATAAGTGCAGAAACACGTAACAGAGGTGTAGAAAGAGGCAAAAGAGCTGCAGAAAGGGGAAAGAGGGCTGCAGAAAGAAGCAAAAGAGGTGCAGAAAGAAACAGGAGACGTGCACCAAGAAGCATGAGAGGTGCAGAAACAGACAAGAAGGATGCAGAAAGAATCAAGTGAAGTGCAGAAAGAAGCAAGAGAACTCCAGAAATTCAAAACAGAAATCTTTGCAATGTTACTGTTGTAAGTCTCACCATATTCCTGAAAACATTCAAGCATATGTCTCTACCTTTTAGTGGACGCATCATACAGATAGTAGTATACCTGTACTACACACGTGTAGCATGTTCAGATGCATAACACATATGAGAATACGTTTGTGAGTAGACACATACCTCAGTCACAAGATCATGCAGAACTTTAAACTTGACAAACTGCACTTACCATTCCAAGCAAACACCTAAAATTATACGGCATACTCCAATGATACCTTTCCAAAGACTCATACAAAGTAGCCTAAACACTAATCCCTCTGCCAGCTTGTCTTAAAACTCACCTTTCTCTTGCAGCTTCACTATTCAGTGACTACACAGAGTGTTGGGCCTCGCCAAATATAAAGCAGCAACCCTTCGCATGTCACTGTTGTAAGTCTCACCATAATCCTGAAAACATGCATTCATGTGTCTGTGCCTTTTGCTAGGGGCATCAAACATAAAAGAAACATACAAATAGATATATGCCTGTGGTTTATAGGCTTAGCATATTTAGATGCAAAACACATGTAAAAAAACATTTACAAATAGAGACATACCTCAGTCACAAGTCCATGCACTCCTTTCAACTAGACAGACTGCGCTTCCCATTTCAAACAAATACCTAAATTTACATGGCATACTTCAAGTGTACCTTTCCACAGACTCATACAAAGTAGCCTAATCACTAATCCATCTGCCAGCATGTCTTAAACCTCAATTTTCTCTTGCAGTTTCACTATTCAGCGACTACTCAGAGTGTTTGGCCTAGCCAAATATAAAGCAGCAACCCTTTGCGTATCTCTGTTGTAAGTCTCACCATATTCCTGAAAGCATGCACGCATGTTTCTGTGCCTTTTGCTAGTGGCATCATACATAAAAGAAACATACAAATAGATGTATACCGGTTTTTTATAGGTCTAGCATCTTCAGGTGCATAACACGTGTGAAAATATATGTACAAGTACAGACATACCTCAGTCACAAGTCCATGCACTCCTTTCAAATAGACAGACTGCACTTCCCAGTTTAAGCAGACAGCTAAATGTATACAGCGTACTTCAAGTGAACCTTTCCACAAACTCCTGCAAAGTAGCCTAATCACTAATCCCTCTGCCAGCATGTCTTAAACCTCACTTTTCTCTTGCAGCTTCACTATTCAGTGACTACTCAAAGCGTTGGGCCTAGCCAAATATAAAGCAGCAACCCTTTGCATATCACTTTTGTAAGTCTCACCATATTCCTAAAAACATGCATCCATGTGTCCGTGACTTTTGCTAGTGGCATCAAACATAAAAGATATACAAATAGATATATACCTGTGTTTTATAGGTCTAGCATCTTCAGGTGCATAACACGTGTGAAAATACATGTACAAGTACAGACATACCTCAGTCACAAGTCCATGCAGTCCTTTCAACTTCAGAGACTGCACTTCCCATTTCAAGCAGATACCTAAATATATACGGCGTACTTGAAGTGTACCGTTCCAGAGACTCATATCAGTAATCCATTTTCCAGTATGTCTTAAACCTTGTTTTTCTCTTGCAGCTTCACTATTTTGCAACTACTCAGAGTGTTGGGCCTAGCCAAATATAAAGCAGCAACCCTTTGCATATCACTTTTGTAACTCTCACCATATTCCGAAAAAACATGCATTCATGTGTCTGTGCCTTTTGCTAGGGGCATCAAACATGAAAGAAACATACAAATAGATATATGCCTGTGTTTTATAAGTCTAGCATCTTTAGATGCATAACACATGTAAAAAAACATTTACAAATAGAGACATACCTCAGTCACAAGTCCATGCACTCCTTTCAACTAGACAGACTGCGCTTCCCATTTCAAACAAATACCTAAATTTACATGGCATACTTCAAGTGTACCTTTCCACAGACTCATACAAAGTAGCCTAATCACTAATCCCTCTGCCAGCATGTCTTAAACCTCACTTTTCTCTTGCAGTTTCACTATTCAGCGACTACTCAGTGTTTGGCCTAGCCAAATATAAAGCAGCAACCCTTTGCAGCTCTCTGTTGTAAGTCTCACCATATTCCTGAAAGCATGCATGCATGTGTCTGTGCCTTTTGCTAGGGGCATCAAACATAAAAGAAACATACAAATAGATGTATACCGGTGTTTTATAGGTCTAGCATCTTCAGGTGCATAACACGTGTGAAAATATATGTACAAGTACAGACATACCTCAGTCACAAGTCCATGCACTCCTTTCAAATAGACAGACTGCACTTCCCAGTTTAAGTAGACAGCTAAATGTATACAGCGTACTTCAAGTGAACCTTTCCACAAACTCATGCAAAGTAGCCTAATCACTAATCCCTCTGCCAGCATGTCTTAAACCTCACTTTTCTCTTGCAGCTTCACTATTCAGCGACTACTCAAAGTGTTGGGCCTAGCCAAATATAAAGCAGCAACCTTTGCATATCACTTTTGTTAAGTCTCACCATATTCCTAAAAACATGCATCCATGTGTCTGTGCCTTTTGCTAGTGGCATCAAACATAAAAGATATATAAATAGATATATACCTGTGTTTTATAGGTCTAGCATCTTCAGGTGCATAGAACGTGTGAAAATACATGTACAAGTACAGACATACCTCAGTCACAAGTCCATGCAGTCCATTCAACTTCACAGACTGCACTTCCCATTTCAAGCAGATACCTAAATTATACGGCGTACTTGAAGTGTACCCTTCCAGAGACTCATATCAGTAATCCATTTGCCAGTATGTCTTAAACCTTGCTTTTCTCTTGCAGCTTCACTATTCTGCGACTACTCAAAGTGTTGGGCCTAGCCAAATATAAAGCAGCAACCCTTTGCATATCACTTTTGTAAGTCTCACCATATTCCTAAGAACATGCATCCATTTGTCTGTGCCTTTTGCTAGTGCCATCAAACATGAAAGAAACATACAAATAGATGTATACCTGTGTTTTATAGGTCTAGCATCTTCAGATGCATAACACGTGTGAAAATACATCTACAAGTAGAGACATACCTCAGTCACAAGACCATGCTGTCCTTTCAACTTGACAGACTACACTTCCCATTTCATGCAGACACCCACATTTATACGGAAAATGTCTGTAGATAGGTACACTTCAAGTGTACCTTTCCAAAGACTCATACGAAGTAGCCTAATCACTAATCTCTCTGCCAGCATGTCTTAAACATCACTTTTCTCTTGCAGCTTCACTATTCTGCGACTACTGAGAGTGTTGGGTCTAGTTAAATATAAAGCAGCAACCCTTACATGTCCCTGTTGTAAGTCTCACCATATTCCTGAAAGCATGCATACATGTGTCTGTGCCTTTTGCTAGTGCCATCATGTGTTTTATAGGTCTAGCATTTGCGATGAATAATACATGTGAAAATACATGTACAAGTAGAGACATACCTCAGTCACAAGACCATGCTGTCCTTTCAACTTGACAGACTGCACTTCTCATTTCAAGTAGACACCTACATTTATACAGCGTACTTCAAGTGTACTTTTACACAGACTCCTACGAAGTAGCCTAATCACTAATCCCTCTGCCAGCATGTCTTAAACCTCACTTTTCTCTTGCAGCTTTACTACTCAGCGACTACTCGGAGTGTTGGGCTTAGCCAAATATAAACAGCAACCCTTTGCATGTCCCTGTTGTAAGTCACTTCCCATTTCATGCAGACACCCACATTTATATGGAAAATGTCTGTAGATAGGTACACTTCAAGTGTACCTTTCCAAAGACTCATACGAAGTAGCCTAATCACTAATCTCTCTGCCAGCATGTCTTAAACCTCACTTTTCTCTTGCAGCTTCACTATTCTGCGACTACTGAGAGTGTTGGGCCTAGTTAAATATAAAGCAGCAACCCTTACATGTCCCTGTTTTAAGTCTCACCACATTCCTGAAAGCATGCATACCTGTGTCTGTGCCTTTTGCTAGTACCATCATACATGAGTCAAACGTACTGCTCTAGGACTGTGCTGCTGCCTGATTGTATACTGGTTTTTAAACTGCTTTTAATTGTTTCACTAAAAGTGTGTTGAATTTTATGTTTGCTAAATCTCACCTCCACAAACTTGCCTGATCCGTCACTCGACTTTGCTCAGCCGTTTCAGTCACTTCCTGGGCAACGTGCACCAGGGGCGTCCTATCGCAGAGGGCGGGAGGATGGGCTACGGCTGCAACCGGACATTTAATGCCGACCGCAGCGTGGGAGCAGGCGCTCTAGGACTGTGCTGCTGCTTGATTGTATACTGGTTTTTAAACTGCTTTTTTAATCGTTTTACTAAAAGTTTGTTGAATTTGATGTTTGCTAAATCTCACCTCCACAAACTTGCATGATCGGTCACTCGACTTTGCTCAGCCGTTTCAGTCACTTCCTGGGCAATGCCCACCAGGGGCGTCCTATCATAGAGGAAAGGAGGAGGGGCTAAGGCTGCAATCGGACATTTAATGCCAGCCGCCGCGCGGGAGCAGGCATTCTAGGACTGCGCTGCTGCCCGATTGTATACTGGTTTTTAAACTGCTTTCAATCGTTTTACTAAAAGTGTGTTGAATTTGATGCTTGCTAAATCTCACCTCCACAAACTTGCCTGATCGGTCACTCGACTTTGCTCAGCCGTTTCAGTCACTTCCTGGGCAACGCCCATCAGGGGCGTTCTATCTCAGAGGGCGGGAGGAGGGGCTAAGGCTGCAACCGGACATTTAATGCCATCGGCAGCACATGAGTGCAGTGGATGCGCCGGTGGCGCGCCAGCGGCGTGCCAATGGCAAGCCCGTCTGCCACCCGTCCGCGGCCGTCCAGGGCCAGGGGCCAGTTATCATGCCCAATTTTTATCCTACACCTCATCTGAACTAAAACTACTACATACTGGGAACTACCCACTCAACCCCTCGATTTGTCCTAGACTGATTAATTATGGGATTATGGAAACAAGGGCCTCTTTCCCAGAACTTGCCCATTCCCCCACGTAACAGGACACACCCAGAAACAGGATAAATATAGGCCCTCTGTGCTATCGATCCTTTATTTAAACACTCGCTCTCTGGCAAAACACAAGCTGGACATATTTCTCCTACTGGACTCAGAGCAACCAGATGTTCTCTTTCTATCGGAAAGAGAACCCACGCCCCCGATATTTTGGCCACACTTCCCAATAACTGCTACATCCTCCAGGCAAATCGCCCACCAGGAAAAGTTGGTGGAGGAGTAGCCGCCATTATACGCCAGGAACTAAAATTTACCACTCTAACCCCGCTAGATTTAACTTTGGTGGACAATCTTGACATCAAACTGGAGTCGGTCTCAGCCCCGCTAATTTGTGTACTGTTTTACAGACCCCCGCAGAACATGCCCCTGTTTCCCCAATCCTTGGTTGAACAGGTAGCCCACCTAATAACCAACCATGAAAAAATCTTGCTGATTGGTGACTTCAATTATTGGGCCAATGACCCTCTGGGTGTACCCCACTCCGCAGATTTAAACAACCTACTTAGTGGGCTAAATTTTACTCAGCAGGTAACCTCCGCCACACATATCAAGGGACACATACTCGATCATGTCTGGACAGCCAATCTTGCAGTGTCCGCATTGATAGTCTTTCCTTGCACATGGTCTGACCACTACTTAATAAAGTTCACCATTAACAACATTATCATGGTTAAATCCCCAGTTATAGAAGGGGTTATGGCAAGGAATTGGAATGGCATCAATAAAAATACTTTATATAACACACTGGCTAACACAGTCCCAGTTGACCAATCATCCATCAACCTCAGTGAGATAAATCTTACAGCATGGCTATTAGCAGCTAGCAACAAACATGCCCCCCCCTTAGGACAATAAGATCAGCTAGGCGCCATGAGGCTCAGAGATGGTTCTCTACTGATTTAAAAGACCAAAAACTAGCCCTACGCCAATCTGAAAGGAAGTGGAGACGTAATTACTCTCCTGATAAAATACAGATTTATTTAGCTTCATTGAAGGAATACAAAAAATCCATTTTAACAACCAAGGCCACCTATTATTCTTCTAAAATCCTGAGCTCCACCAACAGATGAAAAGAAATACTCTCTATTGTCAATGAACTGTCCAACCCTGACAGAGTCACTATAAAACCTACACCCTCTCAAGCATTCTGTAACTCTCTGAATACTTTTTTCATTGATGAAATTATCAGGATTAAAGCCAGTATTCCTACCTGCCTCACCCTTGAGGCACTTCCATCAATGCTGAGAAATTCTTGTTCCCTCAATTAATTTCCGGCAATAAGCAACCAAGCATTCTTGGACCTCTTGACCAAAGTAAAATCTGGGTCACCCATGGACTGCTGTCCACCTCATATTTTAAAAGAAGTTTTTTCTGCACTCCCCAGGCCTGCCCTCTCCCTCTTGAACGAATCACTATCTCGGGGCTGTGTCCCCAGAGCCTTCAAAGAAGCAACTATTGTCCCTCTTTTAAAAAAAACAATGGCTGATCCCCAGACTCTGACCAGTTACCGTCTGATCTCTTTGCTCCCCTACTTGGCAAAGGTACTGGAGGCCCATGTGGCCAAATGCCTCTGTGCCTTTATCGAGCAGTCTGAATACCTTGACCCTCACCAAGCAGGGTTTCGCCAAGCCCACTCAACAGAGGCAGTGATGCTGACCGTGTTGGACACACTCCGGAAGGAAGCAGACAAAGGCTCTCTCAGGCCCTGGTGCTGTTGGATCTTTCCGCGGCATTCAAACGGTTGACCACGGTATCTTGGTTGACCGTGTCGGGGACGCAGGCATCCAGGGATTGGCTCTTAGCTGGATCAGATCATTCCTGGAGGACTGCTCCCAGTAGGTCCGCATATCCCAGTTCACAGCACCTAAAATGAGAACTACATGTGGAGAACCTCAAGGTTCTTCACTATCCCCTCATTTGTTTAATCTTTACCTTCTTCCACTGATCCGGTCCCTGAAAGAAAGGAAGGTGCGTACATTCAACTATGCAGACGACCTACAATTAATGTTTACCATTAATAACACACCTGACTCAGCATCCACATTCCAAGCTACTATGCTGCACATCCACAATTGGATGAACAGCAACCATTTAAAACTTAACCCGGATGTTAGAACTGGGGGTCTCTAGTTGGCAGAGGTAGGTACCTTTGACCAAATAGGGACCCTTGCTTCTAGTCAGGGTAAGGGGGATACACACTTTAGATAACCCCTGCTCACCTCCTTGGTAGCTTGGCACGAGCAGACAGGCTTATCCCAAAGGCAATGTGTAAAGTATTTGTACCAACACTCACAGTAACACAGTGAAAACACCACAAATGGACACCACACCAGTTTAGAAAAATAAAATATCTTTATCTAAACTAAACAAGACCAAAACGACAAAGATCCAACATACAGGAACTCAGTAGAATGTCTTTAAAAAGGGTTGTTGCAAAAATAAACTTGTAGATGATGAATGCGACACTTTAGTCTCAAAGTACCTGGGATGCGTTACGCAAATCAAACAAAAAGGGGCGCAGAGAAGGCGATGCGTTGATTCTTCCTGCGCTCTGGTTCTGATGCGACAAGATGGGGCCTCGATGCGTTGCGATGATCCGGTGCGATGCGACAAAATGCCGTCTTCGTTGCGATGCGTCAACGTGGAGGCGATGAGTGCACGCCCGACGGCCGTGTGGCGAACTCAGTGGTTTTCTGAGCCGTGACAGGCCCTGCGACACGCTTCCCCGGTGATGCGACGACACCCTCAGTGACGGCGACACGCTTCTCCGGTGTTGCGGCGGCACGCTTCCTCAGCGATGCGACGACCCTGCGACACGCTTCTCCGGTGATACGATGACATCCTCTGTGGCGGCGGCTGCACGCTTCTCCGGTGCTGCAGCGGCGAACAGCAGCAGTGGCGACACGCTTCTCCCTCGTTGCGTCGCGCTTCCAGCTCCCACCAGCAAAAAGGCCTCACACACAGTTACAGGCCCTCCTGGCAGACTGGAACTCCCAACAAGGAACTTCAGGGAGCTGGGGGTGAAGTCCTTTTGTGCCTGGGACTTCAGAAACAGGAGGCCAGCTCTTCTCAGGCCCTTGGAGACTTCTCTTCAGTTGGACACAGCACTCAGCAAAGTCCTTCTTCAAGCAGGGGGACACAGCACACAGCAAAGTCCCTTGGTCCTCTCCTCAGTAGAAGCAGCAAACTGCAGGCCAGCCCTAGACACACTTGGGCAGTACTTCTCCTCAGTCTCTTCAGCTGATCTTCATTGGCAGGGATTCCTCTTGATCAGGAAGTAGTCTAACTTTCAGGGGTTTCAGCTCTAGTATTTATACCCCAAACGTCTTTGTTATCTATGTGTGAGGGGTCCTGGACCCAGTTCAAACCAGTTCTGGAGGCATTCTGCCAGTGCACATCTTCTTCCTTTGTGAGTGTGGGCCAGGGCCATCAGACACACCGCAGGAGGTGGAGCCAGCATTGTGGAAGGCAGGCACAGCCCTATTCAGGCCCAGGTGCTACTCCTCCCACCACTCCAAATGCAGGTAGGTCTATTCAGCCTAGTGCTGACTCACCCAGACTCCTGGAGCCACCCCAGCCCCTGTCACTCTCAAACCAGACAGTCAATCCACAAACAGGCAGAGGCACACAGAAAGGTTGAACAAGAGAATAGCCACTTTCTAAAAGTGCTATTTTCAAACACAGAATTTAAAAACCATCCTTCCTAAAAGATGTGTTATTAAATTCTGAGTTCAGGGATACCAGACTCCAATTTCCTGCCTTGCTCCTATGGGAAGATATGCAGGTAAACATGTTACACAGCATTCCCCATTCTGTCCTATGGGCAAGATAGCGTTTCAATAGTGAAAAACGAATTTGGCAGTATTTCACTATCAGGGCATGTTACCCACACTAGTACATGTCCTACCTTTCATATACACTGCACCCTGCCCAGGGGGGTACCTTGGGGCATCCAATGTGTATGAAAAGGGAAGGGTCAGGCCTGGCAAGTGGGTACACTGGCCAGGTCAACATGGCAGTTAACAAACTGCGCACAGGCACTACAGTGGCAGGCCTGAGACACCATTTTAGGGCTACTCCTGTGGGTGGCACAATCAGTGCTGCAGGCCCACTAGTAGCATTTGAATTACCAGCCCTGGCACACTCAGTGCACTTTACTAGGGACCTAATGGTAAAACAAATATACCAATCATGGATAACCAATCATAATAACAATTTACACAGAGAGCATATGCACTTTAGCACTGATCAGCAGTGGCAAAGTGCCCATAGTCCTATAGCCAACAACTACAGGTCAGGAAAAACAAAGGAGGAAGAAGCAAAAAGTTTAGGGATAACCCTGCAAAAAGGGCCATTTTGAACACCGGACAAGACAGAACTTATCCTGACAGGGGGTATCCATAATCCATGGAGTCCACACTTCTGGCCGGTTGAGCTGGGTTCTTCCCCCACTCCATCCCCTTCCACTAAGAGTCTTGGGGTGACCATTAATTGTGACCTCACTATGAAAACTCAAATTGGATCAGTTATCTCAACTTGCTTCTTTCAGTTAAGGAAGATAAAAAAGATCAGCAAACTTCTCACTAGGGAAGCATTGATACAGGCTGCTCTAGCCATGGTGATATCTCATATAGACTATGCCAACTCTCTTTACTTTGGCAACCACTATATCTAACTAAAAGACTGCAATTGGTGCAGACCCAGTCTGCTAGACTGATTTTCCAGTAGCATAGATTGCAACATGTCACCCCTCTCATGAGGAAGTTGCATTGGCTTACCATTCCACAACGATGCACCTTTAAGGTTGGCTGCCTTATCTTTAAGTCCTTGCATGGCACAAGTCCCAAAGTTATCTCTAGCCTTATTCAAAGGCATATACCTACCCGCAACCTGCACTCAGCCCACATGAACCTTCTGGTCACACCTTCCTACAAATTGAAGCGACAGGGCGGCTGCAGGTTCACAGTGCTGGCACCCAGATTCTGGAACTCCCATCCAGCTGACATCAGATCTTGCACTGACCTCTTGAGATTCAGAATACTTCTCAAGACATGGCTGTTCATCCAAGCATACGATTAAATCAATAGGGCTCCGGCATCCCCTAGAACAGCACCAAGAAACCAATCGGTGTACGTGCGTTCTGTAAGAAGTTTTAACATAACATAACATACAAATAATCTATACTTGTGTTTTATAGGTCTAGCATCTTGAGATGCATAACACGTGAAAATACATGTACAAGTAGAGACATACCTCAGTCACAAGACACATAAAATTATACGGCGTACTTCAAGTGTACTGATGGAGCAAGGACTCGTGAGAAAGAGACTTGCTCGGAAGCAATCCTCTCGTTTAACTTATTAACGAATTACTAATAATGTTTCGTAAATAATAACACGCACCACAGAAACACGTGGGTTAGTGAAGCTTGCGTATGTGTTTTACTAATGCTATTAACATGGATAAAGGACTAACTCAGCTTTACCCGGGAATCTTTACCGCGCATGCGTCAACTGCATCTACGCAGTATGACGGATAAAGGCTTGGAGGGAAATTCTTGCGCATGAGCAGAAAGCACTAAAATGGCGTCTTTTAGACCCACATGCATGGCACCTGCTTAGCCGAAATAAAAGCAAGCTATTTTACTAATGCTAATGCAAGGAAAGTATTAATAAGTAAAGGGTGTTAGAGTAGAGATGGGTGGTATACAGTGTGATAATTTATTTGTGAAATTAATATTTGTTCTTTTGACTTTATTATTAGTGCGCATTTGGGTCTTTCACGTTTATCCGAATTGAGCTGACTAATTCAAGTCTGCGCATGCTTACATAAGAAGTTTACCCAGAAGGATGACCGAGGCTTTGAATACGGGCCAAGGATGAGAATGATGTGCCCTGAGAATGGAGGGTGAAGAGTTCAACTCTGAAGATTTCTATTCATGCTTTTTATAATGTGTTACAAATAAAGTTTGTGCATGTATGGGAACGAAAGAAATGAATAAAGTTTAGGGGATAGGTTTTGCAAACAATGGATTGATAGAATAAAAGTAATATGTAAGCATGGTGTGATGATCATCCCCTTTGTCTGACCAATTAGATTTCGTATTTTTACGAAATTGAAACTTTAGTGGGTGGTACATGATGAACAAAAGGTATAATTGAGGTAGCTTTAGTTAAGTTAGAGAGAAGAAGTCGAGAGCTCAGGATGCTGTCGGTGCTGTGGGTGGTGCTGATGCTGGGAGAGACGCTGTGAGATGCTGATGAAGAAACCGAATGCAGAACCTTCTATCCTAATTTAATTGGGTTAGATAAGAAGATCGCGGAAGAATCTCAAGGAGGAAGAGAGTGTCAGAGAGGGATGCGACGTAGTCGTCGGTATTTAGAGAGGTCAACTATCCTGTCCTGAATCCTGTCCTGAAGTCTTTGTCTCCTGATCTATCCCGGGGGACCCTTACCAGCCCTTTGGCCAGGGGGCTTGGTCTTCACACCATCCTTGGTAATTATAATTTCATGTCGATTTGTAGATGTTCTTTTCTCTCTGTCCTCTGCTTTCTGTGCATTTGTCATTGAATGAGTCCGAAATATATGCTTGATGTTTAATCGATTGAATCACTTTTCCAGATGATGGTGAATGCACTGTAGTTTTGAGACGGTTCACATGCATTTAATTTAGATAAAGATTTTAAAACTTCCTGAGTCTGTGGTTATTTACTTTAAGAATTAAAAGAATAGTTAAGAGTTATGTTAATTATCACCATCAATTAGTTCAACTAATGGTCCATCGACCAGAGGAAAGAACTGTTTGATCAGTGAAGGTTAGTTAGGAATGTTAAATAACTAATCTTGAGAAATAAGAAATTATAAACTAAACCCCAGCGGTCTACTCGATTCAGAGTGTGTTGTGTTTATGGGTCCAGGTGAGTATATGGTAGTGGAGTATCTGTTGTTAGTATACCGCTGGATCAGTTTTCTGGTAGCAGAGGATGGTTATTATTGACTAGTTTGGTGATAAGTATAGATTATTGATTATTGATTTATGTTTTAACAAAAGAGTTAGCGTCTTTGTTATATGTTGTCCAGAATTCCCGGGGAATGAATAGCGGGTGGTGACAGAAGCCATACTGCAGTGAGGTTACTCGTCTGTTGGAATAACACTGAGAAGCTAGGTAGGGCTGGCAGTGTTAAATTAGGGACTATTTCGTATAAAAGTAGAGTGCGAATGATAGCAGAAGGAGTTCGCTGGTGAAACTTTGGTCTCATTTCCCAATACGGGTGACACTGGAGGAGTAGCAGGTTCTCCGGAGCTTGAGTGAAGGGTAAAACAGGGGTTTTTACTCACAGTAGCTGAAACTTAAGAATAAGTTTAAATCTATCCTTTTGTTTAGTGGAACAGACAGAGTAGCGAATGTTTCTATGTTGTTATTAACAAAGAATTCAATGAAAAGTATTAAGGAATAAGTTTCCGTATTACCTTGTGAAGGGAGGGTCAGTCGCCGGAGTTGTACTGATGTCACAGTGAGCCGCGCTGGGATTGGTTGAAACAGCGGGCGTGAAACAGAAGCAGATTGTAAAGGAGGGGTCAGAAGTAAGGAGGAGAACTGACGTCAACAAAAAGGCCACGCTAGCATTGGTCAGACCACGAGCGAGAGCCTGAGTTTGATTGGATAATTAGTTAGAAGACATGCTAGGATTGGTAGAAAGAGAAATTGTATGCAGGATTCTGATTTGACTGCCATTGTGAGACGCGCAAATAGAAGATTTCAAGGGTTTGCAGAATACAATTTTATATATCGTTCATCTAGGATGTATGGAGAAAAGAGAAAGATGTCCTTAATAAAGAAAATTAAGAATTTATTTAAGAAAGATAAGCCTCTGCTGACTAGGGAGGGAATTCCTATTCCGCCACCGAAGACACCTGCTTCTTTTATGATGATGGAAAGAGGATATCATACTTGTGTGTGGTTGGAAAATTGGATAGAATATACGAAAGGTGATGGAGTGCTAGCTTTTCCTGAAAATGGTACGTTTAATGGGAGAATTCTTCAGAATTTGAGAATGAGAATGAATGATTTAGAACCAAGACCTAGGTTAACTCAATATGAGGCTTTAGAAGAGTGGGAAACTGAGTCATATGAACGCGAGAAATGCAGAAGTGGGAGATATAAAGGATTTTTCCCCAGATATTTGCATGAGTCACGCGAAGATCAGATGAAACAATGGAGAAGAGCTATGGTATCAGAGGGTTTATATCCAGTGATCATGGCTGAGGAACAGTCTGGAGGAAAGTGTAAAGAGAAAACGAAACACATGAATACAACAGGATATGATGAATCAGATGATGAGTTATTAGAAGATATTTTAATTAAAAATCCACCACCGTATCAAGAAGCAACTAGTAAGGTTACCCCAAGTGCACCATTGATGGGAATGCCTTTGACCCCACAAATTTTACATGATACGTCATTTAATAGAGTGCTGCAGGATAATGAGAGAGATGTTTTGAATAAAACAAGAGAAGAATTGGTTCATAAAGTAAGTCAGTTTGAATGCTGAAGCTTTGACAGTACCAGTGACCATTGGTCCGGTAATCCCATTGCATGGAGATAAAAAGATTTGCCAGAAACCACAAACTGTAACAGTTCCATTAAACAGTCCCAGAAAAGAAGTAATAATTACAGATGATCAGATCAGTGAAAGTGAATCAGTTATTTCATTAATGGATCTCCCTAATGTAGAACCTTCAACTGAAACTCCGAAAAAAGTTACGCCTACAAATTTGAGAGAGAAGAGATCTTTGGTTCCTATAGGAACTGGAGGTACAACAGTAGTTACCCCTGAAGATATAGAAAGATGGGCACAGGAAATAGATAATCAAAACCCACCACCAAAGATTTTAGATATCAGCAGATTGAAAGTGGAATTGGAAGAAATGATAGTGGGAAGTGTGAGCATAGAAAGATTGAACGTTTATAATGATGAAGAGTTGTTATTTTTATGTAAAAGTATAACCAGGAGAGCAAGAGTATTTCATGAGAAACTAACAGAAGTCACTTCAGAGATTGGAATAGATATAGGAAAATCGAAATTGTTACAGAAACCATATCGAGTGGATTTTACTGACAAAGATTTAGAAAGTGTTAATGCGTCTGGAAAGAGACTACAGATAAAGGAGTTGATGAATATTTTGAGGAAATGGGGGACATTGACAAATGGAGAATTAGGTGGATAAGAAAGAAAGAAGAGGTGCAAGCAAGAGAAGCAGCAGCTGCATTCCCAGTGAAAGAATCAGCTAAAGTTGAGAAAATGTGCCCAATGAGAGAAGTTCCTGGAGGTGGATATGTTCATGTTCCTTGGAGTAGACAGGATATTTTATCATTTACAAATGATTTCCCCAGATTGAGAGAAAAGCCAGTTGAATGGTATAAACAAGTGGAAAGATTTGTGAAGGTTTCGAAAGTTTTATTGAAAGATCTGGATGGTTTATTTGACATTGTGGTACCTGCTGATTTATGGACAGAGTGTAAGATCACAATTGATTGGCCAAGTGAGGAGTATGCTAGAGATTCGAAGACAGGAGCACCCTCAGAGGAGGTGATGAAGAAATATCATCAAGTAATTACTTTTCTGAAAGGGAAAATTCCTCCTAAAGAGACAGATTGGGTAAAGATAGATAGGACAACACAAGAACCAAATGAATCCGTACACGCATATTATGAACGGCTGCTACAGGTGTTTAAGCAGTATAGTGGATTTGAGAACATTGGTGATAAGGATATGGGACATTTTGTGTATCGGTTTGTATATGGTTTGAAACCGGAGATTAGTCAGATGATTCAGCAGCACATGTTGTGCTGGCAAAGCAAGACACTGGATGAAATTTTAAAGTATGCGAAATATTACAGAGACGACATTGAGGCGAGGCGCAGAAAATTAAAGGAGAAAATGATGTGGGCACAGGTAAACTTGGCAGAACAGCAGGAGAATAAAACAAATACCCAGACTGATAATCAAGTGAAAGAGCAGAGTCAGAATGATCAAGTAGTGAATGGTTGCAAATTTAGAGAACGAATGAATAGAGAAGAAGCAAAGAAGAAGTTTCCTTGTCATGCGTGCGGAAAGCTTGGACATTGGAAGAACGAGTGTAAGAGTATTCAGTATAGTAATGGGCCAAATCAAAATTTAATTCCACAGATGCAGAATGAAGTACTTATGAATCAGCAGCAGCAGGTAGTTACTCCACAATATCAGGTGCCACCAGCTCCTACACCAAATTGTGAACGTACAAAAGTACAGTGCAAACGCCGGATTCCAAGGAGAAAGTGGTAAGAATAATAGAGCAGTTACACAATATTTTTTGCAGAATGATGAAGAAAATTCGGACTGTGTGCAATGACGGTGCCTGAGGGGGGAGGAAGAGGAGTGCGTGCTTGGCGCATCCTTGCCGGTAGATCAATCAGGTTCATTTGTTGATGGGAAAGTGGAAGGTAAAGACATCACTTTCCTATTTGATACTGGTGCTACCCGGTCTACTGTGAGAACAGCAGACATCCCTAACCTACCCCTCTCGGGAGAATCTATCCAAGTTGTAGGAGTATCAAATCAACAGATTAGAACCCCAATCACAAAACCAATGGAGGTGCATATTGGAAATTTTAAAGAAATGCATCGGTTTGTGGTTTGTGACTCCAGTCCAGTAAATCTGTTGGGAAGAGATCTACTGTGTAAAATGAATTGCACGATCTACTGTACACCAGATGGTGTTGCTTTCCAAACCCCTGATGAAGATGTCATATACAAAATGATGCTAGCCAAGCAAGGTACAGAAGTAGATGGGATGTTTTCATTAGTGACTGAAGGTGATTTGCCAGAAGAGTTGAGAAACACAGTAAACGCAGAAGTGTGGGATTTTACAGGAAAAGATATTGGGCTAATGGCGAATGTAGATCCAGTTAAAGTGACGGTGAAAGAAGGTGCAGTTTATCCAAACACACGACAATACAAAATGAGTCCAGAAGTAAAAGCAGGAATTACTCCAGAAATTGATCGAATGATTAATCAAGGCATTTTAAAAGAAATAATGAGCAGTCCTTGTAATTCGCCAATAATGGGACTTAAAAAGCCTAGTGGAAAATACAGAATAGTGCAGGATTTAATAAAGATTAACAAATTTGTAGTGCCTTGTTGCCCAATAGTGCCAAATCCAACAGTGATTCTTTACCAGATACCCTGGAATGCTGGTTGGTTTACAGTAATTGATTTATGCCAAGCATTCTTTTCTATTCCATTGCACCCAGATAGCCAGTATCTTTTCGCCTTTAGGTTTGAGGACTGTATTTCCTCAAGGGTACACAGAAAGTCCCTCAATTTTCAATCAAATACTAAAAAAGTGTCTGGAGTCAGTAGTCATGCCCAATAAATCAGTTCTGGTTCAGTACATTGATGACCTATTGGTGGCATCAAAAACACGAGAAGATTGTGTCACTGATACAATTGCATTACTGAACCATTTGGCTGAAGGAGGACACAAAGTGTCTCCAGAAAAATTGCAATTCTGTCAACAAGAAGTTAAGTATTTAGGGCATAAAATAGAAAGAGTAGTTAGAAAAGTGACACCGGAAAGAATAAAAATAATCAAAGAGATGCAGTTACCTCAGACACAAAGAGAAATGAGAATGTTTCTGGGAGTGTTTGGATATTGTAGGCAGTGGATTAATGGCTTCTCCATGCTAGCGAAGCCATTGATACAATTGACCCGGAAAAGAGCGAAAGACCCAATTGATTGGAATGATGAATGTTTGGAAGCTTTTGTAAAATTACAAAATTGTTTATGTGAGGCCCCTGCCTTAGGCATGCCTGATTATTCAAAGGAATTTGCGTTGTTTTGCTGTGAGAGAGAAAATTGTGCACTTTCAGTTTTAACACAGAGACATGGACTGAGCCGACGTCCAGTGGCGTATTTTTCTGCCACCTTGGATCCAGTGGCTTCAGCTTTACCTGGCTGCTTAAAAGCAGTAGCTGCTACTTGTATGAGTCTGGAGCACAGTGAGTCAATAGTGATGGGACATTCTGTAAAAGTTTATGTTCCACACTCAGTTGAAATTCTCTTGACAAGAACAAGAACGCAACATCTCACTCCTAGTTGACTGACTAAGTATGAAAGAGTGATTTTGGGAGCAGAAAATGTGACAGTGATAAGATGTACGATCATGAATCCTGCCACATTATTACCAGATCCATGTTGTGAAGAAGTGAAAGATGAAATTGATCATGATTGTCTGGATGTGACTGAATTGTGCACCAAGCCCCGCCCTGATATACGAGAAACACCATTGAAAGAAGCTGATCACAAACTATTTGTGGATGGGTCTTGCCTAAGAACTGAAGAAGGAGGATTAAGTGCTGCATATGCTGTATGTAAAATAACAGGGGTGGTTGAAGCATCCTGTTTACCGGAAGTCAAATCTGCACAAGTAGCCAAATTGGTGGCCTTAACAAAGGCATGCAAAAATGGGAAAAATTGGAGAATACCCATATTTACGGACAGTCAATATGGTTTTGGGGTTGTGCACGATTTTGGCCAACTCTGGATGCAAAGGGGATTCATGACTTCTTCAGGATCTCCTATCAGAAACAGTAAAAATGTAAAGGATTTATTGGAAGCATTGCAATTGCCAAAAGAAGTAGCAGTTGTTAAATGCGCTGCACATCAGTCAGGAAATGACTATGTGGCAGCTGGCAATAGATATGCTGACCAAATTGCTCAATACTGAGCAAGAAATACAATGGTAATTAACAGAAAAATTGAAACGGGTGAAACCAGCTGCCAACTTATGTTTTTCTCAGTTCCAGAAACATGGGATGAGGTTAGACAGTTGCAGGAAGAAGTTGAGGAAAAAGAAAAAGAAATTTGGATAAAATCAACTTGTACAAAAAGAGCAGAGGATGAAGTGTGGGTGTACTTAGATGGCAACCCAGTCATGCCAGATTATCTGCTCTCTCAAATGGCAAGAGCATACCATGGGACAACTCACATAGGCAGGGATTCGATGATCAGATTATTCAGACAGAGTTGGTATAATCCAAAGTTTAGGGTAGTCGCAGAGAGCCTTTGCCAAAGATGTTTAATATGTCAACAGCAAAATCCAGGTAGAAAGACAGTGGTCAGTTGGGGAAAGATTGGAAAAGCAGAAGGACCCTTCACCAGATTGCAGTTAGATTTCATTGAGTGTGTCTCCTTGTAATGGACTAAAATATGTACTTGTCATAGTGTGCCTGTTTTCAAGGTGGTTGGAGGCTAAGCCTGGACGTAGTTCGCGAAGTAGCGCTACGCGAAGGTACGCAAAGTGCAGTTCGCACTACGCGTAGCACTACGCGAACTGCGTAGTGCACTGTTCGCAATGATTGCACATTGCCGGATGCTTGTCCGCACTGTGCAATCATTGAAAACGGCATCTTGCACAGTGCGAGCTGTCTTTTACTGCCGCTCGAGTAGATTTTTACTCGAGCGGCAGCTTTCTCAACGCAGACTGGTAGTTTCTCATCGCGAGCGGTCGCGAGCATACGCGACCACTCGCAATGAGAAACCTGACCTCCCCGCGTTGAGAATCTCGCCGGGAGGTTTATTTTCCACGCTCGCGATCGGCAACTTGATGTTGCTGATCGCGAACGAGAAAAAGTCTCGCCGGGATGTCATTTTGCTTGCTTGCGGTCGCCAACTTGACGTTGAGGACCGCGAGCAAGCAAAAAATGACCGCTGCACTACGCTACGCTACGCGTGTTTGCACTGTGCTACGTGCAATTCGCGTTGTGCGAAGTAGGGCAAACTTCGCAAACTACGCGAGCGTAGCGTAGTGCTTTGCCCAGGGTTATTGGAGGCATACCCCACCAGAAGAAATGAAAGTCTTACAGTTGCTAAATTACTGTTGAGGGAGTTGATTCCTCGTTTTGGTTTTCCAGTCACTTTGGAATCAGATAGAGGACCTCATTTTAATAATGAGATAATTCGATTAATCTGTGCTGCATTTAACATTGAACAAAAACTGCACTGTGCTTATCGTCCAGAGGCTTCTGGAAGAGTTGAACAGCTAAATGGCACAATCAAGTCAAGATTAGGGAAAGTATGTGCATCCACAATGCTGAAATGGCCAGATGCATTACCTCTTGTACTGATGGGGCTCAGAAGTATTTCTGACAGAAAGACAGGAATGAGTCCTCATGAGGTACTCATGGGAAGGGCAATGAGACAAGCATTTATTCCTGGAAACAAATTAATGAATATAACTGATGATCTGGTATTGGACTATTGCAAAGGATTGGCTGAAATGGTGCGCTCTGTCTCTCACCAGGTTGTGTAGTGTAGCTCCTATTTCCCTAATAGGCTCTGTGCATTGGAATAATATACCCTATAGATTTGACATAGGACTGAGGTCAGTATGTCCCTATCGAGTATATTAAACTTAATTACTTGTGCCAGCTAGCTCAGAGGCCACTAGAAACTTCTTGATAAACAAGAAGGGAGTAGTTTCTGGCAGCCGCAAAACATGACCACTTTGTTTCCCTTTAGAATCAGAACGTGTCCCAGAGTCGTGGAAACAATAGATAACTATTTCACTCAGCTCACTCGTGAATACTTAGTTTTCTTCAAAGTTACACAGAAAGAATAGGCGGGCGTTTCAATAAAAGATTTATTGAACAGTCTTGTTTCTCGTGTAAGTAAAATGTGCTGTTACGATCACAAGACAGTATGCAAGATAAATAATGTACAGCGTAAGCAGTAGAAATAAATAATACTGCGCTAGCATGATCTTTAGTAGATATTCATTTACATAAATAACATAGACTAAAAATGCGAGTACTCATACGATGCGTATCTTAAGCTTGTTCTACCCCAATGTACCTAACCTAACCTAGGTGTAGGGAGAGGTATGAAGTAGGTGAAGTATTCCTTACTATGGTATCTAAGAGTATGTTAAGCCTAGTATGCCTAGTATGCCAAGTATGCCAAGAGTCCCTCTAGGTTTCTAGTCAGCTCCATACCTTAAGAATGAGAGAGGTGGGAATCTCTTGCCAGACTCGAACTCCAACACCCCGCGAGGGAAGTCAGATCACTGGAAGCTGGACTCTCTGCGTGCAGGGATGACAGCGTCTTCTCAGTGCGTCAGGCCGGGAAACGGGCTCCTCTGAAGTCGAGGTCTCCTCTAGTTTACAAGGGCTAGGGAAGGTATATTTATACCTGAGAGGTACCTCAGAATGTTAGCATTGACGTGAATCGGACAGCGGAAGACGTCATGAATGAACCCCTAAGGTATAACGGTTCATGCATAATAGATGAGTCCTTGAAGAAATCAATAGTCCTGTGCTAGGGAAACTCCCGAAGCCTAAGGGTCTGTTCTTCAAGAACTCGTTGTGACGTTAGGGTGGACGGATGTCAGAGACCATGCCTGTATTTGGAGTGCACGGTTTAATGCCTAAATAAGGACTGGGATTTTATGCCTATATAAGGGCAGGGCGAATTGTGCCTATATGAGGACATGATACAGGAAAGCCCGTGTATGGACACCCTAAGAGGAATACAACACCCACTCCACTTTCGTGTGTACGATAATAATAAAATGCTAAACATTTAAAATGCTAAACATTAAATGCAGTACCGCATTTTAAAAAATATTTCTTAAAAGCATTAAAAAACATATTAAAATGCAAAAGGTACTGTACATATTAAGCATTGCTTTTCATTTCAGGCATATATTTTGAAATTAAAATGCAATTTGAATGAAATAAGCAGTAATATTTACATTTGACAGAAAATGATCGATAAGTTGTTCAAAATCAAAGTCTTTTCATGTCACGGAAATAATGAACTTTTTAGACAAATAAGATGACAAAATGTCTGAGGAAGTACTGCGAAGTCTGTACTATAAGGCTAGTTCTACTTCAAGCAGATTGAATTGCCATTTAGTTTGAAAAAATGGGAAAAAGTTCAATTTGGGAAGAGTTTCAAGTTTTGAAATATGAAGGCCAAATTGTTACTGCATCTCTGGAACACTGTGGGCCGAATCAGAGTCAGTGTACGGGTCTGGTGTAAACATGAGATCATCTATTTCTGTAGACAAAATATCATCCACTGAAGTTGGTGTCAGTTGGAACACCTTGTGTAGTAGATTAATTGCACAGAGATGTGAAGCATCGCTCTCAGCATAGGATGCCGCAGCAATGTTCGTGTCCGTTGTTACCTGTGTGCCTGTAGATCCATCTCATACCTCAGCAGCAGCCGGAAGCGACTGTGAGATCTCAATGAATGCCGTCATCAGTATTGGTAGCCTCTGGGGACAACACATAGCATGGGCCTTAATCGGGTCCAGCAGAGTATCGATATCCATTGGCGTTGCTGATGGAAATGTCAGACAGGTGTCTAACACACATTCCTCACCGCATAGCAGGCATCGTAGAACAGGTAAGATGCAATCTTGCCAGATTGGTCTGAATGACAGGAACCACGTGGTATTCAGGTCCCGTAGACGAGTCATGCCCAAAAGCTCTACTATTCGCTCACGGCACTTTCGTTCAAGGAGAGCTTTCTCCATTTCACTCGGAGTGATGTCTGCGAATAGGCTGGCCATAGCGTAATAGCAGGAAGAGAAATAGAATTCCGGCAACAAATGCTAGAATTAATGGTATGCCACCAAACACCGAATGTGCAAAGTTCGGGATGATTCCGAGTATTGCCTGGAAAGGTGCTAACAGACCGGAACAGATACTCTTAAATACATGTACAATTCCGCTTGTATCAGACATGTTAAAGATACGTCCTATCATTTCCACGAAATGTATAGGGCAGTTTGTACATATTAAAGTCTGTATCTCAGCCGAAGTCCTTGCTACTTGTAGATCATAGGTTTCTTTGGCCGAGGTCAAAGGCACTGTTTGTTGCAAAAGCATGGCTTTCATTCTGCTTAAAGTATCAAATCTTATAAAAGAGACGTTCAGCGAAGGCCACAAAGGCGACTCCCTGACTGTGTCTATTGGGGCAAACAATACTTGCATACAGCAAGTGAACCTGGAGTTGACCGTTACTAGATATGGGATGCCTGGCAACATGCCGCAGCAACTCTGATCATTCAACATGAGGTAACTCCCATTCGAAAGTTGTCCAAACGTTGGATTAATCACAGCAGCTGGTGTACCCTGCTGGTGGCAAGACAAATTTGCCACAGAACCATTGCAAGCCCCGTGTAAAGAAATGTCCTGACATATAAGTGAACCGCTCAGTGCACTTTTACAGTGTGTACCGCTCAAAAACACTTCACGATCCCCACTCCAACATCTATATGTATACGGTAAATCCCAAGATGTCTTAATGTATTCCTTACCCAACCTTTCATATTTGCCTTCTTGCATTTGTCTGAGGCAATACTAAAACTGAAAAGTAGTCACAGGTAATGAGATTTTGCCATGAATGAGCCATTCTGTAGCTGGTTTTTCTGCCACTGTGAATGGTAACTTTTCCAGTTTTTCAATGCTCAGCACTGTATACTTTGCTCCTCTTTGTGCCAGTTCGATCTGTTTATCAGTTAGATTGTATTCTGCAAACAGAGCTGACGTGTTGATGAAACGCCAAGGCACATAGCCCGCACGCAAAGATTGCAGCGTCCAGCTTAATAACACAATAGAACGTAATTGAGATTGGCCTTGCTGTAACATCGCCAAATCCTGTTCTAGTATGTCGATAGCAGAGGATACAATGCTGTCCAATGAATATATTCTGGAGGACAAAGTTGTTAACCCATTGTCGACCACAGTGAGTGTTTTCTCTAAATTAATACGATCAAGTTCACGTATTCGTTCTGTGACACTTTCCATGCTTCATTATAAGCAGCGTAAATGCCGTCATATATGAAACGTTTTTGACGCGGTTTTCTTGGTCCAAGCAAGAATTCCCTTAGGTCTGCATCTTCTTTAAGTAAGGATAAGTGTTGTTTCACATCCTGTAGTGTAGATTTCTGCAGCCAATCGAGGCACAATTTACCTACACTGTATGTTGTTACTACCCCCGGATGCTGTCTTTGGACGTATCTTGGGTCTGGCCTATGAATAGTAAAGCCCTGAGTTTTATTCAGGAATCTTTCCTGACAGTTGTTCGTGTCTGTGGGCCAGATCAACCATTTTTTCCAATCAGGATTAGATCTGTTGAGTTGTAGTATATTGTCAACTGTCACCGCTGCCTGTGTATTGTTATCACTGGCAGGTGTTGGTACAGAAGGTGTTTTCATCTCTTTGATCTTGGCTAGTCCAAGACAAGATGTTTGCTGGACAGTTTCATTCAAAAACATTATTTGTTCAGGGATGATACAGGCTCTAAATAAAGCTTCTATCCCCAGCACTTGCCAATCTTTAGTACCCCAGACAGTTTTTGTGTCTATTGTGTCTTTCCATAAGTCGAAACCCTGTCTAGACAGTTGGGCAATAAATGCTGCAGAGTAAATCTGTTTTGTATTAGTTAACATAATTTTCACACCTGTTTTGTTTACATTTTTATAGTAAAACGTTTCTGGATCAGATGTATTGTAACCTGAAAAATATGGAAACTTGTTAGCAAATGTTTTTGAACTACCTTGTGGTGGTGTAGGACAATGCTCCCATTGGTTAAACATAAACACATTTCTAGGGTATGCAGATTTATGCAAATAATGATGACCATAGTGGTTATAGCAATACAGCTGTTCATAGTCTGATGAACCCTCTAAATATTAATTTTTAGAAAATGCAGCAGATTTTTCTAGGTCAAACATTATGTCGTTAACAGTCTCAAAGTCCCAATCAGCAGAATAGGTACTGGACGAAATTAGATCACTTAGTGAAATTTTAAACAAATGTGGAATGTTCAATTGTTCCGTCGGGCCAAAAATATCAAAATCTGTTTTGTCCCACACTATACCATCCTGTATAGGAACGGCTGTGATGTTCACTGATGACAAGTCTCTTGCTTCACGATGGGAGGATTTATGAGGTTTCAAAAGTACGTTCACATCTTTTCCTTCAGTGTTCACATGGATGTATCTGCCAATTATAAGCACGCTCACAGTTGTAACCAAAGCTAGCCAGAGCAGGAAAACCAATAGTCCAGATATAATCCAGAGTTCAATCCATGGAGAAACCAAATAAGTCTTTTTCAGAAAGTGAAGAAAGTCTTGTACTTGCTGCTTGAGTTTGAATGATGCTGGCGTCGTTTCAGGTTCACTCGGATCTTCTGAGAACGTATCAAAGTTAATGAAACAGCCAGAAGCAGTTCTGTCAATTGTTGGAATTGCATCAGGATTTGTAGAAATCGCTGGAACCAATTGATCACGTGCTACATTGGTGTAGACAGGTGTATTTGGATGAACTGTTACTTGATTTTCAAGAGGGATGAGTTCCATAGCATTGTTGCTCAGTCCTTCATCTGTTACAGCCGAATTCCCAATTGTTATCAGTCTTTCAGTCTGAACCTCTTGGATAGTAGCGAGAGGAGTGTGTCTGCTACTAGGTCGGAGTCCACGAGGCCTACTATTTAGTATTGGCCACATACTGTGGTTTGATGAGGTCGATGGACACAAATCTTTTCTCCTTTCTTCCAGCAAGGGGCGGCAGAAGTACTATTCTTGTTCCTTGAACTGCTAGGACAGGTACTGGTTGTCTGTAAGAAGGTCCAAATTCCTTCTTGTCCGCAATCTTTTCTCTGACTAGATCCCCAACTTTTGGAATCCAGACAGGCCTTGCTGGGACCGCCGGTTTTTCCCCAGTGGTGGTTGGCTGCAGGACTACGTTGCTTTGTTTCGAACTTAGTTCATTGAGTTCCTGTAAAACAGCCAAACGATCTTTGATATCAAACGTTTTATTTTCCACCACTGTGCCTACATGATCGAGGTCTGGTACCCACATTCTTGTCCCAAATAGGACCTCATATGGAGTGACCCCCCCTAGAGAACTTCTTGGCAGATTGTTTAATGAGCGTTGGACCCCATAAAGATGTTTGACCCACCCATCACCCGAACCTAATACCCTAGCTGTTATAGACTGCTTTATGTCCCGGTTTTTCCTATCCACAACCGAATTTCCCTCAGGATGGAATGGAGAGGAGTACCGCAATGCAACGCCCAGACTGGCCATGGCTTCTTTGTAAACCCGAGAGCTAAACGCAGGGCCCTGGTCAGAATGTAGCGTGCCTATTGCGTATGTGCCGATAAAGACTCGCAAATCTTTTATAACAGTTCGAGCGTCAGCCGAGCGCTGAGGCCATATCCATAGGAACCTAGAGCATGAATCCACTGCAACCATGATATATTTATAGTTACCATCCCTTTGCAAGGGACCGCAGTGGTCCAGGTAAACACAAGCTAATGGTTTGTCTGAAATTAACAGGGGTGTCTGCGCAGGGCGTTTCACTGTGGAGACTTTCATCTGTTGGCATATATCACATTCTAAAACATAGTTCTTTGTTTGTTTTCTAATGCCAGGCCACCAATATCTTTGCTTGGGTAAAGATACTGTTGCAGAAACACCTGCATGGGCAGAAGCTATCCCTTCGTGTGCTGCTAGGATTAGTCCTAATCTATGTTCCTTGTTTGGAATTACCCTATCCCCCACTCCAGGGATTCGAGCAAAAGGAACGCTGTTCGCATCAATTACATAAGAGTTCTTGAGTGGAAACTTTTTTGGTAACGCTGCACCACTGCCTTTGCTTGTAGCATTGACAGCCAACATTATCTCACTGTCTATTTTCGTTTTTGAACGAGTGATCGCAGCTACGGAAGCCGTCTGAACAGCTCCCTTTGCGGCTTCGTCAGCCAATGAATTCCCTGCAACGTGAACGCCATCACGTTGATGACTCAGTGTGTGGATCACGTGAGCCTTTGGTAGTTCGTTTTTCAACTAAACTACTTGTTCCCAAAGCGTTTGTGCTTTATTGTGCCACCTTTCGCATCTTTGAAACCATTTTCAAGCCAGTTTTGTATATATTCATTATACGACTGAACACAGTAAAAGGAATCGCACACTATCAGTGTGGGGAATTCTCGATCTGTACTTTCAAGTGCCAGTTTGAATGCTTGTAGTTCAGCTCGCTGAGCTGTACAATCTCCTAGAAACTGGGTTTTTGTGACCATAGGTCTGAAGATGCCATCTCGCATGCGACCTTTAACGATTGCACATGCTGCACTGTAAGCTTGCTTACTCCCTGTTGCGGGCTGTGCGGATCCATCAGTGTAAATTATGAATTCGTACTGATCGAGAGGCAGAATTTCAGTGGGCAGAGGACATTCTTGTTCATATTGCAAGAATGCTTGTGTTTTTAAATCTGGGTCAAAAACATATTCAACATCTGTTGCAGCAAGAGAATTAACCCATTGTATCCATCTTGGATGTAATGCTTTAGCATTTGGAATGCTTGCTTTTGTGACCGCTTCTAAAGCTGGTACTGGGGTTACGACAATAATGCGTTTCCCTTGGGCTAAGGCTCTTTCTTTTGCTATAGCGGTTTGAACTGCTGTCAGAATTTTTTCAGTTGAAGTGAAACGCATTTCCGCTTGTGTATACAAATGAGATTTGTATGCGATTGGTATTTTTTCACCCTCATTAAATGTTAAGTAGGTGAATCCGCATTGACCCGAAATTATTCGGATCACCAGGTTGCGTTGACTTACGCGTGTTTGTAAGTGATTTGTTGCTAACATGTTAGCCTGGAGTGAACACAAGATTTCTGTGTGTTCATTTGTCCAGTTTCTGATGGAAAAATCAGGTTTGATTAATGCGTAGAGAGGTTTAACCCTTTCTGCGTAATTTAGAATGTATGTTCTTCCAAAATTTAGGAAACCCAGGATGGATTGTAAGTTTTTTAGCGTTTTTGGAGGTTGGATCAGCGCACATTTCTCTAGAAAGTTAGCTGCCAAGCTCTTGCCTTCACTTGAAAGCTCATATCCTAGGAATAGGACATTGAGATGGGCAAATCTGGACTTTTTAAAGTTGAATTTGTAGCCCTCAGAGGCGAAGCCCAGTATAATGGTGCTCACCCTGTTCAAGTGTTTGTCCAGGTCATCGTCTGTCAGATAGATATCATCGACATAGGACAATGCCTCATTGTCATAGATTTGTAGTAACTCCGTTACCCTCGCTGAGAATAAACTTGGGCTGTTCTTGAACCCTTGTGGGAGTCGACAAAATTGACGCTGGGTCCCCATTATGGAGAAAGCTGTTAAGTACCTGCTTTCAGGTGCTATGTTATGACAAAAGAAATCATTTGAGATGTCTAATGTGGTTTTATATTTTTTACGCACAATGTTATTCATTAATGCTGTGCTATGTGCATTTTGCACCGCAAAAGTTTTAGAACAAGTGTTTAAGTGTCTGTAATCCAAAACTAGACGATATGTGTTGTCTGTTTTGGAGACAGGAAACAAAGGATTGTTCATGGAGGAGGTGCATGTTTCAATCACCCCTTGGTATTCAAGTTGATCTAAGATCTCCCTGACCTGTTTTTTAGCTTCTTGCTTTATCGGGTTCTGCCTTTGCGCAGTTGGTTCATGTTTCAGATGTATTTTATTGTGAGGTGAGTCCTCATCCCATCCTACATGATTTTTATATAATGCTGGGGCCTGGGCTACTGCCCATTTCCTGGCATATGTATATTGTAGGTGAATTGGAATGTGGTTGGAGAAGGCAGGCATAATAATGTCCTCGCCATGTGGGCACTCCCTGACAAATTGTGGTGGCCAGTCTTTTTCTGCTAGAAGTATGTCATAGCCCCTTGATAGTCTTTCCCAAAAAAGTGCTTTCACCTGTCTAGGTATGTCTCCCTCCATTCGGAGTGTTATTTCATATAACTTTTGTGGAGTACTAACCCTGGTATCCACAGTCTCAACTGTAATGTACTCATTCAAGTCCACTATCTCCAGAAGTTCCTTCAGGTTCTGGCGAGCTATTGTGACTTCTGCTGCACTGTCCAGCATTGTCTGAGCCCATTCTCCGTTCTTGAGTTGTGTTCTCAGTATTCTCGGCATGTCTGATCTTTAGACCTGCTACTTTCTTTTTGGAGAATTGAGGTTTTGTTTTATTTTTTGGAGCGTGTTTTTCTTCCTTGGATTTCACGCGTTCTTCTCTATGTTCTGACCGTCCTCTTCTTTCAGAAGTCTGTAATGAGATCTGAAAGGGACGAGAGGAACGTGTATCAGTATCTTGATACCTGTCAGGCTTTTTCAAATTATCCCTATTCCTGAGGTTATACCTCCTTTCAGAGGGCTCCTTTTGAGGAGACCTACCTCGGGATTGAGAACGTTTCTCGTTTGAATTTTGTTTATTAGTCTCCCACTTATTTTTAGAAGATGTAGGAGTTTGATTAATAGAGTCCTTCTCAGGACTTTCAGATAGTTTCGGCTTCACTGGTCTTCCACCCAAACTATCTCTGCCTAATTCTGCATAAGATTGTTCAATTATTCTGGGTAGCTCAGTTTGATGTTCTGTAACATCAAATTCCCTTAATTTTGGCGGATCGCCACTGCTGCTGCCTCCCCTTTAATATTAGATAATGTTATTGTTGAGACCTGGTCGAAATTTTTCAGTAATTTCATACCTAAATTTAGAGCAGGCTCTGTCCCGTATTCGTTTTGAATTTGTTTCAGGACATCAGGTATTACCGCAATTGACGGAATGCCATGTGTTTTAGTATAGATGGCAGCAAAGACTGAGACCCAAGTGGTGCAGTCTTCCAGTTGTGGTGTGATCCCCATTGGTAAACTGATTGTCAGTATTCTGTGTTTCTCATACGGGCTAGTATTTGGAAATACTGCTTCGATTTGAGTAATTTTTTGAGCTATCCAAAATGGAATTTGCTCACGTTTTGTGGGCATTTTACCCATGACTGCGTATAGAGTCTGTGGTGTAATTTTTAGTGTATTCCCTTGTTGGGGAGTTTGATTTGGAATGGTTAATGGTTGTTGGACTGTGAAAGTCTGCATGACATATTGAACCAATTGTCTGTAGATTTTTATTAACTCTGTAAGTTGAGTAAGTAGTTCCTCATCTGACATTATATCCAGTTCAGGATGAGGTGTGTAGCCGGCTAGAATCGGCCATGTTGCTCCTGGTCTACCTACTGGACCGAGCCTGGTAATGTTTCTGTGATGTTTTAGGGCGCCTTTAAACCAGAGCTAATGCTCCTGGTATGTTAATGGAATTTCAATATCCTCGAAAGGAATGTATTCCTCTAGTGGATCATCTTCTTTGTAGAAGTGAAACATGTGTGTTACTGAATTGGATTCAGGAAATATTACCCATGAATAGAATACCTCTGTCTGAAAGGATTCGTGTGCCTCTATCACGAAAACTGCTCTACCGCCTCTTGGTGGTAGGCCATGTTTTATGAGTTTTAGAGTGATGGCTCTTCTTAAGTTTGGATGGATGTCTATAACACCCTCCTCGGTTTCATTTTAACCGGTAATGTTAAAAGCTGCTGCTTGGGCTGGATTTGCCGCAGCACCAGTGTCATTGTCGGAGTCAGGCATTTTGTTGTTTGAAAAATGTAGAACAAGTTTCAAGGAAACAAAGATAAGGTGCACAATATTTTGGAACACTGTATCCTTCAACGTTGAGCAAACCAAACAGCTAATATATAGGGTACTTCCCTATGTAGCCGTGGCGGATACTTAACCCTGCCCACTCCAGACGTCTTTTGGAGTATATGGGTAGGGGTCTCTGAGAGAAAAGGCACGGCTGAGTAACTCAGTATCTAACGTTAAATTACCGCCTTACCAAACCGTTGGGCGCCATGTAGTGTAGCTCCTATTTCCCTAATAGGCTCTGCGCATTGGAATAATATACCCTATAGGTTTGACATAGGACTGAGGTCAGTATGTCCCTATCGAGTATATTAAACTTAATTACTTGTGCCAGCTAGCTCAGAGGCCACTAGAAACTCCTTGATAAACAAGAAGGGAGTAGTTTCTGGCAGCCGCAAAACATGACCACTTTGTTTCCCTTTAGAATCAGAACGTGTCCCAGAGTCGTGGAAACAATAGATAACTATTTCACTCAGCTCACTCGTGCATACTTAGTTTTCTTCAAAGTTACACAGAAAGAATAGACGGGCGTTTCAATAAAAGATTTATTGAACAGTCTTGTTTCTCGTGTAAGTAAAATGTGCTGTTACGATCACAAGAGAGTATGCAAGATAAATAATGTACAGCGTAAGCAGTAGAAATAAATAATACTGCGCTAGCATGATCTTTAGTAGATATTCATTTACATAAATAACATAGACTAAAAATGCGAGTACTCATACGATGCGTATCTTAAGCTAGTTCTACCCCAATGTACCTAACCTAACCTAGGTGTAGGGAGAGGTATGAAGTAGGTGAAGTATTCCTTACTATGGTATACTAAGAGTATGTTAAGCCTAGTATGCCTAGTATGCCAAGTATGCCAAGAGTCCCTCTAGGTTTCTAGTCAGCTCCATACCTTAAGAATGAGAGAGGTGGGAATCTCTTGCCAGACTCGAACTCCAACACCCCGCGAAGGAAGTCAGATCACTGGAAGCTGGACTCTCTGCGTGCAGGGATGACAGCGTCTTCTCAGTGCGTCAGGCCGGGAAACGGGCTCCTCTGAAGTCGAGGTCTCCTCTAGTTTACAAGGGCTAGGGAAGGTATATTTATACCTGAGAGGTACTTCAGAATGTTAGCATTGACGTGAATCGGACAGCGGAAGACGTCATGAATGAACCCCTAAGGTATAACGGTTCATGCATAATAGATGAGTCCTTGAAGAAATCAATAGTCCTGTGCTAGGGAAACTCCCGAAGCCTAAGGGTCTGGGATTTTATGCCTATATAAGGGCAGGGCGAATTGTACCTATATAAGGACATGATACAGGAAAGCCCGTGTATGGACACCCTAAGAGGAATAAAACAGTTGGAGAAGACGCAGTTGAAAGACAGCCAGACCAAGCACATGATTTGAATCCTGGAGATTGGGTGTTAGTGAAGAAACACGCAAGGAAATCGTGCCTAGCACCCAGGTGGGATAAACCACGTCAAGTCATACTAGTCACTACCACAGCAGTGAAGTGAGCAGGTTTACCCAATTGGATTCATGCTAGCCATACCAGAAGAGTTCCGAGCCCAGCTGAACAACAAGAGCAGCCAATGTCTGGACAGACTGAAATGTCAGAAGTTGAAAACTGTGACATTGAAGAATCTAGAGTGATAGATTCTGAAAGAGAACTATATGACGAACAGCCAAGTACAAGTCAGGAAGAGTGGATACCAGTAATTGAAATACCTGATGAAATTGTTGAAACAAGAAGAATAACCAAATTGAAGAGACAGGACGGTAGAGAGGAAAAGACAGGGGAAGAAGAACACACTCAGGTAGAAATAAACAAAGATACTGATGAACCTGAGCAGGGAAAGACAGATCTAGAAGAACAAGTTCAGGCAGAAGAAGAACAAATTGAAATAAGACCTGAACAGGATCAGGTAGAACTAGAAGAACAAGTTCAGGCAGAATAATAATAATAATAATAATAATAAAGAAACTTATAAAGCGCACAGCTACCCCGAATGGGGTGTCCCGGCGCTAACACGGACATTGATAGAGATAGTGGTCAGTATACCTTAGTCATTACGACTAAAGAGCCAAGTTTTCAGGGCCTTTCTGAATTCTTGTTCAGACTGCAATGTGCGAAGTTGAAGTGGAAGGTTATTCCAGCATTTAGATGTCCCCACCTCGAAAGTCCTTCCCCCTATTCCGGCTTTCGCAAAATGGGGGGTGGTAAGGTATCGTTTGTGGTTAGACCTAAGAGATCTGTTCTGCTGGTAAGGATGAAGTCTCTTCCTCAAATAGTTGGGCCCCCTTCCTTGCAGTGCCAGAAAAGCAACGTAAGAACCCTAAATTCAATGCGCTTGGCCACAGGTAGCCAATGCAGTTGTATCAGGTAAGGAGAAATACGTTTGTGAAGAGGGACCTTGCAGACCAGTCTGGCAGCTGAATTCTGCACTATCTGAAGCTTACGGATCAGACCCATATAGAGACCGTTAGCATAATCAAGATGGGAAGTGATTAAGGCGTGCACAACGGTTTTACATGCTGACTCAGGCAAGTAATCAATGAATTTCCTAATGATTTTTATCTTGCCAAAGCAGGCCGCAGATACCTGTTGAACCTGGGTGGCAAGGGACAGATATTTATCCCACCTAACTCCTAGATTCTTAACTGAGTCCTTAGGAGTGGGGGGGGTCCTAAATCAGCTGGCCACCATAATGCTGAGGAGGGTGTTACAGCTTGATTAAAAAACAAGACCTCCGACTTGTCAGCATTAAGTTTAAGAAAGTTAGTGCTCATCCAAGCAGAGATGTTTTTTAGGCATAGTTTCAGAGAGTCAAAGGAAGGTGCGGACACTTCACTGAAAGTAAACATCAGTTGTGTGTCATCGGCATAAGATGTCACCTTGATCCCAGTGTCGGCGATAAGCTCCGCAAGCGGAGTCAAATAGATGTTGAAAAGTAGCGGGCTCAAGGCCGACCCCTGTGGTAACCCCCACTTGAGTGGTTTTGCGGTGGAGGTGTAAGGGGGGATCGAGACCTGTTGTACTCGGCCATGTAGGTAAGATGCGATCCAGTCAAGCGCTGTCCCGTGGATGCCGATTTGCTTTAGGCGATCCAGTAAGATGGAATGGGACACTGTGTCAAACGCTGCTGACAGGTCGAGTAGTACCAGCATGACCGCCAAGCCCCCATCCACCGCCCATCGGATGGCATCTGCCATCTCAATCAGCGCTGTTTCTGTGCTAAAACCAGGGCGAAATCTGGACGGGAATCATGGAGTATGCTGTTTGACTCAATAAAAGCCGCCAACTGCTGGTGAGCTAGCTTTTCAAGAATTTTAGCAGGGGCAGGCAACAGAGAAATGGGCCTATAATTACTAGTGACTGTAGGGTCAGCATTAGCTTTCTTTAAAATAGGGAAAAGAAATGCATGTTTCCAGGCCGCTGGAAAGACCCCCTGTCTCAGCGAAGAATTCCAGATGGCATTCAGGGGGGGATTGAGCAGCTCAGCCAAGGCACGATATTGTTTCGCCGGCCAGGGATCGCCAGGTGACCCGGATTTGCATTTCTGGAGTTCCCCCAAAGAGGCTTCTAATGAGATAGTAGCAAATTCCGAGAACAGTGGCTGAGTGTCGCTGGGGCTACTACAAATGCCCTCTCCAGAATGAGGATGTGCTGCTGGGAAAGTTGTATAAATCTGGGATATTTTCTCCTCAAAGAAGTCTGATAGCTTATTACAAAACTCCTGTGATGGAGTGATAGAGTGGGTGAGTGCTTTCGGGTTAGTGAAGGACTTCACAACCTTAAAAACCTCTCTGGAAGAGTTTTTGGCACTGGCAATGCATTCAGTAAAGAAATCTCTTTTAGCTCCGCAGAGTAGTTTGCGATATTTTTTAAGTGCTGCTCGATAACAGATTTTATCCTCCAGAGAGTACAGTAATCTCCATTTGCGCTCCAGCCTTTTACATTCACTTTTCTTGGCTCTGACATTTGCTGAGCACAAATTATAATAAGACCTGAACAGGTACAAGTAGAAGAAGGTACAAGCACAGGGAATAGAGAACAAGGACAGATTGTGCCTAGATTAAGTGAACATAAAAGAACTTTAGAAAGAGACAGAGAAGGCGAAAGTGCAGTTCAGGTCAAAAGAGTTAGAAAAGGAGATAATTGGCCAGAAGGAGTGAAGAAATTAAGGTATTATCTGAGAAAATCAGAAAAGAAACCAGAGCAAGTGAATGAGGTTACGAGTCAGACGCAATCTAAACAGACCTTAGTAAAAGTTACACGAAGAAGCCCGAGATTGAGAAATCTGAATAGAAAATACAAGGCCCCTGAGTGGACCTACGTCATACTAGAAGAATTTGAAAACTTAGATTTAAGTGAAGAATCAGAACAGGTTCATGTTGCACAGATTGATGAGAGCAAATTAAGACCTCCTTAAAATAAAAGAAAAATTAAACAGACAAAGAAAGAAAAAGAGAAAAGAAATTTTCTCAGATTAGGATGGCAGAAGTTGGAGACACTGGAAGACCAAAACGAAATTTGAAAAGAAAATGTTTAAGATTTCGCTTATGTAGTATTTTATTAGTAGTATTAGTATGGTTATTTTTAACAATAGGAGTACCTTTGTTGATGGAAATAAGTAACACAAACAATACGATTAATAAGGAGAAAGAAGATGGAATAAAAGAAACTAGAATAGAATATGGGTAGAAGATGAAATAAACTATCATAATGAATCAAACAATGATTCGTCTTTAAATGTGTTTACTAAATTGTTATTTCAGTATGTTAATACAATGGAGATTAGTAATTGTTATGTTTGTATGAAGTTACCCTCATCAGTATCAGAAGGGGTGACATATCACCATATACCTTTAACATATGGTGTGTCATGTAGTGTTTTATCAAGGTTATTTTATGCAACAGGGAGACTTCAGTACTTTTATTCAAATCAAGATGTAGTATTTTCAGAATTGCCTATTAGAAAGAATATGAATCCAATAGCTAGTAGTAGGAATGCACAGTTTATGGGTGAATTCTTTTTAACAATGAGTTCAATAGATATAGCTCAGGCACACAAAAATACCTTGACTTGTACATCACGTGAAGAAGAAAAAGAGTTTTTGAATTTAGTAGAAGAAAGGAGACAGGATTTAATAAAGAAAGTTGCTGAACAGAAAGCCCATGTACCTCCATGGGCTGAGAAAGAGGGAATTTATGCAAAGAGCGATGTCCCTAGACTTTGTGAACAAGGGAACATTTTGCCTCCATAGATTAAAGACAGATTACAATACAATTTTCATTGGTTCCAGTGAATGTGAACACAACTTCCTAATTTTAGGAGGGTAGGGACTAAAAGGGGGAACTGATCCTGCATTTCCAGGTATCTATTATGTTTGTGGGAACAATGCCTATTATAGGTTACCCGCAAGATGGTACGGGAGCTGTTATTTTGGAATAGTTTTTCCAAAAATATACCATGTGGACAGAATCAATGGAATCAATAGAAAGTCTAATGGACTAACACGTAAAAGAAGAGCTAGTTTTTCTGAAATAGTAGGCAATATATTTAGTGCATTGATACCCTCAGTTGGAGTCATTCTAAATTTGCAGAAAATGTGTAAATTATCAACCATAGTTGATCGTCTTTCTACAGATACTGCAGGAGGATTTTTAATGATTAACACAGAGATGGTTGCAATAAGGTCTATGGTTTTACAAAATCGTCTTGCTCTTGATATTTTATTGGCAAAAGAGGGCGGAGTTTGTGGGATGTTGAAAATTCAACATTGCTGCACTTATATTCCGGACAAAAGCAAGGAAATTAAGGGGTATATTGGAAATATTACAAGAATGCATAATGACTTGACCCAACTGGAGGTTGACAGTGTATGGGGAAAACTAACAAAGAGTATAACATCAATAGGGAATTGGTTTACTGATTTTGGGAAGAGTTTTCTAGGTCAAATAATATTGCCAGTAGTTATAATAATAACAATAATTATGATAGTGATGATTACATGCAAATGTTACAGAAGTAAGGGAACGAGAAGGATACATGTAGAAAGGGAAGGAAAAGGAAAGAAACAAAAGAGAAAATATGAAGAAATTCAGTCAGAAGAGATGAAAGGAAAACTGTATAAAAAGATGAAAGATTTGGAAGGGAAAGAAGTAAATAATGACATAAAGAGAAAAGAAGGAGAAACTGAGATGTGCTAAAGTTGGCATCTGGAATGGGATGGGTAATTTTGTGATGGCTCAAAATGCCATCAGAGAGGGGATTGATGGAGCAAGGACTCGTGAGAAAGAGACTTGCTCGGAAGCAATACTCTCGTTTAACTTATTAACGAATTACTAATGATGTTTCGTAAATAATAACACGCACCACAGGAACACGTGGGTTAGTGAAGCTTGTGTATGTCTTTTACTAATGCTATTAACGCGGATAAAGGACTAAATCAGCTTTAACGGGGAATCTTTACTGCCCATGCATCAACTGCATCTACGCAGTATGACGGAATAAGGCTTGGAGGGATATTCTTGCGCATGAGCAGAAAGCACTAAAATGGCGTCTTTAAGACCCACATGCATGGCCCCTGCTTAGCCAAAATAAAAGCAAGCTATTTTACTAATGCTAATGCAAGGAAAGTATTAATAAGTAAAGGGGGTTAGAGTAGAGATGGGTGGTATACAGTGTGATCATTTATTTGTGAAATTAATATTTGTTCTTTTGACTTTATTATTAGTGCGCATTTGGGCCTTTCACGTTTATCCGAATTGAGCTGACTAATTCAAGTCTGCGCATGCTTACATGAGAAGTTTACCCGGAAGGATGACCGAGGCTTTGAATACGGGCCAAGGACGAGAATGATGTGCCCGAGAACGGAGGGTGAAGAGTTCAACTCTGAAGATTTCTATTCATGCTTTTTATAATTTGTTACAAATAAAGTTTGGACATGTATGGGAACGAAAGAAATGAATAAAGTTTAAGGGGATGGGTTTTGCAAACAATGGATTGATAGAATAAAAGTAATATGTAAGCATGGTGTGATGATCATCCCCTTTGCCTGACGAATTAGATTTCGTATTTTTACGATATTGAAACTTTAGTGGGTGGTACATGATGAACGAAAGGTATAATTGAGGTAGCTTTAGTTAAGTTAGACGGAAGAAGTCGAGAGCTCGGGATGCTGTCGGTGCTGTGGGTGGTGCTGAAGCTGGGAGAGATGCTGTGAGATGCTGATGAAGAAACCAAATGCAGAACCTTCTATCCTAATTTAATTGGGTTAGATAAGAAGATTGCAGAAGAATCTCGAGGAGGAAGAGAGTGTCAGAGAGGGGTGCGACGTAGTCGTCGGTATTTAGAGAGGTCAACTATCCTGTCCTGAATCCTGTCCTGAAGTCTTTGTCTCCTGATCTATCCCGGGGGACCCTTACCAGCCCTTTGGCCAGGGGGCTTGGTCTTCACACCATCCTTGGTAATTATAATTTCATGTCGATTTGTAGATGTTCTTTTCTCTCTGTCCTCTCCTTTCTGTGCATTTGTCATTGAATGAGTCCGAAATATATGCTTGATGTTTAATCGATTGAATCACTTTTCCAGATGATGGTGAATGCACTGTAGTTTTGAGACGGTTCACATGCATTTAATTTAGATAAAGATTTTAAAACTTCCTGAGTCTGTGGTTATTTACTTTAAGAATTAAAAGAATAGTTAAGAGTTATGTTAATTATCACCATCAATTAGTTCAACTAATGGTCCATCGACCAGAGGAAAGAACTTTTTGATCAGTGAAGGTTAGTTAGGAATGTTAAATAACTAATCTTGAGAAATATGAAATTAAAAACTAAACCCCAGCGGTCTACTCGATTCAGAGTGTGTTGTGTTTATGGGCCCAGGTGAGTATATGGCAGTGGAGTATCTGTTGTTAGTATACCGCTGGATCAGTACCTTTCCACAGACTCATACAAAATACCCTAATCAGTAATCCCTCTGCCAATATGTCTAAAACCTCACTTTTCTCTTCCAGCTTCACTATTCAGTGAGTACTCAGAGTGTTGATCCTAGCCAAAAATAAACAAAAAACCCTTTGCATATCTCTGTTATAAGTCTCACCATATTCCTGAAAGCATGCATGCATGTCTCTGTACCTTTTGCTAGTGGTATCGTATATAAAAGAAACATACAAATAGATGTATACCTGTGTTTTATACATCTAACATCTTCAGATGCATAATACGTATGAGATTACATGTGCGAGTAGAGACATACCTCAGTCCAGACCTTAAAACTTGATAGATGGAGCTTCCCATTTCAAAGAAACACCTAAAATTATGCAGCTTACTTCAACTGTAGCTTTCCACAAACTGATACAAACTACCATAATCACTAATCCATCTACCAAGGTACACATATTACTATGCACAAACTATTTCAATCATCATTTCAGTACAATAAAACAAACTACAATACACATCTGTATATTTCAAACATCACACTTCTCTAATAATTTAAAAACTTTTAAAATAATGCTTTTCAAATCTAAAAATATCACTACAAAGAGTGAAGCACTACTTCATAATACATAATACACCTTACAAATTTGTAACTCACCTTTCAAATAGTATTGCAGAATATGAAATATCAGAAACTCATAAAAGATTTTCTTTTGCACACAATAAATGTAATGCACCACTCTCAACAACGTAAAACCAGTAATGGCAAACCTTTCCTCTCTTCCTCCACACAAATAATTGTATGTAACAAATCAAATTGCTTCCTACATTATTTCAAATTGTGAAACACATTTCTATTAGTTAGACATATTAACCCTTTCTAACCGTCTTCTAAAAGTGCTCAAACTGGTTCTGTAATTTACAGGAGTCACGACTCCACCATGGTGCCCGAGTATAGCGTCACGATGGAGCCACAAACCCTTACGGGAGTTCAAAAACGAATTTCCAATAATACTAGTATTATTTTTTAACATCACACGACTTCTAAACATCGTACTGATTCGGGAAAACTTACTGTAATAGCATATCACTTATATATAAGTTAGCATTTCATATTTTAAAACCACAGTGAAGTTTCAACCCTTCCCCCATTCTGCTTAATCCTAGTTTCCATAGTAACACTTTCTGCAACATTCAACTGTACCAGAAGGTCACAAGTTCACCATATTTTCAAGATCAGCACACTAGCTTACTAATGCACATAGCAGGTGTGGTTGACTTTTGAAAAATATTACCTTATCCTATCTACTTTACCTTTCAAAAAAATTTTAAGAACCAATCAGAAACATGCTTCTTGAGCAAAATAACATGCACCCTATTTTTGAGTGCACAATGTTAATGAACAGCCTATCACTTATCGTTTTTTCCAAAAACAGTATCTTCTCCACCATTTTAGATACCTCTCATTCTACCAACTGACTACCTGAGCTGCAGACATCTTTTCAGTCCTTCCAGACATCCCTTCAAGATGCTTACAGTATGGATTGTAGGGCACATCTGTGTTTTCTGGTGCAAAAGGTATGCTGAACACAGAGATATTGACAAAGACCTAGGTTTGCAAAATGTGGAAGTTAAATGGATTGCACAGAGAGGACTAAAGTGGCGCCAATTGATGCCTTTGGTTAAACCTTTTTTGCATCGCCAACTCCCTGACCACATGATTGTGCGCTGTGGTGGCAATGACCTGGGCACATTGACTGGGGTTGGGCTGGAAATGCTAATGAAGGATACCTTTGCACAATTGATGTTGCTTTTGCCTCAAACTGTCTTTGTATATTCTAATATATGCCAAAGACAAAAATGGAAGTAGTTAAATCAATTCTGTCCACAGATTGAGAAAGCTAGGAAGAATGTCAATAAAGCTGTTTCTCCTTACCCCAGAGATCATAGGATGGGCTCCATCTATAACAACAATCTACGTTTTGACATGCATGACTTCTACTGAAGTGATGGAGTTCCTTTCACAGATGAAGGAAACAGAGTTTTTCTCAACAACCTCAAGCTGTGCATCCGCACTTACATGTAGTTCAAACAAAGTTATAATAAAAACAACGGCTCTTTTTAGAGCCAACCTATAACCCAACAGTGAATCTTATTTATTTTTTAACATACATGCTCTTTTTTAATATTTTCCGGATTCGTGAACCCCTCACGACTCCAAAGAAGAAAAAGCACAAATTCAATGTACTACAACACAATACACTTTTCAAATTTTACTTTTAATTTTCATTTTTTTATATTATGTCTAACTCTATCAAATGTGATGTGATTATTAACTTCAATCTCACTAACCCTATAAAAAAAATTACATAAATGCAACACTACCTTCTGAATTATATACTATTAAATTATTCGTTAAAGGTGGATCCGCAAATCCACCATGACGTTACATGGCGGGGCCGCGCTTAGAGCCGCGATGGGGTCGCGACGCCTATCACAAAAGAAAAAAAATCATTAATACCGCCTAGTTACATTGCCCAATATCGGCCCCGGAGACCCCATCCCCCGGGGCCCAGCCATTTTTTTTTAAATAAAAAAAAGGAGGGGGGCCGCCTGCCCCTCTCCTGGGATATTTTGGGCCCAGTGGACCCCATCACCCGGGGCTTGCCCAATTCCTTATTTTTTTTTCAAAATAATAGGGGGGCCGGAGCTGCCCCCTTACTAGGGCCATTTTTGGCCCCGGGGACCCCATCCTACCCAACAGAGGAGGACTGTTATCTTGAATGATATCTGGAACTCCAGAGATGACAGGACAATATATATTTCATCGAACAGATCCCATCTCTTAAATGCATTATTGGACATGGACCACCTTAGCCTGCTTAATAGCTGCTCACTTCTTTTGGCATGCAAATTAAAATTCTCTTTTATGTACATTTGTGGCCATTTTGTTTCAGAGATGCACTAGCATATCTGCATTAACCCTGGGCGGTGAACTCCTCTCCGCTAGCGGAGTTTGCGGAGTTTTCCGCACTCCGCGTTACGCGGAGCTCGCGGAGTTCTGAAAAACTCCGCTTCGCGGAGCGGAGTTTTTTTTTCCTCGCTCGCGTTCACCAACGTCAAGTTGGCGAGCGTGAGTGAGGAAAATCCACCTCCCGGTGAGATTTTTCCTCGTTTGCGATCGTCAACATCAAGTTGGCGAGCGCGAGCGTGGAAAATAAACCTCCTGGTGAGATTTCTCAACGCGGGGGGTTCGGGTTTTTCATTGCGAGGGTTCGCGTATGCCCGCGACCGCTCGCGTTGAGAAACTGCCCATTCGCGTTGAGTTAGCTGCTGCTCGAGTAAAAATCGACTCAAGCGGCAGAAGGGAAAGCAGCGCTCGCTTGCACTGTGCATGGTGCGGTTCGCGATGATTGCAGAGTGCGGACAAGCATCCGACACTGAAAATCACTGCGAACTGCATTTTTCTATCGCACTCCGCCGCTTGCAGAGCTCCGCATAGCGCAGCAGAGTTTTTTTTCCACTTCGCAGAGTTTCGCATAGCGCAACTCCGTGAACTCCGCCCAGGGTTAATCTGCATGCTGAAATTACTCATTGCCGAATTTAGATCAGGGAAAAAATAGGAAATTGTAAAAAATATGGCACCCTCTTCTACATTCTATTGACTTACTTTTAGCTCGGGGGACTAGCTTCCTGATAACAGACTCTTCGCTGACATTAGGAAACCCCCTGAGCAGGCACAACATCATTTCGAATGTCATCAGACTGGCTGCTCTCTTACAGCAGCACCTTAGATATTACCTAAAGCAGTGACTTACTGTGACTTACTGTCAGTTTTGTGAATACTAACAATGTGTAAACTCACACAAACGTGTAAGTCTACCTTAGTGAATAAGGCCCAATGTATTGGTCAGCTTTTAAAGCAATCTGCCAAAGCAGTGACATGGATGTTTGTGGTCAGGACAGCAACGGATAGACTTTCCCCCTTGAGTACATGCCGTCCATCATTGCTGGTACAGTGGACAGCCATCCACCATATTTAGACCCAATTGCCGTCATGAAGTGACAGGTAGGACAACTAAACAGCGAAGGCAATGGCAGAAAAATAAGGTATAATGGCTGACTGTCTAATAAAAGTGGAAATTACACCACAGAAAATTGTCCATGGAATATTCATTGAGGTTTCACCCTCTAGCATATAAAGCAGTTCACAACATTGTGCATGCTGCAACACCTACATATTAGACCAAAGCATCAAACCAAATCATTTGACTCACAGTGAACAGAACAATACCACACATCTCACAGAATACACTATGACTACCATACCATAACACATGTTCACTGTTAGAAATTGGATTTCTGGTTGGCTAAGGTATGCACCCTGTCAGATCCCGAAACACTGGTGTCTAGAGATATGATTTCGAAAGACGGCATTAGCTGAAAAATAATATGGACTCTGTTTAAAAAATGAACTACAACTACCAAGATGCTATGGGATAATGGTGCTGTTACATGCAATCAGTATATTTCTTCCCACTTACACTGATAAAAGGTTCTTGTTAGCCACCCCTAAGCTGACGAGCTTTGGAATGCCTGCACGCTGAGTGGAAGTATACCTTTTTTTTTTTTTAAACTTCTGTATATTTGGTATATAACATGCATTTCAACATTAGTACATGTGCAGTGAAGTAGGTACATATAACGTACATACATCAGTCCTTCTCTGAAAAACAGCAATGAATATAAAATCGCATGTTTCACACTTGGTTACTCAAACAGGAATACTTTCCAAGTTATTCTAAATAAACACATCCTTGTCTCCTCATCCCATCTCCCCTTCACTTCTTGGGTACATTCCGGTGTGCCTAAATGTAGTGTCCTTGTCCTGGACATCTCCCTGTGTCTAAAGTAAATGGTATCTTCTATCTTCCACAGATTGGTGCTGTATGTGAACGTGACAGTTTTCATTTATCGTGGCGTTAGGTTACTAGCGACCTCCAGTGGATGGATTAGTAAATACGTTTTCAATGGGTCCCATATGTCTTTTGGCCGGGATGTGGGCGAAAGCAGCTCCGCGTATATCAGTGTTTGTTCCTGCCAGAGTATCATATCTCGGAGCCATTCTTTGAACTTGGGAGCCCTTCCTCGTCCCCATCTTCAGATTACTCTTCGCTTAGCTAGTAGGAGCACCAGAATGACATGCCTACCATAGACCACATTTATCTGTTCAGTGTAACCCAGCAGAGCTAGTAGTGGGGATGCTGGTAGTGCCATTGTTGTCATTTCTGCCAGTGCTGTAAAAAACTGTTGCCAATATTGATTTATTCTGTTGCAGCCCCAAGCGAGGTGTAAAAAGTTTGCCCCCTCAGCCCCACATCTATCACATCTATCATTGTCTCTAACTCGAAATTTGTGCATTTTAGCCAGCGTGTAATAAGTGCGATGGAGAAACATTAAGTGAATTATACTTAAATGACTACTAGCAGATATCTGTCCCGTTTGTGTACAGCAATATTCTCACTGTTTATCTGTCAACTCAGATCCCATCTCTCTTTCCCATTACCCTCGTGCAGCACACTGATGACGTGTGGGTAGTTTGGACATTATGATATAATAACGAGACTGCGTGTGTGGGCGCCTCATTTTGCAGTAGTATAAGCAGCGGGGAGAAGGCCGGAGGTTCTAGTGGAAAGGAAGGCGTCTTCAGTTTTTCACGGCTTATCACTACTATGCAGTGCACTTTGCATACTGACTTTGGTCTAGATTCTTGGATTTATTGCTGGCGTTGGATGATGGTCACTTTTGGTGGGTGAAGGTTCATGTGTCTCTCTCAAACCTGTTTCTCTCTTGAGATTTGATTTAATTTTATCTATTGGTTTCAGCCCTGATGAAGTCATGGTGCTACCCACCCAATGACGAAACACATGTTGGCTGACCTCCTTATGATGAATATATAATATCATTGATGTTGAAAACTCTCATGAGACCATTGATGCTGGGAATGTTCATGGATTGTATGGAAAGTTCTTCGGAAGTGAAGAACTTTTGGAATTGTATATCATTGGAGCTAAACATTGATTAAAAGTAGACCTACTGCTATTTACCTGGTTTGGACATTAACGTATCTTTACTGTTTGAGTGCTCGGACTATTCTTTGTACACTGAATGCCCTTCTAGTGAGTAGCCTAATCGGGTTGTATGGTAACCAACCCCAGTCCTGGAGCACCGTTTGTGATACTTTTGCTTTCTACTTTCCCTAGATTTATTGCTGCAAACTGGTTACCATATCCTTACTAATTCTTTGCCTTATCCTCACATATAGAAATATATCCATGAGTGTGGGTTCTGGTCTGTTAAAAAATTGTTCGAGTGTCCGGAAATTCCCATCTGTGTATAGATCTCCCCAACTCTGTATGTTCGTCTTTCGCAGTAATTGCTTGCAGCTGGTTTCTTGAAGTACCTGAACATGTGGGTGATATATGAGTGGCATTGAGGGCGAGTATATCATTGGAACTTTTAGCACCTCGGTTATGTATTGCCACGTGGCGATAGTACATGCCACTCTTGTGGGATCTTTCTCCCGAGGTTTGGGAGTAGTAGTGATAGCTTCTGCCAGGGGGATTGGATCCATGAACCCCTGCTCCACTGCTATATGTGGCATGTTGGAGGTGGGTGAAACCAATACGTCGCAAAATGAGCTTGGGCACAGAAATAATAGAGTTCTAAATTGGGGACCGCAAAACCCCCCGTGAATAGGGCCTGGTGAGTACTTCCCATTTTAGTCTCGGTTGCTTACCTCCCCACGTCAATCGAATCATTTCCGTTTTTAAGGCGGCGAAGAAGTGTCTGCCAGGGTAGTATTCGTATATTCATGAATAAGTATAATAACTTAGGAAGGGCTATCATTTTGATAAGAGATGTTCTCCCCACCAATGACAGGGGTAGAGATATCCATCGTGTGACAGAGGTCACTATAGAAGCCAATGCCGTACCATAGTTGAGTCTCATTAGTTCTGCGTGATCTGCTGTTACTTTTATTCCCAGGTACTTCACCTCTGACTCGCACCATTCTATAGGATAGTCGAGTGAGAAGGGTGCAGTAGCAGCTGTCAATGGGAAGATCTGTGACTTTCCCCAATTAATTTGAATGCCAGAGAGTTCACCAAAAACAATGAACTCCCTCAGTATGTGGTTAAGATTCTGGTGTGGATTCCTGACGTACAAAGTGACGTCATCCGCGTAAGGGGAAATTAGTATATGTCGTGAGGGGTAGCATAAAGCTCTTTCCTTATGGTGTTGCCGTATTTTGGCCTCCAGGGGTTCAATAGACAGAGGGGCATATTTACGTTCCCTGGCGCATCCCTGCATATCAGCAGGGATGCGCCAGGGAAAATGCGTCATGCAAGTTTACCCTTGCGCCACGTCTGATGCGCCGCATTTACAATGTGGCGCATCGTGGCGCAAGGATAAGCAGATGCGTGACGCATCTGCCGGCGGAAGGTTGGCGCAGTGCTGAAGTTGTGTCGCAAGTGCGACGCAACTCCAGCACTGTTCCAACCTTCCCTATCCCTAACATGGTGCGTCAATCCTTACGCCTGCTTGAAGCAGGCGTAAGGATTTGACGCACCAGCGTCGGATAAGTGACTGCGTGAAATCTTGTAGATTTCACTACGTCACTGTGCCGGAACGCCCCCCCCTGCGCCGGTACGCCCACATGAAACCTGACGCAGGTTTCATGTGGCGCAGGGGTTTACTACGTGACGCATCTCCCTAGATGCGTCACGTTGTAAATATAGCGCAACGCGGCGCATGGTTTGCGTCGCCGCTGCGTCACATGCGTGACGCAACGGCGGCGCAAAAGTGGCGCAAGGGGCTTGTAAATATGCCCCAGAGTAAATAGTAGAGGGGATAAGGGGCAGCCCTGCCATGTTTCCCGTCTTATTGAGATGGATGGTGAACTCTTTCCCTTAATTAGGACTCTAGCTTTTGAGAGATTATATAATAGCCGTAGCCACGAAAGGAAGCCTACTGGCATTCCCATTTGCTGTAGGTTTCCTAATAGATAGTCCCATTCAACGGAGTCAAAAACTTTTGTGGCTTTGAGGATGATGCCTCAGCTGGGAAACATCCATTACAACGCAGTCATTACATCGCAATGCCTTTACAACACAACTTTTACAACGCAAGTGCCCTTACATCGCATGCCATTACAATGCATGCCATTACAATGCATGCCATTACAATGCATGTCATCACATCGCATTATAAGGTAAGTAATGGGGAATTTTAATTTTAGGGTGGGTATGGGTTTAGGGGTAGCTGGGAATAGTAATTTTCACCCCTACACTATCCAACACTTTCCCTACTTTTGCACTCACTGGAGGGGGAATAGTAATTTTTACCCCTATGCTATCCAACACTTTCCCTACTGTTGCACTCACTGGAGTGGGAATAGTAATTGTTACCCCTACGCTATCCAACACTTTCCCTAATATTGCACTCACTGGAGTGGGAATAGTAATTTTTACCCCTACGCTATCCAACACTTACCCTACTGTTGCACTAAAAGTATTATGCATTGTAATGGTATGCGTTGTGATGTAATGTGTTGTAATGGAATGCGTTGTAATGGTAGTTTTAAAAGATGCGTTGTAATGGTATGCATTGTAAAATCATGCGATGTAATGATAGTTGCGATGTAAAAACCGCGTAGTAAAAGCATGTGTTGTAATGGTTTGCGTTGTAATGTCATATATTCCCACAGCTGCTAACTCTGGGTCGATGTCCTGCATGATAGAGAAAAGGGTGCGGAGGTTGTGGGATGTCGCCCTCCCGGGGATAAATCCTGCCTGGTCAGGCAATCCCAGCTTCTCCATCAATAAACTTAATCTGTTAGACAATACTTTGGTGAGAATCTTTGCATCATTATTGATGAGGGACAATGGTCTATACGAGTCGCACCGGTCAGCCAGTTTCCCAGGCTTAAGGAGCGAGGTTATCAGTGCTTCCCTCATGGTCTGAGGAAGGACTTCGATTTCTTGTGCCTCCTCATACACATATTTCAATATGGGAGTAAACTCATCTATGTAGGCCCTATAGAAATCTATGGGAAGGCCGTCGGGTCCGGGTGCCTTGCCAGATTTCATTTGCATTATTGCAATGCGAATTTCATCCTCCTATAAAGGCGCAGTGAGGAACTCTCGCTGTGTATTACCCAACCAACCGAGGGCCACATCATCTTGTAAACACTTGAAGTAGTTCAGCACTATCTCTATGGATATTACCTTCGTGGTCCTTTATCTCCAATACATAGTTAGAGAAGCGGGGTCTGCGGATTTCCTCTGCCAGTGCCTTCCCGGGATGTTCACCCTCTCCATACTTGCAGGCTCTAAAATATTTTCCCTGAAATAAACTTTCCAGATCTGCTGTGTCTTTATAATCTGTTAATTTATCCCTGAGCTCTTTTTGCAGAATGCCACTTGAATTACTGCTCATATCTTGCTCGAGTCGTTTTAGCTCTATCTCTAGCGTTTGTAGTGTCTTGCGAATATCTCGAAGTATTCCAGACCCTTTAGCAATGCAGAATCCTCTAATTGTGACCTTGAAGGCTTCCCAAACCGTGTCTATTTGTGTACCTGTACCAGTGTTGCGTTGGAAGAAATCAGTGATCTCTTGACCTAATTCTGTAAGGAACGCTGTGTCTAATAGCGTCAATGGCATAAGCCTCCAATTCCTATGGGGTGCACTGACCCTGGTGGGGATAGTGTCAGATGAACCGGTGAATGATCTGAATATGTTCTCGCCAGGTGGTCTATCTTGGTGATCCAGGGTTCCACTCCCCTAGAGACTACCCAATAGTCTATTCTAGACCAGGACAAATGTATTGCAGAGTGGTGTGCACCCTCCCTCACCGCAGGGCGTAAGTGTCTCCAGGCATCTATGATGCCCTTTTCGGTGATTATGCCTTGTAGTAGTTTATGCATTTTGGTGTAATAGTGTGGGAGGGGGTTGGACTTGTCCCATAATGGATTCAGCATCGTATTGACGTCCCCTCCACAGATCAAGTGTGTAGATCCTTTCTCAAGTATCTTCCCCAGAGTGTAGTGTAAAATTCAGGGTCATCTGAGTTCGGGCAGTAACAACTCACCAGTGTGACCAAAGTAGAGCCCAGCATCCCCACATTATAGAATATCTGCCTAGCTGGTCCTGAGCAACTCCCATTGGAACGTAAGGAGTGTGCTTTTTAATCAGCATTGCTGTCCCCCTGGAATATGTAGAATATGATGAGAAAGTTTGGTGTTCCGCCCATTTATGAGCGAAGGGGGAGTCCCGCGGGGGTCTAGGTGAGTTTCCTGCAACATCGCAATTTAGACATGATGGCTGTCTAAATATGCTAATATCCATCTGCATTTGCGTGGATCCCCCAGCCCTCAGACATTCCATGTTATCAGTTGTATTCCCTGTACCATTTTACATTGTGTCATAGTAATATTGAGAGGACTATTTGGATGAAGGATCGAGTCGTATTCCTACTGCGTTTATGGATGTATGTATTAGTGTCCCAATGTACCGTTTTGACTGCATTCTACCAACTCCCAAACTCAATCCCATACCCACCCCTTCCCACAACGGCATCCCAACTATGCCAGAATCATTGTTCTCACCCTCTCCTAAATATCCCCAAACTGGAAATTCAAATGTCATTTCAAACCAAGGGGGATCTCCCTTCGAGGTGCACCAGGGGCTTACAGAGTAACTCCCTTCCCCTTAGCTGGTAGGGTGTCTATTGAAGGGGGGATGGGTGCCCGGGTCTGATTTGTTAGCAAATCCCAGTATTACACTTATCTGCTTGATTTGCCCAGTCTCGGTCTTGGTGTCCATAACCAACATTGTAAACTTCAATCAGTTACCTGGATGCAGCTGATTCATATCTATTCACTGTGCTAGAAAACGCACAGGGCATGGAGCAGTTTTAGTTTAATAGGTGACGTTTTCTTACTTCACACTCGTCTCCCACAAGTTACACTCATTCCAAGGAAGGGGATGCTGCTCTCGAAGGAGGGGCCGCAGATTTTGGGTGCAAGTCCCTGCGTAGGGTGCGCTTCAGGAATTCGTCCACTTGTTGCACATTTACGAAGAAGTGATGCTTGCCTTGGTGCGTAACTCTGAGGCATGCCGGGTACATTACAGCATAATCTATTTGCGCTTGTCTCAGCTTCCTTTTAGCCAGGATGAATTTTCCCCAAGCTTCTTGCACGGCGGTTGTAAAGTCTGGGTACACTGTGAATTCATTCCCTTCGAAATGGAGTTGCCGCTTCTCTCTAGCTAGTCTCAATGCCACATCACGATCTCGGTAATTCAAAAGCCTTGCAATGATTAGGTGCTGCGGAGTTCCTGGGGGCGGCTGCGGACCCAGCGATTGATGCACCCTCTCCACCACCATATGAGGGGAGAAGGAGTCTGCCCCAAGAACGGTGCACAGCAACCACTCAATGAATTCCTCCATCCGCCCAGTGTTCGCGCTCTCTGGTATCCCCAGTGCACGTATATTATTGCGCCTAGAGTGCACTTCCAGATCTTCGTCCTTGGCAGCAATCACCTTCAATAATTTTTCCATCTGCACCATTTGCGTCTGTACGCCGGTCAAGATGTCTTCTGCGTCTGAAATCCAGCGTTCCACCTTGGTAATGCACGCATGATGCTTTTCAAGCTTGTGTACTATGGAGTTCATGCGGGCTGTCATGGAGTCCATCTTAGCCTCTATGGAAGTGAGACTATGCCTCATGGTGAGCAAGAGCATCTTTACCTCATCATCCTGATTCTGTGCAGTCTCTTGGGGTTTGTCCATTCCTGCGTGGTCAGGTTCTTCTTGTTCTGCACATGTCAGCTTCTTGGGTTCAAAAGTTAGCTTCGCTTGTTTTCCATCTGATCTCCCCATGGCCAAGCATGAGATGCCTGCTGCCAGTGCAAAGCTTCTGATTCGTAGTCACGCTTCACCAACAGAGGCCAACCCTTCTTGTTGGGAGGACGGAGCACAGATCGCAGCCGCTACGTATTGTCCGCCTGGTAGTTGATGTTTGCGGTTCTTTAGTATTAGGGGACAGAGGTTGTACCTAATTACTCCTGGTAATCATTCACCTCACTAGGCTGTCACCGGCCACCATCCTGCTGTGCTGTAAGGCTATATAGATAATACTTAGTTGCAGAGGTACCCAGAATGTTCACTGGTTGTGAGAGTTTTAAGTCCAGTTAGCTGCCCCTTATACATTAAACTGCACTATATATAACGTTTACTGCTATCTCTGTAAGGATATCCCGAGTGTTCACTGGTCATGAGGGTTTAGAAAGTTATATCTAGTTAGCCACTTTTACACTGAAGTGCACTATATAAAATGTTTACTGCTAGCCGGAGGCAGGTCCCACTTTTCAATGGTCGCCGCAGTCGCTCGTGCACCGCTGAGTCTTCTCCATTCAAGACGTGTCTCTCTCGCAGCATCCACGCATAAGGTTGCAGTGGGGGAGGGGACAGGCCTACCACTGTACTCAGCACTCTCCGCGGCCACCGTGATATGTCCCATGAACGCACGGGCGCTTCAGCTGTACAAAGCGGTTCTGCCTTTTGGTTGCTGTCCCCTCTTATGCGCTGCCCCCGCATACAACCATCATGCAAAGTCGTGTCGGGCAAGGTTGAACCTTACTTGTCTGTTGATGCGACCTTGGCCTCAGTAGCTGGAGGTGGAGGGGAAGTCACCATCTATCCTTTTGTTGTGCCGAAACGCCGCACTGGAAGGGTGAAGTACACCTCCATCCACTGTCCGCACTCAGGCGCCGTGTCCGCTGATGCCCGCAATGTGAGGCCTTGTCAGAGCACAGTCTCCACGGCGTTGCGTGACGTCTGTCCCAGCCGCATCGAGTGTCTGCACGTTGGTAGGGCCGCTGACTTTTTATGAGGTCGTTTTTTTCAGTGCTCACAGCTCCCACAGTCGCCGCTAAAAGTCCCAGCGATCGCAGAGCCTCCGAATCTCTCCGTGACCATCTTCTTTGCCAACTAGTGTCAGTTTCTGTGCAGGATATTGACAAATATTTATTCGGGGCCGCTAAAGCCTCACTGGTGTGCGGCCATCTTGCGTGTGCGCCACCTAGCACCCCTGAGTGGAATTATACCTGGGAAAATTGACAGCATGTACAGCAACCCATGAATATTCTCTACTGATGAGGGAGGAATCCCTAAACACTGGTGTCTAGAGATGTGTTTTCAAAAGATGGCATTAGCTGAAAAATAATAAGGACTTTGTGTGAAAACTGAACTACAACTACCAAGATGCTATTGGGTAATGGCACTGTTACATGCAAGCAGTGCGTTCCTACCCACTTTCACTGACAAAATCCCCTCGTGAGCCGCCCCTAAGCTGACAAGCTTTGGAACGCCTGCATGCTATGAGTGGAATTATACCTGAGAAAATTGGAAGCATGTTCAGCAATCCGTAAATATTCTCTTCTGATGAGTGAGGAATCCCAAAACACTGGTGTCTAGAGATACGATTTCGAAAGACGACATTTGCTGAAAAATTATACGGACTTTGTGTGAAAACTGAACTAGAACTACCAAGATGCTATGGGGTAATGGCGCTGTTACAGGCAAGCAGTGCGTTCCTACCCACTTTCACTAAACTTAAGAGGCAATGTGTAAAGTATTTGTGCAACACAGCACAGTAACACAAAATCAATCACCAGTAAAAGACTCTACACTAAATTAATAAAAAAGACAATAATTTTATAAATAAATCAAGACCAACACGCCAAAATCCAATGAGTTGAAGTCAAGATATGAATTTTTAAAGAATGAAAATGTATTTAGCGCTTAGAAGCAATAAGTGCCAATCGGGGTTATCTGGTCGCACTGGACCAGGACAAAGTCAAGAGTTATGGGGAGCTGCAATGGAGCTCGGGACAGATACAGAAGCCATGCAGACCCACTGGACACAGTACCTTGATCCTGGCCGCAATAGCGAGATGCAGGGTGTAGCAGAGCGATGCTTCGGTGTCTGTCCCACAGTCAAGGTGCTGTGTCAATTTTTTTCTCACAGTGGCAACATTGTGTTGATCTTCCCACACTGCAGCAGTGGTGATGCGGTTGGTTCCAATGCATTGGTTCTTTAAGGCAATGTGCTGGTTCCAACTGCAATGTGCCGATTCTGCGCCGGCAACAGGGTCGATGCACCGGTTCTGCTACATGCAGGCTGCAGATGCATCAATTTAACTGGAGCAAGCACCTGGGTCCATTTCCAATGGACCAGGAACAGAAGCAGGTGATAAGATGTTCATATCCCTGAGTCTCAAGCAACAGGAGGCAAGACAACAAGACCTTGGAGATCACTCTGGGTTCAAAGCAGAGCCCATCTCTCCCTCAGCAGGGTCAGAGAGCAGCGGGCAGCAAGGCAACGATGTGCTGATCTTCCCACACTGCAGCAGTGGTGATGCGTTGGTTCCAATGCATTGGTTCATTAAGGCGATGTGCTGGTTCCAACTGCAATGGGCTGATTCTTCGCCGGCAGCAGGGTCGATGCACCGGTTCTGCTACATGCAGACTGGAGATGCATCAATTTAACTGGAGCAAGCTCCTGGGTCCATTTCCAACGGACCAGGCACAGAAGCAGGTGATGAGACGTTCATATCCCTGAGTCTCAAGCAACAGGAGGCACTTTTGCTCACTTTGCCACTGGATTCAAGCTAGCCTGGCTGATTAGGGCTGTTAGCCTGAAACCGGTCCCAGGATGCTTGTTTCCGGTCCAGGGAAGACATGGCTTGGCAGTTCGGGCTGGACTGTTCCCATGAGGCACAGGGTCAAGACTGATTTGCATATAGCTGTGTCTGAACTGGGGTGGCAAAGTGAGCTAAAGAATGATGATGGATTCAACCCAGATCTGTGACTGGGGTGAGTGTTTGAAAAGTTTTAGCACTCCGTCCATCATCTCCTTGTGTTTGCTTTGTTCGCCCTAAGTTGGCAGGGTATGCCCAGACGTGGGTCCCTTGCTCACTTTGCCACTGGATTCAAGCTAGCCTGGCTGATGAGGGCTGTTAGCCCGAAACCGGTCCCAGGATTCTTGTTTCCGGTCCAGGGAAGACATGGCTTGGCAGTTCGGGCTGGACTGTTCCCATGAGGTACAGGGTCAAGACTGATTTGCATATAGCTGTGTCTGAACTGGGGTGGCAAAGTGAGCTAAAGAATGATGATGGATTCCACCCAGATCTGTGACTGGGGGTGAGTGTTTGAAAAGTTTCAGCACTCCGTCCATCATCTCCTTGTGTTTGCTTTGTTCGCCCTAAGTTGGCAGGTTATGCCCAGACGTGGGTCCCTTGCTCACTTTGCCACTGGATTCAAGCTAGCCTGGCTGATGAGGGCTGTTAGCCCGAAACCGGTCCCAGGATGCTTGTTTCCGGTCCAGGGAAGACATGGCTTGGCAGTTCGGGCTGGACAGTTCCTATGAGGCACAGGGTCAAGACTGATTTGCATATAGCAGTGTCTGAACTGGGGTGGCAAAGTGAGCTAAAGAATGATGATGGATTCAACCCAGATCTGTGACTGGGGGTGAGTGTTTAAAAAGTTTCAGCACTCCGTCCATCATCTCCTTGTGTTTGCTTTGTTTGCCCTAAGTTGGCAGGGTATGCCCTGACGTGGGTCCCTTGCTCACTTTGACGCTGGATTCAAGCTAGCCTGGCTGATGAGGACTGTTAGCCTGAAACCGGTCCCATGATGCTTGTTTCCGGTCCAGGGAAGACATGGCTTGGCAGTTCGGCTGGACTGCTCCCATGAGGCACAGGGTCAAGACTGATTTGCATAAAGCTGTGTCTGAACTGGGGTGGCAAAGTGAGCTAAAGAATGATGATGGATTCAACCCAGATCTGTGACTGGGGGTGAGTGTTTGAAAAGTTTCAGCACTCCGTCCATCATCTCCTTGTGTTTGCTTTGTTCACCCTAAGTTGGCAGGGTAAGCCCAGACGTGGGTCCCTTGCTCACTTTGCCACTGGATTCAAACTAGCCTGGCTGAGGAGGTCTGTTAGCCCGAAACCAGTCCCAGGATGCTTGTTTCCGGTCCAGGGAAGACATGGCTTGGCAGTTCGGGCTGGACTGTTACCATGAGGCACAGGTTAAAGACTGATTTGCATATAGCTGTGTCTGAACTGGGGTGGCAAAGTGAGCTAAAGAAAGATGATGGATTCAACCCAGATCTGTGACTGGGGGTGAGTGTTTGAAAAGTTTCAGCACTCCATCCATCATCTCCTTGTGTTTGCTTTGTTCGCCCTAAGTTGGCAGGGTATGCCCAGACGTGGGTCCCTTGCTGACTTTGCCACTGGATTCAAGCTAGCCTGGCTGATGAGGGCTGTTAGCCCGAAACCGGTCCCAGGATGCTTGTTTCCGGTCCAGGGAAGACATGGCTTGGCAGTTCGGGCTGGACTGTTCCCATGAGGCACAGGCTCAAGACTAATTTGCATATAGCTGTGTCTGAACTGGGTCGCAAAGTGAGCTAAAGAATGATGATGGATTCAACCCAGATCTGTGACGGGGTGAGTGTTTGAAAAGTTTCAGCACTCCGTCCATCATCTCCTTGTGTTTGCTTTGGCAAGACAAGAAGACCTTGGAAATCACTCTGGGTTCAAAGCAGAGTCCATCTCTCCCTCAGCAGGGTCAGAGAGCAGCAGGCAGCAAGGCAGCACAGCAGAAAAGAAGTTCTTCCAGAGCAGCAGTCCAGCACAGTGACAGTCCTTGAAGCAGCACAGCAATCCTTCCTACAGAGGTATTTTACAGGTCCAGAAGTGTCTGATTTGGTGGGGTCAGGGACCCAGCACTTATACCCAGTTGTGCCTTTGAAGTAAAGGTGACTTCAAAGAAGGCTCTTTGAAGTTCACAGAGGTTCTTTCTTTCCATCCCTGGCTCCACACTCACTACAGGGGGATAATCAACCTCTTGTGTGCTGACAGGACACTGCCTATTCAGGTGTAAGTATCAGCTCCTCCCTCTCATCATGTCCAGGATGAGCCATCAAAATGCAGATGGGCACTTAGACACACCTAACCTTCCTTTGGAGTGGCTGCCTACAGGAAATGCACAAAGTCAAGCTGTCACCCACACCAAATGTGTACTGGAGACAGGCTGCGGGCACACTGAGCTTTAAGAGCAGAGAAATGCCCACTTTCTAAAAGTGGCATTCCTGGAATAGGCATGTCAAATCCAACTTTACCAGTAAAGCGGATTTGTCACTACCATTCCAATGATAAAAACCATGACAAAGCCACTCCTTCTCAATCAGGAATCTCAGTTTAAAAGTGTAATAAGGCACACCCAATGTTAACCTAAAAGACAAGTAGGCCTCTGAACTGGGGTGGCAAAGTGAGCTAAAGAATGATGATGGATTCAACCCAGATCTGTGACTGGGGTGAGTGTTTAAAAAGTTTCAGCACTCCGTCCATCATCTCCTTGTGTTTGCTTTGTTTGCCCTAAGTTGGCAGGGTATGCCCTGACGTGGGTCCCTTGCTCACTTTACCACTGAATTCAAGCTAGCCCGGCTGATGAGGGCTGTTAGCCCGAAACCAGTCCCAGGATGCTTGTTTCCGGTCCAGGGAAGACATGGCTTGGCAGTTCGGCAGGACTGCTCCCATGAGGCACAGGGTCAAGACTGATTTGCATATAGCTGTGTCTGAACTGGGGTGGCAAAGTGAGCTAAAGAATGATGATGGATTCAACCCAGATCTGTGACTGGGGGTGAGTGTTTGAAAAGTTTCAGCACTCCGTCCATCATCTCCTTGTGTTTGCTTTGTTCGCCCTAAGTTGGCAGGGTAAGCCCAGACGTGGGTCCCTTGCTCACTTTGCCACTGGATTCAAGCTAGCCTGGCTGATGAGGGCTGTTAGCCCGAAACCGGTCCCAGGATGCTTGTTTCCGGTCCAGGGAAAACATGGCTTGGCAGTTCGGGCTGGACTGTTCCCATGAGGCACAGGTTAAAGACTGATTTGCATACAGCTGTGTCTGAACTGGGGTGGTAAAGTGAGCTAAAGAAAGATGATGGATTCAACCCAGATCTGTGACTGGGGGTGAGTGTTTGAAAAGTTTCAGCACTCCATCCATCATCTCCTTGTGTTTGCTTTGTTCGCCCAAAGTTGGCAGGGTATGCCCAGACGTGGGTCCCTTGCACACTTTGCCACTGGATTCAAGCTAGCCTGGCTGATGAGGGCTGTTAGCCCAAAACCGGTCCCAGGATGCTTGTTTCTGGTCCAGGGAAGACATGGCTTGGTAGTTCGGGCTGGACTATTCCCATGAGGCACAGGGTCAAGACTGATTTGCATATAGCTGTGTCTGAGCTAGGGTGGCAAAGTGAGCTAAAGAATGATGATGAATACAACCCAGATCTGTGACTGGGGGTGAGTGTTTGAAAAGTGTCAGCACTCCGTCCATCATCTCCTTGTGTTTGCTCTGTTCGCCCTAAGTTGGCAGGGTATGGCCAGACGTGTGTCCCTTGCTCACTTTGCCACTGGATTCAAGCTAGCCTGGCTGATGAGGGCTGTTAGCTCGAAACCGGTCCCAGGATGCTTGTTTCTGGTCCAGGGAAGACATGGCTTGGCAGTTCGGCTGGACTGTTCCCATGAGGCACAGGGTCAAGACTGATTTGCATATAGCTGTGTCTGAGCTGGGGTGGCAAAGTGAGCTAAAGAATGATGATGGATTCAACCCAGATCTGTGACTGGGGGTGAGTGTTTGAAAAGTTTCAGCACTCCGTCCATCATCTCCTTGTGTTTGCTTTGTTCGCCCTAAGTTGGCAGGGTATGCCCAGACGTGGGTCCCTTGCTCACTTTGCCACTGGATTCAAGCTAGCTTGGCTGATGAGGGCTGTTAGCCCGAAACCGGTCCCAGAATGCTTGTTTCCGGTCCAGGGAAGACATGGCTTGGCAGTTCGGGTTGGACTGTTCCCATGAGGCACAGGCTCAAGACTGATTTGCATATAGCTGTGTCTGAACTGGGGTGGCAAAGTGAGCTAAAGAATGATGATGGATTCAACCCAGATCTGTGACTGGGGGTGAGTGTTTGAAAAGTTTCAGCACTCCGTCCATCATCTCCTTGTGTTTGCTTTGGCAAGACAAGAAGACCTTGGAAATCACTCTGGGTTCAAAGCAGAGTCCATCTCTCCCTCAGCAGGATCAGAGAGCAGCAGGCAGCAAGGCAGCACAGCAGAAAAGAAGTTCTTCCAGAGCAGCTGTCCAGCAGAGTGACAGTCCTTGAAGCAGCACAGCAATCCTTCCTACAGAGGTTTTTTACAGGTCCAGAAGTGTCTGATTTGGTGGGGTCAGGGACCCAGCACTTATACCCAGTTGTGCCTTTGAAGTAAAGGTGACTTCAAAGAAGGCTCTTTGAAGTTCACAGAGGTTCTTTCTTTCCATCCCTGGCTCCAGACTCACTACAGGGGGATAATCAACCTCTTGTGTGATGACAGGACACTGACTATTCAGGTGTAAGTATCAGCTCCTCCCTCTCATCCTGTCCAGGATGAGCCATCAAAATGCAGATGGGCACTTAGACACACCTAACCTTCCTTTGGAGTGGCTGTCTAGAGGAAATGCCCAAAGTCAAGCTGTCACCCACACCAAATGTGTACTGGAGACAGGCTGCGGGCACACTGAGCTTTAAGAGCAGAGAAATGCCCACTTTCTAAAAGTGGCATTCCTGGAATAGTCATGTCAAATCCAACTTTACCAGTAAAGCGGATTTGTCACTACCATTCCAATGATAAGAACCATGACAAAGCTACTCCTTCTCAATCAGGAATCTCAGTTTAAAAGTGTAATAAGGCACACCCAATGTTAACCTAAAAGACAAGTAGGCCTCACAGTAGTAAAAAACAACTTTAGATGTTTTTCACTACCAGGACATGCAAAATTTAAAAGTACAATTCCTACCTTTTACTTACAATGCACCCTGCCCTATGGGCTACATATGGCCTACCTTACGGGGTGACATATGTGCAATAAAAGGAGAGTTTGAGGCTTGGCAAGGGGTTTTGCCAAGTCGATATGGCAGTAAAACTGCACACACAGACTCTGCAGTGGCAGGTCGGGGACATGTTTAAAGGGCTACTTGTGTAGGTGGCACAATCTGTGCAGCAGGCCCACTAGTAGCATTTACTTTACAGACACTGGGCCCAGCTAGTGCACTTTACTAGGGATCTGCAGATAAATTACATAAATTACATATCCCAATTGTGGATAAGTCAATGAAACCATTTTTAGAGAGAGAACGCGCACGTACTTTAACTCTGGTTAGCAGTGGAAAAGTGCTCAGAGTCCTAAAGTCAACAAAAACAAGGTCAGAAAAAGAGGAGGAGGAAGGCAAATGTTTGGGGTTACTCTTCAAAGAGAGCCACGTTCCAACATTCACAGACAATGAGCTAGACGTAATGGTGGATAACACCATGAGTGAAGAGTCAAATGGGCATATTCACAAGGAGCTATCGCCGAATTAACGGCACTTTATCGCAGCCAACGTTGTGATAAATATACCTCCCCATTCACAAGCTGGTGTTAACAGCCCACAGCACCAGTTTACCCACGATAGCAGCCGCAAAAAACATCGCCACAGAGGACCCCCGCAAATATCGCTAATGAGATGCAGAGTAGGCGTTCCCGTGCCAAAAGTCGAGACAACATCACACCTCAACATTCACAACGACCAGCCACATCGGCGATAAGAACACAAAACAGGCGATAAGGCACATTAGCAACAGGAAATTTACACCTGCTCCGACTTGGTCTAAAGTCGGACGGCAGCCAGCACCACAAAAGGGAGCACAGCCCAGGGCCACATCCAAAGGGCAACAGATGCCATGGAGCCATTCATCATGCGGCCCGGACACCCAAGAGGGCCATAACACCCACCGCCACCACCCCAGGACTCCAACCCACATCCGGAACACCCCCCCGGACCACCACAGACACAGCGCAGACAAAGACAGCGGACCCCCAGGAAGCGTACCAGCCACACAGACCCAACATCTGACAATGTCACCGTCCACTACAGGCTGAAAGTGACAAACATCCTACGCATCCTGACCATCATCGCCTAACAGGCCTACGGCACCAACACAGCAGACAACCAACATCCCACCTCACACAAAGCAGCTGGCTTGGCTGCACCTGTTGGCCCCTGGGATCCCCCAACCAACACCCGCCAGAGTCGGAGGAGTCTCACAGCCAGCAACATCCAAGTCCCCCACACCTGTCCTGGACATCACCATCACCCTGGTACCCCAGTCCCCATACGTACAACACAATGCGCAGGATCCGCTGGAGACCAAGCAAGGACCATACGCCCAAGCAGGATGCACGCACGTGTTGGGCGCAATACACACCACACATGTACTACCTGTGCCCCCTGGTGACACAGCACACAATCACTACAACAGGAAGCACACGTCTCACATCAATGTGCAGGCAACAACAGAACACCGTGGAACCCCCAACAATGTCGCCTTCAAATACACAGCCAGTGTGCATGATACCTTCATCCTCCGACAGTCCATCATCAACCAGCGTTCCCAGGATGTTATGTTATGTTATGGTATGTTAATCGCACTTATAGAGCGCATGGTTACCCTGGGGTGTCCTGGCGCTAAGCACTGCCTGCTGGGCAGACGTGGAACATTGTTCTACTGGGAGAAGAGCCAAGTCTTCAACCCCTTCCTAAAGGAGAGGAGATCCGGAGCATTCCTGAGATGAAAGGGAAGCTCAAGGGAAAACAAGGAAAATGCACAGCCCCTTGGCAATATCCAATGAACACCCCACACACCTCAACTCCATAACCAAACCATGCAACTCACAACTTTGGCAATGCACACGTCACAAAATCACATACAACAGGCACAACAACATGCCCACCCACCAGACACGACAGAACAACTTACAATGTTCACATGGGCAAGCCCTGAACATGAGCCAGCAACGGCATGGCACCTCAGCCACATAATTGCTGAATGTGGGGAGAGGTGGCAACCAGGCATGTGTGAAGGATGCAGTAGAACCATGATTGGGAAAGTACACAATGCCAAGAGTGGCGGAGATGTGCTGGACACACCGCAGTATGCAGAACACACCCATATCCATGGCGACATACACCGCTGGTGTATGGAGTGTAGTGGACAGTGGACGCCACCATGTCACCCAAGCCAGTGGGGGACCTTGCGGAAATGTTGCCTGTTACGCCCCCCCAAGCGTCACCGGAGTGGGATGGCCCAGCGTACGCCACGCCAGCGTAGGGGTGTGAATAAAAAGCACGTAGGCGTGGGCGGGGTCCTCTTCCGGAAAGACCCACGTCTCTGCCAGGGCGGCGCTTCCCACCCCGCCACAAGGCTGACGCCGTCCTCGTGAGCGGAGTTGCCTGCGATGGTGTGCGCCTGCCGGACCCCGGCACGCTGGACCACGAACCCTTCAGGCCCGCCCCTGCGCAGCCAGGCCACACTGATCACCTGCCGACACCGGCGCGTGTCAAGGAGGGCCTACCACGTGCCGGCGCAAGCTCCAAGCCCGAGACCCGCGACCTTGTCAGCCACCTCAGACCATCACGGCCTCCACGACACAGGCCAACTTTAGTCCTTTCTCGTTGACGTACTCTACTGCCGCCTTCGGCCTACTCTTCGGACCAGTAGGTCGCATATGTGAAACTGTGTCCTGAGTCATGAATGGCAGTGACCCCAAATCCGGGCCAGCGGCCACAGCACCAGACCCCCCACGATCAGTGAGGCATAGTTCCATATGGGCATCTTGCGACACGTGGTGCCATTAACCCTGTTCAACGTCAGCCAGCTACACGTGGTGCCACTAACCCTGTTCAACGCCAGCCGGCTACATGTGGTGCCACTGAACCTGAACAACGCAGGCCGGTGGGGCCATCCAACCTATGCCGGAGACACTAGGTGAATGGGCCCTGCTGACCGCTGCCTCCGGCCTACACTGCGGTCCAGTAGGTCCCATGTGTGAAACTGTGTCCTGAGTCATGAATGGCAGTGACCAGATGTCTACTGCAGGGGTGATATCACTAAACTCCATGCTATCAGTGAAGCAAACGAATGCATCACAAGCACACGACACATGTCTGTGGGCCCATGCTGACCGCTGCCTCCGGCCTACACTGCGGCCCAGTAGGTCACAGAGTCCTGATTTGGCAATGTTGGAGTTCACATCTGTGTACCGGCATCATCGCAGACTGCATCCCCTCTCAGCACCTGTGCCACTAAGTGTGTTTCCCGACATTCATGGACACTCACTGGTCGTACATTGGTAGCGTTTGAGTCTATGGAATAGGGGCTAGTTTTCATCCTCATGTAGCTGATACCGAATTGTTGGTGAAAACGAGGGCTGCGCTTTCCACTCCTCCATTTGCTGCTTCCAGATAACATCAGACCTTCCGCATCATGCCCTGTAGGACACCTTCCATTGTCCCCCGCAACCCTCCGCAACATACACCTCGGACATTGATGGGGACCCGCTCAGGTCACATGGCCCATCTGACTGCACCGCAAGTCACAGTCCCGTGGCTGGGTGCCTGTGCCGGCCGCAGTGCATCTGGGGCCACTAACTCTGTGCTGCTCAGGCCTGGGACCCCTTCTTCTGAGACATTGAATGGCCTCTGAAGCGATGGTCTTGGGGTCATCAATGCCATGTGTCTGTGGCTCTGCGCTGTCCGCATCCTCCAGCCTCAACTGTGGGCCACCAGGGCCCACACATAGCATCGAGTCTTGACCGTCCCGGACGTCACATCACCGCAGGAGGCACACGCCACCACCGCAAGGACCACCTCCAACCCCCATCTGCCAGAGTCAAAACGGTGGTCCTGACAGACCTACGGAGTTGCTCAGACCTGTCGTGGATGCCATCATCGGCCTGATACCCTGCTCAGCACTCCAGGTGCCAGTGACTCAGTGCACCGCAAGCCATTGTCCGTTACTGATTGAGTTTTGTGCTCTTGTGAGGTTGTGCAGCAATGTCACCTCATGTAGTGGGGAAGACCTGGGACTATGATGAGGAAGATGTGTCAAGTGTGCGTACGGGAGAAGGCACAGACAATGGGAGGGCAGGAGGCAACAGCCCCAAGGCAGGAATGCAGACTGGTGGTGGTAGTCGAGCTACACACCCAGATCTATTACTGGGTATTGCGCTGTGGACTGCGGATGCAACTGTCACCTCAGGCAGTGTGGGAGACCTGGGACGTTGATGAGGAAGTTGATGCTGGTGTAACACACCCCACTGCATCTGCATCAGGACTAACCCGAAGGGACACAATCCTAGCAATTTCTTCACATGAGCGCGCTCTTCTCTAGTGCCCCTACCTCAGTGCACTGCAACTCATGGAACCTCCTGACTGAATATTGGGTGACCTCTGTCCTTACTCCGGATCCCTCCATGTTGCTCTGCAGTTGACTCTGTTATGCTGGTGTTTTCTGTTTCCATTACACTGGTGTCCACTGTTCCGGTTGTTGCCAGCACCAAGCACTCCATGCGGGCTGGCTTATACTCACCCCACACACATCCAGCACAGGCGTCACTGTACTTGTGGCCCTGTCAATAAAGGGGCCTGGCGCACGTGCCCGTAGCCAGTTCAACATGATATGTGCATGTGTCCCTGTGGTCTTGTTGTATGCATGGGGGCCCTGGGCCCTACGACATTACATTGTGCTGTGTACAGCAGATACAGACATGTCACCACAGGCAGCGGGCTAGAACCTGGACATGTAGCTTTGTCGTCACCCACTCAATTCGTAAGGGAAGTGGACTGTGCCGTCGTACGCAGAGCCAACGTGGGTGTGTGACTGATATGTGCGTGCCCCTGGGCGTGGTTCTGTACTGGGTATGTGCATCTGCATGTGTCTCTATGGCAGTGTGGGTCTCCTTTGTGGGGTGGAGTTGGTCCCTGAAGGGTATTGGACACCCACGTATGTGTTCTAGTTTGCATTCCATGGGTTCGGCAACACCCGCACCTGTTGGGCCTCCTCCTTTTGGCGTTCTGACACCTGGCATTGGGGTGCCATGTGTGGGTCGGTGAAGTGTTGTGAGCCAGCCGTGATTGCGGGTGCTTCATGCTGTGTGGTCTGTTGCAGGGGCTGGGTTCTCCTCTGAGTAGCTTGTCTGCCCTGGTCCTGGTGGTGGGTTGTGTGGGATGTCCATGGGCTGTTGTAGGGCGTCGGTGTCGAAGGTGTGATGTTCGTCTCCGGCATCACTGATGGGTTGTCTGTTCTGACCTGCTGGAGGTGTTGTTTGTCCCGCTGCATTGTGAAGGGGAGGTGCATGTTGGCATTGTGTTGGCACCTTGTTCTTGTCGACATGCAGACTGTGTGACAATGTACATTGTGACTGTTTGGGCGGTGGTGGCTATTTGAGTTGGGACAGTGGACATTTGGCCTACATGGCTGAAGTGGGGTTGTAGCCGTAGATATGCATCTCACAGTTCCCTGCTCTGCCCAATGTGATTGTTCTGTTTCTGCACCTGGGCGGACCCAGTTGTGTCCCCTGTTCTGCAGTGTGGGTGTTGCACTTTGTGCCTCATTGTCATGGTATGTGCTGTGATTGCTATGTGTGTGTGCTGCAGTGTGCCACTGGGATGGGGGACATGTCCCTGGGTAATTGTGGGTGTGCAGTGTGCTACACCTCGTTGTGCATGTGTGCCATTGTGCCCATCACCCCGGTCCCCCCAGTCCCTGTTGGATCCTCACCCTGTTGTTGTTGTGTCGGGTCCTGTCGAGCTGTGTCCCACCTCCTTGCACCGTCTCCACACTGATGACTGTGGCCTGGGTTTCCTCAAGCTCCTCCTGTGGCGCTGGCCTGCCACCTCCTGTCGCCGTTGCTGCCTTCCTGTTGGCAGCGGGTTTGTGCCTGGTTTAGGTTGTCACGTCCTGGCGGCGCCTCTTGGCCTCCTGGATTGGCCTCCTCGGCACTCCGACTGCATTCCAGGTGGTCTGCTTGTGGGTCAGTTGCTGGTAGTGTTCTGTGACTCCGTGGCGCTGGTCTTGTTTTCCTGCAGTCTGCACCCCGTCTTCCTCTCCCTTTTCTCCTCGGCCTTCCCCGACCGGTTGTTCCTTGCTGGTGGTCTGTGGGGGTTGTGGGGTTCGCGTTGACCTCTGTGCTGGGTCAGGGTGCATCCATGTTGCTACGTGCTTTGGCTTGTTTCTGGTGTGTTGTTTCTGTGGTTTTTATGGTGCAATTTCCCTCCAGACACGTGGGATTTGCAGGCCTGTGGCTGGTTTTCGCTACTTTTTGTACCGCGATTGGCCTCATCGCATGATTTCTCACGTTTCGCATTTTTTCGGCGTGGCGTTGATTTTCACGCTGACATTTGACGCGTTATCTGGTGACTAGCGCATGCTACCGCCTTGTTGTGAATTCCACGTTGACACAGGGTTATTTTCCTGCGATAGGCTGCGATATTGAAAGTTGCGTTACGCTACTCTTGCGGTGGTTATCGCACGTTCTTGTGAATATACCCCAAAATTGTTTGGAGCTGAGGTGCAGACAATGTACTTCAGTCAGTGTAGGACAGTGTCAAGCAGAATTGTGGCCCGGGTGAATGCTGGATCCAGAGTACAGTGTTCACAGGCTGAAATGCTCAATAGTTGGAACGATTTGCTGGGTTGAGTATGTTGATGGTGGCCTTCATTTTTAAATTGTGCATGTATACCTGTATTGGCTATGTCCCATTTATTCTGATGTTACTATGACTTCTGCTGCCTACGTGGTGTGCATTTCTGGAATGCTTTTACTTGGCCATATGTTTAATAAAAGATCTTGATTCTTTTCAAAATGGCCACCTCAATATTGGTAATGTTGACATTAACTTGCCAATCTAATTTGACTATCAATTTTCTGGAAAGTTATAGTTGTGCCTATATAAATGGGTGAATCATGGCACTGGATTCATTTACTCTTTCCATTTCATGTGGGGAAATGTGATTTTCAGTTCCAGTCATGGGGCATGTACTGTGTTCATGAATCTTCTTGCCACACCTTCAATATGTATCACACATGCATTTTGAGTGTTGGAGTCCACATCAAGTAGATTTTGTGTTGTGTACACTCATTCCCTTGCCGTGGTTGGCTATCATAAAATCCTTTAGAGGTTCATTTAGGGATTGTGCTAGTCCTGTCTGTAGTGCTAGTGGGTGTACTACAGACTCTACTACATATTCTCAATTGGTTTCACTGCCTAAAATGGTTTCACTATCCGGAGAAGGAGTTCACTGTACTCAAAACCACCATGACACGTACCAATCAGGAGATTTGCTAATAAAGGCTTCCCATTCCTATGCGCAACATACCTCACATACCAGTGATTGGCATGGTATGCTTCTGATAACCATCCCAGCCTGAATGGGGAGGGTATCGGCTCACCTTCTGTCGCCCTGCGGGGAAGTGATAATAGGGCCAATAGTTACAACATCCGAGACCCCAGGTCCTCCACCTCGAGTTGAGGTTGGTGTTGCTTCATTTATGTTGGGATGATTGTCAACACCTTAACACCATTTATCCAGCTTGTGAGAAGTTGGCCTGGTATATGCTGTCCACTAATTCTAGTGGGCACCTTGCACCAGTCCAAACAACCCCTTATTGGAGATAGGTTAAAGACAACCTTTATTGAAAGCTATCCTACTGGTAGCTATGGAGAGCAGCCTTCAGGCTAAGTCTTGAAGGAATGTAAAGCAGCTTGTTTTACCAGTCTATAATCTCTTGAGTGACCAAATGAAAGAGCACCACACCAGGTATATATTCAAAATATATGTATTTATTGCTAAACACACCCCTCTAGTCTCTTTATGAGGCTAGAGTTCGAAGTACATAAGTTATAAGTTATTAAATCACAGTAATAGCACAAATACACGTTTGGGCCCTAGGGGCGTACCAAACCATATACCAATAAAGTGGTATGCGAACCACGACTGAACTAGACACTAGGCCTAGAGCCTCTAGAAGTGCTTGGACCACAAGGAACCACCCAAGGTAGTGACACAGGGGACCCACGGGAGACGCGTGCAGTGTAAATACACAACCGCGATACGCCGTTAACTTCTATGGAGAAAGTCGGGATCGGGAAAATAGAGGAAAGGGACACTTAAAAGAGGACTAGGACAAAACCCTTTGAGATCTAGGACTTTGAAGAGTCTCTACCCACGGGAGCACCGGAGTACTCGTGTTACCTCACCCAGGGAAAGCGGGTGCATAGGTGCCTTTCGGGGTCGGGTTTCGTCGTCGATTCGAATGGCGATCTGCTGCAAAGTGCTGCTGGCGGCCAAGAGAAAAGTGTCCGGGTGGATCCAAGAGTGGATCGGAGTTCTGGTGAACCTGAAAGCAGAGGGGACAGAGTCTGGGTCACAAGCCAGTGACCAGGAAGGCGATGGACAGATGCCCACCGATGTCGAGTGCTTCAGGTGCGTTGACAGTCGTCTTGACTCTTCAGCCACGAGGTCCAGGAGGCGTTGTCGGTGACCAGGATTCGGGCTGGTACACAATGTCTGTCGAGTGCTGAGGTGTCGGTGACCGGATTGGACCCAACAAGCCTTGGCAACGGCAAGTCTCGGTGAAGATGTAGATCGTCGATGGTGCAGACCAGCAAGGTCTGTGGAACTCACCCAGCAAGGGTAAGTGAGGGCAGGCCTGGAGCAACCAGGATGCCAAGTAAGAAAAGGATTGGCCTTCGTTAAGGGCTACTAGCCAACGGGCTAGCAACCGCGAAGGAGCCTCGTGACGCCGCACGTGGAGCTGGCTTACAGGACACTCGTGGAGTGGGGGCCAGTGATCTTCGGTGCAGGTGGTGCTGGAGGCTAGGGCTACTCGGAGCCTAAAGCACGACTTCTAGGGAGACCCAGTTGATGATGCACTTGCAAATGTGCTCGGTGTCTAGGGGTCACGGTCTCAAGTCACCCACGATAGCCACGGGCCTCAGCTTTGCTGGGGACTCAGGGTAGCCTCGGGGAAGTCTGAGAATCTACCTCTGGTGATGCGATGACTTCGGCGTCCGACGGGAGCTTCAGAAATGCGAACCGGACAGATGCTTCTTTGGTGCCTGCCAAGCAGGGGAGTCACTCCTTGACCCCAAGGGAGATTCTTCAGTCCTCTAATCTTGTCGTAGAGCGTCGAAGGTCCAGGATTCACTTTCAGAGTTTCGTCCAGGTATAATCTACTCTTGCTGTGGCAAGGGTTCCCCATTTTAACCAGTAAAACAGGGAGGGACTAACTCTATGACCCCACCTATGGGAGGGTCAAGGGAGGGGGTGGCTACACCCACTTCCCTTTGTCCAGTTTCGCGCCAGAGCAGGGGCAGGTAGCCCCTGAGCTGGTTTGAACTGGCATATGCACAGAGGAGCCTTTTGCTCCCCCAGTGCAGGACTTCAAAGCACTCTAAGAGTGCACCCACCCAGCCCCAATACACATTATCCTGTCTGGGAGGTGGTCACACCTCCCTGCAACAGGAAACCTATTGTCCAGGCCTCCCCTGCCGGAGTTTCGTCCAGCAGCAGGAGGCCAGACTTGTGTCTGTGGCAGCAGCATCCATTTTGTGATGCCAGGGCTTCAGAAAGAAGTTACCGGGTAAGCCAGAGTTAACATGTCTTTCCCTCTAGAAGGGTGGAATGCTATCCCCGCCACCAGGATTGGCGGGGGGGGGTAGTATTCCAAGATGTTTGACACCAAACACGACATGTTTAGGTGCAGCCATTCCAAAGTTAGCATTTTACCGCGAGGATATAATGCGCTTAAGAGTATATGGTCAGGCTGCACTACAAACAGCATCAGAGATGGTCTCCGAACGCTGCAGAGGGGCCCTGCTCATGCAGGGGCACCCTCTCACATAGGAACCATGCACTCTGCCTTTAGGATTGATAAGGCATGCCTTAGGAGTGACTTATAGGTTTATATGTGTGTATGTATTTAGGGATATAGGTAACCTATATCACAGTAAGGGGTGCATGCACCACCTTACCCAGGCTGCAGTAGCAGACCTGTGGTGTCAGTTTGGATGGCCTTCCAGGGGGGGCATAATACATGCTGCAGCCCCTGGCAGGCCTCTGAGGTCCCTATGCCCTTGGTACATAGTTTACCATATAGTAGGGACTTATAAGGGCACTCCAGATTCCAATCAGAGATGTGCCTAAGGCACATGGAAACCTTTTTACAGAGAAAGCAGATAGACTGGGGCCCTGAATAGCAGGATCCCAGTCCAACTAAGTCATAAACCAGCAAAACACCATAAAAAAGTGGGGGCAACCATATAGTCAGATTCCACCTTCCTACATAACCCCCCCCCAAACGAAAGGAGATAAGGCTAACCTTGGCCAGTTGAGCCTATATTGACTAATTGGCCATATAAGGAAGCACCTGCACTAGCATGGTTGCCCCCTATGTTATGGTCCACTAAGCAATCCCTCACCCTAAGGGTATGAGAGGGTCTCCACCATGGGGAATCACTACCTCTGGTGTGCTTAGGTAAAGTACAAGGCTGGTGAGGTGTCTGAGTAGGGAAGTGAGGCCCTAGGAATGTTGGCCTCAACTTCCTCAGATCACTGGTCACCATGTATGCCTGTCTTTCCATGACTGAGTTGTACTTTGCTCTAAGGGTCAACCTTTGGCTGCCTACAGCTGGGGGTTGGGTCCCTTTGGATGGAACACTGGAGGGACATGGCAGGTTTGGAACCTTCTGGTCCCAGGTTTGCCCTTGCCTACCAGAGTCCTTCTGGGGGAGGTCCCTACATAAAGGTATGGGGGATCCCTCAGTGTGTAGAGGAATTTTCACCTGGCTAGGGCTACTAGACTGGGTGCCCCTAATCTGCTGATGGGGGCTTCCTCTGGACAGGGGGCCCTGGGGGTCCACTGACCTCCCTGACCTCTGCAGCCCTGGGCTGACTGAGGCAGGGTAGAGAGGGGCAGGTTACCTGCTCCAGACTGGGTACCACCTTGGAAGGGTCCTCTGCCATCAGGGGTGTGGCCAGGCCAGGCCTGACTACCTCTGGGGCAGTTCCTTCACTAGGGGTAGGGTCAGTTCCCTGAGGAGGCTGACCCTTACCTACTGTCTGGAGGGAAGAAGACTTTTCTTCGACCCTTGTGCTCTCTTTTGGGGGAGAGTGGGCCATTCTTTCAGGCTCCATCTCTCCAAATACTTGGGCTGGGGCTGTGGCCATCACAGCCCCACTAACCTTTGCAGGGACGCCCAACATCCTAAGATGGGTTTGGTGTTCAACTTCAGCCCAGGCTGAAATTTCCAAATCATTGCCCATCAGGCAATCTACAGGTAGGGTTGGGGACACTGCCACTCTTTTGGGCCTGTGACCCCCTCCCAGCTGAGATTGACTATGGCCATGGGGTGATCTGTTCTGACACCATCAATGTTGGTCACCTGGTATTTAAACTCAGGTAAAAGCTGGTGAGGGGGACTAGTTTCCTTGCCACCATGGTGACACTAGCCCCTGTGTCCCTAAATGCCACAGCTTTCTGACCATTAATTATTGGCTCCAATCTGTACCTGCCCAATGCTATGGGACCCATGGTAAAGGTGGCAAATCCTATACCACCATCAGAGTCAGAGGAGTCTGTTGAGGGGTCCCTGTCTAAACTAGGGCCCACCTCTGTTCCTCTTGCAAAAGCACCTAACTTTTTGGGTGCACTACTCCCAACTGGAGGATTACTACTGGTAGTACCAGGAGGGGTGGTAGTAGTTGTGGGAGGAACATTTTCTTTATTGCCAATCCTGGGGCAACTGGGATCAGTTTTCCAGTGCCCAGGCTTTTTACAGACATGGCAATATGGTTTCTTTTCAGGAGAGGAAGGAGTTTGGGACCCACCCCCAGAAGAGGAATTTTGGGGCCCTGTAGGGGACTTATCCTTAGATTTATCCCCACCTTTCTCTTGGGACTTAGTAGAATCTTTCTTCTGGTCACCACCCTGATTTCTAGTTTTTACTCTGGTTCTGACCCATTTGTCTGCCTTCTTTCCCAATTCTTGGGGAGAGGTCAGATCAGAGTCCACCAGATACTGGTGCAAAAGCTGGTTTTGACAATTATTAAGGAACTGCTCCCTCATAATCAAATTGTACAATCCTAAAAAGTCATGCACTTTGTTGCCATGTATCCAACCTTCCAGAGCCTTTGTAGCACAATCTACAAAATCAGCCCAGTCTTGAGTCTGAGCTTTTTGGGTGTCTCTGAACTTCAACCTATACTGTTCAGTGGTTAGGCCAAACCCATCTATCAGAGCACTCTTCAAGACTGTGTAATTGTCAGCATCCTCTTCTCTTACAGTGAGGAGCTTGTCTCTACCTTTGTCTGCAAAGGAGAGCCACAAGATTGCTGCCCACTGCCTCTGGTGGACCTTCTGAACTTTACAGGCCCTCTCCAGTGCAGTTATCCATTTGTGGATGTCATCCCCACTCTGGTAGGGAGGGACAATCTTGTTTAGGTTTCTATGGTCATAAGACCTTTCCCTATCTCTAGGGATATTGCTGCCACCATGGGACTCTAGTCCCAACTTTCTTCTCTCTCTAAGGAGATCTAGGGATTCCCTATCTAAAGCCAATTGCTTTTTTCTGATTTCCAGCTGAGTTTCCTCATACTAGACCAGTCTGGTTCTCCTCTCATGAGAGGATTCCCTCCTGTGAGATGAGACAGAGCTCCCTATAGAGGTGCCAGAGTGGTTAGACTCCTGAGAAGGAGATCTAGACTTCCTGGGCACACTCTTAATCCTTCCTGGGGGACAAAGAGGGCATCATCTTGATCATCCTCATCATCATCCACAGGAGGGATTGGGTTTTCCAGGTCAGGGTCATTGTCACCCTCCTGGCCAGTTTCAGAGGGGGCTGGGGGTACTGGTACCCCTGGCCTCGTCCTCTTCGTCTGCCCCACCCTCAGCTCCTACCCCTTCAGTCCCTACAGGCTTACTAAGGTCATAAGCCACCAACAACTCCTTGAGGTGTTGGGTGGTGAGGCTTTGGCCTGTCCTTATTTTTCTCAAGTTACATAAAGCTCTCAATTCCAAGAATGGGAGTGTATCATACTTGGAGGGTGGAAGCTCAATGGCTTCCTGCAAGGATTCTTTGGATCCTGCCCTTAAAGACATTACTAGTGTGGTGTGGTGTATGCACTACCTACTCTAGTGTGGCCTACTAAACTCTCTTGAGTTGTAGAAAGGGTTGTGCTATCCCTTAACACACAACTCTAAGTTCAGTAGAACTTACTGTTATTCTAAGCTTAAATTATATGTACCTTAGGTACCTTTAGTGGTTTTCAGTTGATCAATTCAATTGAGATTATCTGGTAAAACAATAGCAAGCTGGAATCCCACACGCTGCACACCAATGTGAGAAGTTGGCCTGGTATATGCTGTCCACTAATTCTAGTGGGCACCTTGCACCAGTCCAAACAACCCCTTATTGGAGATAGGTTAAAGACAACCTTTATTGAAAGCTATCCTAGTGGTAGCTATGGAGAGCAGCCTTCAGGCTAAGTCTTGAAGGAATGTAAAGCAGCTTGTTTTACCAGTCTATAATCTCTTGAGTGACCAAATGAAAGAGCACCACACCAGGTATATATTCAAAATATATGTATTTATTGCTAAACACACCCCTCTAGTCTCTTTATGAGGCTAGAGTTCGAAGTACATAAGTTATAAGTTATTAAATCACAGTAATAGCACAAATACACGTTTGGGCCCTAGGGGCGTACCAAACCATATACCAATAAAGTGGTATGCGAACCACGACTGAACTAGACACTAGGCCTAGAGCCTCTAGAAGTGCTTGGACCACAAGGAACCACCCAAGGTAGTGACACAGGGGACCCACGGGAGACGCGTGCAGTGTAAATACACAACCGCGATACGCCGTTAACTTCTATGGAGAAAGTCGGGATCGGGAAAATAGAGGAAAGGGACACTTAAAAGAGGACTAGGACAAAACCCTTTGAGATCTAGGACTTTGAAGAGTCTCTACCCACGGGAGCACTGGAGTACTCGTGTTACCTCACCCAGGGAAGCCGGGTGCATAGGTGCCTTTCGGGGTCGGGTTTCGTCGTCGATTCGAATGGCGATCTGCTGCAAAGTGCTGCTGGCGGCCAAGAGAAAAGTGTCCGGGTGGATTCAAGAGTGGATCGGAGTTCTGGTGAACCTGAAAGCAGAGGGGACAGAGTCTGGGTCACTAGACAGTGACCAGGAAGGCGATGGACAGATGCCCACCGATGTCGAGTGCTTCAGGTGCGTTGACGGTCATCTTGACTCTTCAGCCACGAGGTCCAGGAGGCGTTGTCGGCAACCAGGAGCAGGATTCGGGCTGGTACACAATGTCTGTCGAGTGCTGAGGTGTCGGTGACCGGATTGGACCCAACAAGCCTTGGCAACGGCAAGTCTTGGTGAAGATGTAGATCGTCAATGGTGCAGACCAGCAAGGTCTGTAGAACTCACCCTGCGAGGGTAAGTGAGGGCAGGCCTGGAGCAACCAGGATTCCAAGGAAGAAAATGATTGGCCTTTGTTAAGGGCTACTAGCCAACGGGCTAGCGACCGCGAAGGAGCCTCGTGACGCCGTACGTGGAGCTGGCTTACAGGACACTCGTGGAGTGGGGGCCAGTGATCTTCGGTGCAGGTGGTGCTGGAGGCTAGGGCTACTTGGAGCCTAAAGCAAGACTTCTTGGGAGACCCAGAAGATGATGCACTTGCAAATGTGCTCGGTGTCCAGGGGTCACGGTCTCAAGTCACCCACGATAGCCACGGGCTTCAGCTTTGCTGGGGACTCAGGGTAGCCTCGGGGAAGTCTGAGAATCCACCTCTGGTGATGCGATGACTTCGGCGTCCAACGGGAGCTTCAGAAATGCGAACCGGACAGATGCTTCTTTGGTGCCTGCCAAGCAGGGAGTCACTCCTTGACCCCAAGGGAGATTCTTCAGTCCTCTAATCTTGTCGTAGAGCGTCGAAGGTCCAGGATTCAGTTTCAGAGTTTCGTCCAGGTATAATCTACTCTTGCTGTGGCAAGGGTTCCCCATTTTAACCAGTAAAACAGGGAGGGACTAACTCTATGACCCCCACCTATGGGAGGGTCAAGGGAGGGGGTGGCTACACCCACTTCCCTTTGTCCAGTTTCACGCCAGAGCAGGGGCAGGTAGCCCCTGAGCTGGTTTGAACTGGCATATGCACAGAGGAGCCTTTTGCTCCCCCAGTGCAGGACTTCAAAGCACTCTAAGAGTGCACCCACCCAGCCCCAATACACATTATCCTGTCTGGGGAGGTGGTCACACCTCCCTGAAACAGGAAACCTATTGTCCAGGCCTCCCCTGCCGGAGTTTCGTCCAGCAGCAGGAGGCCAGACTTGTGTCTGTGGCAGCAGCATCCATTTTGTGATGCCAGGGCTTCAGAAAGAAGTTACCGGGTAAGCCAGAGTTAACATGTCTTTCCCTCTAGAAGGGTGGAATGCTACCCCCGCTGACAGGATTGGTGGGGGGGTAGTATTCCAAGATGTTTGACACCAAACACAACATGTTTAGGTGCAGCCATTCCAAAGTTAGCATTTTACCGCGAGGATATAATGCGCTTAAGAGTATATGGTCAGGCTGCACTACAAACAGCATCAGAGATGGTCTCCGAACGCTGCAGAGGGGCCCTGCTCATGCAGGGGCACCCTCTCACATAGGAACCATGCACTCTGCCTTTAGGATTGATAAGGCCTGCCTTAGGAGTGACTTATAGGTTTATATGTGTGTATGTATTTAGTGATATAGGTAACCTATATCACAGTAAGAGGTGCATGCACCACCTTACCCAGGCTGCAGTAGCAGACCTGTGGTGTCAGTTTGGATGGCCTTCCAGGGGGCATAATACATGCTGCAGCCCCTGGCAGGCCTCTGAGGTCCCTATGCCCTTGGTACATAGTATACCATATACTAGGGACTTATAAGGGCACTCCAGATTCCAATCAGAGATGTGCCTAAGGCACATGGAAACCTTTTACAGAGAAAGCAGATAGACTGGGGCCCTGAATAGCAGGATCCCAGTCCAACTAAGTCATAAACCATCAAAACACCATAAAAAAAAGTGGGGGCAACCATATAGTCAGATTCCACCTTCCTACACAGCTCTTTTAAAACTCTACATTTTCCCCTACATGTTAGTTGGATGTATATTTGAGGTTGGAGATAACTCCATTCTATTAGGGACAACAGTTTCCAGACCTGGACTGCCTATTGCCAACCAAGTATTCTGGGATTGTACATTTAGGGTTATTTCCAATGTACCACTTTCACTCACATACATGTAAATAATGATGTGTCACAAGAAAGCCTCGGAGCAGGTATCTGTTGCCACTGTTGACATGTAGATCTCTGGTAAAGTTGAGTTCAAGAGGTGTGGAAAGCACAGTACAATGGACATTTGTGTCTTATTCAGTGCGGGGATCATATTTGGTTTGGACAGATTTTCAGTTAGGATAACTTACAGCACTGAATAAGGTAATTATTTCCTCTATGTTTTCAAAGTTTGCGAGATCTCCACCCTACGCATAGTGGGGCATATTCTCAAGGAGCTATCGCCGAGTTATCAGCACTTTAACGCATGCAAAGTCGCGCTAAATTTATTGCCCCATTCACAAGCTGGTGTTAACAGCCCATAACACCAGTTTTCCTGTGAAAGCAGTCGCAATAAACATCGCCACAGATGACCCCGGCAACTAGCGCTAATGAGATGCAGAGTAGGCGTTCCCGAGCAAAAAGCCGCGACAACACCACAACGCAACATTCTCAACGACCAGCCACATTGGCAATAGGAACACAAAACAGGCGATACGGCGCGTTACCAGCAGGAAATTAACACCTGCTCTGACCTGGTGCAAAGTCAGACGTCAACCTGCACAAGAAAAGGGAGCCCAGCCCACAGCCACACCTGAAGAACAACAGATGCCATGGAGCCACTCACCATGCACCCTGGAGCCCCCAGAGGGCAACAACACGCACCGCCACCACCCCCAGGACCGCCACCCCCCCAACGGACCCTCCCCACCTCCCCCGGACCACCACAGAGGCAGTGCAGACAAAGACAGCGGACCTTCAGGAAATGCAGCAGCCCCACAGACCTAGGACCAGACAATGCCAATGCCCACTACAGGCCCAAAAGGACAACCATCCTCCGCATCCTGAACATCATTTCCCACAGACTGACGGTACCAACACAGCGGACAACCAACATCCCTCTGCAGACAAAGCTGCTGGCTGTGCTGCACCTGTTGGCCTCTGTTGGCCGCCCGAGTCGGAGGAGTCTCACAGCCAGCCCCATCCAAGTTCTGCACACCTGTCCTGGATGCCCTCACCAGCTAGGGACCCCAGCACCCATACGTCCCCCACAATGCGCAGGAACAGCTGGAGACCAAGCAAGGACTATACGCCATAGCTGGATCCCCGCACGTGTCGGGGGCAATCGACTGCACACTTGTCCCACTTGTGCCCCCCGCCAACACCGCACACAATACCCCAACAGAAAGCACATGCATCCCATCAACGTGCAGGCAATAGTGGACCACAGGGGACTCCTCACCAATGTCATGGCCAACTACCCAGGCAGTGTGCATGATCCCTTCATCTTCCGACAGACCAACATCAACCAGCGCTTCCAGGATGGCACCAGTGGGAATGCACTGCCTGTTGGCAAGTACCAAAAGAACACACCACACACCTCAACCCCACAATCATGCAACTCACAACTCTGGCACTGCACATGTCACAAAATCACATACAACATGCCAAACAACATGCCCCCCCACCAGACACGACAGCACAACTTACTGTGACAACCTTGGTCAGCCATGTACATGAGCCATTGCTGGTATGGCACCTCAGGCACACAATACCGGAATGTGGGGAGAGGTGGGAACCAGGCATGTGCGAAGGAGGCAAGTGACCCATGAATGAGTATGTACACAATGCCAAGTGTGGCGGAGATGTGCTGGACAGATTGCAGTATGCAGACCACAGACACACCCATGTCTACATGCACTGCTGGTGTTTGGAGTGTCGTGGACAGTGGACGCAACCATGTCACCCAGCCAGTGGGGAAGATCGCGGAAATGTAGCTTGTGACGTCCCCCCGTAAGCGTGTGCGGAGTGGGCTGGCCTGGCGTACGCCAGGCCAGCGCAGGGGTGTGGATGATCATCCCGTGGCTCTGGGTGTGGTTCAGCACTGGAAATGTGCAAAGGCATGTGTCTCTGTCGCAGTGTGGGTCTCCATTGGGGAGTGTAGGTGGACCCTGATGGGACTTAGACACCCACGTATGTGATCTAGTTTGGCTTCCATGAGGTAGTACCCCACCCGCACATGTTCGGCCACCCCCTTCTGGCAGTCTGACACCTGGCCTTGAGATGCGATGTGTGCTTCGGTGGGCTGCTGGGAGCCAGCCAGGGTGGTGGGTGCATCCAGCTGTGTTGTCTGTGCAGGGGGTGGGGTATCCTCGATGCAGCGGTGCTGCCCTTCTCCTGGAGGTCGATTGCCTAAGATGTCCATGGACTGTTGTAGGGCGTAGGTGTCGGAAGTGTGGTGGTCCTCTTCAGCATCACTGTAGAGGTGTCTGGTCTGCTCTGCTGGGGGTGTTGTTTGTCCCTCTGCAATGTGGGGGGAGATGCTTGTTGACATTGTGTTGGCATGTATGTTGCCGCATTGTTCAACTTTACATACAGACTTCATGACAATGTACATTGTGACTGTTTGGGAGGGGCAGACTATTTGATGCGGGACAGTGGACATTCGGACTACATGACGTAGGTGAGGTTGTACACGTACATGTGCATCTCACAGTTTCCTGCTATGTCAGATGTGATTGGCCATTTTCTACGCACAGGCGGACCCAGTTGTGTCCTCTGTTCTGCAGTGTAGGTGTTGGGCTGTGTACCACATTGTTGTCCATGTGGGTGTGCTTTACTTGCTATGTGTGTGTGCTGCTTTGTGTGGGAGTCGCACCTGCAGCTGTGATTTTGCTGTCCCTTATCCCTTGGAGGAGGTGTGCCTTTGGCTTTTGTGCTTTTGAGGTGCTGTGATGTTGGCGACTTGGGTCATTTGTGCTCTGGGACGGTTTTTGTACTCTTGTGCATTGTTTGTCTGCAGATGTGTTGTTGACGTCAGTGGTTGTTTGTGCAGGTAGATGTGTCAGATTGTGACCTGCTCCTTTCCGGATTTGGTCCACACTCAGCCACCTCAGTCTCGTGGCATGCACAGTGTCATGGTGATTATACTCCAGCCATGCTACTGGTCATGTGGTGTCACTTGCATTGTCAGTGTGGCTCTCACATACACATCTTTGCTGTGTTTCGCACGGGTGCATGTGTGTGTTGTGTAATTGGTGATGTGTGGGGTGGGACCCCTTTGGGCACGTGGTGAACGGGGGCCTACTTGATGTTTGTATGTGTGCTGCAGTGTGCCACGGGGATCAGGGACATGACCCAGGGTTATTGTGGGTGTGCGGTGTGCTACATGTCGTTGTGCATGTGTGCCATTGTGCCCCCCGTCCCCACAGTCCCTGTGCGTTACTCACCCAGTTGCTTTTGTGTTAGGTCATGTCGAGCAGTGTCCGGACTCCTGACTCCTTGCACTGTCTCCACACTGATGACCGTGGGCACCATTTGCTCCAGCTCCTCCTGTGGCGCAGGACTCCCACCTCCATTCGCCGTTGCTGCCTTCCTGTTGGCAGCGGGTTTCTGCTTGGTTTGGCTTTTCACTTCGTGCCAGCGCATCTTGGCCTCCTCGGCACTCAGACTGCATTCACGATGGGATGCCATTTTTCTGTATGTATTGCCAATGACACGGTGGTGGTGACGGACAGTTGTTGGTGATCTGTCACCTCCGTGACGACGATCAGGTTTTCCTGCAGACTATACCCCGTCTTCCTCATCCTCTTCTCCTCGGCCTTCCCCGACCCCGAGGTTCATTGCTGGTGGGCTGTGGGGCTTGTGGGATTCGCGTTGACCTGGGCACTCGTTCCGGGTGCATCCATGTTGCTGCGCAGTTTGATTTGTTTATGGTGTGTTTTTCTTGTTCAGCTTTTATGGTGCATTTTCCTGCCAGATGCATGGGGATTGCAGGCCTATCGCTGGTTGTCGCTGTTTTTTTTTTTCGTGGTTGCCCTCATCGCAACTTTATTCACGATGGTGTTTCGCATTTTTTCGGTGTCGCGTTGTTTTTAATGCGGTCATTTGACGCGTTATCGTGGGACTCTCGCATGGTGGCGCCAGGTTGAGAATGCTACGTTAACACGGCGTTGTTTTCCCGCGATGGACTGCGATGTGAGTAGTTGCGTTAAGCTAAACTTGCGGTGGTTATCACACGTTCTTGTGAATATGTCCCTCTGTGTACACCCACGTGTCAACATATCTGTTGTACACTCTACATAGACACAGTTATGGGATCGGTATGCCTTAAGATAGATGGATGTATTGGATGGAGACGTGTTTAGATTTATGGGATATGTTTGTTAGTTGCGTGTAATTTGTGCAGTGTGGGGCAGATTTACAAGGACTGGCGCATCTCTGCAAATCAGCAGGGATGCGCCAGAATAGATGCGACACACAATTCTCCCCTTGCGCCACCACGGATGCATTGTAAATGCAACGCACCATGACGCAAGGATAGGCAGATGCGTGTCGCATCTTGTGGCGTAAGGGCGGCGCATTGCTGGAGTCGTGCTCAGGGGCCGCCCATACTTAACGTGGTGCGTCACTCCTTACGCCTGCTTCAAGCAGGCATAAGGGTTTGATGCAGCAGCGTCGTAAAACTGACTCAGTGAAATCTTGTAGATTTCACTGCGTCACTTTTACGAGGCTTTCCTGCGACGGAACGCCCACATTAAACCTGACGCAGGTTTCATGTGGCGCAGTGCTTTACAAAGTGACGCATCTCCCTAGATGCGTCACGTTGTAAATAAATCGCAACGTGGCGCATGGTTTATGCCGCCTCTGCGACACAGAAGTGACGCAACGGCGGCGCAAATGTGTCGCCAGGGGCTTGTAAATCTGCCCCTGTGTATCTTTACTTATCGTGGTGTATGCAGCTGCCAATTGGTCCGTTATCGACCCAGTGCCGGTGCTTCCAGTTGCAGGTCCATCTTGATCTATTGCTTGTGGTGTGGTCCGGCTTGAGTTCCATATTTTTGAATTTTTCCTTCATTAGGTTTGGTGAATTTTTCTCCCACTAAACTTTACTTTCTAAATAGGGCAGATGGATCTCTGCGTGTTATCTATATGGTGCTTGCTCTATCAATAGAGGCTTTCATGTGTGGGGGACCCAGTAAATTTACCACAGCAGTTGGGCCGCAATGGATATGTTGTCTGAAGAGGGTGGGCAGCAAATGATGGTGGCGGGCGGACATACCCATTTTTAGTCTGTTCAATCTCCAGATGTCCCCATCAATTGTTGGGAATGCATGAATTGTATTCCTGCATCTCAATGGCTGTTCCACAGTAGGAAACTTTTATTTTGGTCTGAAAAAGGGATTCATTGACAACCAGTGAAGATTGTACAGCAAAGCAATGTCAGGGGGTTGCCTTGGTGCTGCCACCAGAGAGATGCCAGACTAGCTCTAGAAGAAACGAGTGTACACTTTTCACCGAGGGCAATAAATATTATTGCACTGGTTCCTTGATAACTCTAGTGAACTATAACACATACTCGATAGAAAATTGATAGAACAAAACCTCTTATGAGGCAGTGTAACAGACATTTGAAACCGAATCATACTTTGTTTCCACACAATTTCTGTACAATATTTCGTCTCAAGAAAAGCAATAACATATTATTGCCTAGAGTATTTGGGACAGGAACAGCCTAGGTATATATGTTACAGCTGCATTCTCGGAGGGAATAAAGACTGTAATCATTTTTCCCTTTCATGTGCACTCCGTGATGCTTTAATGAAACTATCGTAAAAGCCACTTCACTGAAGGTTGATGCAAAGCAAGAAGCCACGGAGGCTCTTTTGTGTAGAATCAGTGGAAGTATGCTAATGAATATGCAGAAAGCTAACCTATAAAGAGCTGGAAAATTACAGAAATGACGGGAGAGTAGCGAAAGATATCTTGAATTACGGGGTGCTCTGATTCATCTTTTAATTATGTAGATTTTATGTAAAACAAACGAGACAGGTATTTTAAAGAATGATGCATTCTCATTGTTACTGTTATATTGAGCTGGTGTTTAATAATGTGGAGATTGTCCAAAGCAAATATTTTTTAAATTGTAACTACGTTGCTGTGATAATTAAGTTATATATTTTTTTTGCTCCAAATTATAGGGGGAAATTGAATATAGATGTTCCACTGCTAATACTAGTATTAGTAGTAAGATGTATATATTTTAGAAAAATATGACTTTTGGACGTTTATGAAGCGATAGTGCTATCTAGTCTACATTGTTGGTAAATGGTATTGAATTTGCTGTAAAGTTATCTGTTGAATAATTAAAATTGTATTGTTAATTGACGCAAATGTAAATCTGCTAACACTACTTAATGTTTAAGTCCAAGATGTCGGCTCAAATTAGCTGTAAGAGGCCTTCTTTCAAGGGAGCATCTGTAACTAGAGTGGGAATTACAATGGCTTTCCTAGTGCCCCTTTCTAGAGCGATGATGGAAAAGACTCAGAGTATTGCAGATTTTGGAAAGGAAATATGTCTTGGGCTTTGTAGTGTCCTGCTGGACACGTTCTCGTGTCTCAGCAGGCACTTGTATTCCCAGCCACTCCCTCGAGGGCTGGACACACATGCACCCCACACCCATCCATCACAGGCGTCACGAGTGACGTGACCCTGTTAATGCACGTGCTCGTGGCCAGTTTAGTGACTACACACGAGCGCTTGTATCATTTATTTAGCAGCATGTGGGCCTAACACAACAGGCTTCAATGACCGAATGAGCACAATAGGAATAGCTCCTCCGATCACAGAGGTATACACCGGGGTTTATGTACTCTCCAGCAGGACTTTACAAAGCAGCACAGCAGACAGGGGATTAACAAGTGCCCTACTTGCATTGTAAGCCCTCGCAAAGCAGTGGTCTTGCAGGAGGCGAGGATCAGTGGTAGGCTCATCCAGGAAAATTATTTCTGTGCTCTGCGTTATAATTCTACTATTAAACACATATTACTGAAAATAAGAGAGGAATGACATTCATAAGGGGCTGAAATGACATGACTGCACATCTGCAAGGATACGCTTGCTTCACGCAGATATTCAAGTGCACACCTGCTACACTCAGGTCCAGTTTAACCAATGCAGCCTTTACGCAGGACAAGCATTGCAAGTGTTCAGAGCAAAGGCAATGAGCCCCCATTCACTGGTTTGGCAGTAAAATGACAGCTTTTATTAAGGTAAAGTAGAACCTCATGCCTCAGTCCCTGGTGCCACTGTACCTGCCATATTACTGATAGCTACACTCCTGACATAAGGGCCTGCTTATACTCGAATCTGCAGGCAGTGGCGGCTCCTCCGTTAAAGCGGAGGAGTGTCACCCCACTGACTTCAATAGGAAAAATATAATGATAATAACGTATCGTTATTATCATTTCATTTTTCCTATTGAAGTGAGTGGCTATCAGGGCGGGCGGGCTGGCCAGCGCAGGGAGAGGAGTGGTTTGCACTCCTTAAGTACGCATGACTGCTTGGCTGGCCCTGTGCACTTTGCATCTTCCCCCCCAGGCTTGCTTTACACAGCCTGGTGAGGAACTTTCAAAGCCTCCCAGCCCCTGTCTGAGTGCCGGGATTCTGGAAGCCCCGGTGCTTCCTGCTCCTTCATGCAGCCGGCAGAGACAAGAAGAAGAGGACGGAGAAGAGGCAGTGGCCGGCCAGACCAGGTCATTTAAAAAAAAAAATGTTTTATTTAATGCCCTCCCGCGCCCCCCTCCCCCACCCACCACTCCCGATCGATAGCAGACGCAGCTGTCTGCAGGTAGTCTACCGAAACAGATAAGGGGCGCATTTATGCTTAGTATGTTTAAAGAAAAAAGGAACCATTTGTTACCTACTGATACCCTAGAAAATAAGAAAATAGCACCAGTTTTAATGTGCCTGAAACACATCATTTTACTATCAATAAAAAAAGGAATCTGCCTCTCGTAATTGTATCCGGATTTGAATAATGTATATTAATATACGGCAGAAACGGGATAATCAAAACATCAAGATTTATTTGAAAAACAAGCATCTAAGGTCATATGTACTACAGTTATGGTCACAAAACGCGGTCTCATTTTGTGCACCATTGTTTGTGACCACGTAGGGCCTGATGTACTGTTATTCCATTCTCAAAACGTGGTTGCAAATTGTGCACCTACTTTGTGCAAATGGAATAGCATTTTTCAACCGACCTCTGTACTAAAAGGTCGGTTAAAAAAATACCAAGTCACAGGGGGCCCAAGTATGTTCTGCCTCAATAGTGTTCACTGGATATGTCACAATTTGTGCTCCCCATGATTGGATGCAATCACAGGGATGGTGACCTGCACGGGAGAGTAGACCATAGTCTCTATGATTACAATCAAAGATAGAACACTTTTATTTCAAAAGCAGTCCTTGTTTCTAAAAGGGTCCAGGGCTGCTTTTAAGAAACAGAGGGGTTGATTTATGAACTTGTCACGCACTGACTCGGCGATGCAACGAGCGCAAGGTAAGTGATTTTATTTATGTATTTATTTAATTTTACCTACCCTGTCGTCTGTCGACTTCCCCCGCCCTGCCCCAACGCTCTTACCTGTGCCGGGCACTACTGGTCCTGGATAACTGCATACTTCCCCTGATGCTGCTTCCATAATTTGCAAAGGGGAAGGGATCCCTTAGGCACTTCTTCCCTTTTGTGAATGAGTTACCACCCTCATTTGGGAGTCAGTAACATATCATGGTTGCAAAACATTGATACATAAGGTACCAATTCAATATTTGGAAGGATGACCAAAACATGCCCCTACCAAATACTGAATTGGTAATCACTTCTAAACACATTTTGAAAATTGGAAAAAGTTGTTAAGTAAACAATTAAAAACTTTTTACTGGTCGCAAACTGTGTGATTTACTGAATCAGAGGGTGTGGTCAAGTAGAAAGCTTAATACACCTAGTAGCCAGATGTACGGCTGTCGTTTGCGGTCGCAAGCAGGAAATCCCCCCGTTTGCGACCGCAAAATAGGTCTGCCCTATGTACAAATCCTATTTTGCGAGTTGGTAACCTATTACCGACTCGCAAAATAGGGTTTGCGACTCGCTATTAGGAAGGGTCGTGCCAAGGGCGCACCTTCCTATGCCAGTCATACTTCAATGTACAAATATTTTGCAACCGCAATTGCGGTCGGAAAACACTCGCAGTTTACCACCCATTTGAAAAGGTGGTAAACCTCTCACAAACAGGAAGGAGTCCCCAGGGGACCCCTTCCCCTTTGCGACTGTCAGCGAAAATATTTTTTTAGAGCAGGAAGTGGTCCCACGGACCACTGCCTACTCTTAAAAAATGAAACAGAAATGTTTCATTTTTATTTTTTAAATGTTTCCCGTTTTTCTTTAAGGTAAACGGGCAGCATTTAAAAAAAACAGCTATATTTAAAAAGTAGTCACAGACATGGTGGTCTGCTGAGCCCAGCAGGCCACCATCCCTTGGAGTGCTGGCCATTCCCAATGTGATTGCAAACTGCGACCTGCCTCATGAATATTAATGAGGCTGGCAATTTGCAACCCCGTTAGGAATCGCAAACAGTGTCTGATACACTGTTGTAAATTCCATTTTGTGAGTCGCAAAGCGATGCAATTTGCGACCCGCAAATGGGAAGGGTTGTACATCTGGCCCCTAGCCTCTCAGTTACTTTTAAGACTAGGCATGAACAACCTTTCCAGAAGTGCTATGCTGTTTGCTCATAGTAAATACCTTAGCTGCTCTTTTCAATACTGCTTAGAACATCACTGTGCGTAATTGGTTTATTGGTTGAATGGGAGGAGGGGACCGCTGTTTAAGCAACAGCCAGAATCCCCTTTAGTGTGAACCACAAAAGTCACAAAATTACCTTTTTTGCTCCTAAGATTTTATAGTGGTGTCACGTCTCCTCAAGATGCCATATTTATTTTCTTTCCTAATTCCCCTAAATAAAGGATAAACATCAAGAAAAGTGGTGGTCAGGGCACAGCACATAATTTGACACACCCAAGTGGAAATCCTTAATTTTCGAAGACTATAGAATGTCAAGTTGTAAATTGGGTCACTGGTTGAGGGGGGTGAAACCCAAGCAACCCCAAATTAACCTGTGCTTAACACTCTGGTAGATTTGCACAGATGCAGTCAGGCTTAACTTAGAGGCAATGTGTAAAGCATTTATTCAGCACACAAAAAGCAATAAAGAGAAAACACATCACAAGAAAAATCCCACAATAATTTAGAAAAATAGAGAACATTTTAATAAATTATTTGACATGAAAACAACAAAAAATCAATTAGTGGAACTAGAGTTATGAATTTAAAAATTTTAAGGTAAAAACTTGTGCAAATGAGATCAAAGTGCCTTGTAAGTTCCTAGTGAAGTGACACTACCTGGCCAAGAGCCTATATATTAAATGCTACTAGTGTGCCTGCCATACTTATTGTGCCACCCACTTAAGTATCACTATACTATGCCCAGGCAGAACTATAATTCCGCTCACATAGTTGGAGGAATTCAGGTAACTCCATGCAACACGTGTAACGCGGAGTTCCTTCTAAATTCTGCCATCCGGCACAAAGCAGAATTATAATCCCGCTGGCACACATGAACCTTGTGTAAACGTGCGCTTCCTTGCATGAGCGAGATTTGCCTCCCGCTAGTGTGACTTCCGGTCACCACAGAATCTTCTGGCACCATTTTGGTGATGTTGGTGAGTGCGAGAGGCCGTGACTGCTTCTCGAGCAGATTCTCTACTAGAGAAGCTGCTAAATCAACCCGAAAATGACTTTTTGAGTGAATATTCTACTCGATCGGACCATTCAGGATGTTTTTTAGAGCAAAAAGCATTTTTTGTTTTACTTTTTTCCCAGCAAGAGGTTAGTGCCCCAGAGACTCAAACGTCCTCTTCCTGTCTAGAAGGCACCTCCCAGTGCTTTGTCCATCTTCTGGGCACTTTTCATTTAGATTTCAAGGTGAAAGGATCACTCTCTGTGTCTGCAATTCATTTGTTATTGTGGCATCACAAGTAACTACAACAACGTTTGTATCAGGGTGTTGCCTGCTTGAGAGAGGGCATGCACCACTATTAATTTGTACTTTTATTCCATTTTCAAATTTGATTGTGGTTGTGGTGGGGCCTGGAGTTGAAATAGGGGCCTAGTTTTTTTTTTTTGCATTTTATTTTTTATCTTTTGAAAGGGAAAAATGTTGCACAGTTCAGTAAATGTTCCCCATTTTTTTTAAACGTGCACTATTCATTTATTTTACCATGTGGCCCAGTCTGACCATGGGCCATCCAGCCAGTACTAGTCATTAGGTACATAAAACATCTGTTTCTGTGGTATATGCTGTTTTAAAACATCATTTAGGCCAGGGATGGCACTGGATTAAATAAAAAATGTATTTTTTTTATATTTTACTTTTATTTACAAAATATTTATATTTTGGTGGGGTAATATTTGATGCATTGGGAGGATGCGTTTCGTTGTAAAATTTTTAAAGCTCACTTAATTTTGGTTTTTGGCATTGATGAATTTTATGGTATTGTTTTCTTCACTGTTTACTATGCCTCATTTGTCTGGCCAGTGTGTGTCTGTGTGTGTCTGTGTGTGTGTGTGCGTGTTCATGTGTGTGTGTATTTGCCATAGGCCACCAATTTGTCTTTGTTTTTAATACCACGTGGCCGCAGGCTATTTTGCGTAGTTTGTGTTCATAGTGCTGCATGTGTTTTCTTTGTCCATGCCTCCTTGCTTGTTGTTGTTTGACCATGTGGCCATTTTGTGTAGCCAGTCCGTGTGCTTTTGCCATAGGCCTGCATATGTTCTCTGTTGGGTCCATGCCTCCTTGCTTGTTGTTGTTGTTTGACCATGTGGCCTGTGGCCATTTTGTGTAGCCAGCCAGTATGTTCTTGCCATAGGCCTGCATGTGTTCTTTGTTGTCCATGCTTCCTTGCTTGTTGTTGTTGTTTGACCATATGGCCGGTGGTCATTTTTATAGCCAGTCAGTGTGCTTTTGCCATAGGCCTGCATGTGTTATTTGTTGTCTATGCGTCCTTGCTTGTTTTTTGCTAAATGACCTTGTGGCCGGTGGTCATTTTGTGTAGCCAGTCAGGGTTCTTTTTCCATAGACCTGCATGTGTTCTTCTTTGTTGTGTCCATGCCTACTTGCTTGTTGTAGGTGTTTGACCATGTGACTGGTGGCCATTTTGTTTAGCCAGCCATGGTGCTTTTGCCATAGGCCTTCATCTGTTCTTTGTTGAGTACATGCCTCCTTGCTTGTTGTTGTTATTTGACCATGTGGCTGGTGGCCATTTTGTGTAACCAGCCAGTATGCTTCTGTCATAGAACTGCATGTGTTCTTTGTTACCCGTGCCTCCTTGCTTGTTGTTTGACCATGTGGGGTGGCCATTTTGTGTAGCCACCCAGTGTGCTTTTGCCATAGGCCTGCTTGTGTTCTTTGTTGTGTCCATGCCTCCTTGCATGTTGTTGATGTTTGACCATGTGGCCAGTGGCCATTTTGTGTAGCCAGTCAGTGTGTTTTTGCCATAGGCCTCCATGTGTTCTTTGGTGTGTTCATGCCTCCTTGCTTGTTGGTGATTATGTGGCCAGCATTTTAAATAAATCCCTTTTCCCAGTTGTCAAAGCCATTTTCTAGGGACATTGAAAGGGCTATGCTTTTTTGTTGTTTGTTAATTTTATTTACTTTTTTACCTGATATCAGTTTAATGTGCTTGAGCATCATTGTAGTATGCATGTGCAGTGTTTATATATTCCTTTTTTTATTTTCCCATGCACCTCCTTGCCTCCCAAAGGATTTCGCATAGTCCCTAGTGAGACTTCACTAATTGCTTTTTTGTTTTTCATATTATTCCAGTTTTCCCTGGCCTTCACCCCCTGTCTGCCATAGGTCTCTTTGGCCAGAGATGCACACCAGCATTCAACATTTTAAGAATTATTCCGTTTTTTCCATGGCCTGCTCCCCCTGCCTGCCATAGGTCCAGTAGCGGTCCGTGCAGGGCGTGCTTGCCGGGTGGTGACATCGGGCAGGGGAGGGGCAGGGTGGGGGGTAGTAAACACCGGAATACGGATGAATGCAGGTAAGTAGACAATTAAATTAATAAAACGAATTTCGTTGCGCGCGCTGCATCGCATTTGGCGATGCAGCGCGCTAACGAAATTCGTTTTAGTAATTCAATTGTCTACTTACCTGCATTCATCCATATTCTGGTGTTTACTACCCCCACCCTGCCCCTCCCTGCCCGATGTCACCGCCCGGCAAGCACGCCCTGCACGGACCGCTACTGCATAGGTCTCTTAGGCCATAGGTGCACACCAGCATTCACCTTATTAAGGATTATTCCTTTTTTCCCCTGGCCTGCTCCCCCTGCCTGCCATAGGTTTCTTAGGCCATAGGTGTACTCCAGCATTCACCTTTTAAAGATTATTCTATTTTTTCAATTACCTGCCCCTGCATCCCCTACCTGCTATAAGCCTCTTAGGCCATAGGTACACACCAGCTTTCACCTTTTTAAGGATTATTTCTTTTTTTTTCTGGCCTGCACCCCTGCCTGCTGTAGGTCTCTTAGGCCATATGCACACACCAGCATTCACCTTTTTAAGGATTATTCAATTTTTCCCTGCTCCCTCCTATCTGCCGCTGGTGTCTCACCTTAGAGGCACATAAACATAACTTTTAAATTTGTATGTTGTTGGTATCATCATTGAAATATTATGTTATGGTTTGTATTGGAATGGAATGATCAATAGATATACTAATTATTGTTAATAATTTGGGAATGTGATAAATAACCTCACTAAATTATATTGTCAGTATGAATAATTGAAACTTAAAAATTAAATGCCACCTTTCACTTAATGCTTTTCTTGTTTGTTTGCTTTCAGGTACACAAGAGCCATCACCCATAGTACTGCCAGACAGAAGCCCGGCACAAAGTGACATCATGTGACCACAACACATGATTCCTCCTCTGCTTCCACTAGTGCAACTAAGTGCCAACTGACAAAGCTTGAAGATGGCCCCAAAGAAAGGTGCTGCCAAGAAAGTGGCCAGTGAGGAGAAGAAGAAGAAGCAGATTGCTAACACTGGCTTTGCTGCTGTCCTCCTTTTTCAGGAGACTTTGTGCACCTACCTCACTGTCCACCGGGCAGCAAGCTGGAAGTAGCACTCCCACACTGACGGCACCATCCCACCCTAAACCCTTGGCATGTCTCTCAGCAAGGCAGCCACTGCAATCATGGTGACGAGCATTGAGTCTGAAGTGGGTTTGTCTCAGCCACAAAATACCCAATCATTGCTGGAAACTGAGCAAAGTGAACAAAAAAAGCCACAGTCAGCAACAGTTCTTCCTGAAGTTGGAGCAGAATAGGAGGTTGAGCATACTGCTGATCAAGATGTAGCTGAACCATAGGCTTCCCAATCTCCAGCAAGAAAAAGAAAAGGTACTCCACAATCTTCTAAAAGCCCCATTCTGATGATCTGGACATGTAAGTCCGAGACCCGCCACAAGAGGCAAGGGAAAAGGAAAGTTCCTGAAAGCCTTCCAGTTATGGAACGAGACAGTGATGAGGGTGAGCCAGTGATTGCTAGTATGAAAGCCAGCTCAGAGGACTCTGATATTGGACCCTATTCAACCTGCTCAGAGGGATGTGGCACTGGTGTCAACACCACTGCCAGCTTCTATATTTATAAGGCCCATTCTGTGACCTGTACCACCACTACCTCAGCTGAAGTACGCACTGCAGAGAGGCAACTGACGACATGACTGCCTACCTCCAGTTCATCTTCAGGCATTCGCAGTGGCACAATAAAAAAGTTATCTATCCCAATTTGAGACATTTTTACGATTAGCAAGCAGGAGGATAACATTGCAATGTGCTCCATTTGCCATGCTAGTGTTCCTCAAGATAAGCCTGCTTCACACTATGGTATTGGACGACAAACGACCCATATGAAAAAACATCATGCAATCCAGAGGAAGGAGAACCTTAAGATATTGCTGGTGGTCGTGCTGATCGGAGAAGGGAATCAACTCTGATCACTGTAATAGAAGATGATGAGGAAAAAGTGGATGATAACTTTACATCAAACTTCCCTGTCCCCAGAGGTGGGCCAGCATCATCTGCGTCAGCGAGCTCCAAATGACACAAGACTCAGATGCAGACACCACCACATACAGTGATGACTCCCTCAAGATGCACATTTAGCCTACCACCTCCTGGTTCTCTCACAAAGCCACCTGCATCTGTGGCACCACAAAAGAAAACAATCCAAGCTACTATTATGGGCATGTTTAGGCAGGAGGGGCCCTATGAACACAACCACCCAATGGCACCTTTGTACAATGGGAAGACTGCTAAAATGTTAGCGCTGAACCTCCTCCCTTTTTCTTTTGTGGAAGGAGTGGGATTTCTAGAACTTGTGACGGCCAACTGCCCAAAATGGAAGGTTCCCAGCTGGACCTATTTTGCCAGAGTTACTGTTCTAGCGCTCCATCACGATGTGCTGCAATTGGTTGGACAAGCTTTGCAGCAGAGTGCTCCACACATTATCCACCTGATGACAGACATGTGGTCCAGTTGTCAAGCAACTGATTACATGTACATTACTGCAAAGTGGATCTCTTTTGTGGGGGTTAGGCAACAGCTATCTGCAGGTCTCAGTGCTGAAGAAACTTTTAAGGGCGTTCGGCGGCATGCAACAGTGGTGATTGTAGGAGAGTAGGATCTGCTTCACAGGGGTACAACTAAGCCTGGGCGTAGTTCGCGAAGTAGCGCTACGCGAAGCTACGCAAAGTGCAGTTCGCACTACGCGAGCTACGCGTAGCACTACGCGAACTGCGTAGTGCACTGTTCGCAATGATTGCACAGTGCCGGATGCTTGTCCGCACTGTGCAATCATTGAAAACGGCATCTTGCACAGTGCGAGCTGTCTTTTGCTGCCGCTCGAGTAGATTTTTACTCGAGCGGCAGCTTTCTCAACGCGGACTGGTAGTTTCTCATCGCGAGCGGTCGCGAGCATACGCGACCACTCGCAATGAGAAACCTGACCTCCCCGCGTTGAGAATCTCGCCGGGAGGTTTATTTTACACGCTCGCGATCGGCAACTTGATGTTGCTGATCGCGAACGAGGAAAAAGTCTCGCCGGGATGTCATTTTGCTTGCTCGCGGTCGCCAACTTGACGTTGAGGACCGCGAGCAAGCAAAAAATGACCGCTGCACTACGCTACGCTACGCTACGCGTGTTTGCACTGTGCTACGTGCATTCGCGTTGTGCGAAGTAGCGCAAACTTCGCAAACTACGCGAGCGTAGCGTAGTGCTTTGCCCAGGGTTATGTACAACCCACTTTTTGCTGATACTTCACTGGTTTTCGACATTAGTCTGGCTGGGGCCCTGCTATTCAGAACCCCAGCCTAGCTGTTTCCTCATTAAAAGGGTCTCCATGTGCCTTAGGCACATCACTGATTGGGATCTGGAGTGCCCTTGTAAGTCCCTAGTATATGGTATACTATGTACCCAGGGCATTGGCACCTCAGAGGCCTGCCAGGGGCTGCAGCATGTATTATGCCACCCCTGGTAGGCCATCCAAACTGGCACCACAGGTCTGCTACTGCAGCCTGGGTAAGGTGGTGCATGCACCCCTTGCAGTGGTATAGGTTACCTATATCACTAAATGCATACACACATATAAACCTATAAGTCACTCCTAAGGCAGGCCTTATCAATCCTAAAGGCAGAGTGCATGGTTCCTATGTGAGAGGGTGCCCCTGCATGAGCAGGGCCCCTCTGCAGCGTTCGGAGACCATCTCTGATGCTGTTTGTAGTGCAGCCTGACCATATACTCTTAAACGCATTATATCCTCGCGGTAAAATGCTAACTATGGAATGGCTGCACCTAAACATGTCGTGTTTGGTGTCAAACATCTTGGAATACTACCCCCCGCCAATCCTGGCGGCGGGGGTAGCATTCCACCCTTCTAGAGGAAAGGCATGTTAACTCTGACGAGTCCGGTAACTTCTTTCCAGAGCCTGGCATCACAAAATGGATGCTGCTGCCACAGACACGAGTCTGGCCTCCTGCTGCTGGACGAAACTCCGGCAGGGGAGGCCTGGACAATAGGTTTCCTGTCCCAGGGAGGTGTGACCACCTCCCCAGACAGGACAATGTGTATTGGGGCTGGGCGGGAGCACTTTCGGGTGCTTTGAAGTCCTGCACTCGGGGCACATTTGGTGTCCCTGTGCATACCCCAGTTCAAACCGGATCAGGGGCTTGCAGCCCCTGCTTTGGCGCGAACTGGACAAAGGGAAAGGGGTGTAGCCACCCCTCTGCCCTGACCCACCCATAGGTGGGGCCACAGAGTAGTCCATCCCCTATTTTTAGAATAAAGGTAGGAACCCAGTCCCTAGGACTTTAGATTATACCTGGACGAAACTCTGAAACAGAATCCTGGACCTTCGACGCTCTACTCACGATTAGAGGACTGAAGAATCTCCCTTGGGGTCAAGGAGTGACTCCCCTGCTTGGCAGGCACCAAAGAAGCATCTGTCCAGTTCGCATCACTGAAGCTCCCGTCGGACGCCGAAGTTATCGCATCACCAGAGGTGGATTCTCAGTCTTCCCCGAGGCTACCCTGAGTCCCCAGCAAAGCTGAGGCCCGTGGCTATCGTGGGTAACGTGAGACCATGACCCCTGGACACCGAGCACATTTGCAAGTGCACCATCTTCTGGGTATCCCAAGAAGTCGTGCTTTGGGCTCCGAGTAGCCCTAGCCTCCAGCACCACCTGCACCGAAGATCACTGGCCCCCACTCCACGAGTGTCCTGTAAGCCAGCTCCACGTGCGGCGTCACGAGGCTCCTTCGCGGTCGCTAGCCCGTTGGCTAGTAGCCCTTCCCGAAGGCCAATCTTTTCTTTACTTGGCAGTCTGGTTGCTCCAGGCCTGCCCTCACTTACCCTTGCTGGGTGAGTTCCCCAGACCTTGCTGGTCTGCATCATCGACGATCTACATCTTACTCTAGACTTGCTGTTGCCAAGGCTTGTTGGGTCCAATCTGGTCGCCGACACCTCTGCACTCGACAAACATCGAGCAACAGCCCGAATCCTGCTCCTGGTTACCGACAACGCCTCCTGGACCTCGTGGCTGAAGAGTCAAGACGACTGTCATCGAATCTGAAGCACTCAGCATCGGTGGGCATCTGTCCATCGCCTCCCTGGTCACTGGCTAGTGACCCAGACTCTGTCCCCTCTGCTTTCAGGTTCTTCAGAACTCCGATCCACTCTTGGATCCACCCGGACACTTTTCTCCTGGTCGCCAGCAGCACTTTGCAGCAGATCGCCATAAGAACCGACGACGAAACCCGACCCCGAAAGGCACCTATGCACCCGGCTTCCCTGGGTGAGGTAACACGAGTACTCCGGTGCTCCCGTGGGTAGAGACTCTTCAAAGTCCTAGATCTCAAAGGGTTTTGTCCTAGTCCTCTTCTAAGTGTCCCTTTCCTCTATTTTCCCGATCCCGACTTTCTCCATAGAAGTTAACGGCGTATCGCGGTTGTGTATTTACACTGCACGCGTCTCCCGTGGGTCCCCTGTGTCACTACCTTGGGTGGTTCCTTGTGGTCCAAGCACTTCTAGAGGCTCTAGGCCTAGTGTCTAGTTCAGTCGTGGTTCGCATACCACTTTATTGGTATATGGTTTGGTACGCCCCTAGGGCCCAAACGTGTATTTGTGCTATTACTGTGATTTAAGATCTTATAACCTATGTATTTCGAACTCTAGCCTCATAAAGAGACTAGAGGGGTGTGTTTAGTAATAAATACATATATTTTGAATATATACCTGGTGTGGTGCTCTTTCATTTGGTCACTCAAGAGATTATAGACTGGTAAAACAAGCTGCTTTACATTCCTTCAAGACTTAGCCTGAAGGCTGCTCTCCACAGTTACCACTAGGATAGCTTTCAATAAGGTTGTCTTTAACCTACCTACCATAAGAGTCGATTTGGACTGGTGCAAGGTGCCCACTATAATTAGTGGACAGCATATGCCAGGCCAACTTCTCACATTGGTGTGCAGCGTGTGGGATTCCAGCTTGCTATTGTTTTACCAGATAATCTCAATTGAATTGATCAACTGAAAACCACTAAAGGTACCTAAGGTACATATAATTTAAGCTTAGAATATCGGTAAGTTCTACTGAACTTAGAGTTGTGTGTTAAGGGATAGCACAACCCTTTCTACAACTCAAGAGAGTTTAGTAGGCCACACTAGAGTAGGTAGTGCATACACCACACCACACTAGTAATGTCTTTAAAAGCAGGATCTAGAGATGCCCTGCAGGAAGCCATTGAGCTTCCCCTCCAAGTATGACACACTCCCATTCTTGGAACTGAGAGCTTTGTGTAACGTGAGGAAATTAAGGACAGGCCAAAGTCCCACCACCCAACACCTCCAGGAGTTGTTGGTGGCTTATGATCTTAGTAAGTCTTCAGAGACTGAAGGGGTAGGAGCAGAGGGTGGGCCAGCAGATGAGGAAGGGGCCAGGGGTACTACTACCCCCAGCCCCCTCTGAAACTGACCAGGAGGGTGACAATGACCCTGACCTGGAAAACCCAATCCCTTCTGGGGAAGATGAAGATGAGGATCTTGAGAACCACACCTTTGTCCCCCAGGAAGGATTATGAGTGTGCTCAGAAAGTCTAGGTCTCCTTCTCAGGAGTCTAACCACTCTGGCACCTCAATAGGGAGCTCTGTTTCTTCTCACAGGAGGGAATCCTCTCATGAGAGAAGAAAGAGACTGGTCCAGTATGAGGAAACTCAACTGGAGATCAGGAAGAAGCAATTGGCTTTAGATAGAGAATCCCTAGATCTCCTTAAAGAGAGAAGAAAGTTGGGACTAGAGTCCCATGGTGGCAGCCATGTCCCTAGAGATAGGGAAAGGTCCTATGACCATAGGAACCTGAGCAAGATTGTCCCTCCCTACCAGAGTGGGGATGACATCCACAAATGGATAACTGCTTTAGAGAGGGCCTGTAAAGTACAGAAGGTCCCTCAGGAGCAGTGGGCAGCAATCTTGTGGCTCTCTTTTGCTGACAAAGGTAGAGACAAGCTCCTCACTGTTAGAGAGGAGGATGCTGATAATTACAAGGTCTTGAAGAGTGCTCTTATTGATGGGTTTGGCCTAACCACTGAACAGTACAGGTTAAAGTTCAGAGACACCCAAAAAGCACAGACTCAAGACTGGGTAGACTATGTGGATTGTTCTGCCAAGGCTCTGGAAGGCTGGTTGATGGGCAGTAAGGTGTGTGACTTCTCAGGATTGTATAATCTGATAATGAGGGAGCAGATTCTTAATAACTGTCAAAACCAGCTGTTGCATCAGTACCTGGTTGACTCTGATCTGACCTCTCCCCAAGAATTGGGAAAGAAGGCAGACAAATGGGTCAGAACCAGGGTGAAGCAGAAGGTACAGAACCAAGGTGGGGAAACCAAGAAGCAAGATGCTAAGAACTCTGACAAGGGTGGGGAGAAGGGTAAAGATCAAAAGTCTTCATCAGGCCCCCAAAATCTTCTTCTGGTGGGGATTCCCAGTCTACAAAGGGTAAAGGCCAAAGAAAACCATGGTGCAAGGTCTGTAAGCAAAAGACCCACTGGACCAGTGATTGCACCAAGTCCAAAGACTCCAGTCCAGCACCCACCAATGCCCCTAAGGCACCTGTTCCCCCTAGTACAGTTGGTGGAGGTGCTCCAGCAAAGGGTTTAGTAGGGTTCACCCTGGGAACTGAGTTGGGCTCTGACTTAGTCAGGGAACTGACTCAGGCTGTGTTAGTCTGTGATGGAGGCATGGATGTGACCTCCACTGTGAGTCCCAGTAATCTGGGCAAGTACAGACAACAGCCTTTAATCAATGGACGAGAGGCTTTGGCATTTAGGGACACAGGGGCAAGTGTCACAATGGTGACACAAGACCTTGTGCTACCTGGGCAAGTTATACTTGGTGAAATGTACCAAGTGACCAATGCTAGCAATGTCAGAACAGACCATACTCTGGCAGTTGTTAACTTCTCCTGGGGAGGGGTAACTGGCCTTAAGAAGGTTGTGGTAAGTGCAAACCTACCAGTCGAATGCTTGCTTGGCAATGACTTAGAGACTTCTGCTTGGGCAGAAGTGGAGCTCAGGACCCATGCAGAAATGCTGGGGATCCCTGCAGATGTGTTTGCTGTGACCAGGTCACAAGCTAAACTGTCTAAAACTGAACAGGCCTTGGATTCTGGAAGAATGGACCAAGTGCCTTCCAAGAGGAGGAGTAGTAGGGTTAAGGCAGTGCCTTCCCCTTGGCTCAGGAGGAAGATCAGTCCCTTGAGGGGGATGATCTCAGCCCTGAAGAAGGAACTGTCCCAGAGGAACTTGAACCTGAACAGGTTGAGTTCTTGGGGACAGGGGGACCTTCTAGGGCAGATCTGAGCCAGGAGCAGCAGAGCTGCCCCTCCCTTGAACCCCTCAGACAGCAAGCTGCTGCTGAGGCTGCTGGGAAAGCTAGTGGTCCCCATACAGTGTATTGGGATGATGGACTCCTGTACTCAGAGAGTAGAGACCCCAAGCCTGGTGCTACCAGGAGGTTGGTAATACCTTTGAAGTTCAGGGGCTTCCTATTGACCCTAGCCCATGATATTCCCTTAGCAGGACACCTGGGCCAGAACAAGACTTGGGACAGAATTGTCCCTCACTTTCACTGGCCCCACATGTCTGAAGACAGTAAGGAGTTTTGTCGCTCCTGTGTAACCTGCCAAGCCAGTGGCAAAGCAGGTGGCACTACAAAGGCCCCCTGATACCACTACCTGTGGTGGGAGTGCCCTTTGAGAGGGTAGGGATTGACATTGTTGGTCCCATGGATCCCCAAACAGCCTCTGGGCACAGGTTTATCCTGGTGGTAGTGGATCATGCCACCAGGTACCCAGAAGCTATTCCCCTCAGGACCACTACAGCACCTGTGGTGGCAAGGGCCCTCCTGGGAATCTTCTCAAGAGTGGGCTTTCCTAAGGAGGTAGTATCAGACAGGGGTGCAAACTTCATGTCTGGTTACTTAAAAGCAATGTGGAAGGAGTGTGGACTTACTTATAAGTTCACCACACCCTATCACCCACAATGCAATGGTTTAGTTGAGAGATTCAACAAAACCTTGAAGGGCATGATTAAAGGGCTCCCAGAAAAGCTTAGGCGTAGATGGGACATACTCTTGCCCTGCCTTTTATTCGCATATAGGGAGGTGCCTCAGAAGGGGGTTGGTTACAGCCCTTTTGAACTTCTGTTTGGCCACCCTGTGAGGGGTCCACTGTGCTTGGTGAAGGAAGGATGGGAGTTACCTCTCAAGCCCCCAAAGCAAGATATAGTGGACTATGTACTTGGTCTCCGCTCCAGGATGGCTGAGTACATGAAAAAGGCAACCTTGAGGCTAGCCAGGAACTGCAGAAGGCCTGGCATGACCAAAAGGCTGTTCTGACTGTTTACCAGCCAGGACAGAAGGTGTGGGTGTTGGAGCCAGTGGCCCCAGCAGCTCTCCAAGACAAATGGAGTGGACCCCACACTATTGTTGAGCAGAAGGGTGAGGTCACTTACTTAGTAGACCTGGGAACACCCAGGAGTCCCCAAAGGGTTCTCCATGTCAACAGACTTAAGCCATATGTGGACAGGGCAGACATGGGCTTGTTCATGGCTACTGATGAAGGGCAGGAGGAAGAGAGTGACCCACTCCCTGACCTGCTCTCACAGAACCCTGACGATGGGTCAGTTGATGGTGTAGCCTTGGCAGGCAGCCTCACTACCCAGCAACAAACTGATTGCAGGCAAGTCCTCAATCAGTTTAGACATATGTTTTCACTGACACCCAGTCAGACCACCTGGTGCACTCATGAAGTGGACACTGGGGACAGTCTGCCTATTAAAAACAAGATTTATAGGCAACCTGACCATGTCAGGGACTGTATCAGGACTGAAGTCCAGAAGATGTTGGAATTGGGAGTGATTGAGCCCTCAGATAGCCCTTGGGCTAGTCCAGTAGTCCTAGTACCTAAACCTCACACCAGTGGTGGGAAAAGAGAGATGAGGTTTTGTGTAGACTACAGAGGCCTCAATGCAGTCACTAGGACTGATGCCCATCCAATACCCAGGGCAGATGAGCTCATAGATACTTTGGCCTCTGCCAAATATCTCAGCACATTTGACCTAACAGCTGGCTACTGGCAGATCAGACTAGCTGATGCTGCAAAGCCCAAAACAGCATTTTCAACCCCTAGTGGGCATTATCAATTTGTGGTGATGCCCTTTGGTCTGAAAAATGCACCTGCCTCTTTCCAGAGGTTGGTGAACACAGTTCTCACAGGACTGGAAGCCTATAGTGCAGCTTATCTAGATGATATTGCTTTCTTTAGCTCCACCTGGGAGGATCACCTGGTCCACCTCAGGAATGTTTTACAGGCCCTGCAAAAGGCAGGCCTGACTATCAAGGCCACTAAGTGCCAGATAGGGCAGAGTCAGGTTGTGTACCTGGGCCACCTTGTGGGTGGAGGCCAGGTTCAACGTTTGCAGAGCAAGATCCAGACCATCCTGGACTGGACTGCTCCCACTACCCAGACTCAGGTGAGAGCCTTCTTAGGCCTGACTGGGTACTATAGGAGATTTGTCAAGGGGTATGGATCAATAGTGACACCCTTGAATGACTTAACTTCTAAGAAAATGCCCAAAAGGTTCAGTGACAGTTAGCTGTCAAAAGGCATTTGATGACCTCAAGCAGGCCATGTGCACTGCTCCAATTCTGCAGAGTCCTGATTACTCCAAGAAGTTCATTGTTCAAACTGATGCATCTGAGTTGGGGGTAGGGGCTGTACTGTCACAATTGAATGAAGAAGGTCAGGATCAGCCAGTAGCTTTTATTAGCAGAAGGCTGACCCCTAGAGAGAAACGTTGGTCAGCCATAGAGAGGGAGGCCTTTGCTGTGGTCTGGGCTCTGAAGAAGTTGAGGCCATACTTGTTTGGTACACACTTCCTGGTTCAGACAGACCATAAGCCCCTCTTATGGCTAAAACAAATGAAGGGTGAAAACCCCAAACTGCTTAGGTGGTCCATTTCCCTACAGGGGATGGACTTTACAGTGGAACATACGCCTGGGAGTAACCATGCGAATGCAGATGGACTCTCTAGGTATTTCCACTTAGAACATGAAGACTTAACTGGGCAAGGTTAGTTTAATGTCCCTACGTTTGGGGGGGTTGTGTAGGAGAGTAGGATCTGCTTCACAGGGGTACCCCCACTTTTTGCTGATACTTCACTGGTTTTCGACATTAGTCTGGCTGGGGCCCTGCTATTCAGAACCCCAGCCTAGCTGTTTCCTCATTAAAAGGGTCTCCATGTGCCTTAGGCACATCACTGATTGGGATCTGGAGTGCCCTTGTAAGTCCCTAGTATATGGTATACTATGTACCCAGGGCATAGGCACCTCAGAGGCCTGCCAGGGGCTGCAGCATGTATTATGCCACCCCTGGTAGGCCATCCAAACTGGCACCACAGGTCTGCTACTGCAGCCTGGGTAAGGTGGTGCATGCACCCCTTGCAGTGGTATAGGTTACCTATATCACTAAATGCATACACACATATAAACCTATAAGTCACTCCTAAGGCAGGCCTTATCAATCCTAAAGGCAGAGTGCATGGTTCCTATGTGAGAGGGTGCCCCTGCATGAGCAGGGCCCCTCTGCAGCGTTCGGAGACCATCTCTGATGCTGTTTGTAGTGCAGCCTGACCATATACTCTTAAACGCATTATATCCTCGCGGTAAAATGCTAACTATGGAATGGCTGCACCTAAACATGTCGTGTTTGGTGTCAAACATCTTGGAATACTACCCCCCGCCAATCCTGGCGGCGGGGGTAGCATTCCACCCTTCTAGAGGGAAAGGCATGTTAACTCTGACGAGTCCGGTAACTTCTTTCCAGAGCCTGGCATCACAAAATGGATGCTGCTGCCACAGACACGAGTCTGGCCTCCTGCTGCTGGACGAAACTCCGGCAGGGGAGGCCTGGACAATAGGTTTCCTGTCCCAGGGAGGTGTGACCACCTCCCCAGACAGGACAATGTGTATTGGGGCTGGGCGGGAGCACTTTCGGGTGCTTTGAAGTCCTGCACTGGGGGCACATTTGGTGCCCCTGTGCATACCCCAGTTCAAACCGGATCAGGGGCTTGCAGCCCCTGCTTTGGCGCGAACTGGACAAAGGGAAAGGGTGTAGCCACCCCTCTGCCCTGACCCACCCATAGGTGGGGCCACAGAGTAGTCCATCCCCTATTTTTAGAATAAAGGTAGGAACCCAGTCCCTAGGACTTTAGATTATACCTGGACGAAACTCTGAAACAGAATCCTGGACCTTCGACGCTCTACTCACGATTAGAGGACTGAAGAATCTCCCTTGGGGTCAAGGAGTGACTCCCCTGCTTGGCAGGCACCAAAGAAGCATCTGTCCGGTTCGCATCACTGAAGCTCCCGTCGGACGCCGAAGTCATCGCATCACCAGAGGTGGATTCTCAGACTTCCCCAAGGCTACCCTGAGTCCCCAGCAAAGCTGAGGCCCGTGGCTATCGTGGGTAACGTGAGACCATGACCCCTGGACACCGAGCACATTTGCAAGTGCACCATCTTCTGGGTATCCCAAGAAGTCGTGCTTTGGGCTCCGAGTAGCCCTAGCCTCCAGCACCACCTGCACCGAAGATCACTGGCCCCCACTCCACGAGTGTCCTGTAAGCCAGCTCCACGTGCGGCGTCACGAGGCTCCTTCGCGGTCGCTAGCCCGTTGGCTAGTAGCCCTTCCCGAAGGCCAATCTTTTCTTTACTTGGCAGTCTGGTTGCTCCAGGCCTGCCCTCACTTACCCTTGCTGGGTGAGTTCCCCAGACCTTGCTGGTCTGCATCATCGACGATCTACATCTTACTCGAGACTTGCCGTTGCCAAGGCTTGTTGGGTCCAATCTGGTCGCCGACACCTCTGCACTCGACAGACATCGATCAGCAGCCCGAATCCTGCTCCTGGTCGCCGACAACGCCTCCTGGACCTCGTGGCTGAAGAGTCAAGATGACCGTCATCAAATCTGAAGCACTCGGCATCGGTGGGCATCTGTCCATCGCCTCCCTGGTCACTGGCTAGTGACCCAGACTCTGTCCCCTCTGCTTTCAGGTTCTTCAGAACTCCGATCCACTCTTGGATCCACCCGGACACTTTTCTCCTGGTCGCCAGCAGCACTTTGCAGCAGATCGCCATAAGAACCGACGACGAAACCCGACCCCGAAAGGCACCTATGCACCCGGCTTCCCTGGGTGAGGTAACACGAGTACTCCGGTGCTCCCGTGGGTAGAGACTCTTCAAAGTCCTAGATCTCAAAGGGTTTTGTCCTAGTCCTCTTCTAAGTGTCCCTTTCCTCTATTTTCCCGATCCCGACTTTCTCCATAGAAGTTAACGGCGTATCGCGGTTGTGTATTTACACTGCACGCGTCTCCCGTGGGTCCCCTGTGTCACTACCTTGGGTGGTTCCTTGTGGTCCAAGCACTTCTAGAGGCTCTAGGCCTAGTGTCTAGTTCAGTCGTGGTTCGCATACCACTTTATTGGTATATGGTTTGGTACGCCCTAGGGCCCAAACGTGTATTTGTGCTATTACTGTGATTTAAGATCTTATAACCTATGTACTTCGAACTCTAGCCTCATAAAGAGACTAGAGGGGTGTGTTTAGTAATAAATACATATATTTTGAATATATACCTGGTGTGGTGCTCTTTCATTTGGTCACTCAAGAGATTATAGACTGGTAAAACAAGCTGCTTTACATTCCTTCAAGACTTAGCCTGAAGGCTGCTCTCCACAGTTACCACTAGGATAGCTTTCAATAAGGTTGTCTTTAACCTACCTACCATAAGAGTCGATTTGGACTGGTGCAAGGTGCCCACTATAATTAGTGGACAGCATATGCCAGGCCAACTTCTCACAGTGATGTTTGACATTGAGGAATCCCATACTGCTGCAAACATCTAGGAAGACTTTAACAGCAAGGTGCTTGAATGCCAGAGGTCTCAGAATTGGATTTGTTGCCACAGACAATTGCTTTAATATAGTCAAGGCCATGGCAGATGGTGGCTATTTTAGGGTCCTGTGTTTGGCGCATTGCATCAACCTGATTGAGCAGGACTTTCTAAAAAAAAAAGACATAGTCAACAACATACTGGTCACCTGCAGAAGAATCTGCTCTCATTTCAGTCATTCTTTTAAAGCCCGGAATCAGTTGAGGATCATTCAGCATGCTAATAGAGTACCAGTAAAAGCCCTTATACCAGAGGTGCCAACACATTGGAACTCGACCTACAACATGTTGTAACATCTGTTTGAGCAGTATAGACCAATCACTGACTATGTCCTTCAAAGAGGTAGGGATGCAACTGGTAAAAGCATGACCATGAAAGTGGACAATGGGGGCAGGTCAAATGCCTGACACAAATACTACTTCCTTTTGAGGTTTTTACATGGGAAGTCAGCAAAAGAGGACAGTATGATGGTCCAAATCTATCCCATTGTTGCATCCGCTACAGGACCATTTAAAAAAGGTGTCGCAAAGGTTTGTATGTGTGAACGAAGAAGAATGTGTGAGTTGGTTGAGAGCTTAATCCTTCTCTTGGCTATTAAACCAAGGCTGCAAAGAGTACATCTGTGCCACATTAATTGATCCATAGTACAAAAAACTCCTAGCCACTTTCATTCCTTTTTAAAAGTGGATGTTTCACCCTACAAGATGTGAATTGTTGAGCAAGTGAGAGACCTGTAACATGAATGGCCTGATGTTAGAGTCCCAGGCAGACATTCTGGCTGGCAGCCTTCAAACTCCAGAGATGGCAGTGCTGTTGTCTCACAGCAACCAACACCAGCAAGAGCATCAGTAACAACACCAGCAATAGAAGAATCAGACCTGACCTTGGTAATGGTTTGTTTTCAAGTGGCAGGGCTTAAGTTAAGTTCAGAGGCAAAGGCAACAGAGGTCTAGCAAGTGGCAGCACTAATGAACATTCAGAGGATGGCCCAAGACTATCTGGATGCCCCAAAAGAGGTCTACAGGGACCAAAATCCATTGATCTACTGGTATGGGAAGATTCTCACCAATGGCCAGAGCTCAGAGGACTGGCAATAAAGTATCTGGCTTGTCCGGATGCCAGGGTGTCTGCTGAGTGTGTGTCAGTGCAGCTGGCACAATTGTCACAGTAAGAAGGACCAGTCTCTCTCCTCAAAAAATGGAGAAATTGACCATGATTAAAATGAACCAACATTTCATACCATATGATGATAGTGTTCCTGAAATACCACAGGGAGAGGATGAGGGCGACTGGTTAGACTCAAGTGCATCTGCTTACCAACTTCTGAGTGAATCCCCTGAGTTTGAGGACAAACTCTACTTCCCTGACTGAGTAGACCACCATAGAGCGTTCAGATTATTGCCAAACTGCTTCCCCCCTCAAAAGAAATTAGATATAGATAGAGGACCATTATATATTTTGTGTCTGACTTATGCAGTCCCACCATTTATTCACATGTATGGCCGAATTGAAATAGGATCAATGTGCAGTGAAGAAGCCTCCCCATTCCCTTCAAGGAAATTGGAGGCAATGCCTGCCTCCATCCCATGCCTATCCTATTTTTTCATTCTCTAACAGGGCGGGCCAAGTAAAGATCATTAATTTACAAGACTGACAATGTGTTGCTTCCATGGAAAAAGAGGAGATACAATACAACAATGGTGTAACGTGCTTGGATTGGAACAGGTAACTATTGCACCAATGAGTGATATATCATTGAGTAAGTGTGAGTGATGATGATTCGGGGGATGGCAGACACTGAGGGTGTTCAACTAATTTGTAATTTGATTTACAATATTTGCAATGTTCGGGGGCTGATGGGTGATTTTGCCTGAAGGTTATCACACTTAGCTAGATTTACTTTCATGGTCCACTCCGTGCTGTACTTTTTTCTCATTCTTTAAAGACCAGACCAGTCTGTTTAGTTTACAATTACAAATCTATACAAAATGCTCAAATTCTTTTGCTTTTCTTGTTCTTCAACAGCAATGCACTACAGGCCTATCTCTCTGAATCTCAGTTGCGTCAGAAGTCAGACTGATTTATTTTTTGGAGTCAGGACTCAGGATGGGACTACCTCAACAGCCAGAAGAAGGAAGCTATCTACTTCAAAGGGAAACCAATATGAGGATGACTCTAAGAAGCCTATCCTGGCCTATGGACAATAGAGAGGTGCGTTGATTTGGGAAATGCTGAGTAGTTTGCTGGCTCAAATGTCAAACTCTTCTTTAATGCAGTTGTGGTCGGGGGTATGTAACTGGAGACAGACATGTGATATCGCATCATAACATGTTGGACACACTCGGGTAAATTTATGACAGTTGTGAGATTGATCAGCCAGGTACATGCAGCTAATAGTCTGGAATTGGTTGTAAAATTACTCTCACTTCTCAGTTTATCGCACATGAGTAGTCATGAATAATTGCAGCAGCCTATGCAAGAGGCAAAGCAAGATGCACTTGCTCTTCCTCTTGGTCCACTCCTCATGAAGCTTACCTTCCATCCTTGTCCTTGCCTCTACAATATTGTTACTGTTTAACAATCCAAAGGCATCTCTTCTCCTGCATGAAAGGTGTTTGGATGTGGTATAAACCAAGCCTGTACTTCTTTCTTGTCTTTCTCTGCCTTAGGTTCCATCGGTGAGGTCTACTGGACACAACCACCCTGGTTCAGTACAGGATACTGAGGCACCTTTACATACATTCTTTTGTTGTGCACTTTCACATGAATTGCAGTAGCTGTACACTAACCGATCCTGATGAAAGCCTGATAGCTGAAACATGTTGATCTAGTATATGTGGCTGTCTCTAATGGTGGTCAGCCTCATACCCCAGCTCATTGATTTTTAATCCTGTCGCTAGGTAGCTTAATAAAGTTTGCTGTTAGCTAGCCTCGCAGGCAGTTTTAAACTCACTATCACTTCATTTTAGCACTGCACATTTTTTCAGTTTTTGTTCATACACCTAGCTCACATAGGGTTTTAGTACAACCCAGTTGGCCATTCAAAACATCCCTGAGCTCTTCCCTCGCAGAGAGGGGGTTGTAGCCCGCGTTAGAACTAGGTTCTGACGCGAGGAGGCACCCCTATGATGAAGCATGACACCGATGGTGTGTGAGCGGAACCTTCCTGATAAGGGATACCCCCGACGTAAAGCTTGGTTTTCTTAAATCCACTTCTGCTCAGCCACTCAGTCTGGACCCGTGGGCTTGTTGTGTATAGTTGTTGTTAAATGGGGAGTGTGCCCACGCAGGTCCTTAAATCTTCTCCAGGCCCTCTTTGTGTGTGCACCCTAGATGGATATTCTGGGAAGAGTGCAGATGCACCACCCAGTTTGGCATTTATATACCATATAATTTTTCTTTTAATAATCATAGTTTTTAGAACTGTGTTGGTTCACTGTTCCATCATTTGTATTTTTCAAACCTAGATGACAAAACATTTAGATATATAATAACTTGGGTCTCTGGGGCTGAAGGACTGTTTGCAATGCATTTAATTGAACTGACATTTCTTCATTTCCTTCCACACCCGATCTGATGATGATGCTGTTCTGCTCATCGACCAGATGAATATTGTTTGTTGTGTTTGTCTTTGTCACACCTTTCCCCAACTACCCGTTTTCATCCATTCATCAAAACCCTAACCCTCTTCCGACAGGCTGATATATAGAGGTATGACTTACAAATTTGCACCATAATGGATCACACACTTGGTGGGGTAAATGTGGTGAAAGGGATACCATTGCACTGCGGGGGTCATCTCTTACCTGAGCAATAGCTCACGCTGACCACACTTACCCACCCACTCATTAAAGGGATGCATATATAACATAATTCATCAACATCTTGATTCAGGCTTTGTGTTGCATGAATACCTAACCTTCTCCTGAGTCCACTCCTCCTGACTCAAGAATTTCATAAGTTTAGTTTTAAATTAATTAAATACAAGTTCCCCATTGCTCATAAATTACTACTGCTAGTGTTTGCAATACAATCAGGTCTTTCTGTCATAGTAGCAGTCTGGTCACAGTCTTTGATAAGTTATGGTATTAATAACCCACTAACTCTGTTTTCGTTCAATCTAGTTGCCTATGATGGATTATCCTTCTGAATAATCCTACAGTGGGAGTTCACCTAGGTGGGAGTGGGACTTCGCTTGTGATGTCTTCCCTGTTAGCGTGAAGGTCTGCTACTACTACTACCACCATAAGAAGACACCTTGGGAAACCCTGCAAAAAGGTTTTGGAAGATGGAGAGGTAGCATTCATCACTTCATCAATTCAGGTAAGAGAACTAAGAAGTGAAGTGAACTAGTTTAGTTAGTAATTCCAACTGAAGATTACATTTTTTTTCATGTATGTTGTGGGCAATAGGCATAGACATACCCCCCTAATGGTCAACATAGTTGCAGAGGGTAAAAGAACAAGGGTATATCTAACTGGTATACACTTTGATAAGTGGCTGGGTGCAGTAAAAGTAGCAAATGTTAATATCCTAAAGCAATAAGACAAATCTAGTATGTGTTGTTCCCGCTCTGTTAGCAGGGTATGGTTTGAGTATAGGTAAGGTAAGTAACATTGCAAATAATTATATGGCAAGGGACCTCAGCATCAGCTAGGGAAGGTCTAAGAGGAAAAACACAAATTGTAATGCTCAGTGCAAACACTTGTTTATATAGTAGCAGAACATTGCTGGTCCCCCAGGGCCATAGGAGACTTTGATGTGATTAGTCACATGGTCAAGTTTTTCCCACACATGCATCATATAAAAAATGGCACTGACTGCAAGGAATTATGCCAGAATACAGCCAGAATAAAAGTTATTTTTTTCATTTAAAGGATTTGATAGTAAAAGCAAAACAAACACTTTGGGACATATTTATTGACCTGTTGCCTCGCTTTTGCACCACATGGCAGGGTGCACGTGCAACACAACCCTAAAATGCGATTAATCAAACCACACAAGGCCACTTTGTGTGACCCTGAGTGGCTTGATAAATCTGGAGTAACGCAACACAGTGCAAATCACTGTGTTGTGTTACTCTGCCCCATGTAGGCATTACATGGGTGTTGAGGGGGTGTTCTCTTGCAACACTCATGGATTCTGACGCATTCCCAGATTTACCACTACTGGTAGATCTGGGAATGTTCCAACATTCTACGCCTTCCCAGGGGAGGTATAATGAGGAGATATATCTTTATTTCTCCTAGTTGCTTCCTCTTCTATGTGTGCTGCATTCTGCAGCGCACATAGAAAGAGGAAAATGCCTCAGGAGATTGTTTTTGTGCAGAATGGTGCCCCTTTGTGCAGAAAAACAATCCTGCTTGCAACATAGGCACCTTTGCACCATGGTACAAGGATACCTGCATTGGTGCTAGGCAGCACATCATACGCCAGTGCTGGGTAAAGGCTGGAATATGCTGTATTGTGATAAATACCGTGCATTTCTGCCCTTTCCCAGTAATGGTGACTTTCTGCACTGTGCTGCATTACCTTTTTGATAAATATGGCCCTTTGTGTGTAAAAAGAAAAATGACCTCTCATTACTGAGTAAGGCATATATGCAGCACAATTAGCTTCATTCTTTTGTGCAACATTAATGGAGGCATTTTAGCGTCGGGTGTGCTATTGTCTGCAGTCTGCATCATGTTTTTGGGGCAGCTGTAATGGACAATGTATTAATTCACTTTAATTCCAATTTAACAAACATTAGATAAAGGAGTTAAAAAAAGGAGACAGTATAAAAATAATACACAAGGCAAAAATATTTTACTAGTGGCGAGAGGTAAAAGTTAGCAAAATAATAATAGGCTTGCTGGGGACAGGAAACCCATCTGGCAGCCGCTTCACCCGGCTCCAATGCCCTCTTGCCCTTGGGTGCTGATGAAAGAAATAAAGAAGATAGAAAAAGAAGATTAGTACAGTTCAATCAATCAATCAAACGCATTTGTAAAGCGTAACACTATCCTAGGGGTATCTGGAGGCTGTGTCTGCGTCAAAGAGCCAGGTCTTGAGTCTTTTTCTGAAGTCTGCCAGTGAGGGGACTGTATGGAGCTGGAGGGGGATGTCAACCAGGTCTTGCCAGTAACGTAGGAGAAGGAGTGGCCACCGCTGTGGCTGTGACAGATGCGGGGGGTGTGAGCGAGGGCGAGTGAGGAGGAGCACAGGTGTCTAGAGGGTTGGTGGAAGTTCAGTCTCTGATTGAGGTAGGAAGGTCCTAGGTCATAGAGGGCATTGTAGGCATGCATGAGGATCTTGAACTGGCATCTCTTCTGGATGGGGAGCCTTTAGAGGTCTCTCAGGTGGGGGGCGAAGTGGGTTTATTGGGGGAAGTCCAGGATGAGTCTGGCTGCAGGGTACTATATGGTTTATAGTCTTCTGAGGAGCTGGGTGGAGATGCTGGTATAGAGGGTGTTGCCAATTCAAGGCGGCTGGTGAAGTGGGCCTGAGTGACAGTCTTTCTGGTGTTGGTTGGGATCCATCTGAAGATTCTGTGGAGCATGTGAAGTGTGTGAAAGTAGGAGGAGCCGATTGCATTGACTTGTTGTTTCATGGTCATTTGGCTGTTGAGGATGATGCTGAGGTTGCGTGCATGGTCCGTAGGTGTGGGTGTGTGTCCGAGTTCTGCAGGCCACCAGCTGTGGTCCCATGCAGAGGTGTTCTTCCTGAAGATAAGTACCTCAGTATTGTCGGAGTTGAGTTGGAGGCAGATGTCTCTCAGTTAATCTCTTACTTAATCTCTAAAAAGATATTTTGACAGGCACATGCAGTAGCATTGTCCTTTTCTAAATCAGACAGCCTATTGCCCTATTCATAATTTACTAAGCCTAAACTAAATTTTGAACTACTAATGCATTGCAAAGAATGATCTTTGCTTCTCCACCCCCTTTGATGGGCCAACTCAGACTCTCTTTTCAATGCATACTACACATCACAAAGAGATAGGGACTGTATGAGCTACATGAAAAAGGCACAGAGAACACTAACTCCATGATACACTACTATCTTAGTGACAGGACAGAGGAGTTTGCATCACTTTATACATAGTCAGCCCAAGTGAGTTTTGAATAGATAGCGCCAAGCACCTGGCTAGCTCATACTGGATCAGATATTAATTGTAACATAAACTTAACATACCTGTGTGTGAGTGTGAGCAGCATTCTATTTGATTTTTTTTAGCGTTTTTAGAAAACAAAAAATAATTGTTACTCACAGAGCCCTGCATCCTCGACACACAGTAGGTCGAGCAGGTCCTGTATATGATCAATAATGTCTGCTCAGTGGTGCGTCAGCTGCTGTGTGGTGTGCTTCATCCCTGTCCTGCAGCACACGCACTGACGCACTCTCCCCAACTGTATCCAATGCTCTCGCAGGGTGTACCCTTTCCCAGGCCTGTTGCCAGGATGAAGGGAAGGTAGCGCTGGACCCACAAAAACAGCACTGCGATCTCCACCTTAGTAAAATTGGGGAGGGCCTGCACCCCTGAAATGCGTCGGTGCCCTCAGGTTTGGCGCATAGCACTGGCACCACCGCTGATGCCTGCTTCTGCCATGGGGTCAGGTGAAAGAAGAAGTAGTAGAAGTAGTATGAAAGGAAAAAGGAAGTGGAATAGGAGGAGAGGAGGCAGACAGTCACACAAGGAAAGAAAAAACAAAAAAAAGTTAAAAAAATATCACAAAAAGTAAAAAAAAATGAAGACAAAAAAAGAATATACACAGAAAGATACACACTGTTAAAAAAAAAGTAAATGAGGGGAGGATGAGTGGGGTTAAGATCAAATGGGAGAGGATTGAGACTGATTCAGAAAGGCCCAGCAGCATGCACAGCTCAGCAGAAAGCAGGTAAAACAAAATGGTCGTGCCAATGTGCACCACCTGGTGCTGTTCACACTGATTTTCAGCATAAAATGTGCTACTGGCGTGTAAAAACAGCACTTCTTCATTTGTTGGCTGGTTTTTGACGCCTTGTACACCTATGTTTCTTCTGCCAATGTGTACCTAAGCACATATTTCTGCTCTCTTATAATCATCTTGGCAGAGAATAGCGTCATTTTGATAGGCACCGTTGGGATACGGACTACATTGCAGGTCACAGAGGCAGACTTTTTATTTATTTACTTTCAATAGCAAACACGGGATTCTGTTCCTAGTGGTAGTAGTTAGTAGCATTGCAAGAAATTGCATGCATTCCAAGACATTACAAACATAACTCTATCTTTACATAGGGACATGGTTGCCATCAAGACATGCCTTTGGAGACAGGACTGGTGTAAAAATAGTTAGGTTGGCATTGCAGTGAGAAATTAGTATAACTTTTCATCTTGTTTGAGATGGTGCATTTTTAGGGAAGTCTTTAAAATTAGAGCAAGAGGAGATAAAGTGCAAGTTAGAAGGCAGCGGATTCTAGTGATAGGTCACAGCAAGGAAAATAACAGTTTGAGGTAACACAGGGAAGTCTGTGTGGGGTAGAATATTTTGGTTTGCAGAGCAATGGATTACAGGGCCTGAGAACTTGAGAAGTGTTTCAGTCTGATAGTCAGGTAACAGTCCTAACATAGTTTTGAAGTCTAAGACATGCATGCAGTGTACACAGTCATTGTCTTAGGCACGTAGGCAACATTCATGATGATGAAAAAGTGAGATAGGGATATACTTGGCGAGTGCTAGTGAGTTAGCTTATCCACTGAGGAGCAAGAATGCAGGGCATATACTATGAATAAACTATTGCAGTACAGCTTGCTGAACACTTTTATAGAGATATGTGTGTTGGTAGTGTGTAAGAGAATGATGAGATGGAGTTGTGATGCTCATTAGTTGGTGTCTATTAGCAGTGGCTGTAATTGTAATGGAGGATTCCAGGAACATGGAAAAATTGAAAAGTGCACCAACGTTTCTAGCGTTGGGGGTGCACATTAGGGTGTCAGGGGGAATTTCAACAATTTAAAATGCATTGGCTATTACTAAAAACATACATATAAAATATCATCCACTTCTAAGGCCTCATTTACAAGGAATGGCACATTGCTGCCACAACGATCCGTCAAAATCAATTATGATGCGCTGCATCATAATTTAGCGACAGGATGCATCAAATTTATGGAATGGCACACCATGTCGCAAGAGGAGAGCAAAGTAAAAAAATTCAGTTGGCACCAGCGTAGTGGCACAGCCAAAAATGAAGCATCAGCCACAAAAGTGGCGTAAGGCAGATTTGCGTCACATAAATTGACCGAAATAACTGCTGCAATACTTTTGCACTGCGTAGAAAAGTAAAAACGTCAAAAACTGCTTTAAAAATTGACGCAAATTTAAAAAATACTAGCAAAGAAAGAACCCATTTGGAAGGATATACTGATCAAGGTCCACTGTGTTGGCCAAGCGAAGAGGACTTGAAGAAACGCTGGCATGACATTAAGCGCAGGACAAAGGCAAAAATGGCGAACAACCTAAAGGCAGCAATGCAGACTGGAGGAGGGAGCCCAGTGCCTCAGGAGGAGCTGGATGACCTGGAGGAGTGGGATGTAGCTGTCATTCCAGAGGAGTTGGTGGCAGGACTTCCAGTACAGGACAGTGCAGCACACAAGGAACAGCAAAACCTACAGGGTAAGTCTCAAAAAAGGCTAATGTGGGTGAAAAGCACATGTTGGGAAGTCTAAGTGCGCAACTGCGCTGTGTGCAGGGCAAAGCGCATGTATGTGGAATCATGTATTGGAAAGCATCATGGACCTCATTGACCACATCATTATGCATTGGCAGCACTCCTAGGGCAATATATTTAAGGGGGCTTTTTACAAGCCCCTTGCCCCACCAGTGCATCACTTTTTATACGGGAAAAAGTGATGCACCGGCGTTGCAAGGGTCTTGTAAATAAGCCCCAAGATTTCACTGTAGGGCAGAGTAGGAGTCCTGATGCCCTGCCCTACGGCAAAAGAAAAGGGCAGGAATGCACCTTATCTATCAGATATGGCGGATTCCTGTCCTTTTCCCCTGCACTGGTGCACAATGGGCTGCCATGCACCAGGGCAGACATCCTTGAGTCTTGCATCACTTTTCTATGCCATGCAAGAGTTGCATGACTCAAAAGTGAAGTTTTCTACCATAAAGTCCATGTTGTATACTATGAGTCATTTTGCAGAGTCTTCCGTCACTTTTCTATGCCATGCAAGAGTTTGAATAACTCAAAAATGATGCTTCTTACCGTACAGTCCACCTTTTGTACCTTGAGTCATTTTGCAAGGTCTTACATCACTTTTGTGGACCATGCAGGAGTTTGCATGACACAAAAGTGATGTTTCCTATCAGACAGCCCACTTTTTGTACCTTGAATCATTTTTCAGAGTCTCGCGTCACTTTTCTTATGCCATGCAAAAGTTTGCATGACAATTACTCAGAATCACTGCAGATATCTTACCAGTCATGCAATAGTGTCAGCTTTTGTTGTCTGGTCATATCTTTCCTAATAGTATGTTGACTTCCACAATGACACATCTTTGTCCACTGACACAGTGCTGGGGTATAGCTCTAGGTGCAAATGCGACACAATACTTGTGTGTGTGACGTTTATGCCTAGCACACAATAAGAATGTATTAATCTGAGGGCCTATCCTGGTTGACAGAATGTGTTACAGTTGCTTTATGAGGAACATGTGAAATAGACACAATGACAAGTGATAGTTTAAATCATTTATTTACAAGTACTGACTTTCTGAAAATTGGTTTCCTTGTCCATTAGGAAACATGTGTATCATGTGAAATTTCTTTTAATTATCTGTGCACTTCTGCAATTGCCTGCAGATGTGTTCTGCTGGTACTGAGCTTCCGCATCATCGACTTCAACATCGTCCATCGGGTTGGGTAGTTCTAGCTCTCCTTCCTAGGGGACGCTTGTCTGCACACAAATGTTGTGCAGAAATGCACATACTAAAGTTATCTTGTATATCATTGGGGGAGTAGAGCAATCTACCCCCTGACATGTCAAGGCATCGGATCCTGACCCTCAGCAATCCAAAACATCTTTCCACTATGTTGGAGGTCCTACTGTGAGCCTGGTTATAGGCTTTCTCCGGCTCAGTCTGGGGGTGTGGATGGGGTGTCATGACCCATGGCTGCAATATCCTTCGTCAGCTGAAAGAGAAGCAAAGGTCAAGAGTCAATACCTTAGCATGTGGTTACTAATACATTGCAGGCCATGTGCAATATGTCCTCATAGATGGTGATACATTTCTACAACATTGTCTTCACAATAGGTGTTACTTATTCTGTTGTTGTGAGCTTGGCACATTTCTTTTCAGTTACTCTGTGTTATAGCAGATACAGAGCAAGGGCTGGTTGATCTGAACACTTATCCATCATGTCTATGATGGTGATCCAGATATTTTCTGGACTGTATATTTGGAGTAAGTGGTGCCAATCAATGTTGTGCGCTCACACTACATGTGTGGCCTTGCCAATTGTCTGCTCTGGGTTTAGTGCTGGTGTGGGCTGATGCTTTGTATTCTTATGCCACCCACCCCCATGTCATCATCGTCAGAATGCCTCCCTATAACATGGCAAAAGTGAACCTCATCTCTCCATGACTCCTTTCTAGGCCTGGGCATAGTTCGCTGAGTTTTGCTACGCGGAACTCCGCGAAGTTACAAAAAACTCTGTGAAGTTCCACGAGTGGCAGAGTGCAGTGCGAACTGCAGTTTGTGCTGGTATTCCTACCGCTCGGGTAGAAATCGCGAGTGGGGAAAAAAACTCCGCTGCACATCGCGAAGCGGAGTTTTCTGCACTCCGCAAGCTCCTCGGAGTGCGGAGTGCAGAAAACTCCGCGAACGGAGCGAAGTTCACCGCCCAGGCCTACTCCTTTCTCACATATAAAAAATGTGACGTAGACACTGTGTTAAAGGTTGGCTTGCCTTATCTAACCAGATATCCCCACATTATAGAGATCTGTCCATTGCAGCAGGCATATTAAGCCTCTACATTACTTTATGCCAAATCAATTGCATCACAGGACTCAAAACCCATCTCAGTCTCTGTCAGAAACATTATTCAAAACAGATGGTCAGACAAGGAACTCTGCGGCACATGCTTAAATTGTTAGTCATTGCTACACACTGCAATCCCTCCGAGGTCAGTGCCCTCCATTGGGTCAGCTGGTATTGCTATTGCATCTTTTGCCCCACCTAAAATTGCCCCAGCTGATGTTGTTACATATTTGTAAACGTGGTCCTCTGCAGGAAGATGTTGGCATAGTTGACATGCCTTTCACCGACACATGCATATGTCCATGGAAATGCATGGTTGTTGGTTTTGAGATACATGACATGCCTGTTGACCCATGGAAGTGACATGTAGACACCCTCACAATCCTGGTGGGAACCTCCCTAACATGCATGGGGCCTCATTTACAATGAGGGTGAGCCACCATAACGTCACATTTTGCACAGCTCCGGTGGCGCAGGGGTCTGCTCCAAATTTACCAGGCAGCACTAAGCCACTTTGCATGGCTTAATGCGGACTTGTAAATATCGTTCTCTTTAATGAAGCCTTCTGTGTTTAAGGGTCATGCAATGGGTGTTGCTGTGAGCAGTCCCAGCATCACCCTCGCCTCTTTGATACTGACCCAGATTTACAAGGATTCGTAAGTCTGAGGCAGCGCCAAAGAAACCTAAGCCTCCCCTTGGGAGGCATAAGGGATGTGCAAAGAGGAGAAATACCTTTTTATCTCCTTGCTTTTTCCTTTTCTCATTCTGCAGCACACATAGAAAGAGGAATACGCCTCTTGTGATTGCTTTTGTGCAGGAAGGTTTTCCTTCCTGCACAAAAACAGTCATCCCTGCAGCGCTGGCACCCTTGCAAAATGACACAAGGGTGTCTGCCCTGGTGCATGGCAGCCCATTGTGCACCAACGCAAGGGAAAATGACAGGAATGCCCCATATCTGTTAGATACAGCTCAGTCCTGCCCATTTCTTTTGTATGTAAGCATCATGTACACTGCCAGAGTATTTGGCCAGCATGTTGATGAAGAGGCCCCGATGGTCCACAATGGCTTAGACATTAATGGAGTGTGTGTGCTTCCAGTTCGTTGTAGAGATATGCAGTGGCTGCAAGAGGTACCAGTTGCACATGTGTGCAGTCTATGGCTCCCAGCATGTGTGGAAACCCAGCAATGGCATAAAATTCTTACTTGATCACCAACTGCAGTTCCTGTGTTATGGGGGAGAGGAGGTAGCGGGGTATCAAACGGATGATGGCATCCAGGATGGAGGGAAGGAATGAGGAGAAAGATAGCTGAGATATTCCTGCCACTGTGGCAGCTGTTGTCTGGAATGACCCTGACACCAGCATATGTAATACTGCCATGAGCTTGGCCTGTGGAGGTATGTTGGTTTGCCTGTCAGCGGATGGGTGTAGTCTTGGGGCAATCAGGTGTAGCAGATCTACTATGGACTGGCTCCTGAGCTGATAAAGCGTGATGGTCTCTTCCTCCCTGAGTCCAATCAGTGTGGTCCTCTGGCGATAAATATGGTTCCTCATTCTGTGTTGCCTTTGTGGTGGTGACGGGTGGGGTTGGGTTGGGTGGTTGGAGTGGTGTTACTAGTGGTCGTTGTCTCTGCAGCTCCCAGTTGCAAGAAAACAACCTCCATGGTGTTAATCTGTTGGCAAAACTGTCCAATCCAGCTTCTCTTTATGTAGCCAAGTAGATGCATTATTTCCTGTGCGTGGGTTTCATAGGTGCTGGAATTTCGATGTAAGCGCACCGATGTGCCACTTTTGCAGCCATTGCGTCATTTTTGTAAAATGTCATAAATATCCATGCATCACTTTTACACTGGTATTTGTGACGGAACGCCTACCTTGCATATTTTAATACTTACGTGACACAGGCAATTCCAACACAGGCTCATTTTGGCGCAAGGGTCCGGAAAGTGACGCATCCTCACAGATGCGTCACTTTTTAAATATGGAGCAATTGCTGCGCTGCAAATGCTTCAATATTGTTGGCATATTGGTGGTGCAAGGCCCTTGTAAATATGCCCCCTAGTTTTTCACTCATTTTCAATCTAAAGATTCCTATTGATGCAAACCTATCATTTTATAATGAAGGAAGTTTCGGTAAAGTTAAACACTTTGTTGTTCATGTTGTTCATTATGTGCTGTTTTGAATAACAGAGTTTTTGACATCAGATATTTTAAATAAAGCATAAAAAAATGTTGGGGCTGATAGACCAAAAAGAAACAAAGTTAGGGACCATGTGGAATAAACTTCACCAAATATGTAACGTAAGGACAAAAGTAGATCAATGTAATATAAACACATGCAAAATTCCCCCCCAAAAAAGAAATCTCAAGGTCTATAGACCAGTAACATGAGTAGCATGACTGCAGAAATCACACATTATATAGGCACTGATGCTGAAACATGGCCACTTTTCCCATGAAATGGACTACGAAGGAGACAAGCTACAAGCGCCACAACACAATGATCATGTACCAGCACAGGAACACAGCACTCACCTGAAACAATAGTGAAACCAATGCATGCACACCCAACGTGCCACACTTTTGCATATAAACGCCTCTATCAAAAAAGTGTAGAATAATCAGCATTCAACCTTTGCTCAACTGCAGTGAAACTGATTCTCAATGAGCACTGCTAGAGATTAACAGATGCAAGTCAGGTGCTCGATTCCAACTACCACTTACCAAAGATGAGCCTTAATAGAGCCTGAGCAGCTGAGCATTAATTGATTTTGGTCATGGGTGTTCCCACACAACACCCATGGGTTTTGACACATTCCCAGATTTGCCATTACTGGTAGACCTGAGAATACACCAAAATCCTATGCCTTCCAGGTGAGGCGTAACAAGGAGAAATATCTTTATTTCGCCTTGTTACTTCCTGTTTCTATGTGTTCTGCATCTTGCAGCACACATAGAAAGAGTAATATGCCTCACACTATTGATTTTGCTCAGGAAGGTGTCCCTTCCTTCACAAAAACAATCCTGCATGCAACACAGGCACCCTTGCACCATGGTGCACTGGTGCCTGTGTTGGCATTAGGAAGCCCATTTGCACCAGAGCTGGGGCTAAGGTAGTACTGCACTGTATTGTGATAAATAGAGCACATTCCTGCCCTTTCCCTGTAACGCAGCTCAGCAAGATGACATGATGTGCTGCGTTACTTTTTAATAAATAGGCCCCTATATGCATTGTGAATTTATTTTGTATTGATTGTTGTGCTTCATGTTTTTCTTCATTTAGGCTACATCTTCTTAATATCATTGCCCGCATCTTTTTACTCTCATGGAGACCATATCTGTTTGATTTAAAAAATGTGAAATCTCCATTGAATTAGTGACTGGTATTTAGAGACTAATGTATCTTGGTTTACTCTGTTTGTTTTTTATGCTATTGTTGCAGGGATTCTGCACATCCACAGAACTATGCGCAGGAATATGGGACTTCGGTGTGTAGGGGCTAAGCCTTCCCACCACCTTAGTACCCACGAGCCCAGGACCGACTAGTTATAGTGTCTCACTCGCTCCGCTACACACTCACGAAGAAGCAAATGATTAGATACCCCAGAACACAACACTCCCGGATCTCTCAGGAATGGCGGTAACAAGACACACCTTTTCGCTCACACTCTCGTACCTGTCCACAGTAAGAACTGACAGAGACACAAATATAGTTTAAAATGATTATTTTAACTATTGCGCTCTAAAATGCAGTATACGAGCCACAAACAGCAGAAAAATGCATACAACTAATACAGTTAGCAAAGCAGCTAGGCCACATATCATCAAGGAAGATGTCATCATATAAAGACAGTGGAAAAAGGACTATAAGGCCCAACCACCCTCCCTTGGTAAGAAGATGTATTATTATATAATAGAAGATCTCTGGGCTTTGTCAGCAGACCCCATACCTTAGTGCCTAGATGGTATATCTACATCATAGGAACAGCATTGCTCTTCTCCCTGGAAAGCTCCCTCTCCAAGTGTGTGTTACCTAAACATACATCCCCATAATATCAAAGTACGAGTTTCCAGCAGCAGCTACATTAGCATGTTTTGTCTAGGTGCTAGGGACTGGCCAGAACAGAATAACAAGGGACATTGTTTATCGACCTTGCTCACAGTGTTCAGACTAAACTTCAGGAACACGCAGAGAATGAACAAGGCAGACGGTTCTCATGTGAAAGGCATAAACAGAGTCTTGCAAAAATAAAGCCATGTAGTAACGTGCGCAAAAGCTGCATCATGGCTGCTGGACTCATGCTAACTTAGTGATGTCGACAATGTCCCTATAGGCCACGTGACATTCTTCCCTTGGGCAGGTCATAGCATATAGAAAAAACAGAATGCAACCGTAAGCAGAGTCAAAAATGCTTGTAAAAAGGCCAAATCGTAAAAATGCAAAAATTCTAGTTAAAAATGTTTTTAAGGCAAGTCCAGAAAATTCTCCAGAATACGTCCACGTTGCAATGCATGCTGTTCCAAAAGGTCATCCCTGTCATTCATAGCAAAGAGGGACGCCATCCAGTTGAGCAGTTCGAACGAACATACGTGCTCTTCATAATCCAATGTATCCAAGAGCATATCCGGGCAACTTGCATGATATTCAATGAAACTCCGTTGCAAGAGGTGCTGTGCAGCCGCACAGGTATTTCAGCCTGCCAACACTCCAAGTGCAGCCGCACGCATCAAACGGCCGTCCCCAAAACAGGCCTGGTCATGGGCCAGTATTGGACCCATCAACAGATCATAATCCGGGTCAGCGCATGATGTATTGGAGAGGCAGACATCCAAGGCCCAACAGAAAGGGCACCGTCGGCAATAGAACACAGATTGCACGTAAGTGAAGTAGGTGAAGCGAAAGGTAAGTCCATAACTCACTCCAAGCGTCGCCAATGGCAAGCATCCAAAAAGTTGTTGCATTCAGTCACGGTACAGTTGCAATTGGCCGGGTCTGTGCAGTACCACATGATTACCAGCCATTGCGTAACATGAGCAGAGGTACCAGCACGCCGCACGCTAGCAAGAGGATCAATGGAAACCCTTTGAAGGCGCTGGAAAAAATGGAATGAATAAGAGCCGGTATTACTCCAAAGATCATCTGAAAAGAGGACACAAGGCCAGATTCCACAAGTTTAAAAAAATGTGCCAGGCCTTCGGTATCAGACGCATTAAATATTTGGTGTACTAATTCTCCAAAATGGAGTGGGAGATTTGTGTTCAGTAGTGAGTGTATCTTACTTGCAGTTCTTGCCACCTGCAATTCGAAGGTCTCTCACGCTGATGTGAGAGCCACTTCTTGTTGAAACAATAGCGCTTTGAGTCTGCTTAGTTTATTGAAATCTGTTTTCAAAAATGGAATGGAAGGCCAAAGCGTACTATCTACAATCCCATGCGAGGGTGGAAAAAGGACATTGCTGCAACAAGTAACACGTTGCGAAACCATTACTATATACGGAATGCCGGCCCGTAAGCCACAGCAGTCGTGGTTATTCAAAATAAGATAACTGCCATTCGAAAGTAACGCTAGCACGGGAATAATAGCTGGGACGGGCGTACCTTTTAAAAAACAGGCCAGATTAGGGGCTGACACGTTACAAGCGCCGTGCAATTTAACTTGTTTGCAAACTAGGGCATGTCCTAATGTGGAATCGCAATCCTCTCCTGTAAGGAAAACTTCCTTATCTGCATGCTGACATCTGTAGGTGAAAGGTAATGACCACAATTCATGAATAAAAGCACTTCCAAGCGGCTTAAAGCGACCGACAGGAAAGTGTTTCATGCAAGATGTAAATTGAAATAGTGAGAAGGGCAGTGAAATAACTCCATGTATTAACCAGACAGCCGAATCAATCTCTGCTACAGAAAAAGGTAACTGTTCTAATTGTTCTATATGTAACAACGTATAAGTTGCGTCTTTCATGGACATAAATTTCTGTTTATCAGTCAAATTAAAGGGTAAAAAAGTGCAGAAGCATTGAAATAATCCCATGGAACTTTTCCCATTTTGAGCGTTTGTAACATCCATGCAAATTGCATTACAGAGCACAGTTGATTTTGACCATGATACAACACAGATACATCATTCTGTACAGTATCAATAACAGAGGAAACAATATTATCTAGGGTGTAAATACGGGAAGACAATGTATTAATGCTATTATCTACCACTGCAAGAACTTTTTCCAAATTAGCTTGGTCAATTTGGCACAGGTGCACTGCAGCTACATCTGCGATAGTTTCCACAATTCATTGTATGCTTTATAAATAAACCGTTTTGATCTAGGTGATTTTGGACCTAAAATAAAATCAGCCAAATCGATGTCACCCGACAAAGGGGACAGGTGTTGTTTCACTGACGACAGTGTGGAGTGTCCAAACCATTGCTGACACAATTTCCCCACCGAATACGTGGTGACTGAATGAGAATGTGGGAAACGTGGATCTGGTCTGCTTTGCATGAAACCTGTTGTTGCATTAAGAAAATGCAGTTGACATGCATTCGAACTTGTTGGCCACAATAACAACCCCAAGGGATTAACATTAGATGAATTTGTACTACCATTTTTTAACAGGGTAATCAATACATCAATCATACGATTGGTGTGCTTACTCCATGTATCGTACTCAGCTAATGAGGAAATAGAAGGAATATTTAAATTTTTGCTGTCGCCAAACCAAAACACGTAGTTTGTTGTACTGTGTCATTTAAAAACAAAATTTGAGTTGGAACTAGACACGCACAATGCAGAGCTTCAGTGCCTTGCACCTGCCAATGTTTAGTACCCCAAATGGACTTTAAATCAATGGTGTCTTTCCAATGATCGCAACCATGTAAGGCCAAATCAGTCCTAAAGGAATTAGAATAAATCAATTTAGTGTATGTCAATGTGAATTTAGATTGAGATTGCAATTTTAACTTATAAAAATAGGACTCTGGATTGGAAATATTATAATCGGAAAAGTATGGGAACTTACTCCGTTGAGTATTAGAACTCCCCTGTAAAGGAGTCGGACAATGTTCCCACTATGTATAATTCAAAGTAGGTCTTAATGTGTTCGTTTTGTGCAAGAAATGATGGCCATAATGTTGGTAACAGAACAAATCCGCATAATTGGCCAGATTCAAATACAAATCTTCAGCATCAAATGCAACATAATATTTTAAATCAGAAAACAATGAACGGCCTGAACATCCCAGTTGTCCGAATGTATGTCCGGTGATACCACATCTCCTAACGAAACACGGAACACGTATGAAATCTTCAGGACCTCTGTCGGACCATGAATATCGAATGCAACTTTATCCCAAACTATGCCATCAGCAACAGGGAAGGCCAAAATGTTCATGAGGGCTTGATGTCTTTTCATTATAAGGGATGATGTATGGGGAGCCAGAACTCAATCATCAAATTTCACAGCAGAGCGTTCAGGCAAATAATGACCATTGATGAGCAAAAAGAACACTGTCACAAACCCAATCTACATGAAAAGGAAGATAAGCATAAGCACCATACAGATATACGTCCAGGGCGGGGCAAGGTAAGTCTTTTTAAACCAGGCAATGAAAAGACGTGTACATGTCGGATGTGTTGTCACAGTTCAGGACGAAGAAGACGAATCGTAAGAGAAACTTGTACGATCCATGTAATAACCACTCGCACCCAAACGCAACAATGGAGGCTGGGCAGATGGATCACGTACGGCACTGTCAGGAATCTCAATGACGACCTCAACTGGAGGAGAATCATACTCAACTTCTGCATTAGTGGATGTAGAAGGTACAACAGGCAGTAAATCGATAGAAGTTTCCAACTCCCCCTCCATTCCACAGGGAGTTGTCGAGGAAGTTGAAGCCATCAGATTCATTGAAAGATCTCAGCTTGGAACACTTGGAGTCATGCTATTCAGTATCAGCCATGTGGTGTAGCTTGACATTGTCAATTGAAATATATCTGTTTTCTTTGCGGCCAGGCAAAGAAGGCAAAATCACTGTGCGAGTACCCTTAAATCCAAGAACTGGGACAGGTGTACGATAAGAGGGACCAAATTCTTTTTGTTATCCAGCTTTTCTCGTACCATATCACCAACTTTAGGAAGTCAGCCTGTAACAGGAATCAGCACCGCTGCTTCAGCCAAAGAGAGCGAATGATCTTTAGCCTGTGTGTCAAGGGTCTTTTGTAGTTCCTGCAACATAGTAGAATGGGTATCTACGTCAAACGTTGCGGCAGCCGCCACAACGTCTAGACCATCAAGGTCTGGCACAAACATTTTAATGCCAAAGAGCATTTCATATGGGGTCCGCCCACCCAGAGATCTTCTTGGGAGATTATTTAGTGCACGCTGAACCCCATACAAATGTGTTAGCCAACCCCTGCCAGTACCTAAGACTCTAGCTGTCAAAGATTGCTTTAAGTCACGGTTCATTCGCTCCACTATAGAATTGCCCTCAGGCCTGTATGGAGATGAAAACTGCACCAGCACCCCCAGAGACCTCATTGCGTCCTTGTAAGCCTTAGAGGCAAACGCAGGACCTTGGTCAGAATAAAAGGTGCCACAGGCAAACGTCCCGACAAAGACACGCAAATCTCTAATGACATTTCGAGAGTCAGCACTGCATTATGGCCAAACCCAAAGGAATCGAGTGCACGGAACAACTGCAACTAAAATATGTTTATATGCAGTGTCAGATGTCAAAGGACCGCCGTGATCAAGATAAATACAACCAAACGACTGATTAGAAATGAATAGCTGTGTATGTGGTGGACGCGCAACCGTAGAGGGTTTAATCTGTTGACAAACGTCACAAGACAGTACATAATTACGGGTTTGTTTGTATAAACCACGCCACCAATAACGTTGCTGTTAAATAGAAACAGTCGCAGAAACTCCGGCATGTGCAGAAGCCATGCCTTCATGTGCGGCTATGATCAAAGGAAGTCTGCGGTCCTCATTGGGAATCAGCCGATCCCCAACGGACGGTATCGTAGCAAATGGGACTTGCTCAGGTGACAAATGATAAGAATATTTAGAAGGGAAACCTTGTGGGAATTCTGTCCCACCCTTCGTAGGAGGAATCGCCACAAGAATATCATTATCAATTTTAGTCATGGACCTAGTTACTGCTGCTACTGAACATGTGGCTACTGCAGATTTGGCTGCCTCATCAGCCAAAGAATTACCAACAGCATGTGCTCCCACACGCTGATGGCCAAGAGTATGGATAACATGGGTGAGTGGCAAACATTCCTTAAGTTCCGCCACTCAGACCCAAATCGTTTTATGCTTTATTGTGCTACCTTTAGAGTCTCGATAGTCATTCTGAGACCAAAAGAATGAGTTGTCAGTGAAAGCTTGCACACAGTAGTAGGAATCGCACACAACAAGAGTGTACACATCAGGATCAGCGAATTCTAGAGCTAATATCAAAGCACGCATCTCCGCTAATTGAGCTGTACAGTCCCCAAGCGCTTGTGTATGGACCATGGAAGACTTAAACTCACTATTTACAATTGAGCCAGCCACTATAGCGCAAGCCGCCGAATAAGCGTGCTTTGACCCAACGGCTGGCTGAGCAGATCCGTCAGTATAGATGATACATTTGTGCTGATCTAGAGGAAGCAAAGACAAAGGAGTAGGATGAACATGTTCATATTGTAAAAACTCCTGTGTCTGCAAAGAGGGATCAAAGATAATTGTGACATCAGCCGATGTTAAAGAACTTGCCCACTATATCCAACGTGGATGCAAAGCTTTAGAATTCGGAACACTCGCCTTTGCCACTGCTTCTAAAGCAGGTACAGGTGAAACTATTAGAATGCGTTTTCCCTGCGCCAGAGAGCGCTCTTTCAGAATCGCCATCTGGACTGCTGTCAAAATTCTTTCAACTGTGGAAAAGTGCATTTCTGCTGACGTGTACAAATGCGACTTATAAGCTATTGGTACTGTGTCACCTTCATTGAAAGTCAAATAAGTGAAACCTACTGTCCCTGGCACAGTTCTTATGACCAAGTTCGTAGAATCGCCACGTGTTAACAAGAAGTTGGTCACAAGCAGATCAGACTGCAAAGACCGAAGAATCATTGTATGTTCCGGAACCCAGCTGGAAGACGAAAAAGAGGGTTGTATCAACGCATAAAGCGGTCTGATACGCTGGGCATAATCAGAAATATAAGTCCTCCCAAAGTTTAAAAATCCCAGGAGGGATTGCAGTTTTTTCAATGTAGATGGAGGTTGCAATTGTGCACTTTTCTCCAGAAAGTGGGGGGCCAACCCCCTACCCTCATTATTGAGCTTGTAGCCCAAGAAGAGTACCACCAAATAGGGGATGTGTGACTTGGAAAAATTAAATTTGTACCCCAAGTCTGCAAAAAACAGAATAATGCGATCCACACACACAAGATGAGGTATTCATTTGTCATCTGTCAAATAAATGTCATCGACGTATAAGAAAGCATCAGGGTCTACGGCGTGCAAAAGAGACACTACACGCGCAGCAAAAGCCCCAGGACTGTTCTTATAGCCCATAGGCAAACGCGTAAATCGCTTCTGATTGCCGACCGCAGTAAATGGGGTCCCATGAGACAAATTGTGACTATAAAATCCATTATAAATATCCAGTGTTGTTTTGTATTTTTTGCAAACAATATTATTCACTAAAGCAGAGCTGTGTGTGTTTTGTACTGCAAATGTACGAACGCGACTGTTTAAATGTCTATAATACAAAACGATACAATACGAACCGTCGGGTTTCGGTATCGGAAAAGGAGGATTATTCATGGATGAAACACAGGGTTCAATGACACCCTGATATTCCAACTGGGTCAAAATTTCACGTACGGATGATTTTGCCCCCCGCTTAATCGAATATTTTGCCTGTGGCTGTGGCATAGACCGTAAAGGAATTTCATCTGCTGGTGAATCTTTATCCCAGCCCACCTAATTACGATACACAGCCGGCGCTAGGGCTAATGCCCATTCTGATGCGTAAGCTTGTTTAGCCTCTTCAGAGACGTAACAGGAAAAACTTGGGAGTATCACGCCCTCCCCTCGGGAAGAAGCCAAAATGAATGGAGGAGGCCAATCTGCATCCGCCAACAAAATGTCATAAGAGGAGGTAAGGTTGTACCAAAAGACAGCCTTAATTGTCCGTTTTATATCACCTTCAATTTGGAGGACTATCTCATAAAGCCTATCAGGGAGTGCCACTCGTGTATCTGCTGTTTCTACTGTAATGAAAGTATCAGTTGCTCTCGCCTCCAGACAAGGATGGAATGCCTCCCGCACTATGGTAACTTCTGCAGCTCTGTCGAGGAGTGTCACCGCCCATCTCCAATCGAGGAGTAGGGTTCTCACCATCTGAGGCATACTTTGCTGTTAAAGCGGCAACTTTCTTCTTCTGAAACGAGGCTCGAAAAGGAGGTAGTCCCTCTGGCTTGGCTTTTACGTCAAACTGGCGTGGCGGATCACGTTGTTGCTGAGTGGTCTCACCTTGTCTGCGATCCTGTTGCTCTCCTCCATCGAACTGTGGATCCGATGATTCCTGAAAGGAACGAGGAGAGTGCGGATCAGAAACTTGAAACCTCTCTGGTGTCTTAATTTTAGAGCGGTCACGCAAATCATATCTACGTTCAGAAGCATCAGGTATTGGTAAACCCGCATGCGAACCTTGCTTCTGCTGTTGCTGCCGCTGATTCCTATTCCAAGCCTATTAGGAAAGACTGGATGCCCCTCCTTTTCAGACGGGGGCTTATTCTGTATTGGAGTTAAAGATCTAATTCCCAGATTATTGCACCCCAAGGATTTATATACATTCGCAATAATCTTCGGCAATTCACATTGTTTATCCACATCAGCTACTGCCTCTAGGCGCTGAGTCACCTGTAAGCTAACTGCTTCCCCCTTGACGTTAGCAAGAATCATTCTAGACTATAGGGAATACAGCCACCAATCTCATCCCCAACTCCAGGGCAGCCTCTGCCCCGTGTTCATCTTGAATCTTCTTAAGAACCGACGGAAGCACGGTCATAGAGGGGGTGCCAAAACACAGTGATTAAACCGCAGCAAACACCTTCCCCCAAGTGGTGCAATCAACCAGATTGGGAATAAGGCCTTTAGGTAAGCTCATTGTAAGTATCCTGTGTTTATCCACAGGAGACGTATGTGGAAAAACAGCTTTGCGTTGCTCAAATTTTTGGGTCATCCAGAAGGGAAAATCATCCCTATTCTGTGGATGCTTCCCAACCACTGATTTAATCATGATAGGACTAATAATCACGCCACCACCATGACCTGGTGGCTGAGCGCCACCAGCCGGTGCCGCCGGTATATTACGAGACATATATTGAATGACACTTCTGTGTATATGAATTAAAGATGTGTGTAACGCACGTAGCTCTATAATTGTAACACCAAGATAATTTGGATGAGGTGTAAATCGCACCAAAATGGGCCATGTGGCCACGTCAACCGATAAGGGGCCGAGAAGGACCACAGATACAGGGTGAGGAAGGGCACCATTAAACCATGTGGTGTGCTCCCAAGCCGACAACAGAACTTCAAGTAAACGATACGGACGATAAACTTGTGGAACCGCACCACGTTCATATTCATGAAAGAAGTTATCGTTCCCATCAACCTCTGGAAACTTAACCCAAGAGTAAAAAACTTCGAAGCGGAAAGCTGCGTCTGCCTCTACCATGAATATAAAATCTGCTCCTGCAACCGGGACTCCATGTCGAGTCAAATGAGCAGTAACTGCTGCACGATTAGGCGCAGTGATGTTAATTGGTTGCGCCATTATAGACACCGCAAAATGGTAGCACAACACTGGGTCTAGAACAAATAAAAAGCAACCTTTTAATATTCAAGCTTGAAAAAACCTATTACACTCTAATATAGGAGGTTAATCCCTCGCACCACGGACATCTCCGAAACTGGTGAGCGGTATTGTGGACAAGCACAAGCACTATTCAGGGTTCTTGTATCAGACCAAACGTTGGTGGCGCCATGTTGCAGGGATTCTGCACATACACAGAACTATGCGCAGGAATATGGCACCTCGGTGTATAGGGGCTAAGCCTTCCCACCACCTTAGTGCCCACGAGCCCAGGACCGACTAGCTAAAGTGTCTCACTCGCTCTCCTACACACTCATGAAGAAGCAAATGATTAGTCACCCCAGAACACAACACTCCCGGATCTCTCAGGAATCGTGGTAACAAGACACACCTTTTTGCTCACACTCTCGTGCCTGTCCACAATAAGAACTAACTGAGACACGAATATAGTTTAAAATGTTTATTTTAACTATTGTGCTCTAAAACGCAGTATATGAGCCACAAACAGCAGAAAAATGTATAAAACTAATACAGTTAGCATAGCAGCTAGGCCATATATCATGAAGGGAGATGTAATCATATAAAGACAGTGGAAAAAGGACTATAAGGCCTAACCACCCTCCCCTTGGTAAGAAGATGTAATATTATATAATAGAAGATCTCTGGGCTTTGTCAGCAGACCCCATACCATAGTGCCTAGATGGTATATCTATATCATAGGAACAGCATTGCTCTTCTCCCTGGAAAGCTCCCTCTCCAAGTGTGTGTTACCTAAACATGCATCCCCATAATATCAAAGTACCAGTTTCCAGAAGCAGTTGCATTATCATGTTTTGTCTAGGTGCTAGGGACTGACCAGAACAGAATAACAAGGGGCATTGTTTATCGACCTTGCTCACAGTGTTCAGACTAAACTCCAGGAACAGGCAGAGAACGAACAAAGCAGACGGTTCTCATGTGAAAGGCATAAACAGAGTCTTGCAAAAATAAAGCCATGTAGTAACATGCGCAAAAGCTGCATCATGACTGCTGGGCTCATGCTAACTTAGGGATGTCGACAATGTCCCAATCGGCCATGTGACTAACCCTGGGCAAAGCACTACGCTACGCTCGCGTAGTTTGCGAAGTTTGCGCTACTTCGCACAACGCGAATTGCACGTAGCACAGTGCAAACACGCGTAGCGCAGCGTAGCGTAGTGCAGCGGTCATTTTTTGCTTGCTCGCGGTCCTCAACGTCAAGTTGGCGACCGCGAGCAAGCAAAATGACATCCCGGCGAGACTTTTTCTCGTTCGCGATCAGCAACATCAAGTTGCCGATCGCGAGCGTGGAAAATAAACCTCCCGGCGAGATTCTCAACGCGGGGAGGTCAGGTTTCTCATTGCGAGTGGTCGCGTATGCTCGCGACCGCTCGCGATGAGAAACTACCAGTCCGCGTTGAGAAAGCTGCCGCTCAAGTAAAAATCTACTCGAGCGGCAGTAAAAGACAGCTCGCACTGTGCAAGATGCCGTTTTCAATGATTGCACAGTGCGGACAAGCATCCGGCACTGTGCAATCATTGCGAACAGTGCACTACGCAGTTCGCGTAGTGCTATGCGTAGCTCGCGTAGTGCGAACTGCACTTTGCGTAGCTTCGCGTAGCGCTACTTCGCGAACTACGCCCAGGCTTACATGTGACACTATCTGTTTCCATATACTAGATTGTTTGCTGTTGATTATTACCAATACTTCTGCACCTATTTACTCATGGCTTGAACAGCTGGAAAAGTCTCTAGTATTATTGAAAGAAACTATTCAAAATACAATGAATTACACACACTAGAATTGTGGTGGAGGTCTGTTTTCTTCCTTTGTTAACGGCAGGTCAAGACTCAATTTCCTTTTCCAATAATTATGCTTATGTTAATGTTCTTGTTCTCCATGTAAAGGTGCATAAAATAGGTAAAGATAGACTTGAGGCCTCAATCTCCTTCCCACGCAAATCCTGATTGGGTTTACACTTCCATTTCCATCGGAATCAGATGATAACTGGGGCACTATGTGAGTGCTCCAGTGCCTTTTGCCCACATGATTTGCGTCCGCTCAAGCCTGTCACAAGTTCGTACGAGAAGGCATGCCACATTCTTCGTTTGAACCCCTCCGAAAAAAAAACAAAAGCTGGGTTTCTACTACCGTGTTACATTTTTATTCTTAGCTATTTCATCTGACAAATGTCTCTGCCATATTTTTAGTACAACTTAATAAAGATATATGAGTGGCATGTAGCAATCTTGCAGAGATTAATACATTTTTCAAAAAAGTAAAATAAAAACATGGGGCACAAGTCGCAAACCCATTTTTGACCATGAACATATGTTTATATATCCATAAAATGGCTCAATTTTTTGTTTCAGTGTATCCACAGAAGGATACCTGTCTGGCTTACATATTTTTAAAACTGCGATAGTGTAGACTACACCTGCGTAAAGTATGCGATAGTAACACCATGCAAGGGTGGGGTAATGGGTAGAGCAAAGAGTGGTAATCCTTGATAGTTTGTGAATGTGTGGCCACTCACAAACTCCTCTCCAACCTTTCCACCACTTTTGAAATAGTGGGAGATTTATTTTAGAAAAGGACTCGAGGAACTCCCCTTCCTGAGTAGGAAGGGGAGCAGAAACAAACTTTTGGATGCTGTAGGGGAAACGGTCCGTCCATAAGGAAACATATCTTCCGCGTGGAGAAAAAACACAGAAAACAGAAAAGTGTAATTTTACAGTGGGCTACCTTTCCCCAATGCAGAGCTGTACTGTTCAACTCCACACCTTCCTAATATTATGCCTTAAAATCGTCCTGTTCTCCCTGTCAGGAAAATCTTAATTCATCTGGAAAACTTCTCTTCAAATCGGGATTATAACTTGGGTGTTAATGGCAGGATCTATGGTATTTGTTCATTCGGTAAACACAATACCCGGTGGTATTGGTATGCTCTGGGTGTGCAATTACAATCTGATTCTGCGTAAATGGTAAGAAGCTCCAAACTGCGAAAATGAAAGTACTGATGATATTTGACCTTGCAATTATTAATGTTGGCACATTCACCAGGATTACATATTTTTACATCTTTATATGTCCGCAACTGTTCAATAGGACCCACTGAATTAAGCGTATATCATATGGCACTTAGAGACGTATTTATGGCAAAGTGGCGCAGTGCAGTGCAGCAAGTCATTTTGCTGTACTGCATCACCGGGGAAGAGAAGGAATGTGTCGTATTTAAGTCATGCAGCACATTCCTGTCCTTTCCCCCTGCACTGGTGCACAATAGGCTGCCTAGCGCCAATTTAGACACCCTTGCACCGTGGTGCAAGGGTGCCTGCATTGCATGCAGAATAGTTTATGTGGAGGAAGGGGCAACTTCCTGCACAAAAACAATCCTTAGTGGCATATTCCTCTAACTATGGGCCCGATTCACAGAACTAACTTAAGACAAAATCCTAAACTTACTACCATTTTGGTATTCACAGAAGGCACTTACTCATTTTGGTATTCACAGAAGGCACTTACTCATTTTGGTATTCACAGAAGGCACTTACTCATCAATGAGTAAGTGCCTTCTGTGAATACTAAAAGGCACTTACTCATCAATGAGTAAGTACCTTCTGTGAATACCAAAATGAGTAAGTGCCTTCTGTGAATACCAAAATGAGTAAGTGCCTTCTGTGAATACCAAAATGGTAGTAAGTTTAGGATTTTGCCTTAAGTTAGTTCTGTGAATCGGGCCCTATGTGTGCAGCAGAATGCAGCACACAATGAGAGAGGAAGCAACGAGAAGAAATTAAGATGTTGCTCCTTGATACGCATCTCCTAGGGAGACGTATCTTTTTGGTGCATTCCCAGATTTGACACTTTTGGTAAATCTGGAAATGCGTCAAAACACCATGGGAGTTGAGTGGGAATGCCTCCCTTGCGCAGAGTAATGTAATGCAGATTTTCTGAGCTATTAGAAGTGACGCAAAGCTGCTTTGCATGCTTTCAAAAATCTGACTTAAGGTTTGAGTTGCTCTTGCACCACATTGCGTGGTGCAAGAGCGATGCATCATAAATCATAAATATGGCCCATAATGTGTATCACTTCACATGTTTCAAGCACACAATTTCATTTTATTAAATTGCTTTTTTAACAAGCTTACAAAGCACCAAACACGACATGCGGCACTGGAGCTTCGTTCATAATGAGCGCAGAAATATGTTACTGCAATATTAAAATCACACTCTCATGTTAATGTTCTGTTATCACCTATATGATACACTAATTGATTGTAATAAAGGATATTCCTATTATGATTCAGTAAAATATGACATGATAGGTCTACTCTGCACGATCTAATTATCAATTTCCCCACAAAGCTATCAGCAAACTGAAGTGAAGGCAGGCTGATTGCAAAATGTATTCGAAGCAGATAAATATAGGACAAACATCAGAAGACAAATTCCTTCAGACTTCTTAAACTCCTGCACCATATTTTTCAGTAGCAATTTTGGGCATAGAATACATAAACACTACGGGCCTAAAAGGTGGTACAAGCCAACAATTTTGTTAAATTGAGTTACCTATTAATAGAATCGTGCAGTTTGGTATTGCAGCAAGGATGCATCAGTGCTCAGTGTATGGGTAATATGCAAAGTGCATCATGGGAGCATCACTATTTTCAAGCAGAAGGCTATAGTTTATCAATGTATGGCAAATGTTTACAAAAATATACAAGTGGTAAAGTGCAATGTAACCTAAGTGAGCAAAACCAAAAACCACAAACACACAGTCTGATCTTTTCCCAGGTTGTCATGTATATGTTGTGTATGTACTCTGTGGTGCAAAGGTTTGTGCACAGGGCTGGCCAGCCTGTTTGTGTACCTTCATAGGATATGAGAGCAGCAGCATGCCATTTTTAATAAATATGCCTCTTCACCACTTTCTTCTGCATACGCTGAACAGCATAGCTACATTGTTTGCTGCTCAGCAATGTTCCAAAAAATAATAAATCTGCTCCGTAATGTCATTCTCAGTGGCTGTTCAAAACATGAATAATCAAAAAATAAATAACACAAGGAACCTACGCATTGATTTTCAACAAAGCATATTATATTGGTATTTTTCGATGTAAACAATGTATCATATTTGCAGTGAAAAGGTGTTCAGTGCTCAAGTGATTACGCAGTGAGTACAAATTGTAAAGTACACAGTGTGTAGAGGAAAGTGCGATAATGAAAAATAGCAATGAACTTTTTGTTCAACAAATGTAACAGTTCAATTTTGAGGAGTTTAATTCCATTTCAATTGTAAAAAGCATAGATGGCGTTTCAACCCAGGAAAGTAAATGGGTCATCATCAGGACTTTCTCCATGCACTGGTTATACCCTTGCATATTACATCACTTATAGCATGTGAAATCATAGCATTGATAACAACACTGATCCAGTGGATTCAATCTATCTCACAGTACTGGGCCCAAAACCCCTTTAATTTACTTAAGGGAAGTATACTCTTCTGGCTGTATCATTTGCAATTGCTTTACTTACTTGCTAACTTGGTCCTCAGATGGACTTTTTTACATCGCGCTGAGGGGAGAGAGGGTTAGCATCACTCATCTGATAAAATCCAATTAATAGTGCAACTGGTTTGGCTACACAATGAGGACCTGTAATCGGTAGCCAAATTTAAGAGTGCTTATTACAAATTGGAGATCAGGTTTAAGTAGATTACTCTCAAAATCAGACAGTATAGATATAGTATAGCAACACAGAAGCTTAGCCTCCTGAAGAAATGTATGCAAACAAGAATCAAACAAACAAGCAGTGCTGTTGTCGTTACGCAAAATAGTAACATTAATATCTGATGCTCAGAATACAATTTAACTTGGTCTTTCTTAGGCATTAGTAATTTAATCATCTTAAATACAACCAAGGCACATAACTGATCATAGTACAAATCTGAAAAAGACAATAGGGATTAGGCAAAAGAGTACAAGGAGTATTGACAACAATATTGCAGAAGCTTGGCCAGGAGTCTTCAAAGGGTATTAAAGTGTTGTTCTAAAACACACTTGGGGAAAATTAACGTGACATGGGGGAATGTTAATTTAAGGAGCCAAGGGGTTGGGGCTGTTGGGAAATGTGGAAAAATTGGTTCAGGTTAGAGTCCAAATGGGAGGCTCTGCAAAGAACATGCAGAAAGAGTTCAGCAAAGAAGTTCAGCATAAGGTCTGGAAAGAAAATCCAAAATTATCTGCCCTCATCGGCTCTCATCTGCATCTCCCTTCATCTTCGCGCATCATCCAGGGCAACCAATAAATTATAATTCCCGAAGTTCATTGTCACTCCCCTTTTGGTACATCATCAATAGTAGTTCATTGTAATTGTTGCAAAAGTCCATATAGTTGCACATGGTGTTTGGAATGGAACATCATAGGAAATTCACACTCTGAACATGGGAACATGTCTTCGGTAGCAATATTGGGTTTGGCTGCGCAAAAGCTTCTTGTTTGTATTCAGTTTAGGATTTTGTCGCGTGCCATGGAGGTTTAACTCTCTGGACCACAGAGTGTCTTATATAACCATACATGCGTCCTCTATCCTTAGAGGACGACCCTCTGGGCGCTGCAATGTAGATCGCATGTGCGATTAATGAAGTTCAAAATATATATCCACAATGATTTGTGAAGCAATTGTTTGATGAATACAGATTTTTATTCAATCCATGAATATATCCTTGTGTATGTACAATGCTTAAATCATCCTCTGATGTTTGTCAGACATTTTTAATGATATTCCCAATGCATTTCGTGCACACATGGGCACTTCATCAGGGGAAGTCTAAATAGAAAACAAAAAATTGCCTAAATGAGGGTCCACATCCTAAGATTCATGTGACTAATTCTTAAATTGAGACAGGTTCAATTATGTCTAATATATTGATTTACAAAAGAAAACAGACGTTGAATACCATGCACTATGTTAGTGTCTACTGTCTTGCCAAGTAATTATGTTAAAAGATTAGTGCAGAACGTGAGAACTTGTTATGAAATGCTGTGTGAGTTGCTAATTGATCAACGTGCGGGTGGCGTGGTGCCGAACATAATGGTGAACATACAATGATTCTGTGCATTCTAACGCCGATAAAGCGTTGTACAGGATGGCCAATGTGTGCGGATAGCTCGTTTGTATTGATGGCTCATGGTGGAATACCTTGATACTACGACCATTCTAGATTGTTCAATTTTTGTTGCTGGTTGTAATAATTCTTTATGAGTTTTGAGAGAACATTTCATCACTGCTTGTTGAAGTATCTCCTTCGGGTATCCGCGTTCCTGAAATCAACATACCATATTTTCAGTGCGAACACAGAAACTGAAACCTCCTCTTCAGAAGGTGATTCCAGACTCGTGACACAAAAGGGAACAGTTGAGCAACCATCCTCTTCAGCAACAACACAATCAACCACAAACGTTCCTTTTTTAGGGGGTGGCCAAAAAGACAGCGAATACCCAGGAGGGGCAAAAGACACAGATCAAGCAACATTGAATCCGAAAGTACCCACACAAATGGGCAAACGCAACAGGGGGAAGAGAACCTGAATAATAACCAATTAGTCATCAACATTTCAACATACAAACTAAATCAGACGGAGATTCAAACCTTACAAAAAGGTACGTCTTTTGTACCTAAACATCACACCAACAGGTTAGAATTAGATGTCAGCCTATTTAAACTCATGCATAACTTGAGATTACGTCATTTCTTTGAGAACATTGTGCAACCTCACGAAAAAGAAGAAGACAAACAACTGAAAAATCTAAGGATCAAAAGCACTTATCAGGCACCCGTGAGCCATAAGACGTTGGATTCTTTCAAAAATCTAGTTAAAAATGACATCATGAAATTAGACTTCAAGAAACGTTCCAAACTGCAGAATCTTTCCAAGAAAGAACTTAACACACTGAAGAAACTTTCAAACAATCCCAATATCATCTGTCAAAGGGCAGATAAAGGAGGAGCTCTAGTGCTAATGGATACAAGCTTTTACAAATCACAAGTCAATTTACATGTAAATGACAGAGAGACATACATCCCATTAGGACACAATCCAACTGAACATTTTCAAGAGCAACTACTCCAGATCCTAACTAAAGCCAGTGAAGAAGGAATAATAACTGAGAAAACCCAAAAATTCCTAATACAATCACATCCAAGAACACCAACTCTATACATGCTTCCAAAAATCCATAAGGACCTCAAACATCCACCTTTCCGTCCAATAGTTACAACAAAAGGAAGCATACATGAAACAATAGGGACATTTTTGGATACACACCTGCAAGAGTTTGTGATAAAGATGAACACCTATGTCAAAGACACCACTGACTTTTTAAACAAAGTCGAACAAATTAATTTGCCTGACAATGAAGAAGTATGGATGTGCACCATCGATGTTAAATCCCTCTATACCTTCATCCCCCACAACTTAGGGATTGAAGCAGTTGAAGAGATCCTCTTAGAGTCACAATTGAACCTCGACTTTCAAGTATTCCTTATGGAGCTTTTAACCTTCACACCATACCAGAGCTATTTCAGATGGGAAGAAGAGTACTATTTGCAACTAACAGGAACTTCGATGGGCAATTGTGCAGCTCCTGTCTATGCGAACACCTTCATGAGTGTGTTTGAGAACAGACACATCTTGAGTTTGGACACTTGGAAGAAACACGCACATTTATTTTTACGTTACATTGATGATATTTTTGTACTGTGGCGAGGCACATATTTGGATTTGACAATGGCTCTGAAACATCTGAACACAATCAATGAACGAATACAGTTCACTTACCAGATCGATAACTCTTCCATTGCATATCTAGATGTATTATTGACCAGAAAGGGCAATAAAATTGAAACTACCTTATTCAAGAAGCCAACAGATCGTAACAATCTCCTGCACTATAGAAGTTTTCACCAGCTTCCATTGAGAAATCATCTACCACTTTCGCAACTCCTCAGAGTTAAAAGAATAGTATCTGAACACACAGAGTTACAGACACAGACTGAAAATATGGTATGTCGATTTCAGGAACGCGGATACCCGAAGGAGATACTTCAACAAGCAGTGATGAAATGTTCTCTCAAAACTCGTAAAGAATTATTACAACCAGCAACAAAAATTGAACAATCTAGAATGGTCGTAGTATCAAGGTATTCCACCATGAGCCATCAATACAAACGAGCTATCCGCACACATTGGCCACTATTGGCTAGTGAACCGGACTTCAAAGGTATTTTCAGTAATGAACCAATGTTTGCCTACACAAGAAGTAAAAATATTCAGGAACTCCTTAAACCAACTGACAGTCTAGAGTCGGTCTCACACAAAGGAACGATGCCCTGCCATAATTGCAGCAATTGCCACAGTATAATCAAAGGCAACACCTTCATGCACCCAATGAGAGGGACACCAATAAAACTAAATGTTACAGCTACCTGCGACACCTCAAACGTAATTTACCTCTTGAAATGCCCTTGCGGCCTAGTTTACGTCGGCAAACCCAACAGAAAAATAAAGACTCGAATACTTGAACATAAGAGCAATATCAGGACGAAAAACATCAAATCAATAGTAGCGACTCACTTCAATGAGAGACAACACAACATTGCACAACTGAAATTTACCATATTAGAAGTTGTGGCGAAAATTGAAGGGAAAGACAATAACAAAGTCCTCTTACAGAGGGAAAACGATTGGATCTATAGGCTAGATTCAATGAAACCAAAGGGACTCAATGATCGCTTGGAATTTGCTTGTTACCTGTGATCATTCATTTGAACCATGAACTTACTATTTATGCATGGATAATTTTGTTTTCGACACTTCATGTCTTGCATTTTTTCTGTTTACATTATGTGCTCCAGGATACATTTCTTTACATATATTTTTTTACTTATATTTTTTTCCCAGTATCTGCACCCCATCCTCAGACTTGACTGAATTACAGTCCGACGTCTCTGAGCTTTTATCACTCAGAGCTGCTACAAACACAGTACCACGTTAATACACCATACTAACCCAAACCAACATGGCGCACACCTTCTGCGATAGATTGATAAGAATTCACATAGCCGTGATCGATAAACGACATGCACATATTTTTATCTGCCTCTTGCAACCACGAGTAATCGCTGTCACAGAAATATGTTATGTGATAAATACACAAAACGAGTAGTTCGATGTTAGAAATCACACTAACCCACTATAAGATGGCGCCCATACACTTTAACCATTCGGGAACAGGTCACATGACTGCAAGTCCGTCTTCACTATCTTTGATAGACGCCTGATATGAATGGCGTTTCACATGAACAAACATAACAGCGATACTCGGAATACACTGCCAAGACGCGGTATTATCTACCGGAAGGTAAGATCCCGGTATCCGAATTCACGAGCTAAATACAACTTTTTTTGCACCAGCTTCACGCAGAGACACTGGTATAGCACGATTTTGGAACTATCAGCAACGCGCACTGTGATGTTTCATTGATAAAGTAGCGCACTAACTTTTTTCACTCTTGAAATATACTAGATTTATGATTCCATCATAGATCATGACATCCTGTACAACGCTTTATCGGCGTTAGAATGCACCAAATCATTGTATGTTCACCATTATGTTCGGCACCACGCCACCCACACGTTGATCAATTAGCAACTCACACAGCATTTCATAACAAGTTCTCACGTTCTGCACTAATCTTTTAACATAATTACTTGGCAAGACAGTAGACACTAACATAGTGCATGGTATTCAACGTCTGTTTTCTCTTGTAAATCAATATATTAGACATAATTCAACCTGTCTCAATTTAAGAATTAGTCACATGAATCTTAGGATGTGGACCCTCATTTAGGCAATTTTTTGTTTTCTATTTAGACTTCCCCTGATGAAGTGCCCATGTGTGCACGAAATGCATTGGGAATATCATTAAAAATGTCTGACAAACATCAGAGGATGATTTAAGCATTGTACATAGACAAGGATATATTCATGGATTGAATAAAAATCTGTATTCATCAAACAATTGCTTCACAAATCATTATGGATATATATTTTGAACTTCATTAATCGCACATGCGATCTACATTGCAGCGCCCAGAGTGTCGTCCACTAAGAATAGAGGACGCATGTATGAACATGTCTTCGGTCCCAGACTTATGGGACATGTATCTATTACTTGCTACAAGAAATATATCAATTCAGATTACCAGTTGTTGAGAACTCCTGCAAAGAAAGGTAGTCAGAAAAATGCAAGAACATAATGAATTCCCTTGGCCACAAACCAGTCCTTTAGTATAATGCAGCTAACTTAAGACATCAACTTCTCTAATGCACAATTTACATGCATGTGCACGTTTAAACATATATGTATAGAATATTTCTTTAGTACTTTAAGTCCACTAAATCATATAGCAAGCAATGGGACTGCATAACAGTAAATATACTTGAGAACTGCATTCAAGAGTATATACGTGTAACATTAATGCATATATTGATAAAACTTTATAGTTTAAACTATTCTAATATCTTTCGTGTGTAAGGATCAACTAAAGCTAAGAACAGCATTTTTCTAGCACACACAAAATTGCACACACTTATGAATGAAATGAAAAGCTTCAGCAATTAAATGAAAGGATGGTTTAAAGATGAATTACACATTGCAAATGTCTCATTATTAAGTATAATATGTGCTATTATTCATAAATCCTTTCTAGTAGTAAAAATTATATAAATGCATTAATACACGTCAGTCACTTTATTAAAAAATTATTTTCCATTTAGAGACATCTTTTGTTACTAAAGTTTTGTTCTGTGTTAATCATCAAATGCATTTCTCTTCGACATTAGTGAGACACGCTATGTGAAGACTCACTGCATCAGCAGTATCGAGTGTAATGTGTGTCAGAATCACAAAGAAACGCATAATTTATCTGCAGAGTGCACGTTCATTTTATGTATCAGGTATCAGTCGTTTTAAGCTTTTGTGACGTATAAAGAATGGGCAACTTTACGATGCACCAACACTTAACAGCATCTAAAATACCATAATCTGTGGGAACACAGTGCATTGTAGAGTGGCAAATTATAGTTAAAGTAGTGTGGGATGGGGTGACAACAAGACTGTGTATGGGGGTGCATGGCCTATTAATTATAATTTAATTATAACTTTAAATTTTCTAACTTTTGTACATTATAAATTGGGTTTGTATTGAAAGAATAAATAAGGTTTTCCTAACCGTAGCAGCCATAAACCTTTTTTTTCATTGAATATATATCGGCGTGGATAGCACTATGCTAATCCCATGCTTAAAAACTTTGATAGAAAAGCAGACATTTGAGGTGAGCAAATCTAGAGTGTCGCTGGAGTTGAGGGTGCTCTATACAGAAACTGCCTTCCACCTAAACTTAAGAACTACCCAGAGTTCTCTTCTTTTATATATATATATATATATATATATATATATATATATATATATATATATATATATATATATATATATTTTACACACAAAGGACGCGGCACTCAGGAGTGAAGATAGTTCAATTGAGTTTATTGCACAACTCAACCAACGCGTTTCAGCCCTCTCACGGCTTTGCTCACGGTTAGTGAGTCCTTTCTTTATTGCACTATTTAAACCCAGCTGGCCTTAATGTGGCATTCTGGGACATGTAGTGCATTACATTCAACAATACATAATTTACAGAAAAGAAAAACGTAACTGTTATTGTTATTTTCAATGGAAGATAGTAGGTTTTAACAGCATATTTATAAAACCTCATGATTTAGTATCCTGTGACATTATTTCAAATTCACACATATCATTATTATGTGTTAGTAAAAATATTGTTCCAGAGTTTAGTACTCAACATTTGTTTTCCGATATATTTATCCACATTTAATTAAAAAAAAATTACGTCAGATGGAATCACGTTATATTGTCAGACTCAAAACAAAGACCCCGAGGGGATGAACAATGACGAAGAGCTTTATATACATTTGGGATGAACAATAATAAAAAGTTTGTTATTGTAACTATAATCAAAAAAGACTAGGACATTACAGTTTAAATACAAAGGATACTAGATCCGATTAATTAAATGTGGATAAATATATCGGAAAACAAATGTTGAGTACTAAACTCTGGAACAATATTTTTACTAACACATAATAATGAGTTGGGTTTAAATAGTGCAATAAAGAAAGGACTCACTAACCGTGAGCAAAGCCGTGAGAGGGCTGAAACGCGTTGGTTGAGTTGTGCAATAAACTCAATTGAACTATCTTCACTCCTGAGTGCCGCGTCCTTTGTGTGTAAAAATTGAATTTGGGGCCAGGATCCGGCCCCCACGCTGAGCACCCGCTGCACGAGCGCACTGATCAAAGGGATCACATTGTGGACATATATATATATATATATATATATATATATATATATATTATCTACTGGCGGTCGCCAGTAGATAGTTATAGTTACAACCTATTATCCATAGGAAATCCGCGACATTCTATTTGAAATAACTCTCTTGCCGGTTGACGTATCTTCGCAAAATTTTCAAACTTTGTGGCCCGCTCCGGTCCGCTCCTACCCTGAAAGTCTCGGGGGATTCGTCAGCGGGGGCCGAGAAAAAGGGGGTCCCAAAACGCGTTTTCCCCATGCATTTTTCCATAGGAAACTTTAGACACGGCTACAGCCCGAACTGCTGAACGGAATTACACCAAATTTGGCAAACAGGTAGTTCTTGGTTCAGAAAGAACCCTTTTTGTTAAATGGTGTAAATCCATTCAGTAGTTGCTGAGAAAATGAAAAGTAAAAGTTAGTGATATCTATGGCCGAGTAGGGTCCGCGTACCCTCAGCGCACCCTGCGCGCACCGTCCCGATCACGAGCTGCATGTTAATTGGCTGTCAACATTCCGATTCAGGAAATGTTGGCAGCCATTTTGTCCTCGGTAGAACCGAGGGACAGAAACAAGTGCGCAAAGCGCACAAAGGGGGCAGGGTAGAAACACCCTGACCCCTAGGTTTGCTCAGGGGTCCCACAAAGACCCCCTGGGCAAAAAAAAAAAATTTCTTTTTTTAAAATCGGCAGGATGCGCTCAGGGTGCGCGAATCCTGCCCAAAAAAAATCGAAGCGCGGGCTCCCGCGCTCGATGTTAATTGGCCCCGGGTGGGCCAAGTCCCGGAGGCATGGTGGGGGGATAATTTAATGTGTGGGGGCCTCAAGGGCCCCCAAGCCCCGGGGACCGCCACCCCCGGGGCTTTTTAGAAAATGGTGCGGGAGGGCTCTGAGCCCTCCCGCAGCCCCGAGGACCACCACCTCCCCGGGGCTTTTTTAATACATTATAAAACCTGTGTGGGGGGCTCCAGCCCCCACACGCCCGAGACCGCCACCTCCCGGGGCACTAAACATTTTAATATGGGGGTCCGTTACGGACCCCAGAGCCCGAGGACCACCACCTCCCCGGGGCTGTGTACTGAATGGGAGGGGGCCGCGCGGCCCCCTCCTGGAGCCCTTGATGGCCCTGGGGACCACCACCCCCAGGGCCGGCTCCTGCAGTGTCCCGGGTGCCTACCCCGGGACACTGTAGTTTGCTATGGCAGGATGGGAGCCTCGCGGCTCCCGTCCTGCCATAGCAAACTGCTTTGGATATTGGAAGAGAGAGCAGGGAAACCTGCTCTCTCTTCCAATATATAAAGTAGATTGCTTTTCCACATGGGGAGCTGCATCTTAGCAGCTCCCCATGTGTAAAAGCAATGCCGGCTCCCGTAGGACACGGGGAGCCGGCGGGACTGTGGGGGGTTTGGGGACCCCCCCACAGTCCCCAACGGAGAGGGCCAGCCCCGGGGGATGGGGTCCCCGGGGCAAGTAGTGGCCCGGGAGGGGGGCCACGCGGCCCCCCTCCCCAAAAAAGAGAAAAAAAATTTAAAAAAAAAAATGGAAAGGCCGGCCCCGGGGGATGGGGTCCCCGGGGCCTTAAAATGGCCAGAGGAGGGGGCCACGCTGCCCCCCTCAAAATAATAAATATAGAGGCCATGCCCCGGGGGATGGGGTCCCCGGGGCCAATACAGGCCCAGGGAAGGGGGCCACGCGGCCCCCTTCCCGTTTTTTTTTTGTAATTTAAAAAGGGGTAAGGCCCTGGGGGATGGGGTCCCCAGGGCCCAAAAAGAGAAAAAGGAAGGGGGCCACACAGCCCCCCTTCAGGGGACACATTTTTTTTTTTTTTAAACGATCGGGCCCGCAGGCCCCGCCCCTTCCTTCACCACTCTGCAAACGCGCCCCTGGCGAGTTTGCAGAGGAGGAACGAATTCCCCTTGAATACTGGGGGTCCCTGGGGGCCAACTAGCCCACCAGGAACCTCCAGTATGCGCCAGGGGCTGCCTTGCAGAGAGGTGTACAGAGGCCACGCCCCTTTTACACCTCTCTGCAAGGCAGCTCTGTGGCGCTTTTGGAGGTATATGGTGGGCTAGTTGGACTCCGGGGACCCTCAGGATTCAAGGGGACTTAATCCCCCAACTTAAAACGCGCCACGGGCGCGTTTGCACAGTGGTGAAGGGAGGGGCGGGGCTTCAGGTGACATGTGTGCAAACAGGCCCCGTGGCGCGTTTTAAGATGGGAATTAAATCCCTTCAATCCTGAGTGTCCCTGGGGGCCAACTAGCCCAACAGGTACATCCAGAAAGCGCCACAGAGCTGCGTTGCAGAGAGGTGTAAAAGGGGTGTGGCCTCTCTACACGTCTCTGCAACGCAGCCCCTAGCGCATATTGGAGGTTCCTGGTGGGCTAGTTGGCCCCTAGGGACCCTCAGGATTCAAGGGGACTTAATCCCCCAACTTAAAACGCACCACGGGGCGCGTTTGCACAGATGTCACCTCAGGCCCCGCCCCTCCCTTCACCATTGTGCAAATATTCTTCTAAAATCATCCGAAATACGAATTCCGATTTACTCACCTGTTATAAGGAGAGACCTCAGTGCTGCATCTTTCAGCCCAGTACTGTTCCTGAAAAGTAATTTTAACCGTACTTACCAGTAACTTGAATTTCCTTCCATAGGATATCATTGCCTTCTTTTTGCTGAAAAAGTTTCTAAGTGTTGATTTTTGAAACATACAAATATTCCTCTAAAATCAGCCGAAATACGAATTCCGATTTACTCACCTGTTATAAGGAGAGACCTCAGTGCTGTATCTTTTAGCCCAGTACTGGTCCTGAAAAGTAATTTTAACCGTACTTACCAGTAACTTGAATTTCCTTCCATAGGCTAACATTGACTGGTTTCACTTGGAAATTCTTCTAAGTGTGGAGTTTTGGAACTTTAAAATATTCCTCTAAAATCAGCCGAAATACGAATTCCGATTTACTCACCTGTTATCAGGAGAGACCTCAGTGCTGCATCTTTCAGCCCAGTACTGGTCCTGAAAAGTAATTTTAACCGTACTTACCGGTAACTTGAATTTCCTTCATAGGCTAACATTGACTGGTTTCACTTGGAAATTCTTCTAAGTGTGGAGTTTTGGAACTTTAAAATATTCCTCTAAAATCAGCCGAAATACGAATTCCGATTTACTCACCTGTTATCAGGAGAGACCTCAGTGCTGCATCTTTCAGCCCAGTACTGATCCTCAAAAGTAATTTTAACCGTACTTACCAGTAACTTGAATTTCCTTCCATAGGATATCATTGCCTGCTTTTTGCTGAAAAAGTTTCTAAGTGTTGATTTTTGGAACTTTAAAATATTCCTCTAAAATCAGCCGAAATCCGAATTCTGATTTACTCACCTGTTATCAGGAGAGACCTCAGTGCTGCATCTTTCAGCCCAGTACTGATCCTCAAAATTAATTTTAACCGTACTTACCGGTAACTTGAATTTCCTTCATAGGCTAACATTGACTGGTTTCACTTGGAAATTCTTCTAAGTGTGGAGTTTTGGAACTTTATAATATTCCTCTAAAATCAAACAAAGTACGAATTCCAATTTACTCACCTGTTATCAGGAGAGAACCCAGTGCTGCATCTTTTAGCCCAGCACTGACCCTGAAAAGTAATTTTAACCGTACTTACCAGTAACTTATATTTTCTTCCATAGGAATCCATTGTCTGGTTTTCAGCAGAAAAGTTTCAAAGTGTCGATTTTCACAAACTACAAATATTCCTTAAAAATCGCCTGTATGACTTAAACGCATTCTTTCAACTGTTTACAGGAGATGCACCAGTGCTGGAACCAGGATCCAACACTGAGTAACAAAAAGTAACGATAACAGTTTTTACCTCCTAAGTGAATTTCCTTCCATAGGATAACATTGGTGATTCTATGAGAAAAAGTTTCTAAGTGTCAACTTTTAAAATACAATAATATTCCTTAAAAATCACGAGTGTAACCAAAACGCTTTTACTCAACTGTTTACAGGAGATGTGCCAGGACTGAATCTAGGATCCAGTCCTGTGGTTAGAAAAGTAATCCATAAAGTAACTAATTGCATTTAACTAGAAATTCACATTGAGCTGAATGTTGCATTGTGTTTGAAAATGTGTTGCCCATTGCAACAACTGTAACTACTGAACTTAAAAGTCTATTGCCTATGTGCAAAGTATTTAAACTAAAGTAATTCATTCTGAGAAAGTATTTTTTGTAATGTAATGTATAATGTAATTACAATGTAATTTAAAAAATAAAATATGTTATATAAAATTGTTTCTAAAAATGTAGTAAATCAGTATTAAAAAAATGTATATAACAATTAATACATTTAAAAATTGTCATTTACAAAACCTTTGAAATTCACTGAAAAAACCGTAGGTTTCAGACATGTTATAGTTACAAATTAGCATTTAAAAAACCTTTGAAATTCACTGAAAAAACCATAGGTTTCAGGGACGTTATAGTTACAAATTAGCATTTAAAAAACCTTTGAAATTCACTGAAAAAACCATAGGTTTTAGGGACAGTTATAGTTAGTTGGACATTGCACTCGTACAAAACCCGTGAAATTCCCCCGTTATAGTTAGTCCAGCTAACTATAACTCGCGCCCCGCAATGCACTGCTGATGACGTCACATATTACATCACTCATGACATGGTCAGTGACATCACTGATGACATCACTGATGACATCTCAAATGACATCACTGATGACATCATCCATGTGATAATTTCATGCATCTTCTCACACCCTAATATAACCTTTGATACACCCACTCTAAATTACAGAATGCCATTCGCAAAACCATAGACACTCCAACACCAATAACTACATACCCACACACTGTTTCTTAGGTCTATGCACACATCCACTCACTCACCCGTACAGTCACTCATACTTACGGTCACTCAGTACAGGACTATCATATGCACTCATACTCCTATATAGACACTCAAACACCGCCACTCATCCATAGAGGTACTCACACACCTAGTCAGTCATGCAAATAATTAAACACACTACCATTTACTCACCTATACAGTTATACACACACCAGCTCACTTACTCATACAAATACTAGCACATTCTTACGCTCTTATACAATCACTGATACAAGCACACACTCATCCATACAGCCACTATCACAATCAGTCACTCTCGCTTATAGCTATTTATATACTCCAACACACATATGTACTGCCTTTCACATATGTAGTTACTCACACATGTACCACTGGGACATACATTCACTCACTAACACACTCTTACACACACTTACCCACCCATACAGTCTATCACAGATGCACTCTTGATACCATCCACCCAGTGAATCACCCACTCACACATCTATGCACAGAGTCGCACACACCCCTCCCACACAAACACTCAGGCACCCATACAGATACTCACACAAGCATTCAATAACTCAAATAGACACTCATGTAGCTATTCACAAACACATGCAGCCACTTACACAGCAACAGACAGACGGATACAGACATTCACCCAGTTTAGTCACTAACCCATGCATTCAGTAAGATACGTTAAATCACTCACTTATACAGTCAGTCACGCACCTACTAAATCATCCATACAGACACTTACACACCCACTCATTCTTCAATACGTCTTTTCATATATATATTAAAAATATTTAAACTTTAGAGAAACACACAGTCACTGGATGATGTCATCAGTGATGTCATCAGTGATGTCATCAGTGATGTCACTGACCATGTCATGAGTGATGTAATATGTGACGTCATCAGCAGTGCATTGCGGGGCGCGAGTTATAGTTAGCTGGACTAACTATAACGGGGAATTTCACGGGTTTTGTACGAGTGCAATGTCCAACTAACTATAACTGTCCCTAAAACCTATGGTTTTTCAGTGAATTTCAAAGGTTTTTTAAATGCTAATTTGTAACTATAACGTCCCTGAAACCTATGGTTTTTTCAGTGATATATATATATATATCACCACTTTTCCCCAAGGGATTCCGCTCGCACTCACGATTAAGAAGACATCCAAAGTGCAATTATAACAATGCTAATTTATTTCAGCATGCCAGAAACATCTCTACGCGTTTCGGTCTCTTCAGAGACCTTGCTCACGAGAATAACAATTCAGCAGTTACTGTGCTTTTTTTTTGTTGCTTTTTTCTCTAGCAGTGACACAAGTGGTTAAAATTCAATCCACTGTGATCATACAACGAGCATTGTCGCACTTAATCACTGTCTACTTATATAGATCGTGGAGTGTATGCAGCACTTATAATTTCAACAGTAAGCAAACATTACTCTGCAACATATATAGATTTAAAAAAATCTTTTAAAAAAAAATTCTTAAAAAAATTATTCACATAGTTTGCACTTATTATTTTTTCACTGTCCATTATGGATTGGGGTGAAGGGTTGAACTACATGACCCAGAATGCTTAGCCGGTGGCGGCAGGAAGTGATGAAATTATTGGTCTTGTATGTTTTAAAAAAAGCACAGTAACTGCTGAATTGTTATTCTCGTGAGCAAGGTCTCTGAAGAGACCGAAACGCGTAGAGATGTTTCTGGCATGCTGAAATAAATTAGCATTGTTATAATTGCACTTTGGATGTCTTCTTAATCGTAAGTGCGAGCGGAATCCCTTGGGGAAAAGTGGTGAGATTTGTCAACGGCTTGGCTCTGCCGTACCGCAACCGCACCGCCTTCGAGCGCCCAGGAGTCAAAAAGTGGGCCGCTTTGGAAGGAATATATATAGATATATATATATATATATATATATATATATATATATATATATATATATATATATATATTATCTACTGGCGGTCGCCAGTAGATAGTTATAGTTAGTACCTATTATCCATAGGAAATCCGCGACATTCTATTTGAAATAACTCTTGTGCCGGTTGACGAATCTTCGTGAAAGCTTCCAACTTGTTGGGGCGCTCCGCTCCTACCCTGAAAGTCTCGGGTTGATTCGTCAAGCGGGGGCCGAGAAAAAAGGGGGGTCCCAAAACGCGTTTTCCCCACTCATTTTTCCATAGGAACCTTTAGTCGCAGCTACAGCCCGAACTGCTGAACGGAATTACACCAAATTTGGCAAAGAGGTAGCCCTTGGTTCAGTGTCGTGCCTTTTGCTTAAATGGTGTAAATCCGTTCAGTAGTTCCTGAGAAAATCAAAAGTAAAGTCACATATATATCTATGGCCGAGTAGGGTCCACGTATCCTGAGCGCACCCTGCGCGCACCGTCCCGATCACGAGCTGCATGCTAATTGGCTGTCAAGTGGCTGTCAACACTCCAAATCAGGAAGTGTTGGCAGCCATTTTGTCCCTCGGTAGAACCGAGGGACAGAAACAAGTGCGCAAAGCGCAAAAGGGGGCAGGGTAGAAACACCCTGACCTCCTAGGTCTGCTCAGGGGGTCCCACAAGGACCCCCTGGGCAGAAAAGCATTTTTTTTTAAACGGCGGGATGCGCTTAGGGTGCGCGGATCCCGCCGATTAAAAAAAAAAGCACAAGAAACAAGTGCGCAAAACGCACAAAGGGGGCAGGGTAGAAACACCCTGACCCCTAGGTCTGCTCAGGGGTCCCACAAGGACCCCTGGGCAGAAAAACATTTTTTTTTTAAATCGGCGGGATGCGCTTAGGGTGCGCAAATCCCACTGATTAAAAAAAAAAAACACAAGAAACAAGTGCGCAAAACGCACAAAGGGGGCAGGGTAGAAACACCCTGACCCCCTAGGTCTGCTCAGGGGGTCCCACAAGGACCCCCTGGGCAGAAAAAAGCAACAACAAAAAAAAAAAAGACCGGCATCGTGCCGAGGCCCCGCCCCCTCCCTGCAGCAGTACTGGGGGTCCCTGGGGGCCAACTAGCCCACCAGGAACCTCCGGTATGCACCAGGGGGCTGCGTTGCAGAGAGGTGTACAGAGGCCACGCCCCTTTTGACACCTCTCTGCAACGCAGCTCTGTGGCGCTTTTTGGAGGTACATGGTGGGCTAGTTGGACTCCAGGGACCCTCAGTATTCAAGGGGACTTAATCCCCCAACTTAAAACGCGCCACGGGGCACGTTTGCACAGTGGTGAAGGGAGGGGCGGGGCTTCAGGTGACATGTGTGCAAACAGGCCCCGTGGCGCATTTTAAGATGGGGAATGAAATCCCCTTCAATCCTGACGGTCCCTGGGGGCGAACTAGCCCACCAGGTACGTCCAGAAAGCTCCACAGAGCTGCGTTGCAGAGAGGTGCAAAAAGGGGCGTGGCCTCTGAACACCTCTCTGCAACGCAGCTCCCTGGCGCATACTGGAGGTACAGGGTGGGCTAGTTGGACCCCAGGGACCCTCATGATTCAAGGGGACTTAATCCTCAACTTAAAACGCGCCACGGGGCGCGTTTGCACAGATGTCACCTCAGGCCCCGCCCCCTCCCTTCACCATTGTGCAAATATTCCTCTAAAATCAGCCGAACTACGAATTCCGATTTACTCACCTGTTATCAGGAGAGACCTCAGTCCTGCATCTTTCAGCCCAGTACTGGTCCTGAAAAGTAATTTTAACCGTACTTACCAGTAACTTGAATTTCCTTCCATAGGCTATCATTGACTGGTTTCACTTGGAAATTCTTCTAAGTGTGGAGTTTTGGAACTTTATAATATTCCTCTAAAATCAGCCGAAATACGAATTCCGATTTACTCACCTGTTATCAGGAGAGACCTCAGTGCTGCATCTTTCAGCCCAGTACTGATCCTCAAAAGTAATTTTAACCGTACTTACCAGTAACTTGAATTTCCTTCCATAGGATATCATTGACTGGTTTCACTTGGAAATTCTTCTAAGTGTGGAGTTTTGGAACTTTAAAATATTCCTCTAAAATCAGCCGAAATACGAATTCCGATTTACTCACCTGCTATCAGGAGAGACCTCAGTGCTGCATCTTTCAGCCCAGTACTGATCCTGAAAAGTAATTTTAACCGTACTTACCAGTAACTTGAATTTCCTTCCATAGGCTAACATTGACTGGTTTCACTTGGAAATTCTTCTAAGTGTGGAGTTTTGGAACTTTATAATATTCCTCTAAAATCAGCCGAAATACGAATTCCGATTTACTCACCTGTTATCAGGAGAGACCTCAGTGCTGCATCTTTCAGCCCAGTACTGATCCTCAAAAGTAATTTTAACCGTACTTACCAGTAACTTGAATTTCCTTCCATAGGATATCATTGCCTGCTTTTTGCTGAAAAAGTTTCTAAGTGTTGATTTTTGAAACATACAAATATTCCTCTAAAATCAGCCGAAATACGAATTCCGATTTACTCACCTGTTATCAGGAGAGACCTCAGTGCTGCATCTTTCAGCCCAGTACTGGTCCTGAAAAGTAATTTTAACCGTACTTACCAGTAACTTATATTTTCTTCCATAGGAATCCATTGTCTGGTTTTCAGCAGAAAAGTTTCAAAGTGTCGATTTTCACAAACTACAAATATTCCTTAAAAATCGCCTGTATGACTTAAACGCATTCTTTCAACTGTTTACAGGAGATGCACCAGTGCTGGATCCAGGATCCACCACTGAGTAAGAAAAAGTAACGATAACAGCTACTTACCTGCTAAGTGAATTTCCTCCCATAGGATAACATTGGTGATTCTATGAGAAAAAGTTTCTAAGTGTCAACTTTTAAAATACAATAATATTCCTTAAAAATCACTACTGTAACCAAAACGCTTTTACTCAACTGTTTACAGGAGATGTCCCAGGACTGAATCTAGGATCCAGTCCTGTGGTTTGAAAAGTAATCCATAAAGTAACTAATTGCATTTAACTAGAAATTCACATTGAGCTGAATGTTGCATTGTGTTTGAAAATGTGTTGCCCATTGCAACAACTGTAACTACTGTACTTAAAAGTCTATTGCCTATGTGCAAAGTATTTAAACTAAAGTAATTCATTCTGAGAAAGTATATTTTGTAATGTAATGTATAATGTAATTACAATGTAATTTAAAAAATAAAATATGTAAAAGTAAATTGTTTCTAAAAATGTAGTAAATCAGTATCGAAAAAAATTAATATAACAATTAATACATTTAAAAATTGTCATTTACAAAACCTTTGAAATTCACTGAAAAAAACCAAAGGTTTCAGACATGTTATAGTTAGGAATTAGCATTTAAAAACCTTTGAAATTCACTGAAAAAACCATAGGTTTCAGGCATGTTATAGTTAGAAATTAGCATTTTAAAAACCTTTGAAATTCACTGAAAAAACCATAGGTTTCAGGCACTGTTATAGTTAGAGTTTAGCATTTAAAAAACATTTGAAATTCACTGAAAAAACCATAGGTTTTAGGGACAGTTATAGTTAGTTGGACATTGCACTCGTACAAAACCCGTGAAATTCCCCCGTTATAGTTAGTTCAGCTAACTATAACTCGCGCCCCGCAATGCACTGCTGATGACGTCACATATTACATCACTCATGACATGGTCAGTGACATCACTGATGACATCACTGATGACATCTCAAATGACATCACTGATGACATCATCCATGTGATAATCTGATGCAGCTCCTCACACCCTAATATAACCTTTGATACACCCACTCTAAATTACAGAGTGCCATTCGCAAAACCATAGACACTCCAACACCAATAACTACATACCCACTCACTGATTCTTAGGTCTACACACACACATCCACTCACTCACCCGTACAGTCACTCATACTTATGGTCACTCAGTACAGGACTATCATATGCACTCATACACCTATATAGACACTCAAACACCGCCACTCATCCATAGAGGTACTCACACACCTAGTCAGTCATGCAAATAATTAAACACACTGCCAATTTACTCACCTATACAGTTATACACACACCAGCTCACTTAATCATACAAATACTAGCACATTGTTACGCTCTTATACAATCACTGATACAAGCACACACTCATCCATACAGCCACTATCACAATCACTCACTCTCACATATGGTCATTTATATACTCCAACACACATATATACTGCCTTTCACATATTTAGTTACTCACACATGTACCACTGAGACATACATTCACTCACTAACACACCCATACACACACTTACCCACCCATACAGTCCATCACAGATGCACTCTTGAAACCATCCACCCAGTGAATCACCCACTCACACATCTATGCACAGAGTCGCACACACCCCATCCACACAAACACTCAGGCACCCATACAGATACTCAGAGAACCAATCAATAACCCATATAGACACTCATTTAGCTATTCAGCAAATCCATGCATCCACTTACACAACAACAGACAGACGGATACAGACATTCACACAGTTTAGTCACTAACCCATGCATTCAGTAAGATACGTTTAATCACTCACTTGTAGAGTCAGTCACGCACGTACTAAATCATCCATTCAGACACTTATACACCCACTCATTCTTCAATACGCCTTTCCCTATATATATTAAACATATTTAAACTTTACAGAAACACACAGTCACTGGATGATGTCATCAGTGATGTCATTTGAGATGTCATCAGTGATGTCATCAGTGATGTCACTGACCATGTCATGAGTGATGTAATATGTGACGTCATCAGCAGTGCATTGCGGGGCGCGAGTTATAGTTAGCTGAACTAACTATAACGGGGGAATTTCACGGGTTTTGTACGAGTGCAATGTCCAACTAACTATAACTGTCCCTAAAACCTCTGGTTTTTTCAGTGAATTTCAAAGGTTTTTTAAATGCTAATTTCTAACTATAACAGTGTCTGAAACCTATGGTTTTTTCAGTGAATTTCAAAGGTTTTTAAAATGCTAATTTGTAACTATAACGTGCCTGAAACCTACGGTTTTTTCAGTGAATATATATATATATATATATATATATATATGGAAAATGTGAGTTTTGAGCCAAACTTTCAGGTTTGCAGGGCATTGTGAGTGAGAAAATGCATGGGATCCACGCAAGGTACAACACCCTGCATACTGTCTGAGGTAGGGTGCAAACTCCACAACCAGCCAAGTTTCGGAAAAAAAGGGCCGGTTTTGAGTGGAAAAATGATTTCTCCACGTTGGATTTTGGACGCTTTCTTGCGGTAGGCCCACACACACAAGTGAGGTACCATTTTTATCAGAAGACTTGGGGGAACGCTGGGAGGTAGGAAAGAATTTTCCATCACAGAAATGTGAGAAAAATGGGTGTTATTAAACAAAAAGAGGTTTTGTTATATTTCATATAGGTACCCCGATATAGGTATAGGTATCATCATAACCCTTCACCTACATTCTCTCCTATACTACATACATAACGGATTTCGAGGACTGACCTCTTGCCCAGTTACAATAATACACATAAGTAGGTAGGGTTTTTCCTGGACACTGGCCTCATAAATTATGCATGAGGAGTCTTAGTTTCTTGGAATCACAGCAGGACCATCATCTCCTGCATAATAACTGTGTATAAAGTTCATTCCCGACATCATCCTAAGTCCGATACTGGCACAGCAAGGTAGAACCCCTGGGGATACCTTAGGGTATATAAACACCACATCTTGCTGAGATAGGGAGGAGATCACGACTGCCATGCCAACACACTGACGCGAGACGCTGAGGTTCCTGCATGCAGATACTCCAGCTCGCAGTGGTCTGACATCCCTTGCGGGGTGTTTAGCTCGAGACCAGAACGGGGTCCCGCAGTCTAACATCAGGTAATGGGGTTGGCTTTATCCTAGAGGGATTCTTGGCTTTACACCTACTCACATGCTAGGTACACTTAGGTAGATCTAGTTAGGGTGCATCGTAGGAGTACGCATTTTATTGCCATGTATTTTATATACTCGCCTATATTTATGATTTTAGCAAAATGGTAGAAACCTACCATATGTTTACTTTCTTAGTGCTGCTACTCATTTATATATGCTACTGTCTACTGGTGATTTCAGTGCACTTATTTTACGCTAGAATAACGACTGTTCAATAAATACTTATTGAAAACGTCCCAACCGTTTATTCTGTGTATCTCTCTGAGAACAAGTGAGCACAAGTGACTGAGCGAAAAGTAAGTTACTGTTTCCACGGTCCTGAGGGATCAGGGTTGTCATGTTCGAGTAGTTGCCAAGAACTATTCTCTCCTTGGTAAGGGGAGGTTATAGTGGCATCGCGAGCTAGCTGGTACACAGGCCAACATACCCGGTGGTGGTGTCTGGAATCAGTCTGGACACCAGTCCGCAGTGTATGTTGTCTAAACGCGCAGATCCTATATAGGTCTTATAGGAACTACAGGACATGGCGCCGCCAACGTTGGTATTGGCACTTATTTAACAGTCAAATCTGAGTAGTTCAGTCGTGCTATTCTCAGAGACCCCAACTCACAATTTCCCCAGAGACGTCTGGGAGGGAACAAAATCCGCTGCAGCTGAGTAGGAAGATTCCTATGTATTGGCTGTTGGTTTAATCAAGCTTGAAGGATACAGTGTTCCTAATTGTGCATAACACCTTATCTCAGTTCCCTTGAAACGCTCTCCTTTCTAAAAAATAATGACTGAACAGAGAGACGTAGATGAAGGAAATGCACTAAACTTCTCAGCCGAAGAAGACGATGCAGATGCAATATACATTGCAGATAATGTTAGAAATGCCATCACCCTAAAACATATGGTAGCATATGGTGTTACAATTAGAGGTGGGCAAGTGACTTTCGTGATTGAGGCACACGAATCATATAGAACAGAGGTATTCTATTCATGGATTAAATTCCCGCAGGCAAATGCACAAACCAAAACATTTCACTACTATGTAGAAGATGATATACCAAATGAGTATAGTCCATATGAGGACATTGAAATTCCACTCACTTACGAAGATCACCTCTACTGGTTTAAAGGCGCCCTCCCCATACAAGGAATAGAGTAAGACTCGGTCCACTCGGAAGAGATGGAGCAACATGGGCAGTTTTAGCTGCATACACACCACATCCTGACATTGACACAATGCCAGGAGGAGACTTACTTGTACAGCATAAAGAATTAATAAGACTTTACAGAAACATGACACAGTTTGTGTTGAGATCAATCACACTTCAGCCCACACCGGCTACACAACCAGGACCAGTCCAAACTACTACAACAAAAATTACACCACAGACACTGCACGCAGTGATGGGTAAAATGCCCACAAAACGTGAACAAATGCCCTTCTGGATAGCACAAAAATTACACAGCTGGAGGCAGTGTTTCCACACACTGGTCCTAAGGAAAAGCATAGAATACTCACTATTTGCTTGCCAATGGGGATAGCTCCCTCTATAGAGGATTGTACCTCTTGGGGCACAGTCTTCGCTGCAATATATACCAGGACTCATGGTATCCCTTCTTTAGCTGTAATACCGGATGTATTAAGACAAATACAGAACGAGTATGGAGCAGAGCCTACTCTAAACTTGGAGATGAAGTTGTTAAATAACTTTGCCCAGGTATCTGCGATAATATTGGCAAATATTAAAGGGGAAGCAGCATCAGTGGCAATACGCCAACGCCTGAGAGAGTTCACTCCATTACAACAGGAGACAGAACTACCTAAAATAATTGAAACTGCTTATGCAGAGTTAGGTAGAGACAGTCTGGGAGAGCTAGACCTGTAAAACCCCAACTAGTAGGGAGTTCAGATAAAGAACAGGCAAAGCAAACACCAGTTTCTTCAAAGAAGAAATGGGACAATAATAAACAACAAAAGAACAGATCTCACTCCAGGGAAGGTCTCCTCAGCAGGAGCCCCCAAAAAAGAGATATAATCTTAGGAATAGAGATAACATTAAAAAACCTGACAGGTTTCAGGATACTGATACTCGTTCCTTTCAGGGTTCATCAAAAAACTCCAAGAGGGAAGGACGGTCAGAACAAAGACCAGAAGAGTGCACAAAGTCCAGAGTCAAGCAACGCACTTCAGACTACGCTTCAAAGAAAGAAGAAAAACCTAAAGCAAAACCTCAATTTAAAAAGAAGAAGGTAGCAGGTCTCAAAGTTAGACATGCCCAGAATTCTGAGGACTCAGCAACTGAACGGAGAACGGGCTCTGACGATGCTAGACAGCGCGGCAGAAGTAACAATAGCTCGCCGGAACCTGATGGAATTGCTGGTGACAGCGGAGTTGAGTGAGTATTTCACGGTGGAAACACCTGATACTGGGGTGAGTGTCCCACACAAATTACATGAAATAACACTCCAAATGGAGGGGGACAAGCCCAGACAAGTTAAGGGTCTCTTCTGGGAGAACCTGACTTCTGGCTATGACATCCTATTAGCGGAAAAAGATTGGCCGCCTACTATTGTTATGGAATGCCCAAAGGGGGAAACGGTTATTTTTCCAGCTTTCTCCGACCTAGTCCCCGCACACCTAAGACATACATATGCGCAGGAGTGGGCGGTAGCCCTTGCTCCAGCGTTTTACCGCAACCATGTTGGGTGGGATGAGAAGTCTCCCCACCACGTAATTCCAATAAAAACAAACCCAACTCCACAAAGACAGTATCCCATAAAACAGGAAGCTAAAAAACAGGTCAGGGAGATCTTAGATCAACTTGAATACCTAGGTGTAATTGAACCATGCACCTCATCAATGAATAATCCTTTGTTTCCCGTAATGAAACCCGACAATTCATATTGTCTAGTTTTAGACTATAGACACCTAAACTCATGCACGAAAACATTTGCAGTCCAGAATGCACATAGTGCCGCATTAATGAATAACATTGTGCGGGAAAAATACAAGACATTAGATATCTCAAATGGATTTTTCTGCCAAAACATAGCGCCTGAAAGCAGATATTTGATAGCCTTCTCAGCGCTAGGGTCTCAGCGTCAATTTTGTCAACTCCCCCAAGGGTATAAGAATAGCCCGGGGTTATTCTCAAGGAGGGTAACAGAGTTACTACAGAATTTGGATGAAGAAGCATTAACCTATGTAGATGATATTTATCTGACGAATGATGACTTAGAGGAACACTTGACCAGGGTGAGCACCATAATTCTGGGTTTTGCCTCTGAGGGCTACAAATTTAATTTAAATAAATCGAAAATAGCCCACCTCAGTGTCCTATTTTTGGGATATGAGCTATCAAGTGAAGGCAAAGCCTGGCAGCCCACTTTTAGAAAAGTGCGCACTGCTACAACCTCCAAAATCATAAAACAATTTACAGTCCATACTGGGATTTTTGAATTTTGGCAGGACATACATTATGGATTACGCAGAGAGAGTAAAACCTTTCTACGACCTAATATGACCTGACTTTTCAGGTAAATAATGGACACAGGACCACACAAATATCCTTCGTTCCCTACAAGCTGATATGATATCATCAAAACTCTTACAGACATGCGTAAACGTACGCAACCTGGTGATCCGCGTAGTCGCAGGTCAATCGGGGTACACTTACCTTTAATGAAGGTGAAACAGTACCAATTGCATATAAATCGCATTTGTACACCAACGCTGAAATGCGTTTTGCACCCGCAGAAAAATTCTGACAGCAGTACAGACTGCTGTAGTGAGAGACAGAGCACTGGCTCAGGGGAAACGAATAATTGTCGTGACCCCGGTACCGGCCTTAGAGGCTGCCACAAAGGCAAGTGTCCCAAATGCAAAAGCATTACATCCAAGATGGATACAATGGGCTAATTCTCTCACTGTAACGGATGTATAATACAGATATGACCCTAGTCTAAAAACACAAGCATTCCTGCAATATGAACAAGAATATCCTCTACCAAATGAAATAATGCCTCTAGATCAGTATGTACACATTATTTATACTGACGGATCTGCTCAACCAGCCATAGGGAGTAAGCAACAATACAGTGCAGCATGCGCTATTGTAAAAGGTAGGATGCAGCATGGCAAGTTCCGTCCAAGCTGTACAAAAACGCAGTCTCTAGGAGACTGCACGGCTCAGTTGGCAGAATTAAAAGCACTGCTACTGGCACTGATAAATACGGATCCAGAATTCCCCACACTAATAGTGTGTGATTCATTTTACTGTGTCCAGTCGTACAACGGATACCTCCACTATTGGGGACAAAATGGGTTCAGAGATTCAAAAGGTGGCACAATTAAACATAGAAAACTATGGGAACAGGTAGCAGAGTTGAAGAACGAACTACCAAGAGCTCACGTGATAACCACACTGAGTTATCAACGTGATGGCATTCACGTTGAAGGGAATTCATTGGCTGATGAAGCTGCGAAGGGGGCAGTACGCACTGCGTCCGTAGCTGCAATCACCCGTTCAAAAACGAGGGTAGACGGTAGCACAATGGTAGCACAATGGTAGCTGTGATTGCTTCATGCAATGACAGCAAAGCACTAAAGGTTTTCCACTCAAGTACTCCTACAAGTTAGATGCAGACAACGTTCCATTTGCTCAGATTCCTGGAGTGGGGGATAGAGTAATACCAAACATGGATTGCAGGTTAGGTTTAATCTTGGCTGCACACGAGGTTTGCCAGTAAGTAATCACTAAACTACCACTCCATTCCTCTTTCTTGTATAATTCATTAAATTATGCAGATATACCAAGTACTAACAAGTACTCTACCATCACGCCTCCGCAGCTGCTCACAAAACATATGCAGCTCATGATTCTATTGAATGTACTGGTTCAGAAAACACCATTTAGAAAGATATAAAAGTGTCATGAAATCAATTGTCACTCTAAGACCAAATTTCAGGGTAACTGATCTGCAAAATGGCAGTTTTAGTAATGGACGGAAGGCGTCAAAGTTTGGGACACAAAGGTACAACTTAATGTGCATTGGAGTCCAATCTTCAACGTGTTGATTATCTTGAACCAGGAGCGGAGACACTTTCAAATAAGGGCCACATGTACATAGAAATAATTTGGGCAGACAGCCAGTTAGTAACACACAACTAAGTCATAGTTGCTGAGAGCACATCAATAATGAAGAAATCCACTAAAAGACTTAGGGGCACATGCGTCAAGAAAGGCAATTGCGATTCCATAATTGCAATTATTAAGGAATCGCAATTGCCTATGCATGTAGGTTTCGCTAAAATATTAGCGATTCCTACATATTCCATAATTGTGAATAGCAAATTGCGATTCGCAATTAAGGAATAGCTTCCCATTCATTCCTATGGGCCTAGAGGCCCATAGGAATGAATGGGAATTGCATGTGCAATTTGCAAGTACCAAATAGGTACTTCCAAATTGCGCATGCAATTTCAAGGGTGCAAGGGGGCAAAAAGGCCACCCTGATGCACCCCGAAATTGGCATGTGTGCACATGTGGCGCACACACATGCCCTGAGGGCATGTGTGTGCGCCACATGGCACTTTGAAAAATGCACTTTTGTGCATTTTTCAATTTTTTGCAAATTACCATCAACTTGCAGTTGATGGTAATTAGCATTTCCTAAATGCGAAGTCGCATATAGGAAAGGCTTGTTGCATTCCAAATAGGGAATCGCAATTTGCGATTTCCTAAGTGCATCCGCAATTTAGGTAATCGCAAATTTTGCGATACCTATTTTGCGAATTTGCATTTGGGTTGCTGCATCTCAAATGCCAAAAACTGATCGCAAAGGGGCCGATTCGGCCCCTTTGCGACCGGTATTTTGGTTGATGCATGTGCCCTTAGTTTTCTCTGGCTGTGAAAGTGCCCCCTATTTTACATCATAAGACCAAAACATCAAAAACTGGCAAATCCTGATCCGAGGAGAGTGACTCAGATCAAACTTACGAAACAGATATGATCACTTCCTCTAGCACTATGACACAAATTAAGGTGAGACTAGGAACACTATCTGCACATTCAGTGAGTAGCCCGCTTCACTCTGAAGAACCAAGAAGATAAATTCTGCCCTTCTTATGGGCAATTCCCAGGAAAGCAGGAACTGGCACCCATAACAAAGGTGAAAGGACTAGTATAAAAAACATCTTGGCACATCAGCCACAACAACAAAAAAGCAACACCAAAGGATTAAAACAGAGGTAAGAGGTCAATGACGTGCCCATCCTCAAAAAAGAATAAACAGTGGTACCTAGACATTAAATGAAAAAAGGAGCAATGGTCAATTGCTGACATTAGATGAAGAAATACAGAAAGACACAAGCATTGGTGCAAACAAGAGGGGAGTATGCCAGGCTTTCCATGACGTACTATAAAGGCCACTTGGGTCCTCGGGTAGCCTAGGCTAGTACTGCTTAAATAAGCATTAGTCAAAAGAAACAAAAATAGTAAATAAATAAGTCCACGAGGGACTTGCTGCGCAGTATATGGCGGGACACAAGGTTGAAATGATCTCACATTTATTAACGGCATAAATGGAGTATCACTTTTTTACAAGGGGTAGTTCTGGTGCTCACACAAAAATAGTGAAGGTGCGTGAAGTGAGGGGTTGGTGACATTTAAAAATACATCACATTGACAACAATAAACAAAACTCCAATTAATTTAATGCAGTGAAGGAGTTTTGGTTGTAGAAGGAAGTCGACGGCGTTTCGATCTCATTTGTTAGAGATCATCATCAGGACAACAAGAGTGTGAGAAAGTAGAATCGGGGTCCGGGGAATGCCGGCATGCCTGGGAACCCGGGAAGATGAAATTAAGGAAGTGTCCTGACTTATCCGACGCTCCCGACAGAAGAGTAAGTGCCCCGACTCATCCCACGCGCCTCCACCTCCTAATTCAACAGACCATAACAATACCAAATTACACATATCCTTCGGTGAGGTAGTGCTTCATCTCATCCGATGCTCCACCGCCGATCTCGACGTACCCTCATCATACCTTACGGCTTAATTTCATCTTCCTGGGGTCCCCTTGTTCTTGATAAAATAGGCTTTCAATGACAGCAGCATGCCATCTGTCAACACACTACTCACCCACCTAGCTGAAGAATTTGGAAAAGGGTTGGCAAACGTACCATAGCTAGGAAACATTCCCAACAAGAAAATACTGGAAGAAGCTTCATAGAGAGTACCCAATCTCCAGCCGAGAAACACAAGAGAGTGCAATGCGAGTGTTAGATGAACCTGAGGTGAAGGAGGATATGGAGAATGGAAATCATACTCAACAGCTCAGACCCAGGAATCGAATACTAAGAACAAAACAGGGTCAAACCTTAACACTCGCAGGAAGGAGTGTGTAATAGGGAGATAAATTGCCACAGAACACCAGTAGAGCATGACAATATTAGGAGTAGGAGATGCATTGGACTGAGGTAGCATCAGGGCCATCTCCTCTGCAAGGCTACATTCCTCACATCCTCATCAACCTGGGAATCAAACCAGCCCAACCAAGGAATGTTGCAACTTTTCTTCACACTCATGAAACATCATCAGTCATAGAACACAGTGCTCAGAAACAGGAATAGCTTTACATGCATCTCATGAAAACAGAAGCAGCAAATATTCAAGTAACAGCTGTCACCACACACCCTATGGAGGAAGGGCTCCTTCACTCAAACATGAGATATTCCGGTAAAAAGTATTGTAAAGCAAGATAAACTACAAAAATGCTTGTATTACTGGGCCAAAAGAAGACTAAACCAGAAAAAATATAGCTTACACTAAACAATACTCCACTTTATATAGTAGATTAATTATTCTTTTACGCAACAGAAAAAGAATTAATATTTGGGATCCATGAGACTTGCACGTATGTCATAGCAAGGTTCATATGGTCATGAAAGTGGTTAACTACTACTCACAACAGTGGCACAAAGCCTTTATCAATGGACCTAAGCAGAATGGCAGGAATGCCAAGGAGCAGCAATAAAATGGTGCATGGACAATGTCACGTTTCCATTTACTTTCAAATCTTGTTTTGGAAATAGCTTTACAAACTACTCATTTTTGTCTGCATAGTACGTGTAATTATATTATATTATTATATTATTTAAAACAGTACTTGAGACCAGCCACTCGGCATATTAGAACATATACAAAATAAGGGGGTCTCCATCATCTTAAAACTGAAAAAGAGCAAAATCACAAACTGTTAACAAACAGAGACAAAAATAGCTTATCTGTAGATAACAAAGACTGGAAATTTCTACTAGTAATCAATCACTAACTGGAGGTTCAACCCCTGCATTATTATATGGCCTCCTACTCTCTGATCACTTTAATTTTATTAGATCTGCTAGCTCCTCCCTCTACAAATTATTAAATTGAGAAATATAGGCCTCTGGCAAGGGCACCCTACGAGGTCCCCTACATTTGTGGCCGGCAGTGCTGCAATAGTATTACAGATACAGAGGGCATCGGAAATTCAGGTTTCCATTATTACCTGGAGATTATATGGCGTGGGGAAAAAGAAGTGAACATCAGTGCTACAACATTTTATTTTGTAATTCCAAACCGTTGTCTGGAAACAAATTCGTTGAGGTTTAACCAGGAGGATTTGTTCCTGGAAACCACTGCAATAGTAACACAGGACTGTGCGAGTCCGACCAAACGAGTACAATGCAGCCGTATGCTGACGGACTCGGTTCGCCGGGACTCCCATTGAACTGTATGGGAGCCTGTATACCGACGCGTACACAGGCTCCCATAGCAAAAAAAGGGGTGGGTGGGGAAAAGCGTACACCCTGTGGTGGGCACCCCATGTTGCCCGCCACACTGCGCATGCTTGGATCGGGGGACCCATGCGCACCCCTCGCGACCGATTCGGAGGGCTCTGGCTGAAGGGGAGCCTGCTACGGCTCCCCGAAGTCCGATTCCGACAGCCGTTTCGTCTCACTGGAGACGTCTGTTTCCGACCGAATCAGTATTATGATCCAACTCGTAATGTGTCCCCAAAGGTTGCGTCCCTGGATCGGGAAGTGAGGGTTGTTCTTATAATGTACAAAAACATTTCTGGATGACCTTCCTCGTCTCATCATTTCTACATGCTATTGTTCCCTGTGCTCACAGTATTTCAGTGAATACTCATGATTCTCATTCCTGCTTCACTAACCAAGTGAGTACTTTGCCTAATTCAGCCCCCTCTATGCAACTTCATGCTATATTCTTTATATTAAAATTAGTGAATATCACCCATTGCCATTAGATAGTCCCTTCTCTTTAATGAGGTTTCCTTAAAATGTCTGCATTTTGCGAGGACTTCTTGTCTAGTTTGGTATCTCACCCTATTGCATGTGGTCCCTGACCACGAACTTCAATGCGTCCCAGACTGCTCGCAACTTCCCTCATTCATTCAAATGCTTCAGTATTGTCTGCTCTAACACAACCGGAACCAACACAAACAAAATGACAGAACATCTTATAGTGAAGCGAAAAATGTGTTGATTCAACTCAACATTTTATGAGAAATAAGATTTAAGCGCCCCACTAAAAAAAATTATAACAACACCTTTTCAACAAGCGATTGGGCGATGGTGATTTTATTCTCTTGGTAGAAGATGTGTTAAAGAATTTCTGCCAACCATTACATTGATATTAGGAAGTAAGGCGAAGCATGCCATTTAGTTCTAGACTTCTTTGTACATCTTGTAAAAAAAAAATAATAACAATAATTATGAAAACTATCGTCAAAAATGCCCGCTCAACTAATATGAATGTAATAGCAAGCTTGCTGCAATGCACTGAAACTGTCACATTAAATAAAAAGAAGTTGTTCACAGAAGTTCTGGGCCCACCCAAATAAAACTGTAGCCACCATGCTGGAAAGTACAGTGTTTATCCCATTAACGTCAAGCAGCCCATTAAGTATATGCAGTGTCCCATTTTATATATAGCAGTTCCTATGAGGAGTGTTAGAAAACTCTCTGTAAAAGTATAGCACCCATGGTGAGATGTGCTCTTGTCATCTCATTAAAGGTGTAGCATCCTTGTTGTAAAGTACTTTAGAGTGCCTCATAAAATAAATGGCATCCCTGCTGAGAAGTGAACATTCACTCCTTCTAAAAAGTCTCCAAAGTACATATAGTTAGAGCCTGACAGCTTCTGGCCATTCTGGCCATTACTGTTGCCAATGCAGGAAAATACCTTGCATCAGTTTGGTTTCAGTCAGTGAAAGATGTTGACCATTTACAGCTCATTGAGAAAGGTGGCTGGGACTGTAACTAGCCAGGATACATTAAGGTGTCGGAAACCCTCAGATTTTCAGACACTTCAAATCGCAACACGAGAGTCCTTGCTAACCAAATAAAATGGGAGAATTAGGCATAATGATGACAATGCCATATTACAAAAATAATACATCAGCTAACACTGCTGCTGTAAATACATGTTGTATATGCACATTGACAAATCAACACATTTGCTCCATAAATATTATGAAGGGCATGAAGCAAAATGGATAGCATGCACTTTTACAAATAAGCGAGAAAGACACAACAAAATGTAGTATATAGGAAATTTCCAAAATGCAACAGTGCTTATAAGCGAAGTTGAACTTGGTGGCGATCAGAATAAAAAATGGGCAGTCGCGGCTACTGCCATTATGGAGTGGCAGGGCAGCAGGAGCATTGGACGGTGTGCGGCGAGGGAGGGTTAGAATTCCTGCAGCCACCTCGCACTTTGGTGCTCCTCCGTTCTGCTGCTCCCAGCAGTCCCTCGGGCAAAAGACTCCCCATCCAATCCAGACGCTGCTCTCATACTATGAGAGCAGCATGGGGATTGGCCTGAGTGGGCTGGTTTTACGCTCTGCTCAGGCACAGGGAGTCTGTGCCTTTCTCTAACCCGGCAGTAAAATATAGCCGGGTTAGAGAAACCTAAATGCGCATGTCTGTTTGGCTGGCCTAGGACGGCCGGCCGAACAGACATGCACACTTAGAAGTCCACAACACTCCTCCTCCCCAGTCCCATGGCCCGGCCCACTCCTCCCTACACGTGCTGGCTCAGAGCCAGCAGCTGAAAAATAAAATGATAGTAAAATATTGTTTTATTTTTCAGCTGCTGGCTCTGAGCAAGTGGGGCAACGCTCCTCTGCCATTGCGGAGGAGCCGCTGTTGAAAATGGGTGATCATTTTACAGCGATCAAGTAAGAGGTGCAGTTCTATCCATTTTGTGTGGTTCCCCAGATTTATGGATTTTGTGACATTGGATTTACTGACATGGTTTGACTAAGGGCACTGGGAAACTGCTAATCAGTCTCCAGTGCATTTGCTCTGACCTCTAAACATGGTAAAAGATTGGCTATCCCCAATTGGCTTGTCTAACATTTATGTAAGGCCGCTGTACAAATGTACAGAAATAGTACCAGCAGCCAAAAGGTTTGAGTGTGGATTTATACCACCCATATGACAGACTTTAAAATCATGACTTGCAGACTAAGATTTCAGGTTTTAACTTCTGTGAGCATAACTGCAGCAGGCATACGTTGAGGGAAACCATTTTTGACATATAAAAAAATCCTACATTTGCATTTCCTTCAATTAGCACCGTAAATTCTGCAACATCAGAGTCCAAATTGTCCAAATGTAGGTTATGTCTAATATTTAGATTGGTATGACTTGCAGTAAAAGGACACAGGCTATGTGTGACTAAACTTATATTTTTAAGGAGCACTACCCCTGACCCAAATGCCAACCGTGGACCTTTCCTCCAAAACCGAATATTCAGAAGGATCATGCTAGGTTTGCGCTCTACAAATGCCAACTCATACATACACACACTTTTAATTTAGTCCTAACGAGGCTCTTCATTCCCCAGTTTCAGTAACTAATTATCCAATAAGGTGTAAAATACCTTTCTTGGGAGAGATCAATAGGTTTGGCCTGCTGGCAGAAAAGAGTTAATTACAGGCTATCATCTGGCACTTATCTTGGATAGTGAGAGAGGACAGGAACAGTAGATGGCCATTACAAAGAACTGTCTGAAGCCTTCTAGAGTAGCATGTTTATGGTAAACAGTGATATAGTGTCTAGGGTGCCTTTGAAACTGCTCCGCTAGGAGCCAACCTGTCTTCTCCAGCAACAGGTGGAAGGCATCTGACCTCAGAACCAGCCAGAGCTAATTTTCCTAGGGAGTTCTCTCATCTCTATAGGACAGCCCGTAGCTGGGGATTGAGAGTTCCCCACACTGACACAGTGATCCCGCCATTCTGGAAGGCTCCAGGAAAGGGTTTTCCAGGATTGTTTTACAGTAAACTGAGAGGAAGTGCTATAGGTGAGGGCTGTGAGAATTTTCTTGGGACTGGCTAGTGGCCGCTGTAGAAAAGGTTTCCACTATAAACTCCTCAGAACACAAATGTAGTTGGAAAGAACAGAAGTGAAAGAACCTGTGACTGTATCTAACTTTAAGAGAAAGGATTGAGGCTTGGACTTGCTATCCCTTCAGCCTAAGGTCTGGAAATGATTTTCAGTAGTCAGCCTGTACTCCAAGTGAAACAAAGGACAACAGAACGCCTAAGATGGTCCAGCTAACCAGTAGGGAGTAGACTGGACTTGACTTTCTGGAACAAGCTGTTGAGCTGGCTTCCTAGGAGCCATCTCTAGCAGTCTGGGAGCTGTATATGTGACCAGGTGGAAGATGTACAGCACCGGGGAAAAATTGGGAGTCAGTAATGTTTTGACCTCTAACAACTGGAAAAAGGTGTCAAGGCTTACAGTAAAAGACATGACCTCAGCTACAAAGATGTGCAGGCTAGAGTCCTTTGGAGGATGATGAATGGATGATGGCCCTTGAATTTCTTAAGGGAGAGTCCTTGAACAAGGCCATCCTTTGCCTTGTCCAAATCAGGGTCTGGCACAGGATATATCTCAGCAAATACCTGTTGTTTAAAATAGGCATAGTCAAAGAGCAAAAATGCCCAAGAGGCTGTGGGGAAGACACTTTTCCATACATTGTGGGACTGCCCTTTGATTATAACCTGCTGGAATGGCATGCATGAGACGTTAGAGGTGACAATCGGACTAGACACAGACAAAAGAGCCGCTAGTCTACTACTGGGCATATGAGATGCAACTAACCTCTCTAGGTGTTAGAAGCTACAGGTTAACTAAGGTTTGTAATAGCCAAAATTGCCAAAGAGTGGGGAGAGTCCTTGACCTCTGTTAGTCGAGGAATGGACCAAGAGGGGCTGATATCAGGCCAAATGGTAGAACAGTGAATAGGAAGTTGCCAAACTATACAACACAGCACAGGTGGCATTTGCGAATCTGCAGGATAGGCACATGAAAGTATGTGTCCTGCAGGTCCAGGGACACCATTAAGTCCTTGGGATCCAAGGCCAAGAAAACGCCACTGAGTGTCATCATATTCAACTTCTCCTACTTGAGAATGAAGTCACGCCTCTGAAGCCCAAAACCAGCCTCATGCCCCATCCTACCAGTGAACATGGGTTGCCACCACCAACAAACTTAGAAAGGACCCAATGGGCCAACGTCAGGCTGATAGGTAGACGGTGATATTAAGGTTGTCAAGCAGATGAGTGTGCAGGATAGGCACATAAAAGTATGTGTCCTGCAGATTCTGCAAAACCATAAAATCTTTGGGTTCGGAGGCCAAAAGAACCAGTGAATATCATCATCTAAGCTTCTCCTTCTTGAGAAATGAGTTCAATATGCTGAAGTCTTAGGGGGCTTGGAGGTATCTGGAATACCAACCCAGGTCCCTATGCCTCCTGCGTGATTTCAGCATCATCACTAATTTCATTAAAATTGTCCATGATATGTGAAGATCTGAGTAAAACCGGAGGATATTGGAGCAGGGCACACTAAAAGGAAGTGCTATCCTTGTCGAACAATTTGAAAGATCCATTGGTCTGACATAATAGAATGGCAATAAGGAAAACACTGCTGTTTTTTCTGCCCTGTACTAATCCCAGTTGACTGATGGAGGGGAAACTGAAGGGACTGCAGTAGGGCAGTGAGAAAATAATTTTGATAAACTTTGTTTATAGAGCATTAACTATAAGGCTCTCAGGAGTCGGCTACTGTGTCAAAAAAGTTGGATCAGCTGAGGCAGGTATGTGCTGTCTGGCAATAATGAAACTCATTGGTGGGATGGAGCAAGGTTATTCGTCTCAGTCTAGGCTTTATTAAATGGTAGTATGGGATTCAAAGTGGATGGCCTGGGCAGAAAAAAAAAAAAGGTTTGTCTCAGTCTCCTGTGTAGTTGCAAAATTTGCACCTCTCCAGCTCATACTACCACTGCAAATGAGGACTCTCTTCCGTAGGGCTCCCTAACGGAGAATTCAGTTCCATCTCTAGTGAAGTGTCCATTCCACTTTGTTTTGTAGATCAAAATATATAGCAGGATTGGTGCAATGGGGGGAATGGCCTCTAGTGAGTCATGGCCCAAACCCACACTCAACAACAGTAATACACTCTGTGCATCTGCCAGTTTAAAACACGTGCGCACACACACAGGGAGAAGTACCACATGTGTAGTTCTGGTTAAGTGAGAGATTGCACTTGAAAGGCATGTTTTGTTTGGCTAATATCTTATTGCGTCATTTGACAAATCTGTAAAAACATACCAAAAACAAACTAGACCACTTTGGGCTGTTCCTTGCACGTTTTTTGCAGATCTGTCCAGCGGGGAACAGAATACAGGGGCAGAGGGTCCCAAAAGTGAAATTTCTATTTTAGTTCCCATAGGATTCTTTGCTACACAATATAGAAAATATTTCCCAACGAAATGACACCATACTTGGTATGGAAGTAGAACTTTACTCATGGGAGTGCCATTACATAGTTTAGTGGGAATTTGCTCAGATGTTCTGGCGAAATTAGCTTTTAAAAAGTGTCCTGGGCTGGGGTTACATTTCAAAGATATTTCAACCGTTAATCTGTGGAGCTCCATGAACCTGGTTTTCAAGGACATCTCAAATCTAAAAAATCAACAAATATTCAAAACTGATTAGACGATTGGATGAGAGCTTTTTTTCTTTGATATCTTGGTTTTACGGATCCACCGCTTTAAGCGCAAAACTGAAGTAATCTGATTGGCTGGCTGCAACTCCAAAGAAAGGTGTTGCAGCTGAAATTACAGGTTTTGAGGACTCTGCCCCTGTGTCCTGCAAATATTTTTGAAAGGGTACATAAGGGAAGGGTTAATACATGCAATGACCCATATGGGGCGGCCCCAAGTGAACCTGCGAATCCTGTGATAGGAGCTGCAAATCTTAAGAAGAACAGAGCCTGACCAAAGGCCAAGCACAGTGAGGGTACACCGCAACTCCTGGCTTCTGGATAGGCTCTATGACCCACCCTCCACTGGCTAAGCTTAAGTAGTGGAGGGGGTAGAATGACCATGGAGACTCTAGTGTAGGACAGAAACCAGGCCCAGTGGCCAACCTAGGGTTGCACAGAGGGCATGTCTGGAAGCTAGGCACTTTGCCTAATCCCAGCAACCGGCAAATATAAACTGCACACGACCTCTCACTCAGTCTTCCAATCATTTTCTTACTCACTCATTCTTTCACACACTCCGTCATACCCTTCTTCACTTCCATTTACTCACACTTTCTCGCTCACCTGGTCACTCCCTCTCACTCCCTTCCTCACAAACACGCACTGTGATTCACTCACTCACTCTCCTTGTGCCCAACACTTACATTCACTCTCACATACAAAACAAACAAAATATATGTTCATATTTTTTAAACCAGGTGATTCTGAAAAGAACTACTTTTTGTTGAGTTTCTTTATACTTTATAACGTTCATTTTTTGGGGAAAACAAAAACAGTTCTAGTTTCCGGACACTGGTGTGGTAATAAAAAGTACAACATGGAAATCTAGAGCTGGGATAAATGAAGAAAAAAAATTGCAAGTCGTCTGGTGTTCTTGAATTTGCTTAGCCAAGCATCCCTATTCTGCTCACCTGGGGAGATTACCATGACACACAACAAAGAATGCAATCTCACAGTTTGGCGTCCATCCATTTAATTTCGCAGCAGTGAACTAATGTTCAGGCCGAGCATTAAGATACTTGTGCTTCAAGCTGGTCCCGAAGCTGTATCCCTCAGTTGCGCATGCTCAGTTTCTTCTTGAAGGAAGTGCAAGTAACATAGATCAATGTTATTTTTTCACAGTTGGAATGGGGAAAAACCTCCACACGTTGATTCGGATCTGGAAACTGATGATCTGGAATCATCAGTTTCACCAACTTCTAGTTCTTCTTGGCTCTCTTCCTCTGGATTTCTTCTGCCTCGATCTTTTTGTCCAGTAGCCATTTATGAATAAGAAAATGTTTTGTTTAAAAAACAAAGCACAGCGAAAAATCTTTATAGTCTCCTTTGATACAGAGCACTCTTATGGAAAAGAGCGCAATGATCTGAGCAAGAAAGTCAAGAGCTATTTGAATGTGATACAGTACATTTTCAGAAACCAATCAAAACTCTGCAATCTTCCATAAGAATTCATAGGCATTCAATGAAGCTTAGAAAATAGCCAAGGGGGCCCAGAACGCCTTGGTCTTGCAATATCGGTAACAGGAACCTCGACTCCAACAAGGAAAACTTAGAAAACTTCAAATGTAACAATACAGCTATAAATGTCATGCTGTAGTTAGATAACTCCTACTTTCAAACAGCATATTACATGGTACTTGTCGGAATTGCGGCACAAGGAACATGACTTAGCAAGATCCGCAAATTTGGAAAAATACCTCATGGTCTGGAAGTAATACTTCAATGGGTGGATCTGCAAATTCTTAAAAAATAAAAAAAGAAAGGAGCAATCTGATTGGTTGACACACAAATGAAAGCAGAAAATAAGTTCCTATCCTTAAGAAACAAGGACCCCAGCTCTTCTGTAGTCACCATTTTGTATCCAATTTTGAACATAGGAGGATATTCAGAGGAGTGCATGTCAATATCTTCAAAAGGATAATGTCCCAACTACAGAGCCGAGAAACAGCAGGCTCCAGTTCACAACCTCCATCAACAGTGGTTGAAGATGAAATTATGGTTGAAATAACAAGTCCAACCAGAGAGTCCCTAGCATGGAAATGTTTTACTCATTCAGAAGATGAGAAGGCGATTGCAAGAAAAGTCCTCTGCACGTTGTGGCAACCAAGTTTTGCAACAGGTTCACAGTGATCTTTATTCATTTAGCACCACAGGGATGATAAAGCAACTGAGAATGATTCATCCCATTCGGTTTCCGCATGCTGAAGTACAGTGGAGGAGACAAGAAAAGAAAGATTGGAGAAACAGTGTTTGCTGAAGTCCTGCAAGCACAGCGAAAAGAGGTTGATATACTAGCCTGAAACTGCAATCTACTGCACAAAGTGGAAAACACTAAAAAAGGAAAATCAAAGAGTGAACACTTAACTTTTGAACCATCATCTCAAAAAATATTAAAAGAGTTTCTTTGTCTGCCTTATAGATTAATTTATTTTTAAAAAAATGTTAAAAAGGTAACACAAAAAAAGTTAAAATCATAAAATCAACTTTTGAAAAAACAAAAACACCAAAAATGGGCTGTAATAAAATATATAAAACGATTTTAAGATAAAGGTTCACTTTCAGAGGGTATTAAAAAAGCATTGAAGACGGTTTAAGAACTTTTACAAAAATTAAAGAAGAATATTATGTGCACTAATGGTTGGCAGGCCATTGTGTTTTGGCACAGAGCTGTGCCATGCACTGAGGGGCTTGGCTGCCCTTTTGAGGCACATATTAGAAAACCTCAGAAATTCAATGAAAAAGCATGGTTAAAGTGCAGGTATGCTTACAAACTAAACCTAAACAAACACCAATGAAGTTTGCCAGGTGTGGCTAAGTAAACTAACCATAACTAGTGCCTTGTCATGCACTGCTTATGTGCCATGTTAAATGATATTATTAGTGACATCTCTATGTTAGTGCTCTTGACAGTCTGTGAACCATAAAAATCTTTTATTTTTTAAATGTGCCTACGGCCTTACACTGCTTGGGCTGGCTGTGGAGGAATGGGCGCACAGTCTCGCCTATGACAAGCCCTTGTGCCCAATCCCTGCTGGACACCACCTGAGGTTGTTCGCATCAGAACGTTGCTGCCTGAAGGGTTTTGGGCTCAGATTCTGGCCAGAGGTGCACACATGAAGGCCATGCAGAGCGGGATTAGCTGTAGGGCATGGCAAAAGGCCAAACCATACAGCCAACCCCTGCTACACACAGCTGTAGGCTGTGTGCAGCATGAGTAGGTCCCTCACAGAGAGTTGGGCATAGGATTTCGTCCAGTGGCTAAGACCTACAGGGCACAGCCAAAGACAGAATATTGGTACCTCTGAATGCTGTCATCAATGATGTCATTAAACATGTCCTAAATTATGTCATATGTAAGGTCATAAACAATGCATGTTGGGTGGGCGGATTACGGATGGATTGCCTGGCGAATTGCAGTGGATTTTTATTTGATTTTGTAACCATAAATACATTTCAACCATTCAGAGCCAATAGTGGCCACAGGGACACCATTCCCCGGGGCCTCAGGTCAGAGCCCAGGTGCCCCCCATGGCACACGGAAAACATTACATTGGGAGCTGCGGGGGGAGCGCCACAGCTTCAGCCAGCATCTTTCCTTTGCTCCCGCCTGGGTGGGAACAGCATTTTTTAACTGCTCATGCTGAGCAGGAGCAAAGTGGAGTTCCCTGCCCGGGAGAATGTGGGCAGGATATACCCGAACTTTCTCGGGCAGGGAACCACAGTCTCCTGGGGCTGAGCTCCCCAGGACACTGTGCATTATCCCTCCCTGGGGATGGGCTATCCGGGGCTGATATCGGCATGGGGAGGCACGAGGTTCCCTCCCCTCCTGTTAGCCTTTTGGCCCCCGGGGATGGGGCCCCACTCCCCTTTTTTAAAGACTTTAGCCCCGGGGGATGGAGTCCCTGGGGCCCAATGATGGCTTAGGGAGGGGGCCATGGAGTCTCGTGGGATAACAACTGTAAAAAATATATACAAATTTAGGCCCACAAGGGCTAGGGAGACAGGGTATCCCTACCCTGCCTCCTTATATGTTTTTATTTTTTCCTGTCCTTTAAATGGTGCATGGAACATTTTTCTCCATGTTGCAAGCAACCACTGAAATTCCCCAGCTATAGTTATAACTAGTAACTATAACTTGTGCCCTGCCATGGCCAGTTTTGTCATCATTGATGTCATTTCAAATGTTGTAGTCATGCACTGAAATTTATGTATGTGCTTTTTTAGATCAAAGCTGTCACAAGGAGACTCCCATTGACCTTGTTTTGATCTGTTACTGTCACAGGCACTAGGCCCCGCCACACAAGTGGGGCAGCGTTTGTATCGGGACAGGAGGGGTAAAAGTGGGTGGTAGGAATTTTGTGGAATATATATATATATATATTATCTACTGGCGGTCGCCAGTAGATAGTTATAGTTAGGACCTAGTTTCCATAGGAAACTCGTTTTTTGTTTTCTCAATATCTTTGGCGCCGGTTCACGAATCTTCGCGACCTTTTCAAAACTCGTAGCCCGCTCCAGTCAGCTCCTGTCTTGAAAGTTTCGGGGTGATTCGGCAAGCGGGGGCCGAGAAAAAAAGGGGTCCCAAAACGTGTTTTCTCCATGTTAATTCCCATAGGAAACTTTAGACAGGGCTACAGCTCGAACTGCTGAACGGAATTACACCAAATTTGGCAAAAAGGTAGCCCTTGTTTCAGAAAGAGACCTTTTTTTAAATGGAGTAAATCCGTTCAGTAGTTCCTGAGAAATTAAAAAAATAGAGGTCGGAAAATCAATTTCCCATAGGAAACTTTAGACACGGTTACAGCTGAGACTGCTGAACGGAATTACACCAAATTTGGCAAAGAGGTAGGCCTTGGTTCAGAAAGAGACCTTTTTTTTTAAATAGAGTAAATCCGTTCAGTAGTTGCTGAGAAAATCCAAAAATAAAAGTTTCGATATATAGAGGCACGGTGGATCCGCGCACCCTCCCGATCACGCGCTTTATTCTAATTGGCTGTCAACACTCCAAACCAGGAAGTGTTGGCAGCCATCTTGTGACTCAGTAGAACCGAGTCACAAGAAAAGAAGAAAAAGAAACGCGAAAAAAAAGAAAAGGGGGCAGGGTAGAAACACCCTGACCCCCTAGGCCTGCTCATGGCCCAAAAATGCATTTAAAAAAAAAAAAAAGAATTTAATCGGCCAAATTCGTACTGGGTGCGCGAATCCGGCCGAGAAAATAAAAAAAAATGAAGCGCGGCCTCACGCGCTTCGTTGGATTGAAGCCCCGGGTGGGCCAGGTACCGGGGGCAGTGAAAAAAGTGTGGGGGGCCACAATCCCCCCACACTGCCCCGGGGACCGCCACCTCCCCGGGGCTTGATTAATGAGTTGCAGGGGGCACGCAGCCCCACCGCAGCCCCGGGGCTAATTTGGAAATGCGTGGAGCCCCATTAATTATTTGCGGGGGCACATGACCATGTCATGAGTGATGTAATATGTGACGTCATCAGCAGTGCATTGCAGGGGCGCGAGTTATAGTTAGCTGAACTAACTATAACGGGGTAATTTCTCTGGTTTTGTACGAGTGAAATGTCCAACTAACTATAACTTTCCCTAAAACCTATGGTTTTTTCAGTGAATATATATATATATATATATATATACATACATACATACATACATATTATCTACTGGCGGTCGCCAGTAGATAATTATAGTTAGGACCTATTTTCCATAGGAAATCCGCAACATTCTATTTGAAATAACTTTGGCACCGGTTGACGAATCTTCGCGAAATTTTCAAACTTTGTGGCCCGCTCCGGTCTGCTCCTATCCTGAAAGTCTCGGGGTGATTCGTCAAGTGGGGGCCGAGAAAAAAGGGGGTCCCAAAACGTGTTTTCCCCATGCAATTTTCCATAGGAAACTTTAGACACGGCTACAGCCCGAACTGCTGAACGGAATTACACCAAATTTGGCAAAGAGGTAGTTCTTGGTTCAGAAAGAACCCTTTTGTTAAATGGTGTAAATCCGTTCAGTAGTTGCTGAGAAAATCAAAAGTAAAAACACATATATATCTATGGCCGTGGAGGATCCGCGCACCCTGCGCGCGCCCTCCCGATCACGAGCTGTATGCTAATTGGCTGTCAACACTCCAAACCAGGAAGTGTTGGCAGCCATCTTGTGACTCGGTAGAACCGATTCACAAGAAAACAGTAAAAACAATCGCGCAAAACGCAAAAAGGGGGCAGGGTAGAAACACCCTGACCCCCTAGGCCTGCTCAGGGCCCAAAAATGCATTTTTAAAAAAAAAAAAGAATTTAATCGGCCAAATTCGTACTGGGTGCGCGAATCCGGCCGAGAAAATAAAAAAAAATGAAGCGCGGCCTCACGCGCTTTGTTGGATTGAAGCCCCCGGGTGGGCCAGGTACCGGGGGCAGTGAAAAAAAAGTGTGGGGGGGCCACAATCCCCCCCACACTGCCCCGGGGACCGCCACCTCCCCGGGGCTTGATTAATGAGTTGCAGGGGGGGCACGCAGCCCCACCGCAGCCCCGGGGCTAATTTGGAAATGCGTGGAGCCCCATTAATTATTTGCGGGGGGCACATGACCATGTCATGAGTGATGTAATATGTGACGTCATCAGCAGTGCATTGCAGGGGCACGAGTTATAGTTAGCTGAACTAACTATAACGGGGTAATTTCTCTGGTTTTGTACGAGTGAAATGTCCAACTAACTATAACTTTCCCTAAAACCTATGGTTTTTTCAGTGAATATATATATATATATATATATATATATATATATATATATATATATATATATATACATACATACATACATACATACATATTATCTACTGGCGGTCGCCAGTAGATAATTATAGTTAGGACCTATTTTCCATAGGAAATCCGCAACATTCTATTTGAAATAACTTTGGCACCGGTTGACGAATCTTCGCGAAATTTTCAAACTTTGTGGCCCGCTCCGGTCCGCTCCTATCCTGAAAGTCTCGGGGTGATTCGTCAAGTGGGGGCCGAGAAAAAAGGGGGGTCCCAAAACGTGTTTTCCCCATGCAATTTTCCATAGGAAACTTTAGACACGGCTACAGCCCGAACTGCTGAACGGAATTACACCAAATTTGGCAAAGAGGTAGTTCTTGGTTCAGAAAGAACCCTTTTGTTAAATGGTGTAAATCCGTTCAGTAGTTGCTGAGAAAATCAAAAGTAAAAACACATATATATCTATGGCCGTGGAGGATCCGCGCACCCTGCGCGCGCCCTCCCGATCACGAGCTGTATGCTAATTGGCTGTCAACACTCCAAACCAGGAAGTGTTGGCAGCCATCTTGTGACTCGGTAGAACCGATTCACAAGAAAACAGTAAAAACAATCGCGCAAAACGCAAAAGGGGGCAGGGTAGAAACACCCTGACCCCTAGGCCTGGTCAGGGGGTCCTACAAGGACCCCAGGGCCCCAAAATTATTATAATTTTTTTATTAAATCGGCAAAAAACGCGCTGGGTGCGCGGATCCTGCCGATAAAAAAAAACTGAAGCGCGGGCTCCCGCGCTCGTGGTTAATTGGCCCCCGGGTGGGCCAAGTCCCGGGGGCATGCGGGGGTTTATTAAATAACATGGGGGGCCTCTAAGGCCCCCAAACCCGGGGACCGCCACCCCCGGGGCTTTATAAAAATAATGGTGGCGGGGGGCACACGGCCCCCCGCAGCCCCGGGGACCACCACCCCCGGGGCTTCTTTTTTTTATTTTTAAATTGCCTGTGTGGGGGGCCCCCCACACGCCCCGGGGACCGCCACCTCCCCGGGGCTGTGCACAGGATGGGAGGGGGGCCGCGCGTCCCCCCTCCTGGAGCCCTTGATGGCCCTGGGGACCGCCACCCCCCAGGGCCGGCTCCTGCAGTGTCCCGGGGTGCCTACCCCCGGGACACTGTAGTTTGCTATGACAGGACGGGAGCCTCGCGGCTCCCGCCCTGTCATTGCAAACTGCTTTGGATATTGGAGCGAGAGCAGGGAAACCTGCTCTCGCTCCAATATCCAAAGCACATTGCTTTCCACACGGGGAGCTGCATGTTAGCAGCTCCCCATGTGAAAAGCAATGCCGGCTCCCGCAGGAGGCGGGGAGCCGGCATGGTCCGTGGGGGAGTTGGGGTCCCCCCACGGACCCCAAAGGATAGGGCCAGCCCCGGGGGATGGGGTCCCCTCCCCAAAAATAATTAAAAAAAATAATAAAAAATAAAAAATAAAGGCCGGCCCCCGGGGATGGGGTCCCCGGGGCTAATAGAGGCCTTAAGAGGGGGGCCACGCAGCCCCCCTCCTCCAAAAATAAGTTTTAAAAAGTGGCCATGCCCCGGGGATGGGGTCTCCGGGGCCGGAATCGGCCACGGGAGGGGGGCCACGTGGCCCCCTTCCCGTACAGTATTTTTTTTTTTTTTAAAGAAACAAGGCATCAGGCCCTGGGGGAAGGGGTCCCCAGGGCCCCAAAAAGTAAAAAAGAAGGGGGGCCACACAGCCCCCCTTCAAAAAAACAAAAAAGAAAGAAAAAGACGCGATCGAGCGTCAGGCCCGCCCCCTCCCTTAACCACTCTGCAAACGCGCCCTGTGGCGCGTTTTAAATTGGGGAAATAATTCCCATTCAATACTGGGGGTCCCTGGGGGCCAACTAGCCCACCAGGTATGTCCAGAAAGCGCCACAGAGCTGCGTTGCAGAGAGGTGCAAAAAGGGCGTGGCCTCTGAACACCTCTCTGCAACGCAGCTCTCTGGCGCATACTGGAGGTATCTGGTGGGCTAGTTGGCCCCTAGGGACCCTCGGGATTGAGGAGGAATTAATTCTCCAATGTTGGAGTGTCTATGGTTTTGCGAATGGCAGTCTGTAATTTAGAGTGGGTGTATCAAAGGTTATATTAGGGTGTGAGGAGGTGCATCAGATTATCACGTGGATGATGTCATCAGTGATGTCATTTGAGATGTCATCAGTGATGTCACCGACCATGTCATGAGTGATGTAATGTGTGATGTCATCAGCAGTGCATTGCGGGGCGCGAGTTATAGTTAGCTGAACTAACTATAACGGGTGAATTTCACGGGTTTTGTACGAGTGCAATGTCCAACTAACTATAACTGTCCCTAAAACCTATGGTTTTTTCAGTGAATTTGTAAGGTTTTTTAAATGCTAATTTCTAACTATAACGTGCCTGAAACCTATGGTTTTTTCAGTGAATATATATATATATATATATATATATATATATGGAAAATGTGAGTTTTGAGCCAAACTTTCAGGTTTGCAGGGCATTGTGAGTGAGAAAATGCATGGGATCCACGCAAGGTACAACACCCTGCATACTGTCTGAGGTAGGGTGCAAACTCCACAACCAGCCAAGTTTCGGAAAAAAAGGGCCGGTTTTGAGTGGAAAAATGATTTCTCCACGTTGGATTTTGGACGCTTTCTTGCGGTAGGCCCACACACACAAGTGAGGTACCATTTTTATCAGAAGACTTGGGGGAACGCTGGGAGGTAGGAAAGAATTTTCCATCACAGAAATGTGAGAAAAATGGGTGTTATTAAACAAAAAGAGGTTTTGTTATATTTCATATAGGTACCCCGGTATAGGTATCATCATAACCCTTCACCTACATTCTCTCCTATACTACATACATAACGGATTTCGAGGACTGACCTCTTGCCCAGTTACAATAATACACATAAGTACGTAGGGTTTTTCCTGGACACTGGCCTCATAAATTATGCATGAGGAGTCTTAGTTTCTTGGAATCACAGCAGGACCATCATCTCCTGCATAATAACTGTGTATAAAGTTCATTCCCGACATCATCCTAAGTCCGATACTGGCACAGCAAGGTAGAACCCCTGGGGATACCTTAGGGTATATAAACACCACATCTTGCTGAGATTGGGGAGGAGATCACGACTGCCATGCCAACACACTGACGCGAGACGCTGAGGTTCCTGCATGCAGATACTCCAGCTCGCAGTGGTCTGACATCCCTTGCGGGGTGTTTAGCTCGAGACCAGAACGGGGTCCCGCAGTCTAACATCAGGTAATGGGGTTGGCTTTATCCTAGAGGGATTCTTGGCTTTACACCTACTCACATGCTAGGTACACTTAGGTAGATCTAGTTAGGGTGCATCGTAGGAGTACGCATTTTATTGCCATGTATTTTATATACTCGCCTATATTTATGATTTTAGCAAAATGGTAGAAACCTACCATCTGTTTACTTTCTTAGTGCTGCTACTCATTTATATATGCTACTGTCTACTGGTGATTTCAGTGCACTTATTTTACGCTAGAATAACGACTGTTCAATAAATACTTATTGAAAACGTCCCAACCGTTTATTCTGTGTATCTCTCTGAGAACAAGTGAGCACAAGTGACTGAGCGAAAAGTAAGTTACTGTTTCCACGGTCCTGAGGGATCAGGGTTGTCATGTTCGATAGTTGCCAAGAACTATTCTCTCCTTGGTAAGGGGAGGTTATAGTGGCATCGCGAGCTAGCTGGTACACAGGCCAACATACCCGGTGGTGGTGTCTGGAATCAGTCTGGACACCAATCCGCAGTGTATGTTGTCTAAACGCGCAGATCCTATATAGGTCTTATAGGAACTACAGGACATGGCGCCGCCAACGTTGGTATTGGCACTTATTTAACAGTCAAATCTGAGTAGTTCAGTCGTGCTATTCTCAGAGACCCCAACTCACAATTTCCCCAGAGACGTCTGGAGTGGGAGGGAACAAAATCCGCTGCAGCTGAGTAGGAAGATTCCTATGTATTGGCTGTTGGTTTAATCAAGCTTGAAGGATACAGTGTTCCTAATTGTGCATAACACCTTATCTCAGTTCCCTTGAAACGCTCTCCTTTCTAAAAAATAATGACTGAACAGAGAGACGTAGATGAAGGAAATGCACTAAACTTCTCAGCCGAAGAAGACGATGCAGATGCAATATACATTGCAGATAATGTTAGAAATGCCATCACCCTAAAACATATGGTAGCATATGGTGTTACAATTAGAGGTGGGCAAGTGACTTTCGTGATTGAGGCACACAAATCATATAGAAAAGAGGTATTCTATTCATGGATTAAATTCCCGCAGGCAAATGCACAAACCAAAACATTTCACTACTATGTAGAAGATGATATACCAAATGAGTATAGTCCATATGAGGACATTGAAATTCCACTCACTTACGAAGATCACCTCTACTGGTTTAAAGGCGCCCTCCCCATACAAGGAATAGAGTAAGACTCTGTCCACTCGGAAGAGATGGAGCAACATGGCCAGTTTTAGCTGCATACACACCACATCCTGACATTGACACAATGCCAGGAGGAGACTTACTTGTACAGCATAAAGAATTAATAAGACTTTACAGAAACATGACACAGTTTGTGTTGAGATCAATCACACTTCAGCCCACACCGGCTACACAACCAGGACCAGTCCAAACTACTACAACAAAAATTACACCACAGACACTGCACGCAGTGATGGGTAAAATGCCCACAAAACGTGAACAAATGCCCTTCTGGATAGCACCAAAAATTACACAGCTGGAGGCAGTGTTTCCACACACTGGTCCTAAGGAAAAGCATAGAATACTCACTATTTGCTTGCCAATGGGGATAGCTCCCTCTATAGAGGATTGTACCTCTTGGGGCACAGTCTTCGCTGCAATATATACCAGGACTCATGGTAGCCCTTCTTTAGCTGTAATACCGGATGTATTAAGACAAATACAGAACGAGTATGGAGCAGAGCCTACTCTAAACTTGGAGATGAAGTTGTTAAATAACTTTGCCCAGGTATCTGCGATAATATTGGCAAATATTAAAGGGAAGCAGCATCAGTGGCAATACGCCAACGCCTGAGAGAGTTCACTCCATTACAACAGGAGACAGAACTACCTAAAATAATTGAAACTGCTTATGCAGAGTTAGGTAGAGACAGTCTGGGAGAGCTAGACCTATAAAACCCCAACTAGTAGGGAGTTCAGATAAAGAACAGGCAAAGCAAACACCAGTTTCTTCAAAGACGAAATGGGACAATAATAAACAACAAAAGAACAGATCTCATTCCAGGGGAAGGTCTCCTCAGCAGGAGCCCCCAAAAAGAGATATAATCTTAGGAATAGAGATAACATTAAAAAACCTGACAGGTTTCAGGATACTGATACTCGTTCCTTTCGTTCCTTTCAGGGTTCATCAAAAAACTCCAAGAGGGAAGGACGGTCAGAACAAAGACCAGAAGAGCGCACAAAGTCCAGAGTCAAGCAACGCACTTCAGACTACGCTTCAAAGAAAGAAGAAAAACCTAAAGCAAAACCTCAATTTAAAAAGAAGAAGGTAGCAGGTCTCAAAGTTAGACATGCCCAGAATTCTGAGGACTCAGCAACTGAACGGGGAACGGGCTCTTACGATGCTAGACAGCGCGGCAGAAGTAACAATAGCTCGCCGGAACCTGATGGAATTTCTGGTGACAGCGGAGTTGAGTGATTATATCACGGTGGAAACACCTGATACTGGGGTGAGTGTCCCACACAAATTACATGAAATAACACTCCAAATGGAGGGGGACAAGCCCAGACAAGTTAAGGGTCTCTTCTGGGAGAACCTGACTTCTGGCTATGACATCCTATTAGCGGAAAAAGATTGGCCGCCTACTATTGTTATGGAATGCCCAAAGGGGGAAACGGTAATTTTTCCAGCTTTCTCCGACCTAGTCCCCGCACACCTAAGACATACATATGCGCAGGAGTGGGCGGTAGCCCTTGCTCCAGCGTTTTACCGCAACCATGTTGGGTGGGATGAGAAGTCTCCCCACCACGTAATTCCAATAAAAACAAACCCAACTCCACAAAGACAGTATCCCATAAAACAGGAAGCTAAAAAACAGGTCAGGGAGATCTTAGATCAACTTGAATACCTAGGTGTAATTGAACCATGCACCTCATCAATGAATAATCCTTTGTTTCCCGTAATGAAACCCGACAATTCATATCGTCTAGTTTTAGACTATAGACGCCTAAACTCATGCACGAAAACATTTGCAGTCCAGAATGCACATAGTGCCGCATTAATGAATAACATTGTGTGGAAAAAATACAAAACATTAGATATCTCAAATGGATTTTTCTGCCAAAACATAGCGCCTGAAAGCAGATATTTGACAGCCTTCTCAGCGCTAGGGTCTCAGCGTCAATTTTGTCAACTCCCCAAGGGTATAAGAATAGCCCGGGGTTATTCTCAAGGAGGGTAACAGAGTTACTACAGAATTTGGATGAAGAAGCATTATCCTATGTAGATGATATTTATCTGACGAATGATGACTTAGAGGAACACTTGACCAGGGTGAGCACCATAATTTTGGGTTTCGCCTCTGAGGGCTACAAACTTAATTTAAATAAATCGAAAATAGCCCACCTCAATGTCCTATTTTTGGGATATGAGCTATCAAGTGAAGGCAAAAGCCTGGCAGCCCACTTTTTAGAAAAGTGCGCACTGCTACAACCTCCAAAATCATAAAACAATTTACAGTCCATACTGGGATTTTTGAATTTTGGCAGGACATACATTATGGATTACGCAGAGAGAGTAAAACCTTTCTACGACCTAATAAGACCTGACTTTTCAGTTAAATAATGGACACAGGACCACACAAATATCCTTCGTTCCCTACAAGCTGATATATCATCAAAACTCTTACAGACATGCGTAAACGTACGCAACCTGGTGATCCGCGTAGTCGCAGGTCAATCGGGGTACACTTACTTAACCTTTAATGAAGGTGAAACAGTACCAATTGCATATAAATTGCATTTGTACACCAACGCTGAAATGCGTTTTGCACCCGCAGAAAAAATACTGACAGCAGTACAGACTGCTGTAGTGAGAGAAAGAGCACTGGCTCAGGGGAAACGAATAATTGTCGTGACCCCGGTACCGACCTTAGAGGCTGCCACAAAGGCAAGTGTCCCAAATGCAAAAGCATTACATCCAAGATGGATACAATGGGCTAATTCTCTCACTGCAACGGATGTATAATACAGATATGACCCTAGTCTAAAAACACAAGCATTCCTGCAATATGAACAAGAATATCCTCTACCAAATGAAATGATGCCTCTAGATCAGTATGAATACATTATTTATACTGACAGATCTGCTCAACCGGCCATAGGGAGTAAGCAACAATACAGTGCAGCATGCGCTATTGTAAAAGGTAGGATGCAGCATGGCAAGTTCCGTCCAAGCTGTACAAAAACGCAGTCTCTAGGAGACTGCACGGCTCAGTTGGCAGAATTAAAAGCACTGCTACTGGCACTGATAAATACGGATCCAGAATTCCCCACACTAATAGTGTGTGATTCATTTTACTGTGTCCAGTCGTACAACGGATACCTCCACTATTGGGGACAAAATGGGTTCAGAGATTCAAAAGGTGGCACAGTTAAACATAGAAAACTATGGGAACAGGTAGCAGAGTTGAAGAACGAACTACCAAGAGCTCACGTGATAACCACACTGAGTCATCAACGTGATGGCATTCACGTTGAAGGGAATTCATTGGCTGATGAAGCTGCGAAGGGGGCAGTACGCACTGCGTCCGTAGCTGCAATCACCCATTCAAAAACGAGGGTAGACGGTAGCACAATGGTAGCTGTGATTGCTTCATGCAATAACAGCAAAGCACTAAAGGTTTTCCACTCAAGTACTCCTACAAGTTAGATGCAGACAACGTTCCATTTGCTCAGATTCCTGGAGTGGGGGATAGAGTAATACCAAACATGGATTGCAGGTTAGGTTTAATCTTGGCTGCACACGATGGTCTGGGTTCTGCGCACGCAGGAGTTACGGCGACAGTTTCTTTACTGAAACAACGCTATTGGTGGCCAGGGTTAATGAAGCAGACCAAAGACTTCGTCTTAAAGTGCGATATCTGTCAACAGATAAAAGGGTCCACCGTAGTTTGCCCAGCGCAGACACCGTTGTCAATATCAGACAGACCGCTCGCGTGCATTTACCTGGACCACTGCGGCCCCTTACATTCTGACGGGGCTTACAAGAATATCATGGTTGCAGTGGATTTCTGTTCAAGATTCTTATGGGTATGGCCTCAGCGCTCGGCTGACGCCCGAACTGTTATAAAAGATTTGCGAGTCTTCATAGGGACATACGCAGTTGGCACATTACATTCTGACCGTGGCCCCGCGTTCAGCTCTAGGGCTTACAAGGAAGCCATGGGAAGTTTGGGTGTAGCATTGCGGTACTCCTCTCCGTACCATCCCGAGGGAAATTCGGTTGTGGAGAGGAAAAACCGGGACTTAAAGCAATCTTTAACAGCTAGCGTATTAGGCTCGGGTGGTAATTGGGTCATTCACCTATTAGGGGTCCAGCGGGCCCTTAATAACCAGCCAAGAAGCTCTCTGGGAGGGGC